>CM046875.1:200693166-203168166 GCA_025667525.1 Glebionis coronaria
CTCTCTCTCTCTCTCTCTCTCTCTCTCTCTCTCTCTCTCTCTCTCTCTCTCTCTCTCTCTCTCTCTCTCTCTCTCTCTCTCTCTCTCTCTCTCTCTCTCCCTCTCTCAATCTATCACAAACTATCACAAACTTCATGTGTGTTGTCGGTTCTTGTGTAAATTCGGTACATGGATTAGTACCTACAAATGTTGTAAGGTTAGAAGTCGTCTTGGTTATACGTGTGTGTAAGAACCCGAGTGTTGGTCCTATCTATTGTGCAAGGACCCGGTGTGTAGCTTAGTACCGGATCAAGTGTAAGCGATGTAGAAGAGACTTACTGTACCCATGTGAAAGAATACGACCTCCTAGCTTAGGTATCGGTAAAGATTGTAAGACAATGTATGAAGGTTTCTCCATTGGTGTAAAGGAGATTCTTTTACTAGTGAAGTCGAACTCTCGAGTAGGTGACTCAGGGAGTGGATGTAGGTCAAGGAAGGTGTCCTTATAGCCAAACCACTATAAATTATTATGTCGGTTTGCATTTACTTTACTTTATTGCTTTATCCTTATACTTGTATTGCTTGTGTGTGTTGTGATCTCTTAGTGTGCTACTTGATTCATATAGTCTTTGACTATAAACAAACGCCTCTCATACTATGTCCCCATCAATGGACATTTGATACAATAAGTTTTAAAAGAAAACTATTCAACCCCCCTTCTAATTTTCTGCAATTGGTATGAGAGTGGGTAGCTCTAATTTCATAAAAACAAATGGTTTTTAAAATAGGGCACAGTCCATGTATCAAGTTACCTTGAAGCGGGATAAAATATAAGAAGCGTTTCTTTGTTTATTGCTTGCAAATTTTGTTTTTTTATACCTTGTTATATTAGCTTGAAGATTTTCATGAAACATAAATAAATATTTTTTTAGAAAGGATTGGTGAGTGTCGTTGTGTATCTATAATGAAAACATACAAAATACGGTTTTTAAATGAGTGTTTGGCACAACACTTAATTTCGTTGAAAAATCATTTCCGTAAACTCATAGATACGTCACATAAATAGAAATGATGTTTAAGATGTGTACTAAATATTTTTTATCAAGTCTAATAAGTTGTAAAACCCAAAAATTTTGGTTTGTATTTTATTTCGTCATTTCATATATAAGCTAAAGTTTGAAAAAAAATAAGCATCTGATATTATACTGTTTGTTATATTATACAAGCATAATGATAAATATTATTTCAATGGCAAAAGTAATAAGTTTTATGTTTGACGTTTTATATTAAACAATTTCGTTTGCGCCAAGTCTTATTACGAAAAATCTGCTACGCATATATTTATCCTAAACTAAAACAAATAAAATTCAATGACTTTAGACAATAGAAACAGTTGATGTATTGTTAGTTTCAGATTGTGATTAACAAAGATTTACAAAGAGCAGAAATCTCGCACAAAATATAAAAGATTCGGTTGTCATTTCAAATAAAAGATAGTCAATCTTTCCTCCTCAATACACGACGCATATGTGAACCATTAAATTCACGAGCGTTTCTTTCGCTCTAATCACGCTGATTTAGAAAGACCGAGTATACTCATATCATATATATATACACACACTATTTTATCCATACCAATATTGAATATATTTCTATAAAAAATGGGAAGAAACAAAGTATCACTTCTGCATCATATGTAAGCTAGAGATTTGAGTGCATGTTTATCGAAATCGGAGTTCGGGTACGGTTCTGATTGCAGTTGTTCGTTTTGGTCTCATTCGTTGGAGGCGTATAGTTCGTGATCACGGTTAGCCGATCGGTTACATCTCCGGTTGTACATGTCTCGGTTTCGATATACTCTCGTTTCGTCTTAGAGCTTCCATGAAATCAGAGTAGGAGTCTCATCAGCTTTTCCTTGCAGTCAGTACTGGACACAAGGTATGGATTTCCCGTCCTTTCAGTAAGGACTTTCTTTCTATACATGATTAAGACTCCCCGTCTGCAACCAAATGTTTTCCCCAGTATACGTTTAAGCTTATCAGTAATCATGTTAATAGCTAAATAAATTGCCTGAGCATTATATACAAGCATGACCAGTCAGTAGTACTAGTTACGGAGGTACCGTAACCATGACACTTGAGGCACCGGTGTCGTGACTCACATGCAGGAGAGTGATATCCTGCATCGTCCCACTCAGCTCAGTTTGGCAATTTTATCAGTATTTTTAGGGGGCGTATGGATGCATCCTAGGCTTATCAGTTTACAAGTTATCAGGGTGAATGTGGTGTGTGCTCTACATCCTTCACATTGGAGCTGATCCCTCCACCCAGCACAGTATTTAGAGGTCATCCCTCTACAATTATTTAGAGGTCACCCCTCTACAGCATGACGAGGTCACCCCTCCAGTTATTCATGCACCGTTGTTACAACACATGACCTATATAAGCTCTGGCAATTAAAATACAGTAAATGCATGTTTTCAGATTTAACAGATAACAGTTCAGCTTTATTATTTATAAATCAGACTTTACAGATTATACGTAGATTTCCGCTGCAACTTACTTATTAGTCTTACAGCTTCAGTATTTATTATCTGCTTCATTTCAGTAATCCCTTATCATGCTTTATATCCGTTCACTGGGCCTTATGCTCAGTCGTAGTTCCTTTCATGTTCTAACGGCAGGTACACCAGGATGCTCTTAGGATTCTGAGAGCATGTGCATTTGGATGGAAGCTATCCAGACTTCTTACTTTATGCACTTCTTACATTATTCTGTTTACTTTTTGGACATTGTTTAGTCCTTTCCTTTAGTATTTTAATTTTCATGTTTTGAGCTTATGTTTGGATTATCGATGTTTGATTCCGATATTTCCTTTATGGTCAGTTAATGTTTTAGGACATTTACCTTATGCTTTGATGACACGCCATAAATACGCGTAATGGTCCACTTATCCAAGTCGGGTGTTATAATTATGGTATCAGAGCGCAAGGTTCGACCTGTAGGCTCTAAAACTTGACCTGTGACTAGTGGATAGTCACCAGGAACTCCCCAGATTTTGGCGTTGTTATCTTTCATGTTTCTCATGCATTTATCAGTCACTTTTCTTCAGTTATCAGCCAGTTTTCTTAAAGTTTTGACAAGTATGGATTGGACTACAACCAACCATGTTTAGTCCCAGATTGTAAATTTCTATACATGACAGTTCCCATGAAATTTTGACAAGTATGGATCGAACCAGAATCGCCCATACTTAGTCACATGTTTTTTTCCTTGAATGTTGTGGATTGAACTATAGCCATCCACACCAGTTGTTCTTAAAACTCAGTTGATCATATTCTTATGTTCTTTGTAACAATCCAGTTTCACAATTTCAAGCTGATGTCACCTTCAGTCGGATTCAGTTTCATGTTTCCATACAAGGATTATGTTTTCAACAGAATGATAATGTTTCATGCTAAGATACAGAAGGATTACAGTAAAATACTATTTCATGATAAATCATGTTCTGGTCTTTATCAATCATGTCTTTATACTGAACGTTGATGAAACTCCGTTTAATCATACTTTGAGCCTCTATACAACCAGCATTAAGTCTACGCAGAAATTATCAGCCTATCATGTTAACTATTTGAGTTCAGTTTACTACCCTTTAAATCAATTTATTTCTTTGATAATGTCAGACAAGCGACAGCAGTATCGATCATCCCATAAAATTTCCACCAGCTCCATGTATAGTATTCCATATGTACCCCATGTACTGTGTCTCAGTTATACTCCATGTACAGTATTTCACGTGTACTCCACGTACAGTGTCTCAGATATGCTCCATGTGCAGTATTCATTTTGTACTTCATGTACAGTAGTCTAGGTGTACTCCAGGTACCTACTCCATGGATATTGCTAATCGATCCTCAATCATCTCAGGCGTTTCCACTTGTCGATATTTTACCAGGTGCTGATGCTGCTCGTGAGTTGAAGATTTTGCTAGATGCTGATGCCGCTAACACTTTGAAGACCTCACAAATGCTAATGCTGCTGATACTTTGGAGATTTCTCAAGATGCTGATGTTGTTTATACTATGAAGACTCTGCAGAACAAGGACGAAAACTATAAATTTGAAATTTCTGACGAGAATAAACTTCTACAATCTGACACTACCATTCTATTCCAGGATTTTACTTTCTCAGCTAGATGTCACACTTCACTCAACTAACCGTTCATTCAGAAGAGTGGGAACCGGAACCCAACCGGCCACTCAGCAGAATAGTTACATGAATCACGGTCATGATAATGACCGTAATAAGGTGACACACAAAGCAGTAGTGACAACCATCATACTTATAATTAATCAGTCAGTAACCATCGGAACTCCGGCACGGACGTGACCAGAAATACAAGAGGTCAGTAGTCTAACCGGTCCGCCAACCCTAACAGATACCGGATTTTTTTACCTTATATAGATTCATACACTAAAACACATGTCAAGACATCAGTCGAGACATAGGTCTCAGGTGTCATTTCGGAAGACACATATCAGGACACCAGTCATGGTACACATCATACGAATCTTTTCTCAAAATACGAGTCAGAACTCATGACTCCAATATGTTTCTAAACCAGGCCCTCAGTAATTTAGGATACCTTTCAGAAAGGGGTATACCCGTTCTATTATGCCACGCATGAATCAGATCATTAAAATTCAGTCACCACCACTTGAGTATTATTCAGAATAAACATGTAGTATTCATTCTGTAAGGTTACAGACGAACACATTCAGTGAAAAGTCGCCATGTTCACTTCACGTATTCCTATGTCAGCTTTGTCTTAAATCAGGTAGTCCCCTACCTCTCAGTCAGAAAGGACTCAACAGTATCACCATATTTATTAAAGCCTTATTTTCAGTTAACGACGAGATCCGTCTTACTAAATCCCAAATATATTCATTATACTTTCTGTCAGAAAAATCAGTACAAATTATTTCTGCCTTACAAGCGCGTGACTTATCAGTACACAGCTACGAAGACTTTTTACCTACCAGTTATAAATTCACTTCAAAAATTCCTTAAATTCATGATCAGCAGATTATTCTAGAGTTTCCCAGGTGTAAGTTCAGGAAGTTTTCAATAAATTCCTTCCTAACCACGAGATAGAGTTTAACACCGAGCTTGTCTCAAGGACATAAACTATTTTCAGAACTCTTTATTCCAGATTTGTATCTAAGTTAAAAGGGTTTCATCATTTGTTGCAAGAATTACCGGAATGAGGCTTTATTCGCCCTGGCGTACCACCAGGAAGTGTGTCGTTTCTGTCTATCAAGAAGAAGACTGGTATCATGAGATCATGTATCGACCACTGAAAATTTTTTTTACAAGATCACCATTATTAATCAATGCTCATTCCATAAATAACAGGTTTACCTGACCTGCTACGATATCTTAAATATTTTCCAGAACAATTCGCGACCATGCCACCAGAAGTGGTGAGAGAAGAACATGATGTTTTTTTCATATTTCTGTTGAACACGTCACAATCTCTATAAATTTTTAACTTATACGTCTGGGCTCCCTAATGCCCCAGCTATAATATGAAATTCATGAATAAATTTTTTTACGACTTCGTAGACAAAATCGTCAGTATATTCATTGATCACATTCTGATCTGCTAAATACTAGAGAAGAACAGGAGAACCATCTTCTCACAGTTGTACAGAATCTTTGATAGGAGAAAATTTTATATACAACTTTCCAGATATGAATTCCAGTTGAACAAAGTGGCATTTCTGAGCCATTCTACCTTAGCAGAAAGAAATTTCAAACAATGCTGCGAAGGTGAAGGCCATCACCTGATGGTCCCGATCGATGACTGTGAACGGAGTACAAAATTTTCTAGAACTCAATTGACTACTACCGCAGAAATTGCCGACAGTTCTCACTAAAAATGTTTTATGACTATACAACCAGATTTCCACCAGAATGTTCCATAATCCCAGACAAAACTTTGATAGAATCCGCATCACACATTAATGCAGCTATGTTCATGATGAGATGGCATTTATACATGATCTAATCATTCTTTTTGGGCTTTAAATGCATAAAAATGACATAAAATACCATATATTGTGCTTGTATTTGTTTACTTGTGTTTTAGGTATGGATATCGTGAAATAGACAAAAGATCACAAGAAACAAGGAAAAACGGACACGAGAAACGAAGCCGTACAAAGAACAGGGCCCTAATTCATGATTTATCCAAGATTTATCCTTGAAGACTTGAAGATATGCAAGATTGATCCTCAAACAATGAAGAAATGACACTTAAAACCCTTGTGAATTCATAATTACAAGTTTGGTCCCTTAAGTTTGTCAAAATTACACAAAAGGTCCTTCAACTTTGAAGAAATGGCAAGATTAGTCCCTCATCAAATCTAATTTGTCAATTATGGTCCCTCATGGAGTTAAAGTTACATTGAAGACCTTTGAAGATCCACACTGTCCAAGATCAGCCCCTCAAATATGCAAAAGTGGCAAACACTACCCTTTTAAACCTTTTGCCAAAGTTTTGTGCCAAAAATGTGAAGTTGGAAAAGTTATTAACAAAGGAAACGAGTTTGTTTGCAAAATAAACTTGCTATACACTTTCTGCCAAAAAAACAAGGACTTAAGTTGCCACATTTGAAACATTCAAATGTTTTTGCGCCAAACACAAACACAATCCACCAAAATCGGATCAAAAGGTGTTACTGTAGCAAGTAAGAACCCAGAACTTACCCCACTTAAAACAAAGGGTTAATTTTAATTACCTTGGCACACACTCAATTCACACGCCCAGAAAACCATCCCAAACTTAAAACCCTCAATCCCACTCACCAAAGGGTCCCACACCCAAAACCGTTTCACCCATCATGTGACAACTTATTCTCCAAGGTATGCCACGTGTCAAGATCAACAACTGAGAGCCTTTGCTTCACCCCAAAGCTATTTTAAACGGTTTGGATCACTTTGGACAGCTCACACCAAGAATTCGTCTAGAAGACTCAAGGATAATATTGGAATTTCACTTCTAGGGTTTGTGAACAGTGTAGGCTTAGCATTTGTCTATAAAAGGAGACCTCAACATGTGAGAGTCCCTTTGTTCCAGTTTTAGGCTATCAATCTTTGTAATCTCTTTTTAAGTTAATAAAATTTGATTTTCAGAAATTTATGAAATCTTGTTCTTGTTTATTAAAAGTTGGTGTTAGAATAGCCTAATTCTGAGTTCCATTTTAATGTTTGAAGGTTTTTGAGGCAAGGTTTTAGTCCATAAGACTTGTGTTTCAAAAATCAGAAAGTCTTGGTTGTTTGATCTCACTTGTTTGTTTGTTCATCTTAGCAGCATTGGAAGCTGGTAATGGTTCTGCTAGTACCTCAGCTCAAACAATCCAGGGCCTGGATGTAGGTCTTGGAGGTTTGCACCTTCTCCCTTTTCAATTTTCTCTTTTATTTTCTGAATTTTGGTAATTTTGTTTGATTGTTCTTGAATCTGTGATTTTGTGGTTGAATCTGGTTTACTTGTGTTGGTTTGATGTTATTGAAGTGTTGTTAGCTTGATTTGTGGGTTAAAACTGGATAATCCTTTGAAAATTTGTCAAAACAGGTTTTTAAGGGTGTTTGGGTTAACTGCATAATTTGGATTTGTGGTTTGTTAAGAGGTTGTGTTGTGTTTGCAATTGTTGGTATCTGTTTATTGGGTGCTAAGGACCATCTGTTTGTAGGTTTTGTGGTTTGAAACACCTAGATTCATAAAAAGGGTCTAAAATCTTGTTTACTTGGTGAAATTGGCTGAAATTTAGAGGACACCTAGATCTAATCATAGACTAGGGTTAACAAGTGTTAAATATATGTTAACTACACCAGGGAAGTAGGATTTGCGGCTTGAATTTGGATCTGTGGTCAATTAGATCAGCAAATGTGTTAGTGTTCATCTATAAGTGTTAGTGTTCATCAGTAAACTATTTGGTTGATTTGTGCTTGATTCTTGTGTGCAACCTGGTGTTTATTGTGTTTATATTGACTCTCAATAAGCCAAAGCTTATTGAGGTGCCTTTTGTTCCATCAAACAGCAACAAGCAAGGCTTGAAATCAAGCCAAAACATTACTGCATATCAAGCAGTGGGAACTCCTTTCCCCTGCTGGTTCCCCCTGCTAGTGTTAGTTGGGTTTCAGCTTATTAATAAGCTATAATAGCTTATTTTAACCAGCAACAACTTGGATGTTGTAATAGGTGCTCATTATTTGACCCATTTGTTCATACTGGAGCATTTGGTGGGTTGACTTTTAGGTTTGACTAGAAAACCAACTTAATTGACTTTTTCATAAGTGCTTATTGGTTCATTCTGGCTTATTTGGTTTGCTTATTGTAATTTTGTTGATTGATTTGGCTTATTGAGTTCATTTGTGACATTTTGCAAGTTGAATCAAGTTCTGGGGTGCCCTAGATCTCAAACCCGACAATTTTGTCTTTTAGTGAAATATTACTTTGCTTATTTCTGGCTTATTGAGTGTGCTTTTTCAAAATTTCTTTTTACAAATCTCTTTAGTATCCCAAGAGAAGGTTGTGTGTTAAATTAGAGCTTATGGCATTGGCTTATTGCTTAATGGGTTTATTGGCCCAATAAGGATAAGTTGTTTGCTTATTAAGCTGTGATAAGCTCACTTTCAGCTTTTGGGCCTTCAGAATTTTGTGTCTAGAATTAAATTTTGAGTCAGATAGGGCTTTTCCAGGTCCATTGGGCCAAGTTTGACTTTTTGGGCCCATTTAGCCCATTATAGTTGACTGTTTTGGGTTTAGGCCCATTTGGAAGCCCAATAGGGGTATTCTGGTCATTTCAATTTGATTTTCTGTTTATTTAGGTTAAAATAAACTAGTTTGCAATTTTTTATAATTTTTTATAATTTTTGGATTTTTAATATTATTTTAATATTATTTTATTATTATTTTTCAAATTTCACATTTTCAACTTCTTATATTTTTCTTAGCTTAAATACATTAAAATAGGAGTTTTGCAACTTTTAGACTAATTTTATCATCTTTAGTTTAATTTTTATAATTATTTTAAGTTTTAATAGTTTTTAAATCATTTTAAATAGTTTTGCTTAGTTAAAAAATTTATAAAAATAGTTTTTAATCTTTTTAGGTCATTTTAGAGGTTTACCTATTGGAAAATCTTTGTTTGGGTTTTTTGATAATTAATTTGATTTTTAGGGCTTTAATTAGCATTTAAAAATTAATATTTAATTAATTAAAAGGTTTGAAAAAGTTTTGATCATTGGTATACTCTTAGTTTATTTATTTTGATTTATGGTGAATTTTTGGTAATTTTTAGAATTTATTTTTTATTTTTGTAGTTTTTACGGTTTTACGTGTAGTCGTCGTAGTATTAATTTCACGTCTTCGTCATTCTCTTTTCTCATTCCCTTCTAAACCAATATTAATCTCAAATCATTTACATCTTAGTCACACACATATACCTCCTTGGAAAACGAACTTGAACTTCATTGGGTCATTTGTGCACGGTTTTCCTAAACCGTCGTACTTAATTCTTTCCACTATTTTACTTCCTTTTCCTAAAGGTTGTAATTTACCACAATCATTTTGGCGCCGCTGCCGGGGAGGTGTGTCGTGATTAATTTGTCTTGTTGATTTTTAATATTAGCCATATATAGTATTTGTATTTGTAGAACTCTACTAATACGTATTATCGGTTTTTTTGGTTTTTCTTGTGAAATTATTATTACTATATTGTATTAAGTATCACAACAAATATACAATATCTCCAAAAGTGTGAAAACACAACCTTAATTGTGATTTCATCTCCTAATTATTGTATTCGAATCTAAAACAAAAAGAAAAAGGCAAAAATAGATAAATACTTTCGTGAAGCTCGATTTTGAAAAATACGAACTATAAAGTGGGTATAAGGCGGGTATTATAAAATATACCCTAAGGAAAAAGGCTCTTAAGTGCTTCGCGCCGCCTTGTTTCCCCGCTTGCTTGTGAGTATTTTGAGATTGAAGGCTAGTCGAGGGTTTTGCCGCCCAAAGTATTATTACGTATAATATATTTGCTTGGTTTCTTTGTGATTAAACCCTCTTGAACAATTTGGTTTTCACCAAAGTTCTAAAGTCATTCGAAGGCGTTCACTCCACGTGATCGTTTTCACTCCTTTGAGGCTTCTTTAATCAAGAGTTTGATTCAAGGAGAGATTTGGTAGATTTTTGTCTACGAAGATACACCACAATCCAAAAAAATTTAAAAACAATCAAAAACACAAAAAAATTGAAAATCCACAAAACACCCAAAAAGAATCTTCTTTGCTCACCTCTCATTCTTCGTGAAGTTTATGATCACTCGTAATCAAGCTAAACGAGCTCGTAAACGTCTTCAAAAGCAAGCCAATCAAGAAGCGTTGATTGAAGAACAACCTCCAATTGTTGAACCTATTGTAGAACAAGAAGTCGTCATGGCTAATCGTACTATGATGGAGTTGCTACAAGCACCCACCGAGGGTTTTGGAGAGGCCATTGTGATTCTCGCTATCCTCGCGGAGAATTTCGAGATTAAGACGGGTTTAATGTCGATGTTGCAAGCTAATAAGTTTAGAGGTCATGAAAAAGACAACCCGCATTACCACATAAGGAATTTTATCGTCTCACCGCTACTAGCAAGTTTAAGGATGTTCCACATGACGCCATTAAGATGATGTTGTTTCCATACTCGTTAGATGGACCCGCTAAAATTTGGCTTGAGAAAGAACCGCCAAATTCGATTTTGACATGGGGTGATCTCGTTTCTAAGTTTGTGAACAAATTTTTCCCACCATCTAAAACAACACATTTGAAAAATGAGATTTCACGATTTGTGCAACGTAATAATGAAAGTTTTCAATGGCATGGGAACGATTTAAAGAGATGTTACATGAATGTACACACCATGATTTTTCGGAATTGCATCAAGTTGATACTTTTTATAATGGGCTTAATGATCATGAACGAGATTATTTGAATGCCGCCGCGGGTGGTAATTTTTTGTGCAAAACGACCGATGAAGCTTTAAAGATCATCGAGAATAGATCTAATGTTTATAGCCCTCGTAACACACAGAGTGTTGCCAATATGGGTTCGACATCGTCGTCATCGTCTCGTAGCATTAATGCCTTACATGATGAAGCTAATGAGGAAAATCGGTTTTTCGATAGATTTGCTAATCTTATGTCTCATTGGAAAGCTCAAGAAGCTTCAAATTCCGCTTCGGTTAAAGCGGTTGCTAAGAGTTGTTTGTCTTGAGATGGAGCTCATGATCTTTCCGAGTGCATTACCGCCGATGGTAACACTTCGAGTGCTTACGTAGCAACGAGAACTTACAACCAAAACGGCCAAGGTTCCCGCCCAAATCAAGCTCCACCAAATCAAAATGCTAATAACTATCGAAACAACAACCAAGGTGGTAATTATCAAGGCAATTCACGTAACTACAACAAGGGGAATTATCAAGGTGGGAATGGACAAGTCACTAATCAAAACCAAAACCGTAATTTTCAAAACAATACACAAGGTTTTCAAAATGCTCACACTAAAAATCTTCAAGGAGAATTTTTGGATTATGCTAAAGCAAATGATGCTAAGTTTGATAACATGCAACGTGAGATGATTAGCTTAAGATCCGAGTTGAAAAACGAGCTTAAAAACGAACTTGCTAATGAACTTAAAAGTCATGCTAATAAAATGGAAGGAAATGTTCTACGTCTCCAACAAAATCAACAAAAGATGGAATTAGGTCAACATGAGATTAAGCAAGAATTGTTAAAAGCGGATGCTAGGCAATCAAAATTTGAGGACCGAATGGGTAAAATGTTTGAAGCAATCATGTGTAAACCCTCTTCCTCGGGTGGTCTTCCTAGTGATACCATTGCAAACCCGAAGGGAGAAATGAAGGTTATTACTACACGAAGTGGTAAAACTTTCAAAGAACCAATCTCTCGTCCAAGTACTTCTACGGAGAAGGAAATCGAGAAACAACCCGAGTTGATGGTTGAAAAAGAGCACATTACAATCCCACGAAGTACCGCTCAAACCACACCTACGGTTGAACCAATACCAATTATGGAACCCGAGATTCTAAGGCCGTTGCCTAATGTCCAACCCACACCACCCTTACCCTACCCTTCGAGACGAAACAAAGAGAAAATGCAAGAACGTAACAAACAACAAATCGAGCTTTTTATAAAAATGTTTCAACAAGTTCATTTTGATGTAAGTTTAGCCGACGCGTTGTTATATATGCCTCGTTTCGCTTCCACTTTTAAAAGTATGATGAGCGATAAGGAAATGCTTTCAAAGCTTGCTAATTGTTCTTCGGTTTATCTTAACCGCATACCGGAAAAAGTTGGTGATCCTGGAAAGTTTCTCATTCCTTGTGATATATAAGATATGAAAGAATGCCTCGCCTAGGCCGATCTTGGTGCGAGCATTAATTTGATGCCATTTTCCATATGGAAATTGCTTTCGCTTCCGGCTCTTACTCCTTCGAACATGTCTATCGAGATGGCCGATCATTCTACGATTTTAGCATGTGGAGTAGCCGAAGATGTTTTCGTGAAAGTGGGGAAGTTCTACTATCCCGTTGATTTTATAGTAGTTGACATCCCCGCGGATCCTCAAGTTCCTCTAATTTTAGGTCGTCCATTTTTAGACACCTCGAGATCGCTTATCGACGTTCATGCTAGAACTATTACTTTGAGATTCAACGAAGAGGAACTTGTTATAAACGCTACTCAAAACTCAAAACCTTCTCATGTTTATGCAATCGCCACCATCAATCACATTGACTTAGTTGATGTGGTTTGCGATGAGTTTTCACAAGAAGTGTTAGGTTTTTCTGATAGCTCGTCTAGTAGCAATCCCACTATTTTGGATCCGATTCTCGCTAATTCCACACCAAATCTCACTCCATTCCAAGGAGGCATTTTACTTCAAATGAAATCGACAATGAAGATGAGGTGTTGGTTAGTGATGATACTTCCATTCCACCATTTCTTCCGCCGATGGAAGTTATGAGTGTTGAACCTAAATCTTCAATCGAGGAACCGCCTATCCTTGAATTGAAAGATCTTCCATCTCACCTTGAATACGCATTCTTGGAAGGTGATGACAAGTTGCCGGTTATTATTGCAAAAGGTCTTGCTAATGATGAAAAAACCGAGCTCTTGAAAGTTCTTAAAGCTCATAAAGGGGCAATTGCGTGGAAAATTTCCGACATTAAGGGTATTGACCCAAAATTTTGTACTCACAAGATTTTAATGGAGGAAGACTACAAACCCACAATTCAAAGTCAAAGAAGGGTAAACCCCAAAATTCACGATGTCATAAAAAAGGAGGTTCTTAAACTCCTTGACGCGGAATGATTTATCCTATCTACGATAGCCCATGGGTGAGCCTAATCCATTGTGTCCCTAAAAAGGGAGGAATGACCGTTGTGCCTAATGAAAATAAAGAGTTAATTCCCACTCATGTTGTGACCGGTTGGAGGGTGTGTATTGACTACCGAAAGTTAAATGACACCACTCGTAAAGACTAGTTTCCTTTGCCCTTCATGGATCAAATGTTGGAGCGACTAGCGGGAAATGAATTCTATTGCTTTTTAGATGGTTTTTCCGGTTACTTTCAAATCCCTATCGACCCTCGTGATCAAGAGAAGACTACGTTTACGTGTCCTTATGGAACGTTTGCTTATCGTTGGATGCCTTTCGGACTTTGTAATGCACCGGGTATGTTTCAACGGTGTATGATGGCAATTTTTCACGATATGATCGAGAAGTCGATGGAAGTGTTTATGGATGACTTTTCGGTGTTTGGCAATTCGTTCACGTCATGTTTATCTAATCTCGAACAAATGTTAAAATGTTGTGAAGAAACCAATCTTGTGCTTAATTGGGAAAAATGTCATTTCATGTGTAAACAAGGAATTGTCTTAGGACATAAGGTCTCGAAAGCGGGGATTGAGGTCGATAAAGCTAAGGTAGACGTCATCGCCAAGTTACCTCACCCCAAAACCGTTAAGGGAGTTCGGAGTTTCCTAGGCCACGCGGGCTTTTATCGTCGTTTCATCAAAGACGTTTCGAAAATCTCTCGACCAATGACACACCTTCTCGAGAAGGATGCTCCTTTTAATTTCAATGAGGATTGTGTTAGAGCTTTCAAAACTCTCAAAAGGAAACTTGCCGAAGCTCCCATTCTTGTTGCTCCTAATTGGGAATTACCCTTTGAAATCATGTGCGATGCAAGTGATTATGCTCTAGGGGCCGTCTTAGGGCAACGTTATGAAAAGCATTTCTGTCCTATCCATTATGATAGTAAGACGATGACCGAGGCTCAAATAACGTACACCACAACAGAAAAGGAATTCCTTGCCGTGGTCTATGCTTTTGAGAAGTTCCGACCTTATCTCGTCTTAACTAAAAGCATCGTGTATACCGACCATTCGGCTATCAAGTATCTCTTAGCTAAGCAAGATGCTAAGCCGAGATTGTTTCGTTGGATGCTCCTCCTCCAAGAATTTGATGTCACCGTGCTTGACAAAAAAGGAGCCGAGAATCTAGCGGCCGATCATCTCTCTCGTCTAGAAGATCCTCACAAAGATGTTTTCGAGAACAAGGAAATCACCAAAACATTTCCTCTCGAGACTCTCGGTGTAGTGAATTCTAAAGACACCACCCTATGGTTTGCCGACATTGCAAATTACCATGCGGGCAATTTCATAATCAAGGGTATGACGACACAACAAAAACGAAAATTCTTTCGTGACGTCAAGTTCTATTTTTGGGACCACCCTTATCTCTTTCGGGTTTGTGCGGATCAACTCGTTCAACGTTGTGTTTTTGGTGCCGAAGCTTCTAATATCCTTAGAGCTTGTCACGAGGGACCCACGGGTGGTCACCACGGTGCTAATCTCACGGCTAAGAAAGTGTTTGATGCCGGCTTCTTTTGGCCTTCTATCTATCGTGATGCACACGCACTTGTGAAGTCGTGTGATTCGTGCCAACGTCAAGGAAAATCGTCTCAACGTGATGAAATGCCGCAAAACATAATTCAAGTGTGTGAGATTTTTGACATTTGGGGCATAGACTTTATGGGGCCGTTCCCATCGTCTCATGGTAACAAAGTATATCCTCGTCACGGTGGACTACCTTTCTAAGTGGGTGGAAGCTAAGGCTTTACCTACTAATGATGCTCGTGTGGTAGTAAAGTTTTTGAAGCAATTATTCTCTCGGTTCGGAACCCCTCGTGCTATTATAAGAGATCGTGGAACCCATTTTTGTAATGACCAATTCGAGAAGGTCTTAAAGAAATATGGAGTTACTCATCGTCTTTCTACGGCTTATCACCCACAAACGAGTGGGCAAGTCGAGGTTTCGAACCGAGCTTTGAAGAGGATTTTAGAGAGGTCGATTGGAGAAAACCGTGCTTCATGGTCCGACATATTGATCCCAAACTTAGATCGATTAGCTTTGTGTATACGAGATTAGATCAAGTAATACACGTAGAGAAACCTTTGTATATGCTTTATGAATCTAAGTGTTATGCGGAATTTAACACTTAAACAAGAACACACAAGATGTAAACAAACTTTCACTTTGATTATGAATGTCGAACTTGCTTACAATGAAAGATGTTTACGAACGAAAACTTATATGAAACTTGATCTCAAACATTAACCTAAAGGCCTTCTTTTATAGATACAAGAAGCCTTGTACAATAATCTACGTATCAACTATTCTAGGTAAAGATAAATATAGAAAATACATTGTCATTTCTATCCTTACTAGAAGTATTCTAGAATATAATAAACGTGTAGATTATATCTTCCATCAGTGCTTGTCTTCAATGTGTCAACGCTTGACTTTAGCTTGTCAACGCTTGAGCTGTCAGCGCTTGCTTTGTTCTTGTCAACGCTTGAATTGTCTTTGTCAGCGCTCAAGTGATCTGGCCTTAATTTATTCCCAACAATCCTCCCCTAAACTTGATATCCACTCGTATGATCAAGTTTCTGAATAAGCATTAAGGACTAGGAGGAGTCTGACAAACCTTCTTATATTGATAATGAATAAATCTGATCAAATCTTTTGCCACGTCACTTGAATAATCTATTTCCAGCTGAATGTCCTTCATCTTTTCCAAAACATCCTTGGATATGAAATACTGAGCATCCACAAGTAGATACTCAGCAAACTTTGTAGAACTCAAATGGTATACACCAGCAGCTGAATATAACCTCCATTGAAGACCACTGAGGTCATCTTCAAGATCCTTCCATATTGCAGGATCTTCCTCATTTGTCCCACACATTCTTTTGAATGTGGTCCAAAGTTTTATTCCATTAGCTGAAGTTGGTGCTTCAGCCTCATACTTGGTCTCCAGCAACCTCCAAAGGTCCACCAAGTCTTCTCTATCACAACTTGAAAATAAAGATATGAGAGTGGTAAAAGTGTGTACCTCCTTGCCAAATCTACCAATCTTCCAGAATCCACATTCATCTTCTTTATAGCTCACAATTGGATTCCTGGAATCTAATGGTAACACTTGCACCATATCTGAAGCTTCTAATGGGGAGAGCTTGAGGCTCTTTCTTATAACTGCTTCACTTGGATATAGTGGATCCATATCTTTTGGAAACTCAAATTTAAATCCCTTCTTCACTGGCCTGGGAACTATCATAGCTTTCTTGATTTCCATTTCTTTTGCAAGTTGCTCCTTTCTTTCATCTGAAAGAAGTCTGAGAGTGTTTGCTTCCTGCACTCTCACCCAAATGGGATAAGCCCTATGTTCTAACTCATCAAATGTCAAAGCCTTCAACTTCTGATGTGTCCATCCAACTCCATGACATCTGACCAACATAAAATAGAGCTCCCTTCTATCCCTTTTCAACTCTGCGAGAATATTGCTTGCCTTGTGCTTCAAAATCACCTTACAATCCTTCTGAACTCTAAGAAGAAGCTCCAAACCCCATATTTGATCTGAAATGGTCAAGTCTGGATTATCCATGCCGCTTTCTTCCCAAGAATTGTACATTTGAACCACCTCTGGCATGTCAAAGTCAACCTACGATTTCAAGTCTCTCAGCTTCTCTTTAGCCAACTCATCTCCATACTCAAGCCTTTCAGGTTCTATAATCATTACACTTGAGTCTGAGCTAGCTCCATCACTTTCTTCTTCTGAAGTCACAACAAATGGTGACTCCTTTTTATCATGTTCCATGATTTGTGCAGCCAATCTTCTATCAAATCCAACTTGAGCTGCATCCTTTGGAACACTCTCTTCTACCATTATACCCTTACCCTTATCTGATGGTTTAATGGTTGGTAAGGTAGATGGTAATACCTGAGTAGAAACCTCCTTGATGATAGATGATGACTGGGATACATCACCTTCATGTGCAGGTCTGTCAACGCCCAAATTTATCCTATCAGCGCCCAAAATACTTCTATCAACGTCCAAATTTGCCTTGTCAACGCTCAAATATTTTCCCTCAGCGCCTTGTGTAACCTCTCTCAACATAGCTGTAAATGATAAATTTAGATTGGTGGGAGAGATTAAGGACGTGTCAAAACCTGTTTGTTCCTTCAAAGTTGTAAGGGCTTCAGCAACATCTATTGATTGACCATCCTGGCTGCCCTTATCACTCAGATTTATTTGATCTTCCTCCCCTTTGGAAGACACCTCCATACCCCGTCTAACACGATCACTTTCCAAAACAACAATCCTCTCCCTCAATTGCTTGAGTTCAAGGCCTTGTGAGCTGACAATTTGTACTAAGTCTGCATTTTGCTTTTGCAAGCTTATGCAGACAGCCGTCAATTCCAAAAGAGTCATTGGTTCTAGTCTGCCCTCTTATGAAATGGGAATTTGACCCCCCAAGTTAGATTCATTGGGCATGGATGAGGACTTAATTATGGTGGGACTGCCTTGGCCAGCATCTAAGCCAGAACCAATAGTCTCAGCCTCATCCAGGTCACCAGCCACACTTGTGGTGGTGGTTCTCTCTGCTTCATGGCTAGGACCACCAGAGGAGAACACTCCAGTAGTCCTTTGGCGTTTTATCAACCTATATTCAGGTGGTGTGGAAGATGGTGTGGAAGAATGAGTAGATGTGGTTTGGTTAAGGGGTGTTTGGGATTGTGAAGGTTGTGTGTCAGCGTTGGAAATAGGCACATCAACGCCAACATTTAATGTATCAGCGTTGAAGGGTTCTTGGTCAAGGTGCATGTGTTCAGGTGAAGGTAAAGTTTCAGGAATGGGTTCAAGTTGTGGTGGAGGGTCAATGTGAGGTTGGGGGTCCGGTTGGGGTTGTGCTGCTGCAATAACAGCAAGCATGGCTGGGGTCAAAGGTATGTCTCTATGGGGTGGTGAATCCATCTTCATAAAAATAGCTTTCTTTTGCTCAGGGATCTTATAAAAATCATTGTGATCCCTTGAGCAGTAACCTTGATCATCAAAAATCATTTGCAGAAAACGGGGATAAGCTAAAGTCATTTTTGTCCCCTTGTTTTTACACATCCCCTCAAAAATCATTTTAGAATAGTTATATTTTTGCCCTGTTGCAATGCACACAATAGCACTAGCAATGGATCTATTGATCTCATTGTGTGCAATACATTTGGGACTCAAACATTGAAGGAGGATATGTATGAGGCACTTCCAGGCTGGGGGAAATTCCTGCTTATGATACTTGTTTAGAGTACCTTCATCAGGAAAAGGATATCCCAAGCCCTAAGCCCTTGTTCTATTTCATTTATGGGAAGGGTGACTATACCATCAGCATCATTAAGATGCAAGGCTTGGCGTACCAAGGCCTCAATAACCACCCAAGATCTCCCATGAACAATAGAAGTCAATGTGGTCACTCCAGTAACTGTTGAGGAACTGGCAGTGTTCCAAACCTGCTTAATGTGTGTGACTGGAATGAGTGGTGCATGAGAAAGAGCATACCTTAACGGGGATGCGTTCAAATACGCCACCATTTGTGTGTATTGAGGAAACAGATCATTATCAGTGTCAAGATAAGCAATCATGTTGTGTTGTGATCTGAACCCCAATTCCAATTCTGCTGAGTTAAACTTTGGTGCCATGGATGAAAGCTGTTAATTTTAAGTGTAGAAGATGAAGTTGATAAGAGAAAAGTGTTAGACAAGAATTATAGATACCCTGTTTAAAATAGGAGCCAAATTTATAGGAGAGAAAGAATGCATGTGATTGGCCCAAAAATAGGCAAAGATTTTCAAAAATCAATCATGAAAATATTAAAAAAGTTATAAGTTATCTCATGCATTAAATGAAAGTAACAACTCCTAAAACTACGGCTTGAAAATATGTCAAAAAGTAACAACTGGGTAGGTCCCATTGAGTGTCAACGGTCAAAAATAACCCATCAACGCCCAACGGCTATAATCTTGTCAACGTTTGCCTAAAGCCATGTCAGCGTCCAATTTGGTCACAACAACGCTTGGAAATTCTTGTCAGCGTCCAAAAATAAAAATATTTTAAAAAGTGAAAAATGACCTTAACAAGTAATTTATCCTAGAGAAGATAACCAAAAGCTGATAATTATCATAGGGCGGCAAGCACTGTCCAGTTATGCACACTTGCATAAGCAAGATAGACATAACAGTTCTCTAGTGTCCCTTGCTAACCAAAATTCTTAACAAAAAAGTTACCTTATAAAATCCTTGTTACTCCCAGGTAAATCCCATACCAAAATCATTCCCAAGTCTCCCAACAGACCACAACCAATTCTAGGCCAAAAATGTCTTGGCAGCATGCAAAGTTGATATACTATGCATGCTACAGTGCCTCATGGTTTAGTAAAACTAACCCATACTCACCTGTGGACACAATCTAGAATTGTGATAAGAGTATCATATGGATACCCAAACATCCTAAAGGTTCCTAAAACCTCCCCTTAAACTATGATACAAAAAGTTTGCTAAAATCATGCACGAACATAAAAAATTTATGTCAAGATAGGAATGAAACATTCCAACCATCATCCATAAATAAAAACTTGTCCAAATGCTACTCCATTGATCCATAAGCAACTCTGTATCCAATGGTATACTGCTAACACCATCTGCACATTTAGATTAAAAACCACAAAACTAACATTGTTGCTGACAACGCCCCGATAACACATGACAGCGTTGAAGAAAGCTTTGTCAGCGTTAGACAATTATATTGCGGACAACGTTGCAAAAACACTTATCAGTGTTCAAACAACCTTTGTCAGTGTTAGAAAAATATAGTGGAAAATCTAAATCATCAATACGACCAATAATAATAATGCATCATCCTGTACATACTTTTACAAAAAGAATCCAAAAAACATATTAAGTGAGATTAACCATTCCAATACTTGTTACCAAGTATTGAAATCTCCCAGCATCAAAAGGTTTAGTTAATAAATCTGACACATTTTCCTCAGTGTCAACCCTATCTGGTTGTATTAAACCTTTCTCAAAGCAATCTCTTATAAAATGGTGTCTAATTTCTATGTGTTTAGTTTTAGAATGATGTACAGGATTCTTAATGATGCATAAAGTACTATTATTGTCAACAAATATCTTAGTATGCATGAAATTATACCCATAATCCAACAGCTGGTTCTGAATCCACAACACTTGGCCACAACATGCTGCTGCAGCCATATACTCTACTTCATTTGTAGAATTAGCCACCACTGTTTGTTTCTTGCATTGCCAAGATATCAATCTGCTCCCAAGAAACTGACATCCACCAGTTGTGGATTTCCTATCAAACTTATCACCTCCATAATCACTATCTGAATATGCAATCAGCTCTAATGGTGAATCCTTTGGGTACCACAAACCAAGACTGGGATAACATCTTAGGTACCTAAAGATCCTCTTCACAGCATAAAGGTGACATTCTTTGGGAGTCACTTGATGGCGTGCACAAGCACACACAGCAAACATAATATCAGGTCTGGATGCAGTAAGATACATCAAGGATCCAATCATGGATCTATAGTGCCTGACATCAACATCTTTCCTATCTCCAATCTTTCCCCAAGGGTGTTCTCTATCCATAGGAGTAGTAGCCCTCTTTTCATGTGGAGAAAAGCCAAACTTCTTCAAGATCTCAGCAACATATTTGTCCTGGGAGATGAAGATACCATCCTCTTTCTGCTGAACTTGTAAACCAAGAAAGAAGTTCATCTCCCCCATAGCACTCATCTTGAATTTGTCTGTCATAAGCTTGGAGAAATCCTCACTCATCTTTGGATCAGTAGACCCAAAAATGATATCATCAACATAGACCTGCACAAGCAACACATGTTTGCCTTTCTTCTTTGTAAATAGTGTCTGATCTATGGTGCCCCTCTTGGATCCATTGTCCACCAAATAGGTAGACAAGGTACCATACCATGCTTTAGGGGCTTGATGAAGGCCATACATAGCCTTTTTGACTCTATACACTTTATCTGGATGCTCTGGATCCTCAAAACCAGGAGGTTGCATTACATAAACTTCCTCAACAATGGTGCCATACAAGAAAGCACTCTTGACATCCATTTGATAGACTGTGAATCCCATGCAGGAAGCATAGGCTAAAAAAATCCTAATAGCTTCAATCCTTGCAACTGGTGCAAAGACCTCCTCATAGTCTATCCCCTCCTCTTGTGTATAACCTTGAGCCACTAACCTTGCCTTGTTTCTGACCACAATACCTCTTTCATCTCTTTTGTTCCTGAGAACCCATCTTGTACCTATAGGTCTGACATATCTAGGACAATCAACCAGCTCCCAAACATCTTGAATTGCAAATTGATGAAGCTCATCCTGCATGGCTTCCACCCAACTTGGTTCTTTGAGAGCATCAAATATTTTCTTGGGTTCTTCTTGTGACAGAAAACATGCAAACAAACATGCTTGCACAAGAGGGGTATCAACCTTCTTGTGTATATTGGCAATAAACCCACCAAGACCTTGATGAGATCTTCTAGTCTGAACTGGAGTCATAATATCACCAATGATCTGGGATGGGGGGTGATTCTTCATTGTGGAAGTGAGAACTCCTCCTTCAAAAAGTCTGGTGTCCTCAACCTCACGCTCCATGTTGCCAATATCTTCTTCATCAGACTCTCTTTAATCAATGTGAACCTCTTCATGAACATTGGAAGGTCCACCTTGTTCAAAACTGGAAGAGAAAAGATGCCCATAAGAGTTGTCAACGTCTGAATCATGGTTGTCAGCGTCTGGGCTAACAGCGCTTGAACTGTTGTTGTCAACGTCTGAGCCATCAACGTCTGAATTGGTCTTGTCAGCGCTAGATTTGTCTTTGTCAGCGCCTGAAGGACCATGCATGTTTGTATCTGGTGGTATTTGGAAACCACCATTATCTTGTCCAGCAGCAGCAGCAGCAGCAAAAGCATCTGTCCAAATGTGAATTGTGACATATTCTAATGTAGGAGATGCCTTTTCTGCTTGTGATCCAACCTTCTCATGAACCTGTGTACCTGAAACATTAACAACTTGTTCCTCCACAACATTTGAAGTTACCTTCACAATGTCTGGATTAGTGACATGCATATAATTTAAAGTTCTAGATAAGGGTTCCAAATCAAACAACCAATTAGGACCACTTTCAGGATCACTAGGTTTATTCTCTAAGAACCTAACATGTACTCTCTCACCAATACGTTTGTCCTCTTTAAGATAAACCCTATAACCCTTGCTCTGGACTGAATACCCCATGAAGTAACCCTCATCACCTTTTGCACTAAATTTCCCTAAGGCATCACTAGTATCCAACACTACTACATGACAACCAAAAGGTCTAAGAAAACCAATATTAGGTTTTCTACCCCAAAGTAACTCATAAGGTGTTTTGTTCTGAATTTTGTTAACCAATGCTCTATTTTGCACATAGCATGCTGTATTAACAGCCTCAGCCCAAAAGGCTATTGGAAAGTGAGCATCAGCCAACATTGTTCTGGCTGCTTCAATTAGGGTTCTATTTTTCCTCTCAGCAACCCCATTTTGTTGTGGGGTTCTGGCAATACTAAATTGCCTAGTAATTCCTTTCCTGGTACAAAAATCATCAAGCTTCTTGTTCCTAAATTCTCCACCATTATCACTCCTAAGCATTTTAACCTCATTTCCAGACCTTTTCTCAATCTGAGTGATAAAATCAATAAGAACATCAGCTGTATCACTCTTCATAGCTAGAAAGAATGTCCAAGTAAATCTAGAAAAGTCATCTGTGACAACAAAACAATATGACTTACCATTCAAACTTTCTATATTTGTTGGACCAAAGAGGTCCATGTGAAGCATATGAAGAGGTCTGGAACTAGTATGCACCTGTTTGGACTTGAATGAGACCTTGTGCTGCTTGCCTTTAAGACATGCAACACAAGAGTGGTCATTGTGGAAGGCCTTCTCAGGCAAACCATCAACTAAACCAAGCCTCACAAGTCTATTTATATTTTTAAAATTTATGTGCCCTAGTCTCCTGTGCCACAAATTACTCTCATCTACTGAGGCCTTAGCATAAAAACAAGACATATTTGTATTCATTTTAATCCCATTTAAGTTCACATTATATATGTCCTTATGCCTAGGTGTTCTATACTCAATATATTTCTCATCAGGGATCTTAAAATCCTTGCTTAACACCAAGCACTCAGTATCAGTGAAAAGAACCTTATTTTTGTTATCACAGACTTGTGATACACTAAACAGATTATAATCAAGTTCTTTTACCAAGAAGACATTCTCAAAACACAGATTATTGGTGAGAAGGGTTCCTTTGCCTGTAATGGTGCCGTAGCCACCTCTAAAGTATACCTTATCACCATCTTTAATAGGGGTGAAATTCGTCAGATAGTCTTCCTTCCCTGTCATGTGCCTTGAGCATCCACTATCCCAATATCCATAATCATTGATCTGTCTTTGAATTCCCTGCACATAAAGAAAACAAATTAGTTTTCTTTGGGAACCCAAGTCTCAAAAGACTTGGATTCATCTGGTTGTTCAATAAGAACAGACTTAGTTCTCACAACAACCCCATTCTCATCCTTTTTAGGATGAAAAACCCAGTTAACCCCAATAGGTTTAGTAATGACCTTTGAAATGTAATTAAATCTATTGCAAGTCATTGAAATCCCATTATCATTAGGGTTTTGATCTTTCTTGGGTCTCCATGTTAAGCTTGAAGAAGCTTTAGACCCCTTACCTTGTGGCTGCAAATATTTAGGTCTGGTCACGTTTCTGTCAGCGTTAGAAATTATCCTGTCAACGCTGAATTTACCCTTGTCAGCGTTGAACCTAGGGTTTGCTACAGGAACCCATTGCCTATTTGACCAGGTGTTTGTCTTTTGGAATGGTCTTTGTCCATGAGTGTTAGACCTTCTAGAAAAGAATGGGGCAGGTCTAATCACTTGTGGACTTTGCTGCACACAAGGTTTGGGTCTGACAACGTTTGACTTTCTAACAACGTTGACTTTCTTCCTGTCAGCGCTGAAATTGTTCCTGTCAGCGCTTGCTTTGGGAGCGTTGACACACTTGTATGCCAAATGTGAAAAGCTACCACAAGTGTAACAGGCTTTCTTAGACACAACCTTAGGTCTAGAAGAGAAGAAACCTGTTCCATGATTGCTAACTTGGCTCTTGGGTGACCTATTATTCCTATACATCTCTGCATATTTAATGGTAGGTCTTCTAACAGTGTTTGAGCCTAGGTCAACAGCTTTACCAGTGATTGGGTGAGTAACCTTAATGGGTGGTGATTCATTGGGACTTTCACATAGCAAACCTCCCTTAACAAATAAAGTAGGGTTAGCTTTCTTCCACTCATTTAGGTCAGTCAGTTTTTGTTGATACTCTTCCACTGGAGTGACAACTCTTGGTGGAGGAATGAATTCCTCTTCTTGGCATTCTGGTATACCAGTCCAAGACAAATCCTTTCTAAGGACACCATAGAAGTCACCAGCTGGTGGCGGAACCAGAGAGTAATCATTCATCCCAATCCCAGTCATGTCCTTAAGATCCCTTTGTTTAGCTACACAGTCTCCTAGGGTTTGGGTGGCTCTATCAAATCTTTGAATTTTGAGGTCAACATTATCTTTATTCTTAATGGCCTCATCTAACTTAGCCTGTAATTCACTATTAACCTTTTTCATGATGTTTCTAACATCCATACTACCCTCTAACTCATGTTTTAAGATATTGATCTTATCTTTTAAGTCAAATTCCATTTTCTTATATTCAGAAACGGTTTTCTCAGTTTCAGTAAGAGCTAGTTGGTAATTAGACAATTTACACCTTTCAGTACTCATATCATCTTTTAGTTTTAACACCTCTTTGTTAAGTCTTTCAGTGTTTAACCTACAACCTTTGCTACAAAAAGCATCATCATATACCTCATTATCAAATGAAGAGGAGGAGTGTGCCATGAGAGCATATTCAACATGCTCTTCTTCTTCAATATCAGCAACCAAAGCTTTATCCTCTTCAGCATTCTTAGCCAGATAGCTCCAATCCCATCCTGTACCATCAATTACTTGTATTGCAACCATGGCTTTGGAATCCTGAGCTTTGACAATCTGACTTGAGGGTTTACCAGCATCAGATCTTCTAGGAGATCTGCATTCCCTCATGAAGTGCCCCATACGATGACAGTTGTAGCATTCAACTTTGGATTTATCAAATCCAGCTGTATCTTTAGCATTGAAGGTCATCTTCTTTTTAAACCTTCTGTTCCACCTATTTGCTCTTATACTAGCAAGAGCCATGTTCCACTTGATGTCCATCTCTTCCAAGTGCTCATCACTTATCTGCTCAAGGTCCTCATATGTAATCACTGAACCATTGGGCAAAGAAGCAATGTAAGCACAAACAGTATCCAAATCCAACCCAGCAGGTTTAACTCTTGGGGAGCCATGCTTGAATGTGTCAGCGTCTGAAAAGGAGACGTTGACAGGACTTGTTTCATCGCTGACATACAAAGATCCAGTAACTGGATGTATATAAGAGTCCTTCTGATTGAATTGACCTTCACTATGAGAGAAGAAGGCCATGTTGCTGGTAGTAGATTTGCTCCCATGCTCTGAAAGAGTTTCATCTTCCAACAGTCTTAGTTTGTTGTAGATGTCATCAAACGAAGAGCTCTTGTAAGTATTGTTGGCAAGAATAGATCTTGCCTCAATCTTCCATGCCTCACCAAGACTTTTAAGAAAGGTAGCATTGGTGTCAACATCACCAACTTGTGTCCCCATGAAGGACAACTTACTTGTGATGTCAAGCAATCTGCTCCTCACACTACTCAGTTTCTCATTGGGTTGAGCTTTGAAGACAGCATAATCATACATAAGTTGCTTTTTCTTTTCTTCCTTAGTGTCTGCATTGCCACCATGTGCAACTTCAAGCGCTTCCCAAAGATCCTTAGCAGATTCATAGCCTCTATATTTATGCTGGTTTTCTTGTCCCAAAGAGACTTTCAGAATATTTAGGGCTTTCATGTCAACCCTTTTCTTTGCTATGTCATCAGCAGACACAGCTCTTCCATCTCCAGGTTTTTCTTTCTTATCCTCTTCAGGGCATCCCTCAACAGCTGATCTTTGACTAATAGCATCAAGAATCTTTTGAGCCTTATTGAATGTGTTTCCATATTCAATAATCTCCTAGAGTGTGTAGTCATAGATCCCCAGATATTGTTCAAAGTTGAACTTCCATAAGTCAAAGTTGGTTGCATCAAGCATGGGAATCTTGATGTTTGGTAAGGCTGAGGAGGAGGAAGTTATTGCTTCAGACATGATGTTGTTAGGGTTTCTGAGAAAATTAGGGTTTTGGTGTTTTTAGGGTTCTGGTGTTCTTAAAAGATCAAAAGTTCCTCAACAAGCTCTGATACCACTTATTGATCCCAAACTTAGATCGATTAGCTTTGTGTATACGAGATTAGATCAAGTAATACACGTAGAGAAACCTTTGTATATGCTTTATGAATCTAAGTGTTATGCGGAATTTAACACTTAAACAAGAACACACAAGATGTAAACAAACTTTCACTTTGATTATGAATGTCGAACTTGCTTACAATGAAAGATGTTTACGAACGAAAACTTATATGAAACTTGATCTCAAACATTAACCTAAAGGCCTTCTTTTATAGATACAAGAAGCCTTGTACAATAATCTACGTATCAACTATTCTAGGTAAAGATAAATGTAGAAAATACATTGTCGTTTCTATCCTTACTAGAAGTATTCTAGAATATAATAAACGTGTAGATTATATCTTCCATCAGTGCTTGTCTTCAATGTGTCGACGCTTGAGCTGTCAGCGCTTGCTTTGTTCTTGTCAATGCTTGAATTGTCTTTGTCAGCGCTCAAGTGATCTGGCCTTAATTTATTCCCAACACGACAAACTCGATGACGCTTTATGGGCCTTTAGGACCGCTTATAAGACACCTATCGGTTGTACTCCTTATAAGTTAGTCTATGGGAAAAATTGTCATTTGCCCATTGAATTGGAGCACAAGGCATATTGGGCCCTTAAGCATGCAAACTTTGACTTAAAGACCGCGGGAGATCACCGAAAAATACAATTGAATGAATTGGATGAATTAAGAGACAATGCTTATGAAAATTCATTGATTTTCAAAGAAAAGACTAAAAAGTTTCATGATGCAAAGATTAAAAACCAGGTTTTTAACATTGGTGATCAAGTGTTACTTTTTAACTCTAGACTAAAGATATTTTCCGGGAAATTGAAATCTCGTTGGTCGAGTCCGTTCACCGTTACACAAGTGTTTCCTTATGGGACCATCGAGCTAGCTCAAGATGATGGTCCTAATTTCAAGGTGAATGGACATAGGCTTAAGCACTATTTTGGTGGGGAAGTTCCTTCAATGGTTGACCTCGACCAAGTCACCTTCCCCAATGATAATTAGCATGAGGGGATCGAGTCGAGCTCATGACTCGGTAATAAAAAACGAGGTGCCTCGTGGGGGAGATCCCATGCTTATCCTTTTATGCTTACTAATCACTAATAAGGGGACTTGTACCCTTCCAACTCGTTGTCTCGTGATTGTTTGTGATTGTGTTATCTAGATCATCATCATCTCCGATTGAAGACTCTCGTGTTCGTTTATGTGAGCCTCCATCGTTTGCTTGAAGAAGTTTTTCACGAATCCATGACATATCCTTTAATGTTCTAACAATTATCTTTTAGCATAATTCATAAACGGCTTTAGATATATTGTTGATCACCCTTTCCATGCTAGATCCTAAGCATTCGATTCTTCGTCTCTAGTATGGGGGTGCTCCACCTTTAGACTCGAAACATTGAGGACAATGTTTACTTTTAGTATGGGGGTGAATAGATACTTGCGTTGCTACGCCCTCGCGTGCTTCAACTTTCATATGTTTTGTTTTGTTGCTAATAAGGCTAAAAATGGCCCAATTTTAAAATTTTTCTTAGTTTTCATAAGTGTTTCTGAGACACGAATGTATATTTTCCGTTGGGTAGAATAAGAGCTAATTTTTTACTTGATGGGCATTTGGATCCCTTTACATTCCTTAACCCGCTCAATTCAAGTTTTGCTAGACTTTTATATAGGGAACTTTAAAACGCGAAAGTCTTAGCTCATTCGGGTTAAGAACAAGAACTTTTCGCAAGTTCCTATAATTGATCCTAGAAAGTCACTTATCAAGGGAACTATAAAATGCATTCTCTAAACTTGAAAAAGTCCAAGAAAGTACAAGATCCTATAGGTGGCTTGAAAACCCAAAACTTTGATTTGATATAGTCTTAATGAAAGCTAATCCAAATTTGGCTTAATTTTGACTTGCATGGCTAAGTATTCACGAGTCTCTTTAATTAGAGGTCTTTAAATAGTGAAGAACGAGAAGTGATAGAGTTAGACAAGTGATCATGCTAAATGTAGAACATGAAAATGTTCTTTCAAAAACTCATATATCTTTAATTGTGGCTTTTTCTTCCCATAAGATCAATGCATTAGGAATAAATAATAATTGCAATAAGTAAGGTCGTACGATTTGAAAGGTTACCTAGCTTCTAGCCCAAGATCGTTTAAAAGTTGCTCGGGGTTGAATAGAGTTCATAGGCAAGGCATAACTTATTGAAGCGCGATGCGAAGATTGGTGAAGATCCAAAAAGGCCCTGACAAGGCATGAGGAGCTCTATTTTTGCTAAAGATCCAAGATGATGTGAAGTATCATTGTTCCAAAATCAATATGAAGGATCGAGACACACGACGAAAAGCAATTACTCCCCTAAAGATCATGGATAAAGTCTATCCAAAAAGACCCTTACAAGGTATGAGGATAAATATATCCAAGTCCGAAAAGGAGGCGGATCGTTGTATATCAAAGTCCAAAATAAAGATTGAAGAAAAATGATGAAGTCGTGGTCCAAATATGAAGAATCTCTCAAAAACGTCAAGTGAAGAAATTCCAAATATACGAAGAGAAGACCATAATTTCAAGAACGTCTTCCCAAGATTTGAAGTATGAAGTACATGCCAAATATCGGTCCGAGAAAGGTCTCAAATCGTGAAACGAGTTACGCCAAGATATGAACTTAAGGAGATACACGAGAAGCCGTTTTAAAAGATTTTGTCCTTCGGCTAACTATCGATTAAATCGTGCTACTTTACTTTCGGACTAATAACTACTCAAATAAGTCAATATGAATCACTTGTGATCCATGACAAATAGTTAAAAAATGCTAGTAACCCATTTCCTTTTATAATAACTAGGATTACGGGGAGAAAAAGTATTACACAATTTGGACGTATGAGTAGTGTTAGCATTATGACTTGTACCAACAATGATCTCGTTTTTGCACTTAGCATGGAATGTATGACAATCAAGGATGACGAAGTTTACTCTAAGGGACATTTACTTGTTTCTATTCTTTAACCCTAAAAGTCACACTCGTGATGAAAATCATACATTACGTCTTTACACATCTTCGTAGTATGTTGCAAGTCTTTTACTTTTCAATAAAGGTTAATAAATTTGAACTTTGGTGATGCTTAGATACTTTATTCTAGCATTACGTGAGGGCACGACAATGGCTTAGTATGGGGGAGTGATGAGATGGCATTTATACATGATCTCATTGTTCTTTTCGGGCTTTAAATGCATAAAAATGTCATAAAATACCATATATTGTGCTTGTATTTATTTACTTGTGTTGTAGGTATGGATATCGTGAAAAAGACAAAAGATCACAAGAAACAAGGAAAAACGGACACGAGAAACGAAGCCGTACAAAGAACCGGGCCCTAATTCATGATTTATCCAAGATTTATCCTTGAAGACTTGAAGATATGCAAGATTGATCCTCAAACAATGAAGAAATGACACTTAAAACCCTTGTGAATTCATAATTACAAGTTTGGTCCCTTAAGTTTGTCAAAATTACACAAAAGGTCCTTTAACTTTGAAGAAATGGCAAGATTAGTCCCTCATCAAATCTAATTTGTCAATTATGGTCCCTCATGGAGTTAAAGTTACATTGAAGACCTTTGAAGATCAACAATGTCCAAGATCAGCCCCTCAAATATGTAAAAGTGGCAAAAACTACCCTTTTAAACCTTTTGCCAAAGTTTTGTGCCAAAAATGTGAAGTTGGAAAAGTTATTAACAAAGGAAACGAGTTTGTTTGCAAAATAAACTTGCTATACACTTTCTGCCAAAAAACAAGGACTTAAGTTGCCACATTTGAAACATTCAAATGTTTTTGCGCCAAACACAAACACAATCCACCAAAATCGGATCAAAAGGTGTCACTGTAGCAAGTAAGAACCCAGAACTTACCCCACTTAAAACAAAGGGTTAATTTAAATTACCTTGGCACACACTCAACTCACACGCCCAGAAAACCATTCCAACCTTAAAACCCTCAATCCCACTCACCAAAGGGTCCCACACCCAAAACGTTTTACCCATCATGTGACAACTTATTCTCCAAGGTATGCCACGTGTCAAGATCAATAACTGAGAGCCTTTGCTTAACCCCAAAGCTATTTTAAACGGTTTGGATCACTTTGGACAGCTCACACCAAGAATTCGTCTAGAAGACTCAAGGATAATATTGGAATTTCACTTCTAGAGTTGGTGAAAAGTGTAGGCTTAGCATTTGTCTATAAAAGGAGACCTCAACATGTGAGAGTCCCTTTGTTCCAGTTTTAGGCTATCAATCTTTGTAATCCCTTTTTAAGTTAATAAAATTTTATTTTCAGAAATTTATGTAATCTTGTTCATGTTTATTAAAAGTTGGTGTTAGAATAGCCTAATTCTGAGTTCCATTTTAATGTTTGAAGGTTTTTGAGGCAAGGTTTTAGTCCATAAGACTTGTGTTCCAAAAATCAGAAAGTCTTGGTTATTTGATCTCACTTGTTTGTTTGTTCATCTTAGCAGCATTGGAAGCTGGTACTTGTTCTGCTAGTACCTCAGCTCAAACAATCCAGGGCCTAGATGTAGGTCTTGGAGGTTTGCACCTTCTCCCTTTTCAATTTTCTCTTTTATTTTCTGAATTTTGGTAATTTTGTTTGATTGTTCTTGAATCTGTTATTTTGTGGTTGAATCTGGTTTACTTGTGTTGGTTTGATGTTATTGAAGTGTTGTTAGCTTGATTTGTGGGTTAAAACTGGATAATCCTTTGAAAATTTGTCAAAACAGGTTTTTAAGGGGTGTTTGGGTTAACTGCATAATTTGGATTTGTGGTTTGTTAAGAGGTTGTGTTGTGTTTGCAATTGTTGGTATCTGTTTATTGGGTGCTAAGGACCATCTGTTTGCAGGTTTTGTGGTTTGAAACACCTAGATTCATAAAAAGGGTCTAAAATCTTGTTTACTTGGTGAAATTGGCTGAAATTTAGAGGACACCTAGATCAAATCATAGACTAGGGTTAACAAGTGTTAAATCTAGGTTAACTACATCAGGGAAGTAGGATTTGAGGCTTGAATTTGGATCTATGGTCAATTAGATCAGCAAATGTGTTAGTGTTCATCTATAAGTGTTAGTGTTCATCAGTAAACTGTTTGGTTGATTTGTGCTTGATTCTTGTGTGCAACCTGGTGTTTATATTGACTCTCAATAAGCCAAAGCTTATTGAGGTGCCTTTTGTTCCATCAAACAGCAACAAGCAAGGCTTGAAATCAAGCCAAAACATTACTGCATATCAAGCAGTGGGAACTCCTTTCCCCTGCTGGTTCCCCCTACTAGTGGTATTTGGGTTTCAGCTTATTAATAAGCTATAATAGCTTATTTTAACCAGCAACAACTTGGATTTTGTAATAGGTGCTCATTATTTGACCCATTTGTTCATACTGGAGCATTTGGTGGGTTGACTTTTAGGTTTGACTAGAAAACCAACTTAATTGACTTTTTCATAAGTGCTTATTGGTTCATTCTGGCTTATTGGGTTTGCTTATTGGAATTTTGTTGATTGATTTGGCTTATTGAGTTCATTTGTGACATTTTGCAAGTTGAATCAAGTTCTGGGGTGCCCTAGATCTCAAACCCGACTATTTTCTCTTTTAGTGAAATATTACTTTGCTTATTTCTGGCTTATTGAGTGTGCTTTTTCAAAATTTCTTTTTACAAATCTATTTAGTATCCCAAGAGAAGGTTGTGTGTTAAATTAGAGCTTATGGCATTGGCTTATTGCTTAATGGGCTTATTGGCCCAATAAGGATAAGATGTTTGCTTATTAAATTGTGATAAGCTCACTTTAAGCTTTTGGGCCTTTAGAATTTTGTGTTTAGAATTAAATTTTGAGTCAGATAGGGCTTTTCCAGGTCCATTGGGCCAGGTTTGACTTTTTGGGCCCATTTAGCCCATTATAGTTGACTGTTTTGGGTTTAGGCCCATTTGGAGGCCCAATAGGGGTATTCTGGTCATTTCACTTTGATTTTCTGTTTATTTAGGTTAAAGTAAACTAGTTTGCAAGTTTTTAGAATTTTTTATAATTTTTGGATTTTTAATATTATTTTAATATTATTTTATTATTATTTTTCAAAGTTCACATTTTTCCACTTTTTATATTTTTCTTAGCTTAAATACATTAAAATAGGAGTTTTGCAACTTTTAGATTAATTTTATCATCTTTAGTTTAATTTTTATAGTTATTTTAAGTTTTAATAGTTTTTAAATCATTTTAAATAATTTTGCTTAGTTAAAAAATTTATAAAAATAGTTTTTAATCTTTTTAGGTCTTTTAGATGTTTACCAATTGGAAAATATTTGTTTGGGCTTTTTGATAATTAATTTTTGATTTTTAGGGCTTTAATTAGCATTTAAAAATTAATATTTAATTAATTAAAAGGTTTGAAAAAATTTTGATCATTGGTAAACTCTTAGTTTATTTATTTTGATTTTTGGTGAATTTTTGTTAATTTTTAGAATTTATTTTTATTTTTGTAGTTTTTACGGTTTTACGTGTAGTCGTCGTAGTATTAATTTCACGTCTTCGTCATTCTCTTTTCTCATCCCCTTCTAAACCAATATTAATCTCCAATCATTTACATCTTAGTCACACACATATACCTCCTAGGGAAACGAACTTGAACTTCATTGGGTCATTTGTGCACGGTTTTCCTAAACCGTCGTACTTAATACTTTCCACTATTTTACTTCCTTTTCCTAAAGGTTGTAGTTTACCACAATCAGTTCATATCTAGATGCCTGACCTACTGCAGGTTCAAGACTGAACATCGTCATGTTAGTGAGTTACTACAACCCTTAGAAATTTCTGAACAGAAATGAGACGAAATTCAATGAAATTGTTTTCAGCTACCACGGGCTCAGAGAAAGTATGATACTATCTAAGTTATCGTCAACCATGTAATCAGCCTGCACGTTTCTTTCATCCGAAAGGATCACGCAGTAGCAGATCTGCAGAAAATTTAGAAATTCAGCAGTAAATCGTACGAATTCAAGGCATTCCATCGACCATCATATCAGACAGAATTCATGTTCACGATCAAGTGTATGTTTACGCCCACTTTAAGTTCATGTTTACTTTCACTTTCGCATTTACGTCTCATTCGTAGTATGATGCTGTTTCAGTTCATCTTTTATGCTATCTCGTGATTTAAGGTCACGTTAGCGTTCATAACATTGTCCACGTTCAGGTTCGTGTTCCATCTCGCGATACGCATTTCACAGTTTATTACTGAATACCGTTAGAGTCAGCTTGAGAAACCAGACCCAAGTATAGCACAACTATTCCATAACCAGGCAGACGTTTCACCTATCAGGCCGTACCGTTTGGTATTCCTTTCTTAGTCAGCATACGTTCATGATATGTTCTAGTATCACGCTCACAGTATGTTTCACGTATCACATTCAAGATATACTTCATGCTCAGCGTTCCTCATATAATCGCGAACGACATTCACAATTTCTCACGTAACACGTTCACAATTGTTCACGTAGTTCGTCCCTATATGTTTCAGCAGCTTGTCCAGAAATATAAATGTTACCTTTTCAGAATAATTTTACATACCGTTTCATGTTTACTACATGTTATAGCTTATTCATTCTATCAGATTCAGGAAATCCATCTTAAGTATGGAACCAGAAAGTATTCAGCATTGTCAGAACAGGGTCATCAGGACCAAGATTTTTATTATTATGTTTAGATCTTTGAAGAAATCATTTCGAGCGGGAAGCCACTCGGAACGGAGTAGTCCATCCGGACCTCTCATTCCTTTTCCTTTAATAAATCCAGTTATGTCCTTTTAGTCATGTCATGTTCCATGTTCTCTTCAGCCATGTCACGTTACATGATCATTTCAGTCATGTCAGGTTTAAACTTATCAACAGCATTATGTCTTAATTAGAAGATAAATTATCCTTTAGCTTATTTGTCTTTCAGTTTACGTGTTATTTCAGTTCTCATAACTTCATCTACTTATTACCTTAATTCGAGGACGAATTTTCCTTTTAGAGAGGGAGAATTGTAAACCCGCAGCATTATCATGTCTCTAATTCGAGGAAAAATTATTTTTTTAGAGGGAAAGAGTTGTAAAACCCAAAAATTTTAGTTTGTATTTTATTTCGTCATTTCATATATAAGTTAAAGTTTAAAAAAAATAAACATATGATATTATACTTTTTGTTATATTATACAAGCATAATGATAAATATTATTTCAATGGCAAAAGTAATAAGTTTTATGTTTGACGTTTTATATTAAACAATTTCGTTTGCGCAAAGTCTTATTACGAAAAATCTGCTACGCATATATTTATCCTAAACTAAAACAAATAAAACTCAATGACTTTAGACAATAGAAACAGTTGATGTATTGTTAGTTTCAGATTGTGATTAACAAAGATTTACAAAGAACGAAAATCTCGCACAAAATATAAAAGATTCGGTTGTCATTTCAAATAAAAGATAGTCAATCTTTCCTCCTCAATACACGACGCATATGTGAACCATTAGATTCACGAGCGTTTCTTTCGCTCTAATCACGCTGATTTAGAAAGACCGAGTATACTCATATCATATATATATATATATATATATACACACTATTTTATCCATACCAAAATTGAATATATTTGTATAAAAAAAATCAGAAGAAACAAAGTATCACTTCTGCATCATATGTAAGCTAGAGATTTGAGTGCATGTTTATCGAAATCGGAGTTCTGGTACGGTTCTCATTGCAGTTGTTCGTTTTGGTCTCATTCGTTGGAGGCGTATAATTCGTGATCACGGTTAGCCGATCGGTTACATCTCCGGTTGTACATGTCTCGGTTTCGATGTACTCTCGTTTCGTCTTAGAGCTTCCATGAAATCAGAGTAGGAGTCTCATCAGCTTTTCCTTGCAGTCAGTACTGGACACAAGGTATGGATTTCCCGTCCTTTCAGTAAGGACTTCCTTTCTATACATGATTAGGACTCCCCGTCTGTAACCAAATGTTTTCCCAGTATACGTTTAAGCTTATCAGTAATCATGTTAATAGCTAAATAAATTGCCCGAGCATTATATACAAGCATGACCAGTCAGTAGTACTAGTTACGGAGGTACCGTAACCATGACATTTGAGGCACCGGTGTCGTGACTCACATGCAGGAGAGTGATATCCTACATCGTCTCAGTCAGCTCAGTTTGGCCATTTTATCAGTATTTTTAGTGGGGCGTATGGATGCATCCTAGGCTTATCAATTTACAAGTTATCAGGGTAAATGTGATGTGTGCTCTACATCCTTCACATTGGAGCTGATCCCTCCACCCAGAACAGTATTTAGAGGTCACCCTTCTACAGTTATTTAGAGGTCACCCCTCTACACCATGACGAGGTCACCCCTCTAGTTATTCATGCACCGTTGTTACAACACATGCCCTATATAAGCTCTGGCAATTAAAATACAGTAAATGCATGTTTTAAGATTTAACAGATAACAGTTCAGCTTTATTATTTATAAATCAGACTTTACAGATTATACGCAGATTTCCGCTGCAACTTACTTATCAGTCTTACAGCTTCAGTATTTATTATCAGCTTCATTTCAGTAATCCCTTATCATGCTTTATATCCGTTCACTGGGCGTTTGATGTAGTGTTTTTGTACACCTTTAGGAAAAGGATGCACAAAGTAGTGGTGAGTATTAAACAAACGGCTTTAGGAAAAACCAAGTGTTAATGACCCAATGTGTTTAAGTTCGTTTCCCAAGGAGGCAAGTGCGTTGTGTAATGAATTGATTTTGATTTGTGATTATATGATTGAAAAAGAAAGAAAGAAATGAGATTAGAAAAGGAAGACGGTTACGAAGACGGATCGAGCTAAGACGCAAAAGTCGTAAACGTAAAACCGTAAAAACTACAAAATTAAAATTTTAACCTAAAAATTCCTAAAAATTACTAAAAATCCACAATAATATTCTAAGAGTTTACAAAAAATCCAAACTTGCTAAAACCTTTTAATTAATTAGATAATGACTTTTTAATGCTAATTAAAGCCCTAAAAATCACAATTAATTATTAAAAAGCCCTAAACAAGATTTTAAAGTTTGTAAACCTCAAAAATAACCTAATTAAGCTAAAAGGTATTTTTCTAAATTTTAAAACCAAGTTAAACTATTTTTAAACACTTAAAAACTAATAAAATCAATTAAAACTTAAATTAATTCTAGAAAATAATTAAAAAACCCTAAAAAATTTTGGAAAGTTACAAAATTCCTAATTAAGTATTTAGAACCTAGGAAAAATATAAAAACCTAGAAAATCAGACTTTTAATTTTTAATAATAAAATAATATTAAAATATTAATAAAAATCCAAAAAATCCCTAAAAATTCTAAAAAATTGCAAACCTACTTAATTTAACCTTAATAAACAGAAAATGAAAGTAAAATTACCCAAATGCCCCTATTGGGCCTCCAAATGGGCCAAAAACTAAAACAGTCCACTTAATGGGCTAATAAAGGCCCAAAAATCTAAAGTCCACCAAATAAGCCCAAAACTTCCAGTTTAGCTTAAAATTTGATTCTGAACAAAAAATTTCAAAGGCCCAAAAGCTGAAATGTAGCTTATCACAGCTTAATAAGCACAAAGCTTATTCTTAATGGGCTTTTTGGCCCATTAAGCCATAAGCTTGTGCCATAAGCTGAAATTTGACACACATCATTCTTTTGAGATAAGAAAACGTTTTGCAAAAAGAAATTTCAAATAAGTCCACTTAATAAGCCAGAAACAATTCACCAACTTATTCACAAAACGACAAAATAGTCGTGTTTTTTACCTAGACCACCTCAGAAGCTGATTCAAGTTGCAAAATGATTCTTATGACAAAACTAAGCTTAATAATCAAAAACTTATCCAATAAGAACACCCAATAAGCTGGAAAAGTCAAATAAGCACTTGTTAAAAAGTCAACTAAGTCATTTTCTAGTCAAACTTAAAAGTCAAAGCCTAAAAACTTCCAGATTAGTCAAATAGGTCAAATAAGCAAGATAGATTATGAAAACAAAGTTGTTGCACGTTTAAATAAGCTGGAAGAGCTTATTAATAAGCTGGAAAAATTAACACTAGCAGTGGCAAGTGTTTAATGAAAGCAGTGGGAAAGGAGTTCCCACTGTTTATGCAAAAATTTGGTCAGTTGACCTTTAAGCTTAGGAAAGCTTGTATACTTGGTTTTCTTTGGACAAATGGGCACCCCCACACCAATTGGGTTGTGGGGAGTCAGTTTATGCAAAAAGAAACACAAGTCACTTACACAAATCAATCACAAATAGCCAAGAAAGTTACTGATTTAGCTAGTAATGTTTCTGATGAACAGTGAAGTATTTTTACTTACATAAAAACGAATTTGAAACCTCAAAATCTTGCACACAAAGAAACCAGCTAGCATAAAAGTGATATACAATCCTACTTAACCCTAAAATCTAACAGTTACCAAGATTTGATGCACCAAATTTTCACAAAACAGGCATAGCAAATGATTAACTGATTTGACTGTTTTACCAATTTTTATGCATGCAAATGAGTTCTAAACTACACCAAACTGAAGACCAACTAGCATACACCCTATTACTAACTTGTTGAGTGAGTTTAGACTGATTTTAACACAAAATTCCCCCAAGAAGTTCAGTTAACATGCAAATCCAGACACTCCTTAATTACTGAAATGCAAAAATTAACAAAGCAACCCTATTCAATTCTACTCAAATATGATTTCAAACACTTCTAGCATGCATGTAAACCTAAATTGAGCAAAATCAAACACTTAAACAAACACTTGAACAATTATCTTTCAAATTCACCAAATCTCATATGAATCACACAATTTAAAATTTTTGAAAACTGAAAAAGGAAATAAGGATGCTACCTTGTTGGGCCTACATCCAGGCCCAACAGTGACTGAAAAGTCACCTCCAACAAGCTGGAGGCTTGTGCTGATGGCTTATAGAAACAAAGTAGCTAGTAGAGAATTGATGGTGGTGGTTACAGTTGACACACACACCCAATATGTCTTCTTAAGGGGTGATATAGTATGCCTGCTAAGAAAGGAAGTAAACACAAGAGTAAGCTGTTCACAAGGCAAATAAGCTATAAGCTAGCTTATCAGTTAAGCTACTTATGGCTTGTTTGACAGAAAATAAAAAAACTGATTTTTTTGTGGTTTTCTGAAAATCTAAGCTACCAAATCAACAAGCAAATCCAACCTCACTTGAGCTTAATATTCAACAAGAATATTAGGCTCATATGATCAGTCAAAAAGCTTGGACAATGAACTTAAAACTTGAGTCTCCAAACAATACCAAAAACAGAAAATGAAATTTATAACTTGAAAATGTAAACTTGCAATGGAAAGTAAATGTGGTTCTTTTGTTTCTCGTCAACAACTCAGTACCATTTCATTTCATTAAACAAACATGGATTTACAAGGCTTTGCCAAAGAGAAAAATCAAGAACTCCCCACAATGAAAATTCTAAATGCCTTTATATAGAGGCTTACAAGGTTCTAGAAAGCAGAAAAAAAACATTAAACCCTAATGTTGTGAACTTCCTCTCTTGCCCTTGTCGAATCTTTTTGATGCCAGGAAGATGCTTGTTTTTGAATTTGTAAAGAGTGCCATGTGAGGATATTTGGCTTGTTGTGGCATGAAAGTGATGTAAAAAACGATCCTAGGCGTCCACTAAACTATTGGGGAACACGAAATTGCCATGAGGCGTTGATGTGTTGTCACCCTTTTTGTTTGCTTGCTACAGGCCACTTGGGGGTGGGGTCTTGGATGATGGTGAGGGTTTTCTGGGTTGTGGGTTTGTTTTAGGGTCGGGTTGATTAATGATCTGGAAAGAATGGGACAAAAACCCTTTGGTTTGTGTAAATGGGGATTAGGGTTTATGTGTGAAGATTAGGGGGTGATTAGGGATGGAGGGTGAACAATAGACGTTTCCCCCATTTTAATTAATATAAAATCAGTTTAAAAACTGATTTATTTAAATAAAAAGATTAAGGGTGGTGGGATCTGACGTGGTGTGGGAGAGTGAGGTGTAAGGAGGGTATTGGTGGGTGAGGGTGATGTGGAGAGATGATTGGCTGGGGTGGGTTTATGTGTTTGACTGAAATGGCCCCCCAAAGTTCCCATTGTCTTCATTTTGTATTAAACAGCATAAACTTCAATTCCCTTTATAAGCAACTTTGGCAGTTTGACACTTTTGGCACAACAAGTTTTTAAACTTGTTTCAAGGACTAAACATGCAATTTGATGATATTTGAAGGACTGATTTTGGCATTTTCTTCATTCTTCAAGGTTTGACTTGTTTGTTGACTTCTTGGAGGACCAATGTTGACAATTTAGTTTTGTTGAGGGACTAAATTTGCCAATTCTTCAAAGTTAAGGGTCCTTTTTGTAATTTTGACAAACTTTAGGGACCAAACTTGTAATTATGAAGATACAAGGGTATAAAGTGTCAATTCTTCCATATTGGAGGACCCTTCTTCATAATTCTTCAAATCTTCAAGGGTTTTCTTGGAAAATTCTTCATTAGGGCTTGGTTCATCGTGCGGCTTCGTTTCCCGTGTTCGTTTTTGACTGATTCTTGTGATCTTTTGTCATTTTCTCAATATCCGTACCTAAAATACACAAACAAACACAAGCATATATTTGGGTATTTTGATGATATTTAATGCATTTTAAGCCCTATTTGGATGATGAGACTATGTATAAAAGCAGTCTCATCACTCCCCCATACTAAACCATTGCCGTGCCCTCACGCAATGCTAGAAAAAAGTATCGTAGCACCTCCAAAATTCATTTTTATTCACTTTATTGAATGATAAACTAGCTACACTACTACTATTACTACTACTTGCGTTTTAGACATAATGAATGATTTTCATCGCAAAATGGGACGTTTAGGTTCATAGAATAAGCACACGTGAATGCTTCGTTAGAAATAATTTCATCGTCCTCGATTTTCACCCCAATTCCATGCTAAGCGTGTAACGAGATCATTGTTATTATAAGTTAGCAACACGATCACATCTCGTGAGTGTTAATTACGAACCTAAACTCCCTTATTCCTACTTGGTATCTCTTATATTTTATTTTTGCCTTAATGATCACGAGGATACATCATTGACTTATGCGTGAATAGAGATTAAGTCTAAAAATAGAGTTTTAACGTTGTAACCAAAATCATCGAATTAATAATTCACCCTAATAGACAACGATGTCAAAAAATTAAGTCAACAAGAAGGATCGATAAACACGGTTTTATAACGGTTTTGAACATGAGACTTATTACCAAGACTTTTATACGCCCCCTAACGGAAGGGCCTTATTATCTTTGGTTTACCTCCATCTTTTATTCAACTTCGCCATGAAGCTTTTATTATGACTTCGGTCTTGCCTTGCCTTTTATTATCCGCCTCATCGGTGGTTTTATTAGCCAAAGACGTATATCCTCACGCTATAGCGAATTTTGGATCTTTAAAGCTTCGAAGATTATGGCTTGATTCACTTTCAATTTGGGCATAGATTTTTCGGCCTTGTGAGCTTCAAATTTTTGCTTAATTTAGGTGAGCACTTGAAATCTTATTATTAGGTGAAGCTTTCGATTATTCGGGTGCCAATACTTCAAAACCGTGACGCTGGCGATACCTTAATGTTTTCCCAATTTAATTACATGGAAGCTACTAAAACAAATTAGAAACCAACAATAGTGACTAAACCGCTAAATCAATATTTATTAACAATTTATTATGCAAAAGCGTGGGGAGAATAAGCTAATAATTACTACACATGAGATCGTGATGATTACGAGACTCATAAATAACTCTATCATTTCTCGTCCTCATCTAAGAGACTTAGCCTAAAAAGTTAAGGAATCGAAGCTAAGTGCTCAACACGCACGGTCGTGTCAAAAATTACTCTTGTTTTCACCATCGGAAAACCTACATTCGTGTCTTCAAACACTTATAAAACATGAGAAAAATTTTAAAATTTGGCTATTTTTAGCCTTATTTTGCAACTAAAACGATAAACAAAAAGATAAACTTTGGAAAGCGTGAAGGTTTGGCAAGGCAAGTATCTATTCACCCCCCCATATTAAAGTTAAACATTGTCCTCAATGTTTCGAGTCTAGGGGTGCAAACACCCCCATACTAGAGACGTAGTCGAATGCCTAATCTAGCATGGAAAGGGTGTAACCATTAAATTAATAGCCGTTTATGAAGTGTGCTAAAAACCTAAGGTTTAGAACATCAAAAGGATATATCATGGATATTGAGAAAGTCTTCAAAGCAAACGATCGAGTGCTCCCATAAAACGAACACGAGAGGCTCCAATCGTGAAGATCATGATCATCTAAAAACCACAATTCACAAACAACCACGGAACAAAGGTTGGAAGGGCACAAATCCCCACACGTAAGCTACATTAGAAAGCGATAATATGTACATGGATAAGCATGGGTCTCCCCCACGAGGCACCTCGTTTTTTATTACCGAGTCATGAGCTCGACTCGATCCCCTCAATACTAATTATCATTGGGGAAGGTGACTTGGTCGAGGTAGTTCAAGGATGGAACTTCCCCGCCAAAGTAGTGCTTCAACCTATGTCCATTCACCATGAAGTTAGGACCATCATCTTGAGCTAGCTCGATGGTCCCATACGGAAATACTTAAGTCACGGTGAATGGACCGGACCAACGCGATTTCAACTTACCGGAAAAGATTTTTAATCTTGAATTAAAAAGCAAAACTTGATCCCCAATGTTAAAAACCCGATTTTTAATTTTAGAATCATGCAACTTTTTAGTTTTTTCTTTATAAATCAATGAATTTTCATAAGCAATATCCCTCAATTCATCTAATTCATTCAATTACATTTTCTGGTGTTTTCCCGCGGTCTCCATATCATCATTACAATGCTTTAGGGCCCAATAAGCCTTGTGTTCTAACTCGATAGGCAAATGACAAGTCTTTCCATACACAAGCTTATAGGGAGTGCACCCAACGGGCGTCTTATGAGCGGTCCTAAAGGCCCATAAAGCATCGTCTAACTTATCCGACCAAGTTTGTCGGTTCTCCCCTACGGATCTCTCCAAGATCCTCTTCAACGCTCGGTTTGAAACCTCGACTTGCCCACTCGTTTGTGGGTGATAATCCGTAGAAAGCCGATGTGTAACCCCATATTTCTTTAGGACCCTTTCGAATTGGTCGTTACAAAAATGGGTTCCACGATCGCTTATAATCGCACGAGGGGTTCCAAACCGAGCAAACAAGCTGTTAAAGAACTTAACTACCACACGAGCATCATTGGTGGGCAAGGCTTTGGCCTCCACCCACTTAGATAGGTAGTCAACCGCAACGAGAATGTACTTATTACCACGAGATGATGGGAATGGCCCCATAAAGTCTATACCCCAAACGTCAAAGATCTCACACACTTGGATGATATTTTGTGGCATTTCATCTTTTTGTGAGGCTTTTCCTTGTCGTTGGCATGAATCACAAGACTTCACAAGAATTTGTGCATCTCGGTAAATAGTAGGCCAAAAGAACCCGGCATCAAACACCTTTTTAGCCGTGAGATTAGCACCGTGGTGACCACCCGTGGCTCCCTCATGGCAAGCTCTAAGGATGTTAGAAGCTTCGGTGCCAAATACACAACGTCGGATGATTTGATCCGCACACGTTCGAAACAAGTAAGGGTCGTTCCAAAAGTAGAACTTGACATCACGAAATAATTTTCGTTTTTATTGAGTTGTCATACCCTTAATGATGAAGTTACCCGCATGGTAATTTGAAAAATCCGCAAACCATGGGGTAGAAGAATCGAGCTTAGAATTCACTACACCAAGTGTCTCGAGCGGAAATGTTTCGGTGATTTCCTTTGGCTCGTAAACACTTTGGTGAGGATCTTCCAAACGAGAAAGATGATCGGCCGCTAGATTCTCGGCTCCTTTTTTGCCAACGATTTTGTGATCAAATTCTTGAAGGAGGAGAATCCAACGAAGTAATCTAGGCTTAGCGTCTTGCTTTGCCATTAGATACTTAATAGCCGAATGGTCCGTATACACTATGCATTTAGCTAAGACGAGATAAGGTCGGAATTTCTCAAATTCATACACCACGGCAAGGAACTCCTTTTCCGTTGTAGTGTATTTTAGTTGAGCCTCGGTCATCGTATTGCTAGCATAGTGAATAGGCAAGAAGTGCTTATCATGACGTTGCCCCAAAACGGCCCCAATGGCGTAATCACTAGCATCACACATGAGCTCAAAGGGGAGGTTCCAATTGGGAGCAACAAGAATGGGAGCTTCGGTAAGTTTCCTCTTAAGGATTTCAAAGGCTCGTACACAATCTTCGTCAAAGACAAAACGTGCCTCTTTTTCAAGAAGATGTGTAATGGGTCGAGAAATCTTTGAAAAATCCTTGATGAATCGACGATAAAAGCCCGCGTGGCCTAGGAAACTCCTAACTCCCTTAACGGTTTTAGGATGAGGTAATTTGGCGATGACGTCTACCTTAGCTTGATCTACCTCAATCCCCGCTTTCGAGACCTTGTGCCCTAAGACGATTCCACTCTTAACCATAAAATGACACTTTTCCCAATTGAGCACAAGGTTGGTTTCCTCACAACGTTTTAACATTCTCTCTAGATTCGACAAACACGAAGTGAACGAATTACCAAACACGGAAAAGTCATCCATGAAGACTTCCATCGTCTTCTCGATCATATCATGAAAAATAGCCATCATACACCGTTGAAAAGTTCCCGGTGCATTGCAAAGTCCGAATGGCATTCTACGATAGGCAAACGTTCCATATGGACACGTAAACGTAGTTTTTTCTTGATCACGAGGATCGATGGGAATTTGGAGTAACCGGAAAAACCATCTAAAAAGCAATAGAAATCGTTTCCCGCAAGACGCTCCAACATTTGGTCCATGAAGGGCAAGGGAAAATGGTCTTTTCGAGTGGCTTCATTCAACTTTCGATAGTCAATGCACACTCTCCATCCGATCACGAGTCTAGTGGGAATCAACTCGTTGGCATCGTTTGGCACAACGTTCATCCCTCCCTTTTTAGGGACACAATGGATAGGACTCACCCAAGGGCTATCGGAAATAGGGTAAATCATTCCCGCGTCAAGGAGTTTAAGGACTTCCTTTTTGATGACATCGTGAATTTTGGGGTTTACCCTCCTTTGACATTGGATTGCGGGTTTGTAATCCTCCTCCATCAATATTATGTGGGTACAAAATTTGGGATCGATTCCCTTAATGTCGGATAACTTCCACGCAATTGCCCCTTTGTGGTCCTTAAGAACATTGACAAGTGCGGTTTTCTCATCATCCGAAAGTTCCTTCGCAATAATAACCGGCAACTTGTCGCCCTCCTCTAAAAAGACATACTCGATATGAGGAGGTAAATCTTTCAACTCGAGGATAGGTGGTTCCTCAAGTGAAGATTTGGGCTCGATACTCATAACCTCTTCGGGTGGAGGAAATGGGAAATCGTTAAGAAAATCCTTGATAATCGAGAAGTCCTCATCGTTGTCGAGGTCTTCGTTACAAGTACGTGGAACATCGAATTCTTCCAACGTAAAACAACCACCTTCGAAAGGAGTGAAGGTTGGTGTCGAATTATCAAGAATTGGATCTAACATAGTGGGATTGCCACTAGTTTCTTCATCACCAAAGCCTAAAACTTCTTGTGAAAATTCCTCGCAAACCACGTCAATCATATCAACGAGGTTTATGGTAGCAACGGAATAAACATGAGAAAGTTGAGAGTTTTGAGTTGCGTTTATAACAAGTTCCTCGTCGTTGAAACGTAAGGTGATCTTTCTAGCATGAACATCGATTAAAGCCATAGACGTGTCTAAAAATGAACGACCTAAAATGAGAGGAACTTGAGGATCCGTGGGGATGTCAACAACAATAAAGTCTACGGGATAGTAGAACTTCCCCACTTTCACAAAAACGTCTTCCGCCAATCCACATGCACGAATCGTGGAATGGTCGGCCAACTCAATAGACATTAGTGAAGGAGTAAGAATAGGAAGATTGAGCGACTTGAAGATTTCAAGTGGCATCAAGTTTATGCTAGCACCAAGATCGGCCAAGGCATAGCATTCTTCCATATCTTGAATTGCACAAGGGATCAAAAATTTACCGGGATCACCGACTTTTTGAGGTATGCGATTAAGATAAATCGATGAACAACTAGATAATTGGTGTAATTTCTCCTTGTTGTTCAACATACTCTTAAAGTTAGCGGCAAATCGAGGCATCATGACCAAAGCATCGGCGAAACTCACATTAAAGTGCAAATCACGAAACATTTTCATAAAAAGCTCAAATTGGTAATTGTCGCGCTCTTGTCGTTTCTCCTTCCTAAGTCTCGATGGATAGGGCAAGGGTGGTGTGGGTTGGGGCATAGGCATAGCCTTTGGAATCTCGGGTTCCAATATTGGTAATGGGTCAACCGTAGGTGTGGCATGAGCGGTACTTTGTGGGCTTGAGATATGCTCCTTTTCGACCACCACCTCGGGTTCTTCCTCAATTTCCTCCACCGTTGGAGCAATTGGTTGAGGAGTCGGTTCTTTAAGTGCCTTACCACTTCGTGTGGTAATCACTTTCATCTCTCCCTTCGGGTTTGAAACGGTGTTACTAGGCAAACTACTCGAAGCAGAGGCTTTGTTCCCCATAACGGCTTCTAAAATGGCATTAAGCTTAACATCTTGACTAGCGGCTTTTTGGTCAATCCTTTGTTCAAGCCTAGCATGACTTTGCTCTATTTTGTTGTTTTGACCTCTAATTTGGTTAGCAAAATCATTCTTCAATTCATTCCTCATGTTGATATTTTCCTTAACAAAATTAGCTAACTCCTTTGTGTTCTTAGCCGTGTCCCTAGCTTGACTAGCCAATTGTTCTTGAAGGTTTTCCAAAATCTTATCATTTGCCGTAGCGTAATTTAAAAAGTCCATTGGAAGTTCTTTAGTGTAAATATTTTGAAGACCTTGACTTGTGTTTTGAAAATTACGGTTTTGGTTTTGATTTTGCAATTGGCTACTACTCCCTTGATTCCCATAGTTGTTATTACCCTTGAAATTGTTCCTTTGATTGCTTTGGTAACCAACTTGATTGTTTCGATAATTGTTAGCATTTTGATTTGGTGAAAAACCCGGTGGAGTCATTTGATTAGTGCGGGGAACTTGACCGTTTTGGTTATAAGTTCCCGCGGCCGCGAAGGCACTCGAAGTGTTACCACCGTTGGTAATGCACTCGGAGTAATCGTGAGCTCCACCACAATACATACAAGAAATCTCAATCGCTTTAGCCGTAGCGGGAGTGGGTTGTTCACCAACTTTAAACTCAATTAACAATCCCTTAAGCTTATCAAAAATCTTATTCTCCAAACTAGCCTCGATTTGGCAAGCATCAATGTTATGTGACAATGTAGGTGAAGGTGTAGACGAAGTCTTACGAATACTCGACGTGCTACGAGGACTATAGACCTTAGACCTATTCTCAATGATTAATAATGCTTCCTCGACCGTCTTACACAAAAAATTACCACCCGCGACGGCATTAAGATAATCACGCTCATGATCGTTCAAGCCATTATAAAACGTGTCAATTTGATGCAAGTCGGAAAAACCATGATGAGGGCATCCGTGCAACATTTCCTTAAACCTATTCTAAGCCGTCGAAAAACTCTCATTATATTCTTGTGAAAACTTTGAAATTTCGTTTTTCAAATGCGTAGTCTTAGAGGGCGGAAAAAATTGGTTCACGAATTTTGAAACGAGATCCTTCCACGTCAATATAGAATTGGGTGGCTCTTTCTCTAACCAAATTTTTGCGGGCCCCGCTAAGGAATACGGAAAAAGCATCATCTTAATCGAGTCGTTAGAGACGTCCTTAAACTTGCAAGTGGCGGTTAGACGATTAAATTGGCGAATGTGGTTATGAGGGTTGTCCTTTTCGTCACCACGAAACTTGTTGTTTTGAATCATGGACAACAAACCCGTCTTAACATCAAAATTCTCCGCAAGGATAGCGGGAATCACAATCGCTTCTCCATAACCCTCGGTGGGTGCTTGAAGCAACTCCATCATAGTTCGATTAGCCATGGGTGCTTCTTTCACTACGATGGGTTCGTCAATAGGAGACTCCTCACTAGAAGGAGTGGTTGATTTGTTTCTTCGTTTACGAGCACGTCTTGCTTTGGAGCGAGTTTGCATAAACGTCACGTACAACGAGGGGATGAGCAAAGAAGATTCTTTTTGGTGTTTTGTATTTTTTAATTTTTTTTGTGGTTTTTGATTGTATTAACCTTTTTTGGATTTTGGTGAAATGTATTAGTAGACAAAAATCTACAAATCTCCTCCTTAATCAAATCTCTCGATTAAAGAAGCCTCAAGGAATGAAAACGATCACGTGAAGTGAACGCCTTCGATGACTTTAGAACGATGGTGGAACACCAAATCGTTCAAGAGGGTTTAATCAAATGAAACCAAGAAAATATATATGATACTTAGTAATACTTTGGGCGGCAAAACCCTCGATTAGCTCTCAAGATCAAATACTCACAAGCAAGCGGGGAAACGAGGCGGCGTGAAGCACTTAAGAGCCTTTTTCCTTAGGATATATTTTATAATATCCGCCTTATACCCACCTTATAGTTTGTATTATCAAAATTAAGCTTCACGAAAGTATTTATCTATTTTTGCCTTTTTCTTTGGTTTGAGATTCGAATACAATGATTGGGTAATGACCTCCCAAGTCAAGGTTGTGATTTCTCACGTATTTGGAGTACTTGTGAATTTATTGTTCTACGTATACAATATATTAATAATATTCACACAAAAACCGAAAACCGATAATACGTATTAGTAGAGTGCTACTAATACAAATACTATTTATGGTTAGTATATAAAAACAAAAATTCCAATCAAAACACAACACGCCTCCCCGGCAGCGGCGCCAAAAATTGATGTAGTGTTTTTGTACACCTTTAGGAAAAGGATGCACAAAGTAGTGGTGAGTATTAAACAAACGGCTTTAGGAAAAACCAAGTGTTAATGACCCAATGTGTTTAAGTTCGTTTCCCAAGGAGGCAAGTGCGTTGTGTAATGAATTGATTTTGATTTGTGATTATATGATTGAAAAAGAAAGAAAGAAATGAGATTAGAAAAGGAAGACGGTTACGAAGACGGATCGAGCTAAGACGCAAAAGTCGTAAACGTAAAACCGTAAAAACTACAAAATTAAAATTTTAACCTAAAAATTCCTAAAAATTACTAAAAATCCACAATAATATTCTAAGAGTTTACAAAAAATCCAAACTTGCTAAAACCTTTTAATTAATTAGATAATGACTTTTTAATGCTAATTAAAGCCCTAAAAATCACAATTAATTATTAAAAAGCCCTAAAAAGATTTTAAAGTTTGTAAACCTCAAAAATAACCTAATTAAGCTAAAAAGTATTTTTCTAAATTTTAAAACCAAATTAAACTATTTTTAAACACTTAAAAACTAATAAAATCAATTAAAACTTAAATTAATTCTAGAAAATAATTAAAAAACCCTAAAAATATTTGGAAAGTTACAAAATTCCTAATTAAGTATTTAGAACCTAGGAAAAATATAAAAACCTAGAAAATCAGACTTCTAGTTTTTAATAATAAAATAATATTAAAATATTAATAAAAATCCAAAAAATCCCCAAAAATTCTAAAAAATTGCAAACCTACTTAATTTAACCTTAATAAACAGAAAATGTAAGTGAAATTACCTAAATGCCCCTATTGGGCCTCCAAATGGGCCAAAAACTAAAACAGTCCACTTAATGGGCTAATAAAGGCCCAAAAATCAAAAGTCCACCAAATAAGCCCAAAACTTCCAGTTTAGCTTAAAATTTGATTCTGAACAAAAAATTTCAAAGGCCCAAAAGCTGAAATGTAGCTTATCACAGCTTAATAAGCACAAAGCTTATTCTTAATGGGCTTTTTGGCCCATTAAGCCAAAAGCTTGTGCCATAAGCTGAAATTTGACACACATCATTCTTTTGAGATAAGAAAACGTTTTACAAAAAGAAATTTCAAATAAGTCCACTTAATAAGCCAGAAAAGATTCACCAACTTATTCACAAAACGACAAAATAGTCGTGTTTGTGATCTAGACCACCTCAGAAGCTGATTCAAGATGCAAAATGATTCTTATAACAAAACTAAGCTTAATAATCAAAAACTTATCCAATAAGCACACCCAATAAGCTGGAAAAGTCAAATAAGCACTTGTTAAAAAGTCAACTAAGTCATTTTCTAGTCAAACTTAAAAGTCAAAGCCTAAAAACTTCCAGATTAGTCAAATAGGTCAAATAAGCAAGATAGATTATGAAAACAAAGTTGTTGCACGTTTAAATAAGCTGTAAGATCTTATTAATAAGCTGGACAAAATTAACACTAGCAGTGGCAAGTGTTTAATGAAAGCAGTGGGAAAGGAGTTCCCACTGTTTGTGCAAAAATTTGGTCAGTTGACCTTTAAGCTTAGGAAAGCTTGTATACTTGGTTTTCTTTGGACAAATGGGCACCCCTACACCAATTGGGTTGTGGGGAGTCAGTTTATGCAAAAAGAAACACAAGTCACTTACACAAATCAATCACAAATAGCCAAGAAAGTTACTGATTTAGCTAGTAATGTTTTTGATGAACAGTGAAGTATTTTTACTTGCATAAAAACGAATTTGAAACCTCAAAATCTTGCACACAAAGCAACCAGCTAGCATAAAAGTGATATACAATCCCACTTAACCCTAAAATCTAACAGTTACCAAGATTTGATGCACCAAATTTTCACAAAACAGGCATAGCAAATGATTAACTGATTTGACTGTTTTACCAATTTTTATGCATGCAAATGTGTTCTAAACTACACCAAACTGAAGACCAACTAGCATACACCCTATTACTAACTTGTTGAGTGAGTTTAGACTGATTTTAACACAAAATTCCCCCAAGAAGTTCAGTTAACATGCAAATCCAAACACTCCTTAATTACTGAAATGCAAAAATTAACAAAGCAACCCTATTCAATTCTACTCAAATATGATTTCAAACACTTCTAGCATGCATGTAAACCTAAATTGAGCAAAATCAAACACTTAAACAAACACTTGAACAATTATCATTCAAATTCACCAAATCTCATATGAATCACACAATTTAAAATTTTTGAAAACTGAAAAAGGAAATAAGGATGCTACCTTGTTGGGCCTACATCCAGGCCCAACAGTGACTGAAAAGTCACCTCCAACAAGCTGGAGGCTTGTGCTGATGGCTTATAGAAACAAAGTAGCTAGTAGAGAATTGATGGTGGTGGTTACAGTTGACACACACACCCAATATGTCTTCTTAAGGGGTGATATAGTATGCCTGCTAAGAAAGGAAGTAAACACAAGAGTAAGCTGTTCACAAGGCAAATAAGCTATAAGCTAGCTTATCAGTTAAGCTACTTATAGCTTGTTTGACAGAAAATAAAAAAACTGATTTTTTTGTGGTTTTCTGAAAATCTAAGCTACCAAATCAACAAGCAAATCTAGCCTCACTTGAGCTTGATATTCAACAAGAATATCAGGCTCATATGATCAGTCAAAAAGCTTGGACAATGAACTTAAAACTTGAGTCTCCAAACAATACCAAAAACAGAAAATGAAATTTATAACTTGAAAATGTAAACTTGCAATGGAAAGTAAATGTGGTTCTTTTGTTTCTCGTCAACAACTTAGTACCATTTCATTTCATTAAACAAACATGGATTTACAAGGCTTTGACCAAAGAGAAAAATCAAGAACTCCCCACAATGAAAATCCTAAATGCCTTTATATAGAGGCTTACAAAGCAGAAAAAAAACATTAAACCCTAATGCTGTGAACTTCCTCTCTTGCCCTTGTCGAATCTTTTTGATGCCAGGAAGATGCTTGTTTTTGAATTTGTCAAGAGTGCCATGTGAGGATATTTGGCTTGTTGTGGCATGAAAGTGATGTAAAAAACGATCCTAGGCGTCCACTAAACTATTGGGGAACACGAAATTGCCATGAGGCGTTGATGTGCTGTCACCCTTTTTGTTTGCTTGCTACAGGCCACATGGGGGTGGGGTCTTGGATGATGGTGAGGGTTTTCTGGGTTGTGGGTTTGTTTTAGGGTCGGGTTGATTAATGATCTGGAAAGAATGGGACAAAAACCCTTTGGTTTGTGTAAATGGGGATTAGGGTTTATGTGTGAAGATTAGGGGGTGATTAGGGATGGAGGGTGAACAGTAGACGTTTCCCCCCATTTTAATTAATATAAAATCAGTTTAAAAACTGATTTATTTAAATAAAAATATTAAGGGTGGTGGGATCTGACGTGGTGTGGGAGAGTGAGGTGTAAGGAGGGTATTGGTGGGTGAGGGTGATGTGGAGAGATGATTGGCTGGGGTGGGTTTATGTGTTTGACTGAAATGGCCCCCCAAAGTTCCCATTGTCTTCATTTTGTATTAAACAGCATAAACTTCAATTCCCTTTATAAGCAACTTTGGCAGTTTGGCACTTTTGGCACAACAAGTTTTTAAACTTGTTTCAAGGACTAAACATGCAATTTGATGATATTTGAAGGACTGATTTAGGCATTTTCTTCATTCTTCAAGGTTTTACTTGTTTGTTGACTTCTTGGAGGACCAATGTTGACAATTTAGTTTTGTTGAGGGACTAAAATTGCCAATTCTTCAAAGTTAAGGGTCCTTTTTGTAATTTTGACAAACTTTAGGGACCAAACTTGTAATTATGAAGATACAAGGGTATAAAGTGTCAATTCTTCCATATTGGAGGACCCTTCTTCATAATTCTTCAAATCTTCAAGGGTTTTCTTGGAAAATTCTTCATTAGGGCTTGGTTCATCGTGCGGCTTCGTTTCCCGTGTTCGTTTTTAACTGATTCTTGTGATCTTTTGTCATTTTCTCAATATCCGTACCTAAAATACACAAGCAACAAACACAAGCATATATTTGGGTATTTTGATGATATTTAATGCATTTTAAGCCCTATTTGGACGATGAGACTATGTATAAAAGCAGTCTCATCAGCGTTATGCTCAGCCGTAGTTCCTTTCATGTTCTAACGGCAGGTACACTAGGATGCTCTTAGGATTCTGAGAGCATGTGCATTTGGATGGAAGCTATCTAGATTTCTTACTTTATGCACTTCTTACATTATTCAGTTTATTTTTTGGACATTGTTTAGTCCTTTCCTTCAGTATTTTAATTTTCATGTTTTGAGCTTATGTTTGGATTATCGATGTTTGATTCCGGTATCTCCTTTATGGTCAGTTAATGTTTTAGGACATTTACCTTATGCTTTGATAACACGCCATAAATACACGTAACGGTCCACTTATCCAAGTCGGGTGTTACATAAGTCCTATGCATTTCCGCTATGTCAAAACACAATTATTGAAGGAAAATTATAGTCTGTCTGTAACACCCCACTTGGATAAATGGACCGTTACGTGTATTTATGGCGTGTCATCAAAGCATAAGGTAAATGTCCTAGAACATTAACTGACCATAAAGGAAATACCGGAATCAAACTTCGGCAATCCAAACATAAGCCCAAAACATGAAATATAAAATACTGAATGGAAGGACTAAACAATGTCCAAATAAGCAGAATAATAAAAGAAATGCATAATGTAAGAAGTCTGGATAGCTTCCCTCCAAATGCACATGCTCTTAGAATCTTAAAAGCGTCCTGATGTACCTGCCGTTAGAACATGAAAGGAACTACGGCTGAGCATAACGCTCAGTGAACGGATGTAAAGCATGATAAGAATATACTGAATGAAGCAGACGATAGAATATAGAAACTGTAAGACTGATATGAAATATGTGGTAGCACTCTGCATAAAATCTGAGCAATCTGATTCATATATATACTGATACTGAAATATAACTATTAATTCTGAAAACATGCATTTACTGTATTTTATTTGCCAGAGCTTATATAGGTCACGTGCTGTAACAACCGTGCATGAATAACTGGAGGGGTGACCTCGTCATGCTGTAGAGGGGTGACCTCTAAATAACTGTGCTGGGTGGAGGGATCAGCTCCAATGTGAAGGATGTAGAGCACACACCACATTCACCCTGATAACATGAAACACTTATAAGCCTAGGATGCATCCATACGCCCCACTAAAACATACATATAAAAAATGGCCAACTGAACATGAGTGGGACGATGCAGGATATCACTCTCCTGCATGTGAGTCACGACACCGGTGCCTCTAGTGCCGTGGTTACGGTACCTCCGTAACTAGTACATAAACTGGTCGTGCTTGTATATAATGCTCAGGCAATTTATTTCGTTATTAACATGATTACTGATAAACTTAAACATATACTGGGGAAAAACATTTGGCTGAAGATGGGAAATCCTAATCATGCATAGAAAGGAAGTCCTTACTGAAAGGACGGAAAATCCGTACCTTGTGCCCATTAATGAAATAAGAACGAAAGCTGAAGGATCGATCCCGACTTCACAGGTACTACATAAATAACGTACGCGAAAAAATAAGTTGACTGATGTTAAATATTTTACTGATCTTAACTGTTTTAGTTGGATTTAAGTTATACTTGTATTACTATTTATATAACCTAATAAATTCTTATTGTTCGTAAATATTACAGATTTAATATACCATGTATTTCTGATTACTGGATAATGTATAATCTGACATTACTATAAATAGTAACTCGTCATAATTAGAAAGTTTCCTAATATAGAAAGTTTCCTGAAATAGAACGTATCCAAAATAGTTCCTTTAAATTAAATCCTTGATAAATCCTATGTTTTAAACAATTAACATGACAAAACGATATCGATATAATTTTATTAATAAGATAATAAAATCGACAATTAAATTTCTTTATTTACAAAATCCCTTTTTAAAATGATTTAAAGCGTTTAAATAATCCCGTTCAATAATTATTATAAGCGATTCCGAAAACTCGTGCTAAGTTTTAAAATAAGTCTAGCCAAACAGCCCTCTAATTGTTTTTTTACAAAACTGACTGCCAAACACACCCTTAACCTGTTCTAAAAAGGATTGCCAAACACACCCTTAACCTGTTCTAAAAAGGATTGCCAAACACCCCCATAACTCTCTAAAACCCACTGCCAGGCCAAAATCAAGCCGGCACCCTAATTAGGGTTGCGCTGGTGGAAAATCATCACCACCGAGACTCGTATGAGTCTCGGTTTGTGTGCAAACCGTCCAAACGAACACCCCCTCCCCCTATGGGTCGCGTTTTCCATGATTAAAACTCCTTGAAATCGAATTAAAGAAAAGAAACAAAAGAATTAGGGTTTCTTACCTTGTGTTCGTGTTAGGGCTTAGGGTATCAAAAGAAAAACGAAAATCCTTGTTCTCCCAGGATCAATCCTCGATCCTTAGTCTTGTTTCTTGATGTGGTCGCGGCAGGGAGGAATGAACAACAATAAACTGGCGGCTGTATTTAGTTTCTAGGGTTTTGTTGGAGTGTTTTTGTGTCGGCTCAGAAAAGAAAAACAAAGGACCCCGTCTGTTTTATTTCCTTCACATGGGCTTGGCCCAAATTTATTTTCACGAGTTGCGGCGCAAGACAATGAGTTGCGGCGCAATTGAAGGTTCATGGTGCTGCGGATCACGAGTTGCGGTGCAAGACAATGAGTTGCGGCGCAATTGAAGGGGCTACAGATCATGGTGCTGCGGATCACGAGTTGCGGCGCAAGACGCCAGAGTTGCGGCGCAATTGATGCTGCTGGCAGTTACGAAATTGTGTCTTTATTTAATAACACTTGTAATAAATAGTACTTTGTAATAAATTTCTCGCGTTTGTTTAAAACTTTCCACGTGTACGTTTTAAGGAAAAATATCCCGCGTAAAATAATAATAAACCGCGTATTTATAAATTCTCGATTTAAAATATGGGTTTTACAATTCTTCCCCTCTAAAAGAAATAATTCGTCCCCGAATTAAAATGCGGCGTACTGGGTTTTACAATTCTTCTCCTCTAAAAACAATAATTCGTCCCCGAATTAACGATGATAAGCTGATGGAGTTATAAGAACTGAAAGAACACGTAGACTGAAAAGACAATTAAGCTGAAGGATAAATTGTCTTCTGGTTAAGACATAATGCTGCTGATAAGTATAAACTTGTCATGACTGAAATGATTATGTAATGTGACATGGCTGAAGAGAACATGGAACGTGACATGACTGGAAGAACATAACTAAATTTATTGAAGAAAACAATGAGAGGTCCGGATGGACTCCTCCGTTTCGAGTGGCCTCCCGCTCGAAACGATCCCTTCAAATGTCTAACATAATAAATAAAGTCTTGGTCCTGTTGACCCTGTCCTGATGATGCTGACAGGTTTCTGGTTCCATACTTAAGATGGATTTTATGAATGTGATAGAATGAATAAGCTATTGCATGTAGTATACATGAAACGGTACATATAGTTATTCTGAAAAGATAATATTTATATCGCGGAGAAAGCTGTTGAAAATATATATAGGGACGAACTACGTGAACAATTGTGAACCTGCTACGTGAGCAATTGTGAACGTAGTTCATAATTATATGAGGAGCGCTTGCATGGAATTAGAATATGATAAGTGAATCATACTGTGAACGTGATACTAGAACATATCATGAACATAGGCTGACTGAGGAATGAATGCCAAACGATATGGCCTGAGATGTGAAACGTCTGCCTGGTTATGGAATAGTTGTGCTAAACTTGAGTCTGTTCTCTCAAGCTTTCTGTAACCGTATTCGGTAATAACTGAGAAACGTGCATCGTGAAATGGCACACGAACTTGAACGTGAACAACGTTATGAACGCTAACGTGAGCTTAAATCAGGAGATAGCATAAAAGATGAACTGAAATAGCATCATTCTGCGAATGAGACGTAAACGTGAAAGTGGAAATAAACATGAACTTAAAGTGGACGTAAACATACACTTGATCGTGAACATGTATTCTGTTTGATATGATGGTCGATGGAATGCCTTGAATTCGTACGATTTATTGCTGAATTTTAAAATTTTCTGCAGATCTGCTACTACGTGCTCCTTTCGGATGAAAGGGACGCGCAGGCTGATTACATGGTTGATGATAACTTAGATAGCATCATAATTTCTCTGAGTCTGTGGTAAACTGATTACAATCTCCATGGAGTCTTGTCTCTTTTCGGTCTAGAATTTCTACTTGTAGTGATAGCATGTCGGTGTTCTATCTTGAACCTGCAGTAGGTCAGGCATCTAGATATGAACATAGTTGCATTAATGTGTGATGCGGATTCTATCAGTGTTTGTCTGGGATTATGGAACATTCTGGTGGAAATCTTGTTGAATAGTCATAGAAGAATTTCTAGTGATGACTGTCGGCAATTTCTGCGGTAGTAGTCAATTGAGTTCTAGAAATTTTATACTACGTTCATAGTCGTCAGTCGGGACCATCAGGTGATGGCCTTCACCTTCGCAGGATTGTCTGGAATTTCTTTCTGTTGAAATAGGGTGGTTCAGATATGCCACCTTGTTCATCTGCAACATACATCTAGAAAGCTTGCGTATATAATTTTCTCCTATCGGAGAATCTGCGGGGTCGTGAAAAGATGATTCCCATGTCCTTCTCTAGAATTTAGGAGATCAAAATCTTGTCAACGAATGTACTGCCAAATTTGTCTGAGAATTCAAGGAAAATTTATTCATACATTTTCATACTATAGTTGACTGACCATAAAACTGACCATAAAGCATAAGGTAAATGTCCTAGAACATTAACTGACCATAAAGGAAATACCAGAATCAAACTTCGGCAATCCAAACATAAGCCCAAAACATGAAATATAAAATACTGAATGGAAGGACTAAACAATGTCCAAATAAGCAGAATAATAAAAGAAATGCATAATGTAAGAAGTCTGGATAGCTTCCCTCCAAATGCACATGCTCTTAGAATCTTAAAAGCGTCCTGATGTACCTGCCGTTAGAACATGAAAGGAACTACGGCTGAGCATAACGCTCAGTGAACGGATGTAAAGCATGATAAGAATATACTGAATGAAGCAGACGATAGAATATAGAAACTGTAAGACTGATATGAAATATGTGGTAGCACTCTGCATAAAATCTGAGCAATCTGATTCATATATATACTGATACTGAAATATAACTATTAATTCTGAAAACATGCATTTACTGTATTTTATTTGCCAGAGCTTATATAGGTCACGTGCTGTAACAACCGTGCATGAATAACTGGAGGGGTGACCTCGTCATGCTGTAGAGGGGTGACCTCTAAATAACTGTGCTGGGTGGAGGGATCAGCTCCAATGTGAAGGATGTAGAGCACACACCACATTCACCCTGATAACATGAAACACTTATAAGCCTAGGATGCATCCATACGCCCCACTAAAACATACATATAAAAAATGGCCAACTGAACATGAGTGGGACGATGCAGGATATCACTCTCCTGCATGTGAGTCACGACACCGGTGCCTCTAGTGCCGTGGTTACGGTACCTCCGTAACTAGTACATAAACTGGTCGTGCTTGTATATAATGCTCAGGCAATTTATTTCGTTATTAACATGATTACTGATAAACTTAAACATATACTGGGGAAAAACATTTGGCTGAAGATGGGAAATCCTAATCATGCATAGAAAGGAAGTCCTTACTGAAAGGACGGAAAATCCGTACCTTGTGCCCATTAATGAAATAAGAACGAAAGCTGAAGGATCGATCCCGACTTCACAGGTACTACATAAATAACGTACGCGAAAAAATAAGTTGACTGATGTTAAATATTTTACTGATCTTAACTGTTTTAGTTGGATTTAAGTTATACTTGTATTACTATTTATATAACCTAATAAATTCTTATTGTTCGTAAATATTACAGATTTAATATACCATGTATTTCTGATTACTGGATAATGTATAATCTGACATTACTATAAATAGTAACTCGTCATAATTAGAAAGTTTCCTAATATAGAAAGTTTCCTGAAATAGAACGTATCCAAAATAGTTCCTTTAAATTAAATCCTTGATAAATCCTATGTTTTAAACAATTAACATGACAAAACGATATCGATATAATTTTATTAATAAGATAATAAAATCGACAATTAAATTTCTTTATTTACAAAATCCCTTTTTAAAATGATTTAAAGCGTTTAAATAATCCCGTTCAATAATTATTATAAGCGATTCCGAAAACTCGTGCTAAGTTTTAAAATAAGTCTAGCCAAACAGCCCTCTAATTGTTTTTTTACAAAACTGACTGCCAAACACACCCTTAACCTGTTCTAAAAAGGATTGCCAAACACACCCTTAACCTGTTCTAAAAAGGATTGCCAAACACCCCCATAACTCTCTAAAACCCACTGCCAGGCTAAAATCAAGCCGGCACCCTAATTAGGGTTGCGCTGGTGGAAAATCATCACCACCGAGACTCGTATGAGTCTCGGTTTGTGTGCAAACCGTCCAAACGAACACCCCCTCCCCCTATGGGTCGCGTTTTCCATGATTAAAACTCCTTGAAATCGAATTAAAGAAAAGAAACAAAAGAATTAGGGTTTCTTACCTTGTGTTCGTGTTAGGGCTTAGGGTATCAAAAGAAAAACGAAAATCCTTGTTCTCCCAGGATCAATCCTCGATCCTTAGTCTTGTTTCTTGATGTGGTCGCGGCAGGGAGGAATGAACAACAATAAACTGGCGGCTGTATTTAGTTTCTAGGGTTTTGTTGGAGTGTTTTTGTGTCGGCTCAGAAAAGAAAAACAAAGGACCCCGTCTGTTTTATTTCCTTCACATGGGCTTGGCCCAAATTTATTTTCACGAGTTGCGGCGCAAGACAATGAGTTGCGGCGCAATTGAAGGTTCATGGTGCTGCGGATCACGAGTTGCGGCGCAAGACAATGAGTTGCGGCGTAATTGAAGGGGCTACAGATCATGGTGCTGCGGATCACGAGTTGCGGCGCAAGACGCCAGAGTTGCGGCGCAATTGATGCTGCTGGCAGTTACGAAATTGTGTCTTTATTTAATAACACTTGTAATAAATAGTACTTTGTAATAAATTTCTCGCGTTTGTTTAAAACTTTCCACGTGTACGTTTTAAGGAAAAATATCCCGCGTAAAATAATAATAAACCGCGTATTTATAAATTCTCGATTTAAAATACGGGTTTTACACTGTCTCACTGACTCTCAGACCCCTTTCGTAAAGGGGCGAACTCCTTGATAAAAGGGTCCGAGGGGTTCCGTGATCCTCTGTGACTACAATTTTCCAACCAACTTAAAAAATGACATAAGTTTTTAACCGTAAGTCAGTAGAAGTCGTACCACTTATTGTTTTGAAGGTAATTAAACCTACTTTCATGTAAAAGCACTCTTAAGTGCTGGTTAGATTCATAAGTTAGTGTAACAAGTTAAAAATCAATAAAGTGTCTAAAATTAGGAACTTACTTTAAGCATTTCGTCTTATTTCTCTTGAGTCGGACATATCAATTTATTTTGTTACTGAATAAGGTTTTGTCCACATTCTAAAACAAATAATTTTGGCATACAAAGGAAACTAATCATGCTTTGTATACATCGTCATACTTAAACACAAAGTGAAGAAAAATATTTGTATGCTCAATGTTACTTGCATTAGTATATGAGTTTGCATATATCTTGTTTGATCATTGCAAGTTGAGATTACTTCTATTTGTGATACATATTTGTTAAACTTGCCATGTTACTCACTTGCTTTCTTGTCAATTATATTATTATGCACAATAGAACATTTGCTTGATTTTGTGCACTAAGATGAGAAGTTGTCTTTCAATTTTCTTATAGACTTAGCTCACTCTCTTGGCATATGTTATACTCTTACTTGAACCTAGTAAGTCACTTAGAAACATGAAATAAGTAAAATTTTCAAGTACACCACCTTCGGTTATTCTCTAAACATATAGTGTTCTTGAAAAAAGGTGTTTGGTATAAGATAAAACAATGATGTTAAAAAGGATCCGAAGGATTTTCCTTATGTTGAGTGCTAATGGATATTTGTACATATGAACTTCTTGCTTGTGTCAAACCCTGTATGCTTACATGTTTTTTTTATTATTACATCTTCTACTTGCATATCACTGTTCTCATTCTTAGATAACCATTGCATTAAACCTATATGCTTATGTGTTTTCTATATGCATATGTCCTTTCATGTTGACATTTATGTGCACATGTTGAAATTAGTTTTCAATAAGAAATCTAGGATATGATCGGTAACACTAAAATTGGTATGATAGGTATGATTAACCCAAACGGACCCATACAAATAGGGACCAAACACTTGAGTTTCATGATTTTTAAGTATACTTGAATGTCGGACTTGGAACCGACGATTGTATCAAGGATAATGGTCATTCAAAGAATATGACGGGTAATAGGAACCTCTTGAGTACATACAAATCCATAGATATAGGTAATGTTATTTTTGGTGATAACATCATAAGAACATACTTACCACTCGAGTATGCTATGATATGCTTGCTACAAAGGTATATTCTTTTGGTCCTTAGTTTAAATTACTACATACATATGTGGAACATGGTTGTTGAATAAATCCTTGAATCTATCTTCAAAATTGGGGTCAAAATCACGTTTTCTCAAAACTGTCTCAATAGGTATCGGACCCCTTCCAACAAGGGTTCGACACCTAAAAAGGGTTCGTGACCAGTACTGTTTCAAAAATTGGTTTCCTAGTATCACTTAAACCAACATCAACCTATGTACAATAAGTACATAGTTTTTTAAACCTTTTGTGAATATACTCTCCACTCAAAACGAACGTTTTCGTAAACAACATGTGTCATACTTGTTCATTACTAGTCTTTCAAGTATGCTCAATAGGAATTATGCTAGATCCCTCGCATTAAGTTTGTGTTTTTGTGTGTTGCATTACATATAGGCATTAACTCAAAAATGTTCCTTAAACATTTTTTGAATCATTTTGAGTAATGAAACACACTTTGGTATGAGTCAAATTCAATGAAAGACATGATCATAGTTTCGTTTGATAAAATTGGTCACTTAACGTTTTCTAACTCTTTTCTTTATTTCACAAGAACAACCAAGGTAAGAAACCTTAATTTGTCAATTCTCAAAAGATATGAAATGGTGCATTCTTAAAAAGCTTTCTTCTACATAGAAATTACTTTCTATGCCTCTTTTTATACATCTTGATCTAACTGACTCTTTCTTGATTGTCCTCTATATGTTGTTTGGTTTCTTACTCAATCCCTATGCTTGATTAGGATTTTATGAAACATGATAGTTGAGTCACTCTAGGCTAATTACTAATAGTCAATGCAAATCAAATCCTTGTTACACTTCATTTAGAAAATATAGGAATTGCATTTTGTCTAAAATGATAATCACTACTAGAGAACCTATTGCACTAGAAACTCAATTTGACCTAACGGTTGGATTGCTTTGAGGAGAAGTTGGGTTCGTGTATAACCCGTAAAAATGGTTGTGTTTAGCCTTAATTGAGCATCACTAGTGATAGTCTCATACTCATTCTCTAACATGACTAAATGGGTTTTCCTAAATATGCCTAATGTTAGTTTACATGGACAAATTGTGTATCTCATTAGAAGTACATATCAAATAAGTAGTAATTAGATATCCAAAGTAGCAATTGTTTGTTATGCAACATGCTCATATGTCTTCATACTTATTTTCTAAACATATGCTTATTATAATGTCTTGTTCTTGCCGAATCAATGCTAATATAATACATCTTAGCTCGTCTAATTGATGCATGTTCTCAAATGCTAAAATGCCAATGTGTTTTACATGATAAATGTGTTTTAAGCTATGACATCTCTTATGCATGTCTTATGTGTTAATTTTACACATACAGTACGTTGGCTCGATTCGTAGCAAATTAGTATGCCTACCACAATATGCTTGATGTAAGTTGATATGTATAGTGATAATTTGGATACGTTATAGGGTAAATTAGAAAATTACCTTTAGGAAAAAGTAATAGTCCAATAATACCAAAGACGGATTCAATTAAACACTTGGGTGAACCAAGTTCGTTGTACACGAAGATCTTATGAATTTGAGACGTTTTGCTTTGATTTGGACAATCGATTTGAATTGGTTTTCGTATTTTAAACTAAAATTAAAATCTACAATTTTTAAGCTATTTAAAATTATCCTAAAGTGCATGAATCGTAAACCCCGCTAAATTAATTACTTAAAAATAAAACACTATTTTAAAAATTAATCTAATTAAAAATTTAAACTATTTAAAATTTTTAAATAAAAACATTTTTATTTTATTTTTATTTTATTTTTTTTTATTTAAACTACTTATTTTTAAAGCTTTACTTTAATTAAAATTTAAAAGAAATTAATAATAATAAATAAAAAAACAAATAAAACGTGCCAAAAGAAGTATAACTAAAACTAGCCCAACCTAAATGTTAAACTCTATAATAATGACTTAATGAGAATGAAATCAAAAAGGCCTGCAGCCCAGTTGGATATCACGCAAGTCCTACGAACAGGAGGTTATGGGTTCAAGTCCCGTGAGGGACATATTTTTTTTTGGAAAAAAAAATTCTTTTTGACAGATTACAAATAACAGTCTTAGGAAAAACCTTAAGTGAGCTTATTTGCTCAAAAGCTGAGAGGACACAGCTTTGTGAGCTTAATCAGTTAATTAGACTGATCAGCTTTATGTAAAAACAATTAAACAGAAAGTTCTAATACCAATCTATAAGAAACAAAATTCATCAATCAAAATCGAAATTCTCAAATAAAGCAGGATAATCAGCATACCAAAACAATTTCCTAATAAACGAGGTGCACGGCATACCAATTCCAATTCAAACTCATTTTAACCCAAATCTATATTTAGCAAACATTCAGAATTTACTGGACATATTAATCAGTATAACAGAGATTCAAATATCCAACACACTGATAAGTAACATTCAACGAAGTTCGTTTACTTAGCAAACATCCAGGTCTCTATTATCACACAGAACTAATTCAAAACTCATCAAATTCATTAACATGCAGTGAACAATATATCCAAACTAGGCAGCTTCAATTATCTTGCATTCAACAGATTCATAAGCATTAGTATGAATAATCTATGCAATAACAGTCACATTAAAACTAGCAGATTAACAACCCCCAATTTACTTAATCTTATAATATCCTATACAGTAAAACAAACTATCACAGTAAACCCGCAAAATTAGTTCAACCAGTATTCTATGATAACAAGTAAACAATTCACCTCAAACCTACATTAATCAAGATCAAACTCACATTCTCGAAATCTAAATTAGTAATACTAATTAATACTAACAAACATCATTTAGCATTCAAACTTAATTATTAATTAGACAGACAACAAAAATAAACCCGAAACGCACCTTTTGTAGATTCCTTTGAGAAGTAGGTAAGCGCTGAGCTTCCTATGAACCAAAACCGGAAACACCATACCACCATTAAACACCGATTTATCTCGATCAACCACCAAGTAAATCACGAAACACCATCAACCTCGAACTAAACTTCTCTTCGAACCAGTAAACAAATCGAACCAGTATTAATCTAATCTAAACAGTGGGTTTAGATATTATCCCAAACTTACTCAAATTATTAAATCAAGCTATTAGATTAGCTTAATTAAATAATCACTATTAAAACATCAATTTAATGAGCAGGAATTAATATAAAGCTTGTACCAAGACTTATATCACGAGATTCAAGATATTTGAGCAGAAAATTAAAAACTTTTATTGAATCATTTAAAACATTACAATACTTGAAAAATTGAAATTACACTAATCCTATAACTAAATTGACATAATAAGAGTAAGAGAAAAAAATGGATAGGTTTACACAAGAAATTTGGGGGTATTTATAGCCCCCCCCAAGGGCATCCTTCTGCGGATATTCGCATCCGATGGAGAATATTCCTCTTGATTCTGAGCCATTGATCTTCCTTCTTCTCTTTCTCTCTCTTTTCAGTTTGGATCCAAGGGCTGATAATAAGTTTTGATCACACAGATCGCCAACGTGGCAGGGGTTTGTGCTAGTTGTGCTAATTTCAGGCCTTGTGATTGGTGGGATTTGGGAAATAAGGTGTTACATCCACTCAAAATCGGCCACGTAGCTCTCTTGATCCACCTCTTCTCTTCCGAAATAGGGGGGATTTAATTTCCAACTCGTGTGAATCACACGAGTGGAATAAATCACAAAGCCCCAATTTAATTAGCTTTTTTTTACCCATTTAGGGTTTGTGTGAATAGTGATTTTTTAATTGGTTTAGGGTGTGAATGATTGGGGAAGAAAGGTAAAAGCATAGAAAACATCGAAACTCTTATTATTTATGTGTGAGTGGGTGGATATGGGATAATGGTTTAATAATTTAATGGGAATGGGAAGTAAAATGTGATTGGGATGTTACTGTTTTAAAAGCAAAACGTGTGAACTATCAACGTAACATTGAACAAAACCCTAAAGCCCATTAATCGTATATTCCATTTGAGGTATTTGGGCTTTAAGCCCGAATCACTTTTCTCCACTCCATGTAAATATAAATCGGACCAAGAGTTGGACTTTTGACAATGAAAGTGAATAAGACTTTTATTAATGGGCTTTTAAGCCCATTTTCTCAATGTGGGACCCACTTGGTAAATAATATTACAATATTATAAAATCCCCTCAAGTCGAGCTCGATTTTGGCATCTTTGATCTTTTCCATCATTCTCGTGTCGGTTTTCATCGGTTTTCGTGAACTTGGTACCTACACACATAAAAACAAGAAACAAGCATTTCCAAGGCATTTTTGATAAATTAAGCATTTCCAAGGCATTTCCAAGGCAATAAGGTTAGCATTAACCTTCCATGGAAGAAAAGGACTACCTGCATATTCAAGAATAGCCTTGCTTGATACAAGGTTTACAGAATATCAGCATGCTTGTATTGGTACAATACAAACAACGTTGAACGCAGGAACAATTTTTGTCACGTTTTACCCAAATTTTAACATGCCTCTCAATGATCCTTCACTATTCACAGCCCTCAAGGCCCAGATCCAGATTGGAGGTACACCCCAAGTGAACACCTTTCAAGCCACGTTCCATTACCAAATGGCTTACCGAGTTCAAAACCACTCGTTAGACATTTTGGTTCCAGGACAAGACGATGCCGGAAATGCGCTACTCATCGACATAGACGCAAACGCAACTCCAACTTGTACATACATACCGAAGCAGTTGTCTCGAGATGAGTTACTCAAATTACTTCCAGAAAAATGGATAACAAATTATGAGCAGATCCATCAAGCTCCTGTTCGATCGAACTCAGCTCCAGAATTTGTTAGACATGGGAATGGTCTCGTGGAGATCAAATTCTCGCAACCTAAGGCACCTAATGTGTTTCCAACAGGAATCCACATGATCACACCAGCAGAACCCAGCCAAACCGCGATCAATGAGCCTGTTCAAGAGATCAAACACATATGGTGGGACGTATGTGACTGTGAAAGTTGTTTAGATGAAGCTCAAAAGCTTGAGGATGAAGAAGATGTCCCTAAGAAACGAAGATCTTCACAACAAAGACTCAAAAGGAGGTATGAAGACGGTGACCCAACAGTTGGACTTCTTGGAGAACCCTCAGGAAAATTTGACTACTATGTTTTATACCCAAAGCAAAACCAGAAACCACAACCATCAACGATACCACCGAAAACACCACAACCACCTAAAACACCGCCACAACCACAAACACTTACACCCTATCACCAAAAGGCTTTATCTATCATTCATCAGACGCCACAACCGATGAAAGATAAAGAAACAATCCCTTCACCAGTGTTCCCGATAACAACACCCTCTTCAACATCATACGAACAAGAGTTCCCAGCCCTTACTGCATTTGAGCACCCTGATAGTCGAACCAAGCACGACTGGAAGATAAAAAATCCAACGACTATTGGTCCCACAGGACTCGCAAATACTGTTAGTCCCGCGGAAGCTACCCTAAACTGGCAAAGTGAAAATGCTGTTGCTCAAAACAAGGTTCTCGCAAAAATACTCTCACAGCAAACCATGCTCGCAAATAACCAACAAAATCTTTCATCAAAAGTCGGATCCCTAGAGAGTATCATCCATGAACTTCGTTTCAAAATCCAAGAACTTCACCGAGAACTTATCCAAATCATCAAAACATCACCCATAACCCAATCTTCCGCTACTGTCTCTCAAAAGGAAGCAGAAATGAAGAACTTAAAAATCCAACTCTAAGATCTGGAACGGCAACATAAGCAAAAAAGAATTTCAACCCTTGTTGATGATCCTTGGAGATTGCCATCCACCCCTTTTGTAGGAATATCATTTGAACCACAACCATTACCACAATCCCACAACCAAACATCATCACCTTCACTAAACATGTGGGCATCAGAACAAAGAAAGCTAAAAGCCTCCACAAGCAAAAACCAAACTCCTCCACAAGAACCCAACCCTACAACCCATTCTAAAGTTCATGATGTCCTTCCAATTGAGCGGGTGAACCCTTTTTCAACTTTCCTACAATCCCTCACACAAACAGAAAAACCTCAGTGCTCCCATTCTGTAGCTCCAGTCATCCACTCCCGACGTGAAGATGAAGATGTGGATATTGTTGATGGATTTGAACACTTGTTCATGGCAGAACCAGAATATGCAGAATCAACAGTACAGTTTGATCCAGATGACTACGGAGAAAACCAAACACCACAAACAAGTTCCACGGATTTTCCACAGTCTGACATAAAGCAGTACTTCACATTCGATGACCTTCCACCATCAAAATGGCGTGAAAGAAGTATAGAGATGCTAACATGGTGTTCGTCAGAGCTGCAATATTACACCATTGACATAGTCATCAAGCGGTTTCTTACTCGGATCCAAGGGCGCCTACGAGATTGGTACCTCAGTCTTGGAGAATATCGCCAACTACAATTGCAGCAGTCAGCATCCCCGGAAGCTTTTATAGGCTCCATATACTCTGAGTTCATTGGAAACCCCTATGAACACACTACTCATGCCAGAGAAGAATTTCTCAAGATGAAATGTTGCTCCTTCCAGAAGAAAGATTTAGAAAAACATTATGATCGTATGTCTCAGCGATTTTATTGTTTGAATGGAGTTGACGATGTCAATTTGAAGCAAGTTTTCCTGAACTCTTTTCCGGAATCCCTTGCTAATGAAGCATATCGGGCATTGGAAGCAAGAAATGTCACAATAGCTCAGTCATCTCTTGGCGAACTATACCAGTTGATCATGAATGCCTTGGCTAAGCTTTGCAACCAGAAAAAGTTTCTTGCCGAGTTCAAAAGTACAGGAAAACGCCTTGGGTCAGCCTGCGATGACAAGTACTTGAAAATCAAGTGCAAAGACAAGTCATCATGTGAATGTACCCATACAAAAAAGAAGTTCCATTCCAAACGTTATTCAACCTTTTTAAGAAAACCTCGATTCTCTCAACGAGGAGGCAAGAAGTGGAAATTCATCAAGAAGAAAAAGCAACGTGGCAAGTCTTCAGATAGGTGCTTCATATGCCAAAAGAAAGGTCATTTTGCGAGAAATTGTCCAGACAAGAAGAAGTCCCAAGCGCTTTTACAAGCCTTGAACCAGGTTGAACCAGTAGATCTTTCTGATCTAGAGTCACTATACTCTTTGGATGATGAACCGGGAGATTCAGTCTTATGCACAATCGCCTATTCAGATTTCTCATCTGATGATGATTCTGACTCAGATTCTCTGACTAGTGATGATGATTTTGGAATTCACATGATAAATCCGATTCCACATGTACTGCCAGTACAAGAAGAACCACCATTACCACTAGCCAAAATCCACCTCCTTACGGATGCGTATGCAAAGCCAATCCCAGTTATTGCATTTTTCGACACCGGTGCGTCCGTTTCCATCCTAAACCCTGCTATCTTACCAGACCACTATTGGAGACCTCACCATCAGATTTTTATGGCCGCTAATGGAGAGAAATTTGTCATTGACAAAATAAGTGTCCCCATTAACATTCGCCTATTTCCAAAGTGCGTAATCAGAAGAAGGTTGTTGGGTTCGAGCTCGCATGGAAAAGATCTCTTGATCGGTTTTGATATCCTACATAAACTACCAAACTTACGATGGACGGGAACAGGACTTCACTACAAAAGCTTTTTCAACCCGTGGACAACCATGCATCGCCTTTTTGTTGCAAGTGTTACTCCACCACTTGCTGATATCAACTGCATCAGACAAAAACTTATTCAAGACTCATGTGCTTCCTCACACACCGAGTTTTTGACAAAACACCCTTCACCTTTGTGGCTGAATCCCTCATTCTTTGTTTCGCTACCTTTTAAGCAAAACGAAGATGTTAATCCTACCAAAGCAAGTCACCCCGGAATGAACCCAGATCATTACCAGCTTGCTTTAGAAGAATGCAACCAACTGGTTGCTGAAGGAATTGTTGAACCTACCACCTCGCCATGGGCATGTGAGGCATTTTACGTCAACAAAAGAAGCGAACAAGTTCGTGGAAAGCTCAGGTTGGTCATTAACTATCAACCGTTGAACCACTTTTTAGCTGATGATAAGTTTCCACTTCCACAAAAGAAGTCGCTATTTCAACACCTGGCAGACGCTAAAGTCCTCTCCAAGTTCGACCTTAAGTCAGGATTTTGGCAACTGGGTATTAAGCCCGAAGATAGACCAAAAACCGGTTTCTGTATACCTGATCATCATTACCAGTGGAAAGTAATGCCGTTTGGTTTAAAAAATGCTCCATCGGCCTTCCAGAAGGCAATGGTAACCATCTTTGAACCGATTCTTGCAAACACATTGGTCTACATTGATGATATCCTTTTATTCTCCCCAGATGAACAATCCTATGCAGAGTTACTTTCCAAATTTTATTCTATTGTCACAAAGTATGGGATAATGCTATCCGAGAAAAAGATGGAGGTTGGCGTAACCAAAATTCACTTTCTTGGCATGGAGATCACAGACGGCAGGTACCAGCCTCAACCGCATGTCGCTCAAGAGTTACTGAAGTTTCCAGATGAATTAACATCACAAAAAATGATTCAACAGTTCCTCGGGTTAGTCAACTACATGTCTGATTTCCTGCCCAAGCTATCAAATCACACCGCCCTGTTGTTCCCCATGTTGAAAAAGAATCCCCCACAGTGGACATCACGACAAACAGAAGCAGTAAAAGCTATCAAGTTGCTAGCCGAAAAGATGTCCCCACTGAAGATTCCCATCATGACTGAAAGAAGAATTTTGCAGACAGATGCCAGCGATGAGTGTTGGGGAGCTGTCCTACTTGTCCAAGATAGCAATAATAAGAGACATATATGTGGCTACAAGAGCGGCACGTTTAAACCCTCTGAACAACACTATCACTCTACGTTCAAAGAGATTCTTGCAGTCAAACGAGGCATTGAAAGATTCCAATTCCATCTAATCGGGCACGAATTTCATGTTGAAATGGACATGTCCTCCTTTCCACGTATGCTACAATTTAAGCGGAAGATGCTCCCTCACGCACAACTTTTGAGATGGGCAAATTGGTTCTCACAGTGGAAGTTCACAGTAAAACACATCAAAGGAACAGAGAACGTCCTTGCAGATTTTCTCTCTCGCCCAACTGCCTATAAATTAGAAGACAAAACCCCAAAGAAAGTAAGCCAAGTCCAAACACATACTTCTAACTTTCTTTCAATGGTTCTTTCAGTAACTTCCCAAAGTGATCCACCATCCTCCTCCACCCCTACACCACCACTCCCTGTCCTCAACCTGCCAGAAGAGATAATGGAAACAATCGCAGATTTAACCTTTGAAAAAAGGTCTAAATTAAGCTTCAAAACATTTCTCACGGTCCTTATACAGAAACATGGTTTGTGCATAAATGGTCTCATGTTCCACCCAGACTACCCGTTTCTCAATGTGTTTCATATCCATGACCTATGGAACTTTCCGAAGGAAGCATTGTGCTTTTTCTGGTACCTGTTTGAAAGCTTCACAATAGGCATCTCCTTTAACACAGAAAAACTTTTGTCATACATTGTCAAAAGTCAGTTCAATGATGTCCGCCCTCACTCCAGAAATTTACTAACCATGCTACAATGGTTTGTTCCTCACCACCAATGGACGCGATGGTTGACAGTGACTAGCAAAGGGAAGTATGTACTAGTGATGTTCAGAAGACCAGGATCCTTTCTACCACCCAAGGCTGTTAACGATGAAAGATCACTCGTTTATCACTCAGGATCATGTTTCATTCATGACTGGTATGAAATTAACCCAGCCAGCAGGAAGTGTGAAAGGAAGTACCGAAACCTTTATGCAGATACAAGAAACCTAATGGCAAGAGCAAATGGTGTTGACCCTGACACAATTCCAACTTTTATAAGGTGGAATATGATGCCATGGGGTGATGACCATCCCGATTCACTGAAATGGGCTGAAGCAAACCACAATTGGCTCAGTGACAACCACAAAAATGACATAGACACAACGACCGATGAAGATGCTAACCCATATTCATCCGACGAAGACTCATTCGGTTCAGTCTCATTTGGTTCCGTTGTTGACGCACATTTCGACCCGTTCGAAGATGATCCAACCCATCCTGACGCACGTTGGAGTCCATAAAGAAGGCTAAACATTTCTATGTTTAGTATAATGTTTTAATAACTAAGTTTTATTATCTTAAGTTTGTTTAAAGTTTCTAGTGTTTTCTTGTTTCAATAATGCTATATGATGTAAGCGCTTAGGTCATATGGCAATAATGTGTAAAAGTAAGAAAGCTTGTACTATAAGCTTGAAGGTTGTACCCAATCAAGGCTATATATAGCCATGTATCTTGCCATTCTAAGGTATAAAAATTTGAAGTAATACAAGTGTGTGTTTTCTTATATCTCTCTCTACAATCTTTCTCTCAAATCTTCTCTCTACAATTCCTTATAAACCCTGGTTCTTACAGGTCTTATATAGATCTGCCACAACTCCCCCCAACACCTTTGGTATCAGAGCTAATGCTAACAAGCATTTCGTGAACTTGGTACCTACACACATAAAAACACATAAGGTAAGGGTAATCATGCATAATTTTATTGTTTTAAGCTACTAATGATATGAGTAATTATACTCATATCAAATTCCCCCATGCTAAGCAATTGCCGTGTCCTCACGCAATGATAAAATAAAACTATGAACTACACCATTATTCAACTTTTGACATTTTAATTTGCAAAGACATAAAATAACTAAAAGGATTATAAAAACTCAAATAGATTCATCGTCCTCGACTTTTCACTTTTCCAAGCCAAGTGCAAAAACAAGATCATTGTTATTATAAGTTGGTAGACTAACACGAATTCATGTGGGCCAATTAATCACTTAGACTCTCTTATTCCTAAATTGTTTCTCTTATATTTTATTGTTGTCTTGAATGATCACGAGGATGCATTGTTGACTTATTTCGATAATTTATTAGGCCGAAAATAAAGTGAACGATTTAATCAATAATTAGCTAAAGGACAAAATCTTTTAAAACTGCTTCTCGGGACTTCATAAAGTTCATATCTTGGCATAACTTGTTTCGCGATTTGAGACCTTTCTCGGACCGATATTTGGCAATGACTTAATACTTCAAACCTTGAGAGACGCTCACGAAATAATGGTCTTCTCTTCATAATATTTCTTCACTTGAAGTTTTGAGAGATTCATACTTGGACCACGACTTCTTCATTTTTCTCCAATCTTTACTTGGGATTTTGATTAACAACGATTCGCCTCCTTTTTGGACTTGGCTTCATTTATCCTCATACCTTATTTTTGGTCTTTTTGGATAGACTTCTCCATGACTTTTTGGGAGTACTTTGCTTTTCGTCGTGTGTCTCGATCCTTCATATTGATTTTTGATAAATGAGTCTTCACATCACTTGAGATCTTTAGCAATAAAACATAGCCCTCATGTCTTGTTAGGACCTTTTTGGACTCGCCAATCTTCGCATCCCGCTTCAATAAGTTATGCCTTGGCTATGAACTCTAATCCATACCGAGCAACTTCTAAACGATCTTGGGCTAGAAGCTAAGTAACTTTTCAAATCGTTCAACATTATTTATTGCAAGTAATTTATTAACAAGTGATGGGAGAATAGGCTCATAATTTACTCACATAAATTCCCGAAAGAATACCGAACTTATAATTGGCTCTATCATCTCTTGTTCTCCATATTGTAAAATTCCAAGAATGAAATCAATGGATACTTAGCCTATCAAATCAAAGTTTTGGGTTTTCAAGTCATCTATAGGATCTTTCAACTTCTTATACTTTTGCAAGTTTTAGAATTTGCGTTTTAAAGTTCCCTTGATAAACGACTTTCTAGGATCAATTATAGGAGCTTGCGAAAAGTTCTTGTCCTTAACTCGTATGAATTAAGACTTTCGCGTTTTAAAGCTCCCTATATAATAGCCTAGCAAAACTTAATTCAAATACGTTAAGGAAAAGCTAAAGTTAAAAACCAAGTCGAGTCAAAAACTATTCTTATTGAAAACCTACATTCGTGTCAAAAACACTTATTTTATTTATTAAAAACTTAAAAATAACACTAAAAATTTAAAATTTTATTGAAAAATGAGAAAACAATACTACGTTTGGACACGACAAAGGCAATTGCAAGCGATTATATCAATTGACTCCCCATGCTAAAACCAAACATTGTCCTTAATGTTTCTTAGCTCAAGAGTAACACCCCCTTGCTAAGACACGAAGAGTCTAATGCAAAATCCTAGCATGAAAAGAGTATGCAAATCTATAAGCCGTTTATTAATTATGCCTCAAGATAAAACGTTAGTCATTAATAATCAAGGAATAGAGAGTGTGCCCCTTTTTGGCATTCAAAGAACGGAAGATCAAGTGGACCGGCAAAAACCGAACACGAGAATCTTCAAATATAAGGGTCGTACCTAAGATCACAACACAACAAAACACGAGCACGAGCACGAGCTTGAAAGATCAAGCCTTATTAGTTGTTAGAAAATAGAAAGAAGATACTCGTTTTTGTTCACCGAGTCACGAGCTCGACTCGATCCCCGCATTCATTGGTCCTTAGGGAAAGTGGTGAAAACCGGCATATTGGAGAGAATCCAACATAAAGCACGATGCCGGGGTCAAAGATCTCATCCTCGTTGTCGGATGACAAACGAAAAGATAAAACTCCAACACGAATCTCTAACAAGAGATGGTAGTCACAAACAATCGTATGGATGTAGCATGCTCCACGAGATAAACTCGCACCAAGATGATCGAAAAGTCTTTCAATTATTGCATCGGTGAAAGTCCGAGATTTCCCTAAATCGACGATTCCGGGATCGAATACCTCGTCCTCGGTGGAGAAAGGAAAGGATAACACGGTGTCGTCCCCCCATGCTAATCCTAAATCATATGAAGCACATAGTAATGGTGGAACAAAAGTCTCAACCATAGTGGTTTCAACTTGCATGACTTTGTTGACCTTGTCACTCTTTTGAATGTGAATAAAGGGGTCATGGTACTCAAAACGAGTCGCATGAAAAACCTGCACATTAAGATCAAATCGAGTGGGAAGGACAATAGGAGCAAAAGTAATTTCTCCATCCGAGTCAACATCGTCATCATCATAAATCGGGTGATCAAACCAAGAGTCTTCATCACCTTCATTAGACTCTTCCTCAAATTCCGAAGGAATGTCTATATAAAGAAACTCATCATCCTCCTTAAAGAAAATCTCATCATCACAACGGTTGTGAGATGTAGGAGGCATGATGTTCTCAAAATCCTCTTGAAACAATGGATTATTGTTCAATGATACTTCAAAAAGAGGATTTGAGTAAGTCACGAAAGTGTCATCAATCTTGTCATCATAAGACATATCCGACAAAGTATCGAGTGTGTCACACTCGGATACTAGATCATCATTCTCATTAGAAGGCAATTCATCGGCGAATTCCTCGAGAATGGTAGGTAAAACACAAGAATCACGTTCGATCTCGAGATCGGAAACGTCTTCACTTCCCCGTGGAAGTGGATCAAGGATAGTAAAAAGTTCATCGATGAACTTATCACATGAATAGTCACTAACCTCACTCGGCGTGAAGTTAGGAATCAAAGGCTCTTCAAATGAAGATTGTGCCTTAGGAACATCAACATGATCCATAGAAGAGAGTGAAAATGAGTCCATTTTCAAAGATTGTTCAATTAAAGCTATGTCACTCTCGGGATCAAAATTCTCATTAACAAACTCACTAGCATCAAAAGGCTCACTCAAGTAATCATCTATTTGTTTTTCAATCTTATCGTCCTCGTGTGGAGTGAGTGTAGATGAGGAAAGGTTACAACATGTTTCAACAAAGCAAGCTTCTTCATTTGATTTCAACTTTCCTTTATCACAATTAGAAGTTTCCAAAATAGGAAAAACACCTTTATCAAAAAGAGCTTTCTTATCATTTTCAATTGTTTCAACAAGCTTAACACTTTCAACTTTCTTAGGAGCAAATCTTGGAATCTTTTCCGGTTTAAAAACAATGCTTTTATCTCCATAAAACAACTTAATTTCCTCTTTCCTCATATCAACTAAAACATTTGCCGTGCACAAAAATGGTCGTCCTAAAATAATTGGCACACGAGGATTGGTCTCATAATCGACAATAGCAAAATCGGCTAAGTACAAGAAGTTTCCCACTTTCATAATGACATTTTCCGCTATACCAACCGGTCGAGTGGTGGTTCCATTAGCAAGCTCAATGATCATACGAGTGGTACTAAGAGGTGCATAATCAATGGTCTTCCAAAGGGCTAGAGGCATGATGTTAATGCTAGCTCCTAGATCGGCTAGGCCTTTGCAAACCCCAAGCTCATTGAAAACACAAGGTATCAAGAATTGACCCGGATCTTCATATTTCTCGGGGAAGAAATCAAAGAAAACTGAGGTACTAATCACATTCAAAGTAGCCTTAGTAACTTCTAGAAAAGTTTCCTTAGGTGGAGGCTTAAACTCAATCACTTCAACTTCATCTAAATTCTCACAATCATCATAAACGGTAACGGCCTTAAGTTCTCCCTTCGGGTTTGGAATGGTGTTACTAGGCAAGCAACCCGAAGAAGATGACGGTTTAGACATGAATCCCTCAAACATAGAAAGCAATTTATTTTGACCTTGCTCCAAATTTTGTTGCATACGACTTTGGGTTTGATCTAGCCTTTGATGATTAAGCTCAATCTCGTTATTTTGCCCTTTAATCGTATTTTGAAAATCGAGTCTCAAAGTATTAATTTGCCCTTGGATGTTATTTTGAAAAGCTTTCATGTTTGCCTCATTTGACTTCATGTAACTTGACAAATCATTTTGATTATTCCCTTGAAAACCTTGATTGTTTTGATTAGCATTAAACCCATTTCCTTGATTATAATTCCCTTGGTTACCACGGTTAAAATTATTCCCATTGTTACCATTGTTGTACCTATTTTGAACCGGTGGAAAACCCGGTGGAGCAACATGATTTTGACGAGGAACTTGACCGTTGGAGCCATAAGTTCCCGTCGCGACAAAAACACTAGCTTGATCAAACCCCGTGTTTAAACAAGCATAATTAGGATGTGCTCCACCACATGATACACAAACATTCTCAACCATATTAATCGATCCATGAGGATTCTTCCTAATCTCATTCAAAATCGTGTCAATCTTAGAGTCCAATCTAGCAATCTCGTGATTAGATGAATTCACATTGGAAACACCCGGTGTGTTTCGTGAATATTGTGCTCTAGACTTATCCTCAATTATTCCCCACGTGTCTCTCGGTGTTTTTCTTAAAAGATTACCACCCGCGGCGGCATTTAAAGAATCTTGTTCAATCATATTAAGCCCATTATAAAAAGTATTAATTTGATGCAATTCCGAGAAACCGTGGTGTGGACATTGTCTTAACAAATCTTTAAATCTTTCCCAAGAAACCCCAAACGATCATGCACTTTTTGTTCAAATCTAGTGATCTCATTTTTAAAGTGTGTTGTTTTGGATGGTGGAAAGAAGTAATTCATGAACTTTGACACTAAATCATCCCAAGTTAAAATCGAACCCGGTGGTTCTTTCTCATACCAAAGCTTAGCATTACCCTCGAGCGAGTACGGAAAAAGCATGAGATTAATCACGTCATTCGGCACATCTCTAAACTTGAGAGTCGAGGTAATTCGATTAAAATTCCAAATGTGAGAATGCGGGCTATCGGTCTCATTGCCACGAAATTGGTCGGCACGAATGAGCGATAGAAGACCCGTCTTAATCTCAAAATGATCCGCCAAAATAGCCGGCACAACGATTGCTTCCCCATACCCTTCGGTGGGTGCACGGAGCAATTCCTCCATTGTTCGGTTATCGGCCATCTCTACAACAATAGGTGGAAGCTCGGGTTCCACTATTCGTTGTTGACGATTTCTATTTCTACGAGGAATATTTTCAAGCCTATTAAAATCTATCACAAGACGAGAAGAACGTAATTACATACACTACAAAGACGAGAATTTAGAGGATTGAAGAAAAGAAATTAGACAAGAAGAAGATTATTTTTGGTATTTTTATTTGGTATTGCTCAATCAAAAATGATCGATAAAAACAAGGAATAAGGATAACTACTATGGAAGTAAATTACCCTCGGTCGACTTTGAAACGATAGGTGAAAACCTAAACGTCTCGAGGTTCAATAAGTAAACAACAAAAAATAAGATTTATTACTACTTGAGTCGGCAAACCAATAATAGGTTGTCCCTCTCAATATACGCACAAGCAAGCGGGGAAACGAGGTGGCACAAAGCACTTAAAAACCTTTTTCCTTAGACGGCCTTTTATAGCACGTCGCCTTATACCCACCTTATAGTTTGTATAAATCGATTTCAAACTTCTTATTAGTATTTATCTATTTTGCCTTTATTTTTGTTTTGGGTTCGAATACAATAGCTAGGTGATGAAATCCCAACTAAGGCTTATTTGAAAAGTATTTAAAATTATTGTTCTACGTAATACAATATATTATTCACAAAAAACGAGAAAAACGATACATACTATATAATAGAAAAATAACAAAACTTTCCGAGGACGGAAAGGGTCTTCAAATCCACGATCAACAAATCTCCACAAAAGCGAATCGTACACAAGATCCCCGGCAACGGCGCCAAAATTTTTGATGTAAGTTTATATGTATATTGATAATTTGGATACGTTATAGGGTAAATTAGAAAATTACCTTTAGGAAAAAGTAATAGTCCAATAATACCAAAGACGGATTCAATTAAACACGTGGGTGAACCAAGTTCGTTGTACACGAAGATCTTATGAATTTGAGACGTTTTGCTTTGATTTGGACAATCGATTTGAATTGGTTTTCGTTTTCTAAACTAAAATTAAAATCTACAATTTTTAAGCTATTTAAAATTATCCTAAAGTGCATGAATCGTAAACCCCGCTAAATTAATTACTTAAAAATAAAACACTATTTTAAAAATTAATCTAACTAAAAATTTAAACTATTTAAAATTTTTAAATAAAAACATTTTTATTTTTTTTTTATTTATTTTTTTTTATTTAAACTACTTATTTTTAAAGCTTTACTTTAATTAAAATTTAAAAGAAATTAATAATAATAATAATAAAAAACGTGCCAAAAGAAGTATAACTAAAACTAGCCCAGCCTAAATGTTAAACTCTATAATAATGACTTAAATGAGAATGAAATCAAAAATGCCTGCAGCCCAGTTGGATATCACGCACGTCCTACGAACAGGAGGTCACGGGTTCAAGTCCCGTGAGGGACATATTTTTTTTTTGGAAAAAAAATTTCTTTTTGACAGATTACAAATAACAGTCTTAGGAAAGACCTTAAGTGAGCTTATTTGCTCAAAAGCTGAGAGGACACAGCTTTGTGAGCTTAATCAATTAATTAGACTGATCAGCTTTATGTAAAAACAATTAAACAGAAAGTTCTAATACCAATCTATAAGAAACAAAATTCATCAATCAAAATCGAAATTCTCACATAAAGCAGGATAATCAGCATACCAAAACAATTTCCTAATAAACGAGGTGCACAGCATACCAATTCCAATTCAAACTCATTTTAACCCAAATCTATATTTAGCAAACATTCAGAATTTACTGGACATATTAATCAGTATAACAGAGATTCAAATATCCAACACACTGATAAGTAACATTCAACGAAGTTCGTTTACTTAGCAAACATCCAGGTCTCTATTATCACACAGAACTAATTCAAAACTCATCAAATTCATTAACATGCAGTGAACAATATATCCAAACTAGGCAGCTTCAATTATCTTGCATTCAACAGATTCATAAGCATTAGTATGAATAATCTATGCAATAACAGTCACATTAAAACTAGCAGATTAACAACCCCCAATTTACTTAATCTTATAATATCCTATACAGTAAAACAAACTATCACAGTAAACCCGCAAAATTAGTTCAACCAGTATTCTATGATAACAAGTAAACAATTCACCTCAAACCTACATTAATCAAGATCAAACTCACATTCTCGAAATCTAAATTAGTAATACTAATTAATACTAACAAACATCATTTAGCATTCAAACTTAATTATTAATTAGACAGACAACAAAAATAAACCCGAAACGCACCTTTTGTAGATTCCTTTGAGAAGTAGGTAAGCGCTGAGCTTCCTATGAACCAAAACCGGAAACACCATACCGCCATTAAACACCGATTTATCTCGATCAACCACCAAGTAAATCACGAAACACCATCAACCTCGAACTAAACTTCTCTTCGAACCAGTAAACAAATCGAACCAGTATTAATCTAATCTAAACAGTGGGTTTAGATATTATCCCAAACTTACTCAAATTATTAAATCAAGCTATTAGATTAGCTTAATTAAATAATCACTATTAAAACATCAATTTAATGAGCAGGAATTAATATAAAGCTTGTACCGAGACTTATATCACGAGATTCAAGATATTTGAGCAGAAAATTAAAAACTTTTATTGAATCATTTAAAACATTACAATACTTGAAAAATTGAAACTACACTAATCCTATAACTAAATTGACATAATAACAGTAAGAGAAAAAAAGGGATAGGTTTACACAAGAAATTTGGGGGTATTTATAGCCCCCCCAAGGGCATCCTTCTGCGGATATTCGCATCCGATGGAGAATGTTCCTCTTGATTCTGAGCCATTGATATTCCTTCTTCTCTTTCTCTCTCTTTTCAGTTTGGATCCAAGGGCTGATAATAAGTTTTGATCACACAGATCGCCAACGTGGCAGGGGTTTGTGCTAGTTGTGCTAATTTCAGGCCTTGTGATTGGTGGGATTTGGGAAATAAGGTGTTACATCCACTCAAAATCGGCCACGTAGCTCTCTTGATCCACCTCTTCTCTTCCGAAATAGGGGGGGATTTAATTTCCAACTCGTGTGAATCACACGAGTGGAATAAATCACAAAGCCCCAATTTAATTAGCTTTTTTTTACCCATTTAGGGTTTGTGTGAATAGTGATTTTTTAACTGGTTTGGGGTGTGAATGATCGGGGAAGAAAGGTAAAAGCATAGAAAACATCGAAACTTTTATTATTTATGTGTGAGTGGGTGGATATGGGATAATGGTTTAATAATTTAATGGGAATGGGAAGTAAAATGTGATTGGGATGTTACGGTTTTAAAAGCAAAACGTGTGAACTATCAACGTAACATTGAACAAAACCCTAAAGCCCATTAATCGTATATTCCATTTGAGGTATTTGGGCTTTAAGCCCGAATCACTTTTCTCCATTCCATGTAAATATAAATCGGACCAAGAATTGGACTTTTGACAATGAAAGTGAATAAGACTTTTATTAATGGGCTTTTAAGCCCATTTTCTCAATGTGGGACCCACTTGGTAAATAATCTTACAATATTATAAAATCCCCTCAAGTCGAGCTCGATTTTAGCATCTTTGATCTTTTCCATCATTCTCGTGTCGGTTTTTATCGGTTTTCGTGAACTTGGTTCCTACACACATAAAAACAAGAAACAAGCATTTCCAAGGCATTTTTGATATAAATCATGCATAATTTTATTGTTTTAAGATACTAATGATATGAGTAATTATACTCATATCAATGCTTACGAATGCTTTTAATCTCTTAACTTGGTGTGATTAAATGTGACTTACATGATTATGTATATGGTATATATGTCATGATTCTTGAATTCTTTTGTTCTTTCTTGCTTTCTAGTGTCTCAACCCTGAAAACCATAGTAATACAAGTTATGTGTTTTTTTCCATTCGTTTATGCTTTCTTGCATTATTTATTTAGGCACTAAGTACACATTCTTGTTTAAAGTGATTAATAGTTATGACATTACTTGGGTGTTTGATAGCTATTTGATTTTTTAAAAAATGTGTAAACCTTTGAAAGACTTGCATGCTTCATGCCACTAAGTGTTAATGATTAACCATGACTTGCATGATATGTCATTCTATCTTCTATATGATGTCTCATATGATCAACATGCCTTTTACAATGGATGTATCTATGTTTAAAAAGCTCTTGTCTTTTGTTGGCTTTTCACAAATCAATCAGTAGGATGGTCAAGATGAAACGTGTTCTAAAATGTGATAATGTGAACATGATTTTTGTAAATGGTTTGCCTTGCTTACGTGATATTATTTTCTATATGTGCATCTATATCTCGTCCAAGTATGTTTGGCATGATTATTATTTAGAAGTTCTTCTATCGTTTAGAAATGTATGCTTGTGTATCTGAGCCTAGCGTCAAAATTATTTTACAATAAAGTGTTTTACATGTATTTGTCTTCCTACACATGATTCTTAGTCTTGATGATATCTTGTTAAGTTGGTCTTTCTAATAAATGTTTGTTGTCATATGATTTCTGCCTCATTGACATCTTTTCTACCAACTTGTTTGTCTAATAGGTTTATGACAAATCATCTACCATCTCATCTTTTCTTAATTCCCATTACCTAAATCTCTTTATGGCTAATAGAGTAGAAATATGTTTTAAGGGATTATCACCTTACATGAATGATGCTATCTTGCTATGTGATGAATGTGTTGTCATCTTAGGACATCTTTTATGACTAGTCTACTTGCTTTATAGGTTTATGACAAATCACTTGTTATCACATTATAATAGTCATATCTTTTGTCTTAAAGACCATTTGTTAGTGCAAATGATATTTTGAATAAAATCAACATTCCCGACACGTTGATGTATCCATCACTTTTCTAGCATGACACTTAGTTAAGTTGTGACATCTTTTCACCTCTATGGCTAATATGTGAGTCTTTCTATTTGTGTGCCTACTTGAGAAGATATTGTGTTCATATGTGCCTACTTCGGTCGCTTCTATGTAAAATTGCATGCATGTTTATGCTTATCTTTGTTGAGATAAATTGTTGCACTATCTTGAAATGTTTTCTTGTACAATGTGATAGACTAACTTGTTTCAACTTGTATAGGATGATAAATCAAATCATCAAGTTTAATTGTGCTCATTCACACATTTATCTGTTTCATATCTTATCTTGTCATCACCACTCTTACAACCTCCCATATCCGCTCAACCACAATCCAAAAGCCATTGGGATTTTTTCTTCACATCTTCAACATTACCTCACATGCTAAGGAATTTCCTTCTCTTTCTTACATCCCATCACCAAATTCCGCGTCCAATCTAAATGTCATCATGTCCAACACTACAAGTGTTCTCATCAAATCTATCTGTCTTATGAAACATTGAGTCGTTCACAAGGTCATCTTTTCAAAAAAAAAATAACCATCAAAGTCTACAAAATATCCACAACCCAACACATTTTCTTGTGATATCAAACGCCAAATGAATTTCATGATGAAATGCGTCTTGTTCCCACATACATCCCTTCATACCATGAACATATACCCAACCTATTCTCATTCTTATCTTAGCAATCATAAGAATTTGCGACCTCAAACTGTGGCCCAATTACCTTTATCTCTACTACCTCCAGAAGGGATCGATGCTCTCTTACAGCCACCATCTCGGTAACACCCTGGCCATGAGATATCGGGCTTCATTTCCCTCTTTGTTTTATCTGTCTTAGAAGGTCTCGGACCCCATCGGACCCCTCCCATAAAGGCTCTGACACCCAATAGGGTCCGTGATCCCCTGTGTATGTTTTCTTCTTTATTTTTTATTCTAAGCCTTGTAGCTCCATTCTTGTACCGAAGCTCCACATACTTTGCATAGTATCACTCCACAAACATCCTCTTCCTTTCATCACCTCATATGGATCAACCATGAAACCTTATTCACAACACCCAATCTCTAGTGTCATTTCATCTCATTCTAGGCAATGTCGCCTCAAATAACTTGATCAACTCTATGCACTTACCAACATGGTTCAAATGCACATTCATAGAGCCTAAATCTTCTGTGATCCTCCACTTTCTAATCAGTAAAAGTAAAATATTTAGGAATCATCTCTGTTACTTTCATACGTAAGGCTTCTGAATCCTTTCCCAAGCCCGCTGCAAAACACATATTCCGTATCCGTATCAAAGCTTGTTGTCTTGTCAACCTGACTCACTCTCCACCACTCAAACCACAATGATGATGAAATTTCATCCTTGATGTCATATATCTTTCTATAACCTTTTGTCTTAATTCTATCTTTTATCATCTCACCTCCTTTACTTCTTGACAATTTTTTAATTACTTCATCCGAAATATTAAAGTAATTTGCGAATTGCAATTTTCATTCTTTCTTATATGCTTCTTCCTCCAAACTACCTAAAGAAAACTTTCTATCTTCAAGTGTTCCTAATGTCGTTGTCAACCTATTTCTTTCAACACACAATTTACATGTCTTTATGTCATCATATTTCTTGTCCTCTAATGTTTGTAAACATTAAAACACCACTCACATCCTTGAACTAAAAGGATATTCTTCACATTTCTCTTTATTCAATTCTTGTCATTATCTATGCAAACGACATTTTAATCTTCCTTGTCATTACTCTTTCTCATACCTCACGACAATCTGTCGTGAATTTAAGTTTAGATGTGTTATAATGTGACTTGCATGCTATGTGATATTGGTGATATTGGGTAATAATTTGGTATTGGTGCTATTCCATTCTTAGTGATCTTGAATAGTAAATAATATTTGAGTGCCCATGCTTAACAATCTTGAGTAGAGTATTTGATAACCCATTCTTAGTGATCTTGGGTCGTGTTGATGCATTTTTATGCATAAACTAGTATCGTGAGGCACGTTTCGTCCACAATCTTCTCAAACTTTACTTATTTATGTACCTTTGTATACTAACTTTGTATTGTAGCACATCTCTAACGCGTTTTTGTAGCTCATCACCACATCTTGCTTTCTTGGTGCTTCATACAATGGGGAGCTTCCATTGAGTCTCATCATAAGATGGAATATATGCTAATCACTTTCTTGCAAGGTCACCATCATACACACTTTGTTGTGTAACACACGATTTTGCATTAACCACTTCTATCTTATAGGTTAATCTTGGCAGTGTATATGTCATGTATTTATAGAGTTCATGGATGAACATTATTTTGGATTATTTCCATCACTTGACGCCTCTAACAAGGGGGAGAAACATTCAAGGGGGAGCATTCACTAGTTCATCATCACTACTTGTTTGTGGTTCTACACCTACTTTCTTTCTCATCTAACCTTGATGCAGGTTAAGCACACCTCTTTGTGTTTCTATTTTCTTTCTCATCTAACTTTAATGCAGATTAAGCACACCTCTTTGTGTTTACACACCTATTCTCTTTCTTCTATAACCTTGATGTAGGTTAAGAACATCTCCTTGTGCCTATATTTTCTTTCTCATTTAACTTTAAAGCATGTTAAATCTCTTAATTTGATACATGGATCCAACGATGATCATGGATCAATGGGGAGAACTTGCACATTCTTCTACACATTTGTGTTGAGTCTTAAACAAGAAATGCATCAATCTATTTTCTTTCTTCTATAACCTTGATGCAGGTTAAGCACACCTCCTTGTACCTCTATTTTCTTTCTCATCTAACTTTGATGCAAGATAAGTTTCTTAACATGATACATGGATCCGATGGTGATAATGTATCAATGGGGAGAACTTGCACATTCTTCTACTCATTTGTGCTGAGTCTTTAACAACCATTGCATCAATCTATTTTCTATCTATCTCTTTCTAACCTTGCATCAATCTATTTCTCTCCCTATCATCTTTATTTGTAGGACTTACCACTCATTCTATATAGTCATTTCTAACCTTCTTTTCGTAGTGTAGAAACTAAAAGGGGGGGGGGGGGGTTGAATAGTTTCTCTTCGATTGGTGACCAAATTAAAATTACTTTCAATTTGGTTTGTATCAAAACTATCTTTTACTTGAGGCTAAGTTGCATAATGATTAGGTTCAATTCAAATTCACTAGCAAAGATAATAGGTAAGTGTAATGATAATGAAATAAGTAAAGAGTAAGGAAGGAGACAACCTAAGTGAGAACTTCACACAACACAACTACTAGTCACTTTATAGTTTAGTGAGAACTCACAAGACACAACCACATCACTTTATAGTTTAGTGAGAACTCCTAATCAAATCTATTACAACTCAACTAGACTTATCCAAGTACACACATGTATATTGGATTTACACAACACAAATCCAAGCAAACACATATGCAATGGATGTACACAACAAATCCAAGTATCCACAAATAATCTTGGATGAACACAACTAGTCCAAGTATTCATAAATACATTGGATTGACCTAAAACAAAAAGGGTATCATGATGAATATGACTAGCTCATAGATTCATCTTTATCACAACACTAGTGAGTGAGTGATTTTCTCATTGGACAAGGTAAAGGAGGGGATCAAGAGGATAATCATATGTAAATATCCTTAACAATTTAAGTGATCATTTACTAATGATTATGCTATAGAAAATAGAAAGAGGGCTGAGAAAAACGTCCAAGAGGCTTGCTGGAAAATGAGATTTGACCCACTATTTAAAGGAGACAAAGTATAACGGATCTATAACGGCTAGTTGTGCGCGGTACCTTATCTCACCCCGCGGTTCCATATCGCTAAGAACCCGCGTAGGTACTTAAGGTACCGCCACTAGACTATGCTCCGTTTTTTGTCTTTTAGTGGGGTGGGAATATCTGAGGTATTTGAAACCTTCAAAGGATATTCTAACAGCATTTGGAATATGCTATTTTCAAATTTTCATTTTCCATTTTAATAAAACATTTTCTAAAAAAGAAAGTTTATTAAAAAGTCTTTTGTCATATTAACAAAAGTGAGTTTTAAGGATAATCATTTTGATGATCACTAAGTATGATTAAGAAAGGTTAGTGATATGATTATTACCTTGATGATAGTGTTAGTTAAATAATTCATTTTGTGTTTTACACTAAATGTGTTGTATGGTTTGTTGTGATCAAAACTAAGAAAGATTAGTTAACACTAATAATGTTTTTAGGCATCACTTGCATTAACAATCTCCCCCATTTTGATTACGACAAACGATAAACTCATTTACGTAGAAACACAAAATATGGAATTATTAACTAGTTTATCACTATCATTTCTCCCCCTTTGTCGTAGCAAAAAGGTTAGCACAAGTCTTTGAAGAACATCGAACTTTGCTAGTAGCTCCCCCTTGGTGGTTGCTCCCCCTTGCTTGGGGCACCAAGTTTGTGAGCTAAGGTGACATGCTACACAAAGGTTAGTAGAAAGGAAAGAAATACCAATGTATATATGATCACTACCTACTAAGTAACTTGAGAGGGAGAGAGAGAAGAAATCTCAAATTAGAAGCAAGTATTTTGCTAAGTATGTCCAAAGAGGTAATTGACAAAAATCAAGCTTCAATCCGATGAAGATGATAAGCTTTTCAATGGGTTAAAGTTTAGAATTGATGGAATCACCCATAAGTAATTGTAAAAATTAACCATGATCAACTCAAAATAGAACTAATGAAATAACACACAAACAACACAAAGGTTACATAAAAGAAAAAGACACAACAAAGAAGATAGTCATACATACAATATGAGTATCTAAAAGTAATAAATATGGAAAATAAACCATAATCATAAGCTAGTCTAATAGTGATATTTTCCAAGATTGCTAAAAAAAATAAAACACTAAAAAGATGACGATGCATCATTCGAAGTTTTGTCCACCAGAACGAAAACTTGAATAGGAGGTCGAGTGAGGAGGAATTCAAGAAAATTTAACTTCTCATACACATGAGCAAGTTCAATTTGTTGAAATCGACAACAAGCACACGAGGATCTATGATGCAACACAAAATCGTTTGATGGGGGTATGGCATCAAACTTAGGGTTTTGTGGTGGTGGGATAATGGGTTTGGGAATGTTGAAAGGTCATTGAGTTGAGGGGTGTTGAAGGATTGTGGTGGTGAGGGAACATTTTCTTTTGCTCCGGTGATGGGGTTTATGGTATAAGTCTCATTCCAATACTTGATTGGAGAGAAGGTAGGGTTTTTGGGTGGTTTGGACGAAGATATGTTCATTCTTCTTAACCCAAATAGGTCGAACCGAGATTTTCGGTTTCTTTGAAAGCTTGGATGAGGAAGCTTTGGGTGAGTGGGGTTGTGACAAAGAAATGTCAAGGTTAGGAATGTAGGAGTTAGGCATTGTGAGAGTATGAGAATGAAATCTCAAGGTTGTGTGAGAATGAATTCTCAAGGTTGGGAAGGTGTGAGAATGAAATCTCAAGGTTGTGTGAGAGTGAATTCTCAAGGTTGGGAAGGTGTGAGAATGAAATCTCAAGGTTGGGGTATAAGTAAAATGTAATCAAGGTAAGAATTTGAATACAAAATGTGAAGTGTCAAGGAATGTTTAGTCAATTTGAGTAAACAAGGAATCTTGACAGGGTATAGGGTTTTAAAAGTTTTGACCAAAAATTCGTCAAAAACTGATTTCTGCCCGCGGTATCTTAAAGGGACCGGCGGTTCCTTAACACATAAGGAACCGCACGACTTTTAATGAGCCGCCTACAGTGGACGTGAAACCATGTTTTTCCTGGGTTTTGGGAAAAACTAAGACTTTTTTAAAAAGTTGCAAATCTTGGAATTTTACCTCTATTAGCATCAAATTATGCTAGGGTTGCAAAAAGAAACACATTCACAAAGAATGTCTTGACAAAAGGTGACAAAATATTTGAATATCATTTTGAACCAATTTTAGTCAAGTTTTTAGAGGTTGTGATAGATTTAGGTTCAATTTTAATTTCAGATTAAAGTTGATTAATGTGCACATAAGGATGAAAACACATAAAGCTAAATCCATAGATCAACAACATGAAACATACATGGAGGAAACAAGTACAATGTCAAATAAAACTAACTAATACATAGCTAGCTTAACATTAGATCTAGATAAGTAGTCTTCTTTGGCTTGGTTTTGTTGAAAACTCTTATTAAGAAAACTCTATCATTCATCTCCTAGGAGGAGGCATGGAGAACAAGGCAAGCAAGAACTCTTGCAACCTCCTATATAGTCCATACATATCCATCCTAAGGTTATGGATTATGTAGTGGTTGTAAAGACAACATGGACAACTAGGACCATGTGTTTGTTGAAACCCATAGTATGGATCACCCAAAAGGAAGGAAAGTGGAACACCCAAAATTGGAATGTTTGAGTTGGGTGGAGGTGGAGGAGGCAAGTTCTCCAAGGGTGATGTGGGTGAGAGTGGAGGCATGTTCCCTAAAGGGGAAATGGGTGAGTGTGGAGGTAAATTCTCCAAGGTTGGTGAAATGGGTGAGTTATGAGGGGTAAATGGTGAAGTCACCAAAGTGTCATCAAAGTCATTCACAAAAGGAATGCTTTGGATTGTTTGGGGTTGTGTGGTCACATCCAAGGGTGCACTTGGAGTGAAGGGTGAAGAGAGCTCATTCATTCTTGAGTTGAATGAAGAGGAGGTAGAACTAATGGAGTGGTTAGTACCATGGGTGGATGATGTCTTGCATGGTACAAGAGGTGGGGAAGGTGATGAAGAAATGAGGATAGGAACCATCTCATTCTTAGGTGTGTGGAAAGGTGAGGAGTTAGGCTTGGCTACCTTAATCCTTATTTTGAGTGTTTTCCTTGGGGTGGAGGTCTTGGAAGTGTTTGAGGTTTTGGTAAACACCATGGTTGAAAAGGGTGGTTTAAGGTTTAGGGAAGTATGTTTGATGTGTGAAGAATATGGCAAACAAGGTGGGTTTAAATGGGTGAGGGGTTGATCCAAACTAGTAATGGGTTAAAATCATTTTAGGTGAATAATGAATTTAGGTAAGCTAGTTAAGGAAATTTGTAGTTTATTACTGAAAATCATGCAAGGTTTACACAGATTTAAGAAAACAGTATAAAGCAAAAGATGCTGTCGTGCACAGTGGCCAGCGGTTCCTTATCTAGTACCGGCGGTACCTTATCGATAAGGATCCGCGGGTCGATATGGAACCCCGACCAGAGGGCTTTCAAAAGTTTGCCATCCCAGTTTTTGATAAACCCAGATTTTTACCAAAAGATTCACAAGCCAGAGTTAACTACAGATCATAATCTAATAAGCTAACTATCATAAGGCATGCACAAAGCTATGTAAATTACAAACATCATTGCATAAGCAATAATTAGGATCAACATAAATAATAATCCAAACATGTAATCATAAGTTAATACACATCTAAGATAAAATAAAATTGTTCAACATTACATGTTTACCAACATGTATTCTTTGAAATACTTCAAAGCTTTCACCTTCTCTTTTTGCCCAATCCCTTGATCATATTCCCCAAGAACTTGAAACCCTTCCTTGACTCAACCCGGTGTTCATGCAATTCACCTCTAGTCCTAAGGTTTTCACGGTAAAGATGCTCCATGTTAAGATCTTCCGGTACTTCACTAGAGGAGTAATCAGGTGGGGGAGCTAGGTCTTCAAATTCATCCTCGAATGGGCTTGAGGATGGATGGGAATTACTCGAAGAGTGGAAATGAGAACTAGTACCGACGCCATCACCATCACTTGTTGGCATATCGGTGTCCTCATAATCCGGCTCTTGATGTTTGGATTTTCGTGAACCTCGGTTACTTCTAGGCTTTCGTTCATATACCTCTTGAATAGGTAACATAACCCGTTGAACCGGGTGAAAGCGAGAAAGATCGAGATGAGGAAAATCTTCACCAACCCTTCTAAAAAGGCGAGTAAGAAGCATAGCATAGGAAAGGTTTTTTTGGGTTTGGAAAGAGCATAATTTATACGTCGAGCGATGTAGAATGCTAAGTTATACTCGGTTGATGTAAAGATGCAAAACAACATATGCACCATACACGTCGGGATATGATCTCGGTTTCCACCAAGACAAAACACATTCTCCCTAAGGATGTTAGCCCATTGGACCATGAAGTCCTTAAGGTCGCTTGAGAGCACTTCATAGCGATTCACATTTCGCACATTAGTATGAAGGCTTCTCACAACGTTTCCATCACGCTCCTTCGAGATGATATCAAGGATGAAATTTAGATCAACTTCGGTGATGTCATCTAAAGGTTTATCGTTGGACTCCACGAGAGCATCAAGTCTCCATTTGTCCGTGAAACGACAAGTGCCTCTATATGGCACACCAAGAATATCACCAAAATCATCGAGGGAATATTGAATGATTTGATCATTCAACATGAAGCGAATAAAGATTTGGCCATTGATTTCGAGCATGGAGTAAGTGCTAAAGAATTCAAGAAGAAACAAGGGATAAATTTCTTCGTCTATGAAGAGCAAGCAATCAAATCCAATATGCTCAAACATAGAGTTGATATATCTATACCCCGTTATTCTTGTATCTACAACCCTACCCTCATGGAAATTTCTAGAGGAAAGGGACGGAAAAGAGTTTTGAAGTTGAGGGGAAGCATAGGTTTGGGAAATTTCCGACATATAGTTTCTAGTGAATTGATGATCTTTTTGATATTGAGAAGGCATGATTAGTACCTAAATAAACACAAGAAAATATTTCTCCAATCACTCATATGAAAAATAAAATCAAAGATAAAAAATATGAGAATGTGTTATATCAATTTCTTGACAAACATAGGATTGAATCCATATCATTCTCATGTTCACAATGTGTCTATTCCATCATAACCAAGAACACATGATCTATGTTAGATCAACAATGGATTAGAACATTGGTTTTTCAAAACAAGGTTTTTAGGTAAGCATTAACAATGTCATTACCTACTTGTTCATGAGTTCATCTCAAATCCATCTTTTAATAAAAAATAATCAAAATTCGGATTTGTTCTACAAGTGGGTTTTAGTGAAATCTTAATGAATATCAACCTAAGGAATCATAGTAAAATAACCATGTCAACCCACATTCCTATTAAGGTTTTAATTCAATTTCAATTTTAAAAATCCCCAATTATGAAAGGATGAACCCTAGAACAAAATAGATGAAATTGAAAGAAAATACTTACAATTAATTGATGTTAGATGAAGGATGAGTGAAACCCACAACTTGGAATCAATTAATTTGAGTGAATGAAGGTTTTGGAAGCTTCAACAATGGTGGAAAAGGTAAAACCCGTTGGCTGTGTGTTTTTGGGAGAGAGAGATAGTGGTTTGAAAAACAATAAAATACTCAAACTGGCGCTCTGACAAAAGTTTCTGCCAGCGGTTCCTTATCGATAAGGTACCGCGGGTTTGAGCCGCCTAGATAAGGAACCGCCCACAGAGGCAGGTTTTTATCTATGAAAAACGCCAAATTTTGAAAACCAAGTTTTTCTAAAATACTTAAAATTAAATCATGAGCCTTTTAGAATATCATTGGATCATCATAACACCAAGCAATATGCCTTAACGAAGGATTACGAGTTAAATCAAGATCGAAAAGAACCGAAACGGACAAACGACTACTCGTAGCAAAACGGTAAAGTGGAGAGAAGTCAAGGGAAGTGAATCAAGACTAGGACCAATGCTCAAGGGATTAATGACAATCTTCAAATAGTGGTAACGAAGAGCTTGTGTCATATATAGTGGTTTAAGACGTGCCTTTCCGGCGAAACGTTAAACGGCTTTGGTAATGAATAAGCACAAAGCAATTATTCAAGTATAGACTAAGATCACTTTCAATAATAGTCTTAGTCTAAACCAAAATATGAGCAAGGTATTAATTCACTTTCTCTCCCACAAAGGGCCTACTAACCGTATGGGTGCAAACCATTGAAATCATGCTTGATACTTTAAGCTTCTACTAACTCACTCTACATCACCATAGTGAGTCAAGTATCCAAGCAATGAAGGTTTGAGAGGATAAAGGAAAAGAAACACAAACCACAAATAAATGTCAAGGCAAGGATGCCGAGAACAAGCACATAGTCAAGTAATGATCAAAAGAATGATCAAAGGGCGTGTGGAAGAACGAAAGTGTACCTTGGCCACAAAGAGCAATCCATGAAGGAATAAGTGTTATGCCCAATCAATGACTATGATGAGTACTAAGTCTTTAAGGACTAGTATCATTGTCAATCATCTTGGTATCATCATTCAAAGATGTTAAAGATCAATGAAGATGAGTCTTCTACAAGTTCAAGTAACTCAATCCACAACCAATTAAGTGATTGATCTTCATGAGTACCTACACAAAGCAAGATGCAAACTAGTAGATACATTTCAAGAGTATATCTAAAATGCATAAAGGCTACTAATCTTAAATGGGATGCAATATTATCAATTAAAAGACCTATTTTCAAAGAAAACATAGTTTTGACGAAAGAGAAACTTTAGTATAACTTGACCTTCTAATTTGAGGAGACAATGGATCGATCCAAGTTTCAAAGTACAATATACTTCAAAGATCTTGAGTGACCATAGCTTTGATACCAATTGTAGAAACTAGAAGGGGGGGGGGTTGAATAGTTTCTCTTCGATTGGTGACCAAATTAAAATTACTTTCAATTTGGTTTGTATCAAAACTATCTTTTACTTGAGGCTAAGTTGCATAATGATTAGGTTCAATTCAAATGAACTAGCAAAGATAATAGGTAAGTGTAATGATAATGAAATAAGTAAAGAGTAAGGAAGGAGACAACCTAGTGGGAAGACACCAAGATTTATAGTGGTTCGACAACGAGGCTCTATCCTCGTTTCTACTCCACTCCTCGAGTACACCTACTCGAGATTTCCACTATATCCACAAGCTCCCTTCTCGGCGGAGAAAACCTTACATCGTTGCTTACATTATTTTCCGACACTAAGCTAAATGTCGAGACCTAATCTTTAGCTAGGACCAATCTACACAACGTTGCCTACTTCACAATTTAACGACACAAGGCTAGATGCCGGGTTCTAATCTTAAGGTAGAACCAATCTTCACGACGTTGCATACTTCACCATTTTACGACACAAGGCTAGATGTCGAGTTCTAATCGAAAGCTAGAACCAATCTTCACGACTCTTCACTTTGAAGCTTAGTGAGAACTTCACACAACACAACTACTAGTCACTTTATAGTTTAGTGAGAACTCACAAGACACAACCACATCACTTTATAGTTTAGTGAGAACTCCTAAACAAATCTATTACAACTCAACTAGACTTATCCAAGTACACACATGTATCTTGGATTTACACAACACAAATCCAAGCAAACACATATGCAATGGATGTACACAACAAATCCAAGTATCCACAAATAATCTTGGATGAACACAACTAGTCCAAGTATTCATAAATACATTGGATTGACCTAAAACAAAAAGGGTATCATGATGAATATGACTAGCTCATAGATTCATCTTTATCACAACACTAGTGAGTGAGTGATCTTCTCATTGGACAAGGTAAAGGAGGGGATCAAGAGGATAATCATATGTAAATATCCTTAACAATTTAAGTTATCATTTACTAATGATTATGCTATAAAAAATAGAAAGAGGGCTGAGAAAAACGTCCAAGAGGCTTGCTGGAAAATGAGATTTGACCCACTATTTAAAGGAGACAAAGTATAACGGATATATAACGGCTAGCTATGCGCGGTACCTTATATCACCCCGCGGTTCCATATCTCTAAGGAACCGCGTAGGTACTTAAGGTACCGCCACTAGACTACGCTCTGTTTTTTTGTCTTTTAGTGGGGTGGGAATATCTGAGGTATTTGAAACCTTCAAAGGATATTCTAACAGCATTTGGAATATGCTATTTTCAAATTTTCATTTTCCATTTTAATAAAACATTTTCTAAAAAAGAAAGTTTATTAAAAAGTCTTTTGTCATATTAACAAAAGTGAGTTTTAAGGATAATCATTTTGATGATCACTAAGTATGATTAAGAAAGGTTAGTGATATGATTATTACCTTGATGATAGTGTTAGTTAAATAATTCATTTTGTGTTTTACACTAAATGTGTTGTATGGTTTTTTATGATCAAAACTAAGAAAGATTAGTTAACACTAATAATGTTTTTAGGCATCACTTGCATTAACACGTAGGTTTTCAAAATCCATGTATTCTCAGGTTCTCCCATTTAGGGGGAGTATATGAAAATTATTTTTCTATCTAGATTTTTAATTTAAAGTTCTCTAAATTAAAAATATCTCTCTAAAATGACTTTTCTTTCATCCTCTCCTTTTTGTTTCGACAAAAGTGGGAGAAGAATGTAAACGAATACGGTAACCTGTAACTTTTACACTTTAGTATCTATTACGTTTACATTGTTTGTCATCATCAAAAAAGGAGAGATTGTTAGTGCAAATACTACGATATTTAATCTATACATCCTTGGTTGTTTTTTAGATGACAAACATGTAACTTGTAATATATAACGTAAAATGTACAAGTTACCTGTAATCATATTTCATGTATACATACACGTTTCTATCTTTGTAAAAATAAAGATAAATAGTTTGTAAATTATTAAGTTTCAAAACCTAGACATATCACTCAAGAAAATCTGATGATAATAAGGTTTTAGGAGTTCACTCAGTAAAAGATTTGCAAAATCAAATTGTTGATTTTCTGTCAGACTGACGAAACCCGTCGGACCCCTTGGTAAAGGGTCCGTCGGGGTCCGTGGTACCTGGATTTTGGCTATAAATAGAGACCACATGCTCACTCATTTCTCACACCTTTCTATCATCCTTATCTCTATATCTGATCCTCTATCAGATCTCTCATCTCTCTAAAATGCAGATCATGGAGCTATAATTGTTCTTCTTCTTGTTTATTTCTCTTTGTAAATATAGAGATCACTCAAAGTGTAAGCAAGATCAAGAAGTTCAAGCACAAGACATACATGAAGTCATTGTGTCACCTCTATCTGGACTAGTTTCTTTGTACTTTTCATCTCATGGTATTATGTCCAAGATCTATGATCTTGACATCTCGTGTTCTTCTCAACCGAGATCTGATACTTATCATCATTAATCTATACATCGTAAGGAGCGGAAAGGCCAAAGGATAAGTACGTGTTGACTTTATGTATAGATCCATATTTCTCCTTTATGAGATCTATGATCTTGATACCTCATGACTCGAGTTGATAAGGATTAAGAATATGTCAACACATGTTCTTCAAGATGTAATCCATGTTCTAGGCAAGATCATATTATAGAGTTATCTCTCTCTCTGTCTACCACAAACTATCACAAACTTCATGTGTGTTGTCGGTTCTGGTGTGAACCTGATACTTGGATTAGTACCTACAAATGTTGTAAGGTTAGAAGTCGTGTTGGTTCTACTTGTGTGTAAGAACTCGAGTATTGGTCTTATCTATTGTTCAAGGACCCAGTGTGTAGCTTAGTACCGGATAAAGTGTATACGATGTATAAGGGACTTATTGTACCCATGTGAAAGAACACAACATCCTAGCTAAGGTGTCGGTAAAGACTGTAAGCAATGTGTGAAGGTTTCTCCACCGGTGTAAAGGACTTTCTTTTACTAGTGAAGTCGAACTCTCGAGTAGGTGACTCGGAGAGTGGATGTAGGGCAAGGAAGGTTCCCTTGTTGCCGAACCACTATAAATCATTGTGTCAGTTTGCATTTACTTTACTTTATTTCTTTATCCTTATACTTGCATTGCTTGTGTGTGTTGTGATCTCTCAGTGTGCTACTTTATTCATATAGTCTTTGACTATAAACAAACGCCTCTCATACTATGTCCACATCAATGGACATTTGATACAAAAAGTTGTAAAAGGAAACTATTCAACCTTCTAGTTTTATACACTTAATGTAGTTCAAACCTAGAAGGTATTCAAGACAACCCACAACTGAAACCCCTAAACCAATAGGGATTTTAGGTTGTTCCACTCAAACTAATCGAATCCTAAAACTTTTTGGGTTTTCTGATTTTCTTACACATCATAGCTTGACGATTGTAGTTTTGGTGTTCCTCCTATCATGAGATAACATAAACCTTTCCTAAGGTTATTGGTTAAAAGGTGATACAAGTTTTAGGTTTATGCTACAAACCCTACTTAGAGTTCTTAGGAGGAATCCCAATATGTCTTAATTAAAGTTTTAAAATTTGTTAATATCTTATGAAGCATGATATTAACAAACTAGAGATGAGAACTTAAAATATGTTTTGTAACTTCTCAAATAGAAACAATTTATTGTTGCTTAAATACTTAGTATTTGGAGATTTATCTCTACTTACAAATGTAAGTGGGAGCTACAACAAATCTTGAAGATGTTCAAGAGTGAAATACATAACCTTCGAAATTCACTTGTTGATGTCATACTTAGATTAAACATGAAAATGTCAAACCAAAGTTTATGTTACTCTCATTCATAATCTACAAGGATGCCTCATCACTTGATTAATATTTTAATATCTATGTTAAGGAATATAAGTTAAGAGATCATTGTAATCTGCTAACTGCTAAGATAAATGATCATATCTTGAATCTTACAAATGTCTTAGACCTATGAATGATAAGATTCAGTCCTTAGAGGGAAAATCAATCATTTAAGTTTGATTGATATTTCAGAGCGAGTTTCTCTTGAAGAAATACTTATAAGGACAAAGGTTGTATACAAATTAATGCATGCCTTATGATGAGGGTCTTTAGTCATACTCACGCCATTGAATATGATTGAATCTACTTTCTTTGCACATTAATAATATAGATGATTAATTGTCATGCAGATTCTCATGAATATGAAACATGACAATTGAGGTTCATAATTACTTACTTAATAATTACGTTTGCGATGACGGTTTCTAATCAAAAGGTTTACGAGTTAAAAGAATTTTTATAAAATATACAAGATAAAAGAATCCAAGTGTGGATTATATCATGCACCTAGAAGATAAAATATTAAGTTTAGTTATGAATCAATTTTTCATTTTGATTAAAATAAGATAACTCTTGAGTACACATGACATCAAATAGGAGCACTGTATTTGTTTTTTTATAAAATTAGTATGTTCTATGACATATTAAAAGTATCATCCCCTCTAAGCTAGATATTTATTTCTTAAGATTAGAATTAAACTTCACTTTGTGAATTTGGGAAATAAAGCAAATGACCTTGGAATAAATGTTTATTCAAATAAGCATATGCGATGATTATGTGTAACACAATTCAATATATCATTGTAGCAAATATTGAAAGATATATTTTACTAAAGATAACATATAGATGGAAACCTTGCTTCTTACTAAGGATTCATCATATACATCATATTGTTATGGTTGTTACTTTTGCACAAGTGCAAGATGAGCTAATAACAAACAATATCTGATTGAGAATATTTAGATTATTGTTAAAGCAAGTGCTTACGAATTATATAAAGCATGATGTTGTTTGAGTACACTAATGCTAGAAGATACTCTATCCTATTTAGATTAGGATTTCATCATTTATGATAAATATACTAACTAGATATGCATAACTAAGAGTATTGTTGCATGACATATTAAAGAATGAGAATACTTTATATTTTGAGAAACTGTAAAGATAACAGTCTGAGATAGGTATGTTGTTGACTTCATATACCTCACTAAAGGTACTTTTACATGTTTATACTATGATAACTCGCAGTATTATGGAAATATACATACGACACTCATCATATCGATCAAATCTTTATCAAATTTGTGAATTTTGAAAAAAGTATTCGGAAAGTTTACTCAAATAACTATTTAGTTGTCTTGTAAAGAGAGAGTTGAGAATGTTGGAAACATTGGACTTCAACTTTCTAACTAGTTTCACGCATATGTGTTTTAGTATTTGGATAACTGAAATTGTAAGACAAGTTTTATTTTCTGATGAATAAAGATATGTGATATTTGTTATTCACACATGTAACTGTTGTTGTCCATATTTGCATGTTTAGTACATGAATATTTTATTATTCTAAATATGTTCATTGTCAGTTAACAATATGGGAATATTTTTACGTTAAGGCAAATGTGAGTGTTGGTTATATTCTTTGAATATATGGATTGTTCCTGCCAAACTCATACTTTATTCATAAGGGATGCATACTAGACACCCCGTACTTTTGAATATTACTTTTGAATCCTTATTATGAGTAAGATACGAAAATGGTTACTAAAGTCATCCTTCGAATTGAGATGAAAACACGTTGGTGCATGTGTGGATATCATCTATTGATTATAAGTTAAATGTTATACTGAATAAGGTAGTTATAAAGGCTATAGTTAGAAATGTTGGGAAGCAACATCAACAACAAATGTAGTCAAAATAGAATTTGTTCCTCTACTTGATAAGTGCATAATGGTATCACTGGACCCTCTCCAGAATTAATTAGATAATTGTGTGGCCGCACCCAAAGGGTAAATCAAGTTGATACTTGTTACATGTGGTATATCTAAATTTACTTCTATAACGAGAAACTAAAGTTACACTATAGGGAACGAGTTAGGATCCATATCCATGGTTTAACGGTACTAGTAACAACGAGATCATATTCGCAAGTAATAATACACCATTTTGATTTTGAGATATTTCTTGAAACTATACATCAATAATTTCTAGTTACAATAAAGTGTTGCTAGATGCTTTATTGTGGATATAGTGTTCTAAACTCTCACAAGTGGGAGCTGTCCGGATATGCGATCATTTAGCCATTGAGAATGAGTGAGTCTATCGGGGCACACACTCAAACACGGAGAACACATTGTATTATTTTAATGTTTATATTAAGTATTACTAAAATTTCACTTATTATTTAATTAAAAATTGTTATAGGTTGTTGTTGCGTGTTTAACTAACTAGACGTATTCGTAAATTAAAAAAGGGGGTTAAAAGTCAAAACTCGAAACCCATGGGAATGCCCAATCTTGGTCGGCCCCCTATGGCTTTCTAGAAGGGGTGTCTATGTTAAATTTTAGGGTAAGTAATACCTAAAATAACTAAACTTCGAGTAGGGATCAAGAAAAGCTTTAGGGTATGAAGGCTATATAAACGCCCATACCCTCTTTATTATTTTTGTCCCTCACTTCCTCCCCACACTTGATTTTCGGTTTACTCCTCTCTTCCAAATCACTTAAAACCTAAAGTGTAAACCTTTGCAAGATCGATTGTCTTTTGTTACTCCTTTGTGAGGTAACTAAGCCTATACTAAACCCTTGATACTCTTATCAAAGTTTTAGCTTTGTTTTGGTCATCCTTTGATCGACAAGTATATAAACCCTATTAGGGTTTCGATGATTTTGGGAATTATTCTTGTAACGGTTATAAACTGATCCTTACGTAATCTCTATCTAGAGTTTTGGATCTAGGGTTTCAAAGTTAGAAGATCTACACGATGTGTTTGAAAGTGAAGTTACTATTAGCATTGTAGCGATTGTTCGTTTGACGTGTTGTGTGAGCAACCATAAAGACGACAACTTATTCGTAAAAGATTCAAGACCAAGATCAAGACCAGTATATTTGATTTAATCAATTAAACAAAAAGTTAGTATTTATTTATTTATTATATGTGTTAATCATAAATAATTTATTATATTTATTCCGCTGCATATTTGTATTTAATGGTTAAAATAGATCTAAATTCCTAACATAACTTACATTTATACACAAAAAAAATGATCGTTCCAAAATTTCATCAAATAACATCGCCTTAATAAAATTGCTCTCACTAAAAAGCCATGTATTTTGAAACTTCCAAACACGTAAAAAACATTCTCCAAAACATCCTTACGAGTTCCGTGATAACTAATACTTAGACTATGTCTCTATAAGTGGATATATATACCCACATAACCTCGCTTGTTGATGTTGTCTCGTAATGAAACACACAGGTTTTCGTCTATTTCTCTTTTCTGAAATTCTCTTTAAAAACAAAATTTTCTCACCCTAAATGTTCATCTAATCAAGGGCTGATTTTAGATATTGGTCGACCCAAATTTTGATTAAAGAAAACATTCAAGGATACATCAAGTCTCTTGGACTTTAGTGTTAGTGTTAAGGATAATTTGTTAATAAGACATAGTATAAGTATTTGTTTTTGAAAAGAAAATAAATTCTTATAAGCTGTAAAAGTGAACGGATGTCATATCTGATATCATAATATAAGCTCTATAATGATTATATCAATCGAATAGAAAAGTTTAAATATACTTTTGTTTTTCCTTCCAAGCTAAGAGACAAATTTTTATTAATTAATTTTGTTTGATTTTAAAAATGAAAATTAATTTAAAAAAAAACGCAGAAGAATTATTTTTGTTAAAAAGTTCAAAAGTTTCAAAAATTAGACGGAGAGCTAAACCAACTGACTTAGTTCAGTTGGCCACCAAGGTTCCACTGAGTGGTTTCTTTGGGGGAGGATTCCTGGAGGTCATGGGTTCAAGACCTACCAAGGGTCTTTCAAGCGAAGCGGATAAGGAGTATAACATAACTAGGCGAGAGTTCGAAGAAGAAATTCTTCCGCTTGAATGTCATTGCACGACTCGACCCACTAACCACTAACATTTGCCGTTCTAAAAGAAAAAAAAAAGACGGAGAGACTAAATTTGCAAATTTTTCGAATTAATTTTTATCGATTGTGATATTTCACTAGTGATAAAAATAATGAAATATCACTAATGACAACATAATGAATTGTCTCTAATAATATTACATTATAACTATATTTATTAAATATTACTAGTGATATTTCATTATGTTATCACTAATGATATTTTATTATTTTAATTACTAGTCAAATATCAGCACTACAAAATATTTTTCGTCAAATTTACAGTTATAATCTCTTCGCTGATTTTTTTTTTTTAATTTTTGAACATATTGAAAAAAATGATCATTTCATATTTTTTTATAAAATTTAGTTTAAATAATTAATGGCTAAAATTAGTAACTTAATTGTAAATAAAAAAATACAAAATAACTCGACTTATTATAAAACAGAGAAAGTAGTTAAAAATATTGCAATTGTCATGAAAATGATTTCAAATAATAGAAAATTAAACAAATAATGTCTTTTTCTTCTTAAAAATATGACTCTATATTATGATGGTAATATAGAGCTTTTTTTGTTTTAAAACGGGGTGGTAACAATCATTATAGAAATTATGGGGCTATATTCCAAAATATGTAGTAATGCTCGTCTTTTTGTGTTTTCCTGAATAGTATACTATCGATCACAATACGTTGAACTTACTTACGATAATTGATATATGGAAAATTGCAAGACGTGGAAATTTCACAATATGAAGTCAAGTTCCAAGACGTGGAAATTTCACAATATGAAGTCAAGTTGCAAGACGTAGAAATTTCACAATACCGAGTCAAGTTCACTATAAATCATGGAGTGCGAGAGAGTAAGAAACACATTATTTGAAGGAAAAATGGTACCATCAAAGTTCCTCATTTTCTTTCTTTCTTGTTTTCTGTTGTCCAATTTTGTTATTGCTAGGAAAGAGCTTGCTCTGGAAACTACTGAAGAAGAACACCATTACCATACCCTTCAACTAAGCTCTTTACTACCATCAGCTACTTGCAATCCATCCCCCAAAGGTTCGTATCTATTCCTCTATACAAACTCTACTCTCACTATATACATGTTTCTATTAATTAGTACGTGTGTCTGTAAATGTGTATTATAAGTGCATGTGTACGTATATATGCATGCATGTACGTGTCATGTGTTACCCTACTTAAATAGTAAGTGAAGGTCCTCCCATGACAAGTAAATCTATACTACTTAATAAAACATTTACATCCTTTCTAAATAAAGAAGTTTTAAAATTTTAAGCCCCATGACAAGTAAATCTATACTACTTAATAAAACATTTACATCCTTTCTAAATAAAGAAGTTTTAAAATTTTAAGCCTCAAACATTTTCTATTAAAGAAAGTTTTAAAATCTGAAATTTATATATTAGTTTCAATGCATGATTATAGTATAAATAAAAATTATTGCATACATAAATATCTTTCGATTTTGTAACATTCTAACAGCAAAAACAGCAACACTAATACACACATTTAAGATTTTAAAGAAGATTTAATGGCCATTTTTAAAACAAAAATGTAACAGTTAAGCATTTTGTAACAACTTAATCATAATAGCCTATTTATAAAGCCCATTTAATAACGTCTCCTCAAACCATATATAAGCTTAACCCGTAAGAAAACGTCATTCACTCATTTCTTCTCTCTATGTTTTTCTTTTTTTCTCTCCTAAAAACACACACGAACCCTTCTTTGCTGCCACTGAAACTGCCGACACCATAACCAACCATTCTGTTGGTTATTAGGGTGGACTGGGTAGTTTTAGTAGGTGGTTTTGTTCTTGGTTCGTTAAGTATGTTCTTTCCTTTTCGCTCGGATCCCGTTGAGCGTTAAGACATTTGGTAATGTTTTCGGTTGTTTTGTTTGGTTTATTAACAGGCGTGAAGGTATTACCGTGTAAGCGTTATCAGTTTGTTCGTCCCAAAATATAGTTATTAGGTACCCGCCGCCACATTGCGCGGGTAGTAAACAAACGAGTGAATACTTTACTAGTCGCGGTAAGTTGATGTTTATAAAAAGGACAAAACTAACCAACCCGGTAGACACAACACCCATACTCGTAAAATAATACTAGTATAAAGGGTTTGTGGGTTAAGTAGAGGTGACTAAATGAGCGGGTGTGGATAACGGGTTAAATTGTCGTTGGTTTATAAGCGTGAGTTGAACGGGTGTTTACTAATATTTGGACTAGATTAATGCAGATTAAATGGACAATTGATCAAACGGGCTCGGTTTAAATAGACAAATGGTGCAATTTTTTGTTTATATTATTAATTTGCCACCTATTAATTAATGGATAAAAAATACCCATCACATGTCGTTTACAATACTTACTAGTGTAATACCCGTGCGTTGCACGGGTCACGCGTAAAAAGTACGACAACCTAATACTGAAATTTTAAACAACATATATTATCTAGGATGTATAAACAACCATCATAATTTAACAAAGAAAACAATAAGTCCAAGTTCAATGTATAACATGCGTGATTGAAGTTCAAAGTATGTAGAATAAGACCATTATCGTAGATCAAAGTAAGCATGAAGTTCAATAATAAAAAGAAATGTTTAAAGATGCATATAAAAGACTAAAAGCAATTGGCTCAAGCATCATCAACATCAACCTCATCAACTTGACGCTCATAAACCCGACTCTCATCAAGTTGGTAGTATGTGATTGATTTTTGTGTTTGTAAAATGTGGTAATTGGCCAGACATTAAGTTTCTTATTATCAAAATGGCTACTATGAAAATCGGTCAAAATTAACTAAGGAAAAAAAATCATGGAAAAAATATGGATATAGTTTCTTTATCAACAATACTAATTGTTACATGTTTGATTTTTTTTTATTCGTAAGAATCTATGTATGCAAGAGTACTATAAATTCATGTTCATTTTTTAACCAATTTTATAGCATAATCCTGTTTTGAGCTATTTTGACTCATTTTTATCAAAAATGTTTGATCCAATAAAGTGTAAGTTACAATAAGTGGGTGTGATCACAGTTACAATAAGTGGTTGTTTGAGTAACACCAGTAACTTAGTCGCTACATCGATTTAGGTGCATATATTAGTCTACAACAAAGGGCGTTTAGTCCAAATATCTGAAAGCAAACAATTAAGAGTAGCGTGATTTGCACATAAATTCATGTTCAAGAATGGAATACTAACTTTATAAATATAACTAAGTGACAGTGACATACTTGATTTATGATGCAACAGTTTCCTATGATTATGAAAAGTTGTTGAAAAAACAACATCAAATATCACTTCAAATGATGAAAAATAAACTCAATGACAATACACAGATTACACTAACAATAATGGGTGTTTTGTAACAATGGTTATTATCTTTTTCTTAATTAACCTTAAACTCGTCCATAGCAACTTCAAAGTTTGCCCAGTATATTTATAACTTAATAAGGACACAACAAACTAACTAAAAAACAAAACAACATCTACGTATCTTCAAAATACGTACTGCTTTGTTTATCATCTTCTCCACTTGACATGAAAAAAAAATACTCCTTTTTTCCTCTTTTCTTTCTCGTTCGTGCACTCTTCCAACCTACGTGTAACACTATTAAAAAAACCGATCATTTATCCAAAAACATTACAACGTACTCGTCTGCTGAAATCGTATGTGGCACGTGCTATGCGTTGCTCGTACATAGATCCGCCTCTGCGTTCTTGAACTCATAAACGCAACGCAAACTATACCGCTGCAAACACCAGGAACGTGTTGTAACAAAATTCAGGATACCTTTTGACCCATATAAATCGCGAGCTAGAAAACATCACTGAACTCTTTTCCAAAAGAGTAGTGCTTGAGTGCAATTGTGGTTTCATTGACGAAGTTGTTTGGAACATTAGAGGGGATAGTTTTGATTGTGTGCCATGATATTTAGTGTAAATGCTTTTGAGATTGTTGGTGACTAATAGATTGAGCCACTCAATATATAGGCACTGAAAAATAACGCATACTTGAACTCAAAAGTAGCAAAAAAAAGCAGAATTTGTTAGGAGATGATAGTGAAAAGTATATATCCCTTAAAAGTAGGATTGTAAGTTAGTAGATAAGTAATTTATACGGTTGGGATTTAGCTTAATGTGATCCGAGGGTTTAAAAGTAGTGACAGCTCATGTTTTTTTCTCTCTGTTGCGTCGGCAATAAGAAGGGAAATTTATTCAACCTAATGCTTTTATATTTTCCAAATAAACCAACTAATATAAAAAGTTAATAATAATCCAAATTTAAACATATAAACATAATTTGCCAGCTCTAATACATATTACTAACATATTTTTAATGGCATATTAGTATCTTCGTTGCGAATTTTTTCTCTTATTTTATTTTATATTTTTTGAAAACAATTATGTAAAGTTTAAAGAAAAGGTGCATTCAAAAATAAATACTCTTTCCGTACTACTTTAGTTATTATTACAAATATTGAAAAAGTTTAAAATTAATTAATTAAAAGTAAAATTATTATTATATAAAAAGTAAAAAGAAAATAGAATTATTAAAATGTATTATTTTTTCTGTAATAATATCAAGACGAGGTAAGTACTAAAAGAGATGGTACCATGACAAGATAACCCTTTAAAATTTTGCTTAGTCAGCTGTCAACTTAGCGTTACATAACACCAACACAACTAACAAAAATACTTCCCCACTCACGACACATCCAACCCCTCATCACTTTGGCCCTATCACTATCTTTCTTTTTCTTTTTTTCATTTTCACACAAAATAAAATTTATTTCATTTAAATTAAAACATTACAAATACAAGATTTGTTGTTGGTGGTAAATTTGTTCGGAAGTCATTTGGGGGAAATAGTTTGGAGAAATATGAGGGTACGAGAATTGGGAGTCAGATAGAAATTGTGAGGCGGATGGAAATTGAGACCCGGATGGAAATTGTGAGCCGGATGGAAATTGAGACCCGGATGGAAATTGATAGCCGGGATGAAATTGTGGGGTGCCGGATTGAAATTGTGCGAAGCCGGGAGAAGTTGATACGGACGTCTGTGAGGATGTTGTAGACGAGTTTGACGATGGTGTCGAAAGGTTGCTAGTGTTGAAAAGCCCGATAAAGTTGAGTTGTGGGTATTGATCATTTGGTATGTTAGACATTTTTTGTTGGTGATTTAGAGAGATTTTGGAAGAAATTGTGTGTTAAAATTGGGAATAAGATATGATATATATATAGGGGTGTAAACGAGCCGAGTCGAGCCGAGTACTGCAAATCTCGAGCTCGACTCGATTACTAAAACTCGAGCTCGAAACTCGGATCGAGCTCGGTCAAGCTTCATATTTCGAGCTCGAGCTCGACTCGATTACCAAAACTCGAGCTCGAAACTCGACTCGAGCTCGACTATTTTTGCAAATTATGCTCGAACTCGATAAATACTCGGCATATCAAGCTCGGCTCGGCTCGATTTATGATTATAAAATGGTAAAAATTTAATTTAATTGAAGCTCGATAAAACTCGGGAGCTTCACGAGCCGAGTATTATGAAGCTCGAACTCGACTCGTAAATATACTCGAGTAGCTCGAACTCGAGCTCGACTCGTTTAGATCTAGTCGATTTCGAGTACTTTACGAGTCGATCTCGAGTAACTCACGAGCTGTCTCGTCTCGTTTTCACCACTATATATATTAGTTGTGTTAAAAAAAGAAAAAAAAAATTGAATTAAAAAGTTACCGTTGACTTGGGTAACGGCTAGTTTTGAATTTAGTCGCCTTGTCGAAGAGATTTTTCTTTTCTGAAATTATAACGGCGAAGAGGATGGGTGTGACAACGTGACTCGACGAGACTCGACGAGCCTCCATGCGAGATCGACAAGGGCTTTCAAGCCGTCATACCCTCTCTCTAATCTAGGGATTCTAGGCAATAAAACCAAGAGTACTAGTATCTACTTAATCCAATTGGTTATTCGTACACTTAACTGATATCAGTACCTCCTACTGAATGGTTTGTTTTATACTTTATAATTTTATTTGCGTTATAGAGTTGTAAAATAAAAAAGAGAAATAAAAAGTAATAAACATGAAAAATACAACTTGAAAACTTGCTTCTTACGTTAGTAAGTGGATAAGAGTATCAGAAAGATGTAAAACATAAAAGGTGTAAAGCATAAAATTAATATGTACTTTTTAAAATGTATCAATATGCTATATATATTTTTTTATTATCTATGGTATGTTTATTTCATCAAATGTATCAATGTGGTCAGTTTTTAATCCGCAACCGGTAAAACCGGTTGTCAATTGACTGCTAGAATATTGATCAATAGCGACAGTCACCTCTGTCGCAATTCCGACAGTACTCATAGTTTCCGACAGTTTTGTGACAAAATATGTGTCGCAAAAAAGGAATTTGCAATTTGTAAAAAAATTGTTATTTCATAGAAAGAAAATTCAAACTTTTTTTTTATAATTTCATAAAAATAAATAACTTGATAAAAAATATAGTAATTTGTTAATGAATTCAATTTGATAAAAAAATCGTAATTGTAAATTTTTTTCAGATTTATTATCATAAACTTTTTCTGGAAAGGAAATTGTATTTTTGTTTTAGACAAAAACTTTTCAAAAAAAATCATATCTTATAGTAGTATTTCTTTTTCAGTTTTTTTTCTTGTATTTTTATTTCAATTTATTTTTTCAACAAAAACTCGATTTTTTTCCAACATAAGATTTTTTTTTCCAAATTAAAGTAGTAGCTGAAAAAAAAAGTGAAAGTAAAGTTCAAAACAAAAAAAGTTATTTTGTTGGAAAAAAATGAATTTTTGCTTCGGACGAATACTTTTAAAAAAAATCACAACTTTTTTTTGAATTTCTTTCACAATATTTTTTTCAAACTTTTTTTCGAATTTTATTTTTAAATTTTCTTTCAACAAAAATTATATTTTTTTAAAATAAAATTTTTTTTCCGAATTATATTAGTAGCTAAAAAAAATTCTAAAAAAATTTTAATTTGTTGAAAAAACAATTGAATTTTTAGTGGACAAGTACTTTTACAAAAAATCATAACTTTATTCCGAATTTTTTTCACATTTTTTTCAAATTTTATTTTTAGATTTCTTTTCAACAAAAATTGATTTTTTTCTAACATAAAATTTTTTACCGAACTAAATTAGTAGCCGAAAAAAAGGTCTTAAAAAAATTCGAAAAAAAACAATTTTGTTGAAAAATAATCAAATTTTCGTAGTGGACAAAAACTTTTTAAAAAAAAGTCATAATTTTTTTTAATCTTTTTTTATAATTATATTTTTCAATTTTTTTTCATATTTTTTCCAGCAATAATTTAATTTTTTCTAACATAAGATTTGTTTGCCAAATTAAATTAGTAGCTGATAAAAAGTATGAAAAATAACATTTTATTGGTAAAAAAACTTGAAATTTTATTTTGGACAAAACAGTTTTTTTAAAAAAACCTTTGATTCAAAAAAAGTTTATAGAAAAACATTTTGAAATGTTTAAAAAACAAAAACAAACACCTGTTAGTATAAATAACTAATAGTGCAAATGTTAAATACAAACGGTCGTTAAGAATTTACCACATCAGCCAATTAGCAGGTTAAAAAGGTAAGAAAATGGTTACACGTACCATATTATCCGGTTTGCTAAAATAGACGTATCATATAGATAATAAAAAAAGTGTACGCACCATATCGATACACTTTAAAAAGTACGTATTTATTTTATGCATTAAACCCAAACATGAATTATATAATACTAGCTTGGTACCCGCGCAATGCAGCGACGGGTACCTGATCACTATTTTTTTACGAGTAAATATTACACTTTTACCCACCAACTTCTTATCAAATTAAGGTTAAAATTAATAAAAATTAAATCTAAATAAATAAAATTATTAAAAATGAAAAAACTAAAATTTAATCAAAATATATAAAATAGATATTGAATTAAAAAATGAGAAATTTTAGAAAATATAATCAAAATATATTAAAATGGACATTTATTAAAAACGCGAAATTTTAGAAAATATATTGAAATTAGATTATAGAAAAAATAAATAAATAAAAAGATATTTCAATTTAAATATAAAAGTTTTTTTAATATTTTATTACAAAATTGTTATTATAAATGAGATATGGATGGGATTAATTTCTAAATTAAGAAATGTTATATGCTGAAATTCTTTTAAAAACCTTTAAAAATAAAAAAAGTTTAAATATTCTATAAAATAATATACATTAAAAAGTATGAATTATATTTTGATATTAGGAGTACCAATAGTACCACCATAATTAACATATGTACAGTTAAACTTGTTCACATACCATATATTTAATTATTCACATATAAATAAGAGAAATCTCATCAATTACTTTTAACAAATCGTTTTCATTTTCTTCCAGATATTAATATCGTTAATAGAAATTTATCCCATTATAATGGTCATTTTGATATATATTTTCGAGAAACTTGCCTTTTATGGTTTTTTTTACTTTTTCTTATATTATTGTTGAAATTATATCTGAAAATTCATATGTGATTAAACATTAATTTATTATTTTAATATATTCATATATGATTTTTTTTTACATCTCATCTGAATCATATGTGATATTTTTAACAAATGTGATGTTTTTTCATTTGTGATTATCCAAGTTTCATAAACGAACTCCAACAAACTATAATTCGTATAAGGTGAGTGTAATATAATAGGAAAGCTAAGAGTATATGTTTTCTATTGTGAAAAATGAAAAAAGGTTTTTTATTTATATATAAACACTTAGGTAATTTTAGTACGGATATTTAGTGTTCGAACTTCGCTATTAATGTTAAATCACGTTTAATATGTAATTTGGATTTTTTTTATGCTAAGAAAATGTGAAAAACCGACTACTTTTGTCAAAATTATATTAAAATGCCCGTCTAAAATAAATTAAGTTGTTGGTTGTGATAATATAATTTGTTTTTTCAAACGCTTAACGTTTCATAGTATATATCTAAATTAAGTAAATTATGTTTACTTAACACTTTAATTATGTAATATAAAAAACATGTATTTAAATTAATCACTTAGAGATGTGTATTATTGATTGAGTACTTGAATTACAGAACATAGCATATGTATTTATACTAAATACATAGCTTTAACAACAAGCAAACCTAACTCTAATAGACCTAAACCCACAATTATATTTGGGTCATACAATAAACGTCTAATATTAATAACATTGATTTCTTAATGTATCTTATTATTCCTCACAATAATAGGTGTTTAAAAACTTTTCTTAATTAAGATGAATTGAAATATAACTTTACTTGAGATTCTAGTCTTTCTCAAAATCACTTTCATGCAAAAATGAAAAAGAAGATAAGTGAATTTGGTCCCCAAGATAACAAAGGCAACAACCACTAGGAGCATAGTTAATTCGAATTTACTTACCATAGACGTCCACACCAAATTTTACAAAAATAATACCTTAAGGTTAAACAGTACAAAATATGTACACTTCCTCTTGATCCCTTAGACATGGTTAACCCATTTTATCAATCTCATTTGAAGCTATTTTATTGGGTTTGAAGTCAGAAAGAATCTGATATATATTATGGAACAGTATCATATTAAGATTTCCTATATACTAACGTTCTCAATAGCGTGAGGCGTGGCGTGGCGGCATAGTCAAGCTTCACGTCTTTACGAGCGTTATGACATTTTTAAGGCGTAGAGGTCACGCCTCGCGCCTTTGTGAGGCCTTAGCGGAGCCTTTCCAGGCCTTTTAGAACCATGCTATATACAGAGTATGCAATATGATTTTAACCATCTGTTATAGTAACTAATGGGACCTAATTTCATAAAATAATTAGGTGATAAAAAAAAGGGATCACTCGACGTAGTTCACATACATGGACCATGTTCTAAGTTCAGCGAAGAAGTAGTAAGACCAACTGTGGAAGAAATCTTCGCCCATGATCAATTGAGAGTTGCTTCAATCAGGGCTAGGTCAACCTTCAACAAAGGGAAAAAGGATGCATTGGGCTCCAAATTGACTCTCCCTGCAAACTCCGGTAGCACTATCGGATCAGCTAATTACATTGTGACTGTTGGATTAGGTACACCAAAAAAAGACATGTCACTCATTTTCGATACTGGAAGTCATCTAACTTGGACCCAATGCCAACCATGTGCCGGGTCATGCTACAGCCAACAAGATCCCATATTTGCACCATCTGCATCAACCACATATAAAAACATTTCATGCCCTTCGACTGAATGTTCAGGAGTCGCTTCTGGAACGGGGGACCCTAGATGTCTCTCTTCCACATGTGTTTATCAAACTGCATACGGAGATGGATCTTTCACAGAAGGATTTTATGCAACAGAAAAGCTCACCTTGACTTCAAACGACATAATTGATCATTTTTATTTTGGGTGTGGGCAAAACAACCAAGGACTGTTCAAGGGTGCTGCTGGGCTAATAGGGCTCGGTCGAGACAAGCTATCCTTAGCGTCACAGGCCGCTAATAAATATGGGAAAGTTTTCTCTTATTGTCTCCCATCAAGCGCTAGCTCTACGGGCTACTTAACATTTGGAAGTAGTGGAGTTGCTAGTGGAGTTACGTACACGCCACTATCGACCTCACCAGGGGATCTCTATGGTCTTGATCTTAATTCTATATACGTTGGTGGAACGAAACTACCAATAAGTCCATCAGTGTTTTCAAAATCTGGTATGATCATAGATTCAGGAACCGTTATCACAAGGCTTCCTCCTACAGCTTATTCAGCACTAAGTAAGGAATTCCGAGCACAAATGACAAAATACCCTATGAATAAACCATCAGGGGGTATATTTGATACATGCTATGATTTTAGCAATTATACCAGGGTTAGCATCCCAAAAATTAGCATCCTTTGGGCTGGAAACACAAAGCTTGACATTGCACCTCAAGGGGTTCTTTACGCCAATAACATAAGTAACGTGTGCTTAGCTTTTGCCCCAAATGATAATGATTCCGATACAGGTATATTGGGGAATGTTCAACAAAAGACAATACAGGTTGTGTACGATGTGAATGCAGGAAAGGTAGGATTTGCATCTGGAGGATGTGCTTAAATAAGGTAAAGATCGATTCAGCGAAAAGATTGTCTGAATAAGGTAAAGATCGATATGTAGATCACCAGTACTGCTTTTGAATTTACGCAACTAAAGTGTACAATAGTTGTTTCTGTTTTCCCTTCACAAATCATAGATGTAAAACTCATACACAATTCGATGTGATCAAATTGTGAAATATGTATCATTGAACACTATAAATGAATATGGTTTACCTGGAGTTCTGTTTTCTTATTAGGATCAAACAATCATATGTCACGGAGTTATTTCATAAAAGAGAAAGTAGTGTATGTTTCTTTGATAATCTTAAAATGCTCGAAAAAATTTCATGTTTGGTCCCTATCATTTACACCAAATATCAAGTATGGTCCCTATCTCAAACTAAGTCCACCGATAGTCCCTATCGTTTACATTTTGAATCAAAATTCGTCCCTATCTTGGATGGACGTTAACTTTTAACGTTATCTCTTATGGCTGAAGGAGTATTTTAGTCCTTTACTCTTTTGGTTGCATTTATTAAAAAAAAGAACAACTCGTAATACCCTAATAGTTAGGGAAAACTAGACCCGATCCAAATTCAGTTAGGATATATAATCCCAAATTATTAGGGCTTTCTAACACAACCCTAATCACTCTTCACATAGACAAATGCAGCCACACACACAAACGAACCTAATCCACCATCTAAAAAAAACACGCCTCCATTTCTATCTTTACTCCCATCGGGAATCTCAAATCTCACCTCCTATCCATCTGTTTTGCTCATCAATTCATTCTCAGTCTATTGCATCTTTTCTCTCATCTCATCTCGTAAATACAATAACCTCAATAGATCATTGTAATCCAATCATTAATCGAATCAACTGACCAGAACTTCATATAAAATCAAGAGCGTGGCTTCAAGATCAATTAAAACTGGTCTCGGGTAGGCTCGAATGATGTGGTATTCGACTTAAACTGGATGAACTCATTTGGTTAATTATTTAATTCGAATATAAGACACGATTACAACTTTGTGAGTCAGTCTTTAGATATCAAAAATTAACAAGAAGTTATTTTTATTAAGATTGCTTTAGATTTTATTGATGGTGAAGGAAAAAGGGGATTATAAGGACGTTGATGGATAAGGTTTGGATACGGCTTGTTGTTGTTGGGTTTTCAATTGATTTTGTTTCGGGTATCAAAACGTGACTTGATTATCTGGGTTTTGGTATACAAAAAATGGCGTCGCTTTGTGGTTATGGGCTTAGCCTGATAATCGGGTAGTGAAAAAGCTGATAAAATAATCAACTGAGATAAATATGATTATCAAAGAAAATGATTTCTTCAGCTTAAAAGAACTGATGGTAGGGTTATATGATGTAGAGTTGATTAAATATCAGCTGGTGATATGGCTGTTGATAGATGTCAATAAAAGGTGTTCCATAATGCTGATGCTAAAAGCTGGAATTTGTAAAGCTCGATGATGGTGGCGACCGGATTTGGTGGTTGTGGTGGCGTAGTGGTGGTTATGATGATTGATTTTGATGAGTCAGCTTGTTCGATTATTGGTAAAGGTGGTGAGGATGTGGATTGTTGTTGTGGTGGTGGTGGTGGTGGTTGTAGTGGTGGTGGGGGTTTCATCGGTGGGTAGTTACTGTTGGTGATGATAGTTTGTTTTGGGGTTTTGGGTGGTTACTGTTGGAGATCAGAGAGAGAGAGTGATGTGAGATTTTTGTTTGTGATGATTTTATGATAGAATGTGTGTGACGGTGGATTAGTGAGTGTGAGGTATGTGAGTGAGGTTGTGGGAGAGATATATAGACAGTGAGAGAGAGAATAAAAAAAGGTGGGTGGATACAAAAGAGTAAAGGACTAAAATACCCCTTCAGCCATAAGAGATAACGTTAAAAGTTGATGTCCATCCAAGATAGGGACAAATTTTGATCCAAAATGTAAACGATAGGGACTATCGGTGGACATAGTTTGAGATAGGGACCATACTTGATGTTTGGTGTAAACGATAGGGACCAAACATGAAATTTTTTCAAAATGCTCTAGTGGTGTCTTTGATGGGCTAACACTTCATTTGTTTTTTATCTATTAAATCAAAATCTCTTTTAATATTTTGTGCGACTTATATGTCTTATGTAACTATTAAAATTTCGTAATTTTTTTTATTATAAGTCGCATGGGGGTATTTTGAGAAATTTTGGTTTGGTGGGTGCAAAAAAAATTGTCATCTTGGGACATTTCAAGAATTAGCCCTTCTTTTTTATCAAATCGCAAATTATACCGTTAGGTTCGTTTGATAGGAAGAGATGAAATGTCAAATGAATAAAATAAAATGAATAGAAACGAAGTGAAAAACGTAATGTAATACTCCGTGTTATTAATCCCGTTTGATTTGTACTAAGTATCTGTGCCCGCGCTCCGCTGCGGCGAAGTGCGGGCTTATTTGGAACGTTTTAAAAGGGCACACTAATGTAAGCAAGTTTGAGAGATAATTCATACAACCATTTTAGTATAATTCGATTTTTTTTCATTTTTTACACAACTGACACACAACACTGTATGGTAGGAACATGGAACGATAACGAAAAGCATTTAAGGAAGATGTGTACACTGCAAAGTAATGTAAGCAATCTGATGACATATGCAAGCCATATTTATGGGAAAGGTGCACAGATTTTCACATATCGTATTCATAGCATAAATCAGAAACAAAATCCTATAAGTAGTTGCGATCGTCGTTCTTCAGCCCAGTGAATCAGGCCGGAGAAATGTTCTTTCATGGCGACTTTTTGCAAGGACACATGAACCTCTGTAGCTATTTCACACAATCGCATCTCTTTCAATTCCTAACATTGGAAATATAGTGAGTTAGTACATGCTGCAACAGATAGAGTTAATTACAAAAGAAATTTGGAATTTGACCTTAACTTTCAGTTTCGATATAATAACTCTAATTAATGTAAGTGTAGTTGATCCCTAGTTCTATATATCCTTTGAAAGCATTATCATATTGGTGTATCACACAACATGCCTGTGATCTTTCCCCTTTAGGAATGGATAAAACGTTGGCACCAGGAGACTTGCCTATCCTATTGTAAAGATGTCAAGTGAACATTTTTAGTATGTAAACCTTTTTGAAATTGTGTGGCGACAAATGAATATATTAAATAATTTGATTTAAAGGGAAGCAGTACAAATACGGACTCACCTCTTTTATCAGATAGGTAGGAAAAGAGCATCACCAGATTAATATACGCTAAGTCCAACCCGTTGGACAGATCATCGCCGTATATGTGTTTCTTTGTCATATAGATGTTTGTCTGTCCGGGCTGTCTAGCATTTACACAGTGGCATATATGTCTACACATATAGCATTTACACAGTGGCATATAAAGGCATGTTTTCTACAAGCACGCGCTGTGTAGCATTTACACAGTGGCATATATGTTTCTCTGTCTTGTCTCACAATAAACACACACACACCAAACACATAGGTTTTGATGCCTACCTGTTTTTAGGGATCCAGAGGAGAATCACGTTTCCATAGAAACAGTGATTTTCCTCTATGACTAATTAAAAACTGTATTCTAGCCCCTCACAAACTCTGCCTTCTCTTATAGAAAAAACACACACAAAATCAAGTAACGGAACCATCATATAAGCCTAAACAAGAAATAGCATATTTAGTTTAGACTTTAGGAGGCTCAGATCTGTAAGGGAAAAAGGTATGCAACAAAGATAAACCCGCCATGGCTGCAAAACATTGAAAATGAATCACCCCGCCAAGATACGGCCAATGTCAGACTTTGTTCAAATTCATTGACTCGAAATTTATTGGTTTATATCATCACTACCCCATATATAATACTTTGTAAGATGACACCACCATACTTAACCAAGGGTATATAAGATAATAAAACATAAGCTAAAATCAAATACGCCATATGGGCAAGGATTGATGGAGCCATGTTTTAAGATATTGCACCATGTCTTTGCCGATACACGTTGTGGAATCAGCGTGATGCAGTATATATTAGCTTATTTAAACTTAACCAACTTTGGAGGTTGGAAAGACGAAAGTTTGTGGGAACAGTTATAGACTGAATATTAGTTTCGTATGATGCGTATTAACCACTGTGGGTTTTTAATGCTATATTTATGTAATATAATATCATACCCATTTTTGGAAGAAAAAAATAGAAGGAATAATAATGGAGTGTGCGAACAGTTAGACAGTGGTGTTTCTTGTGGTTTTTTATCTACTTTTGGAAAAATCTGCATATACCTATCAAACTTATGATGGATCTATTTTTGGATTAAAAAAAGGCAGAATAATGGAGTATGGGAACAGTGTATGCCTGGTGGTATTTTTTATCTACTTTTGGAAAGGTGCTCACAGAATCGTGAAATTTGGGATGTGGCTATTGTTTCTGTTGATAGGGGTGGTGTTAGTGCGTTACACCAGACAATGCAATTTAGGAGGACATGGTATATAAAGGGGAGCTAACAGCGTTGTTTTTCACACACTCTCACATATATTTGTAGGTGAGTTAGTAAAAAAACTTGAAAATGGCATACCGGCCCAGGTGTGCTGCTATGGAGGAAGAAGCCCAATCAGAAGACTGGGCGGAGATGTTTGTTTGCCACTTGCGGAATGAGATGCAAGCAGAGATGGCCTGGAAACAGAAGCTGGAACAGATGTGGCGGCAGTTGAATAGCGCCATTGTTGACAGGACACACTAATAACTGAATTTTTTTTATGTGAAAAGTTCTTGTGTGAATCTTATCGAATTGATTTCTAGTTTAAAGTTGGACTTAGTCATTTTTGGTGAATCAAAGGAAATTTGGTTATCTATTTCTACTTAAAAAGTAATATGCGAAAAATATTAAAAATAAACTAAAGAAAAATGACAAATAATAAAGAAAATTCAAGTTTGCTATTAAAACTTTCGGAAGAAAAAAAAATGCTAATAAAACTTTCAGGAAACAATGCTAGTTAAACTTTTGGATAAAAAGGACATGCTAATTAAACTTTCGGGAAAAAAAATGCTATTTGAACTTTCGGAATAAACACTATTAAAAACTTTCGAGAATTTTTGTTAAAATAAAAACTAACTTTCGGAATTTGTTTTTAAAAACAGTAACTTTGGGAATTTAAAAATAAACAACTTTCGAAATTTTAGAAAACCTTCGGAAATTTTGATTAAGAAAATAACTTTCGGATTTTTGAGTATTAAAACTTTCGGATTTTTGAGTATTCAAACTTTCGGATGAATGAGCAATTAACTTTCGAAATTTTTGAGCTAAAAAAAACTTGCGGATAAAATGAAAAATTAAACTTTCGGAAAAATTGCTTCCAAAACTTTCGGAATTTTGTTTGCTAATAAAACTTTCGGAAAAACTTATAAACCCTTGTTTTGCACATTCCGAAAGTGGAATCCTAAAACAGAACTCGCAATAATTACAGATCTAGACTCGGATCCTAAAAGGTAGGAAACATCAAATAAGATAAAAATAAGCTATACTAATCTATAAAATAAGCCAAACAAAACACGTATTAAAACTCTAATACTCACCAAATTAAGCAAAACAATAAGATCTATTCTAATAACAATAAACTATCAGATGCACTCAACAATAAGCATAAACATAAAAAAAGCAATAAGATGAATAAGCTGTAAAAAGATTAAATCAATTCAAACACAAATTAAACAAGAAAGGAAGAATGAGATTAATGAAAACTTAAAATTAAACGATTAAAATTAAAGGTTTAACAATGGAAAATTAGAGAAAGATTAAGAGTTTAAAATATGAAAAACTTAAAGAAAATGAGAGCAAAAATTAAGATTACACTTACTCCTAATTACCTAAAAATAAAACTAACTAATGACAAATTAAAGAGATAAGTTTTTATATAGTGGAGGAGAGTTAAGTGATGTTGTTCCTTTTTTCTTTTCTTTAGTCTTCTCGTCTTGACAATAAATTCGTCATTCTCGACTTTGTCTTGGGATTCGTCGATAAATAAAACTGAACCCCTTTTCTAATTTCTTCTTTTATTAGAGTTGGTTCTTCGACTTGTTAAACTTCCGTCTTTGGTCGTTTTCTTCAATAATTCTTCAGAATAGGCCTTTGGCTTCTGTTCTTTTGCACTTTTGATCTGTTGACTTGTCTTTTGTCTTTATCTTCGATAAAAGCTCATGAAATCCCGTGTTTTCCTCCTTTTTCATATTTTGGTCCTAAAACACAATAAAAACACAAACCACGTGTAATTCCGACTTTTACGACATTAAACACACGTTTTGGTCTCGTTTTTATTTGTTTTAAGTGGTAAAAGGATAAGTGTTTTCACGCTTATTAAATCCCCTACACTAGACCATTGCAATGTCCTCATGTAATGCATTAATTTCAAATCAATATTTACATTTTTCTCATAATTAATCCATCTTGGCCTTTATTAACACACTACATACTATGACACTAAAAAGATAGAAAATTACTCGAAAGAAAAAGATATACAATTCCACATTATTTTTTACTTAAAATTGTTTGATGGAAGGAACTTGTAAAGAAATTAATGACTTAAATTAGCGCTTTGGTTGTCATGAATATTTATCACCCTCAAGTTTCATGTTCCCTATACCAAGCATAAAAATGAGATCATTATTATTATAAGTTAGTAAAGCTAACACTTACTCATGTGGTTTAATTATTCAAATAGACCCCCGTATTCCTACGGTGTATCTCTTGTATTTTATTTTTGTCTTGAATGATCACGAAGATGCATTTTTGACTTATTTTGATAATTTGTTATTGCCGAAAATAAAGTAGGACGATTTAATCCATAGTTAGCTAAAGGACAAAATCTTTTAAAACGGCTTCTCGAAATCTCATAAAGTTCATATCTTGGCATAACTCGTTTCACGATTTGAGACTTTTCTCGGACCGATATTTGGCATATACTTCAAACTTCAAATCTTGAGAGACGATCTTGAAATTATGTTATTCTCTTCATTTTGGTATACATCTTCATTGGGAGGGAGAGATGCTTCAAACTTTAACCACAACTTCTTCATTTATCCTTGTCTTTATTTAGGATTTTTGATATACAACGATCCGCCTCCTTTTCGGACTTGGATCTATTTATCCTCACACCTTGTTAGAGTCTTTTTGGATAGACTTCTCCATGATCTTTATGGGAGTAATTGCTTCTCGTCGTGTGTCTTGATCCTTTATATTGATTTGGATTAATGATCTTCACATCATCTTAGGATCTTTAGCAAAAAAAGTATCCTCATGCCTTGTGAGGGCCTTTTTGGACTCGGATATTCTCATGCCTTGTTAGGGCCTTTTTGGATTCGCCAATCTTCGCGTCCCACTTCAATAAGTTATGCCTTGGCTATGAACTCTAATTAATCCCGAGCAACTTTTAAACGATTTTGGGCTAGAAGCTAAGTAATTTTTTTAAAATCGTACGACCTTATTTATTGCATTTATTTATTGACAAGTGATGGGAGAAAAAACTTATAATTAACTCACATAAGTTCATGAAAGAATACAAAACTTATAATTGACTCTATCATTTCTTGTTCTCCATAATTTAAAATCTCAAGGAATGAGACTCGTGGATGCTTAGCCTAATAAACCAATTAAGGTCCATATGGTTAAGGATACTAGCTAGAGTAAACTTAAATAGTAAACTCGGGTTGAGTCAAAATATTCATGACGGGCCTAATATATCAAAGATGTCTAAACTTGTTAAAACCATTTTATTTTTTTTATTTTCTTCTTTTGACTTTACTCATGAAATGGAATATATACATATGATGGTGATGACAAAAGGAAAGGAGATAAAAGAAAATAAATGAAAAATAGTACTAGGCCAAAATAATTTTTTTTTTTGAAAAACGTTTAAAAATATTAATTTTCCGGTTAAAATAAGGACATATTAATGGAAAAGCCCGCTTATCTTCGATAGAAGTCTCCCCTACACTTAATATAAACATTGTCCGCAATGTTTAAGCATGCGGAAGTAAACTTCCCTACACTTAGGACATTGTGCACGTTGTTTAAATCGAGCTAAGGAAGAGACAACTAAAGTGATTCAATTTATTCAACTTATTTATATACAAGAGTAAATCACAATAGTTTAGGATATAACCGGTATGAGGGGTACACGGGATCATGGGCCGTCAAAAGTCACCAAAAGTGGATATTTGAAAGCTCTAATCCCTGCACATCATAAGAAACAACAAAAAAACAAACACCTACCTGGCTCCCCCTACACTTATTATAGAAAACGGGTGAAAGGGTGGAAAAGGTAGAATCTAGCCTAGTTAAACGATGCTTGATTTATCACAATAGTCTCTAGCTCGACTCGGCTCCCGAATACTATGGTGAAAAGTTCATAGAAAACCTTGAAGAAAATCCGTCGGGGTCAAATACAGGGTTCTCATCCAAAAAGTAGCATAACCCTAAGGTTAAAAGCACAAGCCAAAGTAGAGTAGGCGAGGTTCCCTTAAACAAATGGTTAGCACGGTGATAGTAGAAGGTGTGGTAAGGTGAAAGCGCAACTCCGAGTATTCCAAAAATCTTTCCTTTTATTTCATCAGATGGATACTGAGATGGCTCATAAACTGTGATACCAGGATCGAGCACCTTTTCCTTTAGGGGAAAATAAGAAAGACACTCAGTGGAACTTGAAGAAGATTCGTTCATATACATCACAATCTCATTTGAAGAAGGTGGAAAGAGAGGTGTCAAAACATAAGTACGCTGAATGTTGGTGTCGTCCGATTTCTGTTCCTTTGAAACAGGTTTCATAAAGTCCGAAGGAGGGTAAAGGACATAATCGAAATCGAAATCCAAAGTAGGAGAATCATGCTCATTAGGAAAGTAAGTATTGAGAAACGTGTTGAAATATTCCTTAAAAAAGTAATCCTCTAAAGTAGTGTCAAACGTTGTTGGTGGAGGATCCTCATCAAAGATAGGAGCAAAAACATCATCAGAAGACACAAAAGTTGAAGAATCACTCGAAAGAGTGTCATCATCAAAATCATCATAAATCGGAATGTCTTCATAATCGGAAGTAGAATCATCATAATCATCATAAATTGATGGATCATCCAAATCGGAAAGAGAATCATCAGAATCTTCCACATGTTTTTGAAAAAGTGGATTATCATAGAAAGGCTCGAAAAGAGGATTGTTGTGTAGTACAAAATCATTGACGTCAAGCTTTGTAGTTTCCAAAGGAGTTGTAACAAGCTCGTCTTGAAGCACATCAATCATGTTCACTGATAGGTGTGAAAACACCCATCCTTTTACCACTTATTTCTGGCTAAAACAAGACCAAAACACGTATTTAATATCATTTGTTTGGAATTATGCGTGGTTTTTGTGTTTATTGTGTTTTCAGAGTCAACCGAATGAATATTGAAGAAAACATGGAATTGCACGGGTTTTATCGAAGAAAAAGACTCAAGACGAAGTCTATTGTCCAAGAGATGCAAAAGATTTGAAGTCATTGTGCCTATTTGAAGATTTATCGAAGAATAGAGCCAAAGATGGAAGATTCATATATGTCGAAGAACTCGAGTCTATTAAACAAAAGATTATAAGACGAGTTGGAATTATTCACCGACACTTCTTAAAATCCAAAGTCGGAAACGTTTATTTAAAGAAACGTGAAGAATAAAGAAGAAAGAAGAAGAGAAGCCCAAAACCAAAGCCCATTCACAAGCCCATAGTCACACGCCTATAAATAGGACTTTACTTTACCATTTGGAGACACTTAGTTAGTTTTTCATTTTTAGTTTTAGAGAGAGAAAGTTCCAAACTTTCTCTCACTAAACTTTTTCTTTGTTTTCATCTTTTAAATTTAAGCTTTCTTAAATCTTTGTACTTTGGATTTCATTAATCTCATTCAAGTTAAGCTTTTAAGTTCTTTAATCTTCTACTTTTCTTAGGTTACCTAAATCCTTGATCCAATTGTTTCATTTCATACGGTTTGGATTTGTGGATGAGTTCGTGATCAAAGTTTAATCTTTCTTGTTTCTATTTAAGCTCTCACACGTATAAGCTATAGGCCTTCTATGCTTATTGGCTTATTGCTTGTTTTAGCTTATTGGTTTTCGGATTTCATCAATGTTTTAGTCATTCAAAAGTTCCATTTATAAAGTTTACAATTTAACGTTTTCAAAAGTTGTCAAATTTAAGCTTTTTGAGTCGTTTAAGTTTTGGGATTAGTTAGCTTATTGATTTTGCTTCTTGAGTTTTTAAGTTACCACCAATTTCGGAACAAAATTGCTCCCATCGCAATAGTAGGGTTTGTACACATTCCGACGGGGTCACTGGTTTGATCGCAATAACCCTTTGTGGTTTTACTTTGCGATCGGTTGTCATTCCCCCTTATTCCGATCTGGGATTGCGATCGCTTATTGCGATCGCACATTCCGACGGGATTAAGGTCCTTTTTAAGTCGAAACTCTGGCCAATTTTTATTTACAACATTCCGATCTGACATTGCGACAAAGGGTTCTTAGATATTCCGATCTGACTTTCCGATAAGACATCATTCCGACTGCTTGATCTTAATTATTCCGATGGTAACAAACATGAACATTCCGATGGACTCCACTTTGACATTCCGATGGGTTGTTTTAGTTATATTCCGATGCTTATGTCTTTGATGCATTCCGATAGAAATAATTTTCAATATTCCGATAGAACAAGTTTTTAAGTATTAGTTCAATTAAGTTTTCAAAGTATTTGTCTAATCTTTTCTTCACGTTTTCTAGCATTCAATCTAGTTTAATCTTTTAAAAGCTTTAATTTTACTCTTCGACACTTACTTATTTGTCATTAGTTTAAAATAGATAAACAAACCAAAACCTTTTTATTAACCAAGAACAAATCATTCCACTTAGAACCGTGATTAATTCGAGAGGATACCGAGAACTTAATCCGAACCATAGCAAATCAGTGTATCAAATGGCGCCGCTGCCGGCTCTTCTCGTTAAGATCAACAGTTTTTTGTGAGAACTTGGATTTTGGGATCCTTCACCGTGAACGTTACTTTTTCATAAAAATTTACAAAAACCCTAAAAAATATAAAATTTTCAAAAATACAAAAAAAAAAAAAAAACCATAAAAACCAAAAATATTTTTGCTTTGTTTTTGCCTTGTTAGTTCTTTTGCAGGTGCATGCGTACACGATCAACGTCTTATCAAGAGCCCGAGCCTCTCGAAGACTTAGACATGGCCGGTGTACTTAACAACAACAATAACCCACCTCAAAACAATAATAATAACAATAACAATCCACCTTTCAACAACAATAATAACAACAACAATGAGCCTCTACCGGATAATCGCCCGATGATTGAACTTCTGCAAGCACATGTAGATGGTAACGATGATCCAATTGTTATACCCGCGATTGCAGCCAACAACTTTGAGCTCAAATCCGGCTTTATCCAGATGGTCTCTGCTCAACCATTCTTGGGGCGTACCATTGATGATCCACATGACCACATCAAGAGATTCTTGCAACTCACTAATACGGTCAAATTCAATGGTGTTCCACAAGAGGTAATCCGTTTACAACTTTTTCCCTTTTCTTTAGAGGGACAAGCCCGGCATTGGCTTGCTAAGGAACCGCCACAAAGTATTCTGACGTGGACGGATTTGGAGACCAAGTTTATCAACTACTTTTTCCCACCCTCTCGTACTACCGCTTTGCGGAATGAAATTATCAATTTTGAACAAAAGTATGATGAGTCGTTTAGTGAATCTTGGGACCGTTTCAAAGACCTTTTGAGAAAATGCCCACAACATGGTTTTACCAAAGTACACCAAGTTAACACTTTTTATAATGGTTTAAGCATGAATGACCAAGATTCACTAAACAGTGCATCGGGGGGTAATCTTTTGGCTAAGACTTCCAATGCTGCTTGGGATATCATTGAGAATAAGTCTCAACCAAGAGTGTGCGGACTAATGTCGCTAGTGCTAGTACTAGTGACAGCGACAAGCGAATTGACAAAATCACTGCGCTTCTTGAATCGCTTGCTACCCAAACCGCCAGCAACACCAACAACATCAATGCTAAAAACGCTCAAGTCAATGCTGTCAGCCAACCATGTGAAATATGCGGGGGTCCTCACTCTTACACCACTTGTACCGCCACCCAAGACTACCCTTCAGAGAATGTGAATGCAGCATACGGTACCTATCCTCAACCCGCTTATCAAGCTCGTCCTCAAGGTGACTGCAACCTGCTTAGCTACCGCTCCAACAACTATCTCTCACCGCCCGGTTTTACTCCTAACAACCCAAACCAACAACAAAACCTCAACCGCCCTCCTCAACAACAACAACAATCTCGTGGACCATACATACCACCTCACAAACAACAACATCCACCTCAAAGAAACAACCAAGTTTACCAGCAACCTGCTTATTAACCACCCGCATACAATGCTCCTCCCAACCAACCCACCGCATTACACCAAGACATTGGAACCTACATGAGGACTAACGATGTGATCGTGGACAATCTCCAACAGGAAGTGCGCAACTTGAAAGCAGACCTGGTGAAACAAGGGAACGATCTGAGAGCTGATATGCGAAACACTTTAGATAGTCAAACGAATGACTTAAAGAACATAATGGCTAGTTTCTTCCAAGGTAATCAACCCTCTTCTTCGGGTACTCTTCCGAGTAACACCGTTGCAAATCCAAGAGGGGAGATGAAAGCAATCACCACTCGCAGTGGCAAAGGTACCAAGGAACCCGAGCTTCCTATACCTCCACCGGTGATTGTGAATACGGAAAACGAGTCACCTGCTCCTATTCCTCATCCTTCTACTTCCCCAATTTCTCCACCTCCTTCACCTTCTACCCCCATTTCCCCACCACCCGTGGTTGTGAGTGATCCTATTCCCCTAAAGCCTTCTTCTTCATCCAATATACCTTATCCTTCAAGGTTGAGGAAAGAGAAGCAAAAGAGCAAGGATGATATTCAAGTTTCAAACTTTCTCAAAATGTTTAAACAATTGAATTTTAACATCTCCTTTGCCGAGGCTCTCGCTCACATGCCCAAATACGCGAAAATGTTTAAAGATCTTCTAAGTGACAAGGAGAAGCTTCTTGACATTGCTCAGACCCAACTTAATGAGAATTGCTCCGCCGTTCTCTTAAGGAAATTGCCCACCAAACTTGGTGATACTGGTCGCTTCTTAATTCCTTGCAACTTCCCGGGAGTAGAGAATTGCATAGCCCTAGCCGATCTAGGTGCCAGTATTAATTTAATGCCTCTTAGCGTTTGGAAGCAATTATCTCTCCCTGAGCTAGTCCCCACCAAAATGACTTTGGAATTAGCTAACCGTACGGTTGCTTATCCAGTGGGGATAGCCGAAGACGCCTTTGTAGGAGTCGACAAATTCACTTTTCCTGCCGATTTCGTCGTCGTCGACTATGACATGGACCCTCGTGTGCCATTAATTGTTGGTCGTCCATTCTTGAGGACCGGTCGCACTCTCATCGATGTTGAAGCGGGTGAGATTATCATGAGAGTGGGAGACGATAAAATTGTCTTCAACATGGGAAAGCTTTCTAAACACCCTTATTCTAAAGAGAGTGTTAATTGTATTGACGTTCTTGATGAGGCTTGTGAAGAACACTTCAAAGATGCTTGTAAAAGTACTCTTTCTTCTCTACCCAATGTTGAGACAGTTGCCTCAATTGCTCCGGCATTGACTCCTTTTGGAGAAAGTGACTTGGATGATTTCGAAGCTAGCTTGGGTCCTCTCGATATTAAGTATGATAATTCGTCCGCCGATTGGGATGAAGACATTCGTACTGTTGAGAGACTTCTCAATGAAGACCCGGTTGCTCCTCCTTCTCCTACAGAGGTGACTAATGATGATCCATCGTTAGTTTCACCATCTATTAAGGATCCTCCTACTCTCGAGCTTAAGGACCTACCGCCTCATCTTGAGTATGTTTTCCTTGAAGACAACGAGAAGTTACCGGTCATCATCGCGAAGGACCTGAAAGAAGAAGAAAAAGCCCGACTTATCGCCGTGTTGAAGAAGCATAAAAGAACTATCGCTTGGAAAATCTCCGACATTCGCGGAATTGATCCTCACTTCTGCACACACAAAATTCTCATGGAGGACGACTTTAAGCCTACAATTCAAAGCCAACGAAGGGTGAATCCAAAAATCCACGAAGTCATCAAAAAGAGGTTATCAAACTTCTTGATGCGGGTATGATTTACCCTATTTCGGATTCACCATGGGTTAGTCCAGTCCATTGTGTGCCTAAGAAAGGCGGCATCACCGTTGTGCCCAATGCCAACAACGAGTTGATTCCTACCCGTCTCGTTACTGGGTGGAGAGTTTGTATAGACTACCGCAAACTCAATGATTCCACGAGAAAGGATCATTTCCCTCTACCTTTTATGGACCAAATGCTTGAACGTTTAGCGGGTAATGAATATTACTGCTTTCTTGATGGTTTCTCGGGTTATTTCCAAATACCCATCGATCCTCAAGATCAAGAGAAGACAACATTCACTTGTCCCTATGGCACATTCGCTTATAAAAGAATGCCTTTTGGCTTATGCAATGCCCCCGGGACTTTCCAAAGGTGCATGTTAGCTATCTTCCATGACATGGTTGAGCAAACCATGGAAGTCTTCATGGATGATTTCTCGGTCTTCGGGGATTCCTTCTCTTCTTGCCTTGCCAATTTGGAACGCATGCTTAAGCGGTGCGAAGACACTCGCCTTGTTCTAAATTGGGAAAATGCCATTTTATGGTAAAAGAAGGCATTGTGCTAGGACACAAAATCTCTAATGCCGGTCTTGAAGTCGACCGTGCTAAAGTAGATGTCATAGCCAAATTACCTCCACCTTCAACCGTGAAGGGTGTGAGAAGCTTTCTGGGTCATGCGGGCTTCTATCGTCGATTCATTCAGGATTTCTCTAAAATCGCTCGCCCAATGACCCACCTCTTGGAAAAAGATACTCCTTTTATCTTTTCTAAAGAGTGTATCGAAGCCTTCAATATTCTTAAGGATAAGCTAACTAAGGCACCGGTCTTGGTTACCCCTAATTGGGAGCTACCCTTTGAATTGATGTGCGATGCTAGCGACTTTGCTATTGGTGCGGTTTTGGGACAAAGGATCAACAAACATTTCCAACCAATCCAATATGCTAGCAAAACAATGACGGGGGCTCAATTGCATTATACGACAACCGAAAAAAAGCTTTTAGCTGTTGTCTATGCTTTTGAAAAATTCCGCCCCTATCTTGTTTTATCCACCACAATCGTATACACGGACCATTCCGCGTTGAAGTACTTGATGACTAAACACGACTCTAAGCCAAGACTTCTTCGATGGGTTTTACTCCTTCAAGAATTCAACATTGAAATTCGTGACAAGAAGGGTGCTGAAAACCTAGCCGCGGATCATCTGAGCAGACTCGAGGATCCATATCAAGGGGATCATCCGAACACAGAGATCAATAACTCTTTCCCCCTTGAGACCTTAATGTCTATAAATCTCAATCTTGATGGCACCCCGTGGGTTGCGGATATTGCAAACTACTTAGCGGGTGGTGTTCTCATCCAAGGGTTAACATCCCAATAAAAGAAGAAGTTCTTGAACGATTTTAAGACTTACTTTTGGGATGACCCTTTTCTATTCAAACAATGCGCTGACCTGATTATTCGCCGATGTGTTGATGGACCGGCAACTTTAGAAATCCTTGACGCTTGCCACAAAGGACCCACCGGTGGTCACTTTGGTCCCAACTGCACCGCCAAAAAAGTGTTTGATTCGGGATTTTATTGGCCCACCATTTACCGTGATGCTCACGATATGGTTAAACGATGTGATGCTTGCCAAAAACAAGGCAAGATCACACATAAAGATGAGATGCCTCAATATTTCATACAAGAATGTGAAATCTTTAATGTTTGGGGTATCGACTTTATGGGGCCATTCCCTTCCTCTAAAGGAAACAAATACATCCTTGTAGCCGTTGACTACGTTTCAAAGTGGGTTGAAGCCAAAGCTTTACCCACTAATGACGCAAGGGTGGTTTGTAACTTTTTGAAGTTGCTATTCGCTAGATTCGGTGTGCCTCGTGCCATTATTAGTGATCGCGGGACTAATTTTTGCAATGACCAATTTGCTAGAGTCATGGCTAAGTACGGTGTAAATCATCATCTTTCCACCGCCTACCACCCACAAACTAATGGCCAGGCTGAAATCTCTAACCGAGGATTAAAGCGAATTCTTGAAAGAACCGTGGGAGAGCATCGTGCCTCATGGGCTGATAAACTTGATGATGCTTTGTGGGCTTTTCGTACCGCTTACAAGACTCCGATTGGTTGTACACCATATCGTCTCGAGTACAGAAAAGCGTGCCACCTCCCCATTGAGTTGGAGCACAAGGCTTACTGGGCCTTGAAGTGGGCTAATTTTGATATCAACAAAGCCGGTGACCTACGCAAGATCCAACTCAATGAGCTCAATGAGCTCAATGAACTCCGCAATGAGGCTTATGAAAGTTCTTTGATCTATAAGGAAAAGACTAAGCTCATTCACGACTCTAAGATTAAGAACCGAGAGTTCTAAGTTGGAGACAAAGTTTTACTCTTTAACTCTCGGTTGAAAATCTTTTCGGGCAAGCTGAAATCTCGTTGGTCCGGCCCATTCACCATTGCCCAAATTTTTCCATATGGTACTCTCGAGCTCGCTCAACCTAATGGACCTAATTTTAAGGTGAATGGCCAACGAGTGAAGTTGTACTTTGGTGAGGACATCTCTCATGAGATGATTCCATCCCTCACCACATTCCCCATGACCTAATTTTGGGTCGAGTTAGGCTCGTGACTCGGTTATAAAAAACAAGCGCTCCTCGGGAGGCAGCCCGAGTATCTATCCTTTTCTGTTTTAACCTCCTAAGTGTAGGGGAACCTATATAGGTGTTTGTATTTGTGTGGTGATGTGATTACAGGGATGAATGCACTTTGGAACCTTTGAAGAACCGTGCTCCCATGTTATCCGATATCCGGTTCTATCTCTCAACTATCGTGATTCAATTTTCTTCATACTCACATTTGAAATTGATCACTTTAGTCGTCCTTTCCTTAGCTTGATTTAACCAACGTGCACACTGTCATAAGTGTAGGGGAGACTTTTCCCACATGCTTCAACATTGAGGACAATGTTTATCTTAAGTGTAGGGGGGACTTCTATCGAAGTTTTAAGTGGACTTTTCCATGAAAATGCCTTCATTTAACCAGAAAATCATCTTTTTCAACATTTTTCAAATTTTTAATTAACTTTAGCCATATAGTCATAATTTTTAAATTTTTATCGTTGCTTTCATATGTATATATCCCGCAATAAAGTCAAAAATATTAATAAAGTGGTGTAGCTAGTTTAGAAGTCTTTGACATATTAGGCCCGTTGCGATTATTTTGACTCAACCCGAATAGACTTATCCAAGTTTATTCTAGCTAGTATCCTTAACCATGTAGACCTTAATTGGTTTATTAGGCTAAGTATCCACGAGTCTCATTACTTGAGATTTTAAATTGTGGAGAACGAGAAATGATAGAGTCAATTATAAGTCGGTATTCTTGCGCAAGCTCACTGGTGTAATTATTTGCCTATTCTCCCATCACTTGCTAATAATTTATCTGCAATAAGTAAGGTCGTACGATTTGAAAAGTTACTTAGCTTCTAGCCCAAGATCGTTTAAAAGTTGCTCGGTAATGATAAGAGTTCATAGCCAAGGCATAACTTATGAAGCGGGGCGCGAAGATTGGCGAGTCCGAAAAGGCCCTAACAAGGCACGAGGATTCAATTTTATTGCTGAAGATCCAAAGTGATGTAAAAAGCATTATTCCCAAAATCAATATGAAGGATCAAGACTCACGACGAAAAGCAATCAACTCCCATAAAGATCATGGAGAAGTCTATCCGAAAAGACCCTAACAAGGTATGAGGATAAATAGATCCAAGTCCGAAAAGGAGGCGGATCGTTGTATCTCAAAATCCCAATTAGAGATTGAATAAATAATCATGAAGTCGTGGTCAAAAAAGTTGGAGTACCCCTCAAAAGTCTCCATGTGAAGAAACTCTATTAACGATGAGAAGGCCATTATCTCAAGAACGTCTCTCAAGATATGAAGTATGAAGTACATGCCAAATATCGGCCCGAGAAAGGTCTCAAATCGTGAACCAAGTTATGCCAAGATATGAACTTTTTGATATCCCGAGAAGCAGTTTTAAGAGATTTTTTCCTTTAGCTAACTATTGATCAAATCGTCCTACTTTGCTTTCAGCCTAAATAAACTATCGAAATAAGTCCAAAAATGCATCTTCATGATCATTCTAAGACAAAAATAAAATATAAGAGATACACCTAGGAATAAGGGAGTTTAAGCATCTAATTAAGCCATGTGTGTAAGTGTTTGATATGCTAACTTATAATAACAATGATCTCGTTCTTAAGCTTAATTTGGGGAACGTGAAACTTGAGGGTGATAAATCTTCGCAGCACCGAAGCCCTAATGTAAGTCCTTGATCTCTTTGCAAGTTATTTCCATATAGCTATTTTCAAGTGAAAATGGTTTTCTATCCTTTTGTTTACTTTAAAGTTTTAATTTCTCTTAGTACTTTAATTTTTGTTTAGTAGTATGTTAATAAGGCCAAGGTTGATTGATTATGAGAAAAGTGTAAATTTGCTTTATCGCTAAGCATTGCATGAGGGCATGGCAATGGTTAAGTGTAGGGGATTTGATAGGTGTGAAAACACCCATCCTTTTACCACTTATTTCTGGCTAAAACAAGACCAAAACACGTATTTAATATCATTTGTTTGGAATTATGCGTGGTTTTTGTGTTTATTGTGTTTTCAGAGTCAACCGAATGAATATTGAAGAAAACATGGAATTGCACGGGTTTTATCGAAGAAAAAGACTCAAGAGGAAGTCTATTGTCCAAGAGATGCAAAAGATTTGAAGTCATTGTGCCTATTTGAAGATTTATCGAAGAATAAAGCCAAAGATGGAAGATTCATATATATCGAAGAACTCGAGTCTATTAAACAAAAGATTATAAGACGAGTTGGAATTATTCACCGACACTTCTCAAAATCCAAAGTCGGAAACGTTTATTTAAAGAAACGTGAAGACTAAAGAAGAAAGAAGAAGAGAAGCCTAAAACCAAAGCCCATTCACAAGCCCATAGTCTCACACCTATAAATAGGACTTTACTTCACCATTTGGGACACTTAGTTAGTTTTTCATTTTTAGTTTTAGAGAGAGAAAGTTCCAAACTTTCTCTCACTAAACTTTTTCTTTGTTTTCATCTTTTAAATTTAAGCTCTCTTTAATCTTTGTACTTTGGATTTCATTAATCTCATTCAAGTTAAGCTTTTAAGTTCTTTAATCTTCTTCTACTTTTCTTAGTTTACCTAAATCCTTGATCCAATTGTTTAATTTCATACGGTTTGGATTTGTGGATGAGTTCGTGATCAAAGTTTAAACTTTCTTGTTTCTTTTTAAGCTCTCACACGTATAAGCTATAGGCCTTCTATGCTTATTGGCTTATTGCTTGTTTTAGCTTATTGGTTTTCGGATTTCATCAATGTTTTAGTCATTCAAAAGTTCCATTTATAAAGTTTACAATTTAACGTTTTCAAAAGTTGTCAAATTTAAGCTTTTTGAGTCGTTTAAGTTTTGGATTAGTTAGCTTATTGATTTTGCTTATTGAGTTTTTAAGTTACCACCAATTTCGGAACAAAATTGCTCCCATCGCAATAGTAGGGTTTGTACACATTCCGACGGGGTCACTGGTTTGATCGCAATAACCCTTTGTGGTTTTACTTTGCGATCGGTTGTCATTCCCCCTTATTCCGATCTGGGATTGCGATCGCTTATTGCGATCGAACATTCCGACGGGATTAAGGTCCTTTTTAAGTCGAAACTCTGGCCAATTTTTATTTACAACATTCCGATCTGACATTGCGACAAAGGGTTCTTAGATATTCCGATCTGACTTTCCGATAAGACATCATTCCGACTGCTTGATCTTAATTATTCCGATGGTAACAAACATGAACATTCCGATGGACTCCACTTTGACATTCCGATGGGTTGTTTTAGTTATATTCCGATGCTTATGTCTTTGATGCATTCCGATAGAAATAATTTTCAATATTCCGATAGAACAAGTTTTTAAGTATTAGTTCAATTAAGTTTTCAAAGTGTTTGTCTAATCTTTTCTTCACGTTTTCTAGCATTCAATCTAGTTTAATCTTTTAAAAGCTTTAATTTTACTCTTCGACACTTACTTATTTGTCATTAGTTTAAAATAGATAAACAAACCAAAACCTTTTTATTAACCAAGAACAAATCATTCCACTTAGAACCGTGATCAATTCGAGAGGATACCGAGAACTTAATCCGAACCATAGCAAATCAGTGTATCATTCGCCAATTATTTTCCATTTGATTTGCTTGTAATCTTTCCCATTTAAAAACTTGTTGATCATTCTCGACCCTAAGAATTATCTCACCTTCGGCAACATCGACTAAAGCTTTTCCGGTTCGCAAGAATGGGCGTCCAAGTATTAACGGAATACGAGGATCCACGTCATAATCAACAACAAAAAAATCAACTGGAAAAATGAATGTACCAACTTTAACAAAAACATCTTCAGCAATACCAACGGGGTAAGCAAGAGTTCGATTAGCTAGCGCAAGAGTCATACGGGTTGGTATAAGATCGGGTAATGATAACTTCTTGCAAACACTTAATGGCATTAAATTGATACTAGCCCCGAGATCCGCTAAGGCAGTACAATCTCCGATTTGGGAAAATGAACAAGGTAACATAAAACGACATGGATCTTCAAGTTTCTCTGGAAGTTCTTTGAGAAGGATTGCAGAACAATTTTCATTTAATCGAGTATTAACAAGCTCAGCCATCTTCTCCTTCTTACTAAGCAACTCCTTGAACATTTTAACAAATTTTGGCATTTGGATAAGAGCTTAAAGAAGGCTAATGTTAAAGTTCATTTGTGAGATCATCTTCAAAAAGGAAGAAACTTGAGTATCATCCTTAGTGAGCACTTTGCACTTATCTAATCGAGAAGGATAAGGAATATTGGGCTTAGGAGGTGTAGGTTGAGAAGGCAAAGGTTGAGAAGGTGAAGGTGGAGAAGGTGAAGGTTGAGAGGGTGAAGGGTTTTTCTTGTATACAACTTCAGGAAGAGACGGTGATGAGACTGCTTTTATACATAGTCTCATCATCCAAAACGGGCTTAAAATGGTAAACATATCATAAAATATGCCAAATATATGCTTGTGTTTGTTCAATGTGTATTTTAGGTACGGATATTGAGAAAATGGCAAAAGATCACAAGAAACAAGCAAAAACAAACACGGGAAACGAAGCCGCACAATGAACCGGGCCCTGTTGATTTTCCAAGAAAAGTCCTTGAAGAATTGAAGATTGAACAAGAAGGGTCTTTCATTATTGATGCATTGACACTTTAAACCCTTGTATATTCATAACTACAAGTTTGGTCCCTAAAGTTTGTCAAAATTACAAAAAGGACCCTCAACTTTAAAGAATCGGCAAGAATGGTCCCTCATATTTGAATACTTGTCACTTTTAGTCCTCCAAAAAGTCAAGACCTTGAAGATTGAAGAAATTATAAGTTTGGTCCTTCAAATATCATCAAATGGCAAAACAAGTCCTTGAAAACACTTTGCAAAACTTTTTGTGGCAAAAGTGTGAAAAACATAACTTGTATTACAAAGGATATTCAGTTTTGGCCTATTTAATTACAAGTGAAAGAAGAATGGAAGACAAGGGGTATTATCTGTCAAACATTGAAACTTACTTTAACCACTCACACCTCACCACATGTCCCACTCACCCCTTACAACCAATCAAAACCCATCATTTTTCCAACACACCAATCCACTCAGCCGGTTTATAACTAACTTAATTAGTTAATTATAAACACGCGCTAAACACCTTTTTCAAATGTTAAACCAGATCAAAACCTACTATTCATACCAAGAACATAAATTGGGGATTTGTGTTTAAGCTACAATTAGACCATAATCTTGTCCACATTTATGATTAGGGTTGTTATAAACATAACCCAACCCCTAAACCCTTTGCCACATCACCTAAAAGCTCACATGATATACCATGCTACACGTTTTTTGGGGAAGAAGACAAAACTTGGCAGAAAATCTACAAACCACAATCAAGCTTACATATTAAGCTTGTTTTGAGCCTTCAGATCAAATTTCACCCAGCTAACATCAACAAAACGCCAAGAGAACTTCACATGTTAAGCAAAATTCAAATTTCACAAGGGAAATTCTGGAATTTCACCAACTAGGGTTTATGTTTTTTATTCAGCATTTTAGGTTTCTTGTAGCCTATATAAGGCCTTAGCATTACAACATTTCATTTTGTTCTTGGATTCCTAGGTCAAAACTTTGTAAATCCTTGTTTCAAGTTAATGAAAAAGTGTGAAAGTTTGTGACGAATTCCAAGTTCCAATTTACTTTATCTGTTATTGTTTACATTTTATGAGTTTATGTTTGAAGTTTAAAAGATTGGTTTAAAGTTTGTGCAAGTTTGAAAAAGTTTTCAAAAATCTGATTATTTTTCTAAGTCTTAGTTCAAACACTTGAACTTTTGGATTATAAGTGATCATAACACCCTGATAAGGAGATTATCAAGGTGTAGTGAGCTTGTGGTTTGGGAGGATTAAAAGAGTGGGGAACAAGCTTGAATCAAATCAGTTTCATTTTTCATTTTACTTATATAATCTGTTTGCTACTCACCTTGTTGTTCTTAGTAGCTATTGGAAGCTTGTGCCTTGTTTAGCTAGGCAAATAAGCTCAACAATTGTTGAGTGTGGATGTACATTCATGAGGTTTGAGTTATATTTTCCAAAAATCTGTTGAAAAAGTGGTTATAAGTGATTTTGTGATCTGCTGTTGTATGAGGTGTTCTTGTGGCTTGAATCTTGTTAGTACTGCATGATATTGCTGGTATGATGCTAGATAAGGCTTGGGTAAATCTGTTATACACTTTTACTTTGTTAAATCTTGGATTAAAAAGTGAAAGGGGTGTTTGGGTCTACTATTTTAAGGTTCTTATTTGAGTTTGAGTTAGGGTTTAAGGTTGTCAAGTGTTGGTATCTGTTAATTAAGTTATTGTGTGCTGATATAAGCAAGTCTTGTGTTCTTGAACACCAAATTTGAGATTGTGCTATAACTTGCTTGTTTTTACCTATTTTGACTTGAAATTTTGGGAACACTTAGAGTGTATGCATGTTTAGGGTTGAAAAGTGGTAAAACATTGTTTGTATAATCTGATTAATATATTTGAGGGTTTAAATTTCAAAGATTGGTCAAGTATATCAGCAAAGTCATTTTTGTGTTCTTCATTGTTCATCAGTAATATTCATAGGCTTGATTCTAGGGCTAATCTTTGATTCAGTGTATGAAACAAGTTTATGTATGCTTATTTGAGTTTATTATAGCTTGTGTATGCTTTTGGTGCAATTTGGTTGGCTTAATTTTGCTTAATCTACTTATTACTTCAAAACTGCTTAATGTTCATGTTTGTGCTAGATCTGGTGACTGTTTGATTAAACTGTATCAACTGGCTTGGTGAAATTGTGTTTTCTTTTTTGATATTGACTCATTATAACCCACTGGTTATAAGGGTGCCTTGTTTTTTCATCAATTCCAACAAAAGTCCACTAAAGACAAACAGTCAAGAAAGTCAAGCAGTGGGAACCCTTTCCCACTAAAACTAGCCACTGCTAGTGTTAAATTATGAACAGTTTATCAATAAGCTATAATATCTTATTTAGACTTGCAACAACTTTGTTTTTGTAATCAATCTTCTTTATTTGACCTATTTGACTATACTAGAGCATTTGAGACTTTGACTTTTAGGTTTGACTAGAAAACCAACTTAGTTGACTTTTTCATAAGTGCTTATTTGCTTTTTCCAGCTTATTCAGTGTGCTTTTTGGATATATTTTTGATTATTATGCTTAGTTAAGTGATTTGAAACATTTTAAAAAAATAATCAGCCCTTGAATTGGTCTAGAACTCGAAAACGACTATTTTGTCGTTTTGTGTAGAGAGCTTTTGCTTATTTCAGGCTTATTTCTTGGGCTTATTCAATAATTATTTTTACAAACAGCTTTATAAGGTCAAGAGAAGGATGTGTGTCAAATTAGAGCTTATGGCATTAGCTTATGGCTTAATGGGCCAAAAAGCCCATTAAAAATAAGCTGTTTGCTTATTAAGCTATGATAAGCTCACTTTTAGCTTTTGGGCCTTTAGAGTTTTGTGTTTAAAATTGATTTTTAAGCTAGATGGGAAGTTTTGGGCTTATTTGGACAACTTTTTCTTATTGGGCCTTTAATAAGCCCATTAAGCTAATTGTTTGGACTTTTAGCCCATTTGGAGGCCCATTAGGGGTATTTTTATAAATTCAAGTTCATTTTCTGTTTATATAAGTTAATTTAAACTAGTTTGCAAGTTTTATAATTTTTTATAATTTTTGGATTTTTATTAATATTTTATTATCATTTTATTATTAAAAATTGTTTTTAAGATTTTTGCAACTTTTTCATTTTTTGTAGGTTAAAAACATTAAGTTAGGATTTTTAAAACTTTTAGATTAATTTTCTTGTCATTTAATTAATTTTTAGAATTATTTTAATATTTTAATAGTTTTTAATCATTTTTAAATAGTTATAATTATATTTAAATTTTACAAAAATAGTTTTTAGTACAATTAAGTTATTTTAGAGGTTTACAAATTGAAAAACCTCATTTTGGGCTTTTTGTTAATTAAATTGATTTTTTGGGCTTTATTTAGCATTAAAAAATTATTATTTAATTAAATAAAAGGTTTGAGTGATTTTTTTTTTTGTAAACTCTAATTACATTTTTTAGGATTTATTGCAATTTTCTAGGAATTTTTAGGGTAATTTTTAAATTTCTTCAAGTTTTACGGTTTTACGTTTACGACTTTAGTCTTAGTGTAATTTTAATCGTGACCGTCATACTTTTCTCCTTTCTTTCTTCATAATCATAACCACAAATTTTTAATCATCTCTTAACACAACACACTATCCTCCTTGAGAACGAACTCACCTTTGGGTCATTTGTGCACGGTTTTCCTAAATTGTCGTACTTACCCTAATTACGCTCTTTGTTTTCCTAAACAAAAGTGTATTTTTACAACTATCATATTTGGCGCCACTGCCGGGGAGGCGTGTTGTGTTTTGATTTGAACAAATTTTGTTTTTATATTAGCCATAATAACTATTTGTGTGATTATCACTCTAATCACACGTATTATCGGTTTTCGTTTTTTGTGTGAATATTTTTACTATATTGTATACGTATCACAATAAATTCACAAGTACTCCAAAAGTGTGAAAACACAACCTTGATTTGGGAGTTCATCACTCAATCATTGTATTCGAATCTCAAACAAAGAAAAAAGGCAAAATAGATAATTACTTTCGCGAAGCTTGATTTTAATTAACACAAACTATAAGGTGGGTATAAGGCGGTTGTATTTCACGACCTAAGGGAAAAAGGCTCTTAAGTGCTTAGCGCCGCCTCGTTTCCTCCGCTTGCTTGTGCGTGTTTAGATAAAAAGGGCTAATCGAGGGTTTGCCAACCAAAGTATTATCTACGTATCTATATATTTTCTTGGTTTCAAAAGATTAAACCCCTCTTGGACGTTGTGGTGTTCCACCAACGTTCTTAAGTTATCGAAGGCGTTCACTTCACATGATCGTTTTCATTCCTTGAGGCTCCTTTAATCGAGAGATTTGATTTGAGGAGAGATTTGTAGATTTGTGTCTACGTAATACATCACAAAATCCAAAAAAGTAAAAACAATCAAAAGCACAAAAAAATTGGAAAAAGTTAAAAACACCCAAAAGAATCTTCTTTGCTCATCCCCACGTTGTACGTGAAGTTTATGCAAACTCGTAACCAAGCAAGACGTGCACGTAAACGTCATAATCGAAAGGAACAATCACCAAGTGAAGAATCTCCAAGTGAGGAACCTATATAGAACAAGACGCTATCATGGCTAATCGTACTATGAGGGAGTTGCTTCAAGTACCCACTAAGGGTTTTGGTGAAGCCATTGTGATTCCCGCTATCCTTACGGAGAATTTCGAGATCAAGACAGGTTTAATGTCCATGCTTCAATCAAACAAGTTTCACGGACATGAAAAAGACAACCCACAATATCACATTAGGCAATTCAATCGTCTCACCGCCACTAGAATGTTTAAGGATGTGCCCCATGACGCCATTAAGATGATGTTGTTTCCATACTCGTTAGATGGAACCCACAAGATATGGCTCGAGAAAGAACCCCCATATTTGATTTTTGCCGTGGGGGGATCTCGTTTCTATGTTTGTGAATCAATTTTTTCCACCATCTAAAACAACACATTTGAAAAACGAGATTTCAAGATTTACTGAAAGGTCTAATGAGAGTTTTTCTATGGCTTGGGAAAGGTTTAAAGAAATGTTACATGAATGTCCACACCATGATTTTTCCGAATTGCATAAAATTGACACTTTTTATAATGGGCTTAATGATCAAGAACGAGATTAATTGAATGCCGCCGCGGGTGGTAAATTTTTGTGCAAAATGACCTATGAGGCTTTAAAAATCATTGAGAATAGGTCTAAGGTTTACAACCCTCGTAACACACCGAGTGTTGCCACTATGGGTTCATCATCGTCGTCTTGTAACATGAGTGCCTTGCAAGATGAAGCAAATGAGGAAAATAGGTTTTTCGATAGATTTTTTACTCTCATGACTCATTGGAAAGCACAAGATGCTTTGAATTCCGCATCGGTTAAGGCGGTTGGAAAAAGTTGTATTTCGTGTGGTGGAGCTGATGATTTTTCCGAGTTCATTACTACGGATGGTAACACTTCGAGTGCTTATATAGCAACGGGAACTTACAACCAAAACGGTCAAGATTTCCGCCCAAATCAAGCTCCACAAAATCAAAATGCTAATAACTATCAAAACAACAATCAAAGTGGTGGTTATCAAGGCAATCAACGTAACTATAACAAGGGTAATTACCAAAGTGGGAACAATGGGCAAGTTCAAAATCAAAACCAAAACCGTGATTTTCAAACTACTACACAAGGTTTTCAAAATGCTCACACTAAAAATCTAAATGGAGAATTTTTGGATTATGCAAAAGTAAATGATGCTATGTTTGATAACATGCAACGTGAGATGATTAGCTTAAGATCCGAGTTGAAAAACGAGCTTAAAAACGAGCTTAAAAACGAACTTGCTAATGAATTGAAAACTCATGCTAATAAAATGGAAGGAAACGTTCAACGTCTTCAACAAAATCAACAAAAGATGAAACAAGGTCAACATGAGATTAAGAAAGAATTGTTAAAAGCGAATAAAAGGCAATCAAAATTTGAAGATCGAATGGGTAAAATGTTTGAAGAAACATACCCTCTTCTTTGGGTGGTCTTCCTAGTGATACCATTGCGAACCCGAAAGGAGAACTGAAGGTTATTACTACTCGTAGTGGTAAAACAGGAACCAATCTCTCGTCCTAGTACTTCTACGGAGAAGGAAATCGAGAAAGAGCCCGAGGTGGTGGTCGAAGAGGAGCATATCCCAATCCCACAAAGTACCGATCAAACCACACCTAAGGTTGAACCAATACCAATTGTGGAACCCAAGATTCCAAGGCCGATGCCTATGCCCCAACCCACACCATCCTTACCTTGCCCATCAAGACAAAACAAGGAAAAGTCACAAGAACGTAACAATTACCAATTTGAGCTTTTTATTAAAATGTTTCTTGACTTGCATTTTAACATAAGTTTTGCCGACGCTTTGGTCATCATGCCTCGATTTGCCTCCAACTTCAAAAGTACGTTGAATAACAAAGAGAAATTGCAAAAGTCGTCTAGTTGTTCATCGGTTTTTCTTAGCCGCATACCTCAAAAAGTCGATGATCCTGGTAAATTTTTAATTAATGTGGTATTCAAGATATTGAAGAATGCTACGCCTTGGCTGATCTTGGTGCTAGTATAAATTTGATGCCTCTTGAGATTTTTAAGTCGCTCAATCTTCCTAATCTCACTCCTTCAAGAGTGTCAATCGAGATGCCGAATCATTCTACGATTCTAGCTTGTGGAGTAGCCGAAGACGTTTTCGTAAAAGTTGGAAAATTTTACTATCCCGTGGACTTTATCGTTGTAGATATTCCCATGGATCCTAAAGTTCCTCTAATTTTGGGTCGTTCATTTTTGGATACATCAAAAGCACTTATTGATGTTCATTCTAGGAAAATCACTCTACGTTTCAATGAGGAGGAACTCGTCATAAATGCAATTCAAAACTCCAAGCTTTCTCATGTTTATTCTATCACGTCTTTGAACCATGTTGATTCAATAAAAAACATTTGCAAAGAATTTGCAAAAAGAGTTTTAGGAATTGTCGATAAAAATGATTTTCCATCCCCTCCGCCAGTGGAGGTTAAGAGTATTGAACCTACGTCTTCAATCACAAAAGATCTTTCGGATGATGAATACGTTGACACCGAGGGGGCGGTGTTCTTTATTGATAAACGTTTTGAGAACTTACCACCACCTAAACGTGACTTAAATGTGAGAATTTTTAGTGTGCCTAACATCGTCTTAGAAACACCAAATATTTTTGACATAATCAAATCGGGTTTTCATAAAGAGTTTTCAAAAGATGAAAAAGGAAAAGATTTTGAATTGGATTTAAAAGATTTTTCTAAAATTCTAACTCCGTCATCACCTCGTGTTTTGAGTACTACAAGCTCGTCTACCCCTTTTGATGATGCTTTGTGTGGTTTTAGTGTGGGGAAGCCCCTTATGTTCCCTTCCATTTCTCCACCGAGGACGAGATATTCGATCCCGGAATTGCTTATAAAGGGATATCTCGGTCTTCCACTGATGCAATAAATGGAAAACACTTTCATTTGTTTGGTGTGAGTCTACCTCGAGTAGCTCATGATATTAGTGACTTACCCATTGTCTCACCCTTCTATTTCTCACCTCTTTTCTTTGACCCCTTTGGGGTTGTTATGGCTTCGGGTAATGTAGCGGTGTTTCGTCTTTCTTCCGAAAACAAGGACACTAACTTTAACCCCGCTATACGTTTATCGGGTTTTTAAAGTACTCCACGTACTTTTGGGCCTTTTTTATCATGTAAGCCCCACCAAAAATTGACCATACCATGATTATCCCTAAATGATCACATTTATGGGGATTTGAGACGAGCTTTTGACTCGGTTATAAAAAACGAGGTGCCTCGTGGGGGAGTCCCATGCTTATCCATGTACATATTATCGCTTTCTAATGTAGTTTTACGTGAGGGGATTTGTGCCCTTCCAACCTTTGTTCCGTGGTTGTTTGTGCATTGTGGTTTTAGATGATCATTATCTTCACGATTGGAGCCTCTCGTGTTCATTTTATGGGAGCACTCGATCGTTTGCTTTGAATAATTTCTCGATATCCATATGATATATCCTTGATTGTTCTAACCTTAGGTTTATAGCACACTTCATAAACGGCTATTTATTTAATGGTTCCACCCTTTTCATGCTAGATGGCATTCGACTTTGTCTCTATTATGGGGGTATTTCACCCCTAGACTCGAAACATTGAGGACAATGTTTAACTTTAGTATGGGGGGGTGAATAGATACTTGCCTTGCCAAACCTTCACGCTTTCCAAAGTTTATCTTTTTGTTTAATGTTTTGTTGCAAAATAAGGCTAAAAATGGCCAAATTTTAAATTTTTTCTTATGTTTTATAAGTGTTTGAAGACACGAATGTAGATTTTCCGATGGCGAGAATGAGAGTAATTTTTGACTCGACCGTGCATGTTGAGCACTTAGCTTCGATTCCTTAACTTTATATTAAGCTAAGTCTCTTAAATAAGGACGAGAAATGATATAGTTAATTATAAGTTACTATGCTAAACGTAGAGTACTTGTATTCTTTCAAAAACTCATGTGTTCTCGTTGTTTGCTTATTCTCCATTCGCTTATATATATATATTGCTAATAAGTATTGGCTTAGCGGTTTAGTCTTGATTGTTTGTTTCTAGTCTTTTCTAGTAGCTTCCATGTAATTAAATTGGGAAGACATTAAGGTATCGCCAGCGTCACGGTTTTGAAGTACTGGCAACCCGAATAATCGAAAGCTTCACCTAATAATAAGATTTCAAGTGCTCACCTAAATCAAGCAAACAATTTGAAGCTCACAAGGCCAAAAAATCTATGCGAAATTGAAAGTGAATTATGCCTTAATCTTTGAAGCTTTAAAGATCCAAAATTCGCTTTTAGCATGAGGATATACGTCTTTGGCCATAATAAACACCTCATGGCGAGGTTAAATAAAAGGCAAGGCAAGACCTAAGTCAGAATAAAAGCTTCATGGCGAAGTTGAATAAAAGATGGAGGTAAACCTATGATAATAAGGCCCATCCGTTTGGGGGCGTATAAAAGTCTTGGTAATAAGTCTCATGTTCAAAACCGTTATAAAACCGTGTTTATCGATCCTTCTTGTTGACTTAATTTTTTGACATCGTTGTCTATTAGGGGGGGGGGGGGGTTATTAATTCGATGGTCTTGGTTACACCATTATGAATCTATTTTTAGACTTAAATCTCTATCATCGCATAAGTAAAAAATGTATCATCGTGATCATTCAAGACAAATGATCTCGTTACACGCTTGGCATGGAATTGGGTGAAAATCAAGGACGACGAAATTATTTCTACAAAGCATTCACGTGTTCTTGTTCTATGAACCTAAACGTCCCATTTTGCGATGAAAATCATACATTATGTCTAAAAGAACGCAAGTAGTAGCAAGTAGTGGTAGTATAGTAAGTTTATTATTCAATAAAAGTTCATAAAAATGAATTTTGGAGGTGCTATGATACTTTGTTCTAGCATTGCGTGAGAGCACGACAATGGTTTAGTATGAGGGAGTGATGAGACTGCTTTTATACATAGTCTCATCATCCAAAACGGGCTTAAAATGGTAAAAATATCATAAAATGTGCCAAATATATGTTTGCGTTTGTTCAATGTGTAGTTTAGGTACGGATATTGAGAAAATGGCAAAAAATCACAAGAAACAAGCAGATGAGGTATAGAGAGAGAAAGGAGAGAAAAGAAAAGTAGAGAGAGAAAGTGTTATTTGATTAAATGAAAAGTTATGAAAATGAATGAACCACCCCTCCTAACATGCTAGGAGGGGTATATATAGCCCACCCTACATGTGGGCTATATGGGCTATACTTGGATCACGAGCCTAATACAATAATATCTCGTTGGAGCGACTGATCCTTCATAAATACGTAAAAACGTATTTCCAACAATCTCCCCCTAAGGGAGGCCGCTCCAAGTTACAAAGTTCTAAATATTATATAGCTCGTGATCTATGCTAATAATGATGAGACCGAGACTTTCTTTGGAAAAACGTATTTCCAACAATCTCCCCCTAAGGGAGGTCACACCATTTTACAAAAATCTTAAACCTAGCATACTATGCTTGAGTCTTCGATCTTGTTCTTGTGAATATGCTTGATGTGATATTTGACTTTAGTCTTGAGTATGTTTCCTTGCCTTGACCTTGTGCATTCTTCACTTGTGATATTTGCCTCTTCGTGACTTCATGTTCCACATACTTATACTTTTAAATTCTTGAAAGCTTCAGAGTTTGATACAGCGGAAGACTTGACCTTCAGGCTTTCTTGAATTTGTTGAAGTACTAATTGTATGTAGTATAAGCATGTGGTGACGACTTCTTCTGGATTGTACACCGCAATGCCACCTTCTTGTTACGCTGCATAAGACAGTTAGCAACAAACAATATACACGGATGAAATGGCCTTGAACATTTCATTCTAATTCGGTAGCATTTTACCTCCGGTCGGTGAAGACCGTTGGACGATATTAAATATCGTACTTGTGGCAGGTAGTTTCAATAAAGAACCTCCTTGACAAGATTTCGCGGGTAAACCCGTTCTCTTTACTCGACCGTCCAAAGCTGACTGCGAACGTAAAGAGTGAATCATTTGGATAATATTATCCGCATGATTTGAAGCCGTCAATTCATGTTCCTGGAACAAGTGAAGTTCAATTAAGAACCGCACCATCGTTGCTTTCCAGTTGTCACGAGCTTGATTCATATAGAATCTTGCAAGTTACCTACCAAGTGCTGTTTGATATTAACACTAGAAGGATTTCCATTCGTCACTGCAAATACTTAATAGTATTACTCTGAATGTTCTGGCAAGATCACTAAGATATTGCGTAGAGGCCTGGAACGTGTTTAAATTCATTTAAGAGTTTAAACCACTGTTGCTTTCCAGTTATCACAAGTTTGATTCATAAAGAATCGCACAAGCACCTACCATAAGCTTTTTGACGTTCGCTCAAGAAGGATTTCCATCTTCATTGTAAATACTTTCGTATTACTCGGATGTTCAGGCAAGATCATGAAGATTTTGCGTAGGACTCTTAATAACTTTCTTACTTTTCACAGTGTGTGAAGAAGCAAGTAAATATGAAAGTGTGTCCTAATGAAATATTTGATGATCTCAAATGGCTCTAGACTCGATCGTGCATTTTGGATTTTAGTGATCGGAGGCTGGAGAGGAGTGCTACCTTTTCAATACCAATTTATTCGGAGTGAATAAATCAATAGATAATGTGTTGTCTCCGTGTGATTAAAACAAATATCTTTTGAGAGATATCTGAGTTAGCTGGGATGGGTTGTGCCTTGCATCACTGGGTACATGATGTCTATCTTCAATATCGAGAATCATAAATGATCTCAATAGCATATGAATTGACCCGGTTTCTGCCTAAGGTTGTAAGGAGGGCTTCTTTCTTTACACCCTTTATCTTTACAATTCTTTTTCATTCTTCAACCCCTTCAATGCTTACCAATACGTCATAACTAGCACCTTGTTGTGATTGTTCCAGTGCTAACTTAAGTACTTGGTCGGCATTCAGCTACGTTCACAATCTTTCTCCATCTTTCCTAAGGACTACTATTTCTAGCTATGGAATGTCCTTGGGAAGATTCCTCCGGTTCTAGAGAAATCATTGGACTTTAACCTATCCTACCATCCTTATGTCACCACAATCTTCACCGTCGTGAATAGAGATGTTTTGGGTAAGTGTATGTCACCATGAAATCCATTTTGAAGTGCAAATCCATTTTGCTCCCCCTTAACATATGCTACGATATTCGAAAACATTTCGCACATGTCGGGATGAGCTAACACGTTAAGTCAAACCATTTGTGATTAATCATTTCCCATATTAAATTACATTTTCTCCCCCATATTAAAAATATTAACCCAATCGATGTTTTTAATATCAATTGATTTAATAGCATTTTAAGAAAATTTGGGAAGAAAAATGCAAATCCAATTATCTTCGTGATTTTAACAAGCTCCCCCTCAAATTAATGAGGGTGTACTTGAAACGTAAATTAAATACCTTTTAAACACAAGTGTAAGGTATTTATCACGTGCAAAGATGATAATGAATTCACAAGATTAGCAATTTACGAGGTAGGACCTGAATGATGGAGAACATCATATGAAAGATTCACATGGTTCTTGTTCACGAATGATGGTCACCTCGTCACGTCTGAAGTTATCTCTTGACTCCATATGTATGATTGATATCGTTGTCTTGACACCAATATGTGAACTTGGCACTCTCGACATCAAGGATTCTGAATGCTGGACAATTGCTCCCCCTCAATTGTTGACCCGTGTTCTATTGAAAGAGCTGTAGTCATCGTTTGAGTAGTCGCATCGTCGAGTATGTAGATATCAATGGTAAGTTGCTACGGTTGGTGGAGATGATAACTTCGGATTTTGGAGTCAAAGCTTTCCGGTGAAATGCTTGACTTCAATGTGAAAAGCGGGTTACTATCGAAAATAATAGCAAACCATATGGAGCATGTTTTAAATCTTTTAAACTTATGCTCGAACTTTATTTACAACCCCGTGTCATTATTGAATGACATTTCTAGGTTCGTAAATATTATCGATTCCAGAAGACATGCTCGTTTTATCAAAACGTTTTTGAACACACAATTTTGAAAGATTTAGAAAAAACCTTTTGAGAAATTCTCGAAAAATTGTGTTCAAAGTTTTGAAAACCAATTACTTGAGCTTAAGATGTTGAATATCTTACGAAACGAGCTCAAGTCCGAGAAGATGTAAACTTCCCGTTGTTAAGGATAAGTTTATCATCGGCGATAAACTTTCCTTTTAACTGAAGAACGAGTCCTAAGCTGATATTTACTTAGAAATCGTTTTCATGAGCTTGAAAACTTTGACTGTTTTAACGGAAAGCTCATGACCGAGAAAGGTTAATTTCTCGTTATGAGGAAAAGTTCTCTTATTTAAAAGATACACTTTCCTTTCTGAGCTTAAAACTTCGAATGTTTTAATACAAGCTCATGACCGAGAAAGGTGAATTTCTCGTTAAGAGGATAAGTTATCATAAAAGATAAACTTTCCTTTATTTTAAGTTCGAGTTACAGTCTGACATTTAACTGTAAGTCATAGTGCATGAGCTTAAAAACTTCGAATGTTTTTAATATTAGCTCATGCCCGAGAAAACTTAATTTCTCGTTGTTAGGATAAGTTTACCATCGGCGATAAACTTTCCTTTCTTTGAAGATCGAGTTATAGTCTGTGATGTGACTATAAGTCCTTGTTCACGAGCTTAAAACCATTGAATAGTTTAAATGTAAGCTCGTGTCCGAGAAAATTTAATTTCTCGTTTTAAGGATAAGTCATCATCGGGATGAACTTTCCTGTCTTTTGAGAGCGAGTTACAGTCTGTTATGTGACTGTAAGTCCTTGTGGTAAGCTTAACCATGAATCCCCTGAGACACTTGTTTCTCCGATATCTGCTTTTTCAGCAACCAAACTCTAAGAGTGTCCTTAGTTGAACGGTATACAACGATTGAACCGCTTCGTTCTTTTGGAACATCAACTTTGGTACCTGCATTCTCATTAGGAATTTGCTTGCTTTGACATGGGTTAGCGATATCAATTTTAGAAGCACGTGGGGGTTCACGGTTTTCTTTTCTTGTGTCAGAGGTGGCCTGAGGGGATGATTCACTTGTCTTAGTTGGCAAACGTTTCCTTTTATAGAAAACCTTAAGTTCAGGCTTAAGTGATGTATCATCCTTTGCAATTTCCTCCCTAGTAGTCTTCGTAGAATCAGAGACAATCCTAGTTAAAGGGCACTCGTTTCCTACAAGAGTGAAAGTTCTACCAGTGGGGCGCCACATTTTACCAATGGGTTTGATTTTAGCGACCCACTGGGATTTAATTCTAGCACGGGAGTTCACCTCATTAAGTAGTTTCTTGATACAAGAATCATGATTTGCCGTAAAGACACATTTTCTACATGTTTTACAAGTAGCATATTTAATGTCCGAGTATTTCCTAGATGATTGATCGATGCTCCTAGGAGATGACATGCTATGGTTAGCAGTGTTGGGTAATCTAGAAGGCATCTGACTAGGTTGGACATTACTATCTCTTACATGTGTCTTTTGAATAGCTTCCCTTTGACCAAAATCATGGCGCACATCAGTTGAACTAGTCCTAGACGTGTTCATTGAACTATTCTTAGAGAAACTAGGGGCAATCATGTGATGAGGTCTTGCTAAAACTGATTTAGTCACATTAGGCCTAGTTGGTGGAGTGACTGTTCTAGAAATATGTCCCAAATCAACTTGGGAGGCAAACCGCGGTCTCGAGGATTGTGGTCGTTCGGATCTAAATGCAGTAGGTTGTCTGACAATCGGTTGTCTGACGAACTGATTTGTAGGCGGTTTCCCCAAGATTGATGGTTTTTCAAGCTTAGTGTCCACACTAGGTCCTCTATTTCTCCTTAACTCGTTTTTCAACGCAGCTATAGCAAACACCTTTTCTTGAACTTGGGCTTTTAACGTCTCATTTTCTTTGAGCAATTCATCTTGGGATGCCAATTTAGACTCTAGTAACTGAATTTGTTTCAAAAGATTATCCTTTTCAGCTTTAGAATCTGAAACTTTTTGATCCAATTTTCTTTCAAGAACAACGTTAGACTTTTCAAGTTTTTCAAAGTATGTTTCAAATTTGATCGTTTTCTTTGAAAACTCAAGTTTGGCATCCTCAAGATCTTTTGATTGCCGAGCTACGATCGTTTCGAGCTCTTTAATCTTGGAATCAGAATCAGTTAACGAGGCAGTTATAAAGCATTTATCATGATGTTTAGCATTTTGAACACTTTCTCCCCCATTATGACTCTCATCGGATGAATCAGAAGTGGTATTTCTATCACTCTTTTCCATCCCATGTTTGTCATAATTAGGTTCAGAATGCCCAATATGCGGCATGTCATCAGCATATACATCATAAACAACATTACATTGTACCATGTTTGCCGGCTCTTCGTCATAAACGGGTATGGTGTCATCAAGAGAGATCTCGTGAACATTCCCTGACGTGCCACTGGTATCATGTTGTCCTCCTGATTCCGTGCTCTTGCCATCGTTAGGCTCAAAGTTTTCAACCGTATGACCAGTTTCCTCTTGCATCGAAGAGTCTTGCACTCCATTATCATACCCTTGCTGAAGTCGAGATCTTTCATAAATCGAAGACGAGACCGATGACATGAGTTTCAAAATCGTATCACGGAAAACTCAAAGCTCGGTATTTGTATCTCGAAGAAATGATTGGCAAATCACTGAGCTTTCAGGCTTGATGATATTGAATTGGAGGAAAGGCGTGAGTTGTGTCACAAGAGCCTTATAGGCAAGTGCCGATGCAAAGTAATTAAAGTTGTCATTGTTGAGTTGCTCGGCGAGTTGGCTCAAAGTGGTGAATATTGAGTCGATGAATATATGACGATCTTGACCAAAGATTGTCATAAATTCGCTCCCTCCTTGAATCCTCGAAAGAGTGACAAGATGAGACTGAAGCATTTGAAATGAAGTGATGCCACTTTTCCTGACTTTGTCTTGCATTTTATGCGCTTCTCCCTTTTGACATGTCGAATCGAACGAATCCATTGAATATCGAGGAAAAAATGATGTGGATGTTGTTGTTTTCAGGATTTTACAATTCGACTCGGCTCAAAAGTTGTTGTCGGCTCAAAACGATGATAAAATAAACCGGAGACCAATTCAAATGAAACCCGTCAACAAATAAATCCAACTTACGGGAAATATAATGAACGGGCCGTCAAATATTTTACCACTTAAGTTCTTTCGGAATACCCGCCTATACGATGTACCAAAAAAATAACTTTAAAATATATAGAAATAAAAATCTTAAAAAAATAACTTAACTAAAAATAAAAATAAAAATAGAAAAATTTGATATTTTAAAAAAATCTGATATTTAAAAAACTGATATGAAAAATAAAAAATCTCATAGTTTTTTAAAAACAAATCCCAAGATTTAAAATATCTAAGATTAAAAAAAATAAAATAAAACGTGGCGCTTTGTTTTCTCCGCCCTATTTTAACTCAGTCACCCAAACTTTAAAATATTACTACACGTGGCTATCTTTTAACACTGGTTTAACTGCCCCTTGTTTTGTCCGCCCTTAACACAACTTTCTCTCAGCCCTTGTTTTATCCGCCCCCAACTTTATCTGCTTACACACACTCGCTTATCTCTTTCCAAAACGTAATCTCTCTCTCTTCTCCCAAGTTTACTCCGCCTCCTTGATCTTCTTTCTATGCATACTCAAAAACCCAGCCACCAAATTAATCAAAACTCAATCTTCCTAAACCGAATCTCACAAACCCACTTTCACTAGCCGCTATTAAAAAAAATAAAAAAATCAAACAGTATGAAGATCGTATAAACGAAACAATCAGCAGCTTCAAGATCCTTGAAGGGGTCTCGGGTAGGTCTTGATTTAAGTTTTAATTGTAGTCTCTCTCATCTGTAGTGTCTTTCTTGTGAAGTTTTTCTTGGATACAACCGAGGGTGTTTGTTTGAGTGCGAGAGTTGTGATGGGTCGATGAGTTGTGGAGAGTTGTTGAGTCGTTTATGACGTTTGATAAAAAAGGATGGAGTCCTTTTGTTTTGAGACAACTTTCAAACCGAAACAAAATGGGTCAAGTTGTGAGGGTCGAGATTGATGTGATGGTGAGGGGTGTGTTTGTGTTTGTGTGAGGCGGTTAGGGAGTCGAGGGTGTGTGAGTGGTTCGAGAGTGAGTGTCGAGGGTTTGAGGGAGGGTCGAGGTCGAGGGTGAGTGAGGGGTTCGAGTGGTTTTGTTGGTTGGAGTCCTAGTCAAAAAGAGCTTACAATTTTGAGTCAAGTCGAGACTTTGTGTTGGGGTGTGTGGGTGAGAGTATTGTGCTTAGTAGATTGTGAGTGGGTGTCCGAGAGTTTGTTTTGGTTTTGAATCGAGTCTCGGTCAAGTCCAAAATTTTGTTTTGAGTTGTATTAAAAAATGAGTCGAGTTCGTTGTTGAGACGAGGGTGGGTGGTTGAGTCTGATGTCCCGTTATGTTTGCATCCCTTGGAGATTCTTTATACGGAATAAACCGTCTATACGGAATAAGTCGTGTCTACACGGAATAAATCGTGTCTATGCGGAATAAACCGTGTCTATGCGGAAAGTCTATTCGGAAAAAGGTCTATTCGGAAAGTCTATTCGGAATGTTGGCTATTCGGAAAGATTTCTATTCGGAAAAATGGGCTATTCGGAAAGATGGGCTATTCGGAAAAATTTACTCGGAAAGTCTATTCGGAAAAAGATCTATTCGAAAAGAACGGAAAACTGATAAGAAAACTGAAAGATTTGGATTGGTTTGGACAGTGTTGACAGATTGGACAGTTGGACTGATATGAAAAAGAAGAAGAAAACTGATTAAAAAAATACTGTCACCCAGATAAAGAAAAACAAAAAAAAAATGATAAAAGGGATTAAAAAACTGATCTAAAACTGAAACCAAAACGGATGAGACGAAAACTTATTATGATAAAAAAAAAGTTATATAAAAAAAAATTATATGGAAAAACTGATGAGACGAATAAGATGAGACTGATGATTTAATAATAAAAAAAAATGATTCACAAACTGATAGAAAAATAAAATAAAAAAAAATAAAAATTGATAAAACAATAGATGAAAATGATTATAAAAAAATGAGTGATTATAAAAAAAAATGATTTTGATAAAAGATTATAAAAGAGACAAAGTGATTTAGAAAGAAAGGGTTTTTATTATAAAATCAATAGATAAAAAAAACGCAAATCTTAAGATTTAACCATGGCTCTGATACCAATTGAAGGTCTACTAATTCTTAGGATTGTGCAATCTATGGATTAGATCTATTGATAAGACGGTGGAGATGGGGAGGAAGGAGATGATGGTGTAGAGAGAGAAAGGAGGGAAAAGAAAAGTAGAGAGAGAAAGATTAATTTATTAAAATGAAAGTTGTTGAATGAAAGAACCACCCCTCCTAACATGCTAGGAGGGGTATATATAGCCCACCCTACATGTGGGCTATATGGGCTATACTTGGATCACGAGCCCAATATCGTTGGAGTGACCGATCCTTTCTAAATACGTAAAAACGTATTTCCAACAATCTCCCCCTAAGGGAGGTCGCTCCAAGTTACAAAGTTCTAAATATTATATAGCTCGTGATCTATGCTAATAATGATGTGACCGAGACTTTCTTTGGAAAAACGTATTTCCAACAAAAACAAACACGGGAAACGAAGCAGCACAATAAACCGGGCCCTAAAGTTGATTTTCTAAGAAAAGTCCTTGAAGAATTGAAGATTGTATAAGAAGGGTCCTTCGTTATTGATGAATTGACACTTTAAACCCTTGTATATTCATAACTACAAGTTTAGTCCCTAAAGTTTGTCAAAAATACAAAAAGGACCCTCAACTTTGAAGAATTGGCAAAAATGGTCCCTTATATTTGAAGATTTGTCACTTTTAGTCCTCTACAAAGTCAACAATACAAGTCAAGACCTTGAATATTGAATACATTACAAGTTTGGTCCTTCAAATATCATCAAATGGCAAAACAAGTCCTTGAAAACACTTTTCAAAACTTTTTGTGGCAAAAGTGTGAAAAACATAACTTGTATTACAAAGGATATTCAGTTTTGGCCTATTTAATTGCCAGTGAAAGAAGAATGGAAGACAAGGGGTATTATCTGTCAAACTAAATTTACCTTAACCACTCACACCTCACCACGTGTCCCACTTGAAAGTTTATGGACATAAAATTAAATAGTCGTGTGATAGGATCGAACTCGGGATTACAGGATTGCACACAATACGTAAAGGATTAGATAATTTTAATAAATATATTTATTATATATTAAATATAAATCGAGCTTAATTAACGATCGTTAATAATTAATAGTTAAGTGTAAACGAGCGTTATGGAATTAAATAGAAGAGAAAACAAGAAACGGAAAGTTCTGGAAACCCCTTTGGGGGTCTATAGCCGTCAGCTATAAGGGAAAAAAGGAAGGGCGAATTGTTACCTAATCTTGATTAGTACTTGGAGAACAAGTATTGGAATCCTATAAATACCCCATAAAGCCTTCATAATTTTTGTCCCTCCCCTCCTCTCTTCTCCTTGCGATCGAAAACCAACACCCTCATAGGGTTTCGGTTTGTTTTAGCTATAATTCACAAGTATTGAAGCTCCGGTTTTATAGTGCTGGCCTCACGATTTATCCGTTGCATTACATTTGTACAAGAGAGTAATATAGTTTCACTATAAATATATCTTGGTATTCTTCATATAAACCCTAATTCGTGATTCGTCGGTGTTCTTGAGGAATTGCTCTAGCTTAAAGGTATGTAACCCTAACTCGATTAATTATGAATGTGTTATTAATTATGATCTTGTTAAACGCTTCCGCTATGTGTGATTTGATCTTAATTAGGGTTTTGTGTAATTGTTATGAGTAATATAAACTTTCAGTGGCATCCAAAGCCGTTTTAACATGTTATAATTATCGAGATCTAAAGTTTTTTTTAACTAAAATTGGTTTGAGTTAAAATCACATGATGTTTTTTAGGTTTTCATTAAAAACTTGGGTTTTGTTTTTTAAATTAGGTCGGCTTAGCCGAATTTTTTTTTAAAAAAAGTTTTTTTGAAACCCTAAAGACTTACATGGTGATTATCTTTAGATGTTTTGCATGAAGTAATTGTTATGTCATGTATAGTTACGATCCGTAGAGAGATTTAATTGTTAAGATTATGTGGGGGAGATCCGTGATGAACATGCATGTTTTTTCAAGGATCATATGATTTTATATGCTATATGCTTTATTTGATTCAAAAGTTTTAAAATTAGGGAAGACTTTTTATGTTTATAAAAACCCTAGATTTTATGTTTTTGAATAAATTGCTATGCATGTGGCTATTTGATTTAGTTTATTTTGTACCTACTTGTTTTCATACGTTTTTATTGATTGTAGGTTGTAAACAAGGGTAATTTTTTACAAAAAAAATTAATATGGATTAAATCATATAAAAATTAATGAATTGTTTTGAGATCTAATTGACATATGATTTGCGTTGATTGGAATTGCAATAATAACTTAACGGCCTACTCAACTTTGACAAACTATAAAGTGGGTATAACGCACCGCTGGTCATGAACCCGGTTAAGGAAGGAGGTGTTACGCTTCAGCGCTGACCAAATTCCCGGCTTGCCTGTGCGTCAAAGTTGTAATTACCTACGGTTATAATTTACATAATTCCTTAAGGTTGATTTAACCGCAAATTCACATCTGAAACACAATGAATAAGGTTATTGCTTTGTGCTTTAGCCAAGTTCTAGGAACGTGAGGCCTGGATTGTTGTGGGTAAAATCTTTAATTGGTTTAACCAATACCTCAACTTGCAAATATATGGCGAAATTTTAGTCTCACCAAAAGGTTTACTAAAAGTTTTATTAAACTTATGATATGGAGATGTATGCATGCTTCTCCCTACATGATTTTGACACCAAAATCAATACCCTTAAATTTAAGTCTTACGCCATCTAGTTGACGAACACTTGAAGTTACAATGTCGTCATGTGAGATCTTGGATGGTATTATAATGGAAAGAAAACTTCATGACTGAATGAGATTGCACATGAAGGTTTTGCGTTCTTTAGATTAGTTGACTTGATTGATTTACTCAGTGAGATCTGGAAACTTAAGGCATAAAGTAGGGATGAAACATGTTTACAATGCAAATGATTTTTGGCAACGTAAATCCCTAAAAATATCTAGAAATTGTAAATTTGTTTGTCAATTATTGTTCGACAAGTTACCATGTTGAGTACATTTATCACTAGCAGATCAACTGATGTGATAAGTTTATGTCAATGTGGATTCTAGTTTTCAAGGAAAATACTATGTTTTCAATTACCGAGGTAATTTATTTTCTTGAATGGTATTATCAAAAATACTAATATTTTGAACTTATTTCTGTAGAAATGGCTCAACCCGATAACAACACGTTGAGTTCTGCCTTCAAGAATTATCTTGAACGTCAAGAACTAACTGGCTCAAACTTCAACGATTGGTACCGCTCATTGAGAATTGTCTTGAGAGTAGCGGGTACTTCTGATTACTTGACCAGGGCGTTTCCTACGCCCCTTGGCCCTAATGCTACTCCAGTTGAAAGACTAAATTATGAGGCAGAGGTTAATAAGCACAATGATGTGGCTTGTTTAATGCTCGGAAAAATGGCTCCTTTCTTGCAAAGGAAATTTGAGCTATTTGCTCCAAATCAAATGCTTGAAGAGCTCAAGGCAATGTATGAGAAGCCTCAGGTTGTGGAGATCTACGACTTGGTAGATGCTTTGCACAGTTGTAAGCAAGCCCTTGGGAAATCCGCTAGTGCACATTATCAAGAGATGAAGGGTTACATCGAACAGCTCATCGCACTGGAGAAATCCTACGACAATGATATGGTAATTAACCTAATCAATAGGTCTCTTAATCGGGACTTCAATGATTTCGTTAGGAACTTTAATATGCATTGCGCGGGGAAGACAGTTAATGACTTGTATGCAATGCTCATTGACTACGAAAAGGGTCTAAATGACAAGGCAAGTACATCTGCTCCTACCCCTCCTGTGCTTTATGTACAAAAGGGTGGAGTGAATAAGCCAAAACCGCACAAGAACAACATGAAGGGCAAAAGCAAGGGTGATAAGGGCAAACAAGTTGCGACTTATTCTAAGCCCAAGCAGAACTTTGTCAAGAAGAAATCTCAGAAGGATGAGACTTGTCACCATTGCAAAGCAAGTGGTCACTAGAAGAGGAATTACCCTCTTTATCTCGAGGAGTTGCGAGAAATAAATAAGAAGGCTGAGCTTGGTGCTACAGCGTCTTCAGGTAACTTATTTTTGATAGAGTTATTTAATCTTACATACAAATCAAATTCCTGGGTATATGATACAGGATGTGGTATTAACATTTGTAATACTATGCAGGGATTTGAGTTGGAGAGGAAGCTTACCTATGGGGAATAATTTCTGCATGTGGGCAATGGCGCATAAGTAGTGGTTAAAGCTATAGGAACATTTAATCTAGTTTTACCTTCGGGTCTAGTACTGAGATTGAATAATTGTCATTTTGCACCTAAAATTGTTAGGAGTGTTATTTCCTTTTCTTGTATGTTGGATCTTGGATTTATTCACACTATTGAAATAATAGAATTTCTGTTTTCAAAGATGATTTATTCTATTTTGATGCAATTTCTGTGAATGGTGTTTTTGAAATTAACATGCATGATAATAATTCCAAGAGAAAGATTAATTCTGTATTTAGCATGAATAAGAAGAGAAAGTTAGACAAGAACTCTTCTTATCTTTGGCATTGTAGACTTACGCATATTGGGAAGACTCGCATACAAAAGCTTCAACGTGATGGTCTTTTGGAAAATATCAATGATGAATCATTTGATAAATGTGAGTCTTGTATCTCTGGAAAGATGACCAAGAAACCTTTTAATAGCAATATTGAAAGGGATACTGAACTACTTGGTTTAATACACACTGATGTGTGTGGACCATTTAGACATGTGTCAAGGAAAGGTGCTAGCTACTTCTTAACATTTACGGATGATTATAGCCGTTATGGTTATGTTTATTTACTTAAGCATAAACATGAGGTATTTGAAACATTCAAAGTGTTTAAAGCGGAAGTAGAACTACAACTAGGAAAGAAGATTAAAGCTCTTCATTCTGATCGAGGTGGTGAATATTTAAGTCAAGAGTTTAAAGATTATTTAAGTGAGAAGGAAATTGTTCAGAAACTTACTTCTCCATATACTCCACAACAAAATGGTGTATCCGAAAGGAGAAATCGTACATTGTTAGATATGGTGCGATCTATGTTTAATCTTACAACTTTACCTTTATCCTTTTGGGATATGCTTTAGAATCTACTGTTCGTATTCTGAATATGGTTCCCACAAAGAAGGTTGATAAGACACCATATGAATTATGGCATGGTAAGATCGTTTTATTTGAAAATTGGGGTTGTGAGGCATATGTGAAAGTGAGTCTAGAGATAAACTCCAACAACACTCAGTAAAATGTATCTTTGTAGGTTACCCTAAGGAAACTATGGGTTACTACTTTTATTATCCGGCTGAGAACAAAGCTTTTGTGGCTCGGTATGGAGACTTCCTTGAAAGTGATCTTGTAAATCAAGAATTCAGTGGGAGAAATTATGATCTTGAAGAAATTCAAGAAGATACATTGCCTTCTGAAAATACTAGCGATGGAATTCCAATAGAGCCAGAAAGTCTGGGAAATCCATCGGAATTAATTTCTCTACGTAGGTCTGCATGGACTATACGTACACCAAGCAAACTATGTCTTAACATAGGGGATGATGAGGAGGAAGTAGGGGATCTTGATGAACCTGCTAACTATCGATCCGCAATGCTTGATCCAGAAAAGTTAAAATAGATAGTTGCGATAAATGAGGAAATGAAATCCATGAAAATCAACGATGTTTGGATTCTTGTAGATGCACCTAAAAATGCTAAAGTAGTGAAAATAGGTGGATTTTCAAGAAGAAAACCGACATGGATGGTGAAGTACAATCCTATAAAGCACGTTTAGTGGCTAAAGGTTTTACTCAAACTTTTGGCGTAGACTACGAGGAGACATTTTCTCCGGTAGCAGATTTACGAGCTATTAGGATTCTCATAGCTATAGCAGCATACTATTACTATGATATATGGTAAATGGATGTTAAAACTGCCTTCTTGAACAGCCGCTTAGATGAGGAAATCTATATGCAACAACAGGAAGGGTATGTTGACCCTAAATATACAAAACGCGTGTGCAAACTTCAAAGATCTATTTATGGTTTGAAGCAAGAATCACGTCAATGGAATAAGCGATTTGATGAAGAAATCAAAAAGTTCGGATTTATTCAAAATCGTGATGAGCCATGTGTATATCGCAAAGTTAGTGGGAGTGATGTAGTGTTCCTAATTTTATATGTCGATGACATATTAATCATGGGAAGTAACATTCCAAGACTTAGTTAAGGATTATCTTGGTAAATGTTTTTCTATGAAGGACTTGGGAGATGCTGCATATATTCTGGGAATTAAAATCTATCAAGATAGGAAAAGACGGTTAATTGGTCTTAGTCAAGATGCTTATATTGATAAGATATTGAAGAAGTATAATATGCATAATTCCAAGAAAGGTTTTCAACCTATAGAAGTTAAGCATGAATTAAGTCATGAGTTAGATGCATCAACACCCGAAGAGGTGGCTTACATGCAGAAGGTGCCTTATGCTTCGGCTGTAGGATCTATTACGTATGTTGTAAGATGCACAAGGCCTGATGTGGCGTTTGCTTAGAACTTGGTCAGTAGATACCAACAGAATCCAGGGAAGCTCCACTGGACTGCTGTTAAACATATACTAAAGTATTTGAAGAGTAAGAAAGATATGTTTTTGGTATTTGGGGGTAAACCAGATACAGAATTGAATGTTATAGGTTTCTGTGATGCGTCCTGGCAATGTGATAAAGACGATATGAAGTCTCAGACGGGTTACGTGTTTGTCATCAATGGAGGAGCGGTTGACTGGAAGAGCAAGAAGCAGACAACCATTGCTATGCATGAAACTCAATCGGAGTACATGGCTGCTTCAGAAGCCGCAAGGGAAGCTGTTTGGATTAGGAAGTTTATTGGATATCTTGGAGTGATGCCTTCATTTAAAGAACCTATTGATATGTATTGCGACAATTCTGCTGCAATTATATTTTCCAATGATCCTGGTGTCATGAAAGGCTCCAGACACTTTAAATGTAGATATCACTACGTACGAGAACAAGTGGAAGCTCGTGAAATAAAATTAATAAAAGTTCACACAGATGATGACGTAGTTGATCCTTTTACTAAGGCTTTGCCTAGACCAAAGGTAGTTAAGCATGCCAAGGCTATTGGGCTGTAACTAGCTAGCAAACTCATGCAATAAATCTGTTATTAGTATTTGGATAAAGGATGTTAAGACATTATTGAATTGATGAAATAAAGATTGAGTTTTGTTTATTTTCTGTTATTTGATTTTGTATCCTATTTTACATGTTTTATATCCATGAATAATTGTTATGTTCTAAATGGTCGTTGTTGTCGACGTATAGTCTGAAGTCGGCCCAGCCCGACAGGCCCGCGACCCTCACATACCTAACTTATCCTTCAAGAAACCCTAGCACTATATAAATAAGGCTAGGTGTCTCATTCTACATTAGGTTCTCTCTCTTAACCACACCTCTTATACAATATATCGATCAATACTAACTTGACCGTCGGAGGTGGACCCCGGGGCTCCGGCCTCCGATCCGCGTCTAACCAGTTTACCTTTGTTTGCAGCATTACTCAGGACCCCGGGAAGACGACGAACGGCCCAGGAGAGTCGTCGAACCGGCCCAGCCGAATTATGCTCCAACAAGTTGGCGCCATCCGTGGGACCCTAACTAAACTATGTTCGTGTTCTCATGTTTCTGAAAAGCAAAGATGCACATCAAAAATCGGTAACTCTGAAATTTGGATATCTTTGTTTTTCTTTCATCGTATAATGCCATGTGCTATAATATCCTTGCCGAGTCATGGTCGCTCTTTATAAATTAAGTACGAGAATAAATGGTGTGATTTAAGGCCACACTTCATTCTCCTATGGTCTAATTCAAACTGTTTCTGTATGGTGTTAAATATGCAAAACGTTGATTATAATCTCCATGACCAATGATCTATTGATTATAATTAAATATGAAAAACATTGTTAAAACATGTAACATATATTTTTCTGATCAATGATCAATTGGTCTAATGTTAATTCGTTATATTAATCGTTAACAATATCAGCTTGATTACGCGTTTTTCTTTAAAAATAGAATATTTTATAACCAGAATTATAGCGATTTTTGTTAAGACGTCCCATGTGTGGCAAACCTAAAAATTGACACGCCTATCAATAGAATTTATTTAACTTTTAGCATCTACGGTAGCTAGAATTGCTTATCAATAGAATTTGTGTATTCCAAAATTAACAAAATTGTTATAGGATAATACTGTTGGTCCACCAATTACACACGGTTGTTTTTGTAAAACATAGATAAATGATGCAATAACCCATTGATCGTTTATATCATATACGTTTAGTATCAAATCTATAAACCTTCATTTTTTTAAGTTGACAATGACATGTGCTAGTTGTCAACAGTAGCATGCATTTTGTTATGCTAGTATTGATTAACATTATATACATCTGCTTATATTATGCATCACGTCATTTATAGTTTTAAAATCAATGTTTGATATCCTTCATGAATATCTCACACATATATTTGTTAAGAATATTTTGTCACACATTCTCGCATATTTATTTATATAAATGATTCTTCTCATATTTTGAAGATAATTTATTATGCGACTGAAAAATCAGATTTAATCTTAAAAGAGATTCGTATCATATATACATGTTATATGTTTGAACTATCCACGGACATGGCTTTTCTTTCGGGATAGTCCGCACGCTTTAACGTATTTTATTTTTATCCGCGGTTTGAGCCGCGTCCTTTTACGATAGTCTGCACGTCGTTTATATTAATAAAATATTACCTGATCTTTTGAATTTATACAAAGATATTTTTAATATCTTATTTTTAATAGGTAAATGTGATATTACCCATATCTTTTAAATTAAAAAAAGATATTATCAATATATTTCATATTAATAAAAGATATTAGCTATCTTTTAAATTGGGTAAAGGTATATTCCAAAATAATCAAATTTATAAACATATTACCCATATCTGTTAAAGTAAAAAATATACCATCAACATTTTTTGTATATTAATAAAAGATATTACATATATGTTTTAAATTGGCAAGGAGATATTACATATATCTTTTAATTTGATTATTATATTTTTCGTGTATGTCTCGACCCAATACATATGTATGCTAGTCCGTACACTCGGATATCTTCTGCCTACGGGCGTACATGTAGTTATCGTTCCCAAGCGGAATAAGAGGATTGAGTGAACCTAATAATTCAACTTGTCGTGTAAGAGGGTTGCAAACCCAACGACCACGGATCATGTATCCTTGTTAGACACCTTGCTATCAAGACGTTGTAGTAAGTTACGCAAATCACATGACTCATGATGGACTTGCAAAAGACACACTGTGCACGTCTAACAACATTTTGTCAAAACTTTGACCGTCCTTATGGTAGTAGCGGTACACCGCACGTAATGACATAGCTTATTCCATAAGTTAGTTAATACACGTCTTATACTATGTGAAAATTCGCGGTTATGGCAAGACCCATCCGCGTTGGTTCGCACGTTCGATTCCAATTTCTATCTTTCGTACGCAGCTATGGTACGTCCATTCGCGCTGGTCTACGTGATCGTAATTTTTTGAATACTTAATTAAGTTTAATACTACTAATCGAGTGTAGAACCATTAAACATGGGGGGATACTAGGGTATAATAATACCACTATTTATGTGCACGTCACACAAATATCTTTGGATATATTCCTTTACCGCAGAAGTCCGCCTTCTGCTGGTTTATTCCTTTGCTATGGAAGTATTGATGTAAGTGGATGTGTATATGTGAATTAATTTGGATACGTTATAGGGTAAATTAGAAAATTACCTTTAGGAAAAAGTAATAGTCCAGTATTACCAAAGACGGATTCAATTAAACACGTGGATGAACCAAGTTCGTTGTATACGAAGATCTTATGAATTTGAGACGTTTTGCTTTGATTTGGAAAATCGATTTGAATTGGTTTGTGGTTTGTAAACTACAATTAAAAACAACAAATTTTAAACTATTTAAAATAAACCTAAAGTGCATGAATCGTAAACCCGCCTATTTAAAGTCTAAAACAATTACTTATTTGAAAACTAAAACTATTTTAATTTTAATAATCTATGAAAATAAATCTATTTAATTAAACTTTTAATCTATTTAAAGGAATCTATTTAACTAATTAACTTTATTTAAAAATTACTTAAAACATTTTCTATTTTTGAATAAACAACTATTTTATTTAAATCTAAAATTATAAAAATCTACTTAATTAAAAATTATTTAAACTTTAAAAGTTAATAAAAACATTTTTTTTATTTTATTTTATTGTTTAACTAAAATATAAAAATTTAGATTAAAAGTTTATTTAAAAAAAATAAAAACGGATTCAAAGTAACTTAGACTTGACTAAATTAAATCTGCCAAAATACAAACACTATAAGAATTAAATGCAGGAAAATAAAAGCAAAAGAGCTACGAGCTCAGTTGGTAGACACGCAAGTCCTCTACCCTTGAGGCCAAGGGTTCGATTCCCTTAAGGGACATTTTTTGAGATTATGTTTATTTTAGAAGATCAGATCTTGACTTTTAATATGTAAAACCAAACGTCCCTATACAGACTGATAATTCAGAACTATTAAACATAAATGTTAAACAATCCAAATCAGTTTGTAGGGATAAAATGGCAATAATCCAGTAATAATAAATCAGACAATTAAAACAAATATTCCAGTACCAAAACCTAAAAGAACTTTAAAACGAAAATTACAATATAACAAGATAAAACAGAAAATCAATAAACAGCCAAAGATTTTACTCCACTTACAGTTAAATGCAAATTCAATAAAACAAATAAAGCAACAAAATAAGATCAGATGAAATTATCAGAATTATGGAAAGAGAATTAAGAAGCAGCAATCTATATCCAAAACAATTAAATAACAAAGATTTATCATCAATTTCTAACTAATAAAGCAGCAAAATAACAGAATCGAGCTAAAAGCTTCCTGAATTTGAACTGAAAAAATCAACAAATTACACAAACAAAAACAGTTCCACAAACTCAGATATGCCAATACAATTTAAACCAATAAGAATAACATGTGGCAGCACCGTAAATCACATGACACAACAATAAAAATAAACTTAAGCGTTTATGCACAGGCTACAAAGAGAATGCAGCAGCATCTAATCATCAAGCTGATTTTCACAAGAAAAGGAAGTAACAAACGCTAAGTAAGAGAACGCTAAAATCCAATGATGCAAATTATATCGACTAACACTAATTCGATACGTTTAGCAGCCTAATTAAACGCTATAGCAACTAATGTAACTTAACTAAGTTACTGTTATTATCACATATCAGCAAACAGTAACTCGCAGCCTTATATCAGCAGACATAAAATTTAGTAAAATCAAGGAAAATATCGGCATAAAACTAACAAAGCAACCATTATCTAATCCAAAAATATGCGGCTTAATACTCAAAACTAGCAGGCAAACAACAAATTTCTAAACAAGCAGATATATATAAATTAAATCCAAACATCAGTTTAGGACGAGTAAACAAACTTAACAGTCACCGATGAACACGCAGTAATCTAACTATCATTCAACACCCATCTCAAATACTTTATACGACAAGAACATGTATATTAAACAAACAAAACCAGAAATACATAACATCTCATACACATTTAACATTCAAACAAATAACAATAGAAGTTTAATTTAACTAAGTGCTTGACCTTGGATTGAAGAATCCGCTGAGACGAAGGTAAGCGCTGAGCTTCTTTGTAGCCTAAATCGTCTCCCAACACCTCAAACCACCATAAAACTCGAACCAGTAATTTTTTATTCATTTATCCAGTGGGATAAACAATTTCCCCAATTCAATCTCAATAACCATATAAGCTATCTTTTTAAAGCAGATATGATTAAATTATAATTTTATAACACTGATAAGATTTAACTGAAATTAATTTTAACAGAATATAAAAAGAAACGCGAGATGAAATCCAAATAAACACTTTTATTAATCTCAAATCATATTACACTATTTAAAAACAGAAATTACAAAATTCTTAATCTAAATCTAATACTATAAAATTAAAGAAAGAAAAAGGGATACCATTCTGAGTAGAATGGTGGGGGTTTTATAGGCTCGGTGAGAGGTGGGTTGTTGGTGATGAAGCTATACTGAACCGTCGGATCATCATTCCCATCTTCTCTTTCCTTTCTGTTTTGATCCAAGGGTCGAAACACACCCTTGTTCACTTGGATCGCCAACGTGTACATAAGGTGTGTTAGTTTGTTGCTTACTTGGCATGATGTGATTGGTTCTCTAACAAGAATGAAGGAAATTAGCCAATAGGGGATCTTTAGTGACGATTCAAACAGCCACGTGGCACCTTGTATTTGGAATCTGAGGAATATACACGCGTCTTCTTGCCCTGATTTATCTGATTCATAGGCGCGTGTAGGTTAATCGACCACCCTAATTTTTAGGGTTCTTCACTGCTTGCATAAAAGTTCTTCCCCAATTTTTTTCTTTATTCTCTCTCGTCTGTTTTTCTTCTTTCTTTTGTTTTATTTCTTTGACCGTATAGTGTTGACCAAAGAGTATAAATAACTTTCCTTCCCACCTTCATATATTTTGCAACTTGGGCTTTTTCATGGATAGTTATAAAAATAACTTCTGAATTTGTTATGAATTGGGCTTTTTGGGTCCAAGAAATTGGGTTCCATCCGTTTCATATTTGTAAATGGGCCTTTTGTATCCACAACTGTTTTCCATCCGTTTCATATTTTGGCTAAGTAGGCTTTTGTGAATATCACTTAATCAAAACAACTCTTAATATGGGCTTTCAGGCCCATAAGGCATACGTGGGACCCACTTAACCAAAATCCTTCTTGAACTTAAATCCGTGAATAAAACCAACTCGACTTTTGGCTTCCTCGATCTTTTTCATCAATCTCGTGTCGGTTTTTGTCAGTTTTCGTGAACTTGGCACCTACACACATGAAAACAAGAAACAAGCGAATACAAGGCATATTTGATATAATATGTGCAATATTTCAATGTTTTAAGCTACTAATGATATAAGTAAAAACACTTATATCAAATTCCCCCATGCTAAGCAATTGCCGTGTCCTCACGCAATGATAAAATAAAACATTAGCTACACCATTATTCAACTTTTATTTTGTAAAGAAATAAAATAACTTTAAGGATCATAAAACTCAAATAGATTCATCGTCCCCGACTTTTCACTTTTCCATGCCAAGTGCAAAAACAAGATCATTGTTATTATAAGTTGGTAGACTAACACGAATTCATGTGGGCTAATTAATCACTTAGACTCCCTTATTCCTAATTGTTTCTCTTATATTTTATTGTTGTCTAGAATGATCACGAGGATGCATTGTTGACTTATTTCGATAATTTATTAGGCAGAAAATAAAGTGAACGATTTAATCAATAGTTAGCTAAAGGACAAAATCTTTTAAAACTGCTTCTCGGGACTTCATAAAGTTCATATCTTGGCATAACTTGTTTCGCGATTTGAGACCTTTCTCGGACCGATATTTGGCAGTGACTTTATACTTCCAACCTTGAGAGACGTTCTTGAAATAATGGTCTTCTCTTCATAATATTTCTTCACTTGAATTTTTGAGAGATTCATACTTGGACCACGACTTCTTCATTTTTCTCCAATCTTTACTTGGGATTTTGATTTACAACGATTCGCCTCCTTTTTGGACTTGGCTTCATTTATCCTCATACCTTATTTTGGTCTTTTTGGATAGACTTCTCCATGACTTTTGGGGAGTATTTTGCTTTTCGTCGTGTGTCTCGATCCTTCATATTGATTTTTGATAAATGAGTCTTCACATCCACTTGAGATCTTTAGCAATAAAACATAGCCCTCATGTCTTGTTAGGACCTTTTTGGACTCGCCAATCTTCGCATCCCGCTTCAATAAGTTATGCCTTGGCTATGAACTCTAATCTATACCGAGCAACTTTTAAACGATCTTGGGCTAGAAGCTAAGTAACTTTTCAAATCGTTCAACCTTATTTATTGCAATTAAAATTTATTAACAAGCGATGGGAGAATAGGCTCATAATTAACTCACATAAATTCCCGAAAGAATACCGAACTTATAATTGGCTCTATCATCTCTTGTTCTCCATAAATGGATACTTAGCCTATCAAATCAAAGTTTTGGGTTTTCAAGTCATCTATAGGATCTTGCAACTTCTTATACTTTTGCAAGTTTTAGAATTTGCGTTTTAAAGTTCCCTTGATAAACGACTTTCTAGGATCAATTATAGGAGCTTGCGAAAAGTTCTTGTCCTTAACTCGTATGAATTAAGACTTTCGCGTTTTAAAGATCCCTATATAATAGCCTAGCAAAACTTAATTCAAATACGTTAAGGAAAAGCTAAGGTTAAAAACCAAGTCGAGTCAAAAACTATTTTTATTGAAAACTTACATTCGTGTCAAAAACACTTATTTTCTCTATTAAAACTTAAAAATAACACTAAAAATTTTAAAATTTTATTGAAAAATGAGAAAAACAACACGTTTGGACACGACAAAAGCATTTGCAAGCGATTATATCGATTGACTCCCCATGCTAAAACCAAACATTGTCCTCAATGTTTCTTAGCTCAAGAGTAACACCCCCTTGCTAAGACACGAAGAGTCTAATGCAAACTCCTAGCATGGAAAGAGCACGCAAATCTATAAGCCGTTTATTAATTATGCCTCAAGATAAAACGTTAGTCAATAATAATCAAGGTAGAAAGTGTGCCCCTTTTTGGCATTCAAAGAATGGAAGATCAAGTGGACCGGCAAAAACCGAACACGAGAGTCAGAGTCTGTTATCAAATCGTCTGTGCTCACGAATCGATTGTGGGAGCTCAATGAAAATTCTCGTAGTGTAGTTACAGTCAACACAGCAGCTGTAACGTGAGCAGCACTTCGCTCCTTATATAGGCTATACACTCTACTGAATTAAAAAGTTTCCCCATTCCCATTTCGTTTGTAAGGAAAACCTTACCTCCTTTCTTCCAACTAGAATGCTCTTTTAGGCTTCTGGTTTTGCTTATGCGCACCGGGCTGCTTAGTCGGAATAGGCAAGCGGTGTGCTAGAGAAAAATTGAATTCAAATATAAGGGTCGTACCTACGATCACAACACAACAAAACACGAGCACGAGCTTGAAAGATCAAGCCTTATTAGGTGTTAGAAAATAGAAAGAAGATAGAATGATCTCGTTTTTGTTCACCGAGTCATGAGCTCGACTCGATCCCCGCATTCATTGGTCCTTAGGGAAAATGGTGCAAACCGGCATAATGGAATAGAATCCATGATAAAGCACGATGCCGGGGTCAAAGATCTTATCCTCGTTGTCGGATGACAAACGAAAGGATAAAACTCCAACAAGAATCTCTAAAAAGAGATAGAAATCACAAATGGTGGAATGGATATAGCATGCTCCCCGAGATAAACTCGCACCAAGATGATAGAAAAGTCTTTCATTTATTGCATCGGTGAAAGTCCGAGATTTCCCTAAATAAACGATTCCGGGATCGAATACCTCGTCCTCGGTGGATAAAGGAAAGGATAACACGGTGTCGTCCCCCCATGCTAATCCAAGATCATATGAAGCACATGGTAATGGTGGGATAAAAATCTCATCGATAGTAGAATCAACAATCTTTGCTTTAACGACCATTTCACCCTTAGGAATGTGATCAATGGGGTCATGGTACTCAATATGAGACACATGAAAAACCCGCACATTAAGGTCAAAGTGGGTGGGAGGAGGACTAGGGACAAAATCATCATCAAGTAAATTCACTAAAAAGAGAGCGTCCCCCTCCGGGTCGATATCATCAACACCCGGTGGTATCGAATCATGAGAAGCAAGAAAAGTATCAATCTCCTCCATAAGCGGATCACTATCCTCAACGGGAATAGGAGATGGAGAGAAAGACTTGGGATTAGGCTTAGAATTCAAAGCCTCGATCCTAGAAATGAGAAGATAAACGTTGGATAATTTTTCACGAAGAATCACATCTTCCACATCTAAATGAGTAAGTTCATCGGAGAACTTCTCAAGGATCGGAATAGTCAAATCAACCTCATTTCCCGGTGGAAATGGGTCTAAAGGAGCAAGTTCAAAAGTGAACCTCTCATAAAACGGATCACTATCATCCTCATTTCCCGGTGGAAATGGGTGAAGAAGAGTAGGTTCATCGGAGAACCCCTCAAAATCCGAGTCGTGAATGTCATCTTTATAAGAAAGTTCATCGGAGAACTCCTCATTAGAAAATTCACTAGAAGTAGAATCATTCTCAAAATCTTCATTTCCATCACAATTTTCATCATTTGAATTAAAGAGAATATCAAAGTGAATGGAAGAAGTCGAGTCATCACAGTGTGGCAAATCACACATCTCATTGGAAATACCGTCAAACTCTCTTGGGTTTTGGACAAGTATAGTGCTAATATGCTCGTCCCCCTTGCTTAGAGAATTTTCGGGTTCCACGGTGGAAGAATTATGAATAGGAGTGGTGATGTCATGAGAGATTTCCTCATCATCTAGGATGGGAGAATCCTCGGGCTCCAAGATACGAATAGGACAAACGATAGCACTAGACGAAGGATGAAGAGCAATAAGATCTCTCAAAGAAATAGAACTATCCTTGTCATCATCCAAAAGAAGTAAACGCTCGAGTTCACGATTAGCAAGAGATTTTGCTTCCGCTTGAGCTCGTTCTATATCGAAAGAAGATTGTGGAGATTGGTCAAAACCGGAAGGAATCGAATTATAGCAAGGATTAGGCTCATAAAAATTTTGATCTCTCGGTTGACAACAAAAACTCTCGTGAGGTCCTCCACAATACTCACAACAAAGATATTGTTGTGATAAACTCGGTAAATCTTGTGGATAACAATTATCATTAAAGTTTTTATTGTAGCTCGGTTCTTGCTCGTAATTAAGCGAGAATCGATGCGAAAAATCATCACCAAAATGAGAATCGTTTCCACAAAACTCACTCGAGGGTGTCTCGTATGTAGGGTGTGGAGGTGGATTAAAATCGAGAGAATTATTCGAAAAATTCGGATTTCCACATGAAGTAATCTCATTACAATAAGGACAAAATCCAACACGTATATCGTGACGTAAGTCATTTCCACAACGCTCACACGTGCACCACCGACATGGCAAAAAACCATATAACGGTTCTCCACACCCAGCACAATCGACGAAGGAAGAATTAAAATTTAGAGGGTGGGGAGAAAAAGAATTAAACATGATAGAGGATTAAGAAGATTATTTTTGGTATTTTTCATAAAAACGATACATACTATATAATAAGAAAATAACAAAACTTTCCGAGGACGGAAAGGGTCTTCAAATCAACGATCAACAAATCTCCACAAAAGCGAATCGTACACAAGATCCCCGGCAGCGGCGCCAAAATTTTTGATGTGTCGTGGATTAACACATATACGTTATAGGACAAATTTAGGTAATTACCTTTAGGAAAAAGTAATTAGCCAAAAATAAGTCAAAGACGGATACGATTTAACACGTGAGTGTCACAAGTTCGTTGTACACGAAGATCTTATGAATTTGAGACGTTTTGCTTTGATTTGGACAATCGATTTGAATTGGTTTGTGGTTTGTAAACTACAATGAAAAACAACAAATTTTAAACTATTTAAAATAAACCTAAAGTGCATGAATCGTAAACCCGCCTATTTAAAGTCTAAAACAATGACTTATTTGAAAATTAAAACTATTTTAATTTTAATAATCTGTGAAAATAAATCTATTTAATTAAACTTTTAATCTATTTAAAGGAATCTATTTAACTAATTAACTTTATTTAAAAATTACTTAAAACATTTTCTATTTTTGAATAAACAACTATTTTATTTAAATCTAAAATTATAAAAATCTACTTAATTAAAAATTATTTAAAATTTAAAAGTTAATAAAAACATTTTTATTTTATTTTATTTTATTGTTTAACTAAAATATAAAAATTTAGATTAAAAGTTTATTTAAAAAAAATAAAAACGGATTCAAAGTAACTTAGACTTGACTAAATTAAATCTGCCAAAATACAAACACTATAAGAATTAAATGCAGGAAAATAAAAGCAAAAGAGCTACGAGCTCAGTTGGTAGACACGCAAGTCCTCTACCCTTGAGGCCAAGGGTTCGATTCCCTTAAGGGACATTTTTTGAGATTATGTTTATTTTAGAAGATCAGATATTGACTTTTAATATGTAAAACCAAACGTCCCTATACAGACTGATAATTCAGAACTATTAAACAAAAATGTTAAACAATCCAAATCAGTTTGTAGGGATAAAATGGCAATAATCCAGTAATAATAAATCAAACAATTAAAACAAATATTCCAGTACCAAAACCTAAAAGAACTCTAAAACGAAAATTACAATATAACAAGATAAAACAGAAAATCAATAAACAGCCGAAGATTTTACTCCACTTACAGTTAAATGCAAATTCAATAAAACAAATAAAGCAACAAAATAAGATCAGATGAAATTATCAGAATTATGGAAAGAGAATTAAGAAGCAGCAATCTATATCTAAAACAATTAAACAACAAAGATTTATCATCAATTTCTAACTAATAAAGGAGCAAAATAACAGAATCGAGCTAAAAGCTTCCTGAATTTGAACTGAAAAAATCAACAAATTACACAGACAAAAACAGTTCCACAAACTCAGATATGCCAATACAATTTAAACCAATAACAATAACATGCGGCAGCACCGTAAATCACATGACACAGCAATAAAAATAAACTTAAGCGTTTATGCACAGGCTACAAAGAGAATGCAGCAGCATCTAATCATCAAGCTGATTTTCACAAGAAAAGGAAGTAACAAACGCTAAGTAAGAGAACGCTAAAATCCAATGATGCAAATTATATCGACTAACACTAATTCGATACGTTTAGCAGCCTAATTAAACGCTATATCAACTAATGTAACTTAACTAAGTTACTGCTATTATCACATATCAGCAAACAGTAACTCGCAGCCTTATATCAGCAGACATAAAATTTAGTAAAATCAAGGAAAATATCGGCATAAAACAAACAAAGCAACCATTATCTAATCCAAAAATATGCGGCTTAATACTCAAAACTAGCAGGCAAACAACAAATTTCTAAACAAGCAGATATATATAAATTAAATCCAAACATCAGTTTAGGACGAGTAAACAAACTTAACAGTCACCAATGAACACGACAGTAATCTAACTATCATTCAACACCCATCTCAAATACTTTATACGACAAGAACATGTATATTAAACAAACAAAACCAGAAATACATAACATCTCATACACATTTAACATTCAAACAAATAACAATAGAAGTTTAATTTAACTAAGTGCTTGACCTTGGATTGAAGAATCCGCTGAGACGAAGGTAAGCGCTGAGCTTCCTTGTAGCCTAAATCGTCTCCCAACACCTCAAACCACCATAAAACTCGAACCAGTAATTTTTTATTCATTTATCCAGTGGGATAAACAATTTCCCCAATTCAGTCTCAATAACCATATAAGCTATCTTTTTAAAGCAGATATGATTAAATTATAATTTTATAACACTGATAAGATTTAACTGAAATTAATTTTAACAGAATATAAAAAGAAACGCGAGATGAAATCCAAATAAACACTTTTATTAATCTCAAATCATATTACACTATTTAAAAACAGAAATTACAAAATTCTTAATCTAAATCTAATACTATAAAATTAAAGAAAGAAAAAGGGATACCATTCTGAGTAGAATGGTGGGGGTTTTATAGGCTCGGTGAGAGGTGGGTTGTTGGTGATGAAGCTATACTGAACCGTCGGATCATCTTTCCCATCTTCTCTTTCCTTTCTGTTTTGATCCAAGGGTCGAAACACACCCTTGTTCACATGGATCGCCAACGTGTACATAAGGTGTGTTAGTTTGCTGCTTACCTGGCATGATGTGATCGGTTCTCTAACAAGAATGAAGGAAATTAGCCAATAGGGGATCTTTAGTGACGATTCAAACAGCCACGTGACACCTTGTATTTGGAATCTGAGGAATATACACGCGTCTTCTTGCCCTGATTTATCTGATTCATAGGCGCGTGTAGGTTAATCGACCACCCTAATTTTTAGGGTTCTTCACTGCTTGCATAAAAGTTCTTCCCCAATTTTTTTCTTTATTCTCTCTCGTCTGTTTTTCTTCTTTCTTTTGTTTTATTTCTTTGACCGTATAGTGTTGACCAAAGAGTATAAATAACTTTCCTTCCCACCTTCATATATTTTGCAACTTGGGCTTTTTCATGGATAGTTATAAAAATAACTTCTGAATTTGTTATGAATTGGGCTTTTTGGGTCCAAGAAATTGGGTTCCATCCGTTTCATATTTGTAAATGGGCCTTTTGTATCCACAACTGTTTTCCATCCGTTTCATATTTTGGCTAAGTAGGCTTTTGTGAATATCACTTAATCAAAACAACTCTTAATATGGGCTTTCATGCCCATAAGGCATACGTGGGACCCACTTAACCAAAATCCTTCTTGAACTTAAATCCGTGAATAAAACCAACTCGACTTTTGGCTTCCTCGATCTTTTTCATCAATCTCGTGTCTGTTTTTGTCGGTTTTCGTGAACTTGGCACCTACACACATGAAAACAAGAAACAAGCGAATACAAGGCATATTTGATATAATATTTGCAATATTTCAATCTTTTAAGCTACTAATGATATGAGTAAAAACACTCATATCAAGTATCTCTTTCATTGGCTTATTCCTTCACCGCGGAAGTACTCCTTCCGCGCGCTTGTTCCTTTGCCATGGAAGAATCTCTTCCATTGGCTTATTCCTTCGCCGCAGAATTACTCCTTCCGCGCGCTTGTTTCTGCGCCATGGAAGTATCTCTTCCATTGTCTTATGCCTTTGCCACGAAAGTATCTCTTCCGTTGGCTTATTCATGCGTTGTGGAAGTATTCTTCCACGTGCTCGTTATCTTTCGCAGTGGAAGTATTCTTCCACGTGATCATTATCATTTACCGTGGAAGTATCTCTTCCACGTGCTCATTGTCTTAGCCGTGGAAGTATCTCTTCCACGTGCTCATTGTCTTAGCCGTGGAAGTATCTCTTCCACGTGCTCATTGTCTTAGCCGTGGAAGTATCTCTTCCACGTGCTCATTGTCTTAGCCGTGGAAGTATCTATTTCACGTGCTCATTGTCTTAGCCATGGAAGTATCTCTTCCACGTGCTCATTGTCTTAGCCGTGGAAGTATCTCTTCCACGTGCTCATTGTCTTCGCCATGGAAGTATCTCTTCCACGTGCTCATTGTCTTAGCCGTGGAAGTATCTCTTCCACGTGCTTATTATCTTCGCCGTGGAAGTACTCCTTCCACTAGCGCATTCTTTTCGCCACAGAAGTACTCCTTCCGTTGGCTCATTATCTTCGCCGTGGAAGTATTGCTTCCACTGGCTCATTATCTTTCGCCGTGGAAGGACTCTTTCTGTTGGCTCATTATCTTTGTCGTGGAAGTATTCCTTCCACTGGCTCATCGTCTTCGTCGTGGAAGTATTCCTTCCACTGGCTTATTATCCTTCGTTGTGGAAGAAATTATTCCACTGGCTCGTTGTCTTTCGCCGTGGAAGTATCTCTTCCACTGGCTCATTATCTTTTGCCGTGGAAGTATTTCTTCCACCGGCTCATTATCTTTCGCCGTGGAAGTATCTCTTCCACTGGCTCATTATCTTTCGCCGTGGAAGTATTTCTTCCACTGGCTCATTATATTTCGTCGTGGAAGTATCTCTTCCACGTGCTTATTATCTTTGCCGTGGAAGTACTCATTCCACTGGCGCATTCTTTTCGCCACGGAAGTACTCCTTCCGTTGGCTCATTATCTTCGCCGTGGAAGTATTTCTTCCACTGGCTCATTATCTTTCGCCGTGGAAGGACTCCTTCCGTTAGCTCATTATCTTTGCCGTGGAAGTATCCCTTTCACTGGCTCATCGTCTTCGCCGTGGAAGTATTCCTTCCACTGGCTTATTATCCTTTGCCGTGGAAGTAATTCTTCCACTGGCTCGTTATCTTTCGCCGTGGAAGTATCCCTTCCACTGGCTCATTATCTTTCGCCGTGGAAGTATTTCTTCCACTGGCTCATTATCTTTCGCCGTGGAAGTATCTCTTCCACTGGCTCATTATCTTTCGCCGTGGAATATTTCTTCCACTGGCTCATTATCTTTCGTCGTGGAAGTATCTCTTCCACGTGCTTATTATCTTCGCCGTGGAAATACTCTTTCCACTGGCGCATTCTTTTCGCCACGGAAGTACTCCTTCCGTTGGCTCATTATATTTTCCGTGGAAGTATTCCTTCCACTGGCTCATTATCTTTCGCCGTGGAAGGACTCCTTCCACTGGTTATTATCCTTCTCCGTTGAAGCATTCTTCCACGAGCTCATTGTCTTCACCGTGGAAGGACTCCTTCCACTGGCTCATTATCTTCGCCACGAAAGTACCTCTTTCGTTGGCTCATTCTCTTTGTCACGGAAGTACGTCTTCTATTGGCACATTTCTTTGTTGCGGAAGTACGTCTTCCGCGACGAATTACTTGACCCGGCTAAGAGTAAATTTCCAAAATTTATATCGTTTAATCCAGGAAAAACCGTGACCAATTTTGGAAGTCGTTATCAAATGTCGTGGCCATAAGACGGATGTAATATCCGCATCACATTGCCACAGAAGTATGAATTCTGTTGGCCTTAAGACGAATGCAGTATTCACATTATGTTGCATCATCAGTGGGTACAAGAAGTACGCCTTCAAAATATTCACAATGCAACATACGGGTTCCACTTCCACCTTCATAAAACCTTTTTGTCATCCTCACGTTAGTGATGTACAAGAATTAAACCTTGCAAAATGCCAGTGTTACCCCGGCTATAGAACACGTTTTCTTCTTACGGGGTCTTTACCGTCAAGTAATGGGAAACCAAGCATTCGGTCGCAACCACCCGTCTTACGTATACGTGTTTTCCCATTTCTTTCGACGTGGATATGCTTACCGGTAGCGGATATGGTGTAAAGTCTAGTAACCTCGGTGACAACCTCGCACACAAGACTGGGGGGACATGATGGCGTATAGTGGCTATGCTCACTATTCGCAATCCCAACCCATCATCTTTATGCTAAAGGAAGCCCATTACGAGTGGAGCAATATGTTACGGATGACCCACGAGGATGTCCTAGCAACAAGCCGCACACGGTTGTTTAGTAAGCATGATACATGAATAAGTCTAGCATAACATGATCATGGACCATATCATACTAGACTGGGGGACATGTCGACGTATAGTCTGCAGTCGGCCCGACCCGACAGGCCCGCGGCCCACACATACCTAACTTATCCTTCAAGAAACCCTAGCACTATATAAAGAAGGATAGGGGTCTCATTCTAACATCAGGTTCTCTCTCTTAACCACACCTCTTATACAATATATAGATCAATACTAATTTGACCGTCAGAGGTGGACCCCGGGGCTCCGGCCTCGGGTCCACGTCTAACCGGTTTAACTTTGTTTGCAGTATTACTCAGGACCCCGGGAAGACGACGAAGGACCCAAGAGAGTCGTCAAACCAGCCCATCCGAATTATGCTCCAACAAGTGACAGAGCATACTTGAAAGTATATTGGTCAATTAATAATATGGGAATATTATTAAACTAAGACAATTCAAAATAGTGACAGAGTATTTGGTCAATTTTGGATGATATTTGATGAATCAAAATTGGACTATCCCAACTATATGATTTTACTTTATGGATCTTTGTCATTAAGTAAATCATAAATAATTATCCTTAGACCTGAGATACCAGGAAACTGTCATGAATGTAGTGTATTTCTGTGAGATAACCTAACGCTAAACGTAACTGGTAGCTATAAGGGTTATTTTGAGAAGTGTTGCAAAGTTCGTAAGTTTTGCTTGTAGTCAAAATGGGATTTGTTTCCTTCAAAATTATTTTTGAAGTATAATACAGCTGGGCCCCTCGGGGGAGTAGTAATATGTTTGTGTGGCCACACCCAAATGTGTTTTGATAATCTTGCTACATTCGTAGACGAGAAACATAATGGTTAATGAAGGAATGACTGAGATCCATATCCTATTAACGTTGTATTTGAAATGAAAGGATAATAATAATGATGATGTATCATTAAAAGGTTTTATCCAGGAGACCTTACTCCAGTTGTACTAGTGACATTGTTAGTGTAACTAGACGCTAATCAATGTAATCACGATATTCGAATTTTGTCCAAGTGGGAGCTGAAAGTTTATGGACATAGAATTAAATAGTCGTGTGATAGGATCGAACTCGGGATTACGGGATTGCACACAATACGTAAAAGATTAATTAATTTTAATAAATATATTTAGTATATTTATTAAATATAAATCGAGATTAACTAACGATCGTTAATAATTAATAGTTAAGTTTAAACGAGCGTTATGGAATTAAATAGAAGAGAAAACAAGAAACGGAAAGTTTTGGAAACCCCTTTGGGGGTCTATAGCCGTCGGCTATAAGGGAAAAAAGGAAGGGGGATTTGTTTCCTAATCTTGATTAGGACTTGGAGAACAAGTATTGTAATCCTATAAATACCCATAAAGCCTTCATAATTTTTGTCCCTCCCCCCTCTCTTCTCCTTGCAATCGAAAACAAACACCCTCACAGGGTTTCGGTTTGTTTTTTTCGATTTAGCTATAATTCACAAGTATTGAAGCTCCGGTTTATTAGTGCTAGCCTCACGATTGATCCGTTGCATTACGTGTGTACCAGAGCGTAATATAGTTTCACTATAAACTATATCTTGGTGTTCTTCATATAAACCCTAATTCGTGATTCGTCGGTGTTCTTGAGGAATTGCTCTAGCTAAAAGGTATGTAACCCTAACTCGATTAATTATGAATGTGTTATTAATTATGATCTTGTTAAACGCTTTTTCTATGTGTGGTTTTGTTAGAGGTATTTAAAGTGATGGTCAAAGAAGTGAAGTCGCATATTATATGACCACCCCTTAGGGGGAGATTGTTAGAAGTGTTTAAAGTGATGGTCATATAATATACCGTTGCGAAGCTCGTGGAAAATGCTACGTAATGGTGTCGAGAGTTCTATCTTATTGTTATGTATGTAACAGGATTTAATCCTGAACATACAAATGAGGTAGGCCTCCTAAACTTGTAAACCTTAGTATAAAAGGCCAATCCAACCTCATTTGTGTGTGTGTCTCTCATAGTTTTTCCTTCCTTATTGTTGTTAGAGGGAGAAACTATCCTTAGTTTTCTCTCACTAGGAACACACTCCTTGTATCTTTCTCTTTCTTCTTCATCTAATCTAATATTCCCTTCGTAGTTTTAATCTTGTTCATCATCTTTAATCTTTACTATTTCGTGTTCTTCATCTAGACATATAAAACCCACGTCTCATATAGATCTTAGATTTTCGTGTTTGGATTTCGTGTGTAAAGGTCCCACAAGTGGTATCATTCGCCAAGGGATTCGTGGTTAGCGTTTTGGTGGGTTTTGTTGGCTTAAAACCCTTAAAAGTTTCGAACCATAGTGCCAAAATTTGTCCTTTTCCGAGATCCTTCTTTCTATGATAAACAACCATAATTCCGCAATAATTTAAATATTGCAGAATTGTATGATTTGAATATTGCGGAATTGTATCATCAGAGAGATTACGGAATTGTATCATCTTGGAATATTGCGGAATTCTGAGATAATTTTAGCATTATTGCAGAATTGTTGCATTATTGCGGAATTGTTGCATTATTGCGGAATTGTTGCATTATTGCGGAATGTTTCCACTATTGCGGAATTGAGACATAATATTGTGAAATCTTTACATTGCGGAAATGTGAAATAACTGCGGAATCTTTACATTGCGGAATTTTGGCACTGCGGAATCTTTACATTGCGGATTTTTGGTATTGCGGAATCATACATGTTTTGACATTGCGAAATTGAATCATTTGACATTGCGGAATCTTAGCCAGTTTTTTGATCGATGTAATTGTAGACTTAGCCACAATCTAGACTAGGTTTGTTGCATCCTTAAAACGATCCCAAGATTTACTAAACGTCTCACCGTACTTTTGTTCAAAGTTAATTATATCATCCCGCAAAGCGGTAGTACGTGAGGGTGGAAAGAAGTAATTTTTGAATTTGGTTTCTAAGTCTGTCGATGTGGCAATACTTTGGGGTGGTTCCTTATCAAGCCAAATCCGGGCTTGTCCCTCGAGAGAGAAAGGAAAGAGGAGCAAACGAATTGCCTCTTGTGAGACCTCATTGTATTTCACAGTATTAGTTAAATGTAAAAACCTCTTGATGTGATCGTGAGGATCATCATGAGTGCGGCCCAAGAAAGGTGTAGCAGAAACCATCTGAATAAAACAAGTTTTGAGCTCAAAGTTGTTAGCTCCACTATTTGGCACCACAACAACATCATCATTGCCTTCAACGTGTGATTGCAAAAGCTCGATCATTGGTCGGTTATCCATGATGTCAATAGCACGAGTCTCGATATCGGCTTGAGTGGTTTTCCTCTTGCGCGCACGAGTACGCATACACCTACAAAAGAAAAATATGCACAAGAAATAGAATAAGAAACAAAGTTAATGTAAAAAGAAACATATTTGGGGCAAAACTTAGGAAATAATTGCTTTTTATGATTTTTGAAATTTTTGATTTTTTTGGATTTTTGAAATTTTGAAATTTGCAAGAAAAATAACATTCACAAGTGAACGGATCCCAAAACGCAACTCGTCTCACAAAAACCGTTAATCTTTATGAAAAGAGCCGGCAACAGCGCCATTTTAATAACTGAATTTTTTTATGTGAAAAGTTCTTGTGTGAATCTTATCGAATTGATCTTTGGTTTAAAGTTGGACTTAGTCGTTTTTTGTGAATAAAAAGAAATTTGGTTATCTATTTCTACTTAAAAAGTAAAATGCGAAAAATATTAAAAATAAACTAAAGACAAATGACAAATAATAAAGAAAATTCAAGTTTGCTATTAAAACTTTCGGAAGAAAAAAAATGCTAATAAAACTTTCGGGAAACAATGCTAGTTAAACTTTTGGATAAAAAGGACATGCTAATTAAACTTTCTGGAAAAAATGATATGTGAACCTTCGAAATAAACACTATTAAAAACTTTCGGGAATTTTTGATAAAATAAAAACAAACTTTCAGAATTTGTCATTAAAAAAAGTAATTTTCGGAATTTAAAAAAAAAACTTTCAGAATTTTAGAAAACCTTCGGAAATTTTTGATTAAAAAATAACTTTCGGATTTTTGAGTATTCAAACTTTCAGATGAATGAGCAATTAACTTTCGGGATTTTTGAGCTAAAAAAAACTTGCGGATAAAATGAAAAATTAAACTTTCGGAAAAATTGCTTCTAAAACTTTCGGAATTTTGTTTGCTAATAAAAATTTAAAAAGAACTTATAAATCCTTGTTTTGCACATTCCGAAAATGGAATCCAAAAACAGAATTCACAATAATTATGGATCTAGACTCGGATCCTAAGAGATAGGAAACATCAAATAAGCTAAAAATAAGCTAAACTAATCTATTAAATAAGCCAAACAAAACACGTATTAAAACTCTAATACTCACCAAAATTGAGCAAAACAATAAGATCTGTTCTAATGAAAATAAACTATAAAATCCACTCAACATTAAGCATAAACATAAAATAAGCAATAAGATCAATAAGCTATAAAAAGATTAAATCAACTCAAACACAAATTAAACAAGAAAGGAATAATGAGATTAATAAGAACTTGAAATTAAACGATTAAAATTAAAGGTTTAACAATGGAAGATTTGAGAAAGATTAAGAGTTTAAAAGATGAAATGTTTAAAGAAAATGAGAGCAAAAATTAAGATTACACCTACTCGTAATTACCTAAAAATAAAACTAACTAATGACAAATGAACGAGATAAGTCTTTATATAGTGGAGGAGAGTTAAGTGATGTTGTTCCTTCTTTCTTTTCTTTTGTCTTATTGTCTTGACAATAAATTCGTCATTCTCGACTTTGTCTTGGGATTCGTCAATAAATAAAACTGAACCCGTCTTCTAATTTCTTCTTTTATTAGATTTGGTTCATCGACTTGTTAAACTTCCGTCTTTGGTCTTTTTTCTTCAATAATTCTTCAGAATAGGCCTTTGACTTCCGTTCTTTTGCACCTTTGATCTTTTGACTTGTCTTTTGTCTTTATCTTTGATAAAACCTCGTGAAATCCCGTGTTTTCCTCCTTTTTCATCTTTTGGTCCTAAAACACAACAAAAACACAAACCAAGCCTAATTCCGACTTTTACGACATTAAACACACGTTTTGGTCTCATTTTTATTTGTTTTAAGTGGTAAAAGGATAAGTGTTTTCACACTTATTACACGCCTTGTCTAGGAGTTACGGACCGTTGGACAGGAACCCATGGTCAACAATATGGTGGCTTTCTTACAGACTCTATATAGTGTAGACTGTGCTTTCCGCGACCAGCTTGCGACTGAAGCAGCCACGACTGGCAACCGGATCCAGCGGATGCAAAGGTTGCAAGGCGACTGGTCCGAGTGAAATAGGGTCGCAAATGTGCCAAAATGTGTTGATAATAAATGGTTTGTATCAGCCTGTGTCAAAAGTGCTGAACTTACCAGTTATTTCTAACCTTTCCAGTGTGAATGTGTTTCTGACATTTCCGTACCGACGGTCATGTCGTTGGACTGTTAGGGCTGTGTATCATTTGGTTTGAATAATATATTGTTACGTGTGGTTTCTGTGTCGTAGGTCTTTCTAGTATTTCGTTTTATGTACTCGTATGTTTGCTTTGTTCAAATGTTTTGTTTTATTGGGTTATTTGTTTGCATTAATACAATGTTTGTAGAGGACAACATGTAAGAAAGTGAAGGGGTGAGTTCTTACAAATCTATAGGAGAGAGACATACCTGGTTCATGGTTATGTATTCCATGTGCGTGCCTGCTGGAGCCAGGGAAAAGAAAATTTTCGGACAGACAGAGAGATACGACATATCTCTTATATTTGTTTGCAGTTTTAGCTTCAGCCAAGCCCAAAAATGGAACATTAACCTACAGCAAATGCGGTTGCAATCTATTAAAAATCGGGTGGTTGAATAACTGAATACTGGTATACAATCACTTCTGATCCATTTTTACACCAGCTAAACAATCACTTCTACAACAGGTTGGGTATTTGGCAATTGTTTTAACAACAACCAAACACCCCTTCTGTCGCATGTACTTTGTTTGCCAGCTTGCTAAGGGTTATATTTGTATGTATTTGTAGCTTGAAAGGAAGACATAATACCTCTTTTTCAACGGTGCTTTCCGAGCATGAATCAACAACATGTCTGTACAAACTAGAAGGGGGGGGGGGGGGTTGAATATTTTCTCTTTGGTTTATGTTCTAATTAAAATTCCTTTCAATTAGGTTTGTCTCAAAACTACCTTTTACTTGAAAGCTAGTTTCATAATGATTAGGTTCAATTCTAATGCATTAGCAATGACAAGTAATAGATGTGAATGATATGATAGTAAGAATAAGTAAAGAGTAAGGAAAGAAGCAACCTAATAGGAAGACACCAAGATTAATAGTGGTTCGGCAACGAAGCTCTATCTTCGGTCCTACTCCACTCCTCGAGTACACCTTACTCGAGATTTTCACTATATCCACAAGCTCCCTTCTTGGCGGAAAAAACTTTACAACGTCGCTTACATTATTTTCCGACACTAAGCTAAATGTCGAGACCTAATCTTAGCTAGGACTAATCTACACAACGTCGCCCACTTCACCATTTTCCGACACAAGGCTAGATGTCGAGTTCTAATAGAAAGATAGAACCAATCTTAATAACGTTGCCTACTTCACCATTTAACAACACAAGGCTAGATGTCAAGTTCTAATCGAAAGGTAGAACCAATCTTTACAACGTAGCCTACTTAACTATTTAACGACACAAGGCTAGATGTCGAGTTCTAATCGAAAGGTAGAACCAATCTTCACAACTCTTCACTTTGAAGCTAAGTGAGAACTTCACTAGACACAACTATATCACTTTAGAGTTTAATGAGAACTCACAAGACAAAACCACATCACTTTATAGTTAAGTGAGAACCCACAAGACACAACCACATCACTTTATAGTTTAGTGAGAACTCACAACTCTTTACTTTGAAGCTAAGAACTCCACAAGACACAACTCCACCACTTTAAAGTTTAGTGAGAACTCACAACTCATTCTTATTACAATCAATAAAACACATATCCAAGTATACATATGTAACTTGGATCTACACAACACAAATCCAAGTATACACATATACAATGGATTTACACAACATTAGATCCATGTATTCACAAATACATTCGATTTACACAAGACTCAAATCAAAACAAATGATGAACATGACTAGATCTTTTGGAGAGGATCCTCATCGAGGATTCTTCTTTAATCACATCACAAGTGTGTGAGTCATCTTCTCATTGGACAAGGTAAAGGATGAGATCAAGGAGATAATCATAAGTAAACATACTTAACACATTAAGTGATCAATTACAAATGATTAGGAATTAGAAAGAAGAAGGATAGAAGAAAGAGTGTCCAAAAAGGGTTGTGAAAAATGTAGGGTTGATCCACTATTTATAGGAGACAAATACCAACGACTCTCTGAGCGTGGTGCCTTAAATATGCATGCGGTCCCTTATCACTAAGGATCCGCATAGCCCTTTAAAGGACCGTGCTCATAGACTACGCTCACTTTTGTCTTTTAGTGGGGAAGTAATATCTGAGGTAATGTTTTACCTTCAAAGGATATTCCTATGGCATTTGGAATATGCCATATTCAAATTTACATTTTCTATTTTAATAAAACATTTTGTTAAAAAGAAATTTTATTAAAAATTATTTTGTCATATTTGACTAAATGTAAGTTTAGGATCAATCACTTTTATGATCACTAATCATGATTAAGATATGTTAGTGAAATACTTAAATGATTATTACCTTGATGATAGTGTTTGTAAAATAATTCGTCTTATGATTGTATTTGATGATAAATGTCTTTTTAATTTGTCGTGATCAAAACTAAGAAAGATTAGTTATCACTAATAATGTTTTTAGGCATTGCTTTACATTAAAAATCTCCCCCTTTTGATTACGACAAACTATAAACTCATTTATGTAAAATCCAAAATATTTCGAATTATTAACGAGTTTATCACTATCATTTCTCCCCCTTTGTCGAAGCAAAAAGGATGCAAAAGTCTTTGAGGAAGAAAAGAATCAGACTTTGCAAGAAGCTCCCCCTTGGTGATTACTCCCCCTTGCTTGGGGCACCAACAAATTGAGCTTCGGTGACATGCTACACAAAAGTTAGTAGAGAGAAAAGAAACACCAATGTATATATAGTCACTACCTACTAAGTAACTTGAGAGGGAGAAAGAAAAGAAATCTTAAATTAGAAGTAAGTATTTGCTAAGAATGTCTAAGGAGGGTTTTTTTTTGACAAAATCAAAGTTCATTGGTGGAATAGAGGTAGAAAAGAAACATCTAAACCAATTGAAGTGATAGTATGTCAAAGGGTTAGAAACTTAAAATTGGTGGAATCACCCAAAAGCAATTGTAAGTTTTAACCATGATCTACTCTAAACAATGTGTGAAAACAAATTAATGGGAAAGGAAGTAACACACATAACATTCATATTACACAAATATTAAAGAACAAACAAGGGAAATATTCATACACACAATATGAATATTTAACACAAGACAAAAGGAAAATAAACAACAAAAGCACAAACTACTCTAGTAGTGATAATCCTCTAAGATTGCTTAAGTTGACCCAAACAATTAAGACACAAAGTGTGCGTTAATATCATTCAATGATTTTTCACAGGAAAAAATACTTTGAGAGGAGGTCGAGTGAGAAGAAATTCAAGAAAATTTATCTTGTCATACACATGAGCAAGTTCAATTTGTTGAAATTAACAAAAAGCACACGAGCTTCCATGATGCAAAACAAAGTCGTTGGATGGGGGAGGACCATCAAGATGAGAAGGTGGTGGTGGAGAGGGAGATAATGGATAAGAGATGTTTTCAGAATGCCTAGTGAGATTTGGGAAAGAAGATAGGTCATTTAGAGAAGGTATGTTGCAAGGTTTAGGTGGTGGTGGAAGAACTTCTTTTTCTCCGGTAATTAGATCAATTGAGAAAGTCTCATTCCAGTACGCAATGGGAGAGAAAGAATTCTTGCAAGGTTTGGAAGAAGAGGAATCATGATGATCCTTGTTTTTCTTGACCCAAATTGGTCGAACCGAGATTTTTGGTTTCTTGGAAAGCTTAGAAGAAGAAGCTTTGGGTTTAGAAGATTCTGACAAAGAGATGTCAAGTTTAAGATTAGGAGAGTTAGGCATTGTGAGAGATGAGAAGAAGAACTCCCAAAAGAAGAGAATTTAAAGAAAGTAGACAAGGCAAAGATTTGAAATGAAATCAAAATTTTACAAGGAATGTTTAGCCAAAATTGGTAAACAAGGAATCTTGAAAAAGACTATGGTCAAAGAGGAAAGACAAAAAATGAGCCAAAAATGGCCTGCTGTCCGCGGTTCCTTAATGGAACCTACGGTTCCTTATATATAAGGGACCGTACGATATTTGGGGATCCGCATACAGTGGACATGAAAATCCAATTTTACAAGGTTTTGAGAAAAACTAAGACATTTTCAAAAAATTGCAAATCTTGGATTTTTATCATTTTTAACACTAGATTATGCTTTGGTTTCGTAAAAGGCAATGCACTCACAAAGAGTGTCTTGACAAAGGGTGAAAAAATATTTAGATAACATTTTGATCTAATTTTATTCATGTTTTAAAGGTTGTGATAGATTTAGGTTCAATTTTAAATAAATGGAAGTTGATTAGTGTGAGCACATAGATTTGAAACACACAAATACAAAATCCATAACACAACTTCATGAAAGCTCATGAAGGAAAGAAAATACAAGAAATGAAAAACAAGCTAACTATTAAAAAGTTAGCTAAACTAGTTCTTGATAGATAGTCTTCATTGGCTTAATTTTTCTTTTTGAAAAAAATTATCTTTAGAAAACCATCACTCATCTTCTAGGAGGTGGATGATTAGAAAATGATTTCCACGAGAACCTTTGCAACTTGATGTGAGCCCCAATCATCTCTAACCTAAGGATATCAATGAGGTGGAAGTTGTTTAAGCAACAAGCACAATTGGTTCCATTGTGCATGAAAAAGTCAAACAAGTGTGGATCACCCAAGAAGCGGGAAATAGGAACACCCAAAAGTGGAGCGTTTGTTGGAGGAGGAGGAGGAGACATGGTGTTCAAAGGTGAGATAGGTGAGTTAGGAGGGGTGAAAGGTGAGGTAATTAATGGCTCAACAAAGTCATTCACAATGGGAATGCTTTGTAGAGGTTGTGGGTTCACATCCATGAGAGGACAAGGAGTGAATGGTGAGAACAACTCATTCATTCTAGATTGGAATGAAGAGGATGTAGACCCATGAGAGTGGTTATTACCATGGGTTGAACTTATCTTGCATGGTGCAAGAGGTGGTGAGGGTGATGAAGAGATGATAATTGAAGAAATCTCACTCTTAGGTGTGAGGAAGGATGAAGAGTCAAGTTTAGGAAACTTGATTTTGATCTTAAGGTTTCTTTTGGATGAGGATTGTTTGGAAGAATTTGATGATCTTGTATACACCATGGTTGTGTGTCAAGGTTTAGAAGAAGGTTTTAAGGATGAAGAATAAGATTAAACAAAGGAGGTTTAAGAAGGGAAGGGGATGATCCAAACTAGTAATGGGTTAAAAATCATTTTGGTGAAAAATGAAATTAGGTAGGCTAATTTAGGAAAAAGCTGGTCTTTTAGCAAATATTTTATCAATGTTTACAAAGATTTAGAGAAAACAGTGTAAAGCAAAGATTCTATCGTGACCAGAGCCCGCGGTTCCTTAAATAGGACTGCGGTTCTTTATCGCTAAGGAACCGCATGTATTTAAGGTACCGTGGATAGTGGTCTTAGAAAAGTGATGTTCCTGCAATTTCAAACCCCCAGATTTTTCACAAGTCAAAATCAAGCCAAAGTTGATTATAAGCCAAAATCTAGAGAGCTAACTAACACAACAAATGCACAAAGATATGTGAATCCCCATAACGATCACATAAACATCTATGGATTAAAATACTAAGCAATCCAACACAAAGTATTAGGTAGTTAATACCAAATTCTAAGAACAATAAAAAGTCTAAATAAAGGAAATAGTTCAACAGTTCAAAACATGTTCACAAACATGTTAAACTTTGTTCCATTGCCATAGCTTCATCTCTACTTCTTTCCAAGGTTCTTGATCATCTTCCTAAAGCTCTTGAATGTTCCCCTATGCTCCGTTCTAAAGTCATGTAACTCACCACGGGTTTGAAGGTTTAAACGATAAACATGATCAAGTGAGAGGTTTTCCAGAAGGTCACTAGTGGCATAGTGAGGAAGAGGAACAAGAGGGTCTAACCCGTCCATGAAAGTGTTCATATATGGGGTGGAGTCACTCGAAGAACCCAAGTGAGCACTCGTACCTTCGTCACCACCATCACTTGGTGAAATACGAGTGTCCTCATCATTGAACTCTTGTGGATCATTCCTTCTCTTACCATGATCACTTCTCGGCTTTCATGGTTGTACCTCTCGAACATGCATCATGACAGATTGACCGGACGAAAGTGAGAAAGATCAAGCTCGGGAAAGTCTTCACCAACCTTTTTGAAAAGGCGAGTAAGGAGCATGGCATAAGGGATATTTAGGGTTGATCGTGGCTCTAAGGGGCACGAGCGATATACCAATAAGTACTGATTTGACTAGCTCGAACATGGGGAACGAATGCTTGAATGTAAACAAATAGCTGACTCTTGCAAGTTTGTGGCCAGCGATCACCCTCTAAGATATACGCTTGATAACGAACTAAAGGGCTCGGAGAGAGCATATTTAATCCGTCGAGCGATGTAAAATGCAAGATTGTACTTGGTGTTGGTAAAGATGCAACACATCATGTGTGCCATACACGCCAGGATATGATCCCAGTTTCCACCAAGACAAAATACATTTTCCTTAAGAATGTCGTCCCAACGGAAGATGCAATCATTAAGGTCGCTTTCGAGTATCTCATGACGATTTAAAGATCACTTATAAGAGTGGATACTTGGAACAACGGTTGAACAACGCTCTTTGATAATGACATCAAGGAGGAGGTCAAGGTCTAGCTCTTCGTCATCATTTGGAGCACAACCAAAAGACTCAATTAAAGCATCAAGTTTCCAAGCATCGGTGAATCGACAAGTACCGACAAATGGCATACGAAGAGCCACGCCAAAATCCTCGAGAGAGTATTGGATGAGCTTACCATTTAAGGTGAACCTAACAAATATTCCATTATCATTATAGATAAGGGAATATCCGCTAAAGAACTCCAAGATAAATTCGGGGTAAATATCTTCTTTGATATATAACAAACAATCAAACCCAATTTAAGCAAACATTGATTTGATATAAGAATAACCCATAATGTTCTCTTCGACAACTCTACCCTCATGAAAGCAACGGTTTTGGAGTGAACGAAAGGTATTAGCAAGGGTTGGTGAGGGAAAAAAATCGGCAAGGTTTGGCATATAAGCTTTAGTATTTTGGTGGTCTTTGTGGTATTCTGAAGGCATTATTAGTTACCTATTAACAACAAACAAAAAATATTTCCCAATCACTCATATGCTACATAATGATCAAAAACAAAACTCATGAGAAATGTGTTTGAACAAATGACTGTCAAACAAAGGATTAATGCTTAACATTTCCATGTTCACAATGAACCAAATTCATTATTAAAAATAACATATTAACAATGTAAGATCAACCATGAATTTTGAACAAAGGTTTTTGAAAAACAATTTTGGGTAAGCATTAACAATGCAATTATCAATTCGTTCATGGGTTCCTAACACATCCATCATTTAGCCAAAAATATTTAGTGAAAATTCGGATTGTTCTACAAGTGGGTTTTAGTGAAATCTCAATGAATTCGAACCTAAGGAATCATAGTAAAATAACTATGTCAACCCACATTCCTAGCAAGGTTCTAATACAATATTAATTTTAAAAATCCCCAATTATGAAAATAAGAACCCTAGAACAAATTAATTGAAATTGAATGAAATTACTTACAGATAATTGATGTTGGAAGAGGCATGAGTGAAACCTACGACTTAATTAATCTTGAGTGATTTGGTGTTTTTGAAGGTTCATCAATGGAGTTTTTGAGAGAACCCGTCGCCTTCTATGGAGAAGAAAGGAAGGGTTGGTTTGAAATAGTGTTTTTAATTAAAACCTGATTACTTTAGTTGCCTGGTGGGGCCGCGTTGCTTTATCGATATGGCACCGTGGGTTATCACCGTGACAATTAAGGATCCGCGCACAATGGCAGGTTTTTAAGAAAGAAACACAAAGAATTTTTCAAAACAATTTTTTTCAAAAATACTTCAAATATATCTTAAGCCATTTGGAAATCATTAGACCACTTAAATACTAGGAGATAATGCCAAGTGAATGATTACGAGTGGAATCGAGACCGAAAGAGATTGAAACGGAGAAAGGGCTAGTCGTAGCAAAGAAGCAAAATAGAGAGAATCCAATGGGATTGAATAAAGACCAAGGTCAATGCTCAAGAACCAAGTGACAAACTTCAAGTAGCGGAAACAAAGAGCTTGTGTCATTTATAGTGGTTTAAGAATGCCTTTTCAGCGAAAGCTTAAACGACTTTGGTAATGAACTATATCAAGAAATTTTGTACAAAAGAAAAATGTAGATTCACTTTCTCTCTCACATGATCGGACAATTATCATTGCTAGGGATTACAATGACAACATCCTTGGAATATTTCAATTCCAAATGTGTAATATCCTAACTACAACTTATGGAGTAGTTGGGTATCTCAAGGGATTAAAAAATCATCCTAGAGATGAGCTCAATTTCACACATTACACATGACATAGGGCCTACTAACCGTATGGTTGCAAACCATGGATATCATGCTTGATACTTTAAGCTACTACTAACTCACTCTACATCTCCTAAGTGAGTCAAGTATCCAAGCAATGAAGGTTTGAGAGGATATGAGAATAGAATCACAAACCACAAATAAATGTCAAGTCAAGGATGCCAAGAACAACCATATAGTCAAGTAATGATCAAAAGAATGATCAATAGGAGCGTGTGGAAGGACGAGAACTTACCTTAGCTGCAAAGAGTACTCCAAGACTTCAAGGAGCTAATGGAAAACCCAATCTTGACTAAAGTGACTACTAAGTCTTCAAGGACTAGTAAAAGTCTCATCCATCTAGGCATCATCACTTAATGATGTTGGGAATCAAAGAAGATGAGTCTTCTACAAGTGTAAGCAACTCAATCCACAATCACTTAAGTGATTAATCTTCATGAGTACCTACACCAAGCAAGATGCAAACTAGTAGATACATTTCAAGGGTGATACTAAAATGTATAAGTTGCACTAATCTAGATGAGATGTAATAACTAAGATTTTACCTAGTAAGAAAATTAAGTTCGTTGTGTTGGTCTAATCGAATTGATCTAGGCTCTCTATGTGATTCAATTGATCTTTGGTGAAACAAAAAGGTTGTCGTTGTAGTATTTAAAAAAGTGCAGAACAATTAAAGTAAAATGTGCGTTTAAATAAATCTAATTCTAACTTAAAGAAAAGTGCGATATTTAAAAACTTTGAAAAATAAAATAACTAAATGACTGAAAATTAAAGCGTGACGGAAATTAAAATTAGACAAGTATTAAAAACATAAACTAAAAAAATTAAACAAGACAAACCATGGAAAATAACCTCCAATCGGAATATATTCCGATCAACCACGATCGGAATATAGACTTATCCTGTCGGAATGTGGATAGATCCTTGGTCGGAATGCTGTTCAGAACACCAATCTGAATATCTGTCACCTTACATACGATCGGAATACCCAAACACGCACCTCGATCGGAATGTGTATAATCAAACTAGATCGGAATAAGGACTAAAACACCAATCGGAATATTGTCACCTTAACCGGTCGGAATGTAGAACTTACCTTTGATCGGAATGATCAAAACCCTACTGATCGGAATACCAAGAAGTCCACCAATCGGAATGTAGATAAATCCTCCCCAATCGGAATACAGATAGGAATGTCAAAACCCTTTTCTGATCATGCCAATCGGAAAGATAAACCCTTTTCCGATTGACCCTAGTCGGAATACGGCAAAAGGAAATGGAAATAAGCTAGAAAAATAAGCTACGAATCTAATAAGCACTAGACGAAAAACCTAAGGTAAACCGTGTAAAAGTAAACTACGAAACTAAAATTTAACAACTTTTAAAATACGAAAAAGATAAACTTTAAGAAAATCAACTTTTTATATAAAAATAACTTTTATAAAAACTATATAAACTTGAAAATAAACCAAATAAGCTATAAAAATAAGAGATTTAAAACAATCAAAAGCTTAAAAATCAAATCTTTAAACAACTTAACAAGATAAAAACGTGTAAATCAAAGATTAAAGAAAGGTAGAAGAAGATTAACAAGATAAAGTAAAGGTGCAAGTAATTAAAAGAAACACTTACTTGAAATTAAAGGTAATAAAAGTGCATAACATGAATTTAAATGACAAGTAATTAAAGGTGCATAAAATAAAAGTGGAAGAGCTAATTTGTCAAGTTAGCCAACAAGAGTAAATGAATGAATAAGAGGGGTATTTATAGGTGATTAGAGGAGTGGTTAGAGGAAGCTTCCTCTCCTTCTTCCTTTTCTTCTTAATTTCCCATTAAGTCCTTTCTTCTTAATCTTTTTGTTAATCTTGGAATGTGATGACTTTTGGCTCGGGATTTCTTTGGACTCGTCTTTTAATTCTTCGATAAATAAGACTTGAGTTCCTCGTCTTTAAGTAAACCTCCGTCTTTCGACTTTTTCTTCGATAAATCTTCAGAATTGGTCTTGTACTTCCGTTCTTTTTGCACTCTTGACTTCTTGACTTCGTCTTTCGTCTATTTCTTCAATAAAAGTCCGTAAATGCCCGTGATCTCCCGTGTTTTCTCCACTTTTCACCTTTTCGTCCTAAATCACAATAAAAACACAAACCACGCATAATTCCGACATAAAAGACATAAAATACACGTTTTGGTCCGGTTATTACTGTAATTAAGTGGTAGAAAAGATGTGTGTTTACACACATATCAAATCCCCTACACTTGACCATTGCAATGTCCTCATGCAATGCATTAGTTACAAAGCACGTTTACATTTTTCATCGTAATTGATCCATGTTGGCCTTTATTAAAGAGATAGAAAATTATAAACATTCAAAGTAAAGAAATCAAAAACATACCTTGGGTTTTGAAGATGTCATGAATAATCATCATCCTCAACTTTTCACTTTCTCCAAACCAAGCTTAAAAACGAGATCATTGTTATTATAAGTTAGTAAACTAACACGAACTCATGTGGGCCAATTATTCACTTAGACTCCCTTATTCCTAGGTGTATCTCTTATATTTTATTATTGTCTTGAATGATCACGAGGATGCATTTTTGACTTATTTCGATAGTTATTAAGTCTGAAAATAAAGTGAACGATTTAATCAATAGTTAGCTAAAGGACCAAATCTTTTAAAACTGCTTCTCGGGACCTCATAAAGTTCATATCTTGGCATAACTTGCTTCGCGATTTGAGACCTTTCTCGGACCGATATTTGGCAGCGACTTCATACTTCAAATCTTGAGAGACGTTCATGAAATAATGGTCTTCTCTTCATAATTGGAATTTCTTCACTTGAACTTTTTGAGAGATTCATACTTGGACCACGACTTCTTCATTTTTCTCCAATCTTTATTTTGGATTTTGATATACAACGATCCGCATCCTTTTATGACTTGGATCTATTTATCCTCATACCTTGTTAGGGTCTTTTCGGATACACTTCTCCATGACTTTTGGGGAGTATTTGCTTTTCGTCGTGTGTTTCGATCCTTCATATTGATTTTCGATAAATGATTCTTCACATCACTTTGGATCTTTAGCAACAAAATATAGCCCTCATGCCTTGTTAGGGCCTTTTCGGACTCGCCAATCTTCGCGTCCCGCTTCAATAAGTTATGCCTTGGCTATGAACTCTAATCCATACCGAGCAACTTTTAAACGATCTGGGGCTAGAAGCTAAGTAACTTTTCAAATCGTACAACTTTATTTATTAGCAGATAAATTATTTAGCAAGCGATGGGAGAATAGGCTCATAATTAACTCACATAAATTCACGAAAGAATACCGGACTTATAATTGACTCTATCATCTCTCGTTCTCCACAGTTTAAAATCTCAAGTAATGAGACTCGTGGATACTTATTCTATTAAATCAAAGTTTTGGGTTTTCGAGTCGCCTATAGGATCTTGCAAATTCTTGGACTTTTTCAAGTTTAGAAATCGCATTTTAAAGTTCCCTTGATAAACGACTCTCTAGGATCAATTATAGGAACTTGCGAAAAGTTCTTATCCTTAACCCGTGAGAGTTAAGACTTTCGCGTTTTATAGCTCCCTATATAAAAGCCTAGCAAAACTTGACTTAAACACGTTAAGGATACTAGCTAGAGTAACTTAGACAAGTAAACTCGGGTTGAGTCAAAAGATTCACAACGTTTTGAAAATTAAAACCACTTATTGAAGCTTTATTCTATTAAGGCAAGAAAATAACTATACAAAGGGAAAAACTAATAGGCCAAAATAGATCAAAAATTTTGAAAAATGTCGAAAAATTGATTTTCCGGTTAAAATGAGGACAAATACAAGGAAAAGACCACTTAACTTCGATAGAAGTCCCCCCTACACTTAAGATAAACAATGTCCTCAATGTTTAAGCATGTGGGAGTAAACTCCCCTACACTTAGGACATTGTGCACGTTGTTTAAATCTCGCTAAGGAAAGGACAACTAAAGAGATTCCTATTTTAATATTGAGAAAATATAAAATAGTGAATCGAAAAGAGTTTAGGATAGAACCGGGATAATGGAACACGGAATCACGGGTCGTCAAGAATCATCAAGAGTAGATCATTGAAGCTCGAATCCCTGATTAAGAAGTGAGGAGAGGAAATAGCAAACCAAAGGGTCCCCCCTACACTTATGATAAAGAAAGCGAAAAGATAGATGCATGGGTTGCCTCCCAAGAAGCGCTTGGTTTTTGTTAACCGAGTCATTAGCCTGACTCGACCTTGATCATCAACGGAAGAAGCATAAGACATATCCACCAGGATCAAAGACATAGTTTTCATCGAGCAAATAGCATAGGCTTAAGGCGAACAAGGCAAGCCAAAGAAGAGTAGGCAAGGTTCCCTTAAGCAGCAATGGAGCACGGTGGAAGCAAGGTTGAAGTGGTGCAAGCAGATTTCCATAAGTTCCAAAGATATTTCCTTTTATTTCATCAGGTGGATACTGAGATGGCTGCAGAATTTCAATACCAGGATCGAACACCTTTTCCTTTAGGGGAAAATAGCACACAGGCTCAGCCGAGTGTGAAGAAGATCCGCAAAGAAGCACAACCTCGTCCTCAGAAGGGGGATAAAGAGGTGTCAAATCATATGTGCAACGGATTTCGGTGTCGACCGGTTTCTTCTCCTTTGACAAAATTTTCTTCAAATCCAAAGTAGGATCAAGACGATAATCTTCAAAGTCCAAAGGAGGTGCATCACTCTCATGAGGGAAGTAAGTGTTGAGAAATTCAGAGAAATCTTCCTCAAATGAATAATCGTCCAAAGTAGGATCGAGTGATGGCGGAGGATCTTCATCGTGTGAAGAATCGCTCGAAAGAGTATCGACCTCATCAAAATCGTCATATGCGGGCAGCTCGGGATACTCAGAATTACAATCATCAAAATCATCCGAATCTGAGCTAGAATCATCATCATCATAAGCATCAAAGACCGGTGGAGAATCATAAATGGGAGAAGCTTCGAAAGTAGGGAGAGAATCATCCACATCATCATGAAAAAGTGGATTATCGATGCAAGAGTCGAATAGAGGATTGTCGTAGACGGTAAAGTCATCGATCACATTAATCATATTCACTGATTCCCGGCCTCCAAAAGTTGTACTAGTAAGCTTCCCCATTTTGAAAACTTGTGCATCATCCCCGACTCTTAAGATTAACTCACCTTTGGCAACATCCACTAAAGCTCGTCCGGTTCTCAAGAATGGCCGACCAAGTATTAAAGGAATACGAGGGTCCATTTCATAATCAACTACGACAAAATCGACCGGGAAAGTAAATGCGCCAACTTTAATGAACACGTATTCGGCTATACCAACGGGGTAAGCGAGAGTGCGATTTGCAAGTTCAAGAGTCATCTTTGTTGGAGTGAGGTCGGGCAATGATAGTGTTTTCCAAACACTTAGTGGCATCAAATTAATACTGGCCCCGAGATCAACAAGGGCAGTAAATTCTTCAGTTTTGTTGAATACGCAAGGCAACACAAAACGACCGGGATCTCCAAGCTTTTCCGGAAGTTCTTTAAGAATAACTGCAGAGCAGTTTTCATTTAATCGAGTGTTGGCGAGTTCAATCAGCTTCTCCTTCTTGTTAAGTAATTCCCTAAATGCTTTAACAAATTTGGGCATGTGGACAAGTGCTTCAAGAAAGCTAATGTTGAAGTTCATTTGAGAAATCATCTTCACATAGCGTGACACTTCGGAGTCCTCTTTGGTTAGCATTTTGTTCTTGCCCAAGCGAGAAGGATAAGGGATATTGGGTTTGGGTGGTGAAGGTGCAGGTGTAGGTAAAGGTTGAGATGTTGAAGGGTCATTCGTGGGAACTTCATCACGTCGAGGCGGAGACGGTAATGGTGCACTAATACTAGGTGTAGGAGGAGTAGGGATAAATGGTGGTGGAGGAAGTGTAGATGATGTGGGTGGGATTGTTGGTCCTATGATGGTGGCTCCACTACGAGTAGTAATAGCACTCACATTAGCTCGCGGATTAGTGACGGTGTTTGAAGGTAGAGAACTCGAAGAAGAAGGTTGAGCGGCGGGCAAGAAACTAGCAAGCATATTCTTCAAATCATTGGTTTGATTGCTGAAGGAGGATTGTATATTATCTCGAAGCTCGGATCTTATCTCATTTCCTTGCTTGGTAATATCTCCTTTCAAAATGATAATTTGGCTCTGCAGGTTCTTGATTTGCTCACCTTGGGTTCTCATAATGGCTTCAACATCGGGATTAATGGGTGGGGTTTGTTGGGTGGGTGGTTGATAAGGGTTATAAGCTCTTGGTGGGATTTGGTTGCTTCTATTGTAGTTGTTGGCGGAGTTTTTGTTTTGAGGAGAAAAACCGGGTGAAAGATAGTTGTTGGAACGGTAGCTCAGCAGATTTCTATCCCCTTGAGGTCGATCTTGGTAATTTTCCGGTGAATAATTACCATAAGCAGCATACACATTTTCCGGATTTCCATGTGTCGAAGGACAATCGGTGTATGAGTGAGGACCGCCGCATGTTTCACAAAGAGTAGCAACAACTTTAACTTGTTGTTGTTGTTGGTTTGAAGCCAAGAGTTGCATACTTCTGCTCATTTCAGTCAGCACACGGGTGAGTTCGGTCATATCAGGGTTTGCTGAGATGGAGGAAACATTGACTCTCGGGTTGTTCCTTGAAGAAGCAGAGGAATCCCAGTTTTTGTGGTGAGTAGTCATGTTCTCAATAAGCTCTCTACACTCCTCGGGTCTCCTTTTCATGAATGTGCCACCGGCGGCTGCATTAATCGTATCACGATCTCGAAAAGTCAATCCGTTGTAGAAAATATCTATTAAGGTCACAGGGAGCATGTTGTGGTTTGGACATCGATCGATCAAGACATTATATCTCTCCCAAGCATCAAAAAGAGATTCATCAGGGTCTTGCATGAAACCGCTGATCTGACTGCGAAGGCTCGTGACCATGGATGGTGGAAAGTAGCGCGACAAAAAGCGTTGAGTCATGTCATCCCAAGTGTGAATAGAATTCTTCGGGAGACGGTCAAACAATTTCTCGGCATGATGTAATAAAGTGTGTGGAAAGAGTTGTAGGAGAAGTTCATCCATTGTGGCACCGGCCAACTTCATGCTTTGGGTGATTGTAATGAACTTGTCGAGGTGTTTGTTGGCATCATCATCAGGCACTCCACGGAATGGGTTAGTCTGCACTTGCTGAATCATGTGGTGCTTCAACGAAAACTCAGGAGCGTTGATTTGCATCGGCACAATCGGTCCTCCTCGTCCAAACATGGTTGGTTGACAAAGTTCCTCCATGGTCCGAAGATCGGGCTGTGGAAGAACATTGTTGTTATTATTATTATTATTGAGGTGCGGTGGAATGTTGTTGTTGACACCTGACATAGCTAAATCTTCTTGAGGCTCGGGCTCTTGATAATTAGAAGATCTAGTACGCATACACCTGAAAATGAAAAAGAAAAAGAAACCAAACACAAAGACAATATATATACACAATAAAGATAAAATCTTTTTGGATTTTTGAAATTTTTACTTTTTATGGATTTTTATCAATTTTTTAATTTTTATGATTTTTAGAATTTTTTATGCAAGAAAAATAACGCTCACAAGTGAACGGATCCCAAAAAGCAACGCGTCTCTCACAGAAAACCGTTAATCTTTACGAAAAGAACCAGCAGCGGCGCCATTTAATAACTGGCTTTTAGCTAGTAAGAAAATTAAGTTCGTTGTGTTGGTCTAATCGAATTGATCTAGGCTCTCTATGTGACTCAATTGATCTTTGGTGAAACAAAAAGGTTGTCGTTGTAGTATTTAAAAAAGTGCAGAACAATTAAAGTAAAATGTGCGTTTAAATAAATCTAATTCTAACTTAAAGAAAAGTGTGATATTTAAAAACTTTGAAAAATAAAATAACTAAATGACAGAAAATTAAAGCGTGACGGAAATTAAAATTAGACAAGTATTAAAAACATAAACTAAAAAAATTAAACAAGACAAACCATGGAAAATAACCTCCAATCGGAATATATTCCGATCAACCACGATCGGAATATAGACTTATCCTGTCGGAATGTGGATAGATCCTTGGTCGGAATGCTGTTCAGAACACCAATCGGAATATCTGTCACCTTACATACGATCGGAATACCCAAACACGCACCTCGATCGGAATGTGTATAATCAAACTAGATCGGAATAAGGACTAAAACACCAATCGGAATATTGTCACCTTAACCGGTCGGAATGTAGAACTTACCTTTGATCGGAATGATCAAAACCCTACTGATCGGAATACCAAGAAGTCCACCAATCGGAATGTAGATAAATCCTCCCCAATCGGAATACAGATAGGAATGTCAAAACCCTTTTCTGATCATGCCAATCGGAAAGATAAACCCTTTTCCGATTGACCCCAGTCGGAATACGGCAAAAGGAAATGGAAATAAGCTAGAAAAATAAGCTATGAATCTAATAAGCACTAGACGAAAAACCTAAGGTAAACCGTGTAAAAGTAAACTACGAAACTGAAATTTAACAACTTTTAAAATACGAAAAAGATAAACTTTAAGAAAATCAACTTTTTATATAAAAATAACTTTTATAAAAACTATATAAACTTGAAAATAAACCAAATAAGCTATAAAAATAAGAGATATAAAACAATCAAAAGCTTAAAAATCAAATCTTTAAACAACTTAACAAGATAAAAACGTGTAAATCAAAGATTAAAGAAAGGTAGAAGAAGATTAACAAGATAAAGTAAAGGTGCAAGTAATTAAAAGAAACACTTACTTGAAATTAAAGGTAATAAAAGTGCATAACATGAATTTAAATGACAAGTAATTAAAGGTGTGTATAAAATAAAAGTGGAAGAGCTAATTTGTCAAGTTAGCCAACAAGAGTAAATGAATGAATAAGAGGGGTATTTATAGGTGATTAGAGGAGTGGTTAGAGGAAGCTTCCTCTCCTTCTTCCTTTTCTTCTTAATTGCCCATTAAGTTCTTTCTTCTTAATCTTTTTGTTAATCTTGGAATGTGATGACTTTTGGCTCGGGATTTCTTTGGACTCGTCTTTTAATTCTTCGATAAATAAGACTTGAGTTCCTCGTCTTTAAGTAAACCTCTGTCTTTCGACTTTTTCTTCGATAAATCTTCAGAATTGGTCTTGGACTTCCGTTCTTTTTGCACTCTTGACTTCTTGACTTCGTCTTTCGTCTATTTCTTCAATAAAAGTCCGTAAATGCCCGTGATCTCCCGTGTTTTCTCCACTTTTCACCTTTTCGTCCTAAATCACAATAAAAACAAAAACCACGCATAATTCCGACATAAAAGACATAAAATACACGTTTTGGTCCGGTTATTACTGTAATTAAGTGGTAGAAAAGATGTGTGTTTACACACATATCAAGATGCAATATTACTAATGAAAGGCCTATTTTCGATGAAAAAATAGTTTTGACCAAAGAGAAACTTTAGTACAACAAAACCTTCTAATTTGAGGAGACAATGGATCGATCCAAGTTTTAAAGTACAATATACTTCAAAGACCTTGGGTGACCATCGCTCTGATACCAACTATATAAACTAGAAGGGAGGGGGGGGGGGGTTGAATATTTTCTCTTCGGTTTATGTCCTAATTAAAATTCTATTCTATTAGGTTTGTCTCGAAACTACCTTTTACTTGAAAACTAGTTGCATAATTATTAGATTCAATTCTAATGCATTAACAATGACAAGTAATAGATGTGAATGATATGATAATAAGAATAAGTAAAGAGTAAGGAAAGAAGCAACCTAATAGGAAGACACCAAGATTTATAGTGGTTCGGCAACGAAGCTCTATCTTCGTTTCTACTCCACTCCTCGAGTACACCTTACTTGAGATTTCAACTTTATCAATAAGCTCACTTCTTGGCGGAGAAAACCTTACAACGTCACTTACATTATTTTCCGACACTAAGATAAATGTCGAGACCTAATCTTAGCAATGACTAATCTACCCAACGTCGCCCACTTCACCATTTTACGACACAAGGCTAGATGTCGAGTTCTAATCGAAAGATAGAACCAATCTTCACAACGTTGCCTACTTCACCATTTAACGAAACAAGGCTAGATGTCGAGTTCTAATCGAAATGTAGAACCAATCTTCCCAACATTACCTACTTCCCTATTTAACGACACACGGCTAGATATCGAGTTTTAATCAAAAGGTAGAACCAATCTTCACAACTCTTTACTTTGAAGCTAAGTGAGAACTTCACTATACATAACTATATCACTTTAGAGTTTAGTGAAAACTCACAAGACACAACCACATCACTTTATAGTTTTGGGTCAGTATTTACTGACCCTGAAGCAACTCTAGGATTTGAATATAAAATCCCCCTAAGTGTTTCATGCTCAGCAGTAAGGCCAGTCTGCTAATGGATGACCAGAGGAACAATGTTCATACTAAAGACTTTAAAGCTGAAGAAAGTTCAGCACTCCCCTTCCAGTGACCTTAGAAGACAAAGGAGTCTTCACTTCAAATACTAGGCGGTCTAGTTGCTGAAGAACAAGGACTGAAGAAGGGCTTTCAGTTCAGTTTGGCTTGACAATACCAAACTGAATGATGTCGATCTCCTCTAGGATACTGAAGACTCTTCAGTATTCTGATGGTTTGCATTAGGCGGGAAAAGATAACTTTCAGTCAATGTAGGTTGCTTCTATACTTAGATATAAGTACAACCTTTATCTTTCCTATAATAGTTTATTAAGTACTTTGTACTGTTTATCCAGCATGGGTATGAACCGCCCACTGGATAAACTAATGCATAGGTACATGCAAAATGCAAACCCTAATTTACATTGCCTATATAAAGGAGTGTTCATCAAGTGAGAAAGGTAACCAATAGAAGAGCATAAACTCTGGAAACCTTTCTCTCTCGATACCAACTAAACCATATAGCCGAAGTTGCATATGAACGTTTAGATTGGAGCTTAAAGTTTAACTTTGGTTAAACATTTAAGTAGAGGAGATCAAACCCCATTGTCATTTAACCACTTTGTTATTCCGCAAACAAAGTGGGTTATAGATTCTTTATTTGATTCTAATAAAAGTCTATACGTTGAAAAGTATATTGGTATTGTTGTTTTAATCTTTCATAGTTCTTATCTTATGTTAAAACAACACACTTGAGTCAAAGTAATAGTTATTACTTAAGATAATAAGTAATATCGAATTACTAGGGACCAACAAGTGGTATCAGAGCAGTTTGATTACTTAAACTCTTATTTTATTAAACTGCTGATTTAAAAGTTTTCAAATCAAGATCCAAAATGACTTAAGTTATACCACAAACCCTAGAATATAGGGGTGGCCAACTCAATGCTGCTCCTGTACTAGAGGTAGCCAACTTTACAAACTGGAAGAAGAGTTTTCTTGTCCACATGGTTGGAATGGAACCTCAATTCCTTAGAATAATTGAAAATGGTCCTTTTGTTCCCATGGTTGGGGACAATAGAAAACCTGAAGCACAATAGACTGCTGATGAGAGAAAAGATGCTAACTTAGACTAGCGTCTCAAAAGTCTCATCATGTATGTGCTCCCAAATGACCAAATGAATTCTGTTGTAAATTGTAAAACAGCCAAAGCAACATGGGAGGACCTTATTCTTTACCATGAGGGACCCTCTGATGTAAATGAAACCAGAATCATGGATTTAAAGCTTCAATACAACACCTTCAAGCACAAAGAAGGGGAAACCCTCACACAAACATTCACCAGATACAAAGCACTAATGAATGAACTTGTGAACGATGGTGTTGAGATTTCAAAACTTGAAATCAACATAGTTTTTGTTAATGCATTGCCAAAGAAGTGGCTTAGTTTCTGCCATAGCTTGAGAAATGCTAATCACATTAAAGATTGTGATCTAGCCTCTCTTTTTGGAAAACTAAAATATGAAGAAAACCTAGTTGATAGAATTTATGAAGGCTTAAGCAAGAGTAAAGCATTAACCATTGATACACCCTTGTCCACAGCCTTCTTCAGTGAAGTTGTCATTCAAGACTACCAAGATAGTCCTGATGATGAGGAAGATACTAGAACTAGTGAGGAATATCTGAATGACCTCAAAGAGGAATTTCATGAAAGAGCACTTCTGGCCAAGTCTAGAAGGTTCTTTAAGAAAGGAGGCAAGTTCTCCAGCTCCACAAAAGCTTAGTTGACACTGAATGCTACAAATGTGGGAAGACTGGTCACTAAGCTAGGGATTGTTATTCAAAAATGTCTCTCCCTTCATATTCCTCACCAGCTCAATCAAGACCAACTGGTCAATCATCATTTCAACCAAAACAAATTGCTTCTACTCCATTTCAGCAAAGCAGGGTTGAACTCAGGCCTACAAAAGAGTTTGAGGCCAAATATAGGGAAATCAAGGCAAGATTAGACTTAATGAGTACTGAAAGCTCCTCATCCAAGAATCCTAAGCAAGACAAGAACAAAGGACTTGTTGCTGAAGCATATGAATGGGATGAAGAAGATGTTTCTTCAGATGATGATGAGTTGGTAAATGTGAAAGTTCTAATGGCACTTGCTAATGATGAAGGGGCAAACTCAAATGTTGTCACCAAAGAAAGTGCCAGAAATGGAGAATGGGTAAATGTCACCATAAAAAAGGTACAAACTCTTCCTGAATTAGAAGATAAGGATGACATTAAAGTTGTCTTTGATTACTTGTGCATTGATCTAAAATTTGTTGAAGAGTAGAGAAACAATTTGCTTGAAAAATTTCACAAACTTGTTTTACAACTTGAAGATTTTGAAAGTAAGCAAATAGAGCAAAAAGAAGCTAAACTTGATATTCTTACTTTTCAACAATTGAACAAAGAAATCTTGGAAGAAAATAATTCTCTTGGAGTGGAACTAAAAGAAGCAAAATACATTGTTAAATTTTGGCTTAAAAACTCTGATAGGGTAAATCAATGCATAAGCGAACAAATACCTGCCCAAAAGAAGAAAATACTTGGTGCTGAAGGATCCTCCAGCATCAAACCTATTGTCTTTGTCAAAGCCTCAAATGAGGTTGGTAGCTCGATCCCTGAAATTGAAAGGTCAGGTGAAGAGAATCTACCCAATCATGACACTGGACGAATCCTTCTTCCTGAGTTACACGCTTGTGTTGACACTTCAGCACCAGTTGAATCCTCAGTTACTGAGGATGACTTAGATGATGATATAGAGAATGAAGTAAGTACCTCACTTCCTCCTTTGGAGAAGCTGGCTGGTGCTGAACCCTCTACTGGACCCAAATTAATCCAGTCTATCATCAAGTCACACAACACACACAAAGGTAGTTCTTCCAAACATGTCAAAATTGACACTTCAAAGAACTCTTCAGCTCCTGCTGAAGGCTCACATATGGGAACTACCTCTTCAGTTTCATTAAATAAACTAAAGAATGCTAAATTTGAGTAAGATAAGAGAATGTCTCTTGTAATGCAAGAGATCAATGATCTTAAAATACAACTCAGACACCAACATGATTCAGAGATGAACCTTCAGATTCTCCTTATTTAAAGTACAAGACACAATTCAAAAGATCTTGTGAGTTATGTGGTCAAAACAACCATCTCACTCAAACTTGCTTAAGAGTGATTTATTGTACTAAATGTGAAAGGACTGATCATCACACTTGTGAACACACTCAGTATATGCTGGACAAAACAAGTGCTGATGCTCACAAATCTGAACATCTCATTCCAGGCGAAATATGCCTTTCCCACCATGCATTCATTGTGGTATGGACAATCATTACCCAGATGACTGCCACTATTACCCTATTTGTAATATTTGTGGAAGTTATGACCATGACACTCATGGACATAATCGAATCATCTCACTCAGAAGAGGTATTAAACCAAGAAACCCAAACTCTATTACCAAATGTTGTGAGACGTGTGGAAGCAATGTCCACACTACATCTGATCACAATCATATAGAGTGGTTCAGAAGAGGTGAAGCCCTCCAGGCTAAGAAAGGTAAAGCTGTTCAAACCTCTTCTTCTTCTGAGAAATCACACATACCCTCAACAAGAGGACCCTTCAGATCTAGAACACCTTCTAGATCTAAAACCCCCACCCAACAAAGGTGGGTTTCAAAACAAAACTGACCATTTCCTCAACTTGTGTAGTGTGATCATAGGAAGCCTATTTGGTACCTAGATAGTGGCTGCTCAAGGCATATGACTGGCACCAAAAGTTATCTGCACAAGTATAAGGAGGAACAAGGTCCTAAAGTTGTTTTTGGTGATAACTCATCAGCTACTACTAAAGGATTTGGTTTAGTGAAATGCAATGGTATAGTTTTCTCAAGGGTAGCATATGTAAATGGATTGCAGCATAACCTCATCAGCATAAGTCAACTTTGTGATGCTAAGTATCTTGTGCTGTTTGATGACAAAAAAGGTACAATCTTCAACTCCAATCATGAAATTGTGATGATTGCTTCAAGAGTCAAAGATGTTTATGTCATGAACATGAACTCAACTCAGGAGACATGCTTCTTTGCTAAAGCCTCCAATATTACCAATTGGCTTCCGCAAAAGAGGCTCTCACATCTTAATTTCAATACAATAACTATGCTGGCAAAACAAAATCTTGTTATTGGTCTTCCCTCACTTGTCTACTCAAAGGAAAAACCGTCCTCATCATGTGACAAAGGGAAGCACCATAGGGCCAGTTTCAAAACAAAGCAAACTTTCTCAATCAAAAAAAGTCTTCATTTGCTTCACATGGACTTACTTGGCCCAATATCTCCTAGGGCCATTTGTCATGAAAAATATACCCTTTTCATTGTTGATGAGTACTCAAGGTACACCTGGGTATATTTTCAGACAAAGAAAAGCCATGCACCAAATGCCATTATGTCATTCATTAAAAGAGTTGAAAATCAAAATGACACTCATGTCAAACAACTCAGAACTGACAATGGCACTGAATTCAGAAATCACTCACTGATCAAATTCTGTGATGACAAAGGAATTTACCAAAATTTCTCATCTCCTTACACACCTGAACAAAATGGTGTGGCTGAAAGAAGGAACTGAACTTTGATTGAAGCAGCAAGAACAATGCTTGCTGGATCTGCTCTCTCTTAGCATTTTTGGACTGATGTTGTAGCTACTGCTTGCTACACTAAAAATAGATCCATTATTGTGAAGAGACACATGAAGACTCCCTAGGAAGTCTTAAGGGGGAGAATTCCAAACATTTCATTCTTACATGTGTTTGGGTGTCCAGTATTCATTCACAATCACAAGGATCACCTTGGAAAGTTTGATGAAAATTCTGATGATGGTTATTTCCTTAGATACTCCCTAGTATCTAAAGCATACAAAGTCTTCAACACAAGAAGACAATGTATTGAAGAAACCTATCACATCACATTCAATGAAAGTTCTGAAGCTCTCACCTTTACAAATCCATCAGATGATGAACTTCATATACATGAATCTTAAAATTATCCATCTGATGAATTTAATCATTATGAGCCTTCTCAAAAATATCAAACAAGCAACTCAGTTCCTCATATTGATCCATTTGAAGATATGACAAGTCCTACAAAAGGAAATCCTTCAGTATCACATATTGATGGCTGTCAATCAAATAATGATCAATTTCAAAATGATCTAAATGATCAGCAAGAAAACACAAATGACCAAAATGGTCAGTCTCAAAACAATCAGCATGCTGACACACATGATCAAAATGATCAATCATATGCAGCTGCTAAAGAACAATCTGAGCCCCTTGCTAAAAGTTCTCCTATCATCTCTAGGGAATTAGGTCTTGGATTTGCTTCTTCTGACCAAGAAGGAAGTCCTCCAATGATTGAACCATTGTTCACTGAATATCCTTCAGTAGACACTAGAGACATTCCAAGTCCAAGTCCATATCATGGAATTCCAAGTTCTAGCTCTAATCATGATACCATTACCTATTCTCCAGCTCCACAAAAATCTTAGACTCAAAATAGTTACATACAGCTAGTGAACATAATAGGTAATGTAAAACCCGCATGCTTCTATCATGAATAGTACCCTTAAGATCGTACGTACTAGATTTAAACTTTCCTGTTTTAGCATGATTACGATTACGTGTTAGGATTTTACGTATTACGTACGTGTTAGAACACGATAAGTATTTACTACGCACGAGCACGCAATAATTATTTGACAATATTTAATCACGAGCATGCGATCATGAAATCATGAACGTAATTAAATCACGAACTATTATTAATTATGTATATATATTTATTACGAGTCTAAATAAATATATTAGGTCACGGTAATTATTTAAAGAGAACACATTAAACGCGAACACGGATAAACATGAACGAACAATTAAACATCAAGACACGGAAAACGGTACAGGTACCCCATGTGGGGCCCCTACCCGTGGCAACAAGGAAGAGATGGGCCAAGCCCATCTCAAATTTCACTAAAGAAGGGTTATGGGAAAAGTTACTACTCATTTTCACTTTATAGAAGAATTAACCAAAAACCTAAAAATATTTTCTCCTCCTCCTTCTTTTTCATTGTTTGGCCGCCACACATAAACACACCAAGGGGGTGTTTATTTGATTTTTGATCTTGGATTTGGTGCAAGTGTTCGTGTTTGTTCATCCTCGTTTAGATCCACGCATTCGGTATATGTTTTTACCCTTTTTCTTTTTGATTTTGATCTAATAATTAACTAAGAACAAGATGTTTTTAAAACCTAATTAAAAACATAGATCTAACATGAAAATGGTTTTTGGAGAAATCAAAAAGGGTGTTTTAGGGGTGTTTGTTTTGGCCAGCGCCTAAACCGAACCCCAAAGGGGGTCTCGGTTTGGCTAATCGACCACCACTGAGACCATATGGTACCGGTTGGTTGGTGTGGGTCCCACGGTAGCAGAAAGACAAGGGGAACCCCGAAGTGGTTCGGGGTATGGTGTCGATTTCATGTCCGGTTCAAGGGTTCTAGTCAAGATCCGGTTCACGGTTTATGTTAAGATTATTTTTTTTATATAATCATATGTTAAAATTAAATTAATAAATATGACATGATTAATTTAATAACATGACTTAGGTTATATTAATTATTAAAATCATGAAATTATTAACCTAAGTATTTTATATTTTTAGACTTATAATTAATTAATTATTTAAAAACCATGGTTATAATTAATTAATTAACATGACTTAGGTTATATTATTAATAAATAATAATACATGTTTTAACCGAAGTATTTAACTTTATTTAATTAAAAACATGATATACTTTAATTAAATATTTTAACATATAGTTCATTTTAATTACATGAAATAATTAATAAACTATACATTATATCATTATGACTTAGGAAATAATCATGAAAACACTTAGGCTTATATACTTAGCTTATTTAACCAGCTTATATCTAATTATGGAAACTTTCTATTTTTAGAAACTTATTTAAATAATGCAGATAATCTATTTAAGGAAACTTTCTATTTCTAGAAACTTATTTATTTTAGGCAGCTAATCTATTTATCGATACTTATTTAATTAAGGCAGCTGATCTATTTATGGAAACTTTCTATTTTTAGAAACTTATCTATTTTAGGCAGTAATTCTATTTTTTGGAAAATTTCTATTTTTGGAAACTTTCTATTTTTGGAAACTTTCTATTTTTGGTAACTTTCTGTTTTTGGAAACTTTCTATTTTTGGAAACTTTCTATTTTAGGAAACCGGCTATTTTTGGAAAGTTACTTATTATTACACAGTAAGTATAATAATACATGAAATACCAGAAATACTTAATCAGAGTAAACAAAATATAAGATAAACACAGTTTAAGGCATAAAACAGTAAAACATGATAAGAACATATAAAATAAGCTAAGACATGACATAAAACCAGTTACGTATTTAGTAAGCAGATACTTATTCATGTATGTATTTATGTAGCATTAGTGATACGGAAGTAGGATTCCTCTCAGTTCATCTTCTTCGTTCACTGGACATAAGGTACGGATTCCCGTCCTTTCAGTATGGACATTCTTTCCTTATTAGGATTCCCCGTATGCAGCCAAATGTTTTCCCGTAGTATAAGTTATGTGTTTGATTTGCTTATGTTTAATCTAGAATACCTATAGCCATATACATGCATGACCAGTTTCACCTAGTTATGGAGGTACCATAACCATAACATTAGAGGCACTGATGTTATGACTTCACCACGGCGGAGTGATTGCTCGTGGCGTCCCTTCAGTTTTTGGCCATTTATTTATATTTATCATGTGGGGCGTATGGGTGCATCCTAGTTACATGTTTTCAGTCAGGATTTCATGGTGAATGTGGTGTGTGCCTTGCATCCTTCACAAGGAGCTGATCCCTCCTACCTAACCAGTATATTAAATTAGAGGCAGCCCCTCTAATTTGCATGATGAGGTCACCCTCCAAGTATTCATGCACGGTGGATTTTCATGACCTATATTGGCTAATGGTAAAATATGATAAACAACTTTTACAACATAAACATAAGGCTTTTCAAACTATTAAACCAGTTTTATCAAGATTTAACCAGGTTACTCGGGACTTAGTTTCTTCTGCTGTTACGTGTTATATGCTTATCCTATTCATGATTTATTGTACATCCGTGCACTGAGCGTATTTGCTCAGCCGTTTTCCTTTTCTATGTTCCCAAAACGGCAGGTACTCAGGGACGCTCGTAGACTTTAAGAGTACGTGCATATGGACTGGAAGCTTTCTAGACTTTCTTTACTTTATGCATTACCTTTCTTTTGATACATTTGCTATGGACATTGTTTAGTCCTTTCCTTTACTATACTTATGTTTGTGTGTGATGAGCTTACTTTTGGACTACCGATGTTTGATTCCGGTATTTTCCTTTTATGGTCATGTAATGTTTAGACATTTTTCCTTGTATGCTTTGATGACACGCCATAATTACATGTGACATTTCCATCATCAAAATGGGGTGTTACAATTATGGTATCAGAGCCAAGGCTTCGACCTGTAGGCTCTCAAATATGACCTGTGATTAGTGGGTAGTCACTATGGTCTTCCTAGAACTGACAGTTTTTTTCATGCATTCATCATTTTTATGCATACATATATATGTCATTGTCGCTATATGTCATTGTCGCAGATTTATGACTAAGTAATGGTTGGTACAGGACTGGCCCTATTTAGTCGCATGTGTTTTATCGAAACTTTTAAATTTGGGACCGACCCATAGGCGTCCCCTCGCCAAGTCTTTTGTTTTGGGTGAACTGACCATAGGCGTTCACTCTCGAGCATACAAAAGTTTTCATAAAACTGCATCATGCATTCATACACAAAATTTTATTGCATAAAAATTTTCTCTTGAAATTTTGGTATAATTTTTTTTTTCATGTATATATATTTTATGATTTGATCTGTTTAATCATATGTTTTATGTTATACTGTCAGATGGTTCTCACACGCGAACAGGAACAGCTCAATGCTGCAATTCAGGCTGCTATTCAAGCATTGCTTCCTCAACTGAGGAACGACATCAGGGCTGAAGTTCAAGCTGCCAACAATCAGCAACATAATCAGGCACCTCCTCCTCCTCCTCCACTGACATTAGCAGTATGGCTGGAGAGATTCAACAAGCTCCGTCCTCGAGATTTTGAGAAGACAGATAGCCCCAGTGATGCTGAAAGCTGGTTGGCTCACATCGAGAAGATTTTCAATGCTATGGGTTGTGACCCCGCATACAAGGCGAGGTTGGCATGCTATCGGTTCGAATGCGATGTGCTAAATTGGTGGTTAGCGTTGATGCAGTCTGAGGGTGGTGACAAGTGGGTTGCTGGTTTGACTTGGGCTCTGTTTAAGGACAGGGTGATGGAGCAGTTCTTTCCCAAGGCTGAGCAGGACAAGCTCAAGAGAGAGTACCATGGGATCCGACAGAGAGCTAGGGAGAATAGCAACGAGTTTATGCAGCGCTTTATTCGCTTAGCTGGTTTCCTTGGTGCGGCAGCAAGTACTCCTGAAGCAGGCACACCACTTTAGGTGGGCTCTTCGCACATCGGTCGCAAACAATCTGGTGTGTGCTACGTTCAACATTGTAGCACAAGTGGCCGATGCAGCACGTAAGCTGGAGATGTTGCAGGAGAGAGATGAGTTCGGGGAAGCTGAGAGACCCGACAAGAGGTAAACATTCGTATTCAAGCGGTGATATATTCTTTCCATGTATGTCAATTATTCATCTCTTTAAATGTATCTTCCAGGCAGAAAACTGGGGACCGATCTCAGCCGGCTACTCAGCAGCAGCCTCATCAGCCCAAGGGAAACGGTCAGACTAACGACCTTTCTGCTACGGATAGGCGTGGCGGTAATGATAATTACCGTAACAACGCCGGACACTCCAACAACAGTAGGTCCTAATACTTACGCATTTCCTTATGATTTCATGTTATAACTCATATTCTGACACTTTAGCAAACTTCTACCAGGAACCATGTAAATGGTAGGGACCAGAACCAGAGAGGTTCACAGCCTAGCCGTCCAGCTATCACTGGTATTCAATCTTACGATTATCCACAGTGTCCTTTGTACCCTATTATCATGTCTTATGTAAAATGTTTTATCAAGTTCCTAGCCAGCCAGAGCACCTGCTGGAGGATTTACTCATCCTCTTTGCTCTACTTGCCACCGTAGGCACCAGGGCCATGTCGCCGTAACACTGACGCATGCTTCAAGTGTGGTCTTCCTGGCTATATCATGAAGGATTGCCGTAAGGGCGAGATAGAGGGTACATCGGGACATGCTGATTCCAATCCGCCTCCTACTACCGGCCGTGTCTACACGACATCTCAAGACCATGCGAACAAGTCTACAGGTACCATCACTGGAATCTTGTATATGTATGGTCAAGCTGCATGTGTTCTTTTCGATACGGGTGCTACTCACTCGGTTATTTCTACTGCTTATGCTAAGAACATTAGGATGCTCCCCATGCCACTAGAAAATAGGCTTACTATTTCCACGCCTTTGAGGGACTCTGTATTAATCACCCATGTATACAAGAGTCTTCCCCTAGAATTTGACGATAAGGTTCGACCTGTTGACGCACTTCCGCTGGACATGAATGACTTCGACATGATTTTGGGCATGGATAGGCTATCAAAGCATCATGCTACCATAGACTGCCATTCATATCGAGTTATCTTCGGTGATGTTAATGCACCAGAGTACATTCATAACGGGTTCGTACCCGGACGTTCTGTACAAATCATATCTACCCTGCAAGCGCGTGCACTACTGTCACATGGCTGCGAGGGTTATCTAGCTACGGTTCACGACATGGATGCTGAATCCCCATTAATTCAGGATCAACCCATAGTGTCGAAATTCCAAGATGTTTTTCCAGAAGAACTTTCGGGCATACCACCTGCACGAGAAGTGGAATTCAGTATCGAGCTTATTCCAGGAGCTGAACCAATCTCCAAAGCTCCTTATCGCATGGCTCCCATAGAGCTGAAGGAGCTGAAGGATCAACTGCAAGAACTTCTTGAACGAGGTTTCATTCGACCGAGCGCATCTCCATGGGGCGCACCGGTCTTGTTTGTTAAGAAGAAGGACGGCAGTATGCGTCTTTGCATAGACTATCGCGAGCTCAACAAGATTACTATTCGGAATAGATATCCACTGCCACGTATAGACGATCTATTTGACCAACTCCAAGGGGCCAAACACTTCTCCAAGATTGATCTTAGGTCAGGCTACCATCAGTTACGGGTCAAGGAGCAGGATATCGCCAAGACTGCTTTTCGTACTCGCTATAGCCACTACGAGTTTGTAGTTATGCCATTTGGCCTGACAAATGCTCCAGCAATGTTCATGGATTTGATGAACAGAATCTTCCATGAATTTCTGGACAAGTTCGTCATTGTCTTCATCAATGACATCCTGATTTTCTCAAAGTCAAAGGAGGAACACGAAGACCATCTTCGTACAGTACTACAGATTCTTCGCCAGAAGCAGCTGTATGCTAAATTCTCCAAGTGTGAGTTTTGGTTAGACAAGGTGGCATTCTTAGGTCACATTGTATCAGCAGAAGGAATCACTATGGATCCAGCGAAGGTTGAGGCCATTACTAAGTGGCCAAGGCCGACATCAGCGACGGAAGTCCGCAGTTTCTTAGGCTTAGCTGGCTATTACCGTAGGTTCGTGGAGAACTTTTCCCGCTTAGCACTACCATTGACCAAACTGATGCGGAAAGGGGAGAAATTCGTCTGGACTGTAGAACGAGAGAAGAGCTTTGAAGACCTGAAGCAGAAGCTAGTATCTGCACCTATTCTTACTCTCCCATCTGGTACGGGTGGATTTCAAATCTACAGCGATGCATCGGGGAAGGGACTTGGCTGTGTTCTCATGCAACATGGGAAAGTGATCGCGTACGCTTCACGGTAGCTTAAGCCTTATGAAGAAAATTACCCCACACATGACTTGGAACTTGCTGCAGTTGTGTTTGCATTGAAGATATGGAGGCACTACTTGTATGAAGAATCATGTGTCATTTTCACGGACCACAAGATCTTGAAGTATATCTTCACTCAACGTGAATAGAACATGAGGCAGAGGAGATGGTTAGAGCTGTTGAAGGATTATGACATTAATCTACAGTATCATACCGGAAAGGAAAATGTAGTAGTAGGTGCTCTTAGCAGGAAGTCCGGAATGATCAACGACAATAAAATTGAAGAGGAAATCATAATAGACTTGGAGCGACTTGACATTGAGATCATGCTACGTGGACAGCACGGTTACTGGTCTAATCTTAGAGTAGAACCCGAGTTACTCTCTAAGATCAAGGAAGCTCAGAAAGATGATGGAGAAATCTGGGCGATATTACAGAATTTGGAGAAACAGACAGAATTCAGAGTAGATGCAGATGGTATCGTATGGCAGGGCACGAGACTTTGTGTTCCTGATGACCAAGAACTCCGGGAAGCCTTGTTAGCTGAAGCTCATAGCTCCCCATTCTCTATACATCCTGGTTCGACTAAGATGTACCAAGACATCAAGCAGTACTTTTGGTGGAGTGGTATAAAATAGGATGTGGCCACTTACGTCTCCAAATGTCTTACTTGCCAGCAGGTTAAGATCGAGCATCAGCGATCTGGCGGTCTCCTTCAACCGTTAGATATTCTAGAGTGAAAGTGGGAAAAAATCACCATGGATTTTGTTACTGGTCTTCCGCCTACCAAGAGGAAGCACGATGCAATTTGGGTTATCGTAGATCGACTTACCAAATCAGCTCATTTCTTACCGATCCGCAAGGAAGATCCGGTAAGTAAACTCGCCGATACGTACAGAAGAGAGATCATGAGACTCCAAGGTGCACCATCCAGCATCGTCTCAGACAGAGATCCTCGTTTCACTTCGCGATTTTGGAAGAGTCTGCAGAAAGCTTGGGGTACACAACTTAAGCTTAGCACGACTTTTCATCCTCAAACGGACGGACAGTCGGAGCGAACGATTCAGACATTGGAAGACATGTTGAGGTCATGTGCGTTGGAATGTACAGGTGATTGGGACGATTACATCTGTTTGGTGGTGTTTGCATACAACAACAATTGGCACGCAAGTATCAAGTGTGCTCCTTTCGAGATGTTGTATGGCAGGAAGTGTCGCGCCCCAATCTGCTGGGATCAGGTTGGCGAGCGAACACTTAAAGGACCAGAAATCATAGAGATGACCAATGAAAAGATCGCAGTAGCTAAGCAGAAAATTCAGGAAGCACGGTCACGTCAGAAGAGTTACGCCGATAAGCATCGTAGGGACATACATTTTAACGTAGGAGATCACGTCTTCCTTAAGGTTTCGCCGGCACGTGGTGTTAGGCGCTTCAGGATTAAAGGGAAGCTCAGTCCTCGTTTCATCGAACCGTTTGATATCATTGAACGAGTCGGTGAAGTATCTTACCGGTTAGCGTTACCTCCGCAGCTTTCGCATGTGCACAATGTGTTTCATGTGTCCTTACTCAGAGGGTACCAGTATCATCCCCTTGACATGGTTCAGTATCCATTGGAACATATACGTGAAGATCTCACTTTCATAGAAGAACCCGCACGAGTTCTTGACAGACAAGAACGACTCATGAGAAGGAAGACGATTCTATTCATCAAAATCCTTTGGAGGGATCATACCGAGCGGGAAGCCACTTGGGAAACAGAGGAGTCTATCCGGGCTTCTTACCCTCATTTCATATTTTGAATTCGGGTATGTTCTTCTTTTCCAGTTTACTTTATCTATAATTCGGGGACGAATTTGTCTTTTTAGGGGGGAAGAGTTGTAAAACCCGCATGATTCTATCATGAATAGTACCCTTAAGATCGTACGTAATAGATTTAAACTTTACTATTATAGCATGATTACGATTACGTGTTAGGATTTTACGTATTACGTACGTGTTAGAACACGATAAGTATTTACTACGCACGAGCACGCAATAATTATTTGACAATAATTAATCACGAGCATGCGATCATGAAATCATGAACGTAATTAAATCACGGACTATTATTAATTACGTATATATATTTATTACGAGCGTAAATAAATATATTAGGTCACGATAACTATTTAACGAGAACAAATTAAACGCGAAAACAAATAAACATGAACGAACAATTAAACATCGAGACACGGAAAACGGTACGGGTACCCCATGTGGGGCCCCTACCCGCGGCAACAAGGAAGAGATGGGCCAAGCCCATCTCAAATTTCACAAAAGAAGGGTTAAGGGAAAAGTTACTACTCATTTTCACTTTACAGAAGAATTAACCAAAAACCTAAAAATATTTTCTCCTCCTCCTTCTTTTTCTTTGTTTGTCCGCCACACATAAACACACCAAGGGGGTGTTTATTTGATTTTTGATCTTGGATTTGGTGCAAGTGTCCGTGTTTGTTCATCCTCGTTTAGATCCACGCATTCGGTATATGTTTTTACCCTTTATCTTTTTGATTTTGATCTAATAATTAACTAAGAACAAGATGTTTTTAAAACCTAATTAAAAACATAGATCTAACATGAAAATGGTTTTTTGGAGAAATAAAAAAGGGTGTTTTAGGGGTGTTTGTTTTGGCCGGCGCCTAAACCTGTAGAATATTGATAATCAATGAATCTATGAAGGGGTTTGTTAATTTCTAGAGAGAGAAAGTTAGAGAGAGAAAGTGAGAGAAACTATGTGAATTTTATTAAGTGGAAATTAAGAAATGATAACAACCAACCCCTTTCCTTAGTGGAAAGGGGTATTTATAGTTCCAAGTCATAAGTGGACTTGGGCCGGTCCATGACAAGCCCATGGACCGGTTCTTACTTAAGTTAATAAGCAAATAATAACTAATTACTAACTACGAGCTATTACAACATAAATCATATTGTGGAGTGACCGATACTTCTAATATACGTAAAAACGTATTTCTAACAATCTCCCCCTAAGGGAGGTCACTCCACGTTACAAAGTTCTAAACCTAGCATACTATACTAAGTCTTCGTTCTTTAGCTCGTAGTCTTTTCTTCTTTTCTTTCTTTTGTTGTGAATATGTTGATTTGATCTTTTTGGCTTTGACTTGAGAGCATTGTTCTTTGGCCTTTTACGTGCGATCTTTGCCTTTCTTGTGAACTTTGCCTCCTCGTGACTTCATATTCCACACACTTACGTCTTTTTGTTGGATTCTTGAAAGCTTCAGAGTTTGGTACAGCGGAAGACTTCATCTTATACTTTCTTGAATTTTTGTTGCAAAAGACATAAGCATGTGGGAACGACTTTTCCAGGTACACCGCAACACCACCGTCTTTACTGGTACTCAGCAACGCCACCGTCTTCAACAGGTACACAGCAACGCCACCGTCTTTAGCAGGTACACAGCAACGACACGAATAAAATGGCTTTGAACATTTTATTCTAATTCGGTAGCATTTTACCTCCGGTCGGTGAAGACCGTTGGACGATATTAGATATCGTACCCGTGACGGATAGTTTCAATTAAGTAACTTCCTGACAGGATTTCGCGGGTAAACCCGTTCTCTTTATTCGACCGTCCAAAGCTGACTGCGAACATAAAGAGTGAATCACTTGGATAAATTATCCTTGTGATTAAAAGCCGTCAATTCATGAAACCTGGAACAAGTGAATTTCAATTAAGATTTTCACCATCGTTGCTTTCCAGTTGTCACGAGCTCGATTCATAAAGAATCTTGCACGTTACCTACCAAGTGCTGTTTGATGTTGACACTAGAAGGATTTCCACTCGTCACTGTGGTCAATAAAGAGTCACTCTGAGTGTTCTGGCAAGATCATATGATAATGCGAAGAGGCCTGGAACGAGTTTAAGTTCAATTAAGAATTAAACCACTGTTACCTTCCAGTTTTTCACAAGATTGGTTCTAAAAGAACCGCACGTGTAACCTACCATGAGCTTGTTTGATGTTGGCTCAAGCAGGATTTCCATCTTCATTGTAATACTTACGTATTACTCGGATGTTCTGGCAATATTACAAGAATATTGCGTAGGACTCATGAAAATCTCTTACTTTTCACAGTGTGTGAGAAAGCAAGGAATAAATGGAAAGTGTCCTAATGAGACTTTTAATGATCTCTTGGCTCTAGACTCGATTGTGCGTTTTGATTTAGTGAGCGATGGCTGGAGAGGAGTGCCACCTTTTCAATACCAGTTTATTCGGAGTGAATAAACCAATAGATAACGTGTTGATCTCCGTGTGATTAAAACAAATACCTTTTGAGAGATATTTGAGTTAGCTGGGGAAGGGTTGTGCATTGCATCACTGGGTCCATGATGTCTTTCTTCAATACCGAGAATCATTAACAAAAATGACCTCAATAGCATATGTATTGACCCGGTTTCTGCCTAAAGTTGTAAGGAGGGCTTCTTTCTTTACACCCTTTATCTTTACATTTCTTTTTCATTCTTCAACCCCTTCAATGCTTACCAATACGTCATCACTAGCACCTTGTTGTGATTGTTCTAGTGCTAGCTTAAGTACTTGGTCGGCATTCAGCTACGTTCACATTCTTTCTCCATCTTTCCTAGGACTTCTAATTCTATCTAGGGAATTGTCCTTGGGAAGATTCCATCGGCTCTGATGAATCATTGGACTAAACCTATTCCTACCACCCTTTTGTCACCACATCCGTCGTGAATAAAGTGTGTTTTGGGAAGGAATTGCCACCATGAAAACATCATTGAAAATCACCTAAGGTACTTGTGATATTAAAATCAAAAGTTTGTACCTTAGGTGTTTTGATCATCAAAAACGCTCCCCCTTAACACGTGCTTAACACATATTAAGTTGGATTATCATTAAGTCTTTTTCATTTTAGCCAAGTAACACTTACGTCTCCTTAATCCCATTTTCTCCCCTTATCCAAAATGTTAACCATTAATATTTGGGATATTGAATGGATTAACCGGTCTTTGGGTAAAAATGAAATCAATGTTTGGCCATAGAACAAGTTATTGCTCCCCCTTAAGTTAATAAGGGATAGTTGTAGTGCTTTGGTATGACATATTTTGAAAGATTTAGAATCTCGTGAGAAATTCTTGAAAAATTATCATACCTTAACACTACACCAAGCCATTCAAGCACATTATTCACAAATTTACATATTCACAATTGAAAACCAATATAAAGTGACCTGAGATGTACGACCCATCAGATGGATCGTTGCAGTAGCTTGTGGTGCACTAAATACGGTCTTCCACCCACGAATCTTTCCAAGCTCCTCATCAACCTACGTTCACGGAGCTTTTGATCGATCTTTTTGATCACATACTTTGCCATCTGCCGGTAACCCGGATGCCAATCCTCCGTCATCTCTGGCAAAGTCCCACCCGAGTTCAGATGCTCCAACTTATCTCTGACTTGTATAAGAGTTCCATCACTATACTTGTGAAGCTCACCCACCCTCATAAACTTCATCAAACCTCGACTGTTCAAGTAGAAAATGCCGGAATTCGGGACAGAAATGCCGGTATAGGGACAACTTTCTACATGTTGAGGTAGCACTTGATTCACAGGACGGGTTAAGTTGAGCCTCCTCTGATAGCTTTCGACTCCCAACTGAAGATCCTCAACTCGTGACTTGATGACAACGCTTCGTGTGAACATACGAAGTGCTGTATTCAAAGCAATCAGATCTTCACGAGGAATGTGAGTAAGTTGATCTCGGGTCATCAGAAGCAGCATATCTTCAATATCCTCAAGGCGAATGATGGAAAAATCTCCTTGCTGGATTTTATATTCCCTGTCATCCTCCCTTTTCAAGCGAATCTCCGTCACATGATAGTAGCCGTTCTTGGCTTCAGTTTTCATTCCTAAGATGCTGGAGATACGGATGTCGGATCTAACATTGCTTCCAGACTTGACCAAGCAGCAACCCCTGTACGCCCTTCGGACTCTTTCGTCCCAATGAGATGCACCTATGACAGCATACATATCATAATTACGATTCATTTTAGGGACCCAGAGTCGATTTACCTTTTCCTCGATATAGGGTATTGTCCCCCAGTTGGCAGCTTTCAGCAATGTCAGGGAGGTTGCGTACTTTGATGATCCCTTCAGTAGATACTCAAGATCGTTGGTGACGAAGAAGTCATGAGCAATCTGATTATCTTGAGCAGGATCCATTGGAGGTGGAGCTCTTTCTGATGCATGAAGTCCTGGCCTTTGAACGGTTTTCAAAGCCTTTATGATCTCATCGGCATAATACTCGAACTCCATTCGGGGTAATCGGGTTTTGGCACGCAGTCTCTTATCTTTCATCGCTTTCTTGACCAAGGATGGAGTAACCGAAGTCTTATACTCATGAGCAAGAAATGCGCATAAGTCAATCGGACTCCGGATACGCAGATACAGCACATCTTTGTCAGCATCTGTGATCGGATCATATTGAGCTGCTGCCGTGATCCAAGCTTGTGGTGGTGCAGACTCGTCTATCTCCAACGTGTCTTCCCAGGCACGAATGCTTGGTTCAGGAACCGTAAATTGTTGAACCTGTGGTTGAGGAGTGGAAGTGCGAACATCTACTGGTTCAGTTTCAGGCATTTCAGCAGTGTCTTGAACTGGAGAGTGTTGTGCAGCTTCGGGTTCTGTCACTGATTCTGCAATCACAGGAGGAACAACAGCAGAACTAATGGGGTTAGTTGTAATAGGTAAAGATACAACGACAGAGATACCAGGAACCGATGACGCTGTAGTGGCATTCACATCGTGGCGCCACTTAGTTCGTCTTGATTCTGAGGATGTCGACTTGTCCTTCTGTCCTGCATCTTTTGTGGACTTGGTTCCAGTAGCAGTCTTCTTGGAGCTGGTAACCTTGTCTCCCTCTTTCGGCTGTTCACCCCCATCATCATCCTGATTGTCATCCCCGTTATTATCCCTAACACTCTCCTGATTCTCATCACCACCATCATCGCCATCATCATCATCCTCATCCTCGTCATCATCCTCATCATCCTCATCATCCTCGTCATCATCACCACCTTCTTCATCGTCTTTCTCCTTTTCACCTTCTTCTTCTTCTTCTTCCTCTTCTTCACCCGTACCCTCTTCTTCACTCTCTTCCCTTTCTTCCTCAGGTAAGATGTGATATGGTACCACACTTCCAAACATTTTGAATAATCTATCATCCTCCATGATAGCATCATTCAGGGATTTATATAGAGCCCGTTGAATCCTCGACTTGTTATACGACCCAAGTTCCACCATTCGAGCCTTAAGGATCTTCTTCAATTCAAAATCCGTCAGGTCATAAGCAATCTTATAGGCGGCTTCTGAAGGGTTGGAGGATTTGACCATCAAGTTGTCAGCAGCAAGTGTCTTCAACTCGTCACGAAGCTTAGGCATTAAGGATTCAACGGATTCTTGCACTCTTTCTTTTACAGAAGCTTCAAGTGCGTCTTTTTGTTCCTTATATTTATCCCTCATTGCTTGAAGTCTGGTAATGCGTGCAGCATGCTTATCAGCCTCAGCCTGCTTAACTCGAGCAAGTTCCTCTGCATGAGCTTTACGTGTAGCTTCCATGTCTGCAGAGAACTTGGCAATCAACTCTTCTTGAGCTTTCTGAGATGTTTCTTCCCTTTGAGCTCGTCTTTGCAACTCTTGGCGAAGTTCATCCATTTCGCGTTTGTGATTATCAAGCATTTCGGCCATCACTAATGCAGCCATTGCAGATGTTGCAGAACTACTCTGGGTTGACTGAATAGGCTCGGTTGTTACTGCTGTACTAACGATGGGGATTATGGGTGGTGGAAGAAATGGTGTGGAAGCCGGTCGGGTTGGTCGGGTTGTTAAGGGTTGGATTGGTGGAGGTAGAGTTGCCAAGGGTTGAATTGTCACCATGATTGTAGGAGCAGCAGGTTCCTTTTCCACACTTGTTGAAATAGGTATTGATGGCTCCTTCGAAGTGGAATAGTTTTCAGGTGATCCAAACTCATCAACATCATGCGGTTCCTCGTACTCATCCTCGATATCTACCCTCGCACCTGAACCACTACCGCCTGTATCTTTCCTACTCCTTTTAATAGCCATCTTCATCATTTGTTGCTCGGATTTATTAAGAGTAGGATCAACAATATCGGCTTCATCACGTAGACGCATCAAATCCTTACCCTTTCCTTTCTTACCCTCTGACTTCTTCTTCTTTGGTTCGGGTTCAGGTAACGCAGCTGGTTGTTTGCGTTTACCTTTACTCTTAACAGTTGTGGATGAGTCTTCTCCAGTTTGAAGGTTTGCTTTCAGCCTTTCGATTTCAAGCTGCAGTAGCTTGTAATCAGCAGAACCTTTGATTTTGTCTGACAGAAGGTAATCAGGAACAGGACCCGGAATCACACCAGTAGACGGTCCTTCATGCCTCAGATCTACAGTATCATCAGCTTCTTCAGTGTGATAGCGACCTCCTGCACGCCTATCAATAGTAGCATCAAGCTTCATAAAATAATTTATGATGAGCTTAATAAACCGAGGATAAGGAAAGAAGTTTGTCTTCAGCTTCTTGTTGTGGAAGAGTTGAAAGGTGAATTCTTCCCATATCAACAAAGCATAATCTGAATTCGCAGCTTTGTACATGCCATAGAAGAGGTTCATTATCGGACTTCGCAAAGCATCATGTCCACTCGTTTTTGGTGTAAGGCATTTACTGAGAATACCCATCAAAGCTCTCCAGGGTTGTCCCACCTTAGCAGTTGTAAACTCAGATGCAACTCGTATTTCCGGACATCCAAGTGCATCAAATAACTCCGCGAGTTCATCTTTAGTAGGATCCCTTGAGAAAGACATGCCCTTGGGTGTATCCCGTATACCAAGCATCTTACGGAAGTCTGAAACGGTGAGTGTCTGCTGCTTGTTGTCTATGGTGAAGGTGATCTTGTTCGAAGTGAAATCCTTGGTTGCCCAAAATTCAAACATATACTCATAAGGCACCGAGGCTGTACTCCTAAGGGCGTTCTTGAAATGGGAGTTATCAAGAATGGCTATGGCGACCTTAAAACCATGGTGAGTGGATTTAGAAACTTGCTTCAGCCTATAGTTGTTGGGTATAAACTTAAGGGTTCGGGCTTTAGCAATATCGGCTTCCCTAGATTCTTGGATAGCTTGTACTGTTGGATTAGTCATTTTATCTGCTTAAGATAAGACATGAAAGGTTGATGCACAAAAACAGATAGATATATATCATTCTTACTTCTAAGCATAACACATTTCATCAGATAAAACAACAAGTACATAGATAGCATGCCAACAATAACAATCAAACAACTCATCCGGAACTTTTCCTCATTCGGAACATTTTCATCCGGAACATTCTTCATTCGGAACTTCTTCTCATTCGGAACTTCTTCATCCGGAAGTTCTTCGTTCGGAACTTCCTTCATCCGGAAGTTCTTCATTCGGAACTTCCTTCATCCGGAAGTTCTTCATTCGGAACTTCCTTCATCCGGAAGTTCTTCATTCGGAACTTCCTTCATCCGGAAGTTATTCATTCGGAACTTCCTTCATTCGGAACATTCCTTCATTCGGAACTTCCTTCATCCGGAAGTTCTTCATTCGGAACTTCCTTCATTCGGAAGTTCTTCATTCGGAACTTCCTTCATTCGGAAGTTCTTCATTCGGAACTTCCTTCATTCGGAAGTTCTTCATTCGGAACTTCCTCATTCGGAAGTCCTTCATTCGGAACTTCCTCATTCGGAAGTTTTTCAGAAGAAATCCTTCATTCGGAAGTTTGTATCCAGTGTTCATTCGGAACTTTTCAAACGAATCTCAGATGTTTTAGTCTAACGCGTTTGTGAGTTTCTAAGGCAATCTAAGATATTTAATCATCATATCTTGCTAATTCGCACAAAACCCACCACAAATCCTAATCAGTTAAGCTTAAATTGGGGCGAACGAACCCTAATTCGATTTAAATGGATTAGCTGTATGAACCAGTTGAGTTTGCACGATTTAAACGAATTATAATTCAAGTATTTGATGTTATTTACCTTAATTTAGCGGATGAACAGAAGGAATGATCAGACGAATGTTTGAATGCGTGTTTGTGTGTGTAAACAATGGCGGCAAGTTTGATAAACAGTGAAAGGATAATAGTGAGGGGCGGGGTGTATGTAGTTTGACTTAGATCAAATAATTTTGACAAGTTTCAAGAAATCACACATTTAGTCTCTCTAGTATCTATACTTTTCCTTTTTGTTTCTAATGTTTCCATTTCATTTAATCCTTGTTTTACTTACACATAACTTAGCAAATACAATCTATTAGCATATCCTCAAAATCTAAAAGCCATGCCTATCACTTAGAACGAACACAAGTCGTTTTCTAAAGCAAAACCACTCAATTACCATGAAGCCATGAAGCCCTTAATTTTCACAATCACTTTTGAAAATCAATTTTAATGACAAAGATGATTTTACTATTTTCTCCCCCTTAAACGATGACCCGTTTTCTATTTAAAGAGCTGTAGTCATTGTTTAAAGAGTCAAATAGTGATGAAAGCATTTCCAATTTCTCTTGAAAAATTTTGATTCGTGGTTTTAATAAGATTTCTCTTATTTTAACAAATTAATGCACTGAGACGTACACAAATTCGTGTCAGACCAAGGTATAAAGTAACCTTGATCCCTTTGCATGATTTGGCTTGTAAATCACGCCCGAGAAAATTAATTCCCGTTCTGAGCCAACGTTTTCCAAGGAAATACGTGACTTTAATATGAAAACCGGGTTGCAGTCAGAAATAACTACAAGCCATAATGGGCATGTTTTAAAAATGTACAACTTTTATACGGACTCTATTTATGGCACCGTGTCAATATTAATCGACATTTCTAAGGCCGTAAATATTACCGTACTAAAAGACATGCCCGTTTTAAAACGAAAAATATTTTTGGTTTTTTCTTGATTTTATAATTTTTATGGTTTTTCTAGGTTTTATATTTTTTATGGTTTTTCTTGGTTTTATATTTTTTATGGTTTTTCTTGGTTTTATATTTTTGTATTTTCTTTTTGTGGTTTATATATTTACGATAATATACATGATCACAACCAAAGGATACTCTGAATAGTTTACCACGACTATTCAGCTGATTCTTCTGCCAACTCTTTGAGTGTCGCTGGAGTGAATGATTTCATGCCAAGCTTGTCGATCAAAAACTCGATTCGTCCTCGATCTAAGGCTTTGGTGAACATATCCGCCAGCTGGTACTCAGTAGTGACAAAATACAGCTCGATCACTCTGTTCTCCACCTGCTCTTTGATGAAATGGTAGCGAATGTCTATGTGCTTGGCCCGGGAATATTGAACATAGTTGCAGCAAAGGGCAATGGCGCTCTTGTTGTCACAATACATCGGGATTTTGTTAAATCCAAGACCGTAGTCAGTTAATTGTGATCTCATCCAAAGGACTTGAGCACAACAACCGGACATGGCGATGTATTCAGCCTCCGTGCTAGAAATTGCAGCGCTTCTCTGCCTTTTTGAAGACCAACTGATCAATCTATCTCCTAGGAGTTGCACAGATCCAGAAGTGCTACGCCTCGTATCTTGACATCCAGCATGATCGGCATCTGCGTATGATATTAAAGCAATCGAGGAATCTTTCGGATACCATAGACCACGATGAAGTGTTCCTTTTAGATACCGAAAGATCCTTTTAACTACATGTAAGTGCTTTTCGGTAGGCCGAGCCTGATACCGGGCACACATGCATACGGCAAATTGCAAATCAGGCCTGCTAGCAGTCAGATAGAGAAGGGTGCCAATCATTCCACGGTAAAGTTTCGGATCGACAATAATCCCATCCCTATCTTCATCTAACTTGGTTTTCTCAACCATTGGAGTGTCTACGGGGTCACAATTCTCAAAGTTATATTTTTTAAGAGATTCTAGAGCATATTTGGATTGATTTATAAAGATGCCTCTGGGATTCTGAGAAATCTGTAATCCTAAGAAAAATGAGATTTTTCCCATCATCGACATCTGAAAGCGTGTGGACATTATCTTCTCAAATTGTTTAGACAATTCTATGTTAGTGGCAGCAAAAATTATATCATCAACATAAATTTGTACCAGAAGCATGTCGTTGCCGTCCTTGAGAGTGAAAAGAGTGGGGTCCACTTTGCCTTTGGAGAAGCCTTCCGACATAAGATATGTTGACAGGAGATCATACCACGCGCGTGGAGCTTGTTTCAACCCATAGAGAGCCTTCTTAAGCTTGTACACATGGTTAGGAGACTCCGTACTCACGAACCCATCCGGTTGACTAACATAAACCTCTTCCCTTAGTTCACCGTTCAAAAATGCCGTCTTCACATCCATTTGATAGACGATCATGTTCATATGAGCAGCAAACGCAAGGAATAGTCTAATCGCCTCCAATCTAGCCACAGGAGCAAAAGATTCCTCAAAGTCTATACCCAAGGCTTGTTTATATCCTCTAGCGACCAATCTTGCTTTGTTCTTTAATACCGAACCCATCTCATCAAGTTTAACCTTATAAACCCATAACAAGGTAAGGATGTTAACCTTGTCAGGGCGAGGAACCAATTCCCATACTTCTAGTCGTTTGAATTCATTGAGTTCCTCCTGCATAGCTTCAATCCAAGATGATTGGGTCATAGCCTGCTGCCAATTTTTGGGTTCAACTTCAGAGAGAAATGCATCAAAGTAACAATATAGTGCACGCTCTTGTAGTTGATGGCGTGTAGAGACTGGTCGGTCTAGATCTCCAATAACATTCCTAATTGGGTGATCTTTTGTCCATTTAGTGCTATGGTTTTCAATCCTAGGTGGTCTGGAGTGAACAATAGATGGAGCTTCTTCTGAGGTAGAGGCGGCTGAAGGGTTTTCAGGGATCGCAACACCAAAGAAAGGAAGCTCTTGCAAGTGAGCATATTCTAAGTCGTGATCAGTAGTATCCTCTTCTACATCATTAGGCACAAGTAGGGGTGATGATTCAGGTGTAGTTTGTGAATCACTTGGTGAAGGTGCATCAGGTTCAACTTGAATTGTAGATGCATTAGATAAAGGTTCATTAACTTGAGCAACCACTTCAGGTATTGGAGCAATTACTACAGGTACTGGAACTTCATCAGTCGGGGGATCGAAGAATTCATCAAACAACGGTTGAAACAGTTTATCCCACTCGGGCCTTGATGGTGGTAAAAATGATGTAGAAGTAGGATTGTTGGGAACTAATCCGGAACTTATAGCACCGGGTCCCATCTCATGAAGCGCGGGTTCAGAGCTGTGTTGCTCAGAAGCCATCGCTGTCAGCTCGTCGAAATCAGCGTCCATAGTTTCTACAATCTTGCCAAGACGACGGTTATAGATTCGGTATGCTCTTTTGGACGGTGAGTAACCAATGAAAATACCTATGTCTGCTTTTGGTTGAAGCTTACCCAAGTTCTCACTATTGATGTTTGGATAACACAGAGCACCAAACACATGGAAAAATGAAACATCGGGTTTGCGGTCATGTAGAAGCTCATAAGGTGTTTTTCCATGGCGTTTCCGAATGATTGAACGGTTTTGGGTGAAACATGCAGTAGAAATAGCCTCTGCCCACAAGAACAATGGAGCGTTCGCATAAATAAGCATGGTCCTAGCAGCTTCCATAAGTGTGCGATTTCGTCTTTCAACGACACCGTTTTGTTGTGGAGTGCGTGCAGCGGATGTTTCATGTGATATACCAACTCCTTCATAATAATCACGAAGAGTCTGGTTGACGAACTCTGTACCATTGTCTGTACGAATACGGCGGACAGTGGTATTCAAACGTACCTGAATGAACTTCAGAAAAGTGATGATAGCCTTTGGAGCTTCATCCTTTGTACGTAGAAATCTAACCCATGTAAACCTTGAGAAATCATCCACAATGACGAGAATGAATTTCTTACCGCTCACACTTTCAGTTCTCATCGGTCCACAAAGATCCATATGCAAAAGATGAAGTTTTTCTTGATTAGTGTCTTCAGCTTTGGGTTTGTAAGATTTCTTGGTGCTTTTCCCCCTTGAACACGCGGAACATAAATGATCCTTGTGAAATTTAAGCTTGGGAAGACCACGAACTAACTCGTTTTTAGCCAGATGATTAATAGCATCAAAATTAAGATGAGATAATCTGCGATGCCATAACCATGACTTGGTCTTAGAAGCTTTAGAGAGAAGACATACTGGAGAAGCGGCCATCATGTCTTGTAAGGACAAAGTGTAAAGATTTGCACCACGAGATCCCTTCAACAAATCTTTTCCTTCCAAGTTGCGGATGAAACAAGTATGTTGTCGAAAAGCAACCTCAAGGTTGGAATCACAAAACTGTCCTACTGAGAATAAGTTATGACCAAGACCTTCAACATAGTATACCCTAGAAATCGTCACGTTTCCAATCTGATATTCACCATACCCCATAATCTTTGCTATATGATCATTCCCAAATTTAACCGTACCAAGAAACTTGCTGACGAAATTTCGGAGCATCGAGCGATTTCCGGTCATATGTTTTGAACAACCGGAGTCCAAATACCACAGGATGATTTGGACCACCTGAAAATATCACCACACAAAGACAATGTAGAGGTATCGGAATCTGAGTGTTCCTTGTTATTAGCAGGTACAGATTTAATAATCTTAGATTTGCTAACTCTAGGTTTCTTAGATTTCCTAGCCTTTTTCTTCTTAATTGGTGGTGTAGATTCTAATTGGCTCAAATCCTGAAGTATTTCTACACTGATAGGCACTATAGTGGGGGCTGACCTAATTAAAGGGCGCTGTTTCCTTACTTGAGTGCGAGTGTTCCTAACTAAAGGACGCTCAGACCTAACCTCAATGGATGCATTCCTAGTTAAAGGGCACATTTTACCATCGAAAGTAAAAGTCCTACCAGTGGGACGCCATTGCCAGCCAACTTGGGCACGAGTTCTACCCGTTGGCTTCCATTCAAGTCCATTCTTAATAGCATTCATTTCATTAACGTAATCAATCAGACACAAATCATGACGCTGTGAAAACATACATTCATTACAATTCCAACAATTTAAATCAGAATTCACGAATGGTTTAGGCTGCTGCACAGGCGCAGAGCTTTTAGTCTTAACATGATTCGTTTTATTTAAAACTGAACTAGCATTCCTATTGTGGACTTCTACTTTCTTCTTTGTGGCACTACTAGTGGCGGGCTTGATCTTATCTTTCTTGAGTGGCGATCCTTTAGCCTTAGTAGTCGCTTTTAATCCTGTAGAAGGCAAATTGGGAATATTAGCAACAGATTTTAAAGGTGTCTTACTTGATTGTGCCAATGACGGTTTCGCTCCTGGAGTCTTATTAAATGGAGTGACAGCAATGGGCCTATTATTAAGTAGTGCAGAACCTGGTGTACCTATGTATTGCAAATAAGCCAAGCAATATTGAACTCGCTTAACATATTCATTAGCCGAATAATAGTCGCTACTTGAGGGATCTAAGGCATAAAGATCGTCTAAAATATCCCTAAGAAGATCGACATGCTTAATGGCATTCCTCATATAATCATCGTATACAGCCGGGTTTCTCTTATGAAGCGGATTCTTATAAAGCACTACTTTCTTGGTTGTTGGAGCACTAGTGGACGGTGCAGAGTCGGTAGCTAAGTTATCAACTACTTCTTGTCGGGTGAGAAGAAGTGTCTCCTTTAACTCAGCCAAAACCATATTTTTGTCTATGAGCAGGATGTTCAAGTCAGAGATTTCTTCGCACTTTTGGTTCAGTTGTTCAATATAATATTGTTGCTGTGTCGCATTAAAAGCGAATCGATCTTCTAGTGAACCATAAAGAGCGGATAGTCCCTGCCTTGTCCGATCCATCTCCCCTAGAACAGTTGATAGTCTAATTTCTAAGACTTGGTTTTTAGACTCTGCGGCCTCTAGTTCCATTCTTAATGTTTCCTTTGATGATATCTCTCTCTTCAATCTCATGATTTCTTCCTCTAATGTCTTAACAATTGCAATCATCTTGTCACTTGTCTCAACACCGTTTTCACAAACATTTGATATCAAAAGATTTTCATTTTGAGCTTGTTGTTTTAATTCTAAAGATATACAATGTTGTTCTAGTTGATTAAAGCGTTGAGAAAGTAAATTATAAGAATCTTGTAGCTTTAAAAACTCAGCGTTAGATTCGTGACAAGAATGACTATCTACCTCATTTACAGTTTCAGCAACATTTACAGAAATATCACACACATCATCACAAATATCCTCACAAATATTCACAGCATCACAATTCATCATAGCGGATGTAAGCTCATTCGAATATTTAACATTTACAATAGTAAGCACATCACACGAGATTACTTCGGACAAGAATCGGTCATATTCGGTTAAAATCTTTTCCTTTTCAATTAGTTGCAGTTCGTAAGCGGTGTCCATTTCATAAAACACTTTTTGAACTTCCCCAATTTCAAACTGAAGATTTTCCTTAAGAGATGCAAAACTTCCTTTTAGACTTTCGACAAACGGATTGATCTTAGTTTTAAACACCTCGTTCATGTGTTCGAAAGCCCATTCTCCGGCGTTTAAGCCATTTGAAGTCGTACATTCCAAAATGACCTTGTCAAAGGTAGTAAAGTATCGGTTAATCTCTTTCAAGTTTAACCATACAGTGCTAACCGGTGGAAGATTCTTTGGAATTTCCTTAGGATCTTCCATGTTGACAAGTGTAGGAAATGTACTAGGGCTTTCTTCCTCTATCATGTAGGTTGGTGCTGTAATGAGATCCTTATCCATATGGAAGCGAACTCTAAAATCAGTTTTAGCAAGCTCCTTATTCATTTTAAAATAATCACAATCGGGATATTTTGCTGAATTGTATGACCGATCCTCATCAACTAGATCCTTACTTGTTCGATCATTGGGAAAAACAATCGGGTCTAAAGCCAATCCTAATTGAGTTGCATTATAAAGTCTAGGACTATGTCTTAAAGCTTGTTTTGCATATCGTGGATTAGGGGGAAGGCCTTTTAGACGTGATAAGTTAAACTCTTTAAACGAAGCATCAAATAAGTGAACTAGTTGTGAAGCAGCGTATTGTCTTAACAGCAAGTAGTCTAGACTTCTAATCTTATTAGTAGCATTAATCTCCATTTCAGTCTTCCTAGATTCGAGTAATTCAAAATCAGTTTGAAGTTTTTGAAAATTAGTGACCACTAACTCCTTTTCTCTAAGTTCACTAGACAGATTTGCTCTTAAGTTTTCGATTTCTTGCAAGTGACCCATTTGTTTGTTTCTAAAGTGATCATATTCGAGATTAGTGAGAACACTAGACGAAGGCACTAATTCCAAAGTTTGTACTTTCTCATTGCTTAAGGCAAGCTCATCAGACAAATTCTTATTCTTAGCTAAGGTTTCTAAGAGTGCAGCATTCATTTGGCTAAGTAGTGTAGCAGGAACCATGACCAAATCTTGTTGAGCAGGAGTAGGCGTATGCGAACTGGGTCCTGGTTGTGATTCACTCAAAGTCTGGGAACTCACATTGATATTGCTATCATTGTTTGTCTCCTCATTTGAAAGACTCACCACCGAAGATTCATTCGAATCAGCACTCTCTTGCCCAACTTGATGTGGTTGAATACTAGCATCAGTGGCATTATCAGTGTTATTAATAAGTACCTCAGATTTCTTATCTGGCCCTAAGCTGGAGAAAGTTGCCATGAAAGCAGCCTTTGCAGTCTGAAAGTCATCACAATCGGAATCATACGCATCAAGATCATCGGCTTGGTAAGCTGCATTCTGCGTAGTGACAACGTCTTGTTCAGCAATCCCTGGGTCAGCAAGAAATGCAAGCTCCTCTTCATCAAGTTCCCTTCCTTGCGCCTGAGCATTTACCAGATAGATCTTTTCTGCAAACCACTGTCCATCCCTTCTCCTCTTGGGTTTCTTACAATCCCTGGACATATGACCCTCTTCCTTGCAGTTGTAGCATGTAATCATTCTCAACTTGCCTGTATTAGCCCGTGGAGGGTTGTTGACCATTGGAGCAGGAGCAGGATTGGCGGTGCGAACATTGGTTGATGTGGAAGTTCTCCCCTGATATGGCTGAATTGGCTGAACCATTACTCTGCCATTCTCAATTGTAGCTTGTTGGCGAGAATTGGATGAATTCCTCAACTGATTGTTGGTAGGAGCTGATCCTCTGAATCCTCGTTTGCTTAAAGTTCTTGTGAGGTAAGCAGACATAGTAGTTAGCACTTCAACTGGGTCAGCTCCTTGTTGGAATACAGGAACTGGGACTTCCTCATCATCACAATATAGTGCTTGATCTGGATGAGCTGCATAATCAGTATAAGGAAGACTCATTTGATCAGGGTAGCTTGTTGGATATGCTGCATTCTCTTGATAAGAAGAATATGATGGCTGAGCATAATGTGCAACATTTGCTGGATGAGGTTGTGAAGCATACTGTGGTGAGGGTGCATTGAACCGATATTGTTGCTAATGTGAGGTGGGTGGTTGTGGTAGAATCGAGTATTGGGGAAAGGCTGGTGTCATGTAAGGTGATTGATGATAAGCTTGATGTCCCAAGATATAGGGTGTGTTGTTGTGAGACAAGCTTGGTTGATTCGCCATCAATGCTAAAGAATCTGGGTGCATACCACGAGGAGAACGGTGCATAATCACATGCTTCTCATGCTGCTGAAGGAAGGCATAGATTTGATCTAAGTTGCACTTATGCAAATCCCGGGTTAACTTCACATCAGTAATGTACTCACCCCATTCAGCTTGAGGTAGAGTATTCAAGAATTTGGTGTTAACCTGGAATGGTGCAATCACAAGATTGTATACATTCAGATCATTAAGGGGGGTCTCGGTTTGGCTACTCGACCAACACCGAGACCATATGGTCCCAGTTGGTTGGTGTGGGTCCCACGGCAGCAGCAAGACAAAAGGAACCCCGAAGTGGTTCGGGGTATGGTGTCGATTTCATGTCTGGTTCAAGGGTTCTAGTCAAGATCCGGTTCACGATTTATGTTAAGATTATTTTTTTTATATAATCATATGCTAAAATTAAATTAATAAATATGACATGATTAATTTAATAACATAACTTAGGTTATATTAATTATTAAAATCATGAAATTATTAACCTAAGTTTTTATATTTTTAGACTTATAATTAGTTAATTATTTAAAAACCATGGTTATAATTAATTAATTAACATGACTTAGGTTATATTATTAATAAGTAATAATACATGTTTTAACCTAAGTATTTACCTTTATTTAATTAAAAACATGATATACTTTAATTAAATATTTTAACCTATAGTTCATTTTAATTACATGAAATAATTAATAAACTATACATTATATCATCATGACTTAGGAAATAATCATGAAAACACTTAGGCTTATATACTTAGCTTATTTAACCAGCTTATATCTAATTATGGAAACTTTCTATTTTTAGAAACTTTTTTAAATAAGGCAGCTAATCTATTTATGGAAACTTTCTATTTTTAGAAACTTATTTATTTCAGGCAGTTAATCTATTTATGGAAACTTATTTAATTAAGGCAGTTGATCTATTTATGGAAACTTTCTATTTTTAGAAACTTATCTATTTTAGGCAGTAATTCTATTTTTTGGAAACTTTCTATTTTTGGAAACTTTCTATTTTTGGAAACTTTCTTTTTTTGGAAACTTTCTATTTTTGGAAACTTTCTATTTTAGGAAACCTGCTATTTTTGGAAAGTTACTTATTATTACAAAGTAAGTATAATAATACATGAAATACCAGAAATACTTAATCAGAGTAAACAGAATATAAGATAAACACCGTTTAAGGCATAAAACAGTAAAACATGATAAGAACATATAAAATAAGCTAAGACATGACATAAAACCAGTTACGTATTTAGTAAGCAGATACTTATTCATGTATATATTTATGTAGCATTAGTGATACGGAAGTAGGATTCCTCTCAGTTCATCTTCTTCGTTCACTGGACATAAGGTACGGATTCCCGTCCTTCAGTATGGACATTCTTTCCTTATTAGGATTCCCCGTATGCAGCCAAATGTTTTCCCGTAGTATAAGTTATGTGTTTGATTTGCTTATGTTTAATCTAGAATACCTATAGCCATATACATGCATGACCAGTTTCACCTAGTTATGGAGGTACCATAACCATAACATTAGAGGCACTGATGTTATGACTTCACCACGACGGAGTGATTGCTAGTGGCGTCCCTTTAGTTTTTGGCCATTTATTTATATTTATCATGTGGGGCATATGGGTGCATCGTAGTTACATGTTTTCAGTCAGGATTTCATGGTGAATATGGTGTGTGCATTGCATCCTTCACAAGGAGCTGATCCCTCCTACCCAACCAGTATATTAAATTAGAGGCAACCCCTCTAATTTGCATGATGAGGTCACCCCTCCAAGTATTCTTCACGGTGGATTTTCATGACCTATATTGGCTAATGGTAAATGTTAGGACCATTGGTATAGTTAAATGTAATAGGTAGACTAGGAGGTATGTAGTTCCTCCTGGTCCTAGTAGTAGTAGGAGCAAGTCGTGCTCCTGGTCCTGGTCAAAGTCAAACTTTATTATTTGTTTATTATTCTGTTAGGATATGCATGAGATATGTTAGAAAAGGATATGCATATCAGTTTTACACGTTTTGTTTAATGCTATATTAGGGTTTCCTTGTAGTATAAAAGGAACCTTAGGCAGAAGGGTTAAATACACCTTCATCAAACATAGTTCTAGTGATTATCAATATTAGAAATCCTTAGAAAGGATTAAGTCTTTATAGTTATTCTGTTCTTCTTTATTATATTTGTATTATGCATTCATATTGTGTATAGAGTCTCTCTGTGGATTGACTTGTGATTACAGAAGTCATTCACCGTTCCTGACAGGCTGCAAGATCTACATCTAGTAGACCCAACAAGTGGTATCAGAGCCTGGGAGGGTCTCTATACAAGAAGAATCAAGTCTTCTTATTACTGACATTTTTGTTTTATCATGTCTGCCTCAACTTCTACTCAAACAGGAGAAGACGACACTCCTAAAATTGTGCAACCTCAGCAGATCGTTGCTACGGTTTCCAACACGAATGGTAAATTCCCTCTTCTGAAAAAGGATGAATATGATAGTTGGGCAATGAAGATGGAATGGTGGATCACCAATACTGATCAAGATCTTTGGAAGATTATTCTGAATGGGAACAACAGGAAGCTAACTGGAAGAGACAAGAATGGTAATGTTACTCTTCTTGATCCTAAATCTCATGAAGAAATCATAGCTCTTCAGAAGGAGGTCAAAGCAAAAACAATTTTGCTTCAATCTCTTCCTGATGATCACATGGGTGACTTCTACCATTTGGATGATGCCAGAGAGATCTGGAATGGTATTAAAGCAAGGTTTGGTGGGAATGAGGAGTCCAAGAAAATGCGAAGATCCATGCTGAGAGATGAATTCACAGAATTCAAAATCCCAGAAACTGAAGGTTTACATCAAGGGTATGACAGGTTTCAGAAGATATTGAGCCAATTGAATCAACTTCGTTCAAAGCCTGACGATGGTGATATTAATGCAAGGTTTCTTAAAGCCTTACCCTACTCATGAAATCAGGTGGTGATCTCTCTCAAAGCCAAAGGTGGGCTTGACTATCTCAACTTTGATGATTTATTTCATAAGCTTAGAACTTTTGAACCTCATGTGAGAGGATATACAAGTGACTCTTTTCCTACTCCTGCTAATTCTGCCTTTGTGAGTTCTATCGCATCCAGTCCCATGTCATATGCTAGTACCCCAAGCAATACTGTGTCCTCTCAACATACTTTTCAGCATACTTCTGCTCCTGATCCTACTGCCAAGTCTGGTAGTATGGTAGAAGCCATTCTTCATTCTTTTGTGGCTGATGTTGATGCTCAACAACAACTTGCTTTTGATGACTTCAAACAGGTCGATAAACTTGACCTGGATGAAATGGATCTTAAATGGCAGATGGCCATGCTCACTCTTAGGGTTCACAAGTTTGAGAAGGAAGCATGTCGAAAATTCAATTACAACCCACGGGAGCCAGCAAGATTCGACAGAAGCAAGGTTCGATGCTATAACTGCCAGCAACAAGGTCACTTTGCAAGGGAATGCCCTAGCAAGAATGACCAGGAGAAGAGCAGGTACTCAGCTTTTAAGGTTCAGGAGGTGAAAGATGACAAGAAGGCACTGGTATTTGTTGACTCTATGGTCAACTGGAATGATCATCAGGCTTCCACTCTGGAATCAGCTGAATCCTCGACTGACGTGTTTGCAATGATTGCTGGGAATCTATCTGATGCAGAAGAAGCGGACGAGTTTGCTCTTATGGGCATCTCACCTCAGGTACAACATTGTCCTCTTGGTTGTCATGATAAATACTCAGAATTGTTGTCCCAATTTAATGAAGTAAATGATCAAAATGATAAATATTTTTTAGAGGTTCAAGCCTATAAGGCTTCATTAAACACATTGGAACAACAAAAGAGGTGGCTTCAAGATACTCAACGAGAGTATGAGGATAAAATTAGGATACTGAGCATCGATTTAGAAAACACAACTAATATGCTTAAATATACAGAAAAGGTAAAAGATGCCAGTATCAAAGAAAAACAGGAGATGCAAGAAAAATTAGATGCTACAATGTTGAGATTTGAAAAATGGCAAAAGGCACCTAAAAATCTTTCAAAATTAATTGATAGCAGTATGTCTGGTAGGACTAAAAGTGGGTTAGGATTTGATAAGTATATTGATTCAGAAGATGTGTTTGATTTATCCTTTTCGAGTGTCTTTGATGCCGACAAAGAGGAAGAGGGAAAACCTAGTTACAATAGGTTTAAACCAGCAGCAGAAATGCATGCTGTCCCTCCCCCTCTTACTAGAACTTTTATGCCCACTTCTTGGCATAATGACTTGGATGGATCACAGATGCATGAGTCCCCAAAAAGTTCTACTAATTCTAATGACTTTGTCTCGTGTACTTTCAGTGACAAAGCTAGTGACTCTGCATCAAGTGATTCAAGTGAAGGGTCAAGACCTACGAGTTCCAAGTCGAATGATCATGCTGCTACTGGTGCTAGGGTGTGTGAAGAGAGAGTTGCTGCTAAGTCAAGTGTGTCTGGTCCTAGTTTATTGAGTCCTAGGAAGAATGTTTCTCCTAGAATTGTGTGTAATAATGTTAGCAGTATGAAACAATATCATTCTAATAAAAGGTCTACTAAAACATGTTTTGTTTGTGGAAGTGCATTTCATTTAATTAAAGATTGTGATTTTTATGACACACATGCTTCTGTTAATCATGCATTTCCTGCTCCTGGTCCACCAGGAGCTGCCCCATATACTTCTAGAAGACTCAATCCTAGTGCTCAATCGTTTTCTTCTTCTAGGATGTCCTCTCCATTAACTTCTGATCATTGGAGACACATTGGATTAACAACAAATAGAAACACCAGTAACTATCTTCAGAATTTTAATCCAATTTATCCACATAATTTAGACCACATGTATTTTGGTTTGGGAAGTCTGGGAACTGCTGTTAAGCCCTCATCAGGTTGTTCTTGGTCAAACAATAATACCCATATGATGCATAGGCAACCAAGGAACAACGATGGATCTCATCAATCTTCTTGGCTCTCTACTAAAGATCCACAAGGCAGGCTCAAACCTGAAAAGGTTTGGGTCCCCTTAAGATACTAACTTTTGTATTTTTATTATCTTTTTTTGTAGGTTACTCCATACCAAGATCCTAGTTTAGGCATTGTTGATAGTGGTTGCTCCAGGAGCATGACAGGAAATAAAAGTCTTCTCTCTAACTTTGTACCATTTCAAGTATATGAAGGCTCAACCTAAACTGGGCTTATGGTATCCTAGAGAATCACCTTTTGTTCTAGAAGCATATAGTGATAGTGACTATGCAGGTGCTAATAATGACAGAAAGTCTACTACTGGTGGTTGTCAATTTTTGGGTCGTCGACTTATTTCATGGCAATGCAAGAAACATACGATAGTAGATACTTCTTCAACAGAAGCTGAATATGTTGTTGCTGCTAGCTGTTATGGTCAAGTATTGTGGATCCAAAATCAGATGTTGGATTATGGGTTCAATTTTATGAACACCAAAATTTTCATTGACAATCAAAGCACTATCTGCATTGTGAAGAATCTTGTTTTTCATCAGTGAACAAAGCACATTGAAATTAGGCACCATTTTATACGGGATGCCAATGAGAAGAAGTTGATACAGGTTCTTAAAGTTCATACGGATGATAATGTTGCTGATTTGCTGACAAAAGCATTTGATGGTCCTCGGTTCAACCACTTAGTGGTTCACATTGGGATGGTCAATCCTTGAGGTATAGGATTGAGGGGAGGCCAAGCCTAAGGGGAGGCTTCGTGTACATATTACTTTGCACAGACTAACATATTTGTAGGTTTTAAACAACATATTGCTTTGGGTCTGGTGGTGTGTGTTACTCCTGGTGGAGGATTTTGCTCACTTCTGGTGGTTATATTCTTTCATGACTGGCTTCTGGTCCTCATTGGTTAGCTTCTAGTCATTATTAGTTGGCTTCTTGTGGTTCAAAATCCTTCTTTGTCAAGTAATGATTGGCTTCTGGTACTGGTCTGGGACACTGTTCATTCTTATTGACTTTTGTTGACCACATTTTGCTTCTAGTACTGACCTTTGTGCGCTTTGACTTTTAGTCAACGCTTCCAATTCTGGTATTTACACTCTTATTTAACTTTGGTAAATTGGAATTTGGAAATTATGTTAAAAGGGGCAAGTGGTTACTATGTAATAATTGTCTAATTTGAAAGGGCAACCCCCCATTAATAGGGGTCAATGAATAGTTACTCCCTTCCTTATTTATGGTTAAATAAACCTCCTTGACTCATTCATTCCACTCATAACACACACAAAACCGATCCTACTCTCTCAACCCTAACCAAAATCATCTTCCATTCAATCAATCAAGATCCATGGCTGCTCTGGTATATCAACCTGCTCACAACAAGATTGCTTATCTAGGAGATGGTCCACATCGTGATGATTTTACTGACATTCTGGACTTCATTGAGGCTTCAAACCTACGGTATGTGTTTACTGTTTGTCCCACTATTTATGATAGTGTCATTCGTCAGTTTTGGGCATCTGCTCGTCTTGTGGTTGTGGTTGGTCGTCCACGTGAACTCCATGCTACCATAGATGGACGTTCATACGTGGTGTCTGAGGCTTCTATTTGATCTTCCCTTCATCTTCAAGATGAGGGTGGTGTTGAGTCCATCCCCAATTCGGAGGTATTGGAGGGGATGGCTGCTATAGGGTACAACATAGGGGGAAGTTTAACTTCCAGAAGAATAGGTTTTTCCCCCAATGGAAGCTTTTGGTGCATTTTCTGATTCATTGTTTAAGTCCCAAGTCTGGGAGTTGGGATGCTTTCCCTACTCCTTTGGCTACTGGTCTCATTTGCTTAGCTCAGGGTAGAGTTTTTTATTTCTCTCGTTATTTGGTTGAGGGGATGGTTAGTAATCTATCTAATGGTGGTTCTAGGAAGAAGTTTCTTATGTATCCTAGGTTTTTACAACAAATACTGGTTTGCATTCCTCGTGATAGGACTGAGCATGTGCCATCTAAGCTTACTGCAAAAGTGTATTATAATATGGTCCATGGGTTTATCGAGGAGTGGAGGCCCCTTACTGAGGCCATGTTGGGGCTGGCTCAGGGTCCTCCTGATGTTGTTGAAATTGATGATGACCCTATGGAGGAGGAGGCTCCTACTGGTGGTGCTTCTCATGTGGTTGAGGAGGAGCTGGTTGAGGAGGTGGTGGTTGACAGACCATCCCCTTCCAAGGCTGGTCCTTCTTCAGTACCACATAAGTCTCCATTTGTGGAGACTCCACCTCCTATTCCTGCTCCACACTCTTCTGATAAGCCTTTTGGTGCTAGTACTCCTAATGTTGACCCATCTGTTGCTTCGGGCTCCAATGACGCCTTCCCTGGCCCAAGTCCTCTTGGTGGACAGGCGGAGGAGCCTATTACACTTATGTCGTTACTTGATCTTATGCACAGGTATCATGGGCTGATTCTTTCCTTGGAAGCTGATTTGCATCAACACCGGAAACTTACTAGGGAGTTTGTTCTTCCTCTGGCTGATCGCATCAAAGCTTTGGAGACTCAGCAAAGACGATGAAAGAAGCATGTGATCCACTCTGATTCTGATGAGGAGGTTAAGGAGCATGTTGAGGATGGTTTGACGTTGTTGGCAAAGGCTGCCTTTGCTGATAAATTGTATGATGATTTTCCGGTTCCTCCGACATCCTCCAGTGTTCCTTCTCCTGCTGGTGTTTCCACTCCTATGGCTGGTGCTTCTGGTCCTGCTGCTGGTTCCCATGCTGGTCCATCCCATGATCCAAAGGGGAAGGCCCCAATGACTGATGCTCCCTCACCACCTCGCAAGCGTACACGCAGACAACTTGAGGAGGATAGGCTAGGTGAGGAGGCTGCTCAACGGATGCAAGCCGAGATTGATGAAGCTGATCGGGCTGCGGAGGAAGCGCTTCAACAGCAGAGACGTGAACAAGTTCAGCATGATGCAATGCAATGGAATGATAGTGATTGGATGCAGGTGTTGACTATTCTTACCAGGGATTATGCCCAGTTCACTGATCTTTTAGGTGCGGATGTGGATGAGCATAATTGTATTCCTCGAGCTATGGTGTTGATGCGCAAGCATCAGTTGGCACTTGCTGCACAGCTTCGTGAGAAGCGTAAGAATAGACCTTTATCGAGAACTGAGGAGCGAAAGCAGATGCAGCGATATGTGAAGTATCAATTGGCTGCTTATTTCCAAGCTGGTTGGAAGTGGGACAGGGTTCGGGCTTTGTCTTTTGATGAGCTTAAGGCGCTCTATGAACGTATGGTCAAGCATCAGAGTCAACCAATTCCGGAACGATTTATCTACCGTCCTTCTCCGCGTGTGGTGACCACTTCTTCGCCTGCTGTTACTACTGGTCCTACATCTGATCCTACTCCTGGTTCTGCTGCTATTCCATCAGTTGTTGTTGCTACTTCAGTTGGTACCACCACTTCTCCTTTGGTTTCTCCTGTGGGTTCTTCTTCAGGTCCTGCTACCACTACCACACATGCTACCACCACCACCTTTGCTACCACAACCACTACAACTGCTACACCTGATATGGCATCACCATCACCACCAGTTCCTGGTCCTCAACCTATTCCTTCTTCTAGTGCAGCTCCTATTGATCCCTTGGGTGGGCAAACTCATGAGTCTACTTCTCCTGCTCCCACTGCTGCTGCTGAGGTAAAGGTAAAGGTTGAACCCTCTCCTAGTGATTCTACACCTCGACGTTCGCTTCGCCAGACATCGGCTCGACGTGTTAGACGTGGCAAGACGGTCCCTTATGATAAGCGTGATCCTGAAAATTTGATTGATGCAGCTTCTGACAGTGATTCTGATTTGCCTTTGGGAAATGGACATATTACTGGTTGGACGGTTGAGCGTTCCGCGACTCTTCCTGGTCTAGTATCTCATCGAATTACTCTTAGTGATGGGTCTGCGCGGTTAGCTTCGGGTCTGCAGGGTATTTTGTCTTGGGCTGATCGTAAGGATCTTATGGCTTTATATGGGTTTGTGGATTCTGCCATGCCTTTTGATCCCATGGCTGTGTCTTCCTGGCCTGGACTGCGAGTATGGGCTGATCTTAAGATGATGCTTGATGCACCTCCTCATGCTCCTGTTTCTGGTATATGGAAGGATCAGATGCAATGGGTTATTCAGCGATGGAAGTTGTATGCGGGATGTGGTGTGCATATGTTGGAGTTGGAATCTGGTCATATGGTTTTCATGCTCACAGACGTGGATTATCCTTTGACGATTGCTTCAATGGAGGCTATGTTGGCTAGTCACTTGCAGATTTCAAATGCTCCCTCGGGGAATGAGTCCTCTATGGCAACTGCGTTGGTGGAAGGGATCCAGGCTCGTTTGAAAGGGGATAAGAAGGCTGCTTCTGGTCTTTGATTTGGTTGGTTTGTAAGTGTTTATGTTTTGTGTTTTTGTTTATTTGTTCATATTATTATTCTTTTCACCAATATGTAAAGTGATTGGTGAATTTCATTCTTTATAGTTAAAAAAAATACTTTTTATATAATATCTGCTTATACTTTAACACATCATGGATTTTACACTTGTGAATAAAATATCATTTGCTGTTTCACACTATGGGTTCTGGTTGCTGACTTGTCCTTGTGCTGGTTACTGGTTTCATCTGGTGTTGGACTTGGTCCTCACAACAAATGGTCCTCAACTCACCATGTCTAATCGACAAGAAAGAGTTGATTCACCTTGAGGGTACGGCTCCTGGTGCGATTCTCAAATCCGTTGATGGTTGCCAGGTTACCCAAAACTGGATGGTTTTCACTTGCCATGGTCCTCAACTGAAAAGTGGCTAATCCAAGGGGGTACGGCTCTTGGTAAAGATTTTATCAAATCCGTTGATAGCTGTAATAGCTTGCTTAAAGCTATAGGGTTTTCAACTCACCGATGCTTCATTGCTGAGAGTTGGCGAGTCCAGAGGGGTACGGCTTCTGGTAAAGACATATCAAATCCGTTGACGGCTGTGATGATTTGCCTAAAATCATCAGGGTACTCCCACTCACCATTGATTCACGTTCTAAGAGTTGGGTTGGGTTCTAGTCTCCCAGGGTGATGCTTATTCCACCAGAAAGACTGGCTAGCCCAAGAGCGAGCAGCTACTTGGTAAAGGCTCATCAAATCTGCTCATGTTGCTGAAAAGATTCAACACGATGCTGATTTGTTCCAAGCTTTGAAGAAGCTTCTAGTGTTTCATGTTGTGGCGGTTCTTCTGACTCTTATCTTGCTGATGCTGCTATTAGTTTTGCTGATTCAATCCTCGGGCTTTCTTGCACGTTTTCCAAGAAACTTGAACTCAACAGGTCAAATTCAAGTTTAGGGGAGGATTGTTAGGACCATTGGTATAGTTAAATGTAATAGGTAGACTAGGAGGTATGTAGTTCCTCCTGGTCCTAGTAGTAGTAGGTGCAAGTCGTGCTCCTGGTCCTGGTCAAAGTCAAACTTTATTATTTGTTTATTATTCTGTTAGGATATGCATGAGATATGTTAGGAAAGGATATGCATATCAGTTTTACACGTTTTGTTTAATGATGTATTAGGGTTTTCTTGTAATATAAAAGAAACCTTAGGCAGAAGGGTTAAATACACCTTCATCAAACATAGTTCTAGTGATTATCAATATTAGAAATCCTTAGAAAGGATCAAGTCTTTATAGTTATTCTGTTCTTCTTTATTATATTTGTATTCTGCATTCATAGTGTGTATAGAGTCTCTCTGTGGATTGACTTGTGATTACAGAAGTCATTCACCGTTCCTGACAGGCTGCAAGATCTACATCTAGTAGACCCAACAGTAAAATATGATAAACAGTTTTTACAAGATAAACATAAGGATTTTCAAACTATTAAACCAGTTTTATCAAGACTTAACCAGGTTACTCGGGACTTAGTTTCTTCCGCTGTTATATGTTATATGCCTATCCTACTCATGCTTTATTGTACATCCGTGCACTGAGCGTATTTGCTCAGCCGTTTTCCTTTTCTATGTTCCCAAAACGGCAGGTACTCAGGGACGCTCGTAGACTTTAAGAGTACGTGCATATGGACTGGAAGCTTTCTATCCTTTCTTTACTTTATGCATTACCTTTCTTTTGATACATTTGCTATGGACATTGTTTAGTCCTTTCCTTTACTATACTTATGTTTGTGTGTGATGAGCTTAGTTTTGGACTATCGATGTTTGATTCTGGTATTTTCCTTTTATGGTCATGTAATGTTTAGACATTTTTCCTTGTATGCTTTGATGACACGCCATAATTACGTGTGACATTTCCATTATCAAAATGGGGTGTTACAGGTAATCCTGGTGAAGGTAGAGTCACTAGATCTATGGCAAAGAAACTGAGTGCTGCTTCATCTGGAGAATGCCTTTATGAAAATTTTCTCTCAGAAATTGAACCTACAAAGGTTTCTGAAGCACTCACACACCCTGGATGGGTGACGCCATGCAAGAGGAACTCAATCAATTTGAAAGAAACAAAGTCTGGAAATTGGTTCCTCTTCCATATCGTAAATCAACCACTAGCACTAAATGGGTTTACAAGCTCAAAAGAGATGAAACCAATGCAGTGACCAAAAATAAAGCTAGGCTGGTGGCTCAAGGATTCAATCAAGTGCCTAGTGTTAATTTTGATCAAACCTTTGCTCCAGTTGCACGTATGGAAGCCATACGAGTCTTCCTTGCATATTCCACTTACATGAACTTCATAATCTACCAAATGGATGTTAAAAGTGCATTCCCAAATGATGACCTAAAAGAAGAAGTTTATGTTACCCAGCCTCCTGGCTTTGAGAGTAGTAAATACCCAAATCATGTCTACAAGCTTTACAAAGCTTTGTATGTACTGAAGCAAGCTCCAAGAGCATGGTATGAAACTCTCTCAACTTTTCTTATTGAACATAAATTTGTCAGAGGAAAAATAGATAGCACCTTGTTCATCTATAAATCTAAAACTGACACCATTCTGGTACAAATTTATGTGGATGACATAATCTTTGGTTCTACAAGCTTGAAACTTTGCAAACAATTTGCCAAGCTTATGACCAGCAAGTTTGAGATGAGTATGATGGGAGAACTCACATACTTCCTTGGTCTTCAGATTAAACAATCTGACCAAGGCATCTCCATCAATCAAGAAAAATATGTCAAGGATCTGTTGAAGAAGTATGATATCAATTGTGCTTCAGTGAAGACTCCAATGGTACCCCCTAACAACTTAGGACCTGATCTCACTAGACAATCAGTCAATGAGACTCACTATAGAGGTATGATTGGGTCACTCATGTACTTAACTGCAAGCAGACCTGACATTCAATTCTTTACATGCCTTTGTGCAAGATACCAAGCAGATCCAAAGGAATCACACCTTACTGCTGTTAAAAGAATCTTCAGATACCTAAAAGGTACACCAAGTCTAGGTCTTTGGTACCCTAAATCCTCAGGATTTGATCTAAAGGGGTATTCAGATTCTGACTATGCTGGTTGCAATTTGCACAGAAAAAGCACTTCTGTTGCCTGTCAATTGCTAGGTGGCAAACTTGTATGTTTGAGTGCTAAAAAGCAACAAACAGTTTCCATGTCTTCAGCAGAAGCTGAATATGTGGCAGCTGCTGGATGTTATGCCAATGTTCTTTGGATGAAAAGCTAACTAGCTGATTATGACATAGAATATGAAAAGGTACCAATCTTTTGTGATAACACTAATGCTATTGCAATATCCAATAATCCAGTCCTCAAATCAAGAACAAAACATATTGATATCAGATATCACTTTATCAGAGATCACATTGTGAAAGGGGACATTAAATTACATTTCATCCCCACTCAATACCAATTGGCTGATATCTTCACCAAACCATTGGATGAACCAACTTTCAAAAGATTGATAATGGAGCTTGGTATGCTGAACATTGATGATACAAAATCTGAACCTTCAACATTCACTGAAGAAGCCTGAAGATTTAACATTTCATAAAAGAATTTGATTAATGTTAAGTAGCAGTGTCTGAGTAAAGGAGTGTGCAATGTCATATGTCTATTTCGCTCTATGTGATTGTGTATATGATGTTTTGTCGCCTTATCTGATTCACTGAAGCTGAACAAATAATCACCAGTCATCAAAAGATCTCTTCAGCAATGCTGAACAAAGTTTTAAATACAAATGAGTAGCTAGGCCTGAGTAGAGGAGCGTGCAATGTCATATGTCTTGTTCACTTATGTGAACATGTATATGGGGTTTTGTCGCCTCATCTGACGCACTGAAGCTCATAAGTATAACCATTAGCTTCAACATATCTGAGCAACAACATTTAAAACCCATCAATCATGTGATTCAAAAGAATTAATGGCATTAAATTTCCTGTGAATAAAACAAACATTCTTTTAAAAAAAGGTGTCATTTGTCAATTAAGGAAATTTCAAACGTCTCCATCCACAGTCAACAACTTCCTGACACATGGGGCGTTTCACTGTTCAAAGCAACAAAAACTCATACCTTTTTGCAGAACATTAATGAGAAAGTTTGTGCCAAATGTTCAAAAGAAACTCTAAAAGATTTATAACTTTTTTCAAATGGTTTTAAAAACTTTTTACAAATCAGTTAAAGTTTTTATATAATCTCTAACAATTGGATTTCATTCCACGCTTACAAATCTTCCCATCCATAAACACACACAACCTTTCTCTCCTTCAAAACATACATAGAAAAAAATGGCTGAATCATCTTCCACCCCCAAGATCACCAAAATCACTGTTAAACCGTCCACTCATGTTAACTATCCCATTGATGACATCTTCTTCAAACTAAAAAACATCACCTTGCTTAAACTAGAATCCATTAAGTCTGTTCCTGGGGAACAAGTTTTGACTTATCTAACCAAAAGTGTTTGAAGGTATGCTTTATTTGAAGATCCTGGTATGATGTTTCAAAATGTGTTAAAAGTATTTTGGTTTACAGCAGAGGCTTCTAACAACAAGAACTCCATTGAGTTTGATTCTACCACGATGGGGATTCATGATAGATTTAGGTTAAAATCATTTAGAAAAGTTTTAGGGTTAGATTATTTGGAAAACCCTAATGAGTATGAAGCAGTACCTGATGATTTTATGGTGGTTAAAAATTTCTTTAAAGAAATTGGGTATACTGAAGAAATTTCTAAAAAAGGGGGGTTAAAAAGGAGTGCTTTGCCTCCAAGATGGAAATTATTGATGACCATACTCATTGAATGTTTGGGGGGGAAAACCGGAGGTCTTGACCAGATCAACCAAAAAGATGATATCATTTAATATTGTCTGGCCAAGGGGGTCAAAGCTGATTTTAGGAGGCTTATTTTGGAAGATCCCATGGAAAGCTGTAGAAAAAGACCAGAGAGAAAAACGTTATGTACACCAGATTTCTATCTCTCCTTTTTGCTAACCATCTTGGAAATGGTTTTTCAAAAATAATTGGAGAGCAATTAATTTTTAAAGCCGTTGATCTTACTCGCTGGAACATTCCAGTCAGCACCATTGATCCTCCTCTTACACAACCCGTGCTGGACATCTACTCAGCAGATGGTCCAGTTGTGTACAAAGCTCCCAAAGACACTTTTCCAACTACAGAAGGGGATCTACAAGGCAAAAAGCATGGAGCTTCATCTGGACCTCGTCAGAAGCAATCGTTAATTAATACCAAGAAGGTTAGACGTGGGTCCAGAAAGAGGAAAACCCTCACACAATCTTCCTCAAAGGAGATTAATGATGATTCCCAAGGCCATCCTTTGAAGAAGACCAAGTCCCTGGCCAAGGACAAGAACCCTAGCCAGCCGCCACCATCAGTCTCTACTGAAGGTGGTATGCATCAAGAGGCCCTGTAGGCAACCCATCTCTCAACCTCTTTAGGAGAGAAGGGCGAAGATAGAGCGCACCCTCAGCTCGATAGAGTGGAGTCAGCATCGGTAAGTAATTTACATCTGAATGCATCTCAAATTTCATTACCAATCTCTATCATTTATTACTTTGAGTCTGCATCAGGGAATGATGTGTAAGCAAATCCAACAGCTGATGCTGACCCTGGCCTATCTGTTTCTAATGATGTAGTTCCCCCACAACAGGGTTTTACAGAAGGAACCACAAACATTATCATTGATCTTAACTCATTAGGGACTTTTTCTCAGGATCCATCTGATAAAACCAACCCTGGTGGTGAAGGACTTGAAACTGACCAACACGCTGAAGGTGACAATCAGCAGACAATGAAGGAAGTGCCTCTCTCCACTGGCGCCAAGGGGGGACACTTGCCTACATTTATATTCAGCATGTCTGCTGATGACTTGGAGAAGGAGTTGGAACTAAGTGAAAGAGCTCTAGTAAACTTGGATGATAGTGAATCTGAAGATGACATTGCTGATCAAACTCCCAAGCCTCCTTCCCCTAGAACCGTCAAGGTAAATGAACTAACAAATCAAGTGTTGGTTCTAAAATCACAGGTGACCAAGCTCAAAGAGGAAAAGGATCTTGCTGATGCTGAACTCGTTATTCTTAAAGCAAGGTCAGTTCCTCCCACTGCCGAATAGCTTAGAGATGCAATTCTCAATGCACTGAAGCCATTGGTGAAAGATGTGGCCACTACCACTTCTATCAAGAAAGAAATCACCACCCTCATGGAATCCATTAATGCTACATCGTTTGAGGTCCATACTGAATACAAGTCAATCCCTACTCATCTTAATGAGTTATGCGATTCAGTCTCACAGATCAAGGATAGGGTGGGTCTGCTGGAACAACAAAAGCTGACCTTATCTGATGATGTTCAACAAAAACTTAACGCTCTTGCTAATGTTCCAGCAATATTGACCAAGGTATCATCCGCCTTTGATTCTACATGTGCATGGTTGCCTGCTGGGGTTTCATCAGAAGTTGTAGGGCAATCTTCTGCTGAGGGGGAGAAAGTAACTATTCAGCAGCTCTTCAAGAAACATGCACAAAAGAAGGCCTAAAAACAACCTTTCGTTTATGTATCTCCATTCAGTGAAGGCAGCCCAGATAAGACTAAGGGGGAGTCTTTAGCAAAGGGCACTCATGCTGATGGCCATATTGATGGCCTTACCACCAGCACTAAATCATCTGAAGATGTGTCATCTCCCATCAAACCCAAAAGCAAATGCGAAACCACATTAGATGAAAGAATTATCAAGTCAGGGGTGGTCACTCAAGAAGAACTTGATAAAATCCACAAACTTCGAAATGAAGAAAAGCTCACAAATCTAAAGATGAGCTTATATGAAAAAATTGGAAAATCTGAGGTTGAAGGTCTTTTCAAGAAAAAGATGTTATACAAAATTTTTTGTAGAACAAGGCTGAACTGAAGATGTCTCTCAGAAATTACAAACGTTGACATGTTGACTTACAAGGGAGATATAAATCTGAAGTTCTATACGGCTGATGGGTCTGATGAGATCATAGATGACTTCCAAGGGAAGGAGCTCTCCTACACTAAATGGCTAGAGATGAGCAAAATCATTGAAAGGAAAACATCCAGGAGATGGGTAGAAGTTCAAACAAGAATAGAACACTTTGTGAGGAATCATTAAAGGCTTGGTCAGATTCTGAACATCAGCAACCAAATCTCACTAGAGGATCAAGATCCTATTCTGGAACTAAACAAGAGAGCCAAGTTCAACCTGGTATGGGTGATATCTTTGTCACCACCAAGAAATACAAAGATCTTGTTCAGTTTGGAAATCATCTCCCTGGACATGTGTTAGAAGAACCAGGATTGGGAATGATAATGTTCAACCATCGTGAACGACAAGATTTTGTGGGCTTTAGTGATCTAGATCATCTTAATAATGAATCTCTTGAAAACATTTAGAAAATTTTCTTTGCTCACCATGGTGGTCCAGGACTCACTAAAGTTGCAAGAACCTTCAGCATGTGCTTACTATCGATACTAGACATCAGAAACTCTGATCCATCAGCACAGACCCCTGTTATTAAAGAACTGAGGCCAAAGGAAAACTGAATAATCATTTGTAATATTTTGTTGTAATTTGTAATGTTATTGAATAAATGATTATCTGATGTTTATGAGTTATTAATTATTCAGTGCAAGTAAGAAGAAGTTGTTATGCTCACTTACTACTGACATTAGACTTAAGCTATTTGTATATCCAAATAGGGGGAGATTGTTGGGTCAATATTTACTGACCCTAAAGCAACTCTAGGATTTGAATTTAAAATACCCCTAAAAGTTTCATGCTCAGCAGTAAGGCCAGACTGCTGATGGATGACCAGAGGAACAAAGTTCCTACTGAAGACTTTAAAGCTGAAGAAAGTTCAGCACTCCCCTTCCAGTGATCTTAGAAGACAAAGGAGTCTTCACTTCAAATACTAGGCGGTCTAGTTGTTGAAGAACAAGGACTGAAGAAGGGCTTTCAGTTCAGTTTGGCTTGACAATACCAAACTGAATGATGTCGATCTCCTCTAGGATACTGAAGACTCTTCAGTATTCTGATGGTTTGCATTAGGCGGGAAAAGATAACTTTAAGTCAAAGTAGGTTGCTTGTATAATTAGATATAAGTACAACCTTTATCTTTCCTAGAATATTTTATTAAGTACTTTGTACTGTTTATCCAGCATAGGCATCAACCACCCAATGGATAAACTAATGCATTGGTACATACAAAATGCAAACCCTAATTTACACTGCCTATATAAAGGAGTGTTCATCAAGAGAGAAAGGTAACCAATAGAAGAGCTTAAACTCTGGAAACCTTTCTCTCTCGATACCAAGTAAACCATATAGCCGAAGTTGCATATGAACGTTTAGATTGGAGCTTAAAGTTTAACTTTGGTTAAATGTTTAAGTAGAGGATATCAAACCCCATTGTCATTCAACCACTTTGTTATTCCGCAAACAAAGTGGGTTATAGATTCTTTATTTGATTCTAATAAAAATCTATACGTTGAAAATTATATTGGTATTGCTGTTTTAATCTTTCATAGTTCTTATCTTAAGTTAAAACAACACACTTGAGTCAAAGTAATAGTTATTACTTAAGATAATAAGTAATATCGAATTACTAAGGACCAACATATAGTTAAGTGAGAACTCACAAGACACAACCACATCACTTTATAGTTTAGTGAGAACTCACAACTCTTCACTTTGAAGCTAAGTGAGAACTCTACAAGACACAAATACATCACTTTAAAGTTTAGTGAGAACTCACAGCTCATTCCTATTACAACTCAATAAAACACATATCCAAGTATACACATGTAACTTGGATCTACACAACACGAATCCAACTATACACATATACAATGGATTTACACAAGATTAGATCCATGTATTCACAAATACGTTCGATCTACACAAGAGTCAAATAAAAACAAATGATGAACATGACTAGATCTTTAGGAGAGGATCTTCATCAAGGCTTCATCTTTAATCACATCACAAGTGTGTAAGTGATCTTATCATTAGACAAGGTGAAGAAGGAGATCAAAGAGATAATCATAAGTAAACATACTTAACACATTAAGTGATTATTTACAAATGATTAGGAATTAGAAAGAAGAAGGATAGCAGAAATAGTGTCCAAAAAGGGTTGTGGAAAATGCAGGTTTGATCCACTATTTATAGGAGACAAAGGCCAATGGCTCTCTGAGTACGGTGCCTTAAATATGTCTGCGGTCCCTTATCGCTAAGGATCCGCATATCCCTTTAAGGGACCGTGTTCATAGAATCCACTACCTTTTGTCTTTTAGTTGGGAAGTAATATCTGAGGTAAGTTTTTACCTTCAAAGGATATTCCTATGGCATTTGGAATATGCCATATTCAAATTTACATTTTCCATTTTAATAAAACATTTTCTTAAAAAGAAAGTTTATTAAAAAATCTTTTGTCATATTTGACAAAATGTATGTTTATGATTAATCACTTTTATGATTTAATAACTAGATTTTACTCAGTTAAAAATATCGTTGTTCCAGTCTAATCGAATTGACTATTAGTTAATTGTGCGACTCAGTCGTCTTTTGGTGGAAAACAATAGATTGGTCGTTGTAGTAAAGTAAATGTGCAAGACGTTAAAATAAATGACGGGTAATTAAAAATAAAACTAATTAAAACGTAAAGGGTGCAATATTAAAAACTTTAAAAGTAAATTAATTAAATGACGAGAAATTAAAGCTTGACGAAAAGTAAATGACGATGTAATAAAAATGTAAACTTGAAATTTAAAATAAAGAAAAACGATTAAAATAACACTAAAGTAAAATGGCGAAAAAAAAGCTTTAAAAATTAAACTAAAAATTACTAGAAAAACACTTGGTAAAAACAGAGATTTCGGGAAGCGTGAAAAATTTGAAAACTTAAAATAATGAAAACATAAAAATAAAACTAAAACAAAATATTAAAACAAACCTGTCGGAATCCGATCGAAATCCGATCGGAATACACCCAAAAGAATCCTATCGGAATCCCCAATCGGAATGTAGGCTTACCTCCCCTTATCAGAATCGTGATCGGAAAGTGTTCCTGTCGGAATGTTGATCGGAATCCACTATCGGAATGACCAACCTTGAGACGATCGGAATGAGGATTGGAATCCTGGTCGGAATGTTGTCACCACAAAGCCAAATCGAAATACCAACCCAACAATCCTAATCGGAATGTCAAATCGGAATCGTTGTCGAAATGATCAAAACCCTTTTCCGATCCACTGATCAGAATGTAAAGCCCTTTTCCGATTGGTATGATCGGAATGCAGTAAAAGGAAAACGTAATAAGCAAGATCTAATAAGCTATTAACCAAATAATCACTTGACTAAAACTAACCAAAACACGATTAAGAAAAAGCTAATAAGCAAAAATTCAAAAACTTTTAAAAACATTAAATGATAGAATACTTAAAAACGACTTTTTAACAACAATAACTTTTATAAAACTTAAGTAAATTTAAGATAAACACAAATAAGCTATAAAATCAATAATCCAACACAATCAAAAACATAAAAAACATAACACATAATCAAATAAGCATAACAATAAGCACATAAACATAAAGATTAAGTAAAACAAGAAAGGTAGAATGAGAGATTAAAAATAAGAACTTGATTAAAAGTAAAGATTCAATAACAAAATTAAAAGACTTACTTGAATTTAAAGGCAAGAAATTAAAGGTGCAAGACAAGGAATTAAATGACAATTAAGTAAAGTGCAAGAAACTAAAGGTGGAAGAACTATGTGTCAAATAGCCAACACCTCCTAATGTGATATTAGGAGGGTATTTATAGTGATTAGGGAGGTAAGCATGTGTTGGAAGCTTCCTTCTTTCTTTCTTTCTTTCTCATCTTTTCGTCTTCTAAATTCTTCGACTTTTTCGACTTAGTCTCGGGATTAATTAAACTCGTCTTGTAATTTCTTCATTAATTAGACTTGAGTTCTTTGGCTTTATTAAACTTCCGTATTTTAGACTTTTCTCCGATAAATCTTCAGAATAGGCCTTGGACTTCCGTTCTTTTTTCACTCTTGATCTTTTGACTTCGTCTTTTGTCTTTTTCTTCGATAAAAGCCCGTGAAAGCCCGTGTTTTCCTCCTTTTTTGTATTTTGATCCTAAATCACAGCAAAAACACAAACCACGCATAACTTCGACATTTACGACATAAAATACACGTTTTGGCTTGGTTATTATTATAATTAAGTGGTAAAAGGATAAGTGTTTTCACACTTATTATGATCACTAATCATGATTAAGATATGTTAGTGCAATACTTAAATTATTATTACCTTGATGATAGTGTTTGTCAAATTATTCGTCTTATGATTGTATTTGACGATAAATGTCTTTTTAATTTGTCGTGATCAAATCTAAGAAAGATTGGTTAACACTAATAATGTTTTTAGGCATTTCTTTACATTAACAATGTCTCCTTGCGTTATAGACAGAAGCGAGAAATTACAGACCCGATATCCTTGAAGGGTATTCTTTGAAAACCAAGTTGTGAAATAGGTTGATTCATATTTGAAATTTCGAATAAGTACTTCCAATAACTGCCACAACCCAAAGTTTACGCGAACCTTCACACGAAGGTTCAAATAGCCATAATGACACCCTTTTTATAGAAGCTTTGGTTATCGTTTTCAAAAGGGGCAGGAGCCCCCATCAGCGAACAACCAAATACCAAATCCAAAGTATATGAACCGACATATACATTTTTTAGCAACATGTAACATAGCAGGCTCAAACCGGGCGCCCTTCAAGTAAATCCAGACACACACAACATGGTTGCGTCCTCAAAAGGTTGCCCCGCCAAGGTCTGTGGAGTCTCGGGTTTAACCTGGCCTGTTCAAAGTCATCACAGCCAAGAGAATCGCTACCAACTCGGTTAGTTTGCTGTATATATATATATTTCTTTGTCATATAGATGTTTCTCTGTACGGCAAGTGTATCATTTACACACTGGCGTATATGTTTCACTGTCTTCTGTCACAATAAACACACACACTAAACACACACGGTTTTGGTGCCGACCCGTTTTCAGGGATCTAGAGGAGAATGACGTTTCCATAGAAACAGTTATTTTCGTCTATTACCTATTAAAAACCATATTCTAGCCCCTCACAAACGCTGCCTTCTCTTACAGAAAAACACATACAAAATCAAGTAATTGAACCATCATATAAGCTTAAGCAACAAACACCATCTTTAGTTTAGACTTTAGGAGGCTCAGATCTGTAAGAGAAAAAGGTATGAAACAAACACGATAAAACCGCCATGGCTGCAAAACATTGAAAATGAATCATCCCGCCAAGATACGACTAATAAGTGTGAAAAAAACTTATCCTTTTACCACTTAAAACAATTAAAAACAAGACCAAAACGTGTATTTAATGTCGTAAGAGTCAAAATTATGCGTGGTTTGTGTTTTTATCGTGTTTTAGGACCAAAATATAAAAAAGAAGAAAACACGGGCTTTCACGGGCTTTTATCAAAGAAAAAGACAAAATACGAAGTCAAAGGATCAAGAGTGCAAAAAGAACAGAAGTCAAAGGCCTATTCTAAAGTTTTGTCGAAGAAAAAGACCAAAGACGGAATTTTAACGAAGTCGAAGAACCAAGTCTAATAAAAGAAGAAAATTAGAAGACGAGTTCATTTTATCTATCGACAAATCCCGAGACAAAGTCGAGAAAGACGATTTATTAAAAAGACGAGAAGACAAAGAGAAAGAAGCAACAACACCAACTTCCCTCCCTCCTATAAATAGTATCCTAATCTTTCATTATTAGGGAGTAGATTTTAGTTTTATTTTTCAAGTAATTAGGAGTAGGTTACTTTATCTCTCTAGTTTTTCTTTCATGTCTTAAGCTTTAAAATCATTTGTCTTAATCTTTTGAATCTTAATCTTCATTTTAAATTAAAGCTTTTTATATTAATCTCAATCTTCCTTTCTTGTTCTAAATATTTTGTTTGATTTGATTAATCATGTAGTTTGTTTGATCTTATTGCTTATTTGAGTGAAGTGCTTATTTCATTGTTCTTATGGTTTTGATGTGTTTGATGTTATAGCTTATTGTGCTTATTGATTATTTTGTGTTTTTATTATTTTTAATTAAGTAGATTTGGTAGATTAATATTTTTAAAGTTTATTTTATATATTTTGCTTATTTGGTGTTTTTAGAGTTTTTGATTTGTGACTTGTTTAGTTTTTCTTAAAATTTGTTTAGCTTAATTTTTGGTCATTTGCTTATTTTGTTTTAGCTTATTTTTCTTAATCCGGATTTTATAAACCCTTTTCCCGAATTACTTTACTTTACCTTTTTCCGAATTAGGTTTCACTTACCATTATTCCGACTTAGCTATTGAACATATATTCCAAATTATTAACCTTTTTATTATTCCGAATAACCTATACTTAGAAATTCCGAACTAGGTTTATACCAGTTTATTCCGAATTAGGTCTAGGTGGTGTTTCCCGAATTGTAGTTCTTAAAAATTTTCCCGAATTAGGTGTATTAGGTTATTCCGAATTATATGTAGATTGGTTTTTCCCGAATTAGTTTATGTTTTGATATATTCCGAACTACGTGCTTCTTGTTTTCCCAAATTACATTTAAAATCTCTATTCTGAATTACATTATTTGCACGTTTTCCGAATTAGGTACATTAATCTGTTATTCCGAATTAAAGTCTTTTAGCAGATTTCGAATTGGTTATCTTTTAGGTATTCCGAATTAGGTGCATTATTCATTGTTTTCCCAATTACATATTTGTGATGGTTTCCGAATTATGTTATGAATCTTGTTTTCCGAATTAAATTTTGCTTTTTATTCCGAATTATTTTCAAAATTTATTTTCCCGCCAATTTTGTGAAGCTTTATTTTTAATTGTTTTATTTTATTTTATTTTCAAATTTACTTTTTATAAAGTTTTAAATTTGTTATATTTTTTATTTTTAGTTTCTATTCTTAAAGTTTTCCATTTTAAATAGTAATAGATAATCAACCTTTCTTGTATTTACCAAGAACAACTGAGTCGCACGTTAAAGCACTTTTTCAATTCGAACCGAGTCGAGAGAAACGAACTTAATTAAAATTATGTTATTTAAATGGCGCCACTGCCGGCTCTTTTCGTAAAGATTAACGTTTTTTTATGAGATATGCGTTGGATTTTGGGATCCGTTCACTTTTGAACGTTATTTTTCTTGCTTAAAATTTCAAAAATTTTTAAAAAAAATTTATTATTAATAATTTCAAAAAATCCAAAAACATTTAAAAATCATAAAAAGCATTTCTTTTTCAAAAGTTTTGCACCAAAAATATTTTCTTTTTACGTTAACTTTATTTCTTTTTCTATTTCTTTGCTATATTTTTCTTTTGTAGGTGTATGCGTACCCGTTCACGAAGGAGGAAATCCATTCAAGCCACTAATAAGTGTGAAAACACTTATCCTTTTACCACTTATTTCCAATAATAACAAGACCAAAACGTGTATTTTATGTCGTAAAAGTCGGAATTATACGTGGTTTGTGTTTTTATTGTGTTTCAGGATAAAAATGTCAAAAAGGAAGAAAACATGGGCTATTACGGGCTTTTATCGAAGAAAACAAGAAAAGACGAAGTCAAAAGATCAAGAGTGCAAAAAGAACGGAAGTCCAAGGCCTATTCCGAAGATTTATCAAAGAAAAAGTCTAAAGATGGAAGTTTAATGAAGTCGAAGAACTCAAGTCTAATAGAAGAAGAAAATTATAAGACAAGTTTAATTTGTATCGACAAATCCCGAGAAGACGTCAAGAAAGACAAAGCATTAAATCGAGTCAAGAAGAAAGAAAGAAGGAAACAACACATGCACCTTCCCCCCTCCTATAAATACCCTCCTAATGACACATTAGGAGGGTGTTAGCTAGTTTGTTTTTCTTTTTAGTAATTTTAGTTTTTAGAGAGAGAAAGTGTTTAACTTTCTCTCACTAGGAAAACTTCATCTTTTTATTCCTTTCTTGTTGAATCAAATCTTTACTTTTGAGAGTTTAATCTTGTTTTGATCTTTAATCTTCTTCTACCTTTTTTTATATTGATCTTGATTAGTGATAATCTTTGATTTTGTTTTCATCTTGATGCTTATGTGATTTAAAAGTTTATATTTTTATTCATCTCTAAGTTTTAATACGGATTAAGTTTTGAGCTTTTCATGCTTATTGACGTAGTTTGTGTTTAGCTTATTTACGTTTTAAGTTTTCTTAAAAAGTCTAATCTTTTTATGGTTTGATTTAAAAAGTTTTGCTTATTTAAAGTTTAAAAAGTTCTTATTTTATACTTATTAGTTCGGCTTATTATTGATTTGGTTAAGTCTTGGTTTGAGCTTATCAAAAGTAGCTTAAAATCTTGGCTTATTTCGAATTCATATACCATCGGAAGGGGGTTTCCCCATTCCGACAAGTATTCCGATCAGCTTCATTTATTCTGATCTTAGGATCGGAAAAGGGTTTTGTTTTTCTTTTTCTTTCCGATTGTACATTCCGATAAGGGACTTTTCATTCCGATCTGCTCAATATTATTCCGATCAAGGGATCGGAATAGGGTTTCTAACATTCCGACCAGGATTCCTATTGGATTCCGATAGCTTGGTCTTAGTTCATTCCGATTGTTTTCATTTTTCTTGTCATTCTGATAGACTTGTTTTTCATTATTCCGATCACTCTCTTTTCACCACATTCCGATTGTGCCTTTTTATTCCGACAGCATTCCTTTTGAAACATTTCGATCACTTCCCGATCTGATTCCGATGGCAACATTCCGACGGGTTTCATTTCTTGTTTTTACAAAGTTTTCAAGTTTTAAATTCATTACGTTTTAATTTCCAAAAATTGCACGCTTACCGAAATCTCTATTTTTACCAAGTGTTTTTCTAGTAATTTTTTTAGTTTAATTTTTAAAGATTTTATTTTACTCAACGACATTTACATATTTGCTATTAGTTTAAAATAGATAACCAAACCATTTATTTTTCCACCAAGAACGACTGAGTCGCACTTTCTACTAGTAATCAATTCGAAAAGACTGGAACAACAAACTTTCATAACTAAGTTAAAACCTAGTTATCAAATGGCGCCGCTGCCGGCTCTTTTCGTTAAGATTAACGGTTTTTAGTGAGAGACGCGTTGGATTTTGGGATTCTTTCATTCGTGAACGTTATTTTCCTTGCTTAAAAATGTTCAAAAAATCCATTAAAGTTTAAATTTTTTTCAAAAATACAAAAACGTTAAAAAAATCATAAAAAGCATTTCTTTTCCAAAGTTTTGCACCAAAAAGATTTTATTTTTATTTTTACAAGTACATATATATTCTTTGTATCTTTTCTTTTTCTTTTGCAGGTGTATGCGTACTAGATCTTCAACTTATCCAGAGCCCGAGACTCATGAAGATTTAGATATGGCTGGTGTGCACAACAACAATAACAACCCACCTCGACCCAATTTAAATAATAATAATAACAACAACAACAATGTTCCCCCACCCAACTTACGAACAATGGAGGAGCTTTGTCAGCCAACAATGAACGGACGCGGATGAACGATTGCGCCGATGCAAATCACGGCTCCTGAATTTTAGTTGAAGCATCACATGATCCAGCAAGTTCAAAACGCTTGCCCGTTTCGCGGATTACCGGATGATGATGCCAACAAACACCTTGACAAATTCATTACCGTCACCCAAAGCATGAAACTTCCCGGTGTTACTCTGGATTTCCTTCGCCTACATCTCTTCCCACACACTTTATCCCACCATGCCGAAAAATGGTTTGATAGTCTTCCCAAAAACTCAATTCATACATGGAATGACATGACTCAACGATTTTTGTCGCGCTACTTTCAACCATCCATGGTCACTAGTCTTCGCAACCATATCAGTGGATTTACTCAAGAACCTGATGAGTCGCTTTTCGATGCTTGGGAACATTATAATGTCTTGATCGACCATTGTCCGAACCATAACATGCTCCCCGTTACCTTGATTGATACCTTCTACAATGGTTTAACTCTTCGTGGTCGTGATACGATTAATGCTGCCGCCGGTGGTACATTCATGAAGAGAACACCTGAGGAGTGTAGAGAGCTGATTGAGAACATGACCACTCACCACAAAAATTGGGATTCATCCGCATCTTCAAGATCAAACCCGAGAGTCAATGTTTCTTCTACTTCAGCAACCCCATATATGACCGAATTCACTCACATGATGGCCGAAATGAACAAAAATATTCTACTTATAGCTACGAATAAACAACAACAAGCTAAAGGTGTAGCAACTTCTTGTGAGATTTGCGGGGATTCTCATTCATACACCGGTTGTCCTTATACTCATGACAATCTGGAAAATGTGTATGCCACCAACGGTAACTTTTCTATGTGAGGCTATCAAGCACATCCTCAAGGTGACCGCAATTTGCTTAGTTATCATTCGAATAGCTTTCTTTTACCACCAGGTTTTCAATCCCATAATAGACCACCACCACCTCCATTGAACAACACACAATACCCACCAAGGAACCAAGGCCAAAGAAGTAACTACCAAAGGAATTCTTCTAATAATCAAAGGAATTATAACTCAAATCAAGGGAATTTTCATAGTCAAAATCAAGGGACTTTTAATGGGCAAAACCAAGGGTTTCAAAAAAACAACTTTAACCAAGGTTTTAATAATAACAATGCTTATCAACAACAATATCCAAACCAAGGCTTTCAAAATCAAGGGCAAAACACGAATTCACCTTCAATGGAATTGGTTCTTCAAAAGTTGACTGATATGTTGAGTGAACATGAGAAAATCATGTTTGCTATGCAAGAATCGAGTGATAAGAAATTATGCTAATGTTTCAAGCCATTAATCCCCAAGGCCCACCCCAAGGTACTCTCCTTTCTAACATCGTGACCAATCCTAGGGCCAACGTTAATGCCATCACTACTATGAGCGGTAAGATCATCGTTGAACCTTCTTCTTCAACAACTAACCAAGGACCCGAGATTCCTTCTACTTGTGATATACCACCCGTTATGCCTTCGTCTACACCTTATGTCCCATCGATACCTCAAGTTTATACCACACCTTCGGTTCCAAAACCGGTTCCTCCACCTTCCACTTCTACCCCTCCACCACCCAAGGATGTGAGTGAGAATTCCATTCCAAAGCCTTCCTCTCAACCCAATATACCTTATCCTTCAAGGTTGAGGAAAGAGAAGTTGAAAAACAAGGATGATATTCAGGTTTCTAACTTTCTTAAAATGTTTAAACAACTGAATTTCAACATCTCCTTTGCTGAGGCTCTCGCTCACATGCCTAAATATGCTAAGATGTTTAAGGATCTTTTAAGTGATAAAGAAACATTGCTCGACATCGCCAATACCCAATTAAATGAGAATTGTTCTGCTGTTCTTTTGAGAAAACTTCCAGTTAAGTTAGGAGATCCCGATCGCTTTCTAATCCCTTGCAACTTCCCCGAGGTAGAGAATTGTATAGCCCTAGCCGATCTAGGTGCTAGTATCAACTTAATGCCTTTAAGCGTTTGGAAACAATTATCTCTACCTGAGCTAGTCCCCACACAAATGACATTGGAATTAGCTAACCGTACGGTTGCTTATCCGGTGGGGATAGCCGAAGATGTCTTCGTCGGTGTCGACAAATTCACCTTTCCGGCGGATTTTGTTGTCGTTGACTACGAGATGGACCCCCATGTTCCATTAATCGTTGGACGTTTATTATTGAGGACCGGTCGCACTCTCATTGATGTATCCGCGGGTGAATTAATCATGAGAGTCGGTGACGAGAAAATCGTCTTCAACATGGGTAAACTTTCTAAGCAGCCTTCTGAAAACGAAAGCGTTAATTTCATCGACGTTATTGATGAGGCTTGTGAAGAAAATTTCAAAGACGCCTGTAAAAGTGGTTCTTCTTCTCTACCCATTGTTGAGACCATTGCCTCTATTGCTCCATCACTAACTCCATTTGGAGAAAGTGATCTCCTTTTGAAAGAATTTGAAGCAACTTTGGGAGATGTGGACTTACAATATGACGATTCTCACTCCAATTGGGATGAAGACATTCGTACCATTGAGAAACTTCTCAATGAGGACCATCTCTCTCCACCATCTCCTAAGGATATCTCTATCGATGATCTGAATTTGACTATACCGTCCATCAAAAATCCTCCGGATTTAGAGCTTAAGGATCTGCCGTCTCATCTCGAATACGTGTTCCTTGAAGACAATAAGAAGTCACCTGTCATCATCGCAAAAGATTTGAAAGAAGACGAAAAATCCCGACTTATCGCCGTGCTAAAGAATAATAAGAAAGCGATTGCTTGGAAAATCTCCGATATTCGTAGAATTGATCCTCACTTTTGCACACATAAAATTCTCATGGAGGACGACTTTAAACCCACTTTTCAAAACCAACGAAGGGTGAATCCCAAGATCCATGATGTTATCAAAAAATAGGTTATCAAACTTCTTGATGCGGGAATGATCTACCCTATCTCGGATTCACCATGGGTTAGTCCGGTCCATTGTGTGCTTAAGAAAGGCGGAATCACCGCTGTGCCCAATGAAAACAATGACTTGATTCCTACTTGTCTCGTTACAGGGTGGAGAGTTTGTATAGACTATCACAAACTCAATGATGCTACGAGAAAGGATCATTTTCCCCTTCCTTTCAAGGACGAAATGCTTGAACGTCTAGCGGGTAATGACTATTACTGCTTCTTAGACGGTTTCTCCGTGTATTTTCAAATTCCCATCGATCCCCAAGATCAATAGAAAACAACATTCACTTGTCCTTATGGAACATTTGCTTACAAAAGAATGCCTTTAGGCTTATGCAATGCTCCTAGGACTTTCCAAAGGTGCGTGTTGGCTATCTTCCATGATATGGTTGAGCAAACCATGGAAGTCTTCATGGATGATTTCTCGGTATATGGTGACTCCTTCTCTTCTTGCCTTGCCAATTTAGAACACATGCTTAAGCGGTGTGAAGAGACTTACTCGGCTTGTTCTAAATTAGGAATAATGCCATTTCATGGTAAAAGAGGGTATTGTGCTTGGACATAAAATCTCAAAAGCCGGTCTTGAAGTGGAGTGTGCTAAAGTTGATGTCATAGCAAAATTACCTCCACCTTCAACCGTGAAGGGTGTGAAGTTTCCTTGGTCATGCGGGCTTCTGTCGTTGATTCATTCAATATTTTTCTAAAATCGCTCGCCTGATGACCCACCTCTTGGAAAAAGATACTCCTTTTATCTTTTCTAAAGAGTGTATTGAATCATTCAATCTTCTTAAGGACAAGCTAACTAAGGTACCGGTCTTGGTTAACCCTAATTGGGAGCTACCTTTTGAATTGATGTGCGATGCTAGCGACTTTGCTATTGGAGCGGTTTTGGGCCAAAGAGTGAACAAACACTTCCAACCAATCCATTACGCTAGCAAGACAATGACGGGGGCCCAATTGCATTACACCACTACCGAAAAAGAGCTCTTAGATGTAGTGTATGCTTTTGAGAAGTTCCGCCCCTATCTTGTTCGTTCCACCATAATCGTGTACACCGACCATTCCGCGTTGAAGTACTTGTTAACTTAACAATATTCTAAGCCAAGACTTCTTCGTTAGGTTTTGCTCCTTCAAGAATTTAAAATTGAAATTCGTGACAAAAGGGAGCCAAAAACCTAGCCGCGGATCATATAAGTAGACTTGAGGATCCTTATCAAGGGGATCATCTGAATCAAGTGATCAATGATTCTTTTCCCCTTGAGGCCTTAATGTCTATCAACTCCAATATTGATGACACCCCGTGGTTTGCAGACATTGCAAACTACTTAGCGGGTGGTATTCTCATCCAAGGGTTAAGATCCCAACAAAAGAAGAAGTTCTTTAAAGATGTTAAGACTTACTTTTGGGATGACCCTTATCTCTTCAAACAATGGGCTGATCTGATTATTCGTCAATGTGTTGATGGGTCGGCAGCGTTACTAATTCTCGAAGATTGCTATAAAGGACCCACTGGTGGTCACTTTGGTCCCAACTACACCGCGAAGAAAGTGTTTGACTCTGGATTTTATTGGCCCACCATTTATCGTGACGCTCACGAAATGGTTAAGCATTGTGATGCTTGCCAACGACAAGGGAAGATCACACATAAAGATGAGATGCCTCAAAATTTCATACAAGAATGTGAAATATTTGACGTATGGGGTATCGACTTTATGGTGCCATTTCCATCATCTAAAGGGAACAAGTACATCCTCGTAGCCGTTGACTACGTATCCAAATGGGTTGAAGCTAAGGCTCTCCCTACGAACGATGCGAGGGTGGTTGTGAACTTTTTGAAGCAGCTTTTTGCTCGATTGGTGTTCCTCGTGTTATAATCAGTGACCGCGGGACTCATTTTTGCAATGATCAATTTGCTCGAGTCATGGCTAAGTATGGTGTCAATCACCGTCTTTCCACCGCTTATCATCCCCAAACAAATGGTCAAGCCGAGATATCTAACCGTGGATTGAAGAGAGTTCTTGAGCGTACTGTGGGAGAGCATCGCGCCTCGTGGGCCGATAAGTTAGATGATGCTTTGTGGGCTTTCCGTATCGCATATAAGACTCCGATTGGTTGCACTCCATATCGTCTTATGTACGAGAAGGCATGCCACCTCCCTATTGAGCTAGAACATAAGGCATACTGGGCCTTGAAGTGGGCGAATTTTAACATCAACAAAGCCGACGATCTTCAGAAGATTCAACTCAATGAGCTAAATGAACTAAGGAATGAAGCTTATGAGAACTCATTGATCTAAAAGGAGAAGACCAAAATCATCCATGATGCAAGGATTAAGAACCTAGAGTTCCACGTTGGTGATCAAGTTTTACTCTTTAACTCTCGGTTGAAGATCTTCTCGGGCAAGCTGAAGAGCCGTTGGTCTGGTCCATTCACCGTCGCCAAAGTCTTCCCATATGGCACCATTGAGCTTTCTCAGCCAAATGGGCCCAATTATAAAGTGAATGGCCAGCGCGTGAAGTTGTACTTTGGTGAGGACATCTCTCATGAGATGATTCCATCCCTCACCACGTTTCCCTTAAATTAGTTCTGGGTCGAGTCAGGCTCGTGACTCGGTTTACAAAAACAAGCGCTTCTCGGGAGGCAACCCGTTGATCTATCCTTCACCGTTTTTATAATAAGTGTAGGGGGAGCCCAATATGTGTTTGTTTTCTTGTTTCTTATAATGTGCAGGGATTAAAGCTTCAAAGATCCATTCTTGATGACTTTTGATGAACCATGATCCCGTGTACCCGTCTTCCCGGTTCTATCCTAAACTATCGTGATTCAATATTTCATATCTCATATGTTCACATTGAAATCACTATATTGTCCTTTCCTTAGCAAGATTTAAACAACGTGCACAATGTCCTAAGTGTAGGGGAATTTACTCCCACATGCTTAAACATTGAGGACAATGTTTATATCAAGTGTAGGGGGGACTTCTATCGAAGTAAGTGGGCTTTTCCATGAATTTGTCCTCATTTTAACCCGAAAATCTGATTTTTCGACATTTTTCAAAATTTTTAATCTATTTTGGCCTTGTAATTTTTGTTGGAAATACGTTTTTACGTATTTAGGAAGATTCGGTCACTCTGACAATTTATTAAGTAGTAGCTCGTAGTCTAGATATCTTTTAATATATCAAACAAAGAAAGGCCTAGTCCATGTTATGTATGGACGGCCCAAATGTAAGCCCAAGCCCATCGTATGGGCTTGGTATATAAACCCTCTCCTTTGATGGAGAGGGTGGTGGTTTTCATAATTTACACATAGTAATATTTCATTTTCTCTCTCTAGAAGTGTGTGAACTCCATCTCTTTCTCTCTCTAAAATATAAGCAAGAATTACATATCCTACAAATGGTATCAAGAGCCATGGGATGATTGTATTGTTTATGTGATTGTGTTCTTGATTCATACGCCTATTTTGATCCATTTTACATGAACCAAATTTTTTTGTGTGTGTTTTTTATGGTTTTCTCTTGATACAAATCATCTACATAGTTGTGGTAGAGATTTGGTATATTCACTTTGGCTAAAAACAGAAAATTTTGGGTGTTTTGATCATTTTTTGGATTAAAATCTCGAATTGGTTGAGTTTTATCCGTGAAAAGTGGGATTTATTCCGATCAGTGTCATCGAAAAAGGGTTTATAGTTATTCCGATCAGTGTCATCGGAAAAGGGTTTAAGGTTTCTGATCACATTCCGACGAAGGGATTCCGATTACATTCCGATTTGAGTATTCCGATTTGGGTATTCCGATTTGGGACATTCCGATTTGGTACATTCCGATTTGGGACATTCCGATTTGGGACATTCCGAACTGTGACATTCCGATTAGGGACATTCCGATTAGGGACATTCCGATAAGGACATTCCGATTTGGGACATTCCGATCTGTGACATTCCGATTAGGGACATTCCGACAAGGGTATTCCGATTAGGGACATTCCGATCAAGGGTATTCCGATAGGGTTAATTCCGACAGCTTTCCGATCCTTTATTCCGACCAACATTCCGACTACCCAAAAATTATTCCTTAGTGTGTAATTTTGACTTGGAATTTTTGGTTTATCGAGAACATATTTTAGGGGATTTTAACATTGTTTCTCGACTTCAACTCACAACAACAAACACATTTACTTTCTCTCATTGTTAGATCAATATTTGTAAATCTTAACTTATCGAAATAGAGTACACATCTCTTACGGATAAGTCCATCCTCTCGGGTACGGATAATTGTCCACCAATGTTGGAGAAGTCTATGTACGAGGATTGGACTTCCCGAATGGAACTTTACATGTTGAACAAAGAGAATTGACATCTCATTTGGGCATCGGTGCTAAATGGACCATTAGATTATGGTACAGTGACGGAAGGTACGACTACTCGTCCTCACACAACGGGTGAATTGACTAGAGATATGAAGATTCAAGACAAATGTGATAAGTATGCTACAAACATCATTCTCCAAGCCCTTCCTCCATATGTCTACAAACTCATCATCAAATATAAAGTTGTTAAAGAGTTATGGGATAGAATTCGTGTTCTAATGCAAGGCACCTCGTTAACTAAACAAGAACGAGAGTGTAAGCTTTATGATACTTTTGATAAGTTTGCCTATGTGCTAGGGGAGACTCTCAATGACTACTATCTGAGATTTACCCTATTGTTGAATGAGCTCAATATCTATGGCATGGCAATTCCTACGTTTCAATTGAACACCAAGTATTTGAACACTCTTCCTTTAGAATGGAAAAAGTACGTGACGGATGTTAAATTGGCTAAGGACTTGCATAACACCAATGTGGATCAACTTCAAGCTTTTCTTCAACAACACGAATGCCATGTGATCGAGGCTCGGTTGTCTAAACCTCAAGTTCATGATCCACTTTCCATGTATGCTTCCATACAAAACATGGCTTATACTTATCAACAACCATCATACTTGCAGCAGCCACCACCACAGACGTATCAGCAACCATAACAACCATCTTATCAACCACCAATGATGCCACAACAAGCATTTCAACAAAGTGTTCATCAACAATCTTTTCCACAGCAACCACCATATCAGACATCACCATCACAAGACAACACTTCTCTAATGGGCTATACTCCTTAGCAAGGATACTTTCCAATTAAAGCACAACCAGCACAAGCCTTCTACTCTAATGAACTTCCACCAATCTAAGCACCGATCTTTACTCCAAATGATACGCCAGCTGATGTTTTAAACCATCTCACTGCCTACTTGTCCAAACTTGTTGCAACTAGAGGATTTCCACCAACAAACAATCAGCTCTGCACCTCTTCAAATTCTCGACAACAAGCTATTGTTCAAGATGGTCAAGTAACAGTGCAACCTATTCAGGGAAGGCAAGATTCATATGGACCTCCTACAAGGACTATGAATGCTCAAGCTGTGAATGCTCAAGCTGTGAATTCTCAAGCTAATGGAAATGGAAGCCCCATTGGTCCTCAAAAGGTTGTGACTTGACAATTGCCGAGGACAAGGTCATATGGCTAGGCAATGCACTCAGCCGAAAAGGAGAAGGGATGAAGCGTGGTTTCGTGAGAAAATGTATTTGGTTGATGCTTAGTCTAAGGGAAAGATTTTGGATTCAGAGGAGTTAGCATTTCTTTCAGACCCAGGGGCAGCAGATATTGAAGGCATTGCAGTCGTTTCCACTTCTAATGCAGCTTATGTAGCAGATGCTCTTGATGCATATGATTCGGATTGTGATGACATTCACTCTGCCCAAGCTGCTCTCATTGCTAATCTCTCTCACTACAGTTCTGATGTCGTCAGTGAGGTACCCACCACAACCAATATTGTTAATGATGATAACCCACATAAAGTTGGGCATGAAAATGACAACCTCGAACAGCATTCGGGAACTAGTAAATCAAATGATGTGGTACCCAATCCTACACATTTGAGTGAACCTCAACCAAATGCTACGACGGGTATGGAATCTCATGCTCAACATGATTTGGTCATGGTGCCTAAACATATTATTGATCAAATGCATATGGCTCTCAGACAATCCGTAGATACGAATTCCACCATAACTGCTGAGCTTGCGTTGCATAAAGAAAAGGTCAAAACTTTTGAAATGGTCCCTCAAGCAGAGAAAATAACATGTTCTGAATTTGACCAATTTCGTTTTGAAAAGATTGAACACTTGAAAGAAATAGAATCATTAAAAGCTAATCTTTCCAATGAATTAAAAGCAAAAGAGTCGGTTGTCAATGATTTTCAGAAACTTAAAATGGATTTCGAAACTCTCGAGTCTAAAAAGTTTGAATCAGAAATTAATGCTACCAAATTTCTTAAATTCAAGGAACAACAACTTTTAAAACAATAAGCTTCCACAAAAAAGGTTCATCTCTTAACTAAATCATTTAAAGAACTCGAACTTAAGCGTCTTCAAAATTTACCACCTAATCCCGGTTATGCAAAAACAAGCACATGAATATATTCCTGGTCTTTATGATATGACAATAATTGGCAAATCGGAAGAAGCACCTTATGTTCATAGTTTTGAGGAGACACAATCACTTATGGAAGAAACTCATTCTAAAATGTTTTCAAAATTCCATACGATTGATTATGATAAGCATAATAAAGATCAACTTTCTAAAAAGACATGTATTCACTTACAAAAGGAATTAGCTTAACTAACAGTTCTTGTGCCCCCAAGTTTGTCAAATGAAAACCCTCCTAGTACGTCTCCTACACTTGTCAAAACGGATTTAACAAAGTTAATTCCACCGGTAAGTAAGGCATCCGTTAACTTAAAAGCGGTACACCGACACTTAGCCGATTTTGATAAGTTCATTTTGGAACGTACGACGGCCACGGCCATAACGGAAGGTGAATGGAACTTTGAGCACACTAGAGCTGCGTTCCGAGACGAAATTGTTCCGTTTGTAAAGAATGTTAAAGCTTGTCTTAGTAATCTTGATCAAGATTTGCGTTTGGAAATAGAAGAAGTTAAAAGTGTTTTCAATGAAATGGATGATGCTTATGAAAACAATTTACTTGAAATAGAATGGGTTTCTCGCCAAAATGATCAGCTTCTGAAACAAGTGATGTCTCATGATATAGTTTCCGTCTGTGTGAATAAAAGTGTTGATAATGATTCTATTGTGCATAATGTTGAATCTGTGGATAATGTGGTAGATAGTACTTGTCACGAATCTGACGCTGAATTTTTAAAGCTTCAAGATTTATATTCTTCGCTTTCAAAACGTTTTGATGAGATTCAAACACATTGTATTTCGCTTGAATGCAAGCAACAATTTATTCAAGAAATCTTTGAAACGTCATTCGAAGGTGTTAATATCGATGATGAAAACTTTGAAAAGAATTTTCGATTGAATTTACAATCAAAATAGCGTCAGCCAAGTGACAAAGTTGCTAAATCTTTGCCGATAGACATAGAGAAATCTAAGGAGCTTAACTGTGTGAACGTACTTGACACCGCTGAGAATTTTAAACTTGATCTAGATAATCATGTTTCCAAGATTTTGTCCAAAGTTGATAACTTAAAACAGAAAGATACATGACTCTTCGATTCAGTAAAGCCCGCATGTTTTAGTAACACTACACATAATCAATCATTGATTGAACAATTGAATCAGAATTCGATGGAAATATCTGATTTGAGGGAACAAATTTATGATAAGAATCTAGCCTTGGATGAGTTAAAGGAAACACTTCGCACTCTAAAAGGTAAGAATGTTGTGGATAACGCAGCCACTGTCTCAGCATCGTCCTCTAGTGCAATCAAAAGGACCCTTATAGCCGTCACACCATTTAATAAGGGCCCTAGGACTAAACCATCTCAAACTTATGTCACTAAAGATAAGGCGGAATCAAAACCAGCTTCTAATATTCCCGTGTTGCCTTCTACATAAGTAAGCACCACTACTAAGGCTCAAAGATCTAAGCTTAAAAGAAACAAGAAGAATGATAGGATCTTGCCCCCATCTAGTAGTCAAGTGAAGAAGAAAGTAGAATCCCATCCTAGGAATGTTATTTCTGTTTTGAATAAAAAGAATCATGTAGCTAAACCTAAAGGCTCTGTGGTTGTGCAGCGTTCTAAGCCTACTGTGAATTCTAATTTGAAATGTTGGAATTGCAATGAATGTATGTTTTCTAGTCGTCATGATTCTTGCCTTATTGACCATGTGAATGAGATGAATGCCCGGAAAAATGGATTAGAATGGAAACCGACTGGGAAAGTGTTAACCTAAGTTGGTTGGTTGTGGCGCCCCACTGGTAGAACTTTCACTATAGTAGGAAATACGTGCCCTTTAACTAGGAGTACCAAGGCTACCAAAACACAAGTGTGTACTTTAACTAGAAACACTGACACTACTGTCGGAACCAAGTGCTCTTTAAATAGGTCTATGATAAGTGTGAAAACACTCATCAATAATGATCCAAATACCACTAAAAACACAGCCAAATACATAATATTTAACTGTTAATTATCAGAATTACGTGTGTATTTTGTGTTTGTGTATTTTCAGGTAATATAGGTACATTTGAGACGAACACGAGTTTTCAAGGACTTATTTGATCAAAAGACGAAGAAAAAGACGAAAGATGCTTCCAAGGACCTTATTTGCCAAATTTCCAAAGATCAAGGGCTTAAAGTGCAATTTCTACAATTCAAAGGATGAAAAGGAATTACTTAAAAAGGTTTCTATACACATTTGAGAGAAGTGAAAAGATGAGGGGCCAAATGGCAAAATAAAAGGAAAAGTTTATTAACTTTATACTTGGTCTGTTTGACCAAACCAGTCAAAACACACAAACCCAGACGCGCATCTTCTTCAACCTTCAAGAGAGAGAGACGGTTTGTTCATCTTTATCTCCAAACCTGCAAACTCAAATAACAAACAATCCACGAAGAATCACGCAAAGATTACAACTAGAAAAAGACTCCTCTTGTTCTCCTCTACAAGACAGTATCAATGAATTAGATCAAGACGCGAAGATAAAGAAACCCCCGATTTTGGATTGAAGATGAAGAACGAGTTATTCTCGTATTTTCCACGTGTCCACTTCTCATTGGCGAGAACACGTCATAACACCCTCTCTCGACGCCTATAAAAGGAGATGAAGACCTCATTTGCAACCGGCTAGCATAGGAGTAGATTAACACACAGTAGGTTAGAATCTAGATAGGAGTAGAATAGTAAGCTTTCAATTCACAGTTAGGAAGTTTGTTTAGAAGTCGGTTAGGATTTGTTAATCAGTTGTAACCGAATTTGATTTCTTCCATTAATGAATAACTAAGCTTTTCTCTTCTATCTTTGTTTCTTGTTTCTGTTATACCATTACTTTACCACTTTTTCAATGATGAATTTGATATGTTCGGTAGTAAAGATTTCAGTTACATTCTTTAACTAACTCGTTCATTGATGAGTTTCTGTTACCTCTTTAATCAATTGAGTATAGTGTTACGAGCTTTTTTAATCTCTCAATTGATTAAGCATTTTCTTAGTCAACAGCTGATAAGCTCACACAGAGCTCTTTAATTGCTTTTAGTTTAAATTCTCTTTTGATCATATTCCATTAATAAGCAGTAGATCATTTAGAATTTAGTTTGAGATTTCATTCAGATTTAGTTAGTGATCAGCAATAGCATTAGTAGCTCACAAAGTATAAGAGGGATTTTGTTTCAGTTTGTTGTTGGCTTTTGCAATTATTCTGTTTTGCAGGTTTTTGTTTATGCAGGATCACAAGTTTCTCTTTGTTCGATAAGTAGTTCGAGTTCAGCAGTAGTTCCCTGGATAAGTGTGTAGATCAGAAGAGTGCGAGTGTGTTTGGTCTTAAGCGAGCTCAGCGCTCCGCTTCGCCCACAACGGACTAGGCCTGGATGAAAATGGTTAAGCGCAAATTTAGATTCCTGTCCTTTTCTAGTATAATATGCAGTAGCTTAATCATTTTTGTTATAGTTGTAGTGTAGAGATTAGCTTCTGCTAGTTTGTTTTGAACCTGATTTATGATTTCATTCGGCATTTACCATCTCTATATGCTTGCATAATCTGTATAAACTGATGTTTGGGAGTAGATAGTTTGAGTAGCTTGTGAATCAAATGTTCGCTTATAGGCAGTTTTAGTTCGTATTATAGATATTATAAGTTCACTTGCCTAGTCCAGTTTCGTTACTATGGGTAGTTATTCGAAAGTTTATTAGTCTGTATGAATCATTTGAATAAGTTTGGTTTCAAATTGATGATAACTCACACCTTGATGATCTGTTAAAATGAAGTGATTTGGAAAGTTAAATATGTTGTCTATTAGGTAAAGTTGAAGTGCAATTCTGTTCCAAATCCATTAGGTTTCTAGCTCATTAAATAAACATTTTAGGCAAATGAATAGAATTAGATAGAATGGCAGCAAGGATCGTTTCAAGTTTCTGTTTTCATTCATGATTTTTACAAGTTTAGTCAATAAACAAATTTAGTCCTTCCAAGTGATATCACTCATATCACCCATGGTCCATTCGTTTAGTTAGATTTAACCTTTAACACCTTTCTGTTAGATTTTGGTTACGAACTTAGTCCTTTTTTATATTTGTAAAACCTTTCAATAGGCTCCCGTCAATCCTTTTTAGAAAGTCTTTTTATAAATTGATTTTGTTGGGCCAACAGCTTATTGTTGGGTTTATTATTCTGAATTTGGGCTATTATGTCTTAGTTAATAATAGTTTTTGGATCTAATTCATTCTTTAATTTTTAGTTGCAAAAATTGAATTTTACTTTTATAACAAAAGAAAAAAGATTTAGATTTGTATTGTGTAATTTGTATTTTGCATTTTACATTTATAGAATATATTGTATTTTGTTTTTATTTACAATTTGTGCATTTAATTGTGGTAAGTGTAATGTGCTTTTAGATAGTACGTATACGTAGTATTTTAGCTATTTTTACTTTTTATTACTTGCTTTGTGCCAATTAGACATAGAATTCCAAACAAGTTTTTACAACCAAGAACAATTCAGTCTAACTAGAAAACGTTATATCAATTCGAATCGAGCTGAGAAGACAACTACAATAAAAACGAAATATTAAATGGCGCCGCTGCCGGTTCTTTTCGTGAAGATTAACGATTTCGAGTGAGACGATTGGATTTTGGGATCCGTTCATTTTGTGAACGTTATTTTTACGTATTATAAATCAAAAACATAAAAAAATCAAAAAGATAAAAATACAAAAAAATAAAAAAATCACAAAATCAATTTTTTTTCCTAAAGAATTGAACCAAAAAAATAAAAAATCCAAAAAGTAATCTTTTTCCTAAAAGATTACAACAAAAAAATATATATTATATCGATTTCATCGCTTTTTACGTAGATATAGTATTTTTCTTAAAAAAATCAAATAAATACAAAAATATTTTTGATATATTATTATATGTAAATAAGTATACGTATAAGAACAACCAATACACATATCTTTCATAAGTATTGCCGAGGCAATACACCGTGTTGAGGGGCGTTCCGGTCCTTGACACGCGTATCGATCGAATTTAATTAAGCAAGAATAGATAAATACTTCCAATTGGCAATAATTCGAAGAATACAAACTACAAAGTGAATAGATAGGCGACGTGCTATAAAATGCCGTCTAAGGGTTAATAGGTACTTAAGTGCTTCGCGCCACCTAACCCCCCGTTCACTAGTGCGTATTTTGAGAAGGAAGGCTTTATTGGGGGTCTTGCACCCAAGTAGTAATTATATATATACTTTCTTGTGGATATTTCATATCGAACCTCGAAGAGGATAATCCTTTTCTCTTCAAAGTCGACCGAGGGCTACTCCCTCATTCCTCGTGTTTATTTACACGTGTACTCGCACACGTGTAAACATACCACCTTTGGTGTATTACTTCCTTCCCCGAGGAAGCTTTTAAACGTCATTTTACTTGTATATACATTCGGCCACCTTGTTACACATGGATACTCGTTCCATGTTGGAGATTTTGCAACAACGATCCGCCAACGCTAATTATCCGACTTGTTCGACTTGTGGAGGTCCACACGATACTTATTTATGTGATCAAAATAATAGTTATTATGGGGAGGGATATGCTTATAATGGAACCGAGAACCCTAATTTTCAACCTAACACTCAAATGGACTACACTTGTAATGACTATATGGGATATTCCGGTTTTTCATCACAACCTCCACCATCATTTCATGATCAAACCTTTAATGTGCCATACCAAAACCAAGGATTTTCCAATTATGAAGGTTTTCAAAATAATGATACTTTTCAAGGCTATAATCAAGAAACCTTTCATAATCAAGGATTTTCAAATTATGAGGGTTTTCAAAATGAAGGAAATTTTCAAGGTTACAATCATGATAACTTTCATAATCAAGACTCTTTTCAAACCTATAATCAACCTAATTATGGAAATTCACCTCCACCCTATTCTTCGACTTATTCATGTGAGTTTTGTGGAAAAGAACCCCATTATGGTTATGATTGTCGACCAAGGGATCCGCCTTCTTATGCTCTTAGTGATCTCTATGAGCTTTCTTTTATACTCGGGCAAAGTGGAAGAAAAAATAGATATATTTTGAAGGCTCTTAATCTTATGAGAGAAATGAGTATCGAGGAAATGAAAGAAGAAACTCGGTGGTTAAGGGAGGAAATTAAGTCTCTTGAGGATGATGTAAGGAACACGCGGTTTAATAATAAGAGATTTGGTGATATGTATAGTGAATCGATGAACGATTCCTCTCGGTTCCTCAAGGAAAATTTAGATAAATTCCTCTTTAAGATTGCTACAAAAGAGGAAGAAGAACGATATTTTGCTAATCGTGCTCGTTTGCTTAAACAATGCTTATATGACGATGATGACTATCCTTCGAGTTGTATGACACTTAATGATGACACACCTTCATCACCTTTACCTAACGTGGCACCCACCGACTCTTTAACCATGGGGGACGAGCCTCTTAGCACTAATACAAACACCAATTTAGAAGAATTAACCGTTTCTAGTGTTGAGAACCTTATCCCAATCCAAAGAGAGTTTGAGGGTATTTCCATTGAACCATGTGATGAGCTTTGTATTGATACCTCTTCTCCTCATGATCACATTGAGATTTCATCACATGTTGACCTTCATGCTACTACTAGTGATTTTGGTGATTTTGATCTTGATGAATTGTTCAAAGAAAGGGATAATGAGATTGAGGAAGAGTTTATGCAAGATATAGAGGATGATGATTGTGATTCTAGTGAGGCATCTTATGATCTATCATCCGATGACTTTTCATGTCAAGATGACCTTCCTAATTTGGATGATGATGTTGATCATATAGAAGAAGTGGAAGATGTTCATATTCGAGAGGTTTTATCAAACGTCTATAATCTTATCTCTTCGATTGAAGCTTTGAATGAAAACCATAATGATGAGTCCATAGAAGAAGAACTTTTCATTGATATTTCTTCACCGGTTTTTGAGGTTGCACCTATTGATTTTTATGATGATATAATCCCTTTGAGTGATTCTCTCAATACACCTTCTTTTGAGCCTTCTATTCCCACCCTCCCACCCTTGAAGTTGGTTATTGATGAAGATCCTATACTCTTAGAGATTGATCCTTTTTCACCTATGGCACCTTTAGAACCCAAAACCTTTGATATGGATTCTCATATGGATATTGATGACACCATAGAGGCTTATATTGCTAATATTGATATTGAGGCTGATGATAGTGATTCTAATTGGGAAGAGGAGATTCGTTTTAGTGAGAACTTGCTTTTTGGGAACATAGAGATTACACCTCATTCACAAGACACTATTCATCTTGATCCTCCTTTCACTATGCCTTCTATGGAAGCTTATCCACCTTTTGATGATGATGATGAGCCCAATATGGACATAATAGTTATGAATGTTTTGATACCTACACCTTCATATTCTCATGATGCTTTGATCACTAAGGGGGAATCTTATATGGTTGATATGAGCTCATCTTCTTATTTTCCCATGAAGGGAAAGGTTTTTGATCCTGGGATACGTATGTTTTGGAAAAATTGGTTTTCATCTACTCCACTTAAGAATGTGATTTCTATTGATATGGGCTTCTTGTATGAGCTTACTTTGGTGATGCTACCTACTTTGGAGTTGTTCACTTGTCGAGATGGAAACTTTGTATTTGATCCTGGGGTTCTTCCTATTTGAGAGATTTCGTATGTTGGACAAACTTGAGACACGTTGGACCGTTCCATTTATCGAGGCGGATATTGTAAATCTTATAGTAAATGGCAACGTGCTAAGTTTGAGTGTATCATGTGAGACGTGCTTCAAAGTGGATATTCTTTATTCTCCATGATGGTTTCCCCAAGGACAACTTAATTCGGGGCCGAGTCGAGCTAGCGACTTAGGGTTAAAAAAACTCAAGCAATGAATAACTAGATTAGAAAACGTAGAGTAGATTTTCAATAGGTTAGGTTTAATTAAAAGGATGTTATAGTAGAGTTGAAGTGGAGGGGTGCCTTTCTTCGTTGTTTTGGTGTTTGTTTCTAGGGTTGCTCTCTCACATTTCATGCTTGGAGCTTATGGAGGAGGCCCGTGTATCTGGTTCACTTCGATTAGTTTTTGCTATTGTGATATTAAACACTTGTGCTTAAAATGAATACCCTTTAGTTGTCTCTTCCTTAACTTGAGTTAAGCAAAGTAATCAATGTCATAAGTGTAGGGGAGTTTACTCCAATACTCTTAAACATTGAGGACAATGTTTATCTTAAGTGTAGGGGAGACTTCTATCGAAGTGACCTTACCTAGACCATTGCCTTAACTTCATGATAATTGGGAAAATTATTTTTCAAACATTTTTCAAATTTTTGATCTACTTTGGCCAACAAAAATATTCATTCATAATTTTTGCATCAATCATTTTTCATTTGCATAACACATTTGCATTGTATATATCTTTTCTTTTATTTTTCATCAAACATATATAAAGAAAAAAAAATATAATAAAACATGGTTTTAACAAATTTAGACTTCTTTGACATATTAGGCCCGCCATGGATATTTTGACTCAACTCGAGTTTGCTTATTTTAGCACTCTCTAGCTAGTATCCTTAACCATGTAGTCCTTCATTGGTCTATTAGGCTAAGCATCCACCAATTTCATTCTTTGAAATTTTAAATTTGTGGAGAATGGGAAATGATAGAGTTGAAGCAAGTGTAAAAGGGCTAGATAGACTTCATGGCAATTACTTGTGGCTAAACCCTTCTCTTCTTTATCTCTACTTTCTTCGCATGTATATAATTGTTAATAAATAATCAAGTACGGTTTTAATTGGTTTGTAATCTCTTATGCATTTTTGGCTAATCATTTATGGTTGATATGAGTACGTCTTAAGATTCTAAGTTAGCACATTTTATGTGTACTAGACTTATGTCATGCTCCATATTTAGCGGGTGTTTTTCCTTTTCTTCTTTTCAAATTTCTTTGTGAGGAATAAAGAAAAATAAGAGCGGCTTATGAAAAAAAATGAGTGGCTAGAAAAAAAAAGAAAAAGAAAAGAAAAAAAAAATAATGCAAGACTCCCAAGAGGGGCAGTGTGGTGTTAATTATAGTGACTATTGAGTTCCAATATTACCTTGACGGGTTGCGGGGATTCAATAGATTGCTCCAATCCAATATTACCTTGACGGGTTGCGGGGTTGAAGATCCAAAATCTCAAAAAGATGCGGATGTAAATTATTGCGTGAGTTTTATTTTTCTTTTCTTAGCGAGTGTGTAGTTACTTATGAAAGCATGACATGAGGATTTTACACATAAGGCGAATGACTTATTACTCTTAATACGGACTTATATTAATTGTGAGCGGTTTTTCAAGTAATGGATGAGAAGATTATTTAGGATTAAAACCGTGCTTCCTTATTTTTGGATTTTACATTTCTTATACTTCACGCTTGAATAAATGACAAATTTTCCCAAAAGCAATTTGCTCAAATAATAACCGGTTCCACATTTAATTGTCATGAATAAGTTGATGCACTTTTTACTTGTGAATGCAATGATCCCATTTTTAAGCTTGGTATGGGGAAAGTGAAACTTGAGGGTGATAAATGTCGATGGTACCAAAGCCCTAATCAAAGTCATTGAATTCTTTATGAGTTATTTCCATCAAAACCATTTATGAAAAATCAAAAATATAAAAATAGAATTGTTTTCTTTGCATTGCATTGTAAATATTCAAAATCATTCATAATGTAGTAGAGTTTAGTTTATTAAATCATAAAATGGCCAAGGTTGGTTAATTATGAGAAAAGTGTAACTTGGTGCTTTAAAATGCTGCATTGCATGAGGACATGACAATGGTCAAGTGGAGGGGAGTTGATAAGTGTGAAAACACTCATCAATAATGATCCAAATACCACTAAAAACACAGCCAAATACATAATATTTAACTGTTAATTATCAGAATTACGTGTGTATTTTGTGTTTGTGTATTTTCAGGTAATATAGGTACATTTGAGACAAACACGAGTTTTCAAGGACTTATTTGATCAAAAGACGAAGAAAAAGACGAAAGATGCTTCCAAGGACCTTATTTGCCAAATTTCCAAAGATCAAGGGCTTAAAGTGCAATTTCTACAATTCAAAGGATGAAAAGGAATTACTTAAAAAGGTTTCTATACACATTTGAGAGAAGTGAAAAGATGAGGGGCCAAATGGCAAAATAAAAGGAAAAGTTTATTAACTTTATACTTGGTCTGTTTGACCAAACCAGTCAAAACACACAAACCCAGACGCGCATCTTCTTCAACCTTCAAGAGAGAGAGACGGTTTGTTCATCTTTATCTCCAAACCTGCAAACTCAAATAACAAACAATCCACGAAGAATCACGCAAAGATTACAACTAGAAAAAGACTCCTCTTGTTCTCCTCTACAAGACAGTATCAATGAATTAGATCAAGACGCGAAGATAAAGAAACCCCCAATTTTGGATTGAAGATGAAGAACGAGTTATTCTCGTATTTTCCACGTGTCCACTTCTCATTGGCGAGAACACGTCATAACACCCTCTCTCGACGCCTATAAAAGGAGATGAAGACCTCATTTGCAACCGGCTAGCATAGGAGTAGATTAACACACAGTAGGTTAGAATCTAGATAGGAGTAGAATAGTAAGCTTTCAATTCACAGTTAGGAAGTTTGTTTAGAAGTCGGTTAGGATTTGTTAATCAGTTGTAACCGAATTTGATTTCTGCCATTAATGAATAACTAAGCTTTTCTCTTCTATCTTTGTTTCTTGTTTCTGTTATACCATTACTTTACCACTTTTTCAATGATGAATTTGATATGTTTGGTAGTAAAGATTTCAGTTACATTGTTTAACTAACTCGTTCGTTGATGAGTTTCTGTTACCTCTTTAATCAATTGAGTATAGTGTTACGAGCTTTTTTAATCTCTCAATTGATTAAGCATTTTCTTAGTCAACAGCTGATAAGCTCACACAGAGCTCTTTAATTGCTTTTAGTTTAAATTCTCTTTTGATCATATTCCATTAATAAGCAGTAGATCATTTAGAATTTAGTTTGAGATTTCATTCAGATTTAGTTAGTGATCAGCAATAGCATTAGTAGCTCACAAAGTATAAGAGGGATTTTGTTTCAGTTTGTTGTTGGCTTTTGCAATTATTCTGTTTTGCAGGTTTTTGTTTATGCAGGATCACAAGTTTCTCTTTGTTCGATAAGTAGTTCGAGTTCAGCAGTAGTTCCCTGGATAAGTGTGTAGATCAGAAGAGTGCGAGTGTGTTTGGTCTTAAGCGAGCTCAGCACTCCGCTTCGCCCACAACGGACTAGGCCTAGATGAAAATGGTTAAGCGCAAATTTAGATTCCTGTCCTTTTCTAGTATAATATGCAGTAGCTTAATCATTTTTGTTATAGTTGTAGTGTAGAGATTAGCTTCTGCTAGTTTGTTTTGAACCTGATTTATGATTTCATTCGGCATTTACCATCTCTATATGCTTGCATAATCTGTATAAACTGATGTTTGGGAGTAGATAGTTTGAGTAGCTTGTGAATCAAATGTTCGCTTATAGGCAGTTTTAGTTCGTATTATAGATATTATAAGTTCACTTGCCTAGTCCAGTTTCGTTACTATGGGTAGTTATTCGAAAGTTTATTAGTCTGTATGAATCATTTGAATAAGTTTGGTTTCAAATTGATGATAACTCACACCTTGATGATCTGTTAAAATGAAGTGATTTGGAAAGTTAAATATGTTGTCTATTAGGTAAAGTTGAGGTGCAATTCTGTTCCAAATCCATTAGGTTTCTAGCTCATTAAATAAACATTTTAGGCAAATGAATAGAATTAGATAGAATGGCAGCAAGGATCGTTTCAAGTTTCTGTTTTCATTCATGATTTTTACAAGTTTAGTCAATAAACAAATTTAGTCCTTCCAAGTGATATCACTCATATCACCCATGGTCCATTCGTTTAGTTAGATTTAACCTTTAACACCTTTCTGTTAGATTTTGGTTACGAACTTAGTCCTTTTTTATATTTGTAAAACCTTTCAATAGGCTCCCGTCAATCCTTTTTAGAAAGTCTTTTTATAAATTGATTTTGTTGGGCCAACAGCTTATTGTTGGGTTTATTATTCTGAATTTGGGCTATTATGTCTTAGTTAATAATAGTTTTTGGATCTAATTCATTCTTTAATTTTTAGTTGTAAAAATTGAATTTTACTTTTATAACAAAAGAAAAAAGATTTAGATTTGTATTGTGTAATTTGTATTTTGCATTTTACATTTATAGAATATATTGTATTTTGTTTTTATTTACAATTTGTGCATTTAATTGTGGTAAGTGTAATGTGTTTTTAGATAGTACGTATACGTAGTATTTTAGCTATTTTTACTTTTTATTACTTGCTTTGTGCCAATTAGACATAGAATTCCAAACAAGTTTTTACAACCAAGAACAATTCAGTCTAACTAGAAAACGTTATATCAATTCGAATCGAGCTGAGAAGACAACTACACTAAAAACGAAATATTAGTCTACTCCCACTGTAGTGCCCGCGAATAATCCAAAACCTAATAAAGTTGGAACAGTAAAACCTGTTAGTGCTAAAACTCACATTAGAAAACACAGGAAATCTTAGGGTCTCATAAATGCTAGCAATTCTGATAATCTTATATCTCTATCTGCTAACACTCCAGAACCAATAGTTTCCAATGCATTGTCTACTGTTGTTATTGAAAACACGTGGTCCAAATTGTTCTCTGGTATTTGGACTCTGGTTGCTCCAAGCATATGACCGGAGATCGCTCTCAGCAGAAATTTCGTCAGCAAGTTTCTTGGTACGGTTCGATTTGGAAACGATCATATTGCAAAGATAATGGATTATGGTGAATATAATATTGGGAATGTTATAATTTCAAGAGTGTATTATGTGGAAGGTCTCGGTCACAACTTATTTTCTGTGGGACAATTTTGTGATGCAAACCTAGAAGTTGCTTTTCGAGAGAATACCTGCTTCATTCGTAATTTTGAAGGGATTGATTTATTGAAAGGTACTCGATGGAATAATTTGTATACTTTGTCTCTACAAGACATGATGGTCGCTTCTCCCGTATGTCTTCTCTCCAAAGCATCAAAGACTAAGTCATGGTTATGGCATCGACGGTTATCTCATCTTAACTTTGACGCTATTAATCGTTTGGCGAAAAACGAACTTGTTCGTGGTCTTCCTAAACTCTCATTTCACAAGGATCATTTGTGTTCCGCGTGTACAATGGGGAAAAGCACTAAGAAGTCATACAAACCCAAGACTGAAGAAACCAACCAAGAGAAACTTTATCTGTTGCATATGGATCTTTGTGGACCAATGCGTGTTGAAAGTCTTGGTGGTAAAAAGTACATCCTCGTCATTGTCGATGATCACTCTCGGTTTACATGGGTGAAATTTCTTACAACAAAAAATGAGGCACCTAAATTCATCATCGGATTTCTCAAGATGATTCAAGTGCGTCTCAACACTACTGTCCAAAGCATTCATACAGATAATGGAACCGAATTTGTGAATCAAATCTTGCGTGATTATTATGAAGAAGTTGGCATATATCATGAAACATCCGTTGCACGCACTCCACAACAAAACGGTGTCGTTGAAAGGCGAAATCGCACACTTATGGAAGTTGCTCGAACGATGTTAATTTACGCAAAGGCTCCATTGTTTTTATGGGTAGAATCAGTATCTACAATAGTGTACACCCAAAACCGGTCACTAATTCGTAAACGCCATGGTAAAACACCTTATGAGCTTCTCCATGGAAAAGTACCAGATTTATCATATCTTCATGTATTTGGTTCTCTTTGCTATCCAAATAATGATGGTGACAATTTGGGAAAACTTCAACCAAAGGCTGATATTGGTGTTTTCATTGGTTACGCCTCCGCAAAGAAGGCATAACAAATCTACAACCATAAATATCTCAAGATCCTAGAAACTATGAATGTTGATTTTGATGAGCTGGCAGCAATGGCTTCTGAGCAAAGCAGCCCTGAACCCGCACTTCATGAAATGGGACCCAGTAACATTATTTCTGGTCTTGTCCCAAACAAACCCACCTCATCATCATTTATACCACCCACTAGGAATGAATGGGATACGTTGTTTCAACCGTTCTTTGATGAATTCTTTACTCCTCCAAGTATTGTTGCTCCAGAACCTGAGGTAATAACTCCAGCAACCGAAGCACTATTAGATACACCTACACCTACAATTGGTCAAGATATACCATCAACGAGTAATTCTCAACCAACACCCGAAGCAACTACCCATGTCATGCCTATTGATGATGAAGAGGATGATGATGATCACGATTTGGAATTCGCTCAAATGCGTGAACTTCCATTCTTTGGTGTACCAATTCCTGTTCATAATCAAGCCGGGTCGTCCACCTCAGAGTAAGCTCCTACCACGGTTTACTCTAATTCACGGATTCGTGAACATGACAGCAAGTGGACAAAGGATCGTCCTATAGATTCTATTATTGGTGACCCTAAACGTCTAGTATCCACACGAAGTCAGTTACAATCAAATGCAATGTTTCTTCATTTTGATGCTTTTCTCACTGAAGTTGAACCTAAGACATGGCAAGAAGCTTTTACTCAATCCTGCTGGATAGAAGCTATGCAAGAAGAACTTAATGAATTTATACGTCTTGCAGTATGGGAACTTGTTCCATGCCCGGATCAAGTGCAGTTACTCACTTTGAAATGGGTTTAAAAGGTGAAACTCGATGAGTTAGGTAGAATATTGAAGAACAAAGCTCGACTAGTAGCTCATGGATACAAGCAATTATTGGGCATCGACTTTATGGAATCCTTTGCACCTGTTGCCCGTTTGGAAGCTATTAGACTATTCCTCGCTTATGTAGTCCATATGAATATGATCGTCTATCAGATGGATGTGAAGACGGCATTTCTTAATGGTGAAATCAAGGAAGAGGTCTATGTTCAACAACCGGATGGTTTTGTGAAACCTAATTATCATAATCATGTGTACAAGCTTAAGAAGGCTCTCTATGGGTTGAAGCAAGCTCCACGCGCATGGTATGATCTATTGTCACAATTTCTCATTACGCAAGGCTTCGCTAAAGGCAAGGTGGATCCCACATTGTTCATTAAGAAACGAGGTAAAGATATGATTATGGTACAAATATATGTTGATCATATTATATTTGCAGCCTCGACCCAAACCTTATCCGACGAATTTGGGAAACTCATGTCTTCCAAGTTTAAGATGTCAATGATGGGCAAGGTATCATTCTTCTTAGGGCTTCAAATATCTCAGAGTCCTAGAGGCATCTTTATCAATCAATCCAAGTATGCCCTTGAATCGCTAAAGAAGTATAAGATGGAATCTTGCGACCCCGTGGATACTCCAATGGTGGAACGAACTAAGCTTGATGCAGATCCACATGGAGTTTCCATTGATTCGACACTGTATCATGGAATGATCGGTACTCTTCTGTACATCACAGCTAGTCGACCTGATCTTTAGTTTGCTATATGCATGTGTGCTCTGTATCAAACTAGGCCTATTGAGTTACACTTAGCTACTGTTAAACGAATCTTTCGATATCTTAAAGGAACCATTAATCGGTGACTTTGGTATTCGAAGGACTGTTCGATTGCACTAATGGCATATGCAGATGCGGATCACGCGGGTTGTCAAGATACAAGGCGTAGCACGAGTGGAACTTTGCAACTACTAGGATATCGACTAATCAGTTGGGCATCGAAAAGGCAGAAAAGTGCTGCAATTTCAAGTACGGAAGCGGAATACATAGCTTTGTCCGGTTGCTGTGCTCAAATTCTTTGGATTAGATCGCAATTAACCGACTATGGTCTAGGTTTCAACAAAATTCCGATGTACTGTGATAACAAGAGCGCAATTGCCTTATGCTGCAACAACATTCAATTCTCCCGGTCGAAGCACATTGACATTCGCTACCACTTCATAAAGGAGCAAGTGGAAAATGGAGTAATCGAGCTTTACTTTGTCAGATCTGAGTATCAATTGGCAGATATTTTCACGAAGGCTTTAGATCGTGCTCGAATGGAATTTTTGGCCGACAAGCTAGGAATGAGAACTCTCTCGCCTGAGACTCTAAAGGAACTGGCAGATGAAGTGAAAGAATAGTGGTGGTAAACTATTCTCCGTATCCTTGGTGATCATTCGTATATATTGTTTATATTTTTATCCACAAAAGCAAAATAGAAAAATATAAAACCATATAAAAACCATAAAAAAAATTGAAAAATTCATAAAAATCCAAAAATACTTTTACTTTATTTTTCAAAGGCATGTCTTTTGGTACGATAATATTTACGGCCTTAGAAATGTCGATTAATATTGACACGGCTCCATAAATAGAGTTCGTATAAAAGTACTAAATATTTCATAAAACATGCACTTATGGCTTGTAGTTATTTCTTACTGCAACCCGGTTTTATATTAAAGTCAAGTATTTATTATGAAAGATTTGGCTCACAACGGGAATTATCTTTCTCGGGCAAGGTTTACTTTAAAACCTTGTAAGGGATCAAGTTTACTTTATAACTTGGTCTAACACAAATCTATGTACGTCTTAGTGTATTTATTTGTTAAAACAAGAGAAGTCTTGTTTTTATGAAGTTATCATATCTACAACCAAAGCAATCTACAATTGGTATCTACATACTCGACGATGCGACTACTCAACCAACGACTACAGCTCTTTTAGTAGAACACGGGTCAACAATTGAGGGGGAGCAATTGTCAAGCATTCAGAATTTTCGATGCCGAAAGTGCCAAGCTCACTAATTGGTGTCAAGACAACAATACCAATCGTACACATGGTGTCAAGAGATGACTTCAGACGTGTCGAGGCGACCAACATATGCCGACAAGAACCATTTGATCTTATCATATGATGTTCTCATCAATCAGGTCCAACCTTGTCAATTTTTTTCTAATATGGTGAATATGTGATCATGTTACATATCGGTATCATATCTCATACATTTGGTATCATGAAGATAAAACGGACTTGCATTTTTCTTCCCAAAACCGTTGTTAAAACTTCATTAAATCAATTGATATTAAAAACATCAATTGGGTTAATATTTTTAATATGTGGGAGAAAATGTGATTTAATATGCGAAATTATCACAAATGGTTTGACTTAATGTGCTGGCTCATCCCGACATATGCGAAATGTTTTCGAATATCGTGGCATATACTTACCCAAAACCCATTTATTTTACGACGATGAAGATTGTGGTGACATAAGGATGGTAGGATAGGTTAAGTCCAATGATTCTTCCAAAACCGGAGGAATCTTCCCAAGGACATTCCATAGCTAGAAATAGTAGTCCTTAGGAAAGATGGAGAAAGATGGTGAACGTAGCTGAATGCCGACCAAGTACTTAAGTTAGCACTGGAACAATCAAAACAAGGTGCTAGTTATGATGTATTGGTAAGCATTGAAGGGGTTGAAGAATGAAAAAGAATTGTAAAGATAAAGGGTGTAAAGAAAGAAGCCCTCCTTACAACTTTAGGCAGAAACTGGGTAAACACATATGCTATTGAGATCATTTTAATGATGCTCGATATTGAAGATAGACATCATGGACCCAGTGATGCAATGCACAACCCATTCCAGCTAACTCAGATATCTCTCAAAAGGTATTTGTTTTAATCACACGGAGACAACACGTTATCTATCGATTTATTCACTCCGAATAAATTGGTATTGAAATGGTGGCACTCCTCTCCAGCCTCTGATCACTAAAATCCAAAATGCACGATCGAGTCTAGAGCCATTTGAGATCATCACATATCTCATTAGGACACACATTCATATGTCCTTGCTTCTTCACACACTGTGAAAAGTAAGAAAGATCTTAAGAGTCCTACGCAAAATCTTCATGATCTTGCCTGAACATCCGAGTAATACGAAAGTATTTACAATGAAGATGGAAATCCTTCTTGAGCGAATATCAAAAAGCTCATTGTAGGTGACTTGTGTGATTCTTTATGAATCAAACTTGTGATAACTGGAAAGCAACAGTGGTTTAATTCTTAACTGAATTTAAACACGTTCCAGGCCTCTACGCAATATTTTAGTGATCTTGCCAGAACACTCAGAGTGATACCTTAGTGTTCACAGTGACGAGTGGAAATCCTTCTAGTGTTAACCTCAAACAGCACTTGGTAGGTAACTTGCAAGATTCAATATGAATCAAGCTAGTGAAAACTGGAAAGCAAAGATGGTGCGATTCTTTAATGAATCAAACTTGTTCCAGGAATCAGAATTGACGGCTTAAATCATGCGGATAATTTTATCTAAATGATTCACTCTTTAAGTTCGTAGTCAGCTTTGGAAGGTCGCGTAAAGAGAACGGGTTTACCCGCAAAATCTTGTCAAGGAGATTTTTAATTAAATCTACCTGCCACAAGTACGATATTTTATATCGTCCAACGGTCTTCACCGACCGGAGGTAAAATGCTACCTATTTAGAATGAAATGTTCAAAGCCATTTCGTTCGTGTCTACTTATGTTGCAGCATTTGAAGACGGTGGCGTTGCGGAATCCAAGAAGAAGTCGTCCCCGCGTGCTTATACTTTTCGCACTTAATACTTCAACAAATTCAAGAAAGCCTAAAAGTTAAGTCTCCCGCTGTATCAAACTCTAAAGCTTTCAAGAATTACAAAGGTATAAGTATGTGGGACATGATGTCAAGAGGAGGCGAAGATCACAAGTGATGGATGCACAAGATCAAGGCAAGAGATTAATGCTAAAGATTGATATCAAAGATCACATCAACATGTTCACCAGAAAAGAAAAAGAAAAGAAAGACTAAGACTACGAGCTCAAGACAAGAATAGTATGCTAGGTTTATTTTATTATTGTAACTTGGTTAACGCCGTTGTTTGGAGTGACCTCCCTTAGGGGGAGATTGTTAGAAATACGTTTTTACGTATTTAGGAAGGTCACTCCGACAATTTATTAAGTAGTAGCTCGTAGTCTAGATATCTTTTAATATATCAAACAAGGAAAGGCCTAGTCCATGTTATGTATGGACGGCCCAAATGTAAGCCCAAGCCAATCGTATGGGCTTGGTATATAAACCCTGTCCTTTGATGGAGAGGGTGGTGGTTTTCATAATTTACACATAGTAATCTTTCATTTTCTCTCTCTAGAAGTGTGTGAACTCTATTTGTTTCTCTCTCTAAAACATAAGCAAGATTTACATATCCTACAATTTTCCTTTGCTATCGTTATTTACTTTCTTTGCTAGAATAAATTTTTAATAAAGTGTTTAAGTCAAGTTTTGCTAGGCTTTTATATAGGGAACTTTAAAACGCGAAAGTCTTAACTCTCACGGGTTAAGAACAAGAACTTTTCGCAAGTTCCTATAATTGATCCTAGAGAGTTGTTTATCAAGGGAACTTTAAAATGCGATTTCTAAACTTGAAAAAGTTTAAGAATTTGCAAGATCCTATAGTTGACTCGAAAACCCAAAACTTTGATTTAATTGGCTAAGCATCCACGAGTCTCATTCCTTGAGATTTTAAATTATGGAGAACGAGAGATGGTAGAGTCAATTATAAGTTTGGTATTCTTTCATGAATTTATGTGAGTTGATTATAAGCTTTTTCTCCCATCCCTTGCTAATAAATTTATCAGCAATAAATAAATTTGTACGATTTGAAAAGTTACTTAGATTCTAGCACAAGATCGTATAAAAGTTGCTCGGTATTAATTAGAGTTCATTGCCAAGGCATAACTAATTGAAGCGGGATGCGAAGATTGGCGAGTCCAAAAAGGTCCTAACAAGACATGAGGGCTACATTTTGTTGCTAAAGATCCAAAAGTGATGTGAAGAATCATTTATCAAAAATCAATATGAAGGATCGAGACACACGACGAAAAGCAAATACTCCCCTAAAGATCATGTAGAAGTCTATCCAAAAAGGCCCTAACAAGGTATGAGGATAAATAGATCCACGTCCAAAAAGGAGGCGGATCGTTGTATATCAAAGTCCAAAATAAAGATTGGAGAAAATGAAGAAGTCGTGGTCCAAATATGAAGAATATCTTAAAAACTTCAAGTGAAGAAATTCCTACTATGAAGAGAAGACCATAATTTCAAGAACGTCTCTCAAGATGTGAAGTATTAAGTCGCTGCCAAATATCGGTACGAGAAATGTCTCAAATTGTGAAGCGAGTTATGCCAAGATATGAACTTTAAGAGGTCCCGAGAAGCAGTTTTAAAAGATTTTGTCCTTTAGCTAACTATTGATGAAATCGTCCCACTTTATTTTCAGCCTAAATAAACTATCGAAATAAGTCAAACAATGAATCCTCGTGATCATTCAAGACAATATTAAAATATAAGAGATACACCTAGGAATAAAGGAGTCTAAGTAAATAATTGGGCCACATGAGTTCGTGTTAGTTTGCTAACTTATAATAACAATTATTTCGTTTTTAAGCTTGGTATGGGGAACGTAAAACTTGAGGATGATGAACATTCATGACTGCCAAAACCCCAATGTAAGTCTTTGATTAATTTACTTGTTTTTATATATATTTCTATCTTCATAATAAAGGCCAAGGTGGGTTATCTATGATGAGAAATGTAAACTGTGCGTTGAAATTAATGCATTGCATGAGGGCATTGCAATGGTCAAGTGTAGGAGATTTAATAAGTGTGAAAACACTTATCCTTTTACCACTTATTTCCAATAATAACAAGACCAAAACGTGTATTTTATGTCGTAAAAGTCGGAATTATGCGTGGTTTATGTTTCAGGATAAAAATGTTAAAAAGGAAAACATGGGCTATCACGGGATTTTATCAAAGAAAACCAGAAAAGACGAAGTCAAAAGATCAAGAGTGCAAAAAGAAGTCCAAGGCCTATTCTGAAGATTTATCGAAAAAAAAGTCTAAAGACGGAAGTTTAATGAAGTCGAAGAACTCAAGTCTTATAGAAGAAGAAAATTATAAGACAAGTTCAATTTGTATCGACAAATCCCGAGACGACGTCGAGAAAGACAAAGCATTTAAATCAAGTCGAGAAGAAGAAAGAAGGAAGCAACACATGCACCTTCCCACCTCCTATAAATACCCTCCTAATGACACATTAGGAGGGTGTTAGCTAGTTTATTTTTCTTTTTAGTAGTTTTAGTTTTTAGAGAGAGAAAGTGTTTAACTTTATCTCACTAGGAAAACTTCATCTTTTTATTCCTTTCTTGTTGAATCAAATCTTTACATTTGAGAGTTTAATCTTGTTTTGATCTTTAATCTTCTTCTACCTTTCTTTATTTTGATCTTGATTAGTGATAATCTTTGATTTTGTTTCATCTTGATGCTTATGTGATTAAAAAGTTTATCTTTTTATTTATCTCTATGTTTTAATACGGATTAAGTTTTGAGCTTTTCATGCTTATTGACTTAGTTTGTGTTTAGCTTATTTACGTTTTAGGTTTTCTTAAAAAGTCTAATCTTTTTATGGTTTGATTTAAAAAGTTTTGCTTATTTAAAGTATAAAAAGTTCTTATTTTATACTTATTAGTTAGGCTTATTATTGATTTGGTTAAGTCTTGGTTTGAGCTTATCAAAAGTAGCTTAAAATCTTGGCTTATTTCGAATTCATATACCATCGGAAAGGGGTTTCCCCATTCCGACAAGTATTCTGATCAACTTCATTTATACCGATCTTAGGATCGGAAAAGGGTTTTGTTTTCCTTTTACTTTCCGACGTTACATTCCGATAAGGGACTTTTCATTCCGATCTGCTCACTATTATTCCGATCAAGGGATCGGAATAGGGTTTCTAACATTCCGACCAGGATTCCTATTGGATTCCGATAGCTTGGTCTTAGTTCATTCCGATTGTTTTCATTTTTCTTGTCATTCCGATAGACTTGTTTTTCATTATTCCGATCACTCTCTTTTCACCACATTCCGATTGTGCCTTTTTATTCCGACAGCATTCCTTTTGCAACATTCCGATCACTTTCCGATATGATTCCGATGGCAACATTCCGACGGGTTTAATTTCTTGTTTTTACAAAGTTTTCAAGTTTTAAATTCATTATGTTTTAATTTCCAAAAATTGCACGCTTACCGAAATCTCTATTTTTACCAAGTGTTTTTCTAGTAATTCTTTTAGTTTAATTTTTAAAGCTTTTATTTTACTCAACGACATTTACATATTTGTTATTAGTTTAAAATAGATAACCAAACCATTTATTTGTCCACCAAGAACGACTGAGTCGCACTTTCTACTAGTAATCAATTCGAAAAGACTGGAAAAACGAACTTTCATAACTAAGTGAAAACCTAGTTATCAAATGGCGCCGCTGCCGGCTCTTTTCGTTAAGATTAACGGTTTTTAGTGAGAGACCCGTTGGATTTTGGGATCCGTTCATTCGTGAACGTTATTTTCCTTGCTCAAAAATTTTCAAAAAATCCATAAAAACTTAATTTTTTTTCAAAAATACAAAAACATTAAAAAAATCATAAAAAGCATTTCTTTTCCAAAGTTTTGCACCAAAAAGATTTTATGTTTATTTTTACAAGTACATATATATTCTTTGTATCTTTTTCTTTTTCTTTTGCAGGTGTATGCGTACTAGATCTTCATCTTAACCAGAGCCCGAGACTCGTGAAAATTTAGATATGGCTGGTGTGCACAACAACAATAACAACCCACCTCTACCCAATTTAAATAATAATAATAACAACAACAACAATGTTCCCCCACCCGACTTACGAACAATGGAGGAGCTTTGTCAGCCAACAATGAACGGACGCGGAGAACCGATTGCGCTGATGCAAATCACGGCTCCTGAATTTTCGTTGAAGCATCACATGATCCAGCAAGTTCAAAACGCTTGCCCGTTTCGCGGATTACCAGATGTTGATGCCAACAAACACCTCAAAAAATTCATTACCGTCACCCAAAGCATGAAACTTCCCGGTGTTACTATGGATTTCCTTCGCCTACATCTCTTCCCACACACTTTATCCCACCATGCCGAAAAATGGTTTGATCGTCTTCCCAAAAACTCAATTCATACATGGAATGACATGACTCAACGATTTTTGTCGCGCTACTTTCCACCATCCATGGTCACTATTCTTCGCAACCAAATCAGTGGATTTACTCAAGAACCTGATGAGTCGCTTTTCGATTCTTGGGAACGTTATAATGTCTTGATCGACCGTTGTCCGAACCATAACATGATCCCCGTTACTTTGATTGATACCTTCTACATTGGTTTAACTTTTTGTGATCGTGATACGATTAATGCTGCCGCCGGTGGTACATTCATGAAGAGAAGACCTGAGGAGTGTAGAGAGCTGATTGAGAACATGACCACTCACCACAAAAATTGGGATTCATCCGCATCTTCAAGATCAAACCCGAGAGTCAATGTTTCTTCTACTTCAGCAACCCCAGATATGACCGAATTCACTCACATGATTGCCGAAATGAACAAAAATATGCTACTTATAGCTACGAATCAACAACAACAAGCTAAAGCTGTAGAAACTTCTTGTGAGATTTGCGGGGATTCTCATTCATACACCGATTGTCCTTATACTCATGACAATCCGGAAAATGTGTATGCCGCCAACGGTAACTTTTCTATGGGAGGCTATCAAGCACGTCCTCAAGGTGACCGCAATATGCTTAGTTATCGTTTGAATAGCTTTCTTTCACCACCCGGTTTTCAATCCCATAATAGACCACCACCACCTCCATTGAACAACACACAATACCCACCAAGGAACCAAGGCCAAAGAAGTAACTACCAAGGGAATTCTTTTAATAATCAAAGGAATTATAACTCAAATCAAGGGAATTTTCATAGTCAAAATCAAGGGACTTTTAATGGGCAAAACCAAGGGTTTCAAAATAACAACTTTAACCAAGGTTTTATTAATAACAATGCTTATCAACAAAAATATCCAAACCAAGGCTTTCAAAATCAAGGGCAAAATACGAATTCCCCTTCAATGGACTTGGTTCTTCAAAAGTTGACTGATAAGTTGAGTGAACATGAGAAAATCATGTATGCTATGCAAGAATCGAGTGATAAGAAATTTATGCTAATGTTTCAAGCCATTAATCCCCAAGGCCCACCCCAAGGTACTCTCCCTTCTAACACCGTGACCAATCCTAGGGCCAACGTTAATGCCATCACTACTAGGAGCGGTAAGATCATCGTTGAACCTTCTTCTTCACCAACTAACCAAGGACCCGAGATTCCTTCTACTTGTGATATACCACCCGTTATGCCTTTGTCTGCACCTTATGTCCCACCGATACCTCAAGTTTATACCACACCTTTGGTTCCAAAACCGGTTCCTCCACCTTCCACTTCTACCCCTCCACCACCCAAGGATGTGAGTGAGAATTCCATTCCAAAGCCTTCCTCTCAACCCAATATACCTTATCCCTCAAGGTTAAGGAAAGAGAAGTTGAAAAACATGGATGATATTTAGGTTTCTAACTTTCTTAAAATGTTTAAACAACTGAATTTCAACATCTCCTTTGCTGAGGCTCTCGCTCACATGCCTAAATATGCTAAGATGTTTAAGGATCTTTTAAGTGATAAAGAAAAATTGCTCGACATCGCCAATACCTAATTAAATGAGAATTGTTCTGCCGTTCTTTTGAGAAAACTTCCAGTTAAGTTAGGAGATCTCGGTCGCTTTCTACTCCCTTGCAACTTCCTCGGGGTAGAGAATTGTATGGCCCTAGCCGATCTAAGTGCTAGTATCAACTTAATGCCTTTAAGCGTTTGGAAACAATTATCTCTACCTGAGCTAGTCCCCACACAAATGACATTGGAATTAGCTAACCGTACGGTTGCTTATCCGGTGGGGATAGTCGAGGATGTCTTCGTCGGTGTCGACAAATTCACCTTTCCGGCGGATTTTGTTGTCGTTGACTACGAGATGGACCCCCGTGTTCCATTAATCGTTAGACGTCCATTCTTGAGGACCGGTCGCACTCTCATTGATGTAGCCGCGGGCGAATTAATCATGAGAGTCGGTGACGAGAAAATCGTCTTCAACATGGGTAAACTTTCTAAGCAGCCTTCTGAACACGAAAGCGTTTCATCGACGTTCTCGATGAGGCTTGTGAAGAACATTTCAAAGACGCATGTAAAAGTGGTTCTTCTTCTCTACCCATTGTTGAGATAGTTGCCTCTATTGCTCCATCACTAACTCCATTTGGGGAAAGTGATCTCCTTTTGAGAGAATTTGAAGCAACTTTGGGAGATGTGGACTTACAATATAACGATTCTCCCTCCAATTGGGATGAAGACATTCGTACCATTGAGAAACTTCTCAATGAGGACCATATTTCTCCACCATCTCCTCAGGATATCTCTATCGATGATCCGAATTTGACTATACCGTCCATCGAAAATCCTCCGGATTTAGAGATTAAAGATCTGCCGTCTCATCTCGAATACGTGTTCCTTGAAGACAATAAGAAGTCACTCGTCATCATCGCAAAGGATTTGAAAGGAGACGAAAAATCCCGACTTATCGCTGTGCTGAAGAATCATAAGAAAGCGATTGCTTGGAAAATCTCCAATATTTGTGGAATTGATCCTCACTTTTGCACACATAAAATTCTCATGGAGGACGACTTTAAACCCACTATTCAAAACCAACGATCCCCAAGATCAAGAGAAAACAACATTCACTTGTCCTTATGGAACATTTTCTTACAAAAGAATGCCTTTCGGCTTATGCAATGCTCCTGGGACTTTCCAAAGGTGCATGTTGGCTATCTTCCATGACATGGTTGAGCAAACCATGGAAGTCTTCAAGGATGATTTATTGGTCTATGGTGACTCCTTCTCTTTTTTCCTTGCCAGTTTAGAACTCATGCTTAAGCGGTGTGAAGACACTCGCCTTGTTCTAAATTGGGAAAAATGCCATTTCATGGTAAAAGAGGGCATTGTGCTTGGATATAAAATCTCAAAAGCCGGTCTTGAAGTGGACCGTGCTAAAGTTGATGTCATAGCAAAATTACCTCCACCTTTAACCGTGAAGGGTGTGAGAAGTTTCCTAGGTCATGCGGGCTTCTATCATCGATTCATTCAAGATTTTTCTAAAATCGCTCGCCGATGACCCACCTCTTGGAAAAAGAAACTCCTTTTATCTTTTCTAAAGAGTGTATTGAATCATTCAATCTTCTTAAGGACAAGCTAACTAAGGCACCGGTCTTGGTTACCCCTAATTGGGAGCTATCTTTTGAATTGATGTGCGATGCTAGCGACTTTGCTATTGGAGCAGTTTTGGGCCAAAGAGTGAACAAACACTTCCAACCAATCCATTACGCTAGCAAGACAATGACGGGGGCTCAATTGCATTACATCACTACCGAAAAGAGCTTTTAGCTATAGTGTATGCTTTTGAGAAGTTCTGCCCCTATCTTGTTCTTTCCACCACAATCGTGTACACCGACCATTCCGCGTTGAAGTACTTGTTAACTAAACAAGATTCTAAGCCAAGACTTCTTCGTTGGGTTTTGATCCTTCAATAATTTAAAATTGAAATTCGTGACAAAAAGGGAGCCAAAAACCTATCCGCGGATCATCTAAGTAGACTTGAGGATCCTTATCACGAGGATCATCTGAATCAAGAGATCAATGGCTCTTCTCCCCTTGAGGCCTTAATGTCTATCAACTCCAATATTGATGACACCCCGTGGTTTGCAGACATTGCAAACTACTTAGCGGGTGGTATTCTCATCTAAGGGTTAACATCCCAACAAAAGAAGAAGTTCTTTAAAGATGTTAAGACTTACTTTTGGGATGACCCTTATCTCTTCAAACAATGTGTTGATCTGATTATTCGTCGATGTGTTGATGGGCCGGCAGCATTACTAATTCTCGAAGCTTGCCATAAAGGACCCACTGGTGGTCACTTTGGTCCGAAATACACCGCGAAGAAAGTGTTTGACTCTGGATTTTATTGGCCCACCATTTATCGTGACGCTCACGAAATGGTTAAACATTGTGATGCTTGCCAACGACAAGGCAAGATCACACATAAAGATGAGATGCCTCAAAAATTCATACAAGAATGTGAAATCTTTGACGTATGGGGTATCGACTTTATGGGGCCATTTCCATCATCTAAAGGGAACAAGTACATCCTCGTTGCCGTTGACTACGTATCCAAATGGGTTGAAGCTAAGGCTCTCCCTACGAACGATGCGAGGGTGGTTGTGAACTTTTTGAAGCAACTTTTTGCTCGATTCGGTGTTCCTCGTGCTATAATCAGTGACCGCGGGACTCATTTTTGCAATGATCAATTTGCTCGAGTCATGGCTAAGTATGGTGTCAATCACCGTCTTTCCACCGGCTTATCATCCCCAAACAAATGGTCAAGCCGAGATATCTAACCGTGGATTGAAGAGAATTCTTGAGCGTACTGTAGGAGAGCATCGTGCCTCATGGGCCGATAAGTTAGATGATGCTTTGTGGGCTTTCCGTACCGCATATAAGACTCCGATTGGTTGCACTCCATATCGTCTTGTGTACGGGAAGGCATGCCACCTCCCTATTGAGTTAGAACGTAAGGCATAGTGGGCCTTGAAGTGGGAGAATTTTGACATCAACAAAGTCGGCGATCTTTGGAAGATTCAACTCAATGAGCTAAATGAACTAAGGAATGAAGCTTATGAGAACTCATTGATCTACAAGGAGAAGACCAAAATCATCCATGATGCAAGGATTAAGAACCGAGAGTTCCACGTTGGTGATCAAGTTTTACTCTTTAACTCTCGGTTGAAGATCTTCTCGGGCAAGCTGAAGAGCCGTTGGTCTGGTCCATTCACCGTCGCCAAAGTCTTCCCATATGGCACCATTGAGCTTTCTCAGCCAAATGGGCCCAATAATAAAGTGAATGGCCAGCGCGTGAAGTTGTACTTTGGTGAGGACATCTCTCATGAGATGATTCCATCCCTCACCATGTTTCCCTTGAATTAGTTCTTGGTCGAGTCAGGCTCGTGACTCGGTTAAAAAAAACAAGCGCTTCTCGGGAGGCAACCCGTTGATCTATCCTTTACCGTTTTTATAATAAGTGTAGGGGGGAGCCCCGTATGTGTTTGTTGTCTTGTTTCTTATAATGTGCAGGGATTAAAGCTTCAAAGATCCATTCTCGATGACTTTTGACGAACCGTGATCCCGTGTACCCGTCTTCCCGGTTCTATCCTAAACTATCGTGATTCAATATTTCATATCTCATATGTTCAAATTGAAATCACTATAGTTGTCCTTTCCTTATCAAAATTTAAACAACGTGCACAATGTCCTAAGTGTAGGGGAGTTTACTCTCACATGCTTAAACATTAAGAACAATGTTTATATCAAGTGTAGGGGGACTTCTATCGAAGTAAGTGGGCTTTTCCATGAATTTGTCCTCATTTTAATCGGAAAATCTGATTTTTCGACATTTTTCAGAATTTTTAATCTATTTTGGCCTTGTAATTTTCCTTTGCTATCCTTATTTACTTTCTTTGCTAGAATAAATTTTCAATAAAGTTGTTTTAAATTTTTCATAGTCGTGAATATTTTGACTCAACCCGAGTTTACTTATCTAAGTTTACTCTAGCTAGTATCCTTAACGTTTTTAAGTCAAGTTTTCCTAGGCTTTTATATAGGGAACTTTAAAACGCGAAAGTCTTAACTCTCACGGGTTAAGAACAAGAACGTTTCGCAAGTTCCTATAATTGATCCTATAGAGTTGTTTATCAAGGGAACTTTAAAATGCGATTTCTAAACTTGAAAAACTCTAAGAATTTACAAGATCATATAGATGACTCGAAAACCTAAAACTTTGATTTAATTGGCTAAGCATCCACGAGTCTCATTCCTTGAGATTTTAAATTGTGGAGAACGAGAGATGATAGAGCCAATTATAAGTTTGGTATTCTTTCATGAATTTATGTGAGTTGATTATAAGCTTTTTCTCCCATCGCTTGCTAATAAATTTATCTGCAATAAATAAGGTTGTACGATTTGAAAAGTTACTTAGCTTCTAGCACAAGATCGTTTAAAAGTTTCTCGGTATTAATTAGAGTTCATAGCCAAGGAATAACTTATTGAAGCGGGATGCGAAGATTGGCGAGTCTGAAAAGGTCCTAACAAGACATGAGGGCTACATTTTGTTGCTAAAGATCCAAAAGTGATGTGAAGAATCATTTATCAAAATCAATATGAAGGATCGAGACACACGACGAAAAGCAAATAATCCCCTAAAGATCATGGAGAAGTCTATCCAAAAGGTCCTTAACAAGGTATGAGGATAAATATATCCAAGTCCTAAAAGGAGGCGGATCGTTGTATATCAAAGTCCAAAATAAAGATTGGAGAAAATGAAGAAGGCGTGGTCCAAATATGAAGAATATGTCAAAAACATCAAGTGAAGAAATTCCTACTATGAAGAGAAGACCATAATTTCAAGAACGTCTCTCAAGATTTGAAGTATTAAGTCGCTACCAAATATCGGTCCCGGAAAGGTCTCAAATCGTGAAGCGAGTTATACCAAGATATGAACTTTAAGAGGTCCCGAGAAGCAGTTTTATAAGATTTTTATCCTTTAGCTAACTATTAATTAAATCGTCCCACTTTATTTACGGCCTAAATAAACTATCGAAATAAGTCAAACAATGCATCCTCGTGATCATTCAAGACAATATTAATATATAAGAGATACACATAGGAATAAGGGAGTCTAAGTAAATAATTGGGCCACATGAGTTCGTGTTAGTTTGCTAACTTATATAACAATGATCTCGTTTTTAAGCTTGGTATGGGGTACGTGAAACTTGAGGATGATGAACATGCATGACTGCCAAAACCCCAATGTAAGTCTTTGATTTCTTTACTTGTTTTTGTATATATTTCTATCTTTATAATAAAGGCCAAGGTGGGTTATATATGATGAGAAATGTAAACTGTGCTTTGTAATTAATGCATTGCATGAGGGCATTGCAATGGTCAAGTGTAGGGGATTTAATAAGTGTGAAAACACTTATCCTTTTACCACTTATTTCCAATAATAACAAGACCAAAACGTGTATTTTATGTCGTAAAAGTCGGAATTATGCGTGGTTTGTGTTTTTATTGTGTTTCAGGATAAAAATGTGAAAAAGGAAGAAAACATGGGCTATCACGGGTTTTTATTGAAGAAAACGAGAAAAGACGAAGTCAAAAGATCAAGAGTGAAAAAAGAACGGAATTCCAAGGCCTATTCTGAAGATTTATCAAAGAAAATGTCTAAAGACAAAAGTTTAATGAAGTCGAAGAACTCAAGTCTAATAGAAGAAGAAAATTATAAGACAAGTTCGATTTGTATCGACAAATCCCAAGACGACATCTAGAAAGACAAAATATTTAAATCGAGTCGAGAAGGAAGAGAGAAGGAAGCAACACATGCACCTTCCCATCTCCTATAAATACCCTCCTAATAACACATTAGGAGGGTGTTAGCTAGTTTATTTTTCTTTTTAGTAGTTTTAGTTTTTAGAGAGAGAAAGTGTTTAACTTTCTCTCACTTGGAAAACTTCATCTTTTTATTCCTTTCTTGTTGAATAAAATCTTTACTTTTGAGAGTTTAATCTTGTTTTGATCTTTAATCTTCTTCTAACTATCTTTATTTTGATCTTGATTAGTGATAATCTTTGATTTTGTTTTCATCTTGATGATTATGTGATTAAAAGTTTATCTTTTTATTCATCTCTAAGTTTTAATACGGATTAAGTTTTGAGCTTTTAATGCTTATTGACTTAGTTTGTGTTTAGCTTATTTATGTTTTAAGTTTTCTTAAAAAGTTTAATCTTTTTATGGTTTGATTTAAAAAGTTTTGCTTATTTAAAGTTTAAAAAGTTCTTATTTTATAATTATTAGTTCGGCTTATTATTGATTTGGTTAAGTCTTGGTTTGAGCTTATCAAAAGTAGCTTAAAATCTTGGCTTATTTCGAATTCATATACCATCGGAAAGGGGTTTCCCCATTCCGACAAGTATTCCGATCAGCTTCATTTATTCCGATCTTAGGATCGGAAAAGGGTTTTGTTTTCCTTTTACTTTCCGATTGTACATTCCGATAAAGGACTTTTCATTCCGACCTGCTCACTATTATTCCGATCAAGGGATCAGAATAGGGTTTCTAACATTCCGACCAGGATTCCTATTGGATTCCGATAGCTTGGTCTTAGTTCATTCCGATTGTTTTCATTTTTCTTGTCATTCCGATAGACTTGTTTTTCATTATTCCGATCACTCTCTTTTCACCACATTCTGATTGTGCCTTTTTATTCCGACAACATTCCTTTTGCAACATTCCGATCACTTTCCGATCTGATTCCGATGGCAACATTCCGACGGGTTTAATTTCTTGTTTTTACAAAGTTTTCAAGTTTTAAATTCATTACGTTTTAATTTCCAAAAATTGCACGCTTACCGAAATCTCTATTTTTACCAAGTGTTTTTCTAGTAATTTTTTTAGTTTAACTTTTAAAGCTTTTATTTTACTCAACGACATTTACATATTTGCTAATAGTTTAAAAAAGATAACCAAACCATTTATTTTTCCACCAAGAACGACTGAGTCGCACTTTCTACTAGTAATCAATTCGAAAAGACTGGAACAACGAACTTTCATAACTAAGTGAAAACCTAGTTATCAGCCACTACCATCGAGCCTCCTATTGTTAATACTATGGATAACCGTCCAATGATCGAGCTCTTGCAATCACACGTTGAAGGCAATGAAGATGCGATTGTGGTGCCGGCTATTGACGCCAACAACTTCGAGCTCAAAACCGGTTTTATTCAAATGGTTTCCGCAACACATTTCTTAGGCCGCACTCATGATGATCCTCACGATCATATAAAAAGGTTTGTCCACTTAACTAATACCGTGAAATACAATAGGGTCTCACAAGAGGTAATTCGTTTGCTCCTCTTTCCTTTCTCTCTCGGGGGACAAGCCCGGACTTGTCTTGATAAGGAACCACCACAAAGTATTACAACATGGGCAGAATTAGAAAACAAATTCATCAATTACTTCTTCCCACCCTCACGTACTACCACTTTGCGGAATGATATCATAAATTTTGAACAAAAGTACGGTTAGACATTTAGTGAATCTTGAGATCATTTTAAGGAACTTTTGAGAAAATGCCCACAACACGGTTTTACTAAGGTGCATCAAATTAATAATTTTTATAATGGATTAAGTTTGAATGACCAAGATTCACTAAATAGTGCTCCGGGGGGTAATATTCTTGTTAAATCCATGAATGATGCTTGGGTAATTATTGAAAATAAGGCTAAAGTGCAAAGTAAAAGTGTAAGGCTACTATGGCTAGTACAAGTGATACTGAGACCACCAATCAAATTCAAGCACTTACTTCAATAGTGACTAACCTTGCCTTAAATGTTCAAAACACCCCTAGTCACCATGTGAATGCTCTTCATGTAACTTGTGAAACATGTGGTAGGCCACACTCTTATGCTAATTGTAATAAGGCTTATGACCAATCTCACGGGGAAGTGTATGCTTATAACAACATGGAGAGGGTCCATTTCAAGCCGAATGTCGATGTTAATAATTTGTCATATACTTCGACTAATTACTTGGCTCCACCCGGTTTTCAACAAAGACCACACCCACCCACCCAAAACAAACAAGGGCCACTACGAGCTAATTTTCAACAAAATGCAAATGTGAGGGGCTATAATGCAAATCAAGGAACTTATCAAGTGCAAAATCAAGGATTTCCAAACCAAGGCTTTCCAAACCATGGTTTTAATCCTCAAGGTTTTCCACCATACAATCAATACCCAAACAAAGGTTTTCAACAACAAGGGTTCAATTTATCTAATCCACAAATGGACTTAGTTCTTCAAAAGATTTCGGAACAAGATAAGAAAATAAAGGAAATGCAAGAGTCCACGAATAGGAAATTCATTCAAATGTTTCAAGCCCTTCGCCCCCAAGGTGCTCTTCCTTCTACAATCGAGACCAACCCTAGAGCTAATGTGAGTGCTATTACTACACGTAGTGGAGAAACTATAGTAGGACCTTCTATCCCTCCCCAGTTACTCCATATACACCTCCTCCACCCCCATTTATACCTCCTACTACTACGCCTAGTACTAGTTCTCCATTACCGTATCCACCTCTTACTGAAGATGCATCCAAGAAACACCCTTCACCCTCTCAACCTTCACCTTCCACACCTTCACCTTCTACACCTACACCTCCTAAGCCCAATATTCCTTATCCATCTCGGTTAGACAATTGCAAACTACTCACTAAGGAGGATTCTCAAATTACTTCCTTTTTGAAGATGATCACACAAATGAACTTTAACATTAGCCTTGTTGAAGCACTTGTCCAAATACCGAAATTTGTTAAAGCGTTCAAGGAGTTGCTTAGTAAGAAGGAGAAGATGGCTGAATTTGTCAATACCCGCTTAAATAAAAATTATTCTGCAGTCCTTCTCAAAAAACTTCCAGAAAAACTTGGAGATCCCGGTCGTTTTGTTCTACCTTGTTCATTTTCTCAAATCATGGAATGTACTGCCTTAGCCGATCTCGGGGCTAGTATCAATTTAATGCCATTAAGTGTTTGGAAGAAGTTATCATTACCCGATCTTATACCAACCCGTATGACCCTTGAGATAGCAAATCGAACTCTCGCTTACCCCGTTGGTATTGCCGAAGATGTTTTTGTTAAAGTTGGTAATTTCACTTTTCCGGTTGACTTTGCTGTTGTTGATTATGAGATGGATCCTCGTATTTCATTAATACTTGGACGACCATTCTTGAGAAACCGAAAGCTTTAGTCGATGTTGCCGAAGGTGAGCTAATTCTTAGGGTCGATAATGATCAACAAGTGTTTAAGATGGGGAAGATTACAAGCAAATCCAATGGAAAATAATTGGCGAAAATGATTGATGTGCTTCAAGACGAGCTTGTTATAATTCCTTTGGAAACTACAAATCTTGATGATTTTGTACTACACACCAATCCTCCTTTCGAGACCTTCTATGATAATCCACCTTTTCAAGACCATGTGGATGATCCTAATCATTGTCTCTCCGATTTGGATACTCCACCAATCTATGATGAATACAATGATGATTCTATTTCCGATTTGGATGATCCACCAATTTTTGATGAATATGATGAATCTTCTTTCGAGTATGAAGACATGCCGATTTATGATGACTTTGATGATGTTGACACTCTTTCGAGTGATTCTATAAGTGTTGTGTCTTTTGATGATATTTTTGGTCCTATTTTTGATGAGGATCCTCCACCAACAATGCTTAATACTACTTTAGAGGATTACTCTTTTGAGGAAGATTTACCACCATTCTAAATACATACTTTCCTCAAGAGCATGATTACCCTCCTTGGGATTTTGATTATGGCCTCTACCCTCCTTCGGATGTTAAGAAAACCGTTTCAAAGGAGAAGAAACCGGAAGTCTTCAACATTCGCAACACTTATGTTTTGACACCTCTCTTTCCACCTTCTTCGGATGAGATTGTGCGGTATATGGGCGAATCTTCTTCAAGGTCTGCTGAGTGTCGTTCTTATTTTCCCCTAAAGAAAAGGTGTTCGATCTGGGTATCACATTTTTTGAGCCATCTCAGTATCCATCTGATGAAATACGGAGCTATGCTTTTAACTTACCATACCTTCTATCACCGTGCTTAACTTTTGCTTAAGGGAACCTCGTCTAGTCTTATTTGGCTTGTGTTGTTCACCTTAGGTTTATGCTACTTGTTGGATGAGAACCATGTATTTGACCCCGGCGGATTTTCTTCAAGTTCTCATATGAGCTTTTCACCATAGTACTCGAGGTCGAGTCAGGCTCGTGACTCGGTGAACAAAAACAAGCGCTTCTCGGGAGGCAACCCGATGATCTATCCTTTTTTATCCGTTTTTATAATAAGTGTAGGGGGAACCTAGTATGTGTTTGTTGTTTTCTTTCTTATGATGTGCAGAGATTAGAGCTTTCAAAGATTCACTTTTGATGACTTTTGACGACCCGTGATTCCGTGCACCCGTCTTCCCGGTTCTATCCTAAAATCTTTTGATTCAATATTTTATCATATATATGTTGAAATAGGAATCACTTTAGTTATCTCTTCCTTAGCAAGATCTAAACAACGTACACAATGTCCTAAGTGTATGGGAGTTTACTCCCACATGCTTAAACATTAATGACAATGTTTATATTAAGTGTAGGGGGACTTCTATCGAAGTTAAGTGGGCTTTTCCATGAATTTGGCCTCCTTTTAACCGGAAAATTGATTTTTTCGACATTTTTCAAAATTTTTGATCTATTTTGGCCTAGTAGTATTTACCTTTGTTATTGTTATTTTCTTTCTTCGTAATTATTTAATAAAATGGTTTTAACGAGTTTAGATGTCTTTGATATATTAGGCCCGACGTGAATAGTTTGACTCAACCCGAGTTTACTTATCCAAGTTTACTCTAACTAGTATCCTTAACCATATGGACCTTAATTGGTTTATTAGGCTAAGCATCCACGAGTCTCATTCTTTGAGATTTTAAATTATGGAGACAAGAGATGATAGAGTCAATTATAAGTTTTGTATTCTTTCATGAATTTATGTGTGTTAATTATAAGATTTTTCTCCCATCGCTTGTTAATAAATAAATGCAATAAATAAGGTCGTACGATTTGAAAAATTAATTAGCTTCTAGCCCAAGATCGTTTAAAAGTTGCTCGGGATTAATTAGAGTTCGTAGCCAAGGAATAACTTATTGAAGCGAGATGCGAAGATTGGCGAGTCCGAAAAGGCCCTAACAAGGCATGAGGGCTACATTTTGTAGCTAAAGATCCAAAGTGATGTGAAGAATCATTTATCAAAAATCAATATGAAGGATCGAGACACACGACGAGAGAAGTCTATCCGAAAAGACCCTAACAAGGTATGAGGATAAATAGATCCAAGTCCGAAAAGGAGGCGGATCGTTGTATATCAAAATCCCAAATAAAGATTGGAGAAAAATAAAGAAGTCGTGGTCCAAGTTTGAAGAATCTCTCAAAAAATTCAAGCGAAGAAATTCCTATTATGAAGAGAAGACCATTATTTCAAGAACGTCTCTCAAGATTTGAAGTATGAAGTAAATGCCAAATATTGGTCTGAGAAAGGCCTCAAATCGTGAAACGAGTTATGCCAAGATATGAACTTTATGAGGTTTCGAGAAGCAGTTTTAAAAGATTTTGTCCTTTAGCTAACTATTGATTAAATCGTCCTACTTTATTTTCGGCCTTAATAAATTATCGAAATAAGTCAACAATGCATCCTCGTGATCATTCAAGACAATAATAAAATATAAGAGATACACCTAGGAATAAGGGAGTCTAAGTGAATAATTTAGCCACATGAGTAAGTGTTAGCTTTACTAACTTATAATAACAATGACCTAGTTTTTAAGCTTGGTATGGGAACGTGAAACTTGAGGGTGATTAATATTCATGAAACCGAAGACCTAATGTAAGTCTTAGATTTCTTTACAAGTTTCTTCCTTCAAACATTTTGTAATTTCCTATCTTTTTATTTTCCTTTTTGTCTAGTATTTAACAAAGGCCAAGGTGGGTTAATTATGATGGAGAATGTAAATCGTGCTTTGTAACTAATGCATTGCATGAGGGCATTACAACGGTCAAGTGTAGGGGATTTAATAAGTATGAAAATACTTATCCTTTTACCACTTAAAACAGTTAAAACGAGACCAAAACGTGTATTTAATGTCGTAAAAGTCGGAATTATGCGTGGTTTGTGTTTTTATTGTGTTTTAGGACCAAAATATAAAAAAGAATAAAACACGGGCTTTCACGGGCTTTTATCGAAGAAAAAGACAAAAGACAAAGTCGAAAGATCAAAAGTGCAAAAAGAACTGAAGTCAAAGGCCTATTCTAAAGATTTATCGAAGAAAAAGACCAATGACGAAAGTTTAACGAAGTCTAAGAACCAAGTCTAATAAAAGAATAAAATTAGAAGACGAGTTCATTTTATCTATCGACAAATCCCGAGACAAAGTCTAGAAAGACGATTTATTAAAAAGACGAGAAGACAAAGAGAAAGAAGCAACAACACCAACTTCCCTTCCTCTTATAAATAGTCTCCTAATCTTTCATTATTAGGGAGTAGATTTTAGTTTTATTTTTCAAGTAATTAGGAGTAGGTTACTTATCTCTCTAGTTTTTTTTCATGTTCTTAAGCTTTTACTCATTTGTCTTAATATTTTGAATCTTAATCTTCATTTTAAATTCACGCTTTTTATATTAATCTCATTCTTCCTTTCTTGTTCTAAATCTTTTGTTTGATTTGGTTAATCATGTAGTTTGTTTGATCTTATTGCTTATTTGAGTGAAGTGCTTATTTCATTTTTCTTATGGTTTTGATGTGTTTGATGTTATAGCTTATTGTGCTTATTGATTATTTTGTGTTTTTCTTATTTTTAATTAAGTAGATTTGGTAGATTAATATTTTTGAAGTTGATTTTCTATATTTTGCTTATTTGGTGTTTTTAGAGTTTTTGATTTGTGACTTGTTTAGTTTTTCTTAAAATTTGTTTAGCTTAATTTTTGGTCATTTGCTTATTTGGTTTTAGCTTATTTTTCTTAATTCGGATTTTATAAACCCTTTTCTCGAATTACTTTACTTTACCTTTTTCCGAGTTAGGTTTCACTTATCATTATTTCGACTTAGCTATAGAACAGATATTCTGAATTATTAACCTTTTTATTATTCCGAATTAACCTATACTTAGAAATTCCGAACTAGGTTTATACTAGTTTATTCCGAATTAGGTCTAGGTGGTGTTTCCCGAATTGTAGTTCTTAAAGATTTTCCCGAATTAGGTGTATTAGGATATTCCAAATTATATGTAGATTGGTTTTTCCCGAATTAGTTTATGTTTTGATACATTCCGAATTGCGTGTTTCTTGTTTTATCGAATTACATTAAAAATCTTTATTTCGAATTACATTATTTCCACGTTTTCCGTATTAGGTACATTAATCTGTTATTCCGAATTAAAGTCTTTTAGCAGATTCCGAATTAGTTATCTTTTAGGTATTCTGAATTAGGTGCATTTTTCATTGTTTTCCGAATTACATATTTGTGATGGTTTCCGAATTATTTTATGAATCTTGTTTTCCGAATTAAATTTTGCTTTTTATTCCGAATTATTTTCAAACTTTATTTTCCCGCCAATTTTGTCAAGCTTTATTTTTAATTGTTTTATTTTGTTTTATTTTCAAATTTACTTTTTATAAAGTTTTAAATTTGTTTTATTTCTTTATTTTTAGTTTCTATTTTTAAAGTTTTCATTTTTAAATAGTAATAGATAATCAACCTTTCTTGTATTTACCAAGAACAACTGGGTCGCACGTTAAATCCATTTTTCAATTCGAATCGAGTCAAGAGAAACGAACTTAATTAAAATTATGTTATTAACGACCATGTCAGACTTTGTTCAAATTCATTGACTCAAAATTTATTGGTTTATATCATCACTGCCCCATATATAATACTCTGTAAGATGACACCGTCATACTTAACCAATGGTATATAAGGTTATAAAACATAAGTTGAAATCAAATAGGCCATACGGGCCCTATATAAAAGAGGAGATTCATGTTTCCATAGAAACAGAGATTTTCCTCTCGTTAGTCTATATATTAAAGAGGATAATCACGTTTCCATAGGAATAGTCATTCTCCTGACATACATATTAAACTAACCTTTCTTTGTACTCTTACAAACCCACCGTTCTCTCACAAACACACAAAAATCAAATAATAGAACCATCATATAAGCCTAAACAATAGATAGCATATTTAATTTAGACTTTTAGGGGCTCAGATCTGTAAGAGAAAAAGATATGAAATAAATAGGATAAAACAGTCATGGCTGCAAAATAGTGAAAATGAATTACCCCGCCAAGATATTGATAATCTCAGACTTTTTTCAAATTCAATTGTTCAAAATTTATTGGTTTATATCATCACTTCCCCATATATAATACCTTTTATACTCCATCCATAGTACCCCACATCTATATTTGCATTGAAGACCAGCGAGAGAGTCCTATTATATGGGATGACGTTCGTGTTATCGAGGTCCTACCCTCTTTTTGTGACACATATACCACTGTCCATGCGGCGATAATGTACATACCCACCATCTTCGAAGAAGGTACGATCGTTGTATCTGTTTGGGACTTTTTTTTGCACTCGCCATCTTGCATGCACGTGGAATTCATGTTTGCTGCCTCGCATGGGCCATGGGAGAAATTAGGTCCGACACAACTGCGAATGTAGCAGAGTCGGTATCAGGGCCTGGCAATTCTGCTGAAATGTATGCTTGAAGGTGGGCTGGGTCTACAATTCTGTCTTTCTCGTCCAGCCACCAAACGGTATGACAGTGTGGGAGCCCGTGTTTTTGAAACTCGATGGTGTACAGGACTGTCAAACAAACATAAAACAGATTTAACGGTAGAAAATGTGGGCAAAGCGAGAAAAATGAAACCTCAAAAAATCGTACCATACCTCCCGTTACAGTACCGAAAACTCTCGATTCCTTCAAAATCTTAACATATTCCTTGAATTTCTCTTTAAAAATGCGACACGTGACGTCAGGTGTATCAGGGGTCGACAAAAGTGGGAATTGGGCCATGAATCGGTCTATTTCAAACCAGTTTGCATTACATGTGAATGCAATAAAGCACTACGGGTTTCCAAGAGAACGACACAAGGCAAGCGTGTGAAGGTAGTGGTTATGCATGTACCGTGGCCCCCCGGTGAAAGACATAGGCAAAAGAATCCCCTGGCCACATTGCAGCCCCGCCCAGTCGCCTTTGTTCAAAGAATCATACAATCAAGAAAGGTAGTCAGACCGGATGTCGCTTTATTCAGTTCTAACCAAATCCAACCTAGCTGGTTACAAAGCATAAAATACAGTTAGAACATATTGTTGGAATAGACGGCCAGTTCTAAATATCAGACCACAATCACATGCTGGTTGGTGCACTTGGTATTTATAGTACCGGTTCATCGACACGGTTCATGCCGGAATTAGATAACCATGTAGTGTATAAGACAACATTTGAATGACCAGCATATACGTTAGCCGACTACTGATGATGAAAAGTAACCTTGTAGAAACATGAAGTAAATAAGAAATTGTTGAAACGGTTGTTTTAGTATGGTAGCTGGTAAATTAGATGATAGTTGGCTGTCATTTGAGGACCAACATATCGTTTTGGGAAAAGGCGACACATAGAAGCCTCAGGTTGAAGGAAAAAAACTGAAGTTGAATGATTTGCACTAACATGCTCTAGATGTAGGAAAATCTGGGAAAAGGGTAGGATATTATCCCGAATGATTGTTATAGTTTTATCTACAGAAAACACTGGCACCCTCTTGGTTTAGTTGGAAACAACTTGAGATGTCGAATTGTTTATTGCCACCAAAATATCCCCATTTTCTGGAAAAGAACGCCAATAAGTCCTATCATTCTCCTTCGGTTCTCGAGTTAATATATGATACTATGAAGGGGTATCAACCTGACAATGGGTCAAGAAAAGGTAAGTGTGTTGACAACTTTCGGACACTCATGGCGGAGCATGACACTGCCTGTTGGACGTAGGATGGCAACTCAAGCCCGATGCAGTAAGATCAATAGAATGCCGAAAACATAAACATAGGCAGCGTATTCATGGAGATATATTAAGAAGCGAGATATATGAATTACTAAAAAAATCAATCGCCGATTAAAACTTAATTATAATTTTCAGCTGCGAATCTGTGGAGCGGTTCCTGGTGGGTGACAAATAGATTTCAGCATCTTATTCGGAAACGAGACATTATAGGCTCAGATATGGCACCACTAAGGGCAAACCGTACAGGCACGCCATGGCTACAGCACCGAGAGGCTGCCCCGCCAAGATACGTGTAGTCTCAGACTTACCCCGTGTCGTAAAAACTCATCATACCCTCAGATAAGTGACCATTGGATATTAGCATACATGCGCTCAGGCTGCAAACATACAAATATTTCCCCGCCAAGAGGCGCACAACTCAGATCCTCCTCTAGTCTGCTTACGGAGGTTCGAATTTTATCATCACCGACCCGATTAAAACTCAGGTATAATTTTTAGTTGCGCATTTGTGGAACGGTTCCTGGTGGGTGACAATTAGATTTCAGCATCTTATTCGGGAGCGGGACATTATAGGCTCAGATATGGCACCATTAAGGGCAAATCGTACAGGTACGTCATGGCTGCAGCCCCAAGACGCTGCCCCGCCAAGATACGTGTAGTCTCAACCTTAACCCGTGCCGTCAAAGCTCATCATAGCCTCATATAAGTGACCATCGGATATTATCATATGTGCGCTCTGGTTGCAAACATACAAAGTCTGCCACGCCATGAAGCGCACAATCCAAACCCTCCTCTAGCCTGCTCAGGGGTGTTAGAATTTTACCATCACCGACGTTTAGGGGCATTAAAAAGATACATCAGCAGAACCATGGATATGTTACTGGAATAGGCGCCATATATCAAGCACCAACCAAAAGTAATCACATGTATGCCGGCAACCTTATAATGTCGCCTGGATAAAACCAACCAAAAGTATCAAACTAGCATATAGAAAGAACCAGTCAATAAACGACACTCCACAACAGTGTTGGTAATCATAATATTGGGTTTTTATAGCTTACTGATTAGGATACAATCATATGTATGTCGACAACCTTAAAAGGTCGCCATGGCAAAATCAAATGACATTATCAAAACTGTATATCAACAACTCTTCATAATAACTCACTTTTTGCCAAGTATGAAAATTAAGTTCGTTGATTTATGTCTTATCGTCTCGGAGTCTAATCGAATTGATTACTGGTTTAAGTGCGACACATTCGTCTTTTGTTGGATAAAATAATATATTGGTCGTTGTAGTAAAATAAAATTGCGAAACGTTAAAGTAAATGACAGGTAATTAAATCTAAAACTAATTAAACGTAAATGGTGCAATATTTAAAACTTTAAAAGTAAATGACGAGAATTTAAAAACTTGACGAAAAGTAAATTTGACAATTTAATAAAAACACAATCTTAAAATAAAAACAATTTAAAATAAAGTTTAAGAAAATGACGGGAAAAATTAAATTGATACATAAAAATAAAAATGGAAAATAAAAACTAAAATTCTATCGGAAAATCCTCCGTCGGAATCCTGTCGGAATATAGACGTCGAAATACAAACGGAATAACAATAAAAGTATCGGAATACATAAAGGAAGACTATCGGAATGAGAGAATGAACGTATCGGAATACTAAAAATCAAACTGTCGGAATATGTAAACACTAAGGCTATCGGAATGCATAAAATAGACAACGATCGGAATATGGCTGATGAAATTTTGGCAGCACTTAGTCGCAATAAAGCCTTAAGACCCGTCGCAGTGTACGATCGCAATGACCGATCTCAATCACGATCGGAAAAAGGGGGAGGATACTCTATCTGAATATTGATCGCAATAAGCTGTCAGAATGTAAAACCCTAGGCTTTTGCGATGAAGCACCAATCAATCCGATAAAGTGAAATAAGCTAAAAACTCAATAAGCACTTCCAATAAGCACTTATCAAAAACTAAACCAAAGCAATAATAAGATGAACAAAATAAGCTAAAAATTTAAAAAATTTCAAAATGCTAAAAATAAACGAGATTTATAAAATAAACTTTAAGAAAAATTAAACTTTTAAAACTCTTAAATAGAAATAAGCAAAAATCACAATAAGCTAAACCTTAACTCGTATAAAAACTTTGATACGAACAACAAGATAAAAACTTTTACCAAAATAAGCATAAAGATAAAAACTTAAAGATTTAAACGAATCAAACAAGATATTTAAAAACAAGAAGAGAAGAATGAGAATGATAATGAAAACTTGATTAAAGGAAAATAAAGATTCAACAACAAAATTAACTTACTTGGAATTAAAGGCAAGAAATTAAAGAACAATTAAGTAAATGACAATCTAAAAGTGCAAGTAATTATAGATGGAGAGCTAAGTTGTCAAATTAGCTAACAAGACTAAATGAGGTGAAATGTCTCTATTTATAGGGAGAAGGGAAGGAAGTGGTGTTGGTTGCTTCCTTCTTTCTTTTCTTTTCGTCTCGACTCGATTTTAATTCTTTGTCTTTTTCGACGTTGTCTCGGGATTATTTGAACTCGTCTTATAATGTCTTCATTTATTAGACTTGAGTTCTTCGTCTTCAAACTTTCGTCTTTAGACTTTTTCTTCGATAATTCTTTAGAATAGGCCTTGGACTTCCGTTATTTTTGCACTCTTGATCTTTCGACTTCGTCTTTTGTTTTTTTCTTCGATATATGCCCGTGAAAGCCCGTGTTTTTTTCCCTTTTCAGTTTTTGGTCCTAAATCACAACAAAAACACAAACCACACATAATTCCGACATTTACGACATAAAATACACGTTTTAGCTTGGTTATTATTATAATTAAGTGGTAAAAGGATAAGTGTTTTCACACTTATTAAATCCCTTACACTTGACCATTGCAATGTCCTCATGCAATGCATTAATTACAAAACAAGTTTTACATTTTCCATCACAATCAATCCACATTGGCCTTTATTAAAGAAGTAAAATATTTAAAGGAAGAAAACAAGTAAAAGATCAAAAACTTACATTGGGGTTTTGGAATGTCATGAATGATTATCATCCTCAAGTTTCACATTCCCCATACCAAGCTTAAAAACGAGATCATTGTTATTATAAGTTAGCAAACTAACACAAACTCATGTGGGCCAATTATTTACTTAGACTCCCTTATTCCTAGGTGTATCTCTTATATTTTATTGTTGTCTTAAATGATCACGAGGATGCATTGTTGACTTATTTCGATAGTTATTTAGGATGAAAATAGAGTAGGACGATTTAATCAATAGTTACCTAAAGGAGAAAATTTTTTAAAACTGCTTCTCGGGTCCTCTTAAAGTTCATATCTTGGCATAACTCGCTTCACGATTTGAGACCTTTCTCGGTCTGATATTTGGCATTGACTTCATACTTCAAATCTTGAGAGACGTTCATGAAATAATGGTCTTCTATTCATAATAGGAATTCTTCACTTGAACTTTTGAGAGATTCTTCATACTTGGACCATGACTTCCTCATTTTTCTCCAATCTTTATTTGGGATTTTGATATAAAACGATCCACCTCCTTTTAGGACTTGGATCTATTTATCCTCATAACTTGTTAGGGCCTGTTCGGATAGACTTCTCCATGATCTTTAGGAGAGTATCTGCTTTTCGTCGTGTGTCTCGATCCTTCATATTGATTTTTGATAAATGATTCTTCACATCACTTGGGATCTTTAACAACAAAATGTAGCCTTCATGCCTTGTTAGGACCTTATCGGACTCACCAATCTTCGCATCCCGCTTCAATAAGTTATGCCTTGGCTATTAACTCTAATTAATACCGAGCAACTTTTAAACGATCTTGGGCTAGAAGCTAAGTAACATTTCAAATCGTACGACCTTATTTATTGCAATTAAATTTATTAACAAGCGATGGGAGAAAAATCTCATAATCAACTCACATAAATTCATGAAAGAATACCAAACTTATTATCGACTCTATCATCTCTCGTTCTCCACAATTTAAAATCTCAAGGAATGAGACTCGTGGATGCTTAGCCTATTAAATCAAAGTTTTGGGTTTTCAAGTCATCTATAGGATCTTGCAACTTCTTAGACTTTTTCAAGTTTAGAATTCGCATTTTAAAGTTCCCTTGATAAACGACTTTCTAGGATCAATTATAGGAACTTGCGAAAAGTTCTTGTTCTTAATCCGTAAGAGTTAAGACTTTCGCGTTTTAAAGTTCCCTATATAAAAGCCTAGCAAAACTTGACTTAAACACGTTAAGGATACTAGCTAGAGTAAACTTAGATAAGTAAACTCGGGTTGAGTCAAAAGATTCACAACGTTTAAAAATTAAAACCACTTTATTAAAAATTTATTCTAGCAAAGAAAGAAAATAACTATAACAAAAGAAAAACTACTAGGCCAAAATAGATCAAAAAATTTGAAAAATGTCGAAAAATCAATTTTCTAGTTAAAATGAGGACAAATACAAGGAAAAGCCCACTTAACTTCGATAGAAGTCCCCCTACACTTAATATAAACATTGTCCTCAATGTTTAAGCATGTGGGAGTAAACTCCCCTACACTTAGGACATTGTGCACGTTGTTTAAATCTTGCTAAGGAAAGGACAACTAAAGTGATTCCTATTTTAATATTGAAGAATATAAAATAGTGAATCAAAAGAGTTTAGGATAGAACCGGGAAGACGGGAACATGAAATCACGGGTCGTCAAAAGTCATCAAGAATGGATCTTTGATAGCTCGAATCCCTGCAACTGATTAGAAAGAAAACATCAAACACATACTAGGGTATCCCCTACACTTATTAAAAAACATCAAAAAAAGATAGATACTGCGAGTTGCCTCCTGAGAAGCGCTTGTTTTTGTTAGCCGAGTCGTGAGCATGACTCGACCTTGATTACAATGGTATGAAGCTTGAAGAACATCCACCGGGATCAAATACATGGTTTTCATCCATCAAGTAGCACAAGCTTAAGGCGAACAAGGCAAGCCAAAGAAGAGTAGGCAAGGTTCCTAAAAGCAGTTGTTAAGCATGGTGGTAGCAAGGGTTAGGAGGTGCAAGCATATCTCCAAAATTTCCAAAAATCTTTCCTTTTATTTCATCAGATGGATACTGAGATGGCTTAAAAATTACAATACCGGGATCGAACACCTTTTCCTTTAGGGGAAAATAAGACTCAGGCTCAGTAGACCTTGAAGAGGATCCGCTCATAAATCTCACAATCTCATCCTCTGAACACGGATAAAGAGGTGTCAAGATATAAGTACTGCGGATATCGGTGTCTTCCGGCTTCTTCTCCTTTGAAACGGGTTTCTTCATATCCAAAGGAGGATAAAGAGCATCATCAAAGTCCAAAGGAGGAGAATCATTCTCATTTAGGAAGTAAGTATTAAGGAAAGTAGCAAAGTCTTCCTCAAATGAGTAGTCATCCAAAGTAGGATCAAATATTTTTGGCGGAGGATCTTCATCAAAAGTAGGTGCAAGGTCATCATGTGAAGAATCACTCGAAAGAGTATCGACATCATCAAAGTCATCATAAGTTGGCATGTCTTTATACTCAGAAGAAAAATCATCAGAATCATCCATATCAGAACTAGAATCATCATCATAGTCATCATAGATCGATGGAGACTCATGAATTGGTGGGGGGTCTAAATTGGAGAGAGAATCATCCACATCATCATGGAAAAGTGGATTGTCATAGCAAGAATCGAAAAGAGGATTATTGTAGACGAAAAAATCATCAAGCACATTAATCATATTCGTCGATTCTCTTCCATGGGATTTGTTTGTGATCTTCCGCATTTTAAAAACTTGAGCATCATTCCCAACTCTTAAGATTAACTCACATTCGGCAACATCGACTAAGGCTTTTCCGGTTCTCAAGAATGGCCGACCAAGTATTAACGGAATACGAGGGTTCATTTCATAATCAACAACAAAGTCGACCCGAAAAGTGAAGGTACCAACTTTAACAAACATATCTTCGGCAATACCAATAGGGTAGGCGAGAGTGCGATTTGCTAGCTCAAGAGTCATCTTTGTTGTTGTAAAGTCGGGTAATGATAACTTTTTCTAAACACTTAAAGGCATCAGATTTATATTTGCCCCGAGATCAGCTAAGGCTGTAAATTCTTCGGTTTGGTTAAAAGTACATGGTAGCACAAAACGCCCGGGATCTCCAAGTTTTTCCGGAAGTTCTTTAAGAAGGATTGTAGAACAATTTTCATTTAATCGAGTATTAAAAAACTCGGCCATCTTCTCCTTCTTATTAAGCAATTCCTTGAATGCTTTCACAAATTTCGGCATTTGGACAAGTGCTTCAACGAGGCTAATGTTGAAATTCATTTGAGAGATCATCTTCATAAAAGAGGTGACTTGAGCATCCTCTTTAGTAAGCAATTTTATCTTGTCTAACCGAGAAAGATAAGGGATGTTGGGTTTAGGTGGTGTAGGTGTAGCAGTTAAAGGTTGAGATGTTGAAGTTTTAAAGGTGGAAGGTGGGGTTGGTGAAGGGTGTTTCTTGGGTACTTCGTCATTAAAAGGTGGAGACGAGTATGGAGAACTAATACTAGGCATGGGAGTAGGAGGGATAAATGGTGGTGGAGGAGGTGTAGATGGAGTAACTTGAGGAGGGATAGATGGTCCTACTAAATTTGCTCCACTGCGTGTAATAATAACACTCACATTCGCTCTTGGGTTGGTGACGGTATTTGAAGGAAGAGAGCCCGAAGTAGAGGGTTAAGTACTTGGGAGGAAACTAGCCATCATATTCTTCAAATCATTTGTTTGATTACTAAAAGAGGTTTGCATATCATGTCCAAGCTCGAATCTAATATGATTACTTTGCTTAGTGATATCTCCTTTCAAGTTGATGATTTGGCTTTGCAGATTCTTAACTAGCTCTCCTTGGGTCCTCATGAAAGTTTCAACATCTTGATTAATGGGTGGAGCTTATTGAGCGGGTGGGTGATAAGGATTAGAAGCTCGAGGTGGGTTTGGGTTGCTTCTATTGTAGTTGTTGGGGTTGTGTTTTTGAGGAGAAAAACTTGGTAAAAGAAAGTTGTTAGAACGGTAACTTAGCAAGTTACGATCACCTTGAGGTCGGGCTTGGTAGTTTTCCGTTGAATAGTTACCATGAGCTGCATACACGTTTTCCAGATTGTCATGAGTAGAAGGACAATCAGTGTATGAATGAGGACCACCGCAGGTCTCACAAGAAGTTGCTACAACTTTAACTTGTTGTTGATTTGTAGCCAAGAGTTGCATATTTTTGCTCATTCCGACCATTGCGCGGGTCAATTCGATGATATCAGGGTTTGAAGAAGTAGAAGAAACATTGACTCTCGGGTTGTTCTTTGAAGATGCGGATGAATCCCAATTTTTTTGATGAGTAGTCATGTTCTCGATAAGCTCTCTACACTCCTCGGGTCTTCTTTTCATAAATGTGCCACCGGCGGCTACATTAATCGTATCACGATCACGAAAAGTTAAACCGTTGTAGAAAGTATCAATTAAGGTGACGGGGAGCATGTTGTGGTTTGGACATCGATCGATCAAAACATTATATCGTTCCCAAGCATAAAAAAGTGATTCATCAGGTTCTTGTGTAAATCCACTAATTTAATTCCGAAGGCTCGTGACCATGGATGGTGGAAAGTAGCGCGACAAAAAGTGTTGAGTCATCTCATCTCAAGTATGAATTGAATTCTTCGGAAGACGATCAAACCATTTTTCGGCATGGTGGGATAAGGTTTGTGGAAATAGGTGAAGGCGAAGAAAATCCATAGTAACACCGGGCAACTTCATGCTTTGAGTAACGGTAATGAATTTGTCGAGGTGATTTTTTGGCATCATCATCCGGCAATCCGCGAAATGGACAAGTATTTTGGACTTGTTGGATCATGTGATGCTTCAACGAAAACTATGGAGCCATGATTTGCATCGGCGCAATCGGTCCTCCTCGTCCATTCATCGTGGGTTGGGGGAACATTGTTGTTGTTATTCATGTTGGGGTGGGGTGGATTATTGTTGTTGTGCACACCAGCCATATCTAAATCTTCACGAATCTCGGGCTCTGAATAAGATGAAGATCTAGTATGCATACACCTGCAAAAGAAAAAGAAAAAGATACCAAGGATAATTAGAATATATATGTACGTGGAGAAATAAAATCTTTTTGGTGTAAAACTTTGGAAAAAGAATTACTTTTTATAAGTTTTTTAATGTTTTTGTATTTTTGAAAATTTTAATTTTTCGGGAATTTTGAAAAAAATTTAAGCAAGAAAAATAACGTTCACGAGTGAACGGATCCCAAAATTCAACGCGTCTCTCATAGAAAACCGTTAATCTTTACGAAAAGAGCCGGCAGCGGCGCCATTTAATAATTGGCTTTTTGCCAAGTATGAAAAGTTCGTTGATTTATGTCTTATCGTCTCGGAGTCTAATCGAACTGATTACTGGTTTAAGTGCGACTCAGTCGTCTTTTGCTGGATAAAATAATAGATTGGTCATTGTAGTAAAATAAATTTGCAAAACATTAAAGTAAATGACAGGTAATTAAATCTAAAACTAATTAAACGTAGATGGTGCAATATTTAAACCTTTAATAGTAAATGACGAGAATTTAAAAACTTGACGAAAAGTAAACTTGACAATTTAATAAAAACGCAATCTTAAAATAAAGCTAAAATAAAAACAATTTAAAATAAAGTTTAAGAAAATGGCGGGAAAAATTAAATTGATACTTAAAAATAAAAATGGAAAATATAAACTAAAATTCTATCAGAAAATCCTCCGTCAGAATCCTGTCGGAATATAGACGTCGGAATACAAACGGAATAACAATAAAAGTATCGGAATACATAAAGGAAGACTATCGGAACGAGAGAATGAAAGTATCGGAATACTACAAATCAAACTGTCGGAATATGTAAACACTAAGGCTATCAGAATGCATAAAATAGACAACGATCGGAATATGACTGATGAAATTTTGGCAGCACTTCGTCGCAATAAAGCCTTAAGACCCGTCGCAACGTACGATCGCAATGAGCGATCTCAATCACGACCGGAATAAGGGGGAGGATACTATATCTGAATATTGATCGCAATAAGCTGTCGGAATGTAAAACCCTAGGCTTTTGCGATGAAGCACCAATCAATCCGATAAAGTGAAATATGCTAAAAACTCAATAAGCACTTCCAATAAGCACTTATCAAAAACGAAACCAAAGCAATAATAAGATGAACAAAATAAGCTACAAATTTAAAAACTTTCAAAATGCTAAAAATAAACGAGATTTATAAAATAAACTTTAAGAAAAATTAAACTTTTTAAACTCTTAAATAGAAATAAGCAAAAATCACTATAAGCTAAACCTTAACTCGTATAAAAACTTTTATAAGAACAACAAGATAAATTTTTTTACCAAAATAAGCATAAAGATAAAAACTTAAAGATTTAAACGAATCAAACAAGATATTTAAAAACAAGAAGAGAATAATGAGAATGATAATGAAAACTTGATTAAAGGAAAATAAAGATTCAACAACAAAATTAACTTACTTGGAATTAAAGGCGAGAAATTAAAGAACAATTAAGTAAATGACAATATGAAAGTGCAAGTAATTAAAGGTGGAGAGCTAAGTTGTCAAATTAGCTAACAAGACTAAATGAGGTGAAATGTCTCTATTTATAGGGAGAAGGGAAGGAAGAGGTGTTAGTTGCTTCCTTCTTTCTTTTCTTTTAGTCTCGACTCGATTTTAATTCTTTGACTTTTTCGACTTTGTCTCGGGATTATTTGAACTCGTCTTATAATGTATTCATTTATTAGACTTGAGTTCTTCGTCTTCATTAAACTTCCGTCTTTAGACTTTTTCTTCGACAATTCTTCAGAATAGGCCTTGGACTTCTGTTCTTTTGCACTCTTGATCTTTCGACATCGTCTTTTGTCTTTTTCTTTGATAAAAGCCCGTGAAAGCCCGTTTTTTCTTCCCTTTTCACTTTTTGGTCCTAAATCACAACAAAAACACAAACCACGCATAATTCCGACATTTACGACATAAAATACACGTTTTGGCTTGGTTATTATTATAATTAAGTGGTAAAAGGATAAGTGTTTTCACACTTATTACTTCATAACACCGCTGATAATCATAATAGTGGGGTTAAATACCTTGCTATAATTTACACACCAAACAACAACCATGGAAGTCAAATTCGTCATCACAATGGCAGTATGAAACATACAAAAGCAAAAGAACAACTGCATAACGAAATACATCACTTTCACAAACGGATCATTACAAAGTGCATAACTTAAAAGAGCTAAGTAGGAAGCCATAAGAATACGTGAGCTTACAAGCGTTTGTGAACAGGATCACCACAAAAATAGGAAAGACGAGCAACCAATGGAAATGCGTAGCCACTCCACAAATGATGCAAACCCAGATCAATTGGGTTGCTGATGACGCTATATATATGGATGCAACACCCACAAAATCAAGGGACACCATCGTGACACCAATTAGGTACCCAACGGTTAAGATGTGTTCACAATAGCCACCGCGAAAGCGGATGTAGATTCGTGATAATCTTTGTATTTCAAGAGGGTTGATGTTTTTCTAGAGAGAGAAGTGAAAGAAACTATGTGTATTACTTTGAGAAATGAAACAACCAACACCTCTTTCCATAGTGGAAAGAGGTTCATATATAACCAAGTCCTTAAGTGGACTTGGGCCTTCGGCCCATGAACATGCTCATGGGTCGGGCTATTCATAAACATTACTTAAACAATACTACGAGCCTATAACTATATTGTTGGAGTGACCGAGACTTTCTTTATACGTAAAACGTATTTCCAACAATCTCCCCCAAAGGGAGGTCACTCCAAATTTACAAAGTCCTAATCTAGCTTGTTAGATCTTGTTCTTGAGCTCGAGTCCACTTTCTCTTTTCTTCTTTATCTTTTCTTCTTTTTGCCCATTGGTTGATTCGTAAAAACCCTATTATTTTGAAGACATGGTCTTTGGGTACTCGTATTTGTAAAGAAGAGTTGACTCGAATTCCAATTTGGGTAAAGCTTCATGATGTCCCCTTACAGGTGTTTGAAGAGGAAGGAATTAATTTGATTGCTTCTTTTCTGGGTAGGCCTATTATGTTTGACTCTTTTACAAACTCTATGTGTAAAGACTCATGGGGGAGGAGTAGCTTTGATAGATGTCTTATTGAAGTTCAATCTGATGTTGATTTAGTTGAAGTTGTTTCTATTGGTGTCCCATCACTTTGTAGTGATGAGTACACTAAAGAAACAATCAGGGTTGAATATGAATGGAAACCTCCTCGGTGTGATGCTTGTAAGATTTTTGGTCATGATAGTGATGTGTGCCCAAAAAAGGTTGTGACTGCTTCTAGTTCTACTCCTGCTACGGAGCCTGTTGAAACATCTAAGGATGGTTTTCAAACAGTTGGCAAGAAGAGAAGGAACAAGAAGCCCAAGTCTAATAAGTATACTGGTCCTACGGTTCTCCCGACTGTGAAGTTTCAGCCTAAAGCAACCCCTAGTGTTCCCACGAATGGTGGTAAATCTACAGGTAAATCTCTTTATCCTAACGAGAAGGAAGTGGTTTCTTCATCATTAGACGGTAATGTGGCTATGCCTAATCCATTTGCAGCTTTAGCTAATGATGGTGACGCGGATGATGAGGATGTTGAAAATATTTATGATGAAACAGTTAATCTTCTTGATACTGGTGGAGGATCTCCTTCCATGAGTGGTGCGGGATAGGTGTTTTATCTGAATGTTGTTTTCTATTCTAGTTGTAGATTTGTTTGTAACTAGGTGTTGAGGTGTTTATGGTCTGTCATGAACACTAGTTTATCAAGCTTTTGGATTGAGGTTAATGCGGTACTTCAGCCGCATTCCATGTGAACTTTATATGGTTTTTTGGTTAATATATTTACCGGGTAACTCCCATTACCAAAAAAAATATCAGGCTTTTGCTTGGAACATGTTCTTTTGGCCTTTCACGTGCAATCTCTATCTTCTTGTGATGTTCACCTCTTCATGACTTCATCTCCCACACACCTATCCTTTGTTGAATTCTTGAAAGTTTCAAAGTCAATACAGCGGAAGACTTTTAGGTCAGACTTTCTTGAATTTGCTGAAATATTTGAAGCAGAAGGAATACGTATGTGAGGACGACTTCAACAGGTACACCGTAACGCCACCGTCTTCGAATGCAGCAACATAATAAGACACGAATAAAATGGCTTTGACATTTTATTCTAATTCGGTAGCATTTTACCTCCGGTCGGTGAAGACCGTTGGACGATATCAGATTTCGTACCTGTGACGGATAGTTTCAATTAAGTAACTTCCTGACAGGATTTCGCGGGTAAAGTCGTTCTCTTTATTCGATCGTCCAAAGCTGACTGCGAACATAAAGAGTGAATCATTCGATTTAAAATCCTTATGATTGAAGACATCAATTCATGAAACCTGGAACAAGTGAATTTCAATTAATATTTTCACCATCGTTGCTTTCCAGTTGTCACGAGCTTGATTGTGACACCCTACCATGGCGGAATATGGGACTGATGAGACTGCTTTTATACATGGTCTTATCGTCCAAATCGAGCTTAAAATGCATAAAATATCATTAAAACTACCAAATATATGCTCGTGTTTGTTACTTGTGTATTTTTAGGTACAGATATTGAGGAAATGGCAAAAGATCACAAGAATGAAGCAATAACGAACACGAGAAATGAAGTCGCACAAAGAACCGGGCCCAAATCATGGATTTTTTAGAATTACCCTTGAAGAATTGAAGATTGGCAAGAATGGTCCCTCAACTTTTGAAGACTTGTCACTTTTGGCCCTTGTAAAACTCAACTATTACAAGTATGGCCCTTAAGTTTCAAGATTGTACATGTTTGGTCCTTGAAAATTCTAAAGTTTACAAGATTAGCCCTTGGTTTCATCATCTTAAACTTGGAAGGACTGAAATTGTAATAAGCTCAAAGTACAAAACAAAGGGAATTGAGAAATGCTGTTGGTAACTTATAAAGACAAGATTAAGGGAAGTGAAGGACTGAAATTGTCCAAACATCCAAACCCCCATCACCCTATCACCCCATGACACGTCACCCCACTTAAAACCCCATCCAATCAAATCCCTCCATTCCCACACGTCACAACCCACTTAACTGATTTATTAATCAGTTTTGAAAAATGGGAGTAAACAAGTTTTTTAAAAAACTTAATTATGTTATACCAATCAAACTCTACCCTCCTAAACCCAATTAACCATAAACCCTAGAACCTAAATTCGACAAAACAAAGGGTTTTCTTGTTATAATTTCCAGAACAATGATTTACCCAATCCCAACCAAAACCCACTTCACAAAACCCTCTCCCACTCACCCAAATGGTCCCCACGTCCTTCCCCTGCTTCCCCTCTTTTGGCAATTAAAGAATCTTGCATACCAATCTATGGCCAACAATGAATCCTTGTTCCCAAAGATATAATGGACGATGGAGATGTGTCTACAACAACTGGAAATCACATGCTCACACTTTGACCAGATTCTTCACAAGACATCCAAGGGCAAATTCGACAAATTCATAGCTAGGGTTTCTTAACTTCATGTTTTTCTAGCAGCTTCTCTACTGTAGTATAAAGGGGTGGCATGTACCCCTTTTCTAGTCGTTCCAGATTTTTGTACAATTTTAAATTTCAAGTAATGAAAATGAAAAAAGTTTGAATTGCATAATCTGAGTTCCCATTGTTTCCTCTTGTTTGTTTAATACTTATTGCTTGATTAAAAACATCTTTGGATGAAAAAGGTTTCATTTTTATCAAAAATCAGTTTAAGAAAATTTGTTTGAAAAAGCCCTTTTTCTTATAAGCTTAAAGAGATAAGCTAGCTTAATCAATAAGCTAGACTTATACTCTCATAAGCCTTGAGTATCCAGGTCACTTTTCTTGTTTCTTTGTCTTAGCAGGAATCACAAATTTGGCATATTGGATGTTGTTGGTTTTTGAAGCCATCATCATCATTTTCCTGTGCATACCAACAAAACCTTTCTTTGAAGATGATCAGCTCAAGCCCGGGCTTGATGGAGAAGGCAAAGCAGCCTTTGTGATCCCTGGTTGTAGGGTCACAAGGTAAAAACTTGTTCTTCCTATAATTGCTTAGATAGCTATGAGTTTTTGGTGATTTTTAGAGTTTAGTTGTTAGGATGAAGGACAAATGCTAGATATTGCTCTCTTGTCAGTTTAGAACATGCTAGGGATGATTTGAATGGGTTTGATGCAAGTTAGGTTAGAAATCTTTGTTAAAATTTCATGTTTCTGTTTTTAAGGGGTGTTTGGATTTAGGTATTAGCATGAGTTTGTGAGAAACACTTGGTCTTAAATCTGTCTAAGCCCACTCCCTTTGGTAGCTTTGAGTTTTATTAGTTGATTGAGTAGGATTTGGAAAGCTTTGTGAAGTATTGCATGCTAGTTTTGGTAAAACATTGCCTAAAATCAGTAAACTGCCTTAACTGCATGATTTTTGTGAATTTTTGCCATAGAAATCTTAGAGGCTGTTAGGAATCAGGGTAAGTTAGGATTTGTATGTGCTTTGAGGGAGTTTGTGAGTGGATTGAGTGAGTTTTGGCCAACCAAAACTCACCCAACTGCCAAACACATCAGCAAAACTGCCTAAGCCTCTTTTTCTGATTCACAGTAACTTTAAAGGGCTTTTTGAGCTTCATTTTGTGAATCAACTTGTTGTTTTTAGCTATCTATTGACTCCCCACAACCCAACTGGTTGTGGGGGTGCCTTTGTTTGCCCACAAAACCAAGAAAAAAGCAAGATACAAGCTAAAAAGTGCCCAGACCCAAATTTTTGTGAAAGCAGTGGGAACTCACTTCCCACTGCTAGTGTAAAGGTTTCCCCTGCTAAGCAAAAAGACAAAAGGGGTCACATGTCATCGTCAGTTTTCATAATTTTTTGTCTTTAGTGACCAAAAATGGGAATTAGACTTTGAAACCAGTTTTGTTATTTTTCTTATTTTATTTATGATTTTTCTGTTTAATTAATTTTTATTTTATTGTTCATTTAGTATTTTTCACATTTAATAGCAATTTTTAATTAACTTTTAATTTCTGAATTTTGTCTTTTAGTGTAAAATTTTAAGATTTTTTAGTTTTAAAAATTTTCTTATATTTAGAAAAACATTTTAAGGTCTTTAGTTAAAAAAGTTTTTACTGTTCACCTTTTATTTAATTTTTAGAATTAATTTAAGTGAATTAGTGTTTTAATTGTATACTGTTTTGTCTTTTAGTGAAAAATATTTGATTTTTCAAACTTTTTCATTTTTCTACTGTTCATTAGGGTAAACTAGGATTTTTAAAATTGTTCAATTAATTTTGTCATTATTTTATTATTTTTATGATTATTTTAGTTTAAAAATAGTTTTTAGAGATTTAAAAATAGAAAAATAGTTTTTTTAAAATTTAGGAAAAATACTTTTTAGTTTTAAAATAATATAAGTGAGTTATTTGTCCAATAAAATAATATTTTGGGCTTTTTCTTAATCATATTTAATTTTTGGGCTTTAATTAGCATTAAAAATTGAATATTTAATTAATAAAAGGTTTAAAAATATATTTATTGGATTTTTATCCTTATTTATATTATTTTGAACTACTTTTTCATTTTTAATTTGTTTTTAGCTTAAAATTTTTAAATTTTCACGTTTTACGTACTTACGTTCGCGTTTTACGTCTTTCGTCGTAGTTTAATTGTAATCGTAGTTCGTCTTAGTTTTCTTTCTTTTCTCATCTAAAAACGTCACTACCCCAAACTTTTGATTATACTTATTGGCACATTAATCCACACACCTCCTCGAGAACGAACCCGCATTTGTTCGGTTTCGCGTTTTTCCTAAAACGTGCAACTTAATACTTGCCCATTATACGCTCTTTTTCCTAAAAGACGTGTTTCTACGACTATCAAAATGGCGCCGCTGCCGGGGAGGTGTTTTCAGTGTGCCATTATTAGTATCGTGTTTTTGTGAGTGGTGCGTTTTTGCTTTTCACATTTTGAAAAGCGTGAATATCGTACATACTCATTTTTGTTATTTTTCTTATTATATTATAGTATCCAAATAAATTGTGTTTAGTTTTCCTAAATTAAACACACAACATCATTTTACTATATTGTAGATATATTGGTTTTCGTTTTTATTGTGAATATTATTAATATATTGTACTTACGTAGAACAATAAAAATACAAGTACTCCAAATACGTGAGAAATCACAACGTTGATTCGGGATTTCATCACTCGATCATTGTATTCGAATCCAAAGCAAAAGTAAAAGGTAAAATAGATAAATACTTTCGTGAGGCTTAATTTCAATTAACACAAACTATAAGGTGGGTATAAGGAGGTTGTATTTCACGGCCTAAGGGAAAAAGGCTCTTAAGTGCTTAGCGCCGCCTCGTTTCCCCCGCTTGCTTGTGCGTGTTTTGAGAAAAAGGGCTAATCGAGGGTTTGCCAACCAAAGTATTATCTACGCATATATATTTGCTTGTTTTCAAGATTAAACCCTCTTGAACGTTTTGGTGTTCCACCAACGTTCTAAAGTCATCGAAGGCGTTCACTCCACGTGATCGTTTTCATTCCTTGAGGCTCCTTTAATCGAGAAAGTCGATTCGAGGAGAGATTTGTAGATTTTTGTCTACATAATACATTCAAAATACCAAAAAAATTAAAAAACAATCAAAAGCACAAAAATAATCTTCTACATTCCCTCTAATTTCATAATTCTCTTCTTTCACCCTCTATAACGTTTAATTCTCGTAACACCGTTCTCGTTGCATCATGTCGAATCATGGTGGTTATTATTCGTGTCCAAATTGTGGAGGCCCGCCCGATGGTGCCAATTGTTTTTATTGTGAGGTTATTGGAGGTCGAGGGGGTTATCTTTATAACCCCGCTCCACGTGATCATGGTCCCAATTTTCAATCTTACGACCAAGGTCACCCATCGTCTTCATTTTATTCATCGTATGATCCGTCTTTTAATTGCAATAATGAGTCTTTTCATAATGCCTTTAATGATTTAGTGAGACGAAATAATTAGAAATTAACGATGGTGGAAGAACAATTGTCTAGCCTTAAGGAAACTTGTAATAAACGAATGGCAACCCAAAGGGACACTTTCCAAAAAATGGAAAACGATTATGACACCCATATTGAAGAGCAACAACGTTTGTATGATCAAAATGAAGAGATGTGGAAAGGATATGTGGATAGCATTAAGGAAAATCATGCTATTGAAAGAGAAAATTATGATAGAGAGAGAGATAAAATTCTTTCAATGTTCGAGGGCTTAGTGGAAAAATTTAATTCTTTGTCTAATAACACCAATCCTAATTCCGAGGGAGAGGTTAAAGCCTTATCGACTCCTAAGAATCGTACGTCCCGCATTGATCCATATCTCTCGAATTTTAGAGTCGTGCAACCTTCATCGACTTGCAAAACCGTAGAGGAAACGAAAAAGTCATCCAACGAAGTTTTGAAAAATGTTTTTGAAAATAAACCAAAGGAAAAACTCGTAGGATACTTGGGAGTTTTAAATCTAATACCTTGTGAACCTAATTTTTCTAATGAGGATGAAATTATTGAGGATTTTCTAAATCAATATACACTTAATTTTGACAAAGAAATTCCATTAAATGATTTTAAAGAAGAAAAATGTGAAAAGGTTTTTAAGGAAAGCATTGAACCCTCGTCTTTACAAGATGAACGAAAATTAATTCCGAAGGGACGTGTTAGTAGTTTTGCTAAAATGTTTGAAAACCCACGTTCGATCCCTTCGAAGGACAAAGTTGAAACCGTCAAGGCAAAATCGTCACGAGACGAGCCTTTTACTCCTAATCCCACACCCAGTGAGATTTTGGATTTATCGTGTGAGAATTCCGCCGATGGCCTTGCTAACATCGATACGTTTTTCGATATCGAGGTCGAAACGACAAAGGCAAAATCTTCAATCGAAGAGCCTTCTTTTCCTAGTTTCACGACGGTTGAAGCTAGCGACTCGATAATCGACGACTTTATTGTTCGACCTCTTCCACGAGGAAGAGAAGACGTTTTTGATCCCGATGGTGATTTTTTCGAGATCAAACGTATTCTTGATGATCCACCTTCTATTTTCGAGTTTGATGAGGACCGTTGCGTTAGCCCGGAGGGGGATGTTTTATTAGTCGATTCAAGTTTTAAAAATTCAAATCCTCCTCCCGCCTTTAAGATAAATGTGGAAATTTTAAGTGTGCCTAGAATTGTTTTAGAAACACCAAATATTTTCAATTTAATCAACTTGGGTTTTCGTAACAATGAGTTAAAAAATGAAAAAGGGAATGATTTTAAAATCAATTTTAAAGATTTTCCAATGATAACTCCGTCATCACCTCGCTTAATTGAGCTTGCTACAAACGCGTCTACTTCTTTTGACGATGTTTTGTGTGGATCTAGTATGGGGGAAGACCCATTTGTTCCCTCACACTTCTCCACCGAGGACGAGATTTTTGACCCCGGCATCACGTTTAAGATAAAATCTCGGTCTTTTACCGAAGTAGTCACTAGAAAATATTTCTACACTTACGGTGAGAGTTTACCTCGAGTAACTCGATTTTTATGCCCAACCAATGTCCCACCCTTCTCTTCTCATCCTATTTTCTTGTGTCCCTTTGGGGCGTTGTTACTTGAAGTCGTGTTGTTTCGTTTATCATCCGAAAACGAAGACACAATCTTTGATCCCGGTATAGAGGTTTTGCCTTTATACACGGTTGCTTTTGGGCCTTGATTACATGTAAGCCCCACCAAAAATTGACCATACCATTATTATCCCTAAATGATCACATTTATGGGGATTCGAGTCGAGCTTTTGACTCGGTTATCAAAAACAAGGTGCCTCGTGGGGGAGACCCATGCTTATCCATGTACATATTATTGCTTTCTAATGTAGTTTAATGTGAGGGGATTTGTGCCCTTCCAACCTTTGTTCCGTGGTTGTTTGTGCATTGTGGTTTTTAGATCATGATCTTCACGATTGGAGCCTCTCGTGTTCGTTTTATGGGAGCACTCGATCGTTTGCTTTGGAGGCCTTTCCCAATATCCATGATATATCCTTTTGATGTTCTAACCATAGGTTTATAGCACACTTCATAAACGGCTATTAACTTATTGGTTACACCCTTTCCATGCTAGATTAGGCATTTGACTACGTCTCTAGTATGGGGGTGTTTGCACCCCTAGACTCGAAACATTGAGGACAATGTTTAACTTTAGTATGGGGGCGTGAATAGATACTTGCCTTGCCAAACCTTCACGCTTTCCAAAGTTTATCTTTTTGTTTATCGTTTTGTTGCAAAATAAGGCTAAAAATGGCCAAATTTTAAAATTTTATAAGTGTTTGAAGACACGAATGTAGGTTTTCTGATGGCGAGAATAAGAGTAATTTTTGACTCGACCGTGCGTGTTGAGCACTTAGCTTTGATTCCTTAACTCACATTAGGCTAAGTCTCTTAAATGAGGACGAGAAATGATAGAGTTAATTATAAGTTACTATGCTAAACGTAGACTACTCGTATTCTTTCAAAAACTCATGTGTTCTCGTTATTTGCTTATTCTCCCTTCGCTTGTAAATATTTTTTGCTTAATAAATATTGACTTAGCGGTTTAGTTAGGATTGTTGGGTTTCTAGTCTTTTCTAGTAGCTTCCGTGTAATTAAATTAGGAAGACATTAAGGTATCGCCAGCGTCACGGTTTTGAAGTATTGGCACCCGAATTATCGAAAGCTTCACCTAATAATAAGATTTCAAGTGCTCACCTAAATATAGCAAACAAATTTGAAGCCCCACAAGGCCTAAAATCTATGCAAAATTGAAAGTGAATCAAGCCTTAATCTTCGAAGCTTTAAAGATCCAAAATTCGCTTTAGCGTGAGGATATACGTATTTGGCTAATAAAACCACCGATGATGGCGGATAATAAAAGGCAAGGCAAGACCAAAGTCATAATAAAAGCTTCATGGCGAAGTTGAATAAAAGATGGAGGTAAACCAAAGATAATAAGGCCCTTCCGTTAGGGGGCGTATAAAAGTCTTGGTAATAAGTCTCATGTTCAAAACCGTTATAAAACCGTGTTTATCGATTCTTCTTGTCAACTTAATTTTTTAACATCGTTGTCTATTAGGAGGGGTTATTGATTTGATGGTCTTAGTTACACCGTTAGGACTCTATTTTTAGACCTAAATCTCTATTATCGCATTAGTCAACGATGTATCCTCGAGATCATTAAAGACATAATAAAATATAAGAGATACAACTTAGGAATAATGGGAGAATAAGTACGTGATTGGGGCATATGAGTAGTGTTAGCATTACTGACTTATAATGACAATGATCTCAGTGCACGCTTGGCATGGAATTAAGGTGAAAATCGAGGACGACAAAATTATTTCTAACGAAGCACTCATGTGTTCTTGTTCTATGAACCTAAACGTCCCATTTTGCGATGAAAATCATACATTATGTCTAAAACAAAAGTAGTAGTAATAGTAGTAGTGTAGCTACTTTATCATTTCAATAAAGTGAATAAAAATGAATTTTGGAGATGCTTTGATACTTTATTCTAGCATTGCATGAGGGCACGGCAATGGTTTAGTATGGGGGAGTGATGAGACTGCTTTTATACATGGTCTCATCGTCCAAATCGGGCTTAAAATGCATAAAATATCATTAAAACTACCAAATATATGCTCGTGTTTGTTACTTGTGTATTTTTAGGTACGGATATTGAGGAAATGGCAAAAGATCACAAGAATGAAGCAATAAGGAACACGAGAAATGAAGTCGCACAAAGAACCGGGCCCAAATCATGGATTTTTTAGAATTACCCTTGAAGAATTGAAGATTGGCAAGAATGGTCCCTCAACTTTTGAAGACTTGTCACTTTTAGCCCTTGTAAAACTCAACTATTACAAGTATGGCCCTTAAGTTTCAAGATTGTACATGTTTGGTCCTTGAAAATTCTAAAGTTTACAAGATTAGCCCTTGGTTTCATCATCTTAAACTTGGAAGGACTGAAATTGTAATAAGCTCAAAGTACAAAACAAAGGGAATTGAGAAATGCTGTTGGTAACTTATAAAGACAAGATCAAGGAAGTGAAGGACTGAAATTGTCCAAACATCCAAACCCCCATCACCCTATCACCCCATGACACGTCACCCCACTTAAAACCCCATCCAATCAAATCCCTCCATTCCCACACGTCACAACCCACTTAACTGATTTATTAATCAGTTTTGAAAAATGGGGGTAAACAAGTTTTTTAAAAAACTTAATTATCTTATACCAATCAAACTCTACCCTCCTAAACCCAATTAACCATAAACCCTAGAACCTAAATTCGACAAAACAAAGGGGTTTCTTGTTATAATTTCCAGAACAATGATTTACCCAATCCCAACCAAAACCCACTTCACAAAACCCTCTCCCACTCACCCAAATGGTCCCCACGTCCTTCCCCTGCTTCCCCTCTTTTGGCAATTAAAGAATCTTGCATACCAATCTATGGCCAACAATGAATCCTTGTTCCCAAAGATATAATGGACGATGGAGATGTGTCTACAACAACTGGAAATCACATGCTCACACTTTGACCAGATTCTTCACAAGACATCCAAGGGCAAATTCGACAAATTCATAGCTAGGGTTTCTTAACTTCATGTTTTTCTAGCAGCTTCTCTAGTGTAGTATAAAAGGGGTGGCATGTACCCCTTTTCTAGTCGTTCCAGATTTTTGTACAATTTTAAATTTCAAGTAATGAAAATGAAAAAAGTTTGAATTGCATAATCTGAGTTCCCATTGTTTCCTCTTGTTTGTTTAATACATATTTCTTGATTAAAAACATCTTTGGATGAAAAAGGTTTCATTTTTATCAAAAATCAGTTTAAGAAAATTTGTTTGAAAAAGCCCTTTTTCTTATAAGCTTAAAAAGATAAGCTAGCTTAATCAATAAGCTAGACTTATACTCTCATAAGCCTTGAGTATCCAGGTCACTTTTCTTGTTTCTTTGTCTTAGCAGGAATCACAAATTTGGCATATTGGATGTTGATGGTTTTTGAAGCCATCATCATCATTTTCCTGTGCATACCAACAAAACCTTTCTTTGAAGATGATCAGCTCAAGCCCGGGCTTGATGGAGAAGGCAAAGCAGCCTTTGTGATCCCTGGATGTAGGGTTACAAGGTAAAAACTTGTTTTTCCTATAATTGCTTAGATAGCTATGAGTTTTTGGTGATTTTTAGAGTTTAGTTGTTAGGATGAAGGACAAATGCTAGATATTGCTCTCTTGTCAGTTTAGAACATGCTAGGGATGATTTGAATGGGTTTGATGCAAGTTAGGTTAGAAATCTTTGTTAAAATTTCATGTTTCTGTTTTTAAGGGGTGTTTGGATTTAGGTTTTAGCATGAGTTTGTGAGAAACACTTGGTCTTAAATATGTCTAAGCCCACTCCCTTTGGTAGCTTTGAGTTTTATTAGTTGATTGAGTAGGATTTGGAAAGCTTTGTGAAGTATTGCATGCTAGTTTTGGTAAAACATTGCCTAAAATCAGTAAACTGCCTTAACTGCATGATTTTTGTGAATTTTTGCCATAGATATCTTAGAGGCTGTTAGGAATTAGGGTAAGTTAGGATTTGTATGTGCTTTGAGGGAGTTTGTGAGTGGATTGAGTGAGTTTTGGCCAACCAAAACTCACCCAACTGCCAAACACATCAGCAAAACTGCCTAAGCCTCTTTTTCTGATTTACAGTAACTTTAAAGGGCTTTTTGAGCTTCATTTTGTGAATCAACTTGTTGTTTTTAGCTATCTATTGACTCCCCACAACCCAACTGGTTGTGGGGGTGCCTTTGTTTGCCCACAAAACCAAGAAAAAAGCAAGATACAAGCTAAAAAGTGCCCAGACCTAAATTTTTGTGAAAGCAGTGGGAACTCACTTCCCACTGCTAGTGTAAAGGTTTCCCCTGCTAAGCAAAAAGACAAAAGGGGTCACATGTCATTGTCAGTTTTCATAACTTTTTGTCTTTAGTGACCAAAAATGGGAATTAGACTTTGAAACCAGTTTTGTTATTTTTCTTATTTTATTTATGATTTTTCTGTTTAATTAATTTTTATTTTACTGTTCATTTAGTATTTTTCACATTTAATAGCTATTTTTAATTAACTTTTAATTTCTGAATTTTGTCTTTTAGTGTAAAATTGTAAGATTTTTCAGTTTTAAAAATTTTCTTATATTTAGAAAAACATTTTAAGGTCTTTAGTTAAAAAAGTTTTTACTTTTCACCTTTTATTTAATTTTTAGAATTAATTTAAGTGAATTAGGGTTTTAATTGTATACTGTTTTGTCTTTTAGTGAAAAATATTTGATTTTTCAAACTTTTCATTTTTCTACTGTTCATTAGGGTAAACTAGGATTTTTAAAATTGTTCAACTAATTTTGGCATTATTTTATTATTTTTTATGATTATTTTAGTTTAAAAATAGTTTTTAGAGATTTAAAAATAGAAAAATAGTTTTTTAAAATTTAGGGAAAATACTTTTTAGTTTTTAAATAATATAAGTGAGTTATTTGTCCAATAAAATAATATTTTGGGCTTTTTCTTAATTATATTTAATTTTTGGGCTTTAATTAGCATTAAAAATTGAATATTTAATTAATAAAAGGTTTAAAAATATATTTATTGGATTTTTATCCTTATTTATATTATTTTGAACTACTTTTTCATTTTTAATTTGTTTTTAGCTTAAAATTTTTAAATTTTCACGTTTTACGTACTTACGTTCGCGTTTTACGTCTTTCGTCGTAGTTTAATTGTAATCGTAGTTCGTCTTAGTTTTCTTTCTTTTCTCATCTAAAAACGTCACTACCCCAAACTTTTGATTATACTTATTGGCACATTAATCCACACACCTCCTCGAGAACGAACCCGCATTTGTTCGGTTTCGCGTTTTTCCTAAAACGTGCAACTTAATACTTGCCCATTATACGCTCTTTTTCCTAAAAGACGTGTTTCTACGACTATCAGGGACGCAACGCATGGATATCATCACAACAATAGCGTGTCCATAGAGAGAACTATAAGAATTAGAAATGTCATAAAAGGTGACACAAATGTCATGACAATATTTCATCAATGCAGGAGTTTAGGTAAGTAGGTAACAGTCCTACCTCTTACCCAAGACAAACAAATAACACAAACAAATCAACATATAGGTTCATAGTATCACTTATTGAAACAAACAGAAAAATAAACTAAGAAGGAACGGGGATCTCCTTCTAAATGAATTCTTACGTGACTCCAATTCTATCCTCATATGTTCTCACGCTTAACCACTTTATCACCTGAAAGAGACACTAAAACACGTCAACATAATGTTGGTGAGAGTCATAGGTTTAGACTCCAACCGAAAATAGATTATAATAAGCTGTGAACAACCATAAACCACTAAACATATGGACAATTTGCTACAAGTATGCATTAACAACTAACATTCAAGATCAATCATTCCAAACCAAATCCAAGGCTCCCAGCCTTACCAAACACCATGGTACCATAGGCGCCCATACACCTATGTAACAATCCCAAGGCCCCGCCTTGTCATTATCCATTGGTCTCATGGATGCTCACACATCTATGTACCTCCCTAAGGCCCCGCCTTGTCAACATACCCTTGGTACCAAGTCAAACCACAATAACTGAGACGGTACGTGTCCCCCGATCCAAATCATAAACACAATCAAGAATCACATAGCAGTTAATCACATAAGTGCACACACAAGTTCATCACAAACCATAAAAGAATTCACAGCATTAGTTACAAAACCATACAGTGTCTCTTCCATCCCATCTGGAAGTGAAAATCATTAAAAGATATGGGACTATGAAACTCACCTGATTGAGCTTCTCCAAAATCCGCGCACTAGCAAAAAGCTAACAAACAAAGCACACAATCAAAACATGAACCAAACACTAAGATGGCTCATCAACCCATGATGGACATCAAACCTTCTACCATATATATACCTCATTTATATGCTCTAAGCATCTCATTACACCCCTCTATAAAGCCCTTAACTTAGTTTACTTCATAACCCGTCTCGTTAACATTTTACCCAAAACAGTCCCGATTTTTAGGTCTCCAAACTATAAGCCAAACGCCCACCTAACCATACCCATGATCTCTGTAGAGGAAACCCTATACCCCTACATATGTCAGCTAACTCCTCCTTTTTGCCCCAACCTTAAAGCTACTGTTAAGGCCCCGATATATATATATATATATATATATATATATATATATATATATATATATATATATATATATATATATATATATATATATATATATATATATATATATATATATATATATATATATATATATATATATATATATATATATATATATATATATATATATATATATATATATATATATATATATATATATATATATATATATATATATATATATATATATATATATATATACTTTCGCCTATCCGCATATTATCGATTTTGAACATATAAAAAGTTTGTTATGATTAGGGGGTCTTACCCTAACCCATTTGCTTATCCACCCTTCAGGTCTCTTATTTAATATATAAAACAACTACCAAGCTCATTAGAAGGCTCAAGTGTACTCATAAGTACCCCGATCACCTTAAAACATTAAATTAAACCCGACTGATTTCAAAACTGTTTTGACCTCTGACTGTTTAACCTGTATTTGACCCACCTCCCGACCTCCAATTTAGTTCTTGTTTCTTGCATTTTAAATCCACTTCAAATACCTATTCAGGGATGCTTGGATCGCAAAATAAGAGTTTGTAGAACTCTAGATATGATCAAAACAAGTGACATAAAATTTTGCCCAGTTTTTAGAAACGAATTTAACACAATTAGCTTAATTAATTACCATCACCATGTATAATTATTATCTCTAATTAATCTAATCATGTTTATACCATTATAATACAGAATTCATAATTAACTTAACCCTAGATCCATCATGTATTGATTGTAAGAGAATTAAAAACAATTTAATTATAAAGTGTATTGAAGATTTTACCTTAGAATTTTTGAAAGAAGAAAAATTAATGAAGAACCCTAAATAGACTCCATTGATTTCTACTTAAGCTTGATCTCCAGGGGATTATGATGTGTTTTTAGTTAATAAAAAGTCTTTATATAATTTCCTAACAACTCCTTGGCCCATTACAAAAGCCCGGTTCCCTTTTTTCCTTTTTTTTCCCTTTTCTTTCTTTTTAATCGGCCTAAACCAACTTTAACATATATTTTTTTATTTTTTTTTATTTTTATTACTTATTATTATGTTATTAATAATACCTTAATTAACCTTAATTTATTTCAGCTCCTAAAGTCTACGAAACCTTAAACCGTAAAACTAGTCAATTTTACGCGTATACAGAAAAAAACGTAAAATATATAGTTTTAAAAAAATCTTAAATTTTGAAATAAACTTTATAAATAAGTCCTAAATGAATTAAAATCATCCCGAAAAATACTCACATGACTAAACACCTTACCCGAGACCTCTAAATGCTAAACCCCAATTCGTAAAAAAAGTACGATTTACTATAATACTTATACGTATACGTAAAACACCAAAATAACACCATTTCATTTCATAGTCACTAATTTGTGAGCTCATGAACATGAAATAACCGTTCCTCGATTTACTTATAATTACTTTATACCCATAAACGATATCCACACCAACCTCTTTCACGCAAAATAACATGTAAATACGAAAATCACATAGTCACACATAAATTAACCTTAAAATAAGACCAAGTGACGAACCTCAAAACCACGGTTGTCACATCACTCCCTCCTAATAAAAATCTCGTCCCGAGATTTACTCCTTAGGATCGTCATTATCTATTAGCTGAGGATACTTTCTCCTCATAAATCCTTCCCGTTCCCACGTGAACTCTAGTACACGTTCCAAATTCCATCTACCCATAACTACGATATATTACCCTTTTTATCCAACGTCCTAGCTTCACGACCCAAAATCTCTATCGGCTCTTCGATAGAACGAAGACTCGTATCCATACTAATATCATCTAACGGTACTTGCAAGTCAGTTCTTGCTAAGCATTTCCTCAAGTTTGATACATGAAATACGTCATGCACACTACTCAATTCCTCCGGTAATATCAACCTATACGCCACTAGCCCGATCCTTTCAAGGATTTTAAATGGACCCACAAATCTAGGTGTTAACTTCCCGTTTCTTTCCAAACCACATCACCCTTTTCCATGGTGAAACCTTTAGCATAACTTTATCTCAAATCTCAACGGCTTACGCCTCTTGTCCGCATAGCTCTCTTGTCGGTTCTTTGCTATTTTCAACCTCCACTTAGTCACTGCCACCACCTCCATAGTTTTCCGATCCACCTCCGGTCCAATACGTTGGCCGCTTCTAACTTCATCCCACTGTATCGGTGATCCACCTCATCTCCTATGAATTAACTCCAGCAGTTTCTACTACAATTCCTATCACCATACCTAACGGCTTCTATCCTCTACGGATTTTCCATCATTCAGAAGTTCTCCCAACCTTAAACACATCCAATGGTATATGCAGGATTGCATAACCAAAAGCTTCCCATAATATTCACAAGAAACATGTCATAACCACCACCTCATCCTTGCTTTCCCATGCTCGACACCAAGTAACTAACCATCCTTCATACAAACATGTGTTACACCTTTTATCTAGGTGGACGTTCCATTGTTCGTGACTACTAACCTCTTGCTCTAACGGTTTCTCTTCACTATCACCCCACTATCTTCACAACCTCTTGCTCCCTCGAATCATTCTTCCTCCATACTACTTTTCGCTTGTCTCTCCATAATCTTAATTTCCATACCATCTTATATCCCGTCTTTAGCCTATAATTTAGGTGTTTCCTCTTTTATTCCTTACATCCTCATCAATGGGGAATATGCCCCTCTCACCGGTGACTCTCTCTTTGTAGGAGAATTCTTCCTAATATAATGCGTTCTCCAACTATCTCCAAATCTCACGCCAATGCTCTAGGCGTCTTTCTCAATTACCCCTAGAGTATGCTCATACCAAACATTAGTCTATCAACGGTATACTGCGCTTGCTTCCCATCGTTTCTTCCCTTGCCATAATCCTTCATAAGGCATTCCATACATATTAGGATAACTTTTACGCAAAACCCTGTATTCAATCACATCCGTACGCAATCCTTCCAACTTCTCAACTACGTGACTTTTCATTCCTCTTGAAATATGAGATGATTAGTCAGTCTATCGACTATCACCCAACTCTCGTCGTACTTATTCCTCCACCCCATTATGTATCCCTTTCACCAACTTCGTCCTTACATCGCCCTTTCTAAGCTACTCCTATCTATGTAGGAAGTATAGTCTACGTCCCTTTTCTTCATATGATTGTCCAAGCCACGTAACATACATGTTGACGCGTTCTCTGCTTTAGACAATTCAACTCGTGCAACCTACATCCTTCATCCAAACCACCCTAATACGTCATTCATATAGTTCAAGTTCGTCTCATCTTCACTTCATTTTTCTTATTCCATGTCTCATCAACCATGCTTGCCTTTCCCAGATGGTACTTGGCCTTGTAATTTTCTTTCATCACTTAACTCCACCCATCACCTTTTCCGAATGTTCAATCAAGATGATTAAATATGTGTTGGAGACGTTCATGATCTGTATAGATCATTCTCTACGTCTCGTACCCCAAAAGATCATTCTCTACGTCTCGTACCCCAAATGCCTCTAGCATTCTAGGCAGATATAACAATCCAGCTCCACTAACTAATTCTATCTAGTTCTTCCAAATCTTTAGTTCCCACAACGTATAAACAATCGCCTTTCTTTGTCGTTCTCGTAAACATCCAAATCCTTGCTCCACGTATCGTCATGCTTCGCGAATTCATCAAGTCCTTCCGATAATTCCAAGATCTGCTCATTATCCAATCCACCTCTTCAGCCTCCAAAACGCTTCCTCACCCTTCTTCACATTGCCCCTTGCTAGTTCCACGATATGCCATCATCTCTGACTACTCGTCTTGGCCAACTTAATCCTAAAACTCACACTTGAAAATCTCACGTATGGTTCCCTTGCCTAAAAACTCCAAAACCAACTCATAATTCGCCTCACTCTCCTTCTTAGATTTGAGTAGATCAAGATGTCGTCGATGCTCTCGATGACAACTCGTTTATATATTGTCATGCACCCCCGGTTCATTGACTCCATGAAAACTGCTAGCGCCTCGGCGAAGCCAAAATCATAACCGTAAACCCAAAGCGTTCATACAACATCCTTAGCAGTTTCAACTACGTCCTCCTTGCAGCCTCTCTTAGAAGCAATACGAATAAATTTCTACCTCGTTCTACTCGCGAAAATCTACACGTATTCTAAAAGACAAATACTTCCTCTTATCAGACCACTCAACCGCTTTTCACAGCCAATCTACTACTAAGCAACTCAAATTTTACCTTGCATCCGTTGCAATTTCTAACAACTCTTGCTCTTTAAATCATTCCATCAACAATTTCCTTGTAAATGCACTAACTACAACTCCTCTCACTTCTCCTACTTGCTCTATTTATGGTTCTACCTCACAATAATAAGCAAACCTACTAAATCTCAGGAAATTTTCAGAAAACGTACATGCCTTACGAACAATCATAAATACCTTTGAGGTATTATATCCTCTTCCAACACTCTCTATGGCGCGTTACTTGTGCCAATATCCATACATTATACAAATCTCTATTCATCTCCCTTGGCACTCCTAAGAGACCTCATGACCACATTAGTTCGTCTACGAACTTTTAACTCTTTCATCCCCACTAAGGGCATTCCGACCATTCTCTCAGGGCCACCTACTTAATCGTGTAGGCGCGACCAATTCTTTCATATATCTACCTCAACGCTCCCAATCAATACGAACCCAAAACTACATCCTGGATCAACTAGATACGATCAACGAATCAAACCCACGGATAACTAACGACATTTCACGTGCATGAGTTAAAACAGACCAAAACCACGAAAACTTAAAAGGAAAACTCAAACATGTACCAAATCAAATGACTCATGAGAACAAAAAATGATCCAAGAAACACTTAATGGCAACCAAAACATCTTATGCCCCGCGACATATTATTTAAACCGTGCACAAGATCGACTTTTCCAAAAGAATACTTTTTTTCTTTCCTCACCACATCTATGTGGCTCAAACAATCTACAAACAACCTTCTAGACGATCTCAAAACTCAACTCAAAGACTAGGTATCCCGTGCATCCCAAATCATAAAAAAACTACTATTCAAAACTCAACCTTGAACCCGTCACTTGTACCAAAATTTCGATCAAGCTACTGACACACCATGACTATACATACCAAATATTTGAAAAGTACATTCCGAGTAAATAATTTTAGGCTTTTGAATCACCCAAAAAGCTTTAAAAACGAACAAGTTATGACCAAAACAGTTTTATACTAGTTGTTTTTTCTAAAAAACTAAAGAATCCTCTTAGTAATTATCGTAATCCTTTTTAAATGAAAAGAAATAAATGTATGTGAAATTTTCATGAACTTTGTTTAGTCTTGCATAAATAATTATAAATGACGTATATTGATTAAGCTCACTTATATAAACTAATTAAGTAGAAAGAAATTTTATTTCGCTTTATTTTAAAGAAAGTCTTTTAGAATTTGAAATAAATAAGTGTTGATTAAAAAAATCTTATGTTACATCTTGTTTCAAACACGACTCCAACACCTTACCCTTATTTTACCGAATACAACCAACTATCTAACTCTATAGTAGATTTCCAAGTCCCTTTTTTTTCAATATATACCGACGAAAAGAAATGTAAGACCCAACACAAAAGATTTCATTATCTCAAAAGAAATCCCAAGTTATTTCAATAGACTTAAAACCAAGAACACCATTTTAAATCGTACACGTGAATACGAAACTCAAAGAATACGCTACAACGGAGGTTTAATATAAAAACCGAGCTAGCCACCCTCCTAAGGATACAATCGATAATTGTAGGGGATCATACATATATAGGCATATCGGGATACATATACTTAAATCCGTCTAACATCTACTATACAAGCATGTACTAACCCTCTTTCATGCAATCATACTTAGGAATCCATTGAAGTTGTGGTACTTGTATAACTATGTTGGCCACCATACTTATACAATTACCCTTCCCCAATTCACTCCTTCCTATGATGACACTTATAAGAATTAATACAACACATAACACATATATCCATCTACTCACATAAGCTCATAACCACATAACCAAAAAAAGTCCAAAACTCTGTCCATTAAAATAACATAGTCAAACTCTTGAAATACATAAATCCATAGTCTAGCTAAAACAGCATAGACTAAATCCAAAACGAAAACATAATCAGTTATAAGTCATGTCGCCCATAAGAGTGGAAACAGCTTAAAATCCTTCATATCCACCTACTCCTAATAACTCGAACCACCACATGATTCTTAGGGAACATGACTTAAACATCAAAAGAAAAATACTATACCTCAGGTACATAAAATAACACAACAAAAGATAGAAACTACCATGTACCAAATTATGTACTATAATGTACAATTTAATCAAAATACGACAATGACTAGCGTGGATGATTATGGTTCAACTAGCACTAGTCACATCCTGAAAAGAAAATAACATGTGGATAAGTATGAACTACTATGGTTCAACCCATACTAGTCAAAACTTAACAAACATCGCAAGTAAAAACCAATAACATCCAGAAAACTTTAATTAATACAAAATGCACACATACTCCTATGACGCCTATATGTAGGGACCCTTAAGCTATATACTAGGTTACTAGACTAGGCAACCTAATTCTCTATAACCATTGGCTCTCTGATACCAATCTGTCACACCCCATCATGGCAGAATATGAGACGCGACGCATGGATATCATCACAATAATAGCGTGTCCATAGAGAGAACTATAAGAATTAGAAATGTCATAAAAGGTGACACAAATGTCATGACAATATCTCATCAATGTAGGAGTCTAGGTAAGTAGGTAACAGTCCTACCTCTTATCCAAGACAAACAAATCAACATATAGGTTCATAGTATCACTTATTGAAACAAACAAAAAAATAAACTATGAAGGAACGGGGATCTCCTTCTAAATGCATTCCTACGCGACTCCAACCCTAGCCACATATGTTCTCACGCTTAACCACTTTATCACCTGAAAGAGACACTAAAACACGTCAACATACTGTTGGTGGGAGTCATAGGTTTAGACTCCAACCGAAAATAGATTATAATAAGCTATGAACAACCATAAACCACTAAACATATGGACATTGTGCTACAAGTATGCATTAACAACTAACATTCAAGATCAATCATTCCAAACCAAATCCAAGGCTCCCAGCCTTACTAAACACCATGGTACCATAGGCGTCCATACACCTATGTACCAATCCCAAGGCCCCGCCTTGTCATTATCCATTGGTCCTATAGATGCTCACACATCTATGTACCTACCCAAGGCCCCGTCTTGTCAACATCCCCTTGGTACCAAGTCAAACCATAATAACTGAGACGGTACGTGTCCCCCGATCCAAATCATAAACACAATCAAGAATCACATTGTAACACCCCCAAATTTATACAACTTAGTACAACGGAAGACTAGTTGGTGTTACGGGATAGCACATTACTCACATCATAGACAACGCATAAAAATCGCGTCGTTTATTAATAAAGTATTTCCATTCATAAATATCAAAGTTACATCGGTCCCAAGTCATATTATTTTATACAAAGTTTTACAAAGTCTTTGAATGGAAAATATAGTTTATGTGCGGGCCATGAATTCTTGTCGTCTTCCCGAGAATTACCTTCAAGTACCTGAGATAAAACATGTTAAAAGAAAAGGTCAGCGATAACGCCGAGTGAATTCATAGAGTTTTAATAAACCATCAATATAATATTGGTATAAAATTGTTACCGAAAATCATTTTATACAAAACCTTTGTAATAGGCCATAAAATAGCCAAAATCATTTTATACAAATCTTTATCAAAATCATAATATAGGCATTTGCCTTAAAAATCATTGTACGAGCCAATGCCGTAAAAACATCATACAATACGTCTTATGACGTTGTATAAAATCAAATAAAAACCGTTATATGAATATGGTTATGAAAACCAAAATACAATCATAATATCAATAGTATGACCCTGTATTGCTAGTCAGGCAATACATCGTAATTCGGAGCGTCTATTAGTATTTCGTTAATTCGGATTATTATAAGCCGCATGACATTGTTACCTTACTAAACCAACAACGGGTAGCTAAACCGATACCAATTTTGCCCATCTAAAGTAGCGTGTCGTCACAAAGGTCACGCTATGGAAATCTTCTCATACATTAATTCGCTTACCAATCAATGTGGCACGACGGGGATCAACCGTCAAGGCGCGAACTGGGGTGATCGTCCCCAAATAGTACTATTAAATGCATAAGCGTCTACCAACTCCCGGTAGTTCACAATTCATGCTAATGGGACTTTTAGTGACATAACCTAACTTTAATAATCCATTTTATTTCATCTATCGGGCCCATTAATCATTTATCGGGTCATACAATCGGGTCATTCAATCATTCGGGTCCAAAATCAATAAACAAACAATCGGGACAAATGGTGTCCTATTTTATAAAAACTAACATGTTATCTCCCTCGCGGGTTTATAAAACATTTATAAAACATTTAAAAGAGTGCGAGGCTATGAACTCACGTTGATGTGGGAAGGCGGGTTGTCGGCAATTCGGACGTACGGTACGTGCTTCAATCACGGAAACCTAGACAAATAATACTCGGTCTTAGACGTTTGTCCAATGACTTTATAAAAATATGAATTATGTATACATATGATGATTATATATATATGATGATCAAGTGGGTTTACATATTCTCGTTTACTCATTTTAGTGTTATACGTTGATAACTTTTATACTAGTTTACTAGTTTTACTCGTTTACGTGTCTTAAGTCCAACAAGCTTATTATAAGTTATTTAACTTATTTTAATCCATTTTGTACCTACATTATTAGTATGTATACTTTCCAAGTTGGGCCTAAATGGGTTAAGCCCAATAGGTTCTTTTTACAAGTTTTTATCCTATTTAGTCCATTTATTAGTCCAATATGTTTATTTAACTTGTTAATGTCCGTATGCCCTATAGTTCGGGTTTTATCGGTTTTTACTTGTTATACATGTCTATATATCAGTATATAAGTTTTATAAAGTTTTCATTAGACGGGTCCAACCATCTAAGTTTTATTTAACAAAAACGTTAATTTTACGGCAATAGCCGAAAAAGTCGTAAAAATCATATTTATAGTTTTTATTACTTATAAACATTATTTCACCACCATTTATATAATTTATCCATTTGATTAACCTTATATATATATATTTATATAAATAAGTTTTATAAGTTAGTGGGTTTTTATTTTACATTTTATATATTAAAATGTGAGTGCTTATATAATAGTATTATTCTTTAATTTCCAAAAATCTGATTTTTAACTTCATCTTCACCAAAACTGCCATATCTTGAGTTCTACATGGAGATAGAAGCTCAAAGTTTTATCACATAAACTACATGATATGTGCTACATTTAACTCTTTTATAGCTACTGTTGAATCATCTTTTAAGTATTTTCTAAAAATCGTCCAAAACAGTAACTTCAGATTTATACCCTAAACTTGTTTTGATCATATCTCACTCATTATTTTGATTCCATTGCATGGCCAACTCTCACATGTGTACAAGACATTTAGCTTACTGTAAATGGATCCTACTTCATTATTTCATCAGTTCATAACATGTTTCTTTACTGTTTTATACAGCCATGTAAATTAATCAAGATTTTAACCTTGTTTCATATGGTTTTCACCTTTTTAATCATGTTTATCAACAACAAATCCCCACATAACATTTTTATCATCATATAATCATCATATAAATATACAATAGGAAATAAAATACATGTTTACATAATCAAAATAACATGAAGATGAGGAGGACAATCTTTATACCACCAACTTGATGTAGGTTATGAGTTTGGCATGGTTTTGGATGGAGAAACTTATGATGCACCAAGACCACCTTCATGACCACCATTCTTCATAGAAACCTTGTGGAAAATCAGCCCTAATACTCCATGGAAACTCCTCCTTTGATGTTATAACTTACACCAATCTTCATCTTTTTTTATGGAGATTAACATATGTTAATTATAACATATGTTTATGGTTAAATTTTTGTATGAGATGGGTGTTTTGTGGATCATTTGGGACGGCATAGGTGAGTGAGAGAGAGAGTTTGTGTGTTGATTGCATGGTGAAATGAGTTAGCTAGTTTTAGTTAGTGGTTTTTGTGGGTGGAATGCTTACATTGTAAGCTAGGACATGTGTTAAGCAAAGTTGTTGCAAAGTTGACACATAAGGTATGTGTTGGTGATGTTAGGCCGCCCCATGTGTAGTGGGGTGGGATAAATTAGTTTGTCCCATCCCACTAATTTACGGGTATTCCTCGATTCTAGTTCCCTCGATTTGCGTGCCCTCGGGTCGTTTTACGAAAAACGTTTTTATAAATTATGAATCAACGGCACAAAACGAATCTAATAAAAATTGTCTCATCAAAAACGGAGTTCGAAACGTAAATACGTAATCCTAGGGTTTCCGGTTTAGTCGTAAAGGACGTTAAAATAAAATCGTAAGTCCTAATCTCTTCTCGTAAATTTGTGAGTTTATGAACTAACACAAATTTAAAACTCCAAAATAATATTTACGGATAAATTTATTTTCTGAAATGTCGGACTGTCACCAAAGACGGTGTATGTAAACGTAAGCACGTAACGTTGAATCCTCCGGTTTAGACGTAGTCGATGCTACTTCAAGAAGTAAATCCAAATTTCTTCCCAAAAATAAGTGAGTTCATATTGTAACATTAAAATAATGTTTTCAAATAAATATTGAGAATAAAATATCGACCATAATTTGACGGATTGCCACAGCATTTACCCCTAAACAGGATCTTTGTCCTCAAAGATCATCTTACTACTAGCTTCTTATAGAGTTAAAGCCATGTGGGTATTTCCTCCACATTCGGTCTTTTCTCACAAGTGCAATTCGTTACAATACGCGAGTTTCATCAAACATAACTACGGGAATAAGATCAGGCTAAATGTTGACTTACTTTCTCTATCCATGATGTTCACGGGTTTCTGATGAATGCAACTTTTCGCCGATCTATGCTTTACTAAGAACAATCAGATTTTCACTTGATAGATATCCATCAAGTTCGATTTACGAAACATAATTCACGCAGTCTTGGAAGTCCTAGGGTAGATCCAGCTTATATGCCTTTCAAACCAATCTTTTATATCATCTCAATGGTCCCATACAACGGGGACTTATATCCCATGATTTGTCAGATCATGAATTCATTTTTCCAAGGTTAAAAATTGTGGCATAACTTCGCTACCCATTTGGCACTTCAAGATCTACATTTCACATTCACATAACCTCTTGCCCACTACCGGCTGTCAATAATCAGATCCTAATTTCAACAATCATATCAGATTTCGCGGGTCGGGTATTTTGTAAGGTTAGGTTTGCCATCATAGGAAACCTTAAACCTAAAAGACATGTCCAACTCACAATGGGTGTATGTCGGGTGTCTTCATCTCAACTCTGGCTTACAGATGCTCTAACATTTAGATTCTAACAAGATTCGATCTCAATCCTAATACGATGATTATCAATGATAATCTCTCCAAAGGAAAACGATTATATGGTCTATTACCAAAGGTCAATCATTCAAACATAAAACAACACTTATATTACTCTGTATCGTTACTTTACCTCGTCCCTTCGATTTGGGATGGTACATAGTACTCTCATCAAGGTTCGTTCTCAATGATTTCTGAGCAAATCTCTAGAAATTCGATGCGAAGCGAGGATCTTGATAAAGATGTTCGATACAGGCACACTATGTTTACATAACTCTTTTGCATTTATCATTAACGGGAATGATATTAGCAGATTTGGTCAGTCTGTCGACGATGACCCAAATCGAATCAAATTCAGATGATGACCTTTGCAATAGCTAAACGTTTACTAATGTATGAGGCGATGTCTGCCTTCATAATTTGCCATTAGTACAACTTCTTCAGACAAAGATACTTCTAGCCATAAATGATATAAATAGAATAGTTATACTTACAAATTCCAACATAACTATATCTCACAATCTTCCACATTCAGCCAATCATAAGTGGTCTTTAAAATATTTAACGTTATCGGCTTCTCAATTTTTAATGGTTCACATTAGCCGCAAACCTATTTTATAATCTATATTATCCCTTCTTACAAACATCGTTTATTTTTATATCGTTTGGCAATTTATTTTTGCACCTTCATTATTAAGGAACACGTCCTAACTGATTCTTTATCTTTTCTACATAATGTGTCAGTATCTACATTCACTTTTCCAGATGAATAATTATCATGTCCACAATTTACTCAGATGTTCTTTCTATATTATGCGTCAGAAATTTCGTTCACTTTCCTCATGAAATAAATATCATAACCGTATTTATTCAAAAATTCTTTCTTCATATCTTCTATGTTTTAGTTTCGTCTTTACTATCATTTATATCCGTTTTACTCAATCCGTCGTCTAAAGCGTCGATAATTATTATAATTAATTAAATAATTATTAGTTAATTTTTATGAAGCGTAAACGTAAAAGTTTTAAATTTCTTAGTTCGACCAATTATATAAAATGTTCAAAAATAAATTTGAGTTTAATTAACAAGATTTTTGTTGATTTATCAAAAATAATTAATAAGATTCGTATATGTTTGAAAACTTTTTGGTTATACTGTGGTCAAAATTTTCTTAGTTTGAAAAGCGTAAATTATTGTTTCAAATTTCAAGTCGTGTTTTAAATGGCTTTACTCAATCCTTCTTATGTTGTCTTAAGGTATACACAAACATTTACCCCTAAACAGAAGTTTAGTTAAATGGTTTGTGTATAAGGGAATAATCCCTTAAAAATCCTTTGTTAAAACATTGTTCAAAACATATTTCCATTTATTTTTGGTAAAATCCAAAGTCTTAAAGGGCTCTTAATTTTGAAGAGTCAATTTATATTCCATTATCTATTAATCACGTGGTAAAATAATGTTAAAGTTAAGTCTTTAATCTCATGTTAATTATTCAAGGTACATGTTTTCATTGTTCGGCCAATTCAGGGCAACCTATAAATAATTATTAACTCATTCTTATTCTGACAAACATATGATCCTTAATGATCACAAGCATGAATTTATCAAATTACAGCCTACACACGTGATTCACCGAATTTATGAATGCTACATGTGCATTGGTCAATCCAAACGACATCACGTGGAACTCATAATGTTCATTACAAGCACCGGATGTAGTGATTGGAATAGATAATCTCTTTCGCAGATGCGAAGTTGATGATAACCATGCTATGGATCAAATCTGCTAGAACCTTGTAAATGATCGAACAATTCTTCCATTTCGAGTTATGGACATCGGTTTCGATTGTCAATTTACTCAGTCACAGTAATCTATAAATATAAGGAAAGATAACACCATAGCTCTTCAGGATGACAGGCTTGGTATAATAAAATCTTTCTCTGACAACTTTCTCAGTTGTACGGTAATTCCTTTAATTTAGATGGTGCTGACGTACAGTGCACAAGCCACAAGTGCAGCACCGGAAATATAATCAATACCAATTTCTACTTGCCTTAATGGCGAAATTCTAGGTAATTCACCAACAAATACCTCCTAAAGTTTCAGATAAGATAAACATCTTTTAATAAATACATATTAGGTTCCTCTAGATTATAATATATATGACTAACTCACAACCATTCATGGTAAAAATTTTAAGTCTAAATGCAGGATATGGACATCCATCAAGGATTATTTAGATCTCTTTTGATAATCAACATCTTATCATTTAGGGGAATTCTATTCGGGTTCCCATCAATTAAGACAATGTCGTCATGTCATAATCAATCAATCCATTCTACTGGCATTACCAACTTTTCAGTCTTATTGCCGTCGATAAGATGTGAACTTCTCAAAAGACTAATAATAACTCATAATCCTTCAGAATTCAAGGATATCTGGAGACATAACTAACCTTAAAAGAGTAAGGTCAACGCATAATTTACGCGAGAGAATTTCAAATCAGATACAGACGAAAACATTTAACGAATATGAATATATCCCATGTTTTCATAATTTGAGTACGCATTCGAAAGCTCCTCGGATCGTTACCCAGGTCATTCAAATGAAATCAATTCAAAAGAAATGATAGGAACGTCGATACATCCAGTCGGGTATCAACACTCGGTAATCAGATATTTTTCCTAAGAATCTCACTACGGGAGAATTGGACAAGAACGGAATATCAATTGTCAAATAAGGCGAATTCCACAGATGAGTAAATTCGACTCAGAAGAATAGGTGTTACAGGCATATATGTAGGTCTCCCTAACATTATGTCCTTATTTTTCACTTCTTGCAGATCTCACAAATTTTTAACTCTTTCACAATCTTCAAGGAAAAATGTACTGTTTATTCATTAGTTTTATGGTGACTACTAATCAGTCTTGCATAGTCCATTCCAAATTGTATGTAGGCGCGCAACTATATACAATTTCGAGATTAACGATGCAATACTCAGTTCGTCAAAATTTTATCATCATGTTTATAATAAAAACATTTTCATGCTTAATTCTTAAATAAGAATCAAAATAAATTTACAAAGATTTTCTTTATTATGAAAACAATTAAGTTTTCCAAGATACTTTATAATCAACCTCATTTTCGATAACAATCACTTATAAATCTTACTTTGAATAATCCTTATTGTGATGAAAATTAAATTTTCTCAAAGGATACCGCTTTAACTTTATAAAAATAATGTGTGATCTGCAAAAATGTGATGAAAAGTTGTTCACCAAGAACTAACTTCATTATGATAGGAAATGAGCTTAGCCAAACAATCACGAGGTTCATGATCTCGATGGCACTCTAAAAGAATAATTCACAACATAAACTCAATTCGAGATGAGTACTTGTTCAATGGTTGCATCACTCATGCGAGCATTAGGAAGAAGCAAGAAAAGATAGATAGCATCGATACATGTAGAATTTAGCAATCAAAGGTAGTCTTTTCATTAATCACAAACAAGTCAAATTGTACCGTAACACATTACGTGTTACTATGTCATACAATTCTCAGAACTCATCCTACCAACTGATATCTCAGTTAAGTTAGGGATTTTTAAAAGATACCACAATGAATACTAATCTACAAGAGTAATTAGGTGTTCCACATGTCCCGGAAGATCCATCGGTCCCAATTCAGAAGAAGATTTCTTCAATTTATTTCGTGGACACTGGGCATCCTCGTTAGTGGACAATGGCCTAGGAACAGCCCTTAACACAAACCTACAATCAATTAAAACCTTATAATTCAATCACAGAACTTAACGACTTCCTCTTAACATCTCATATTCCATAATAGTTAAATTTTACTTTATTCAAGTTTCAACCAATTTTATACTCAATTCGATATCCTACCTCAATCTCCAATACTTTCAATCTTATTCTTCGGCCTTGGCAAGGCAATACAATCTCAATATAAATCAACACTTAACTTTCAATCCTATAGCTCTTACAACAATAATTATCAAATGAGTCATTAATATGAAATGACTTGATCATTCAACTAGACTTCTCGGAAAGGTATTAGTGGCATGAGGCTTTTGGGTAATGGTTCCAATAACAGCCTCAAGTGCAACATTCACCCTTTCGATTTCAATTTAAGAATTGGATGACAACGAATCAGATGACATCTTTCTAGGTGGTAACGTTTTGTCAAACTCCACTCTATAAGAAAAGATCGTCATGACATCGATATCAGTGTTAATCTCACCAATTCTTCTTCAATATCACAATCAACTAATATCTACATTTCTACGAATATTAACCATTTGTTGGGATCATAAATATCCACAACTTGGTTTAGATCTAGGATAGCTAGAATTCCTACGAGAATAGCTTCGATTAATTTACTAGGGGAATTAGGGTTACTTGTGACAATCTACGTCGTATAAATACCTCGTATAAAAATCAAAATAATCATCAAACAATCATGTAATAAAATTACATCATATATATATAATCCAAGTTATATATATATATTAAAATAACACTTCTCAGTCTGGCCTTGTCGGTAACTCGGGAATTCTTCGGCACCCTTATAGTCAAAAGATTTTTAGACATTTTTAGAAAAATGTTTTTAGTTAAAAGATTTTGAAAAGTTTTATTCAAAACCTTAGTTTTAAAAAAAATCTTTCGTTCTCTATAACGAGAGCTCTGATACCAAACTGTAACACCCCCAAATTTATACAACTTAGTACAGCGGAAGACTAGTTGGTGTTACGGGATATCACATTACTCACATCATAGACAACGCATAAAAATCGCGTCGTTTATTAATAAATTATTTCCATTCATAAATATCAAAGTTACATCGGTCCCAAGTCATATTATTTTATACAAAGTTTTACAAAGTCTTTGAATGGAAAATATAGTTTAGGTGCGGGCCATGAATTCTTGTCGTCTTCCCGAGAATTACCTTCAAGTACCTGAGATAAAACATGTTAAAAGAAAAGGTCAGCGATAACGCCGAGTGAATTCATAGAGTTTTAATAAACCATCAATATAATATCAGTATAAAATTGTTACCGAAAATCATTTTATACAAAACCTTTGTAATAGGCCATAAAATAGCCAAAATCATTTTATACAAATCTTTATCAAAATCATAATATAGGCATTTGCCTTAAAAATCATTGTACGAGCCAATGCCGTAAAAACATCATACAATACGTCTTATGACGTTGTATAAAATCAAATAAAAACCGTTATATGAATATGGTTATGAAAACCAAAATACAATCATAATATCAATAGTATGACCCTGTATTGCTAGTCAGGCAATACATCGTAATTCGGAGCGTCTATTAGTATTTCGTTAATTCGGATTATTATAAGCCGCATGACATTGATACCTTACTAAACCAACAACGGGTAGCTAACCCGATACCAATTTTGCCCATCTAAAGTAGCGTGTCGTCACAAAGGTCACGCTATGGAAATCTTCTCATACATTAATTCGCTTACCAATCAATGTGGCACGACGGGGATCAACCGTCAAGGCGCGAACTGGGGTGATCGTCCCCAAATAGTACTATTAAATGCATAAGCGTCTACCAACTCCCGGTAGTTCACAATTCATGCTAATGGGACTTTTAGTGACATAACCTAACTTTAATAATCCATTTTATTTCATCTATCGGGTCCATTAATCATTTATCGGGTCATACAATCGGGTCATTCAATCATTCGGGTCCAAAATCAATAAACAAACAATCGGGACAAATGGTGTCCTATTTTATAAAAACTAACATGTTATCTCCCTCGCGGGTTTATAAAACATTTATAAAACATTTAAAAGAGTGCGAGGCTATGAACTTACGTTGATGTGAGAAGGCGGGTTGCCGGCAATTCGGACGTACGGTACGAGCTTCAATCACGGAAACCTAGACAAATAATACTCGGTCTTAGACGTTTGTCCAATGACTTTATAAAAATATGAATTATGTATACATATGATGATTATATATATATATGATGATCAAGTGGGTTTACATATTCTCGTTTACTCATTTTAGTGTTATACGTTGATAACTTTTATACTAGTTTACTAGTTTTACTCGTTTACGTGTCTTAAGTCCAACAAGCTTATTATAAGTTATTTAACTTATTTTAATCCATTTTGTACCTACATTATTAGTATGTATACTTTCCAAGTTGGGACTAAATGGGTTAAGCCCAATAGGTTCTTTTTACAAGTTTTTATCCTATTTAGTCCATTTATTAGTCCAATATGTTTATTTAACTTGTTAATGTCTGTATGCCCTATAGTTCGGGTTTTATCGGTTTTTACTTGTTATACATGTCTATATATCAGTATATAAGTTTTATAAAGTTTTCATTAGACGGGTCCAACCATCTAAGTTTTATTTAACAAAAACGTTAATTTTACGGCAATAGCCGAAAAAGTCATAAAAATCATATTTATAGTTTTTATTACTTATAAACATTATTTCACCACCATTTATATAATTTATCCATTTGATTAACCTTATATATATATATTTATATAAATAAGTTTTATAAGTTAGTGGCTTTTTATTTTACATTTTATATATTAAAATGTGAGTGCTTATATAATAGTATTATTCTTTAATTTCCAAAAATCTGATTTTTAACTTCATCTTCACCAAAACTGCCATATCTTGAGTTCTACATGGAGATAGAAGCTCAAATTTTTATCACATAAACTACATGATATGTGCTACATTTAACTCTTTTATAGCTACTGTTGAATCATCCTTTAAGTATTTTCTAAAAATCGTCCAAAACAGTAACTTCAGATTTATACCCTAAACTTGTTTTGATCATATCTCACTCATTATTTTGATTCCATTGCATGGCCAACTCTCACATGTGTACAAGACATTTAGCTTACTGTAAATGGATCCTACTTCATTATTTCATCAGTTCATAACATGTTTCTTTACTGTTTTATACAGCCATGTAAATTAATCAAGATTTTAACCTTGTTTCATATGGTTTTTCACCTTTTTAATCATGTTTATCAACAACAAATCCCCACATAACATTTTTATCATCATATAATCATCATATAAATATACAATAGGAAATAAAATACATGTTTACATAATCAAAATAACATGAAGATGAGGAGGACAATCTTTATACCACCAACTTGATGTAGGTTATGAGTTTGGCATGGTTTTGGATGGAGAAACTTATGATGCACCAAGACCACCTTCATGACCACCATTCTTCATAGAAACCTTGTGGAAAATCAGCCCTAATACTCCATAGAAACTCCTCCTTTGATGTTATAACTTACACCAATCTTCATCTTTTTGGATGGAGATTAACATATGTTAATTATAACATATGTTTATGGTTAAATTTTTGTATGAGATGGGTGTTTTGTGGATCATTTGGGACGGCATAGGTGAGTGAGAGAGAGAGTTTGTGTGTTGATTGCATGGTGAAATGAGTTAGCTAGTTTTAGTTAGTGGTTTTTGTGGGTGGAATGCTTACATTGTAAGCTAGGACATGTGTTAAGCAAAGTTGTTGCAAAGTTGACACATAAGGTATGTGTTGGTGATGTTAGGCCGCCCCATGTGTAGTGGGGTGGGATAAATTAGTTTGTCCCATCCCACTAATTTACGGGTATTCCTCGATTCTAGTTTCCTCGATTTGCGTGCCCTCGGGTCGTTTTACGAAAAACGTTTTTATAAATTATGAATCAACGGCACAAAACGAATCTAATAAAAATTGTCTCATCAAAAACGGAGTTCGAAAACGTAAATACGTAATCCTAGGGTTTCCGGTTTAGTCGTAAAGGACGTTAAAATAAAATCGTAAGTCCTAATCTCTTCTCGTAAATTTGTGAGTTTATGAACTAACACAAATTTAAAACTCCAAAATAATATTTACGGATAAATTTATTTTCTGAAATGTCGGACTGTCACCAAAGACGGTGTATGTAAACGTAAGCACGTAACGTTGAATCCTCCGGTTTAGACGTAGTCGATGCTACTTCAAGAAGTAAATCCAAATTTCTTCCCAAAAATAAGTGAGTTCATATTGTAACATGAAAATAATGTTTTCAAATCACATAAGTGCACACACAAGTCCATCACAAACCATAAAAACATTCACATCATTAGTTACAAAACCATACAGTGTCTCTTCCATCCCATCTGGAAGTGAAAATCATTAAAAGATATGGGACTATGAAACTAACCCGATTGAGCTTCTCAAAAAATCATTGCACTAGCAAAAAGCTAACAAACAAAAGCACACAATCAAAACATGAACCAAACACTAAGATGGTTCATCAACCCATGATGGACATATAACCTTCTCCCATATATATATACCTCATTTATATGCTCTAAGCATCTCATTACACCCCTCTATAATGCCCTTAACTTAGTTTACTTCATAACCCGTCTCGTTAACATTTTACCCAAAACAGTCCCGGCTTTTAGGTCTCCAAACTATAAGCCAAACGCCCACCTAACCATACCCATGATCTCTTTAAAGGAAACCCTATGCCCTTACATATGTCAGCTAAATCCTCCCTTTTGCCTCAACCTTAAAGCTACTGTTAAGGCCCCGATATATATATATATATATATATATATATATATATATATATATATATATATATATATATATATATATATATATATATATATATATATATATATATATATATATATATATATATATATATATATATATATATATATATATATATATATATATATATATATATATATATATATATATATATATATATATATATATATATATATATATATATATATATACACTTCTGCCTATCCGCATATTACCGATTTTGAACATACAAAAAGTTTGTTATGATTAGGGGGTCTTACCCTAACACATTTGCTTAGCCACCCTTCAGGGGTCTTATTTAATATATAAACCACCTAACATGCTTATTAGAAGACTCAAGTGTACTCCTAAGTACCCCAATCACCTTAAAACATTAAATTAAACCCGACTTATTTCAAAACTGTTTTGACCTCCGACTGTTTAACCTGTATTTGACCCACCTCCTGACCTCCAATTTAGTTCTCATTTCTTTCATTTGAAAGCCACTTCAAATACCTATTCATGGATGCTTGGATCTCAAAATAAGGGTTTGTAGAACTCTAGATATGATCAAAACAAGTGACATAAAATTTTGCCTAGTTTTTAAAAACGAATTTAACACAATTAGTTTAATCAATTACCATCACCATGTATAATTATTATCTCTAATTAATCTAATCATGTTTATACCATTATAATACAGAATTCATAATTAACTTAACCCTAGATCCATCATGTATTGATTGTAAGAGAATTAAAAACAATTTAATTAAAAAGTGTATTGAAGATTTTACCTTAGAATTTTTGAAAGAAGAAAAATTAATGAAGAACCCTAAATAGACTCCACTGATTTCGACTTAAGCTTGATCTACAGGGGATTATGATATGTTTTTAGTTAATAAAAAGTCTTTATATAATTTCCTAACAAGTCCTTGGTCCATTACAAAAGCCCGGTTCCCTTTTTTCCATTTTTTTCCCTTTTCTTTCTTTTTAATCGGCCTAAACCGACTTTAACATATATTTTTTTATTTTTTTTTCTTTTTATTACTTATTATTTTGTTATTAATAATACCTTAACTTACCTTAATTTATTTCAGCTCCTAAAGCCTCCGAAACCTTAAAACCGTAAAACTAGTCAATTTTACGCGTATACCGAAAAAACGTAAAATATACAGTTTTAGAAAATCTTAAATTTTGAAATAAACTTTATAAGTAAGTCCTAAATGACTTAAAACCATCCTGAAAAATACTCACATGACTAAACACCTTACCCGAGACCTCTAAATCTAAATCGTAAAAAAAAATACGATTTACTATAATACTTATACGTATATGTAAAACACCAAAATAACACCATTTCATTTCATAGTCACTAATTTGTGAGCTCATGAACATGAAATAACCGTTCCTCGATTTACTTATGAGTACTTTATACCCTTAAACGATATCCACACCAACCTCGTTCACGCAAAATAACATGTAAACACGCAAATCACATAGTGACACATAAATTAACCTTAAAATAAGACCAAGTGACGAACCTCAAAACCACGGTTGTCACATTGATTCAAATAGAATCTTGCTTGTCACCTACCAAGTGCTATTTGATGTTAACACTAGAAGGATTTCCACCCGTCACTGTGAACACTAAATAGTGTAACTCTGAGTGTTCTGGCAAGATCATACGATAATGCGTAGAGGCCTGGAACGAGTTTAAGTTCAATTAAGAGATAAACTACTGTTTCTTTCCAGTTTTCACAAGATTGGTTCTTAAAGAACAGCACGTGTCACCTACCATGATCTTATTTGATGTTGGATCAAGCAGGATTTCCATTTTCATTGTAATACTTGCGTATCACTCGGATGTTCTGGCAATATTATAGGAATACTACGTAGCACTCATAAAAATCTCTTACTTTCACAGTTTGTGAAGAAGCAAGGAATAAATGGAAAGTTTCCTAATGAGACTTTTGATGATCTCGTGGTTCTAGACTCGATAGTGCGTTTTGATTTAGTGAGCGATGGCTGGAGAGGATTGCCACCTATTCAATATCAGTCTATTCGGAGTGAATAAACCAATAGATAACGTGCTGAACTCCGTGTGATTAAAACAAACATCTTTTTAGAGATATTTGAGTTAGCTGGGATGGGTTGTGCGTTGCATCACTGGGTCCATGATGTCTATCTTCAAATTCTAGAATCATTGAAAAAATGATCTCAATAGCATATGTATTGACCCGGTTTCTACCTAAGGTTGTAAGGAGGGCTTCTTTCTTTACACCCTTTATCTTTACAAATTTTTTCATTATTCAATCCCTTCAATGCTTACCAATACGTCATAACTAGCACCTTGTTGCGATTTTTCTAGTGCTAACTTAAGTACTTGGTCGGCATTCAGCTACGTTCACAATCTTTATCCATCTTTCCTAAGGACTACTAATTCTATCTATGGAATTGTCCTTGGGAAGATTCCACCGGTTCTGATGAATCATTGGACTAATACCTAATCCTACCACCCTTTTTGTCACCACATCCGTCGTGAATTGAGTGTGTTTTGGGTAAGTATTGTCACCATGAAAAATCCTTGAAAAATCACTTAAAGCACTTGTGATATAATAATCAAAGTTTTTGTGCCTTAAGTGTTTTGTTCATCAAAAACGCTCCCCCTTAACATGTGCATTACACATATTAAGTTGGTTTATCTTTTAAGCCTTTTTCATTGTTTAGCCAAATGATTAAGTCTCTTTAATCCCATTTTCTCCCCTTATCCAAAATGTTAACCATTAATATTTGAGATATTGAATAGATTAACCGGTCTTTGGGTAATAAAATGAAATTAGATGCTGGCCAAAGAACATATTAATGCTCCCCCTCGAATTAATGAGGGTTAGTTGTAGTGCTCGAGTATGATATGTTTGAAAGATTTAGAATCTCGAGAGAAATTCTTGAAAAATATCATACTTTCACACTACAACCTGCCACAAAAGCTGATTATACATAAATTAACATATTCACAGTAATAGACATATGGAGTTGACATGTTATAAGACGATCCATAATTAAATGGATCGTTCCGTGAACCTATGGTGAGCTCCATATGGTCTTCCACCTACGAATCGTTCCACACTTCGTAGCAACCGGTGCTTCCTTAAAGGTTCCTCGATCTTTTTGATCGCGTACTTAGCTCCCTTTTTGCACTGGCTTGTCCATGTGTACTTGACTGCTGGAAGCGGTAGGTCGGCATTGAGAACCGTCAGATCATCTCAAACATGCTTGAGCGTACCATCGCTGAATTTGTGCAGTTCGGAGAATCGCATAAACGGCATGACGCCAGTCTCATTTGGATAAAATATCCCTGCTTCCGGTGTCGTGGTCCCCATGTAAGGCTTCTTGTTCTTGTGAAAATTACTGAGCGGAGTTGTATGGGGACGTTGCAAGTTTAGCTGCTTTTGATAGCTCACCACTCCAAGTTGAAAATCTTCCACCCGGTTTTGGATGACAATTTTTCTTGCATATTGACGAAGGTTGGAGCTCAATGTAATGACAATCTCAGGTAGTAAATGGTCGGCTTTTTCCTGATCCAATAACAACAGAAGATCTTCGATGTCTTCAAGTTGAAGGTACTGGAGATCACTTTCCTCAATTCGGTATTATTTCTCATTAGTACGTTTGAACACGATTACATTTAAGTAATCATAACCGAATACAGTCTGAGTGGTTGCTCCTTGTATGCTTTTAATTCTATGAGCGGAAACAATAGAAGAACCTCTCTTTGGACGATGGAAGTGATTGTAAGCTAACCTTTTCTTTGCATTCCAGTGAGAGATGCCAAGTGACGCAAAAGTATCATAAAACTTGAGCAAATTCCTTCTCCATAACGCATCAGGTACTTTATTTTAACACCCCCAATTTACATTGCGCAGCGGAAAATACACAATGTGGAAACCTTGGTTTCACGAATCTTTAAGCTACTAGGAATGCATCATGTTCATATGATTAGATAATCAAAGCGGAATTAGAACACGACACATTAACAAGGTGTTTGGACACAATAACATGAACTAAAACACAAGGATTGCTAATTATATTAATAATCAACAACCACTAGACGTGTATACATTGAATCCCACGTCTAGTCAACACACGCTTTTAGGTTTACATTGTGAATATGAGTTATGAAAAACCTAATAACCCTTGGTTCCTTTTATAGTGTAAGGATTAGGGTTTTACAAGAGACAAGAATGAATAAACATGTGAATCTTCTATTTAAATAACTATATACAGAATATATCCTACATATATATCCAAATAGATGCTTCTAAAGGCTTCTTGTCTACGTTTCTATCAATGCTTACATTGTACATGACAATGCTTGGATTGTACATGACAATGCTTGGATTGTACATGACAATGCTTGCTTCTATCAACGCTTGATTTGTTCTTGATAATTCTTGGAATACACTTGTCAACGCTTGGATAAATGCCTTCATGTTTTCTTCGTTTTTGAGTTTCTGCCACATCAACTTTTTGACCCAACAATCTTCCCCTAGTTGATGTCGGCAAAACTCTATGTGTATCTCTTGTAAGTTGTACATGATCTTCAAATTGATTCCCCTCAAGTGTAGCATGTATGTCTTCCCCTTTTTGTCACATCAACAGGGAAGTAAACAATGTATGCAATCTTGAAGATTCTCCAAATGTAGCTCTATGTAATGATCTTGAAGAAAAATAAATAAAGTAATCTTGATGTAAAAGTAGAGTAACCCAAACCTATGTTCCATGTCTTGTACGATGTGATGAAGTATGGGATTAATACAAAAATCCTCATCCTTTGTGAGACACTGAGCACAATAATGTAACTCCTTCAAGTGATAGAAAATATGTGCATAGAGTACCATAAGAAAGATCACATATTCCTAGATCGTGTATTACTTCATCGTTAACAATGTAAGCACAAACAAGTTACCTTTAAAGTCCATGACTGGAAGTGCACGACTTTAAGATATGATAGAACACATACTCGCAAAAATCTTCTTCAATCATCAAACTTACCATAAGAATTCTTCCCCTTAAGCCAACAACTTTTCATGACGAATTTTAATGGAATAACATATTCATACCATATGTAAAAGCTCAAATTAGATAACTCTTTCGCAAGGCTATCCCGATTACACAGTTTAAAATATCCATCAAATTCTTCATGAATTGTTGCTAACTTACTTAAAAATCATTTACTCCTTGTAAAAATATCCGAGCCATAAATATCAACTTGATATTCTGAATAAAAACGGAGATTCCATGTACCTTCGTGTGTAAACTCCTCCTTTTTGTGTGTTAAAAACGTACCAATTTTCTCAACAGCAGCTATTCTTTTGTTTTCCAACATCCTCTCTTATCCAAGATCACTATCAGATGTATTGTCCGATATCGGACAATACTTATCAGCGTTTGGATTCACAAGTATCGGACAACTCATGTCAATGCTATCCTGTCAGCGTTAACTTATTTCTTGTCAGCGTCTACCTCACTCTTGTCAGCGTCTGTTCTTGTCAGCTGACGTCATTTGCAACTATAATCTCAACATTGGCCAAATACTACTTAAGAATTGTCAGGCTGGGTTTAAATGAATATCCACCAGATTATGTAATAATTTAAGTCCAATATTCAGCCCACTAATCCCACGTGAATTCCATTGAACGAACCAAAATAAGCTTCGTGATAATTAGAGAACCAAATACCTAAGAGATATAATGATATCCCTGAAAATCAGCCACACTCCATATCTTTATTCCTTCCTAATCGTGACTTCCTTGGCAAACCAACAGCTAGATAACTTCCAACTATAGTAGAAACATATATCACGATTTAAGAAAGAAAAAGATCTTTGTGTATACCAGTTCTTCTGTGACTCAGTAAATGAAGGATTTCATGCAGACAAATCACCACCATAACCTTACACGATCAAAATAATGAATCATGAAGATTTGCTGTAATCAAAGAAAACACTGAATCTTCACTTTCGTTCAAAACAGCATCTACAAAGTCATCAATCTAGGGTTTGTACAAAACCCTTCAAACAGTAATTACCACAACCACTTATGTTAACCGAGCCAAAAACAGAATATCACACGTTTTGTATAAATCGTCTCTATCAGGGGTTCATCATTAATTCTAGGATTAACTCACCAAAGCCTGTAGAGAACACCATCAACCTTCATAAACTAGGGTTAGGGTTTAATAAAACCCTAGTTTCTTGTGATGATTAATCCCTAGCTGAAATACTCTTAAAACGTCGATATAGGTTCAAGAACAACCTTAAAAACGACCATAATAGCAGCCAAGAACTCAATTTTCTGTTTAGATTTGAATCTAGGGTTTGTAGAAACCCTAGTTTGATAAGAAAAAAAAACAGAAATCTTGAATATCATCCAGCTGCTGACTTCAGCGTGCTATAACTTTCTATTGAGGATAGATCTCGACAATCCCTCCGGTGTATATTTAGATATATGTGTGTAGAACACCCACAAAAAATTTTGTGATGATCCAACGGTCCAATAAAAGTTTATGCCTTCCTTAATACTGCTGCGCACACAAAAACGTCCAGAAAAACCCTAGACGAATTTTTCTTCTTTTCACCATACACGAACACCTTGTTGGTCCTAGCATCACGAGCCACGAGGCTCTGATACCAATTGTGGAAACCTTGGTTTCATGGATCTTTAAGCTACTAGGAATGCATCATGTTCATATGATTAGATAATCAAAGCGGAATTAGAACACGACACATTAACAAGGTGTTTAGACACAATAACATGAATTAAAACACAAGGATTGCTAATTATATTAATAATCAACAACCACTAGACGTGTATACATTGAATCCCACGTCTAGTCAACACACGCTTTTAGGTTTACATTGTGAATATGAGTTATGAAAAACCTAATAACCCTTGGTTCCTTTTATAGTGTAAGGATTAGGGTTTTACAAGAGATAAGAATGAATAAGCATGTGAATCTTCTATTTAAATAACTATATACAGAATATATCATGCATATATATCCAAATAGAAGCTTCTAAAGGCTTCTTGTCTACATTTCTATCAGTGCTTACATTGTATATGACAATGCTTGGATTGTACATGACAATGCTTGCTTCTGTCAACGCTTGTTTTGTTCTTGACAATGCTTGGAATACACTTGTCAACGCTTGAACAAATGCCTTCATGTTTTCTTCGTTTTTGAGTTTCTGCCACATCAACTTTTTGACCCAACACACAATTGGGTGTTATTCACAAACTTCATATCACAACTCTTTAAATGACTCAAAAACAGTATATTTAGGAATAAATATGGAAATAATTTAAATCAATGTCTAAAACCTTCAATCCTAATTAAAATCAGTTTAAAAATATATCAGAGTAGCGTACAGGTGTCCCTAGGATCTTAATCAAAACAACAAACCTTTTACCAAAATATTTGACCATTTACTATATGTTTACGACAATAGGGAAATAAATCTGTTTTAGACCAAATTACTACAAAAGCAATCCCGCAATCCTTCTCCAGCAAGCTCCGCAAATCAACAACTTCAAGTACCTGAAATTCATGCTTAAAATCATCAACACAAAGGTTGAGCAAGTCTATAGGTTTTACAAAACATAATTGAACACATCGTAAAAATCATTCACAATTGTTTAATAGAATTGTGGCCATACAATCTATCAATCAGGTATATCATATTATAGCAGTAGCTATAGAATTGTATTAAGCTCATGACACCGACCCCTTAACTTAGTCACCCACGCCAAATGTCAGCATGACTAGAAAATTTCCAGTGCCCCTACTAGGGTATTAATTGCAAGAATACCTATTCTCATTCACGTAAAATTATCCTTCCCAGCGGGTTACTCAGCGTAAAGCCCTGGTCTTAGATAGGGTTGTCAACCCAATAGTACTATTATTAGAATAGGCAGCTATTCCCAACTCGCAACATCAAGTCAGAAGATAGTTAACGGCTCATGAAGTTAGGGTCTTATGCAATTAGGTACTTATACAATTCATTTCATCAAATGCAACAAAGGCAACATCGCGTCCAACAATTACTCATGACATGTGTTCATTTTACTTCAAATAGCATGTATCCCCCTCGCGGGTTTTAAAATCATTAAAACAAGTAGAAAGCGAGGCTATAGACTCACCTGAAGTAATAGCAGTAGTATGACGATCTTCGACGATAGTTGATGCCCGGTAAACACAAAAACCACAACCTATCAAATAAGGCGCGTTCATCAATAACAACTCGAGTAAAATCCATACTTAGTAATATCAAACTCAAAATCATAAAATCACAATCAATCAAAAATAAAAATAATACAAGTGACCTTCGATAAAAATCTGCCGGTACACACCAAATGTACAAGCTCATTTACTCCACTTAAACACATCAAATTTTTATGATACTAATCAGAAACTTCACTTACTACATATAGAAAGGCCTGTTAAAAACTCATCAAAAGATTTCACATTTAAAGTTCCCTGCCCGACACATCTTTGAACTACAAAAACCGGACAGTTTTACATCAACAATTCATATAGTCTTTTAACACATTTATTTTTCTCCGTTTATGAAACTAACACTCAACTTTGAAAATAACTCGACATCCTCATACTTAACATTAAAAATAAATCCATGACATATTTAAAAATCCATTTTATAGTCCCCGAGATTCGATCCAAATATCGACAACAATTATATATTGTGTCGGTACTCGTCTCCCGGTACACGAAATAATCAAACTAATGTAACTTTTCGCTCGTTTGGAGCTAGAAGTCCTACCTTATACCAAAACGAAGATAAAAACATCCTCTACAAAAATATCTAATTAGTTCATCTCAAACTCAAACTCATAGTTTCAGAAAATTAACTTTAATAATCTGTTTAAAAATATATATTTAAAAATCCTTCAAAATTAATTTTTCACCACATTTTAACCCCATTTTTACCACTATAATCATTCTTACACTACTAGTTTATATCATAACACATTAAATCATCCTAGATGATTAATTCATAAAAACCCAACTAAAAAATATTAACATGCAATCATAAAAACTAATATATATAAACATAAACACCTACATACAACAACAATTTAAGATCAAACAACAAGATTCTCATCCAAAAATGGGTTTTTCAAAAATTTTCATGCATGTGGGAAATTTTCATACCAATGGATAGAGATTGATGAAACTAAGATGGGTCTTTTATTAGAATTAAGAGATTCAAGCTAAATTTTGTGAAATGGTGATTTTGGTGGTGGTGTGGTTGACGGAAACAAAGAGGAGGGGGGAGGGGAGAGAGAGTTTTCTAGTGGAGTGTGTTTATGTATGTTTTTTTGTGTGATTTTCCATTTTATATGGGAAAAGTTTAGGGTAGTTTTTGCCAATTGTGATTCTTTTGGACCAAATTGCAAATACTTGTTAAAAAGCGGGAAATGAATATTAGTCACTTTTGAAAATTTTTACGGGTCTCGGGTTTCATAAAAATCTCAAAACTTAAAACGCACACAAAATATGATATTATATAGTCCTGGCACGACTTAATACGACATTAAAATAAAAAAACGTCAAAATATTAAACATCGACATGTTTAAAATAAAATGTAAAATTTCTCGGGCATCCGTCGATATCGTCATCACTAATAATCCTCGCAACTCGTCAAAACATAAAAATAAAATTTCAACATCATCCAAATCAAATTACCAATCGTCATAATAATCAACCTCGTCAAAAATTTCTAAAATATACGTAAAAATATAATTAAATAATGACCACGGTTTTGGGTTGTTACATCATACCCTCCTAAAAGAGAGCGACGTCCCGGCGCTCAACCCGCCTCACACTCGCACTTCCTCACTTCTAGAGTCAACGTGACCTCTTATCCTCAAGAGATACTCACGTCTTTTCACCAGTCCAACTCAATTCTTATGATATCACCATATCCACAACTATTACTACACTTCAACTTTCAATTTCACCTTCTATTATGCTAATATTCCTTCATCATTCATACTCCTTCTATATCACTTTCTCAGTTTCATTCCTGCCCCAAATACTCTGACAACATACCCCACAACTATGTATGTTCTCAAATTACACCTTTTAACTACTGGTATGACGATTATCATCGCATTAGGATTCCATTTTCACTAGTTTCTATTAGTCCTTATAGTGATACATTAAGATATCATTATCCCAAGTTTCAATTATATGTTGATGCGATTGATACCAATTTCAATTACCATCGTTCAATTCATCCTTTCACTCTGTCCATTGCTTTCCGAAAATACGCAATATTCCTTCTTAACTCAATTCTTCACACTTTCTGTAGAAATCTCTAATATCCAAAAGTTAATCTCAATCTCTGGTTCACATATAATATGTTCAAACCTTAATCAATACTCATACTTTATCACAGCGATTTCCAGTATTCAAAATTTACTCTGCCTCTATGTCCTGAGGTTACACTCAAACTAAATACAATGAGATTATCCATAATTCTTACCAGTCACTTAAATACTTTCCATACTCATTTTCCACTTTCATTAATTCTAACAATCTCTATGTCCCGAGCGTAGTGCTTGCTAGATCACTGAATTACTATACCTTCCATAGTACATTATTACATCTTTCTCATATCATATACTATTTAAATACTCCGTTAGCCTCACATATTTAAATCTGAAATGTATAATGGTCAAATCACTTCCTGATATCGTAATATATTTTATTTCAACCATTCTGTATCAATACTTCAACTTATGAAATTCCTTTAATACTACATGCGACACTCTCAGCACTCTAAGAATAATTAAATTCTCTTTTAATCTGAACAATTCATTTACCACTGGTCCTTGCATTCTTGACACACTCTCTGATCTAATAGAAGAAAAATTAGATAATCATAATAACCGTTTTTGTCCCACAAAACATACATCTCAACTTTCTCATTTCTATTACCATTCTATTTCAAAATTTCCAACAATCTGTTGATCTTCTTTCTTTGATATTCCTTTTCCATTAATTTATCAATTCATATCTAAGGTTCTTTCCATTCCATCCATTCTGCTTGTTGCTACCAATATTCCAAATATCTCAAAATTCAAGAGTCAATTCTCAATTACTTCAGAAACTTTATAAACTCTTTTTCCTTCTCCTCCTTACTCAATACCCACTAGTTGGTAGTGACAGTATCTACACTTATCCTTCATAATCTGAAACATACTTCATAATACAGAACTATAACATATCCCATCTAAAATTTACCGATTATTATTTTCTCGTCATCATTAGGTAATCATTAATTCCTTCCTTTAAAATCCCCAAATGGCATTTATACACAAGTCCTTCTTATTCTTATTTTCTTCATACTTGATTCCATACAAGTAATACTTTTCAATCCCAAAACAAATACCAGAATGTCCAATCTCATGATCATATAAATCCCGTTACACTTCTTTATTCAAGTCAACACACTATTATTGCTTTCCTTTCCACTTGATATTATCCAAATATCATCATCACAGCACTATAATTCCTTAAGATTCCTCCAATACTAATTATACAGGCACAAAACTTCAATCTATCCTTAGCTTTCATAAATGACTTCCTCAACTACAAAATCAGATCTCACAACCACAACTTAAATAGATGAATTGATTTCACACATTTAGTTCTTCTTTGTCAGCTTTATCCTTGGTTCAACAATCAGCGAAAACCTCCTGATAAACATCCGATAATACTCAGCATACACAAAGGAATTTACAAGCTTTAGTCGGTTTCGTCGGTATTGACAAAGCCTCAATCGTTTCAATCTAGTCAGATTTTCACGATCACTTCAGCCATAGATTGCACATTCTAAAACATCTATAATACTCCAACTAAAATTTTTATCCAAAGAATTTTACACACCATTCCTCCTTAAAAACAATTTTCCAATTGTTAGAGAGTATTTTTCTTTCCTTCAATCATCTATTCATCACACTAAACATTCACAATCAATAATGGACACTGATTTCTGGTGCTCAGTTTATTCAGCCCAACAGCAATCATCTTATTCACAGAAAATCCAGCTTCTTTACTTTCTTCCGTTATTACTTCTCCGATGACTTACCCTTCCAGTCAAATCAGATTATCCTTATTGTCTCATCTGCCAATCCTTACAATCAAACATATCACCATCCTCAACTTCCTGATAATACGAATAATATAATATACAATCAAAATGCATAACTCCTATCACCAAGCTAACACAAAGCTTCCTTTTTCCCATGACGATAGTGAACTCTACGATTTCGTAGAATAATCACATAGTATCCTCAAGTACTAACTCATCTTCTCATTATTTTCCGACTGCTACTAGTAAAGCGCACAGAAAATTCGACTTATTGTAGTTTCCTACTACATACCTTCTCATCATTGACCAATAAAATCGTCAAATAGAAATTCCACTTATTACTCCCTGAAATCAGTACTCAATGTTCAACATTATTACAATTTAATTCTTTCCACCTTTATTTATCATATCCTATGATATTCATCCTTATCCCGGTTAACTTTCTCACAACTCTACTTCAATTGATTGCGCTATACTTCTTAATTCCATATGCTCCAAAAATATTTCCTTAACATATATAATTATTCTTCCGTCGATGAATTTCTCATTTCAACCAATCGCAAATTCTCGTTGATTTCTCGTCCTCAGTTCTGCTAAAATCTAACATATTCAAATCTCAATATATCCTCAATAACACCTTCAAAATTTAGATACACTTTCAGAATTTCAATAAAATTCTAACTTAATGATTACTAGATAAGAATATACAAATTACTACATCTAAATCTCAAATCTCATCAACATTTCCAAGATATAGTCTGTAATAGAAGCAACATTCCTTTCATATTGATCTTCCATTATCTGAATAATTCTTTTATTCAATCTCCTTTACCGAAATGAAAACATTTCATTACCATAGAAATACCAATTTTTATACCACATTCCTTGCTATTCCTTCAGCAGTTCGACCTCCAGCTAATCCGTACTTACATTAAGTAATTAGATAATTACTCAAGTTATATAAAATACATGTGATTTACACATTATACTTCCTCCTGTTTACCCGATTTATTGAAACTGCTTGAATACCATCTCTTCTTATCTTAGACTATTAAATTCCAAGTTTACCTTCTCTTAGAGGAAATAAATTCCTATTCCTTATTGTCATTCGCAACAATACCGTTCCTTTACCCTTTTCTGCCACACTTAATTTCGAATCAGGATCAATCTTTAAATTACTACCTCTTTTCGTCTAGTTGAACATTCCCAAATGACTATCGATATATTAAACATCCATCAGTTACTCGAACTTATCCATATAGTTGCACCTTTCCAATTACCATCAATAGTCGTATGGCACTCTTCACCGCATCTCTTCTCATTCATAATAATTCAACACACAGACATCCTTTTAAAATCTTGCAGAATAACAGCAGCATCTCTAACTGGAACAACAACATCTTCGATCTCAGCAGCATCTTCAGTCTCAACAGCATCTTCAGTCTCAGCAGCATCTTCAATTTCAGCAACATCTTCAACTAAAACAGCAGGATTTTCAATCTCAGCAACACCTCGTCTCCTCAGCACTATCAGCTTCAAACAATCTAACAACTATTCCCACAATCATATAATCTACCCTAATGGTTGGAAACCTCTGGAGACATATTTCAAGATACTCAGTCACACAGACAGGAATCCCTGCTAATGACAGAAACATATCTCACTCAACTCATTCCATGTGATAACAGTAGAAAGAAACTTAATAAGTATACACATCGAGATAGAAAGAATATGATCTTTTTATCAAGATATAACATGAATACTACATACGCCAACAACACAATACTACCTAAATTCCACAATCATCTTACAAAAGAGAGAAGATAACAAAGACACATCAAAATACTAAAGGGTAATAGTGGATTTCATCCATAAATCCGAGAAAATCGCAACAAAACCTTGTCACTAATGTCACTTACCCTTACCATCCTAAACAACAACAATAAGAATAATCCATCACAATACTGCCTCACAACATCTAGATAATCCAAATACAATACGATAATACATAAACTAAAATACAACAACAATTCCTCACTACATCACTCCATAGGATGTGGTCCATCACTTTCTCCAACTTGGCTCGTTCCTGCTTCATCTTCATCTGGTCCTAACTTGTAGCACCTCCCTTTTGGATCTAAACACGGTGGATTCCTAAATCCATACTTCAAAATCCCTCCTTGACACGATGGATCTATCATATAATGAGAATTAGCATACACCTCACTATCCTGAAACTTCCAATGTGGTTCAAGATACGGCCCAAGATGATCTACATATTCACTTAACCTGTGAAGCCTATCTATCTCTTTCTGATACTTCTCAAAATCAGTCCTATAACTTCTCACTTCAGTTCTAACCTTAGTTCTTCCAACTTCACTCTCAGTCACGTAATTATCACAATCAGATTCTACAACATTTTTCTTATCCTTCGTATCATCCTCTTAACCTAACCATCCACCTGAAATCTTATGATCACCTACATACTGATTCTGCAAACTCCATTGACCTACAGCAAATCCCCCATTCTTGACGTAATATGGTATGTCAGACATTTTCTGAAATCACAGAAAATTCATAAGTACATAAGGTCATTATTCAAAAATATATATGCAATGCATAATCATGCAAATGCAAATGAATTACGTATGCAAAAGATATATGTATGCGATGCAATGCAATGCAATGCAATGCAATGCAATGCAAATGATAATTATACAATATTCATAAAAATGAAATTATGATGAAATTATGATGAAAGCACTCCACGTCCTTTCATTAATACCAATATCTTATTGCAGTACTTACTTAATAAATACTCAAGAATTCACAACAATTATAAGTGATACATCTATAATAACAAAGCATAACAAAAATAAATAATCTTACCGGAGCCTTGCAGAGAAGTTCCGTTGCTTTTATAAAATACTTTCGACACCAAAGTTACAGTTTAGGACATTTTAAAAAATTGACCAATTTGCTATAACTAAAAAGCTCTGGTTACCAATCTTTAACACCCCCAATTTACATTGCGCAGCGGAAAATACACAATTGGGTGTTATTCACAAACTTCATTTCACAACTCTTTAAATGACTCAAAATAGTATATTTAGGAATAAATATGGAAATAATTTAAATCAATGTCTAAAACCTTCAATCCCAATTAAAATAAGTTTAAAAATATATCAGAGTAGCGTACAGGTTTCCCTAGGATCTTAATCAAAACAACAAACCTTTTACCAAAATATTTGACCATTTAATATATGTTTACGACAATAGGGAAAGAAATCTGTTTTAGACCAAATTACTACAAAAGCAATCCCGCAATCCTTCTCCAGCAAGCTCCGCAAATCAACAACTTCAAGTACCTGAAATACATGCTTAAAATCATCAACACAAAGGTTGAGCAAGTCTATAGGTTTTACAAAACATAATTGAACACATCGTAAAAATCATTCACAATTGTTTAATAGAATTGTGGCCATACAATCTATCAATCAGGTATATCATATTATAGCAGTAGCTATTGAATTGTATTAAGCTCATGACACCGACCCCTTAACTTAGTCACCTACGCCAAATGCCAGCATGACTAGAAAATTTCCAGTGCCCCTACTAGGGTATTAATTGCAAGAATACCAATTCTCATTCACGTAAAATTATCCTTCCCATCGGGTTACTCAGCGTAAAGCCCTGGTCTCAGATAGGGTTGTCAGCCCAATAGTACTATTATTAGAATAAGCGGCTATTCCTAACTCGCAACATCAAGTCAGTAGATAGTTAACGGCTCATGAATTTAGGGTCTTATGCAATTAGGTACTTATACAATTCATTTCATCAAATGCAACAAAGGCAACATCGCGTCCAACAATTACTCATGACATGTGTTCATTTTACTTCAAATAGCATGTATCCCCCTCGCGGGTTTTAAAATCATTAAAATAAGTAGAAAGCGAGTCTATAGACTCACCTGAAGTAATAGCAATAGTATGACGATCTTCGACGATAGTTGATGCCCGGTAAACACAAAAACCGCAACCTATCAAATAAGGCGTCTTCATTAATAACAACTCGAGTAAAAATCCATACTTAGTAATATCAAACTCAAAATCATAAAATCACAATCAATCAAAAATAAAAATAATACAAGTGACCTTTTATCCCATTCTATATGTTTCTATTAATTAATTCCTTCGATAAAAATCTGTCGGTACACACTAAATGTACAAGCTCATTTACCCCACTTAAACACGTCAAATTTTTATGATACTAATCAGAAACTTCACTTACTATATATATAAAGGCCTGTTAAAAACTCATCAAAAGATTTCACATTTAAAGTTCCCTTCCCGAAACATCTTTGAACTACAAAAACCGGACAGTTTTACATCAACAATTCATATAGTCTTTTAACACATTTATTTTTCTTCGTTTATGAAACCGACACTCAACTTTGAAAATAACTCGACATCCTCATACTTAATATTCAAAATCAGTCCATGAGATATTTAAAAATCCATTTTATAGTCCCCGAGATTCGATCCAAATATCGACAACAGTTATATATTGTGTCGGTACTCGTCTCCCGGTACACGAAATAATCAAACTAACGTAACTTTTCGCTCGTTTGGAGCTAGAAGTCCTACCTTATACCAAAACGAAGATAAAAACATCCTGTACAACAATATCTAATTAGTTCATCTCAAACTCATATTTTCAGAAAATTAACTTTAATAATCTGCTTAAAAATATATATTTAAAAATCCTTCAAAATTAATTTTTCACCACATTTTAACCCCATTTTTACCACTATAATCATTCTTACACTACTAGTTTATATCATAACACATTAAATCATCCTAGATGATTAATTCTTAAAAACCCAACTCAAAAATATTAACATGCAATCATAAAAACTAATATATATAAACATAAACACCTACATACAACAACAATTTAAGATCAAACAACAAGATTTTCATCCAAAAATGGGTTTTTCAAAAATGTTCATGTATGTGGGAAATTTTCATACTAATGGATAGAGATTGATGAAACTAAGATGGGTCTTTGATTAGAATTAAGAGATTCAAGCTAAATATTGTGAAATGGTAATTTTGGTGGTGGTGTGGTTGACGGAAACAAAGAGGAGGGCAGAGGGGAGAGAGAGTTTGCTAGTGGAGTGTGTTTATGTGTGTTTTTGTTGTGTGATTTTCCATTTTATATGGGAAAAGTTTAGGGTAGTTTTTGCCAATTGTGATTCTTTTGGACCAAAGTGCAAATACTTTATTAAAAAGCGGGAAATGGCTATTAGTCACTTTTGAAAATTTTTACGGGTCTCGGGTTTCATAAAAATGCTTCTAAAAACTTAAAACACACACAAAATGTGATATTATATAGTCCCGACACGACTTAATACGACATTAAAATAAAAAGTCAAAATATTAAACATCGATATGTTTAAAATAAAATGTAAAATTTCTCGGGCATCCATCGATATTGTCATCACTTATAATTCTCGCAACTCGTCAAAACGTAAAAATAAAATTTCAACATCATCCAAATCTAATTACCAATCGTCATAATAATCAACCTCGTCAAAAATTTCTAAAATATACGTAAAAATATAATTAAATAATGACCACGGTTTTGGGTTGTTACATTTATCTTCGATCCATGGTACGTTCTCCAGATTGATAGCCTTGAGCATAGTAAGTGATGTGGCATATTTCTTCGCGCCTTTTTCAAGATACTCAAGATCATGAGATACGAAGTGCTCTATTGGAATCGTTGCAGAACCGGCGATGACTGTACGTGTAAGAGGTCGTAACACTGGAGTCTGGATTCCCGTATTCGTCGCTCTCATTGCCTTTGTAAGCTCATTTAAATGATATTCTGCCTCATTGTGGCTGATCTTCAAGGTATCAAAGAAGTCCACATCTACGACTGTCATTTTGATAAGATCCAGAGTCATTGTCGGTTTCCCATGATAATACCTTAGAAAGGCCGAGAAATCGATAGGGTTGTTTAGGTATTGAGTGAGCTCCATTTTAGTTGTTGTGGCGAAAGGATGCTGTGGTGCTGCATTTGTAAGCCAGAGTTGCTCCTTTACCGTGTCATCGATGATAAGAGATTCAGCAAGCGTTGGTTCTGGCACATTTAAGTCTTCAACTTCCATATCAGAATTGTGCTGATCTTCAGATGGTGTTGAAGGTTGTTCTTGTGTCAACGGTATATCATCATTAGGCATAGAGACTGGAATTTCGTCTTCTAGCATTGACCATGTGGGTTCTTCTTCATATGTGGACACAAGAATTTCGTCTTCTTGCATATGTTCTACAGATTCATTGTGAGAAGCAGTAGTAGAAACTGGTTCAGTTGATATACCTGTGTCAATATGCTGAGATTCTGGTATAGTAGATTCCACCATCTTTTCTGCGGTTTCAACAACGCTTTCTTCAGCTTCCTCAATACCTTTCTCAGTTGCCTTATCACTTTCATCCTTATTTGACTCATCAGCATTCGTACCTGTTTTTTCATTCTTATCACCCTCGTTGGTTCCATTCCCATCGTCATTATCATCATCATCATCCTCATCCTCATCTTTATCCTCATCCTCATCTTCATCTTCATCCTTATCCTTATCCTTTTCTTCCTCATCCTCTTCTTCCTCATCCTTTCCTCATTTTGATCATTATCACCCTCATCCTCATCACCGTTACCCTCTTTATCTACCTCCTCGAGCTCTTCTTCATCCTCAGACTCAGAGTCTGCAGTGTCTGTAGGTGTATCTTCAATGATGGCTTTGTTGAGATATTGCAGAACTTTGCGTTTATATTTCGATTTACTAGTCCTCATATCTTTCAGTCGTGTCTGCAACAATTTCATTAGTTGAAGGGTAGATAAACCAGTACCGACAAGAGTCGGTAGCTCCTGATCAACATATGACTTTACTTCTCATCAAAAGATGGTGGTCATCTTCTCATTAATTGACCCAAGAAAGGCAGCATTCTCTTTGTCACGAGTTTTCTTCTCTCCAAGAAATGTTTTGTGTTGTTCTTTAAGTTTAGACACGTTGTCGGATATTTTCTTAAGTGTAGGCTCATCAAGTTGCGGTTCCTTGAGAGTTTGTGTGTCAGCAGTGGTGAATCTTTCAGTCAGTGCAGCTATTTGTTTAGCTAGAGCCTCCAGCTGTTGTTGAAGAGACTGAATTAGTGGATCACTGACTGTGAGGAATGGGTTAGAGGTGGATGATTCTTGTTGTACTGATGGTGGAGGTGTAACCATAACTGTTAAAGTGGTGGTGGATGATACGGGTTGTTCAAGGATAGGTGATGGTGTAGATTCAGTGGTTGGGGTGGTAGTTGATACCGGTTGTTCAACAGGTACTGGTGTGATAGCTGGTGTTATGACATCAGTGATGACCGGGGTGGATAGTGGTGGAATGGTAGTTGATGTAACAGAAGTTATAGGAACATCCACCATGTTTTCATTTGTCGATGGATTAGTATTTGTAACCTCGACACCCTCCCCTTCCAAATTAAGATATTTCATAACATCATCAGAGCCGGAAGTAGACTTACTTTGAAGTGGAGTTCCTGGAATGAGAGTTGCGTGAGCATCGTTGTTAACCACATTGTTAGTTGGTTCCGGTAAAGATGTCGTGATATTGACATCATGATACAACAAATTTGTATCTGTGTTTTCACTCCTAGCACCCTCTTCACTCTGCTCACGACTTTCAAAATGAAAGTTATCATCATCTTCATCGTTAGGATCTTCATAAAAGCCCATATCAGCATAAGGATTACCAAATTCCTCTAAGTCCTTAAACAATACTGAGCCTGATCCTGTGGATGTTGCAAAAGCCTCCTCTCTTCTTTGTTGAAGAATAATACGCAGTCGTTTGGCTTCAGAAATAGTTTGTTGAGCTTGTTCATCTGAAGCAACAATTGCTTCTTTGCCTTTAGTTTGCTTTGCTTTCTTTAGCCTTTTGAGTGGTACTTCTTCCTGTTCCTCCTCAGTATGGATCATCTCATCGTCATCATCATCTTCATCAACTATTTGCATTTTCCCTGTGCCTTTATCTTTGGAGGAAGCAGTCGATTGTCGTTTTGAAACTCTTTTCTTTCGTTTACCTTTTTGATTCTCTAAGGGAAGTTAATTTGCTCGTCGAAGCTGTGTGTCAATATCGTGGAGCATCTCTTGTTATTTATCACTTTCCTTGATTCCTTCATTGATCATTGTGTCAGGTACTAGAGCTGGACGTAATGAATACTTTGTGGATTGAGTATCCGCATTCATTTGTAGGATCACATAGTCATCATCTTTTGTGTGGTAGAAGAAATTCCCGCGAGTATCAATGTTCGGGTCACTCTTTATAAAGTGGTTGATGATGAGCTTGGTGAATCTTGGGAATGTAAGATGCACGGATTTCTTCATGGTTCCAGTAAACTGATAACAAAATTCTTGCCAGATAAGGAGTGCATAGCCTACTTTAGATGCCGTGTAAAGTCCCTAAAATATGTGAGCCTGAGGTGGTCTCATTACCTCGGAGCCCCGAGTCTTTTGAGTAAGACATTTAACAATGATGGTGATAAGTTCTTTCCAGGGTTGCCCTATGTGTGATGTATTTAACTGGGATAGGTTGTGGATTTCACCTTCATAATTTAGAGCACGAATGACTCGAAACAATTCATCATTGTTTGGGTTAGCCACAAAGTGTTCTCCTTTTGCTAACTTAGGAAAGTTAAACAGTTGCCTAAAGATGCCCAAGTTAAGTACCATTGGCGTTTTGTTTAGTTGGAATGAGATAGTCTTTTGAGACAGTTGATTCTGTGAAAGTGTTGTAGTGGTCCAGAACTCGTGCATGTAGACTTCGGGAACAAAGGCAGTAAGTCTGAATACATCTTTGATAGGTGAAATGTCAAGGATATCCATGACGATTTTGAAAGCTGATAAATAAGGATCAAAATCCTCTTGCAAACGAGAGTTGTTCTCATCATATGGTAGCCTGTTGCTGAGTGACACAAGTTCGAGATCACGTTGCCGCTGTTGTTCTTCTGTGATTGACATCTTCCTGCTTAGATGATATAAACACAAATGATATACACAAACATCTATATCTTAAATCCATGTCAAGCTGTAGCATTAGCAGTAACACACGACAAGCATTAGCGCATTACATTAGTTGAACAAATATAAGTTGATCACGACACATGTCTATAGGTGTCACCTAACATAATACTAGCATGACAATCCTATTACTCATCACAATCTTATAGTGTTAACATAGTACTATAAGCTATCACAACTCATCGCAATCTTTCAAATCATCAGAATTATAACATCGTCACAATCCTAAATCCATCGTAATCTAACCATCCATCGGAATCCTACAACCATCGCAATGTGTAACCATCGGAATCCTATCGCCATGCTACAATCATCGCAATATCTGAGTTTCCATCGCAATAAGTGTGTTTCCATCGCAATGTTGAAAATTCTATCGCAATATGTCCCCATCGCAATACCATTACGATGCCATCGCAATGATGCGTCGGAATGCACCATCGCAATATGCCATCACAATGTGTCATCGTAATGACCCATCGCAATGAGCCATCGCAATGAGCCATCGAATGACCCATCGCAATAACTCATCGCAATGAGCTATCAGAATGACTCATCGCAATGACCATGCATCGCAATGTAGTGTCGCAATGTGCATCACAATCCGAGACTAGGATTCGATTTATGAGTTTGACTTTACGATTCCTGGACTTTGGCAATGTTTTAAGCAAAACTGGGCAAGACCTATGTGCATTTAGGTAATCTCAACATATCCCACTAATCAATTTACATTTTCATCGCAAAAACTCAAAAACCCTAATTTTTGATTAATTATGATCTCGGGTTGATTGTGTATGTTTTAAGATGAGAAATGTGATAAGAGTTAAAGCATGAGACGATACCTAGATAGATGAACGGAGTGCAAGCAATCAAAAATCAAAGAGGTATGATGAAGGTTTGTTAATGGCGGTTGTGTTTGTGTTTTGTGTGTTTTTGCGATGAAGACAAACAGGAGTGGGGGGGGGGGGGGAGTATATAGTGTTGACTTGGTCAATGGGTGTTATACCATTTGACACTTTTAACCCCTTAAATGCATAAATTGCAAACGTAGTCCCCCCGTTAGACATGTTAGTTAAGTAACACTTGGATTACCAAGTGATTTAATCACAGTACTAACCCGTAACGTCTTAATGTTAAAAAACAAACATAAACATATACACTTAACGCTTAAGTGCAAACAACACCTAGTCCTTAAACTATATTCCAGACAAAGCACACTTAGCAAATAATTATGACGATGATCGGTTTATATTTTCTGAAACTCCTTTTTGAAGACAAATTTTAATTCCAAGAAGATTTAAAATTTTCTCCCCCTTAAACACGGACCCGTTTTCTATTTAAAGAGCTGTAGTAAATGATTTAAAGAAGCAAATATCCATGAAGACATTTTCCGGTTAGTGATAAGTTGGAACGATTCTGGTGGCAATAAGATTTCTCTTATTTTAACAAAATAAGTGCACTGAAACGTACACTAATTTGTGTTAGACCAAGTTATAAAGTAAACTTGATCCCTTACAAGGTTTTAAAGTAAACCTTGCCCGAGAAAATTAATTCCCGTTGAGAGCCAACGTTTTCAAAAGAAATACTTGACAATAATGCGAAAAGCGGGTTGCAGTCTAAAATAACTACAAGCCATATGGGCATGTTTTAAAATATGTACAACTTTTATACGGACTCTATTTATAGCGTTGTGTCAATTTTAATCGATATTTCTAAGGCTGTAAATATTACCGTACTAAAAGACATGCCTGTTTTAAAATGAAAAATATTTTTGGATTTCATTGATTTTATATTTTTTATGGTGTTTGTATGTTTTATATTTTTGTATTTTTCTTTTGGTGGTTTAAATATATACGATAATATACAAGATCACGATCAATGGATACTCTAGAATAGTTTACCACCACTATTCTTAGATTCTTCTGCCAACTCCTTAAGTGTCGCTGGTGGGAATGATTTCATGCCTAGCTTTTCGATCAAAAACTCGATACGCCCTCGATCTAAGGCCTTTGTGAATATATCTACCAGCTGATACTTAGTGTTGACGAAGTACAGTTAGATCACTCCATTTTCCACTTGCTCTTTGATGAAGTGGTAGCGTATGTCAATGTGCTTTGCCCGGGAATGTTGAACGTTGTTGTAGCACAGAGCAATTGCACTTTTGTTATCACAGTACATCGGGATTTTGTTGAATCCAAGACCGTAGTCAGTTAATTGTGATTTCATCCAAAGAACTTGAGCACAACAACCGGATATAGCAATGTATTCAGCCTCTGTACTTGATATCGCAACGCTTTTCTGCCTTTTAGATGCCCAACTAACAAGTCTATCTCTAAGAAGTTGCACACTGCCAGAAGTGCTACGTCTAGTATCTTGACAGCCAGCATAATCCGCATCTGCATATGAGATTAGTGCAATAGAGGAATCCTTCGGATACCACAGACCACGATTAAGCGTTCCTTTAAGATACCGAAAGATTCTTTTCACAACATGTAAGTGCTTTTCGGTAGGCAGAGCCTGATACCGGGCACACATGCATATAGCAAATTGCAAATCAGGCCTGCTAGCAGTTAAATAGAGAAGGGTGCCGATCATTCCACGGTAAAGTTTAGGATTGACAGCTATCCATTCCTTATCTTCATCTAACTTGGATCTCTCCACCATTGGAGTAACAACGGGGTCCCAATTTTCAAAGTGATACTTCTTTACTGATTCAAGAGCAAATTTGGATTGATTAATGAAGATGTGACAATCCGTCAATTTACGATTGATATTTTATTCTCAAATATTATTTGAAAATATTATTTTAATGATACAATATGAACTCACTTATTTTGGGAAGAAATTTGGATTTACGTCTTGGAGTAGCATCGACTACGATTAAACCGGAGGATTCAACGTTACGTGCTTGCGTTTACATACACCGTCTTTGGTGACAGTCCGACAATTCAGAAAATAAATTTATCCGTAAATATTATTTTGGAGTTTTAAATTTGTGTTGGTTCATAAACTCACAAATTTACGAGAAGAGATTAGGACTTACGATTTTATTTTAACGTCTTTTACGACTAAACAGGAAACCTTAGGATTACGTATTTACGTTTTCGAACTCCGTTTTTGATGAGACAATTTTTATTGGATTCGTTTTGTGACTTTGATTCATAATTTATAAAAACGTTTTTCGTAAAACGACCCGAGGGCACGCAAATCGAGGAAACTAGAATCGAGGAGTACCCGTAAATTAGTGGGATGAGACAAGATAAAACTTGCCCCACCCCACTCCATATGGACGGCCAAACCATGTGCTCAACACATTTGATGTGTCAAGTTTTAAACAAAAAGCATACACTTGTCCTAAGCTTATGAACTAAGCTACCACTCAAACAAAACCACTCACCATTTCCACTAGCTCTCATTCTAACATGCAAACAACTACACATTTTCTCTCATCTCTCCATTTTGTGCCGTCCCAAATACTCCACAAAAACACCCTTTGATCTTGATTTCACCACAAAATCATGTGTTATTTACACATATGTTGAAGCTCTCTTGAAGCCCTATTGATTGGTGGTAATCATAACATCCAAGGAGGAGTTCCTATGGTGTCTTGAGGCTGATTTTCCACAAGGAGTAAATGAAGAATGGTGGCCTTGAAGATGGTCATGGATATCCACAAGTTTCTCCATCAAAATCCATGTTTTGATCACAACTTACATCATCATGGTGGTATAAAGATTGTCCTCCTCATCTTCTTAATATTTTGATTATGTAAACATGTACTTTATTTCCTATTGTATATATTTATGATGATTATATGATGATAAAAATGTTATGTGGGGATTTGTTGTTGATAAACATGATTAAAAAGGTGAAAAACCATATGAAACAAGTCTAAAATCTTGTCTAAATATGTTGGCTGTGTAAAACAGTAAATAAACAGGTCATGGACTGATAATATGATGAAGTAGAATCTATTTACAGTAAGCTATGGGTCTTGTACACATGTGAGAGTTGGCCATGCAATGGAATCAAAATAATGAGTGAGATATGATCAAAACAAGTTTAGGGTATGAATCTGAAGTTACTGTTTTGGACGATTTTTAGAAAATATTTAGAAGATGATTCAACAGTAGCTATAGAAGAGTTAATTGTAGCACATATCATGTAGTTTATGTGATAAAAATTTGAGCTTCTATCTCCATGTAGAACTCAAGATATGGCAGTTTTGGTGAAGATGAAGTTAAAAATCAGATTTTTTGAAATTAAAGAATAATACTATTATATAAGCACTCACATTTTAATATATAAAATATAAAATAAAAACCCACTAACTTATAAAACTTATTTATATAAATATATAAAAGGTGTAATAAGTGTATAAATGATAAAAATGGAAACTTGTTAAGTTTTATAAGTTATAAAACTATAAATATGATTTTTACGACTTTTTCGGCTATTGCCGTAAAATTAACGTTTTTGTTAAATAAAACTTAGATGGTTGGACCCGTCTAATGAAAACTTTATAAAACTTATATACTGATATGTAGACATGTATAACAAGTAAAAACCGATAAAACCCGAACTATAGGGCATACGGACATTAACGAGCTAAGTAAACAAATTGGACTAATACTTGGGCTAATAATTGGACTAAATAAAATAAACACCCATAAAAAGAACTTATTGGGCTTAACCCATTTAGGCCCAACTTGTGAAGTTTTAGTACTGATAATATAGGTATAAAATGGATTAAAACAAGTTAAAAGAACTTGTAATAAGTTATTGGACTTAAAAACACGTAAATAGGTAAAAGAAGAAAACTAGTATAAAAGTTATCAACATATAACTCTAAAATGAGTAAACGAAAATATGTGAACCCACTTGATCATCATATATATATATATAATCATCATATGTATACATAATTGATATTTTTGTAAAGTCATTGGACAAACGTCTAAGACCGATTATTATTTATATAGGTTTCCGTGATTGAAGCACATACCGTACGTCCGAATTGCCGACAACCCGCCTTCCCACATCAACGTGAGTTCATAGCCTCGCACTCTTTTAAATGTTTTATAAATGCTTTATAAACCCGCGAGGGAGATAACATGTTAGTTTTTATAAAAGTTTGGACACCATTTGTCCCGATTGTTTGTTTATTGATTTTGGACCCGAATGATTGAATGACCCGATTGTATGACCCGATAAATGATTAATGGACCCGATAGATGAAATAAAATGGATTATTAAAGTTAGGTTATGTCACTAAAAGTCCCATTAGCATGAATTGTGAACTACCGGGAGTTGGTAGACGCTTATGCATTTAATAGTACTATTTGGGGACGATCACCCCAGTTCGCGCCTTGACGGTTGATCCCCGTCGTGCCACATTGATTGGTAAGCGAATTAATGTATGAGAATATTTCCATAGCGTGACCTTTGTGACGACACGCTACTTTAGATGGGCAAAATTGGTATCGGGTTAGCTACCCGTTTTGGTTTAGTAAGGTAACAATGTCATGCGGCTTATAATAATCCAAGTTAACAAAATAATAATAGACGCTCCGAATTACGATGTATTTCCTGACTAGCAATACAGGGTCATACTATTGATATTATGATTGTATTTTGGTTTTCATAACCATATTCATATAACGGTTTTTATTTGATTTTATACGACGTCATAAGACGTATCGTATGATGTTTTTACGACATTGGCTCGTATACTGATTTTAAGGCAAATGCCTATATTATGATTTTCGATAAGGATTTGTATAAAAAATGATTTTGGCTATTTCATGGCCTATCAAAACGATTTGTACAAAATGACTTTCAGTAATACTTTTATACTGATATTATATCGATGGAATTTATTAAACTCTATGAATTCACTCGGCGTTATCGCTGACCTTTTCTTTTAACATGTTTTGTCTCAGGTACTTGAAGGTAATTCTCGGGAAGACAACAAGAATTCATGGCCCGCACTTAAACAATATTTTCCATTCAAACACTTTGTAAAACTTTTGTATACAATGTAATGACTTGGGACCTATGTAATCTTTGATATTTATGAATGGAAATGCTTTATTAATAAACGACGCGATTTTTATGCGTTGTCTATGATGTGAGTAATGTGCTATCCCGTAACACCAACTAGTCTTCCGCTGAACTGAGTTGTATAAATTTGGGGGTGTTACAGTTTGGTACCAGAGCTCTCGTTATAGAGAACGAAAGATTTTTAAAACCAAGGTTTTGAATAAAACTTTTCAAAATCTTTTATCTATAAACATTTTTCTAAAAATGTCTAAAAATCTTTTGACTATAACGGTGCCGAAGAATTCCCGAGTTACCGACAAGGCCAAGACTGAGAAGTGTTATTTTAATATATATATAACTTGGATTATATATATATGATGTGATTTTATTACACGATTGTTTGATGATTATTTTGATTTTTATACGAGGTATTTATACGACGTAGATTGTCACAAGAAACCCTAACTCCCCTAGTAAATTAATCGAAGCTATTCTCGTAGGAATTCAAGCTATCCTAGATCTAAACCAAGTTGTGGATATTTATGATCCCAACAAATGGTTGATATTCATAGAAATGTAAGTATTAGTTGATTGTAATATTGAAAAAGAATTGGCGAGATTAAATCTGATATCGATGTCATGACGATCTTTCCTTATAGAGTGGAGTTTGACAAAACGTTATCACCTGGAAAGATGTCATCTGATTCGTTGTCATCCAATTCTTAAATTAAAATCGAAAGGGTGAATGTTGCACTTGAGGCTGTCATTGGAACCATTACCCAAAAGCCTCATGGCACTAGTACCTTTCCGAGAAGTCTAGTTGAATGATCAAGTCATTTCATACTAGTGACTCATTTGATAATTGTTGTTGTAAGAGTTAATAGGATTGGAAATTAAGTGTTGATTCATATTGAGATTGTATTGCCTTTACAAGGCCGAAGAATAAGGTTGTAAGTATTGGATAATGAGGTAGGATATTGAATTGAGTATAAAATTGGTTGAAACTTGAATAAAGTAAAATTTAACCCGTATGGAATATAAGATTGTTAAGAGGAAGTCGTTAAGTTTTGTGAATAAATTATAAGGTTTTAATTGATTGTTGATTCGTGTTAAGGGTTGTTCCTAGGCCATAGTCCACTGACGAGGATGCCCAGTGTCCAATAAATAAATTGAAGAAATCTTCTTCTGAATTGAGACCGATGGATCTTCTGGGACATGTGGAACACCTAATGACTCATGTAGATTAGTATTCATTGTGGTATCTTTTAAAAATCCCTAACTTAACTGAGATATCAGTTGGTAGGATGAGTTCTGAGAATTGTATGACATAGTGACACGTAATGTGTTACGGTACAATTTTGACTTGTTTGTGATTAACGAAAAGACTACCTTTGATTGCTAAATTCTACATGTATCGATGTTATCTATCTTTTATTGCTTCTTCCTAATGTTCGCATTAGTGATGCAACCCTTGAACAAGTACTCATCTCGAATTGAGTTACGTTGTAGATTATTCTCTTTGTATTCCTGAGTGCCATCGAGATCATGAACCTCGTGATTATTTGGCTAAGCTCATTTCCTGATATATATTGAAGTTAGTTCTTGGTGAACAACTCTTCATCGCTCTTTTGCAGATCACTCATTGTTTTTATAAGATAAGACAGTATGCTTTGAGAAAAATTTAATTTTCATCACAATAAGGATTATTCGAAGTGAGATTTATAAGTGACTGATATCAAAATGAAGTTGTTTAAGAGACGATTTGGAAACCTAATTGTTTTCATAACAAAGAAAATCATTGTAAAATTATTCTTGATTCTTATTTAAGAATTAAGCATGAAAATGTTTTTATTATAAACATGATGATAAAATTTTGACGAACTGAGTATTGCATCGTTAATCTTGAAATTGTATATAGTTGCGCGCCTACATACAATTTGGAATGGACTATGCAAAACTGATTAGTAGTCACCGTAAAACTGATTAATAAACACTACATTTTCTTTAAAGATTGTGAAAGACTAAAATTTTATGAGATCTGCAAGAAGTACAAAATAGGGACATAATGTTAGAGACATCTACATATGTGCCTGTAGCATCTATTCTTCTGAGTCGAATTTACTCATCTGTGGAAATTGTCTTATTTGACAATTGACAATTCTTTCTTGTCCAATTATCCCGTAGTGAGATTCTTAGGAAAAATATCTGATTACTGAATGTTGATACTCGACTGGATGTATTGACGTTCCTATCATTTTGATTTGATTTCATTTGAATGACCTGGGTAACGATCCGAGGAGCTTTCGAATGCGTACTCAAATTATGAAAACATGGGATATATTCATATTCGTTAAATATTTTCATCTGTATCTGATTTGAAATTCTCTCGCGTAGATTATGCGTTGACCTTGCTCTTTTAATAGTAGATTGTGTATCCTAATATCCCTGAATTTGTGAAGGATTATGAGTTATTGTTAGTCTTTTGAGAATTTCACATCTTATCGACGGCAATGAAACTGAAAAGTTGATAATGCCGGTAGAATGGATTGATTGATTTTGACATGACGACGTTGTCTTAATTGATGGGAACTCGAATTGAATTCCCCTAAATGATAAGATGTTGATTATCAAAAGTGATCTAAATAATTCTTGGTGGATGACCGTATCCTGTATTAAGACTTGAAATATTACCATGAATGGTTGTGGATTAGTTATAGATATTGTAATCTAGAAGAACCTAATAGGTATTTATTAAAAGATGTTTATGTTATTTGAAACTTTAGGAGGTAATTATTGGTGAATTACCTAGACTTTCGCCACTAAGGCAAGTTGAAATTAGTATTGATTATATTCCCGGTTCTGCACTTATGGTTTGTGTACTATACGTCAGCACCATCTGAATTTAAGGAACTACCGTACAACTGAGAAAGTTGTCGGAGAAAGATTTTATTATACCAAGCCTGTCATCCTGAAGAGCTATGGTGATATCTTTCCTTATATTTATAGATTACTGTGACTGAGTAAATTGACAATCGAAAACGATATCCATAACTCGAAATGGAAGAATTTTTCGATCATTTACAAGGTTCTAGCAAGTTTGATCCATAGCATGGTTATCATCAACTTCGCATCTGCGAAAGAGATTATCTATTCCAATCATCACCCCGAACTTGTGAGGAACGTTATGAGTTTCACGTGATGTCGTTTGGATTAACAATGCACATGTAGTATTCATAATTATGATGAATCATGTGTGTAGGCTGTAATTTGATAAATTCATGCTCGTGATCATTAAGAACTACCTGTTTGTTTATCAGAATAAGAATGAGTTAATAATTTTTTATAGATTGCCCTGAATTGGCCGAACAATTAAAACCTGTATCTTGAACAATTAACATGAGATTAAAGACTTAATCCTTTACATGAAATGACCATTGGATTAATGACGGTAAGATATATGCATATAGACTCTTCAAAAATTAAGAGCCCTTTTAAGACTTTGGATTTTACCAAAAAGAAATGGAACTCTGTTTTGACAAATGTTTTAACAAAGGATTTTAAGGGATTATTCCCTTATACACAAACCATTTAACTAAACTTCTGTTTAGGGGTAAATGTTTGTGTATACTTTTTGACAACTTAAAAAGGATTGAGGAAAACCATTTAAACCATAACTTGAAATTTGGAACGATACATTTTGCTTTTCAAACTAAGAAAACTTTGACCAAAGTATAACCAAAGATTTTTCAATCATTTACGAATCTTATTAATTATTTTCGATAAATCAACGAAAATCTTATTAATTAAACACAAATTTATTTTTAACATTTTATATAATTGGTCGAACTAAGAAATCTAAAACTTTTACATTCATGCTTCATAAAAATTAACTAATAATTATTTAATTAATTATAATAATTATCGATGCTTTAGACGCCAGATTGAGAAAAACTGATAAAATAATAGTTGAGACGAAACAGAAACATAAAAGATATAAAGAAAGAATTTTGAATAAATACAGTTATGATAATTATATCATCATGAGAAGTGAATATAGATACCGACGCATTATGTAGAAAAGATAAAGAACCAGTTAGGACATGTTCCTTAATAATGAAGGTACAAAATAAATTGCCGAACGATATAAAAATAAACAATGTTTGTAAGAAGGATAATATAAATAGTGAAAGGTTTCACGGCTAATGTGAACCATTAAAATTTGGAAGCTGATAGCGTTAAATGATTAAAAGTTCATTTGTGATTGTATAAATATGGAGATTGTGAGATATAGTTTTGTTGGAATTTGTAAGTATAAGTATTCTATTTATGTCATTTCTGACTAGAAGTATTTTGTCTGAAGAAGTTGTACTAATGGCAATTATGAAGGCAGACATCGCCTCATACATTAGTAAACGTTTAGCTATTGCAAAGGTCATCATCTAAATTTGATTCGATTTGGGTCATCGTCGACAGACTGACCAAATCTGCTAATATCGTTCTCATTAATGATAAATGCAAAAGAGTTATGTAAACATAGTGTGCTTGTATCGAACATCTTTATCAAGATCCTCGCTTCGCATCGAATTTCTAGAGATTTTCTCAGAAATCAATAAGAACGAACCATGATGAGAGTACTATGTACCATCCCAAATCGAAGGGACGAGGTAAAGTAACGATACAGAGTAATATAAGTGCTGTTTTACGCTTGAATGATTGACCTTTGGTAATAGACCGTATAATCGTTTTCCTTTGAAAAGATTATCATTGATAATTATCGTATTAGGATTGAGATCGAATCTTGTTAGGATCTAAATCTTAGAGAATCTGTAAGCAGGAATTGAGATGAAGATATCCAACATACACCCATTGTGAGTTGGACATGTCTCTTAGGTTTAAGGTTTCCTATGATGGCGAACCTAATCTTGCAAAATACCCGACCCGCGAGATCTGAAATGATTGTTGAAATTAGGATTTGATTATTAACTGCCGATAGTGGGCAAGAGGTTATGTGAATGTGAAATGTAGATCTTGAAGTGCCAAATGGGTAGCGAAGTTATGCCACAAATTTTAACCTTGGGAAAATGAATTCATGATCTGACAAATCATGGGATATAAGTCCCCGTTGTATGGGACCATTGAGATGATGTAAAAGTTGGGATTGAAAGGCATACAAGCTGGATCTACCCTAGGCCTTCAAAGAACTGCGTGAATTATGTTTCGTATATCGAACTTGATGGAATACCTATCAAGTGAGAATCTGATTATTCTTAGTAGAGCTTAGATCGGCGAAAAGTTGCATTCATCAAAAACCCGTGAACATCATGGATAGAGAAGTAAGTCAACATTAAGCCTGATCTTATTCCCGTAGTTATGTTTGATGAAACTCGCGTATTGTAATTGCACTTGTGAGAAAAGACCGAGTGTGGAGGAAATACCCACATGGCTTTAACTCTATAAGAAGCAAGTAGTAAGATGATCTTTGAGGACAAAGATCCTGTTTAGGGGTAAATGCTGTGACAATCCGTCAATTTACGATTGATATTTTATTCTCAAATATTATTTGAAAATATTATTTTAATGATACAATATGAACTCACTTATTTTGGGAAGAAATTTGGATTTACGTCTTGGAGTAGCATCGACTACGATTAAACCGGAGGATTCAACGTTACGTGCTTGCGTTTACATACACCGTCTTTGGTGACAGTCCGACAATTCAGAAAATAAATTTATCCGTAAATATTATTTTGGAGTTTTAAATTTGTGTTGGTTCATAAACTCACAAATTTACGAGAAGAGATTAGGACTTACGATTTTATTTTAACGTCTTTTATGACTAAACCGGAAACCTTAGGATTACGTATTTACGTTTTCGAACTCCGTTTTTGATGAGACAATTTTTATTGGATTCGTTTTGTGACGTTGATTCATAATTTATAAAAACGTTTTTCGTAAAACGACCCGAGGGCACGCAAATCGAGGAAACTATAATCGAGGAATACCCGTAAATTAGTGGGATGAGACAAGATAAAACTTGCCCCACCCCACTCCATATGGACGGCCAAACCATGTGCTCAACACATTTGATGTGTCAAGTTTTAAACAAAAAGCATACACTTGTCCTAAGCTTATAAACTAAGCTACCACTCAAACAAAACCACTCACCATTTCCACTAGCTCTCATTCTAACATGCAAACAACTACACATTTTCTCTCATCTCTCCATTTTGTGCCGTCCCAAATACTCCACAAAAACACCCTTTGATCTTGATTTCACCACAAAATCATGTGTTATTTACACATATGTTGAAGCTCTCTTGAAGCCCTATTGATTGGTGGTAATCATAACATCCAAGGAGGAGTTCCTATGGTGTCTTGAGGCTGATTTTCCACAAGGAGTAAAAGAAGAATGGTGGCCTTGAAGATGGTCATGGATATCCACAAGTTTCTCCATCAAAATCCATGTTTTGATCACAACTTACATCATCATGGTGGTATAAAGATTGTCCTCCTCATCTTCTTAATATTTTGATTATGTAAACATGTATTTTATTTCCTATTGTATATATTTATGATGATTATATGATGATAAAAATGTTATGTGGGGATTTGTTGTTGATAAACATGATTAAAAAGGTGAAAACCCATATGAAACAAGTCTAAAATCTTGTCTAAATATGTTGGCTGTGTAAAACAGTAAATAAACAGGTCATGGACTGATAATATGATGAAGTAGAATCTATTTACAGTAAGCTATGGGTCTTGTACACATGTGAGAGTTGGCCATGCAATGGAATCAAAATAATGAGTGAGATATGATCAAAACAAGTTTAGGGTATGAATCTGAAGTTACTGTTTTGGACGATTTTTAGAAAATATTTAGAAGATGATTCAACAGTAGCTATAGAAGAGTTAATTGTAGCACATATCATGTAGTTTATGTGATAAAAATTTGAGCTTCTATCTCCATGTAGAACTCAAGATATGGCAGTTTTGGTGAAGATGAAGTTAAAAATCAGATTTTTTGAAATTAAAGAATAATACTATTATATAAGCACTCACATTTTAATATAGAAAATATAAAATAAAAACCCACTAACTTATAAAACTTATTTATATAAATATATAAAAGGTGTAATAAGTGTATAAATAATAAAAATGGAAACTTGTTAAGTTTTATAAGTTATAAAACTATAAATATGATTTTTACGACTTTTTCGGCTATTGCCGTAAAATTAACGTTTTTGTTAAATAAAACTTAGATGGTTGGACCCGTCTAATGAAAACTTTATAAAACTTATATACTGATATGTAGACATGTATAACAAGTAAAAACCGATAAAACCCGAACTATAGGGCATACGGACATTAACGAGCTAAGTAAACAAATTGGACTAATACTTGGGCTAATAATTGGACTAAATAAAATAAACACCCATAAAAAGAACTTATTGGGATTAACCCATTTAGGCCCAACTTGTGAAGTTTAAGTACTGATAATATAGGTATAAAATGGATTAAAACAAGTTAAAAGAACTTGTAATAAGTTATTGGACTTAAAAACACGTAAATAGGTAAAAGAAGAAAACTAGTATAAAAGTTATCAACATATAACTCTAAAATGAGTAAACGAAAATATGTGAACCCACTTGATCATCATATATATATATATAATCATCATATGTATACATAATTGATATTTTTGTAAAGTCATTGGACAAACGTCTAAGACCGATTATTATTTATATAGGTTTCCGTGATTGAAGCACATACCGTACGTCCGAATTGCCGACAACCCGCCTTCCCACATCAACGTGAGTTCATAGCCTCGCACTCTTTTAAATGTTTTATAAATGCTTTATAAACCCGCGAGGGAGATAACATGTTAGTTTTTATAAAAGTTTGGACACCATTTGTCCCGATTGTTTGTTTATTGATTTTGGACCCGAATGATTGAATGACCCGATTGTATGACCCGATAAATGATGAATGGACCCGATAGATGAAATAAAATGGATTATTAAAGTTAGGTTATGTCACTAAAAGTCCCATTAGCATGAATTGTGAACTACCGGGAGTTGGTAGACGCTTATGCATTTAATAGTACTATTTGGGGACGATCACCCCAGTTCGCGCCTTGACGGTTGATCCCCGTCGTGCCACATTGATTGGTAAGCGAATTAATGTATGAGAAGATTTCCATAGCGTGACCTTTGTGACGACACGCTACTTTAGATGTGCAAAATTGGTATCGGGTTAGCTACCCGTTTTGGTTTAGTAAGGTAACAATGTCATGCGGCTTATAATAATCCAAGTTAACAAAATAATAATAGACGCTCCGAATTACGATGTATTGCCTGACTATCAATACAGGGTCATACTATTGATATTATGATTGTATTTTGGTTTTCATAACCATATTCATATAACGGTTTTTATTTGATTTTATACGACGGCATAAGACGTATCGTATGATGTTTTTACGACATTAGCTCGTATACTGATTTTAAGGCAAATGCCTATATTATGATTTTCGATAAGGATTTGTATAAAAAATGATTTTGGCTATTTCATGGCCTATCAAAACGATTTGTACAAAATGACTTTCAGTAATACTTTTATACTGATATTATATCGATGGAATTTATTAAACTCTATGAATTCACTCGGCGTTATCGCTGACCTTTTCTTTTAACATGTTTTGTCTCAGGTACTTGAAGGTAATTCTCGGGAAGACAACAAGAATTCATGGCCCGCACTTAAACAATATTTTCCATTCAAACACTTTGTAAAACTTTTGTATACAATGTAATGACTTGGGACCTATGTAATCTTTGATATTTATGAATGGAAATGCTTTATTAATAAACGACGCGATTTTTATGCGTTGTCTATGATGTGAGTAATGTGCTATCCCGTAACACCAACTAGTCTTCCGCTGAACTGAGTTGTATAAATTTGGGGGTGTTACAGAAGATGCCTCTGCGAATTTGAGAAATTTGTAACCCTAAGAAAAATGAAATTTTTCCCATCATCGACATCTTAAAACATGTGGACATAATTTTCTCAAAATGGTCAGACAGTCTTTAATTATTAGCAGCAAATAATATATCATCAACATAAATTTGTACCAGTATCATGTCGTTGTCCTCCTTGAGAATAAATAATGTTGGGTCCACTTTACCTTGGGAGAAGCCTTTCGAGATGAGATACGACGATAGGAGATCGTACCACGCGCGTGGAGCTTGTTTCAACCCATAAAGAGCCTTCTTAAGCTTGTACATGTGATTAGGATACTCCGAGTTGATGAATCCATTCGGCTGGCTTATGTAGACATATTCCCTTAATTCACCATTGAGAAATGCCGTCTTAACATCCATTTGGTAGACGATCATGTTCATGTGAGCAGCACAAGCAAGGAATAGTCTAATTGCCTCTAATCGTGCCACAAGAGCAAAGGATTCTTCAAAGTCAATACCCAAAGCTTGTTTGTAACCTCTAGCAACCAATCTAGCTTTGTTCTTCAACACTCCACCTAACTCATCGAGTTTAACCTTATATACCCACAACAATGTAAGGATTTCAACGTTGCTGGGTAAAGGAACTAATCCCCACACTTCAAGACGTTGAAATTCATTAAGTTCCTCTTGTATGGCTTCAATCCAAGATGATTTAGTCATGGCTTGTTGCCAGTTTTTAGGTTCAGTATCGTAAAGAAATGCATCAAAGTAGCAATATAATGCATGTTCTTGGAGTTGGTGGCGTGTTAAGACTAGTCGATTGATTTCACCAATAATATTTCAGATTGGGTGATCCTTTGTCCATTTTGTGTTGTGAGTTTTAATCCGTGGTGGTCGTGAGTGAACGATTGCAGGAGCTTCCTATGAGGTAGACACCGTTAGGATCTTCAGGTATTTGTGAACCAAAGAAAGGAAGCTCTTGTAAGTGAGCAAATTCCAAATCGTGATCATAGTGATCCTCTTCAACATCATTAGAAACAAGTGGGGGTGATGATTTAGGTGTAGTTTGTGAATTGGTGGGGGATGGGACATCTGGTTCAATAGTAACAGTAGATGTCTCGGACTGATTTCCATTATCTTGAGCAACAACTTCGGGAATCGGAGCTACTACTGCAGGTGCTGGAGCATCATTACTAGGTGGATCAAAGAATTCATCAAAAATAGGTTGAAATAACTCATCCCACTCGGGCCTTGTAGGTGGTATAAATGATGGAGAAGTAGGATTGTTGGGAGTTAATCCGGAACTAATCGTACCGGTTCCCATCTCATGTAATTTGGGTTCAGAGCTGTGTTGCTTAGAAGCCATCGCTGTCAGCTCATCAAAATCGGCATCAAAAGTTTCTACTATCTTGCCAAGACGACGGTTATTAATTCGGTAAGCTTTTTTTGCAGGTGAGTAACCAATGAAAATTCCAATATCAACCTTCGGTTGAAGTTTGCCCAAATTCTCACTATTTGTATTTGGATAACACAGTGCACCAAACACATGAAGAAATGAAATATCGGGTTTGTGTCCATGAAGTAGCTCATATGGAGTTTTACCATGGCGTTTACGAATGATGGAGCGGTTTTAGGTATAACATGCGGTTGCCACTACTTCAACCCATAAAAATAAAGGAGCATTCGCATAAATCAACATAGTTCTAGCAGCTTCCATAAGTGTACGGTTACATCTTTCCACGACACCGTTTTGTTGTGGAGTGCAAGCAACATAAGTTTCATGTGAAATACTGACCTTTTCATAATAGTCTCGTAGAGTTTGATTAACGAACTCAGTTCCATTATCAGTGCAAATGCGGCGAACAGTAGAATGAAGACGTACTTGGATCATCTTTAAGAAAGTAATAATATAATTTGGTGCTTGATCCTTGGATGCTAAAATTTTTACCCATGTAAACCTTGAGAAATCATCCACCATGACGAGGATGTATTTTCTACGACTCACACTAGCCGTACGCATTGGCCCGTAGAGATCCATGTGCAAAAGATACAGTGGTTCTTGGTTGGTGTCTTCAGCTTTAGGTTTGTATGATTTCTTGGTGCTTTTCCCCAAAGAACACGCGGAACATAAATGATCCTTGTCGAACTTAAGTTTTGGAAGACCACGAACAAGTTCGTTTTTAGCCAAATGGTTTATAGCATCAAAGTTAAGATGAGATAACCGACGATGCCGCAACGATGACTTGGTCTTAGATGCTTTGGAAAGAAGGCATACAGGAGAGGCGGCCATCATGTTTTGAATGGACAGTGTGTAGAGATTATCCCCTCGAGAACCCTTTAACAAATCATTTCCTGCAAGATCGCGAATAAAGCAAGTATGTTGTCGAAAAGCCACCTCAAGGTTGGAATCGCAAAATTGTCCCACTGAAAATAGATTGTGACCAAGTCCCTCCACATAATATACCCTTGAAATCATAACATTCCCAATTTGGTATTCACCATAACCCATGATCTTCGCAATATGGTCGTTGCCAAATTTAACCATTCCTAGAAACTTGCTGACGAAATTTCTGAGCATCGAGCGATCTCCTGTCATATGCTTTGAGCATCTAGAGTCCAAGTACCCGAGGATGATTTGGACCTCCTGAAAATATTACCAGACAAAGACGATGTATCGGAATCTAGTAGTTCCTCTGTGTTAGTAGGTACAGATATATTTATCTTAGATTTGCTAACCGAAAAATTCTTAGGCTTCCAAATTTGCTTCCTAAATGCCGGCTTAGATTCTAGTTGTCTAAGATCCTGAGGTACTTCTTCACTGGTAGGCACAATAGTAGGGGCAGACCTAGTTAAAGGGCGCTTTTTCCATTTCTTAGTGCTAGTGTTCCTATTTAAAGGACGTTGAGACATAGCTTCCGTGGATGTGATCCTAGTTAAAGGTACGTAGTTCCATTAGCAGTGAAGGTCCTACCAGTGGGTTTCCATTGCCAACCAACTTGGGTGAATTTCTTCCCCGTTGGAATCTATTCAAGTTTGTTCCTAATTGCATACATTTCATTCACGTGATCAACAAGATATAAATCATGACGCTGAGAAAACATGCATTCATTACAATTCCAACATCGCAAATTCGAATTCACATTTTGCTTAGGCTTCTGCACAGAGGCAGATCCTTTTGTCTTAGATACATGATTCTTTTTATTTGAAACTAAAATAACATTCCTAGGGTGAACTTCTACTTTCTTCTTGGCAGTCCTACTAGTGGAAGGCTTGATCCTATCTTTCTTGTGTTGAGATCCTTTAGCCTTAGTAGACATAATTACTCCTGAAGAAGCCATGGGAACATTAGTGACAGATTTTGATTTAGCCTTGATGGGTATGTTTAATATAGGCTTAGATCCTGGATTCTTATTGAATGGAGTAATGGCAATGGTGAGGGTTTGTTGTTTCGTTGGTACAGATATCGGTTGCCCAATGTACTCTAAGTTCGCTAAAAAATCCTAAACGCGATCCACATATATAAAAGCTCATATAGAAGATGACTTGTGAGATCTAGTTCACGTATGTCATCAACGATCTCTCTAGCTAGATCTGCATGTTCTAAGGCATTTTTCATGTATGTGGCAAACTTAGTTGGACTATAATTAAATTTTGGGTCCCGATATAGCACACGTGGGTTGGGTTTGGGAGCACTAGAGGGCGGGGCAGAGATTGTAGCTGGATTATCAACAACTTCTTATCCTTTGAGTTGAAGTGTCTCCTTTAATTCAGCCAATACCATGTTTTTGTCTATGAGTTGAATATTTAAGTCAGAGATTTCCTCACACTTATGGTTCAGTTGGTCTATGAGTGACTTTTGCTCTGCCACGTTAAAAGCAAAGCGTTCTTCTAACGAACCATAAATTTGTGAGAAACCCTGCTTTACTTTATCAAACTCCCCTAGCATAGAAGTAATTCTATCTTCTAGGGCATGATTTTTAATCTCTGTAGCCTATACTTCCAATTTCTCTGCTACAGATTCTCTCTTAAGTCTCATAATTTCTTCCTCTAATGCCTGAACCACCTAAATCATCTTGTCACTAGTCTCAACGGAGTTTTCACAATCCTTTGTTTTTGAAAGAGTTTCATTTTTAGATTGATTTTCAATTACAAGAGATATACAATGTTGTTGAAGCTCATCCAAACGTTTTGAAAGTGAGTTATAAGAATCTTGAAGCTTTAAAAATTCAGCGTTAGATTCATGACAAGAATGATTATCTACATTATTCACAGGTTCAACAATATTCATAGATATATCTTGCACATCATCACATTTATTCACAATAGATGAAATCTCATTACCATATTCAATAGTAAAAACTTGCATCACTTCGAGAGACACTATATGTTCTAAGAATCGGTCATATTCGGATAAAATCTTTTCTTTCTCAATTAAATGTTGTTCATAAGCATCATCCATTTCATAGAAAACTTTTCGAACTTCACCCATTTCGAAACTTAGATTTCCCACGAGATAGTAAACTCCATTTTTAATATTGTTTACAAATAGAACGATCTCTTTCTCAAACACCGTTTTCATGTGTTCGAAAGCCCATTTTCCAGCGGTTTGAGCCGTTGAAGTCGTACATTCCAAGATGACCTAGTCAAACTCGGTAAGGTATCGCTCAATCTCTTTCAAGCTTAGCAATACCGTACTTACCGGTGGAAGATTCTTAGGAATTTCCTTAGGTTCGTCCGAATTAACAAGTGTAGGAAGTATACTAAGGCTTTCTCTAGTAGGCATGTAAGCTAGTGTGTGGATAAATTCCTTTTGCATATTAAAGCGAGTTATATGATCTATTTTTCCATATGTTGCATTCATTTGTGCATAATCATACTCAGGATATGTAAAAATTACTTTTGACCGATTCTCTTCATGTAGTGACATGCTCTCAGATTCATTTAAAAACAAAATCGGATCTAAGACCAATCCTAACTTGGTTGCATCATAAAGTCGTGGGTTGTGGTTAAATGCTTGCTTTGCATACCCCGGGTTAGGTGGTAGGTCTAATAGACGCGATAGATTGAACTCTTGAAAAGAAGAATGAAACAAGTGTACTAAATGTGAAGCAGAGTATTGTTTTAAAAGAAAAATTTTAGTCTTTTTAACTTTCTCAGATGCCTTAATTTCCGTTTCAACCCTTTTAGACTCGTAAATTTCGAAATCCGTTTGTAGTTTTTGAAAATTATTAAAGATTGACTCTTTTTCTTTAAGTTCTTTCGAAAGATTTGCTCTTAAACTCTCAATTTCTAGCAGATTATCCATTTGGACTTTCCTAAACCTATCAAATTCAGGATTGGTTAAGGTAGCGGACACTGGAGTTAATTCTAAGGTTTTAACCTTTTTCTTATGCAAAGCAAGCTCGGCAGATAAAGTCTGATTAACACTGAGGGTTTCAAGGACCGCATTATTCATTTGGCTAAGCATAGATGCTGACACCATAACCAAATCAGGTTGAGCGAACGAATTTATAGTCGTAATAGCTCCCGGTTGTGGTTCACTCAATGTTTGTGGACTTGCATTGATATTGCTATCATTGTTTGTCTCCTCGTTTGAGTTACTAACCACCGGAGGCTATTCCGGATACTCAGACACTTGCTCAACTTGATAAAGTACAATACTAGTATCCGTGGCAGTATTTGGTACCTTAGAAATTGTGTCAGCTCTATAAAGTGAAATATTTGCCATGAGAGCTGCCTTGGCGGTATTGAGGTCATCACCGTCAGAGTCGTATGCATCCAGACCATCACATTGATATGCGCCATTGTTGGTGATGGCTGCTTGTGAGACCGTCAGTGTCTGCAACTCCCAGATTTGCGAGAAATGCTAACTCTTCTTCATCGAGCTCACGTCCTTGGGCTTGAGCGTTCACCAAGTAGATTTTTTCCTAAAACCATGTGCTATCCCTTTTCCTCTTGGGCTGCTTGCACTCTCGAGCCATGTGCCCTTCCCCTTTGCTGTTATAACATATAATCATCTTCATTTTGCCAGTGTTATTACCCCTTGTAGCAGCAGTGTTAGATGAACGTGCACCAGCAATAGATGAACTTGTTCTCCCCTGAAGTGGTTGCACCATTACTCTGCCATCTTGAATTGTAGCTTGTTGTCGAGAGTTAGAAGAGTTCCTTAACTGATTGTTTGTTGAAGCTGGTCCTCTGTAACCTCGTTTGTTCAATGTTTGAGTGAGATAAGCAGACATTTGAGCAAGTATATCAGTAGGACTATCCCCTTGTCTAAACTCAGGGATAGGAATCCCATCCTCACAATAGAATGCTGGTGCTGATTGAGCTACAAGTTGATTTGAGGGAACACAAACATGTTGTGAGTAATGGGGTTGAGGAGCCTCAAGTGGTTGATAGGTAATAGCAGGGTTTGTTGGAGGTTGATAAGGTGAATACTGTTGTGAAGCATAAGGTAACTGATGTGAGTCTCCTTGTGAAGATGTTGCTGGTTCCTTGTATTATTGGTGATAAGATGTAGCCGGTTGTGGAAAGATCGAATACTGTGGGAAGCTTGGTGTTTGATACAATGGTTGATAGGAAGATTGGTGTCCCAAAGCCAACGGAGAGTTGTGATATGACAATGTTGGATGGTTTGCCATTAATGCCAATGGTTTTTGATAAGATCCCTCAGAAATGCGTTTTTGGATCACGTGCTTCTCGTGTTATTGCAAGAAGGCATAGAGTTAATCTAAATTTGACTTGTACAAATCTCGAATCATCTTAACATCGATGACATACTGACTCCATTCTAGGGGTAACGTGTTCAAGAACTTTGTGTTTAGTTGAAACTGAGCAATCATTAGATTATACACGTTCATATCATTCATCAAAGTAGTGAAACGCCAGTAGTAATCGTGAAGAGTTTCCCCTGGAATGTATGTAAACCTATAAAACAAGTCATACAATTGACACTCTCGTTCTTGCTTAGTTAGAGAGGTCCCTTGTAACAAAACAGCTAATCGATCCCAAAGATCCTTTGCCACTGTGTGTTCACTTACCATTCTATAGATATCGGGTGGAAGGGCTTGAAGTATTGTCTGAACGACCCTTTCATCAGCATCGGCAACGAGTTTTTAGCATTTGGTAACTCATGATACAACCTTGTCCACGTCACATTGTTGACAGTAACTTCTCCCAAATCTAGTGGACCTTTTTCAATGGATTGAAGCGTAAGTCTACCATTGGGTTTGCCCATGATGTAAGTTTTCATGCGACCTTGCCATGCTTCAAATAAATCTTTGATGAGCAACGGTGGGCGAGTGTCGGTACCCGAAATGATTGAGATATCGATAAGCGAAGTCATTGTTGGCATGAATGAATGAGGATTCATTTTTTGAACACTTGATTAAAGATTATTAAAACGATCAAGCAATGAAATAAGGTTATGTGTTTTTGTATTGTTGAATGAAAGATGTTGTTATCTTTTTGTTGTGTGTGTTTTTGAAAATTACCAAAATTAATGCACAATAGAAAATCTTCTAAGTTATGCAACTTTTTATCCCAAAAAGCAAATTCTATCGGAATGTCACAAGTATCGGAATGTAGGTTCTGTCGGAATACCCTTTATATCGGAATGACTTAAGTATCGGAATGTAGGTTCTGTCGGAATACACCTTCTATCTGAATGTCTCAAATATCAGAATGTAGGTTCTGTCGGAATACTCCTTCTATCTGAATGTCTCAAATATCAGAATGTTGGTTCTATCGGAATGTCTATTGTCTGAATGTGAGATCTGTCGGAATGCTACAAGTATCGGAATAAGATACTATCGGAATCCCTGATCGCAATATGGCTAATAAAATTCGGACAAAGTGACTTTTCAATAAACCTTAAAATTGTCGCAATCCACGATCGCAATGAGCGATCACAATAAGCGTCGGAATAAGGTATTTGAATACCAGTGATCGCAAAGTAAAACCCTTGGTTATTGCGATCGAACCGTACTTAGCTGTACTTTTCTGATGGAATCAGTTGCAATGGAAATGTGAAATTCACAAAGTGAAGCAAGTAAATTCCTATATTTGATCCAAACGATTTGTGTTGTAACCGAAACCAAGATACCCAATATCACTAATGTAACAATGAAAAAGGTATACGACTTATGATGAACACTAAAGACACAAATTTTTTTTGAAGCTTTGGTAAAAAACAATCAAAAACTCACGAAATGCTTAAATAAGCATGAACAACACAAAGACCAAACTATATTTCATCCCATAGCTCTGATACAAATTGTAGAATCGTGATAATCTTTGTATTTCTAGAGGTTTGATGTTTTTCTAGAGAGAGAAACTAGAGAGAGAAGTGAAAGAAACTATGTGTATTACTTTGAGAAATGAAACAACCAACACCTCTTTCCATGGTGGAAAGAGGTTTATATATACCCAAGTCCTTAAGTGGACTTGGGCCTCCGGCCCATGAACATGCTCATGGGTCGGGTTATTCATAAACATTACTTAAACAATACTACGAGCCTATAACTATATTGTTGGAGTGACCGAGACTTTATTTATACGTAAAACGTATTTCCAACAGCGGATAATGATAATTAAGCAATGATTAATCACCAAAGGGCAAAATTAAAAGAGCCAACATAATTATTAATAACAACTTTTAAAAGGGCAAGCCATTGATTAATGATTAAGGCGGAAGAGAGATAACGCCAAACCATAATCAATGCACACACGGATCATAATCGGGTCGGAATCAAAACCGTGTGTGTTTAGTGCGTATGTTTATTTTGAGAGAATGGTGGGTTTGTGAGAGAAAGAAGAAATGTTAGTTTAATATGTATGTGAGGAGAATCATTGTTTCTATGGAAACATGATTCTCCTCCTTTATATATAGGTTATGTTTGACAAAACTAGCTGTAAGATGTTCACTGTAAGCTGTTAGATGTAAGATGTTTACTAAAAAGTTGTATTTTTAATAAAAGTGTTTGGTATATTAGTTGTTGACTGTAAAATTAAGATGTAAAATTACTTAAAATGGCATATTTAAATAAATTATAATATGGTTGGAGGGTATATCAGTAAACTACAGCTTTAACAACTCTTGACAGTTTAAAAAGCTTTATCAGATAGCTTTTTATTTAAGAGCTACTTGTTTAAAATAAAAACCTAACAACTCTAAAATATTGTTGTTCAAAATAGAGCTATTAAATTATTTTTTTAACAAAAAAGCTAACAGCTCTAAAAAAGCTTTCAAACGGCTCTTGCCAAACATAGCCATATGTTGGAAATACGTTTATACGTATTTAGGAAGGATCGGTCACTCCAACGAGATAAATCTAGTATGGGCTCGTGATCTAGTATGTAATAGTATAACCCACAAAGCCCACATATAGGGTGGGTTATATATACCGCCTCCTAGCATGTTAGGAGAGGTTGGTTCTAATTTTCACATTCAATCTAATATTACTTTCTCTCATTCTCTCCTTTCTCTCTCTACTTTCTCTCTCTAAGATCTTCATCTCTCTCCCTATTTCTTAATCATTATAACACATAGACAATCCAAGGATTACGTGGACCTACAATTGGTATCAAGAGCCATGAGATGATTGGTTTATTTTTGTGTTTGTTTTTTGATTTTCGTGGGTTTTGATCTAAAATCACTCGATCCAATTTTTTTTTTGTTTTTTGTGGTTTAATCTTCCTAAAAATCATCTACAAAGTTGTGGTAGTGATTTTGGGTTTTTGTTTTGGTCAAAAACATGAAAAAGTTGGTAGTTTTGGCTTGATTATTGGGTAAAAATACGAATTACAAGTGTTGATAATTTTTTTTGGTAAATTTCAGAATATAAGGGTTTAGAATTTCGGAATGTAATCGTTTATAATTCAGAATATAAGGTTTTATTTTTAAAATTCGGAATATAAGGGTTTATAATTCAGAATATAAGGGTTTATTGTATTTAGACTTTTGCTTAGAAGAATTGTTTCCGAATTTGGTTTCTAAGAAATCTATTCCGACTTCTAAACATCATTGAAGAGTTACATATTCCGACTTTGACCTTGAATTTTGTGAAACAAGTTCCGACATTTATTGTGAAGGTCATATTCCGAAATTTTATCAAGCTATCATATTCCGACTTCAATACGAGTCTTGAGATTCCGAATTACTGTCACAATAATAGATTCAGACTTTTAAAATGGTGTATAGATTCCGAATTCTATCTCGGGTACAAATTTTGACTTTTAATTAGTTTGGATTCCGATTTTTAAACAACTTTGAATTCTGACTTTTAAACAATTTTGAATTCCGAATTTTAATACGATGAAACCGACTTTTACTTGTTGTATGGTGAATTCAGACATTTAATATGGTGGATTCCAACATTTAATACTGTGTTATGAACATGTGTTACGGATTTCTACTTCTTAACTTAATGTGTGGGGAATCCGACATTTAATACTGATGCAAAATTTATGAACATGTGTGGATTCCGGATTTCCTTCAGCTCTTAGATTCTGAATTTTGTTAAGAGAAAGATTATTCCGACTTTCGAATAAGTGATTCTAAATACATTTCATCTTTTTCTCCCGAATCCTGTCAAATTTTCTTTCCCGAATCCATTTTTAATTTTCTTTCCCAAATCCATTTTTAATAGACTCAATACCCTGACTCGATTTAAAACACAAACAAATCCCAACGCCAGACTCCAGACTCGACTCGACAAAGTGAGTCGACTCGACCAAAAACTAATTCTCAACCATTAAGACTCGACTTAAACAAACACCAACACCTAAACTGAAGGGCCTCTCGTCTCTCCTAACTGACTCGAAAAAACCTTTCTCAAGACTCGAAAAACCTGCCTTGACTCAAAAACACAAACACAAAACTGCCTCGATAACCAACTCGACTGATTGACAACCAAACACTCTCGACTCGACTATAAACTGACTCGAAACTGACTCGAAACCTAGACTAAAAAACATCAAGATTTTACAAGATTTCTATCAAATAAAATTTCACAAGACTCGACTAAAACACAAACACACCAAAAGTTCTGACAAGACTCACAGACACCAAACCTCTTAATCAAGATCACAGTTCTTTTTTTTTCGTATATTACACTCTCGTCCGAGACCTTTAAGAGTCAGCGTATACACGAAAAAACTGAAAACCATCATTGATCTAACACATACAGAAATTAAGTACCTACCTGTGACCTTCATTCGAAGATCTTGAAACCAATTCTGTCTCGTGTTCTTCATGGTTCCACAAAAATAAACATAGGATGTTCATTCACATCGTAGCATAATCATCTTGTTGCTTTCTTCGAACAAAAAATTATTCAGTTTCGTGAGAATTGAAGATAAGTAGGGAGTGTCTGCGTAGGATAATCAAGATCAGTTCTTGATCAAGTTGTTACAAGGTTGTTAGCCTCAAAATGTTGAGTCAAACAAGAATGCTCGGTCATATATTTATTATGTATCGTATATTAGAGCGTTGTAATAGGTAGTAGATTAGTCGTGTATAACGGGCTTAAATTTAAGCTAAGGTTCATTCATAAGTAACCAAAGCCCAAAAGGAAAGCCCGGCCCATGTAGTATAGTCCATACAAGCCCACATGTAGGGGGACTATAAATACCCTTCCTAGCATGTTAGGAAGCGTGTTGGTCATTTCATTTTCTCTCAATCTAATATCACCTAGTTTCTCCAACCATTATCTCTCTACTTTCTCTCACCACTTTCTCTCTCTAGAAACCATCCATCTTTTATCTAACTTTCTTTCTTTATTGCTTAATCATCACAAATAATAAGGACAACAACTGGTATCAATCACCATGGGGTAGTTTTTGTGATTCGTTGTTGCTATTATATTGGGTTCATGTGATTTACACCTAACATCATTCCGAATTCAAGTTTTTCTTGTGTTTTTCGTGCTTTAAATCTTCCTCTATTCATCTCTACATCTTTAATACGTATGGTAAGATTTTGGTTACATTTGTTTGGTTAGAATCACGAATTCCAAGGTAAAAATCCATTCTTTCTTATTGCCTAAAGTCTCGAACTTTTATCTTGGTTACGATCTGATTGTTGTGATTGCATAAACCCTGGGGGTTTCTACTTGCGATCCAAGGTCACGATCACCTCCTACGATCACTCAGTACGATCTGTGAGTACGGTCACTCACTACTATCTATGAGTACGATCACTCAGTACGATCGGAGAGTACGATCGGTGAATACGATCGTTGGATACGATCACAGGATACGATCGTTGGATACGATCACCAATACGATCAAGTGAGTACGATCCAAGAGTACGATCACTTGTTACAATCCAAGACTGCGATCAGACTGCGATCAAAGAGTACGATCAAAGTGCGATCTGACTGCGATCAAAGAGTACGATCAGAGTGCGATCAGACTGCGATCTTAGAGTACGATCAGAGTGCGATCATAGAGTACGATCAGACTGCGATCTAAGAGTACGATCAGAGTGCGATGGGTGACATTGCGATTGACATCTAAATTTTGTTCCAGTATTTTTTAGACTTAGCCACTATCTAGACTAGTCTCGAAACGTAGTTTACAAGAAGATTAAAAAAAAAATTAAAGAAAAAAAAGAAAAAAAAGAAGTTAAAATTATTAGGTCCAGTAAAATCAATTTTTTTCCATACTAGTTTTAGGCTATTTCTAGCTCGATTTCAAAATTTGGTGATTACAAATTTTTTAGGTCTACCGTTTTGTCGGACTGAGGAATTTATTGTCGGACTGAGAAAAAAATCGCAATTTTTGGAATTTCAACAACAACACAATCACAACACAACTACTTAAGATCCACACTCAATTCATCAATTTCAAAGAATATTGAGATGGATTCTACTGCAGAATATCGTGTGACGAACAACAACATAATGGTGGCGGGTAACAAAGAGAGACCACCAATGCTTGTGTCGGGTCGATATGAGCAATGGCAATCCCGTTTTCTACGTTATCTTGACACAAAACCTAACGGTGATGCTTTAAGGCAATGTATTTTGGAAGGACCCTATAAACTCTCAAGGATTCAAGTTCCTGCAGTACCAGCCACAAACACAAGTGACGCACAACCCGCATATGAACGTGATGAAAAGAGGACCAACCTCACCCCAGAGAATCGTGTGTGGTTTGATGTAGAGAAGGAAGCAATCTACTTAATTCTCAGTGGCATTGGAGATGATATTTACTCTACGGTTGATGCATGCCCTACTGCTCAAGAAATGTGGACGGCTATTGAAAGATTGCAACAAGGTGAATCACTTAACAAACAAGATGTGAAAACTAAGATGTTTTGGAACTTTGGCAAGTTTACATCAAAGGATAGGGAATCAATTGATTCTTATTACTCCCGATTCTACAAGATGATGAATGATATGACCCGAAACAACTTGCAAGTTTCCAACATGCAAGTCAATGTCCAATTTCTACAACAAATTCAACCAGAGTGGACACGGTTTGTCACCTTGGTGAAACAATGATGAGACTGCTTTTATACATAGTCTCATCGTCCAAATCGGGCTTAAAATGCATTAAATATCATTAAAACTGCCAAATATATGCTCGTGTTTGTTACTTGTGTATTTTTAGGTACGGATATTGAGGAAATGGCAAAAGATCACAAGAATCAATCAAAAACGAACACGGGAAACGAAGTCGCACAATGAACCGGGCCCAAGTTTGGATTTTACAAAAATGCCCTTGAAGAATTGAAGATTGTCAAGTTTAGTCCCTCAACTTTTAAAGATTAACACTTTATACCCCTCAAATATTCAAAATTATGAATATGGTCCCTAAAGTTTGAAGACTATACAAGATTAGCCCTTGAAGTATGAAGAATGAGCATTAATGGCCCTTGTTTCAAGTTTATAAAGTTTTAATGCCATTTTTGACAACTTGCCAAAAGTTGACACATGTAAAATGGGCGTTGACAGCATTTAATACAAAGTGAAGGAAAGGAGAAACCTTGGGGGTCTTTTCTGCCAACTAACCAAACCACCACCGCCATTCAGAGATTGACACCTCAGCATTACCCACCCATTTACCCAAACCCATTACCATAACCCAACCCGTCCAACCAATACCCGGTTTTAATATTAATACTGGGTCAAACCCCCAGTCAACTCTTCCGTTTTTCCCACCAAACACCCTTTTTAAACTCCTTAACCCCCTTTTCAGATTAAACATCACCCTAATCACCCATAAACCCTATTTTTCCCCAGTCACAATCAAGAGCAAATCAAAGGGTTTTAAGCTAGGATTTTCCAGATTGCTAATTAAACATTTTCTCACTTAAACCCACACCTCAAACCACCACAAGACACACCCATGTGTCTTGTGGGACCCTCCCCTGCACCCGTCTCTTTCCCACAAAACCATAACCCGACCAAACCAACGATCCAGACCTATTCCTTTGACCCCAAGGAGTTATAAACGCTTTAGATCAACTCCAAACAGCTGTCATCACATGGACCTCTGAAAAATCACATGAAGGCAAAGATTAACCAAGACTTGAAGATTTTTCCAAGGGCTTTTTAGGAATTCCAGTTACTAGGGTTTAGTAGTTCTAGATATTTCTATTCAGTTGTATAAATAGAAGTGCATGTACCTCTATTTCTTGGTTCCAGTTTTTTTTAAGCAAATTCATGTAATGCCTTTTTGAAATATAAAGTTTGGTATTTGTTGTGTCAATTGTAATTCCTTTTATTTTTTAAAAGTTTGGTATTGAATTGCTTAGATTCTGAGTTCCAATATAATCTTTTATAAACACTTGGTGTTTATTTCAGTTTCAAAAAGGTTTTGAAAAAGGATTGAAATTTTCAGAAATTTATAAATTTTAAGAAGTGAAAGTGGACTGAGATTTTTGAATTTCTGAATATTGATCTTGTTTTTAAAACATGTTAAAGGTCACTGATTTGTGAGGAGTAAGTTTTAAAAGGTTTCAAGAATTGGATATATTTGCTTGTTTCTTCATTTGTTTTTCATAGCAGGTTTGTTAAAGAGCTTGTTTGTGTCCAAGGTCCAGCATAGGCCCGGGCCTATAAGGAGGTGACATACAGTCACTGAGGGACTTGGATGTAAGTCCCTCAAGGTAAATTCCTAGTTTCCTTTTTGAAGTTTCAAGTTTTCAGAAAAGTGTTTGATTTGAGTGATTTTTGTGAAAGGTGTATAAGTGCTTGTTAATTGGTTTGTATTTGCTGGAATAGGTTTAATATGCATGTTAGGATTGTTTAAAACCAATTTGGTTTGGATTTAAAAAGAGTTGCTTTGTAAAATCTTGATTTCAGAAACTTAAGGAGTGTTTGGGACAAGAGATTAATCAAGGTTGGTGACAAATTCTTGTGTTAAAACCTGCTTAAATACACTTCTTAGGTAGTTATAGGATGGATGCTAGTTTGGGTTTCAGTTTGGTAGGCTTTTAGATACATTTGCATGCATAAAAATTGGTCCAAGTTGTCTAAATTCAGAAACTGCTTTTGTCACTGCATTTGTGTGAAATTTTGCCTCCAAGTTGTTAAAACTGCTAGAAGTAGGGTTGTTTAAGGTTTGTGAACTGATTATCTGCTGATTGGTTGAGTTGTGTGCAAGTAATTTGACCTTGAAATTCATCATTGTGCCTAGTTTATCAGCAAACATACTCTTAGACCTGCATATCCTTTATCAGTAACTTGATCTTGGTTATTTTGTGCTTGGATTGTGTTTATCTGCTTGTTTAGTGTTTATTTTGACTCCTTATACTCCAAAGAGTATAAGGGTGCCCCATTGTCCAACAATCATCCATACAAAAGCACAAATCAAGCCCTCTTGATTAAAACTGCACAAGTGAAGAATATCACTTGTGTTCATCAGAAACTCAGCAGACCTGAGCACGTTTTTTTTATCCAGATTGTTTAATCTTGTTTAAATTGGTTTGAGTTTGTGATTTTGAGTTTAAAAGTATCACTGCTTTGTGTTTTTAAAGTTAAAAAAAAGAAAAAAAAATAAAAGTGCAAAAAACTCACCTGGCCTGGGCTCGAACACGCGACCTCCCTTTTGGAGGAGTAACGTGTTTACCAGTGATCCGGATGGTTTTTTACGTTATACCTCTCCAACAATTTACTTAAGGAGATTTTGAGTGGGCTTATTATATTAAAGTCGTAGCTTATTTTGGCTATTTAAGCTTATTGGTTTAGCTTTTTGACCCTAGCTTATTTTTCCTAGGTTTGTCTTTTCGTTTAGGATTTTTCTGAGCTAAGTCTCAATTTTTCCCTTTCTTTATTCATTTTTTATTAATTTTTAAATAGCCGTTTTTAGATAAGTAGTTTAAAAATAGTAAAAGTTATTTTAAAAATTTAGAAAAATATTTTTTGGGTTTCTATTTATATTTTTGAGGTTTACATCACATTAGGTTTTCAAAAAGTCTAATTTTTAATTTTATTTGATTTTAGGTTTTTTTTATTAACTTTAAAATTTAATATAAAATTAATAAAAAGGTTTAGGGAACTTTTAATTTCTATTTTGTCTTAGTTACATTATTTAGGATTTTTGGTAATTTTTTAGAATTATTTTATAAATTTTTATTTTTTTGATTATTTTAATATTATTTTATTACTAAAAATAGAAAGTTGGTTTTTCTACTTTTTCATTTTTCCTAGATTGTAGACATTAAATTAGGAACTTTGTAACTTTCCAAATCTTTTTAGGACTTTTCATTTATTTTCTAGAATTAATTTAAATTTTAATAGATTTTAATAGTTTTTAAATGTTTAAAAATAGTTTTATTAGGTTTTAAAATTTTTAAAAATAGTTTTTAGCTTAATTAGGATACTTTTGAGGTTTACAAACTATTAAATCTTGTTTAGGGCTTTTTAATAATTAATTGTGATTTTTAGGGCTTTAATTAGCATTAAAAATTCATTATTTAATTAATTAAAAGGTTTTAGCAAGTTTGGATTTTTTGTAAACTCTTAGAATATTATTGTGGATTTTTAGTAATTTTTAGGAATTTTTAGGTTAAAATTTTAAATTTTGTAGTTTTACGGTTTTACGTGAACGCTTTTTCGTCTTAGTTTAATCCGTCTTCGTAACCGTCTTTTCATTCCTTTCTATCCTCTTTTCTTTTCTTGTTAATAAAATCACAAACAAAATCAATTCATTACACAACACACGTGCCTCCTCGAGAGAACGATCCCCACTTAAGGGTCATAAGTGTTTACGTTTTCCTAAACGTACACTTAATACTTACCGCTTTTGCCTTCCTTTTCCTAAAGGGGTAAAATACATACATCAATTTTTGGCGCCGCTGCCGGGGAGGCGTGTTGTGTTTTGATTGAACCATTGTTGTTTTTTATTAGCCATAATAGTATTTGTATTAGTAGCACTTTACTAATACGTATTATCGTTTTTCGGTTTTTGTGTGAATACTATTACTATATTGTAAACGTAGAACAATAAATTCACAAGTACTCCAAATACGTGAGAAATCACAACCTTGATTCGGGATTTCATCACTCGATCATTGTATTCGAATCTCAAACCAAAGAAAAAAGGCAAAAATAGATAAATACTTTCGTGAAGCTTAATCTTGAAAATACAAACTATAAGGTGGGTATAAGGCGGTTGTATTTCACGATCTAAAGGAAAAAGGCTCTTAAGTGCTTCGCGCCGCCTCGTTTCCTCCGCTTGCTTGTGCGTATTTGATTTTGAGAGTGAATCGAGGGTTTTTCCGCCCAAAGTATTATTACATATCATATATATTTTCTTGGTTTCATTTGATTAAACCCTCTTGAACGATTTGGTGTTCCACCATCGTTCTAAAGTCATCGAAGGCGTTCACTTCACGTGATCGTTTTCATTCCTTGAGGCTTCTTTAATCGAGAGATTTGATTAAGGAGGAGATTTGTAGATTATTGTCTAGTTAATACATTTCACCAATTTCCAAAAAAGTTAATACCATCAAAAACCACAAAAAAAAATTGAAAAATACAAAACACCAAAAAGAATCTTCTTTGCTCGTCTCCTCGTTGTACGTGACGTTTATGCTAACTCGAAATCAAGCAAAACGTGCACGTAGATGAAAGAACAAAACTCCCACTCCAACTCATTCTAGTGAGGAGTCTCCTATTGATGAACCCATTGTACGAGAAGCACCAACCATGGCGAATCGAACTATGATGGAGTTACTTCAAGCACCCACCGAGGGTTATGGAGAAGCGATTGTGATTCCCGCTATCCTTGCGGAGAATTTTGAGGTGAAAACGGGTTTGTTGTCGATGATCCAAAACAACAAATTCCGTGGTGATGAGAAGGACAATCCCCACAACCATATCCGCCAATTCAATCGTCTTACCGCCACTTGCAAATTTAAGGATGTCTCGAATGACTCGATTAAGATGATGCTTTTTCCGTATTCCTTAGCGGGCCCGCTAAAATTTGGTTAGAGAAAGAGCCACCCAATTCTATATTGACATGGAAGGATCTCGTTTCAAAATTTGTGAACCAATTTTTTCCGCCCTCTAAGACTACGCATTTGAAAAATGAGATTTCTAAATTTTCACAAGAATCAAATGAAAGTTTTTCTACGGCTTGGAATAGGTTTAAGGAGATGTTACATGAATGTCCTCATCACGGTTTTTCCGACTTACATCAAATCGACACGTTTTACAATGGACTTAATGATCATGAAAGAGATTATTTGAATGCCGCCGCGGGTGGTAATTTTTTGTGTAAAACGGTTGAAGAAGCTTTGGTCATAATTGAGAATAGGTCTAAGGTTTATAGCCCTCGTAACACACCGAGTGTTGCCAAAATGGGCTCATCATCGTCTCGTAGTATCAATGCCTTGCAAGATGAAGCAAATGAGGAAAATCGGTTTTTCGATAGGTTTTCGACCCTTATGTCCCATTGGAAAGCTCAAGAAGCTTCGAATTCCGCTTCGGTTAAAGCAGTTTCTAAGAGTTGTTTGTCGTGTGGTGGAGCTCATGATCTTTCCGAGTGCATTACCGCGGATGGTAACACTTCGAGTGCTTATGTAGCCACGGGAACTTATAACCAAATCGGCCAAGGTTCCCGCCAAAATCAAGCTCCACCAAATCAAAATGCTAATAATTATCGAAACAACAACCAAGGTGGAAATTACCAAGGAAATCAAAGAAATTATAACAAGGGTAATTATCAAAGTGGAAATGGGCAAGTTTCAAACCAAAACCAAAACCGTGATTTTCAAACTTCTACTCAAGGTTTTCAAAATGATCACACCAAAAATCTTCAAGGAGAATTTTTGAATTATGCAAAGGCTAATGATGCTAAGTTTGATAATATGCAACGTGAAATGGTTAGCTTAAGGTCCGAGTTGAAAAACGAGCTTAAAAACGAACTTGCTAATAAACTTAAAACTCATGCTAATAAAATGGAAGGAAATGTCCAACGTCTCCAACAAAACCAACAAAAATGGAGCAAGGTCAACATGAGATTAAGCAAGAGTTGTTAAAAGCGGATGCTAGGCAATCTAAGTTTGAAGACCGTATGGCTAAAATGTTTGAAGCTATCATGTGTAAGCCCTCTTCTTCGGGTGGTCTTCCTAGTGATACCATCGTGAACCCGAAAGGAGAATTGAAGGTTATTACTACTCGTAGTGGTAAAACTTTCAAAGAACCCAATTCTCGTCCAAGTACTTCTATGGAGAAGGAAAAAGAGAAAGAACCCGAGGTGTTGGTTGAAAAGGAGCAAATTACAAGCCCACGAAGTACCGCTCAAACCACACCTACGGTTGAACCTATACCAATCATGGAACCCGAGATTCCAAGGCCGATGCCTATGCCTACTATGCCCCAACCCACACCACCTTTACCCTACCCTTCAAGACGAGACAAGGAAAAGGCACAAGAACGAAATAATTATCAATTTGAACTATTTATGAAAATGTTTCGTGACTTGCATTTCAATATAAGTTTTGCCGACGCCTTAGTCATGATGCCTCGATTTGCCGCGGACTTCAAAAGTATGTTGAATAACAAAGAGAAATTGCAAAAATCGTCTAGTTGTTCATCGGTTTTTCTAAGCCGCATACCTCAAAAAGTCGGTGATCCTGGAAAGTTTTTAATCCCATGTGCTATCCAAGACATGGAAGAATGCTACGCCTTAGCCGATCTTGGTGCTAGTATTAATTTGATGCCTCTTGAGATTTTTAAATCACTCAACCTTCCCAATCTCACTCCTTCAAGAATGTCAATCGAGATGGCCGATCATTCTACGATTCTAGCTTGTGGAGTTGCCGAGGACGTCTTCGTGAAAGTTGGGAAGTTCTACTATCCTGTAGACTTTATTGTTGTTGATATTCCTATCGATCCTAAAGTTTCGTTAATTTTAGGTCGATCTTTTTTGGATACCTCGAGAGCACTTATCGATATGCATGCAAGAAAAATCACTCTTCATTTCAATGAGGAAGAACTCGTCATTAATGCAACCCAAAACTCCACTCTTTCTCATGTGTATTCTATCACATCTTTGTACAATGTCAATCCTATCAAAAACATTTGCAAAAGAATTTCAAATAGAGTTTTAGGAGTTGTTGATAAAAATGAAGTTCCGTCCCCTCCGTTGGTGGAGGTTAAGAGTGTTAAGCCTACGATTCCAATCTCGAGTGATTCTTCGGATGATGAATACGTTGATCCCGATGGGGGAGTTTTCTTTGTTGACAAACGTTTTGAAAACTTACCTAAACCAAAAAGATTTCAAAATGTGAGAATTTTTAGTGTGACTAACATTGCTTTAGATACACCAAATATTTTTTACATAATTAAATCGGGTTTTCACAAGGAGAGTTTAAAAGATGAAAAAGGAAAAGATTTTGAATTGAATTTAAAAGATTTTTCTACAACTCTAACTCCGTCATCACCACGTGTTTTGAGTACTACAAGCTCTTCTTCTCCTTTTGACGATGCTTTGTGTGGACTTAGTGTGGGGGAATCCCCTTATGTTCCCTCCCCTTTCTCCACCGAGGACGAGATATTTGATCCTGGAATTGCTTATATAGGGAAATCTCGGTCTTCCACCGATGCAATAAATGGAAAATCTTTTCATTTGATTGGTGCGAGTCTACCTCGAGTAGCTCAATGTTTTCATGACTTACCCATTGTCCCACCCTTCTATTTCTTCTCTCCTATTTTCTTTAAACTCTTTGAGTTTTTGTTGACTATCCTTGAAGTGGCGTTGATTTGTTTTTCCAATGAAAACGAGAACGCCATCTTCGATCCCGGTAATTTGCACCATCAAAGGACTTAGTCCTTTATACCGGTTGTTTTTGGGCCTTGTTTATCATGTAAGCCCCACCAAAAATTGACCATACCATGATTATCCCTAAATGATCACATTTATGGGGATTCGAGTCGAGCTTTTGACTCGGTTATCAAAAACAAGGTGCCTCGTGGGGGAGACCCATGCTTATCCATGTACATATTATTGCTTTCTAATGTAGTTTAATGTGACGGGATTTGTTCCCTTCCAACCTTTGTTCCGTGGTTGTTTGTGAATTGTGGTTTTTTGTGACACCCTAGAATCGAGGTTATTAACGTTACCCTAAATTACGCTAAATTTTGAAATTTTTAATAAATTATAATTTCTATACTTATAAGTATTTTGGTTAGAGCCGATGTTCGAGGTTATAATTTTTACGTTTGACGTTTTGAGAAGGACGATGACGATTACGATCCCGAGGGATGCCCAATTTCATATAATTTTTGACGATTTATCGATAATGTAATTTTTCGAGAATTTTATTTACGGTTCGTGTTAAGTTGAGTCGGGTGAGTTTTATAGCCTTCCGAGTACATTTAAAGTATCCCAAAAATATTTTGGAGCGTTCGGGAAGATTTCCGACTCCCGTAAAATTTTCAAAATTGACAAATGAGTCAAACCCGCAAAGTTTTGAGGTCGTTTTCTATTTAAGGACAAAAGAAGCCAAAAATTGCACAAAGGTCCCTCCTAACCCATCAAAAGGGCCAAAATGGATAAACACACAAACACACACAACATTTACAAAAAAAAATCAAACCCACTCCCTCTCTTCTCTCTCAAACCGACGGACACCCCCACCCACATCAAAAACCCACCAAAAATCTTCTTCCACTTGATTTTTCAAAAATCTAAGGTTAGACCACACTTAGTTTGGTCATTCCCCACATATTCATGTGCTCAAATCCAACATGCATTGATAAAAAATTTTCAAGATTTTTCCATATGATCCAAATTCGTTTTTGAGGCTAAATGAGCTAATGCATGTTGATATTAAGTGTTATGGAAGTATAAACACCAAGAAAACCCACCAAAATTTATTTGGTTGTGGTGATTGGGTCACCCAAACCCCACGGCAAAGGGGGTGTTTGGGGAGCCATGGTGGTTGTTGATTTTGCATGTTGTTCTTGTGATTGGTTTGATGTTTTAGGATGATTTACATAGGTTTTATTACTTGCATGTTCATTTTCTTTGATTCTTGATTTTGAGTTTGATTGATCAATAGGGGTAGGATTGAAGTTTGATGTTAGGATATGTTTGGGAAGGCTTAAGATGATGTTTAGTGTTGGTTAGAAGGCTTGGAATCGAGTCTAAGTGCGTTTTTGGTATGGTCATTTTTAGGCAGAAACATTTGGTCTATTTTATAAAAATTATTTTGTTTCCAGGTCTTGAAAGCTAAATGTAGTTGTAGAGGGTTTTTCTAGCTTTAATTTGGTATAAGGTAGAGCCCGTGACTCAAAACGAGCTAAAAGTTATGACATTTTAAAGATCGGGTACCGGGAGACGAGGACTTTCACAATCCGAATTTGTGCAAAGTTTTAGTCAAATCCCGAGGGTCACAAGTATAATTTGGTAAATGGTCAAGGGTCAAAATTTGGTCCCTAACCTGTACAAATGGGTCTATATGTTGACTTAGTTGTCAAGGAAGTCAAAGGTATTTTTCATATAGGTCAAAGAGGTCAAAATTGGTCGAAGCGCAATTTCAGCCCGTAAAATGTAGTCGTGGAAATGAGTTGCGTAACGGGTCGTAAAAGTAAAAACTTTTATTGGGCTTAAAAACATGTTATCTACAGGTCATATAGGATTTTTGGAAATTTTGTCAAATTTTATAAGCATGGTTTAATAAGGTAAAACAGCCCGTACTTTAGTCAAGTACCGGCGAGAACGAGTAAAAATGGACAACGTAACTAATAAGAACGAATGGAATAAAATGAATGATACTTGTTGTTTTGTTTTTGGCGTGAGTTATACTTGTCCTAAGTGACTTGTATATATGTATTTTATACAGTACCGTAAGTATTTAAATGAGATTACTCATTACGCGTTATTTGTGATAGGTGTTGATTTAACCGGGCATCCGTTTCGTCGTCAGTGATCACTCCTCGAACTACCGACTACTTCATATCTAAGGTGTGAATTTATAGCCTCGCTTATATTATTTCAAATTGTTTTACCCGCGAGGGAAATGCACGCTAGTTTTTAAAAAGGAACGTATATCATGAATGATTGTTTGACCCAAAAGTTGCCTTAGAATTGTGTTGAGTACCAAAGTTGCAAAAGTCCCTAAATTCATGAACTATTAACTATTGTCTTGCCCTCGAGTAGGGGGAAATAGCCGCTTATGCAATTTGTAGTACTACGGGGTTAACGACCCAATGCTAGCCGAGAAGCTGTACTTATAGTAAGTTCTGCGGTAGATTATTTTGTATGAGAAATAAGGTATAATTGCAACTGATGCCTTTAGAAGGGGCACTGGTTTCATCTGAATCATGCCGGTATATTTACGCGGGTGATTGAGTTAACGGATTAGTGTCATGAGCTTAAACACAATTGTCAGTATCCTGATTATAGTTTGTTTGATCGACAAGACTATAAATGATCACGAATGGTTTTTATTATATATACGTTCAAATGGATTGTAAAACCTATGAATTCCACTCAACGTTTTCGTTGACCAAATTTTGGCATGTGTTTCAGGTAACCGCTGAGAAGTAGGATGGAGCATGCATGGGATGGATGTTGTGTGTATGGCTTGGTGTCCGCTTGTTTTTCCCTCCTTTTCTACTTAAACAATTTTTAGGTTTAATGTTATGTTGTTGTAAAACTGAAGCTTTTGGGGTTGAGATTCATGGGGACCGAAAACGCTAAACTCTGGGTACTATTTGGGGTTGGAAAAACTGTGGACATGTATCATCTAACGATTTTAAATTTCAAGTTTTAAGTTGACGTCTTTTTAGCGTCGTTTGATATATCTGGTGTGCAATGAATACTGTGTACCACCCATTGTTGTAGTTCCGCTGCGCATAGCAATTGTGGGGGTGTTACAGATTGGTAATCAGAGCCACGAGTTATAGAGAACTAGGTCGTTTTTGAAAATCCTAAACTATAACTTTTGGTGTCGTAAGAAAAAGGGTCCAAGCACACACAACTATCCTGCATGGCTCCGGTAAGATTTATTGTTGTATGTATGGCATTTGACGTATACTTTTGAGTAAAGTATATATGTGGGTAATTATTATATAAGTATGGAATTACTATATGTAGACGTTAAATTTTACGTGAAATATCCGACATCGTAATTTTCATATTAATCATGCATGAGCATCATATTATTACATTTCGGGCATATGTACCACCTTTGCATTGCATTTGCATGCATATATTTATAATTATCGTATAATTACTTATGTACCCTCCGAAATTCGCTGTTATTGCAGGAATGGCCGAGGTACCGCCCAACGATAACGGAAACGATTACGTCGTAGGTCACGAAGGGGGACCGCTTCCTCCGAACCCGCCGGACAATAATAATGGATGGATCGCTCCAGAAGACGAAATAGGGCCGGAAAACGACAACGGCGAAAGTGAGGTGGATAACTTCAGCATGAGTAGTGACGAGAATGAGGATTCCGAAGAAGAGCCCGAGGAGCTATTGGATGATGGCATTCCCGAGGATGCCGTGGGCCAGACCGAACCCGATTTGTTTCAATCTCCGAATTCGCCGAAGGGTTATGAGGTACCACCGACCGGTCGTTATGAGCAGCAATCCTTTGATCGCCCGATGGACAATAGTAATGGGAGCAGTGGTGAGTCATCCAAGTCGCCATCGATTCATGAGAATATTGCAAGGGTCTATTTTCCGAGACCGAGTCACTACTGGGATCCCGCAGGTCGTTTGGGGAGGATGGAAAGGTTGATGTATGAGCGGTTTGTAGTTGAGACTAGGGTGATTAAGAAGTTTGATAAGACTGAAAGGGAACATCAAAGACTGTTGGAAAGGACTTCAAGAATTGCGTATGATGGGATGATGAACACAAGTGCCATCAACAGTTTAAAATCAATGGTTGCGAATTTAAGTGCTAGTCTTGACCGTGTGAGGGAAGATCAGATGAGGTTGTCGAGGATGCAGAGTTGGGAGCATCGTGTGAGGGATTCATTGCCCCCGGATTGGAGATTCGTGGACGATGTGGAGATAGAGGCGAATGACTTCATGATTCAGCCGCCTACTAGAGGTGCTTGTATTACGGTGGGAAGTCAGGTAGCGATTGAGTGTGGATCCACATCAGGGATGAGAAAGGAAACAGAATGTGGGCCGGATGAGAAAGGAAAGGGAAAAGTGGATGATGTGGATGAGGACGTGAGTGATGAGGAAACCGAGGAAGACGACGACGAGCCGCCATCCAAGAGGCCGTGTGGATCACCACATGCCTAGTTACTTGTTTTGTATTTTTCTTTGATCATTGTAATAGAACTATTTTAGACCTTTGTATGATGGTATTATGACGAGAAACTCAAGTACTTGATGTTTTGTGGTGAACGATTGTAGTGGCATTACTTGTCACGATTTTGGTTAACTATCAATACAATCTATGTTACCTTTCATGATCTGTGATATGTCTTAAATTTGATCTTTTGTGGTGTGAATTGATGAATATTAGTAACTCCGTAGTGATGTGTCGTTGTATGTATTTTATGTCTGGGAAACTTGATATGAATACTTACATTGTTTTTCTATTTTCCTTGTCTTGCAGAAAGAGATATTCGATAAAACAATGCCTCCAAAGTTGACTGCCGATCGTGTTAACACCATGATTCAGGAAGCAATAGCTAATGCGTTGCAAGCGGACCGAGCTGGGAGAAATCAGGATCCAGGAAGGAACGCGGGGAGACAGCCAGCCCCGAGAGTGTGTACCTATTCTAGCTTTATGAAGTGCGGTCCCACGCAGTTCCGTGGAACGGGTGGAGCTTTAGAACTTAGACGATGGTTGGAAAAAGTTGAAAGCACGTTTGAAATCAGTGGTTGTGCAGAGGCGGATAAAGTAAAGTTTGCAGCGGCTACGTTTCTGGATGATGCGTTAAGTTGGTGGAATACCCAGGTAGCTACGGTTGGATTGGCTGTAGCAAATGAAAGGACGTGGAATGCGACCAAAGCTTTGTTGACAAAGAAGTTTTGCCCAGAGGAGGAATTGGGGCAATTGGAGGACGAATTGAGACATTTGACCTTAAAGAACAACGATATAGCTGCTTACACCAGGAGATTCAATGAGTTAAGTCTTTTGTGTCCGGACATATTTGCCAATGATGCCAAGAAAATGAAGCAGTATATTAAGGGTTTATCTAGCAACATCAAAAGTGAAACAACTTCGTCGAAACCTGGAACGTTTGATGAAGCGGTTCAAATGGCACACGCTCTGATGGACGTTAAGCTTCAGGACAAGCAGAATTACATTGCTGAGGGCAACAAAAGGAAATGGGAGGCAGCACAAAGTAATCAATCCCAAGGCCAGAACCGAGGAGGAAATCGAAACAACCATGGGCCGAACCGTAATCAGCAGTTTAATCAGAGAAGGAACGAAGGGATGAGGGCAGTGACGAACCCTAGAGGTGTGAAAGTGAACCCCCATTGTGGTAAGTGCAACTTGTATCATGTTGGAAATTGCCCGCCGGCATGCGGCAAGTGTGGAAAGGCAGGTCATAGGACAGCTAGTTGTCGAACGGGAGGAGTAGCCACTGGGGCTAATGCTATCAGGATGAGGGGATGTTATAGCTGTGGAGAAAGAGGGCATGTGCAAGCAAATTGCCCGAAGACAGGAAACAGACGGGGAGGAAATAATGCGGCAGCTGTGTATCAAGTGGGAACTGCTGATAAACCACAAGGTCTAAATGTGGTTACCGGTACGTTTTTGCTAGACGCTTGTTATGCTAGTATTTTATTTGATTCTGGCTCCGACAAGAGTTTTGTAGACGTTAGATTTAGTCGTCATATCGATAGAGAACCGGTGTTGTTAACGACTAGTTATAATGTTGAATTAGCCGATGGAAAAATTGTTAGTACGAATTCTATACTGAAAGGGTGTACCTTGAAGTTAGGAAACTACGCTTTTAAAATCGACTTGATGCCTATAGAGCTAGGATCGTTTGACGTGATTGTGGGAATGGATTGGCTAATGGCGCATAGTGCTACGATCGTCTGTGGTGAGAGATTGGTGCAGATTCCGCTGAGGAATAGGGTTTTAACGGTAAAGGGAGACGAATGCACTTCTCGTTTGAAGGTGATTTCGTGTTTGAAGATGATGAAGTACGTAGAGAGCGGATGCGATGTGTTTTTGGCACAAGTTTCGAGCGATGGTGATGTAGAGGCGAGGATCGAAGAGGTACCAGTTATTCACGAGTATCCGGACGTTTTTCCAGACGAGTTGCCAGGTTTACCGCCTACCCGTGAGGTCGAGTTTCGAATTGATTTAGTGCCAGGAGCTGCGCCGGTTGCACGTGCACCTTATCGCTTAGCACCATCTGAGTTAAAGGAGTTATCGGATCAATTGAAGGAATTGATGGACAAAGGATTTATTAGGCCGAGCTCATCACCTTGGGGAGCGCCAGTGTTGTTCGTAAAGAAGAAGGATGGTTCGTTAGGATGTGTATCGACTATAGAGAACTCAATAAGCTGACGGTTAAGAATCGGTACCCATTACCGAGGATTGATGATTTGTTCGATCAATTGCAAGGTTCCAGTGTATACTCTAAGATCGATTTAAGATCAGGGTATCATCAACTGCGTGTAAGAGAGGAGGATATTCCTGTAACCGCCTTTCGTACGCGGTATGGACACTTTGAATTTCGAGTAATGCCGTTTGGGTTGACGAACGCGCCTGCTGTATTCATGGATCTTATGAATCGCGTGTGCAAGCCGTATCTAGATAAGTTTGTTATTGTTTTCATCGATGATATACTTATTTACTCTAAGAGTAGGGAGGAGCACGAGAAGCACCTAAGAAAGATTTTGGAGTTGTTAAGGAAGGAGAAGCTGTATGCAAAATTCTCTAAGTGTGAGTTTTGGTTGGAATCAGTGCAGTTTCTAGGTCATGTGATTGATAGTGAGGGAGTTCGTGTAGATCCTGCTAAGATCGTAGCAATCAGGGAATGGTCAGCACCGACGACGCCGACTGAAGTTCGACAATTTTTGGGTTTAGCTGGGTATTATAGAAGGTTTATTGAAGGATTTTCGTTGATTGCGAAACCATTGACGCGGCTTACCGAGAAGAATAGGGTGTATGAATGGGGAATTGAGGAAGAGCTTGCTTTCGAAACGCTTAAGGATAAGTTATGTTCCGCGCCGATTTTATCATTGCCTGAAGGAACCGAAGACTTCGTGGTGTATTGTGATGCGTCTCGTAAGGGTTATGGAGCAGTATTAATGCAACGTGAGAAGGTGATAGCCTACGCGTCGAGGCAATTAAGGAAGAATGAGGAGAACTACACGACGCACGATTTGGAATTAGGAGCGGTAGTTTTTGCGTTGAAACTGTGGAGACACTATCTGTATGGGACAAAGTGTGTTGTATTCACTGATCACAAGAGTTTGCAGCACATTTTAGATCAAAAGGAGTTGAATATGCGACAAAGACGATGGGTTGAACTACTGAGTGATTATGACTGTGAAATTCGCTATCACCCTGGGAAGGCGAATGTTGTCGCGGATGCATTGAGTAGGAAGGAACGGGAGAAACCTTTGAGGGTTAGAGCTTTAGTGATGAGTGAGGGCGTTGACTTAACCGAAACCATACTGAAGGCTCAGGAGAGAGGATTAATGAAAGGGAATGTTGAAGCCGAGAATTTGGGACGAATGTTGAAACCTATTTTCGTGATTAGGTCTGACGGACTGAGATATTTTGAGAATCGGATTTGGTTACCACTGTGTTCATCTGAGGAAGGAAAGCCTGGAGTTCGAGAATTGGTTATGAATGAGTCGCATAAATCGAAGTATTCGATACATCCTGGATCGGATAAGATGTACCACGACCTGAAGAAAGTCTATTGGTGGCCGAATATGAAGGCAGATATTGCTAGTTACGTCAGTAAGTGTTTGACTTGTGCAAAGGTTCAGGCAGAACATAAGAAACCATCTGGATTGTTGGTACAACCGGAAATCCCAGAATGGAAATGGGAGAAAATCGCAATGGATTTTGTGACGGGATTACCTAGGACTCCTAGTGGATGCGATATGATATGGGTAATTGTGGATAGGTTGACGAAATCTGCTCATTTCTTACCTATGAAGAAGACGGACAGCATGGAAAAACTCGCCAGCGTGTACGTGAAGGAGATCGTCTGTAGACATGGAGTGCCGTTATCGATCATTTCGGATCGCGACAGTAGATTTACGTCGGAATTTTGGAAATCGCTTCAACGTGCGATGGGCACTGAACTGAGTTTAAGCACGGCTTATCACCCGGAAACTGACGGCCAGAGTGAACGAACGATTCAAACGATGGAGGACATGCTCCGAGCATGCGTGATTGATTTTGGAGGAAGTTGGGAACGCCACTTGCCTCTGGTGGAATTTTCGTACAATAATAGTTATCATGCGAGTATCAAAGCGGCACCGTTCGAAGCATTGTATGGAAGGAAGTGTAGATCGCCCGTGTGTTGGAGTGAGGTAGGGGAGAGTCAATTGACTGGACCCGAAATGGTTTTAGAAACGACAGAGAAGATCGTGCAGATCAAGAACCGACTACTTGCTGCGAGAAGCCGACAGAAAAGTTATGCCGATAACCGAAGGAAACCGTTGGAGTTTGAAGTTGGAGATATGGTTATGCTCAAGGTATCGCCATGGAAGGGTGTGATTCGTTTTGGGAAGAAAGGAAAGTTGAGTCCGAGGTATATTGGACCGTTTAAGATCGTTGAACGAATTGGACCGGTAGCGTACAAGTTAGAATTGCCGACCGAACTTAGTGCCATTCATGACACGTTTCACGTGTCGAACCTGAAGAAGAGTTTGGCGGACAAGGAATTGGTGATTCCTTTGGACGAGATTCGACTAGACGACAAAATGCACTTTGTGGAAGAACCTGTGGAAATAATGGACCGGGAGGTCAAGCGGTTGAAGCGTAGTAGGATTCCTATTGTGAAGGTCCGATGGAATTCTAAGCGTGGACCGGAATACACCTGGGAACGTGAGGACTTTTTCAAGGAAAGGTATCCTCATTTGTTCCAGTAAGACGAAATGTGAGTACAAGAAGAGGCGAGCGCCGGGACGTCGCTCTCTTTAAGGAGGGGTGGATGTGACACCCTAGAATCGAGGTTATTAACGTTACCCTAAATTACGCTAAATTTTGAAATTTTTAATAAATTATAATTTCTATACTTATAAGTATTTTGGTTAGAGCCGATGTTCGAGGTTATAATTTTTACGTTTGACGTTTTGAGAAGGACGATGACGATTACGATCCCGAGGGATGCCCAATTTCATATAATTTTTGACGATTTATCGATAATGTAATTTTTCGAGAATTTTATTTACGGTTCGTGTTAAGTTGAGTCGGGTGAGTTTTATAGCCTTCCGAGTACATTTAAAGTATCCCAAAAATATTTTGGAGCGTTCGGGAAGATTTCCGACTCCCGTAAAATTTTCAAAATTGACAAATGAGTCAAACCCGCAAAGTTTTGAGGTCGTTTTCTATTTAAGGACAAAAGAAGCCAAAAATTGCACAAAGGTCCCTCCTAACCCATCAAAAGGGCCAAAATGGATAAACACACAAACACACACAACATTTACAAAAAAAAAATCAAACCCACTCCCTCTCTTCTCTCTCAAACCGACGGACACCCCCACCCACATCAAAAACCCACCAAAAATCTTCTTCCACTTGATTTTTCAAAAATCTAAGGTTAGACCACACTTAGTTTGGTCATTCCCCACATATTCATGTGCTCAAATCCAACATGCATTGATAAAAATTTTTCAAGATTTTTCCATATGATCTAAATTCGTTTTTTAGGCTAAATGAGCTAATGCATGTTGATATTAAGTGTTATGGAAGTATAAACACCAAGAAAACCCACCAAAATTAATTTGGTTGTGGTGATTGGGTCACCCAAACCCCACGGCAAAGGGGGTGTTTGGGGAGCCATGGTGGTTGTTGATTTTGCATGTTGTTCTTGTGATTGGTTTGATGTTTTAGGATGATTTACATAGGTTTTATTACTTGCATGTTCATTTTCTTTGATTCTTGATTTTGAGTTTGATTGATCAATAGGGGTAGGATTGAAGTTTGATGTTAGGATATGTTTGGGAAGGCTTAAGATGATGTTTAGTGTTGGTTAGAAGGCTTGGAATCGAGTCTAAGTGCATTTTTGGTATGGTCATTTTTAGGCAGAAACATTTGGTCTATTTTATAAAAATTATTTTGTTTCCAGGTCTTGAAAGCTAAATGTAGTTGTAGAAGGTTTTTCTAGCTTTAATTTGGTATAAGGTAGAGCCCGTGACTCAAAACGAGCTAAAAGTTATGACATTTTAAAGATCGGGTACCGGGAGACGAGGACTTTCACAATCCGAATTTGTGCAAAGTTTTAGTCAAATCCCGAGGGTCACAAGTATAATTTGGTAAATGGTCAAGGGTCAAAATTTGGTCCCTAACCTGTACAAATGGGTCTATATGTTGACTTAGTTGTCAAGGAAGTCAAAGGTATTTTTCATATAGGTCAAAGAGGTCAAAATTGGTCGAAGCGCAATTTCAGCCCGTAAAATGTAGTCGTGGAAATGAGTTGCGTAACGGGTCGTAAAAGTAAAAACTTTTATTGGGCTTAAAAACATGTTATCTACAGGTCATATAGGATTTTTGGAAATTTTGTCAAATTTTATAAGCATGGTTTAATAAGGTAAAACAGCCCGTACTTTAGTCAAGTACCGGCGAGAACGAGTAAAAATGGACAACGTAACTAATAAGAACGAATGGAATAAAATGAATGATACTTGTTGTTTTGTTTTTGGCGTGAGTTATACTTGTCCTAAGTGACTTGTATATATGTATTTTATACAGTACCGTAAGTATTTAAATGAGATTACTCATTACGCGTTATTTGTGATAGGTGTTGATTTAACCGGGCATCCGTTTCGTCGTCAGTGATCACTCCTCGAACTACCGACTACTTCATATCTAAGGTGTGAATTTATAGCCTCGCTTATATTATTTCAAATTGTTTTACCCGCGAGGGAAATGCATGCTAGTTTTTAAAAAGGAACGTATATCATGAATGATTGTTTGACCCGAAAGTTGCCTTAGAATTGTGTTGAGTACCAAAGTTGCAAAAGTCCCTAAATTCATGAACTATTAACTATTGTCTTGCCCTCGAGTAGGGGGAAATAGCCGCTTATGCAATTTGTAGTACTACGGGGTTAACGACCCAATGCTAGCCGAGAAGCTGTACTTATAGTAAGTTCTGCGGTAGATTATTTTGTATGAGAAATAAGGTATAATTGCAACTGATGCCTTTAGAAGGGGCACTGGTTTCATCTGAATCATGCCGGTATATTTACGCGGGTGATTGAGTTAACGGATTAGTGTCATGAGCTTAAACACAATTGTCAGTATCCTGATTATAGTTTGTTTGATCGACAAGACTATAAATGATCACGAATGGTTTTTATTATATATACGTTCAAATGGATTGTAAAACCTATGAATTCCACTCAACGTTTTCGTTGACCAAATTTTGGCATGTGTTTCAGGTAACCGCTGAGAAGTAGGATGGAGCATGCATGGGATGGATGTTGTGTGTATGGCTTGGTGTCCGCTTGTTTTTCCCTCCTTTTCTACTTAAACAATTTTTAGGTTTAATGTTATGTTGTTGTAAAACTGAAGCTTTTGGGGTTGAGATTCATGGGGACCGAAAACGCTAAACTCTGGGTACTATTTGGGGTTGGAAAAACTGTGGACATGTATCATCTAACGATTTTAAATTTCAAGTTTTAAGTTGACGTCTTTTTAGCGTCGTTTGATATATCTGGTGTGCAATGAATACTGTGTAGCACCCATTGTTGTAGTTCCGCTGCGCATAGCAATTGTGGGGGTGTTACATTTTTAGATCATGATCTTCACGATTGGAGCCTCTCGTGTTCGTTTTATGGGAGCACTCAATCGTTTGCTTTGGCGACATTTCTCAATATCCAAATGATATATCCTTATATGTTCTAACCTTAGGTTTTTAGCACACTTCATAAACGGCTATTAATTTAATGGTTACACCCTTTCCATGCTAGATTAGGCATTCGACTATGTCTCTAGTATGGGGGTGTTTGCACCCTAGACTCGAAACATTGAGGACAATGTTTAACTTTAGTATGGGGGGTGAATAGATACTTGCCTTGCCAAACCTTCACGCTTTCCAAAGTTTATCTTTTTGTTTATCGTTTTGTTGCAAAATAAGGCTAAAAATGGCCAAATTTTAAAAAAATTTCTTGCTTTTCATAAGTGTTTAAGACACGAATGTAGATTTTCCGATGGCGAGAATAAGAGTAATTTTTTACTCGACCGTGCGTGTTGAGCACTTAGCTTTGATTCCTTAACTACACATTAGGCTAAGTCTCTTAAATGAGGACGAGAAATGATAGAGTTAATTATAAGTTACTATGCTAAACGTAGAGTACTCGTATTCTTTCAAAAACTCATGTGTTCTCGTTGTTTGCTTATTCTCCCTTCGCTTGTAAATATTTTTTGCTTAATAAATATTGACTTAGCGGTTTAGTTAGGATTGTTGGGTTTCTAGTCTTTTCTAGTAGCTTCCGTGTAATTAAACTGGGAAGACATTAAGGTATCGCCAGCGTCACGGTTTTGAAGTATTGGCACCCGAATAATCGAAAGCTTCACCCAATAATAAGATTTCAAGTGCTCACCTAAATCTAGCAAACAATTTGAAGCCCCACAAGGCCTAAAATCTATGCAAAAATTGAAAGTGAATTAAGCCTTAATCTTCGAAGCTTTAAAGATCCAAAATTCGCTTTAGCGTGAGGATATACGTCTTTGGCTAATAAAACCACTGATGATGACGGATAATAAAAGGCAAGGCAAGACCGAAGTCATAATAAAAGCTTCATGGCGAAGTTGAATAAAAGATGGAGGTAAACCAAAGATAATAAGGCCCTTCCGTTAGGGGGCATATAAAAGTCTTGGTAATAAGTCTCATGTTCAAAACCGTTATAAAACCGTGTTTATCGATTCTTCTTGTCAACTTAATTTTTTAACATCGTTGTCTATTAGGAGGGGTTATTGATTTGATGGTCTTAGTTACACCGTTAGGACTCTATTTTTAGACCTAAATCTCTATTATCGCATAAGTCAAACAATGTATCCTCGTGAAACATTCAAGACAAAATAAAACAGAAGAGATACAACTTAGGACTAATGGGAGAATAAGTACGTGATTAGGGCATATGAGTAGTGTTAGCATTACTAACTTGTAATGACAATGATCTCGTTACACGCTTGGCATGGAATTAGGGTGAAAATCGAGGACGACGAAATTATTTCTAACGAAGCATTCACGTGTTCTTGTTCTATGAACCTAAACGTCCCATTTTACGATGAAAATCATACATTATGTCTAAAACACAAGTAGTAGTAATAGTATTAGTGTAGTAGAGTAGTTTATCATTCCAATAAAATGAATAAAAATGAATTTTGGAGGTGCTACGATACTTTATTCTAGCATTGCGTGAGGGCACGACAATGGTTTAGTATGGGGGAGTGATGAGACTGCTTTTATACATAGTCTCATCGTCCAAATCGGGCTTAAAATGCATTAAATATCATTAAAACTGCCAAATATATGCTCGTGTTTGTTACTTGTGTATTTTTAGGTACGGATATTGAGGAAATGGCAAAAGATCACAAGAATCAATCAAAAACGAACACGGGGAACTAAGTCGCACAATGAACCGGGCCCAAGTTTGGATTTTACAAAAATGCCCTTGAAGAATTGAAGATTGTCAAGTTTAGTCCCTCAACTTTTAAAGATTAACACTTTATACCCCTCAAATATTCAAAATTATGAATAAGGTCCCTACAGTTTGAATATTATACAAGATCAGCCCTTGAAGTATGAAGAATGAGCATTAATGGCCCTTGTTTCAAGTTTATAAAGTTTTAGTGCCATTTTTGACAACTTGCCAAAAGTTGACACATGTAAAATGGGCGTTGACAACATTTAATACAAAGTGAAGGAAAGGAGAAACCTTGGGGGTCTTTTCTGCCAACTAACCAAACCACCACCACCATTCAGAGATTGACACCTCAGCATTACCCACCCATTTACCCAAACCCATTACCATAACCCAACCCGTCCAACCAATACCCGGTTTTAATATTAATACTGGGTCAAACCCCCAGTCAACTCTTCCCTTTTTCCCACCAAACACCCTTTTTAAACTCCTTAACCCCCTTTTCAGATTAAACATCACCCTAATCACCCATAAACCCTATTTTTCCCCAGTCACAATCAAGAGCAAATCAAAGGGTTTTAAGCTAGGATTTTCCAGATTGCTAATTAAACATTTTCTCACTTAAACCCACACCTTAAACCACCACAAGACACACCCATGTGTCTTGTGGGACCCTCCCCTGCACCCGTCTCTTTCCCACAAAACCATAACCCGACCAAACCAACGATCCAGACCTATTCCTTTGACCCCAAGGAGTTATAAACGCTTTAGATCAACTCCAAACAGCTGTCATCACATGGACCTCTGAAAAATCACATGAAGGCAAAGATTGACCAAGACTTGAAGATTTTTCCAAGGGCTTTTTAGGAATTCCAGTTACTAGGGTTTAGTAGTTCTAGATATTTCTATTCAGTTGTATAAATAGAGGTGCCTGTACCTCTATTTCTTGGTTCCAGTTTTTTTTAAGCAAATTCATGTAATGCCTTTTTGAAATATAAAGTTTGGTATTTGTTGTGTCAATTGTAATTCCTTTTATTTTTTAAAAGTTTGGTATTGAATTGCTTAGATTCTGAGTTCCAATATAATCTTTTATAAACACTTGGTGTTTATTTCAGTTTCAAAAAGGTTTTGAAAAAGGATTGAAATTTTCAGAAATTTATAAATTTTAAGAAGTGAAAGTGGACTGAGATTTTTGAATTTCTGAATATTGATCTTGTTTTTAAAACATGTTAAAGGTCACTGATTTGTGAGGAGTAAGTTTTAAAAGGTTTCAAGAATTGGATATATTTGCTTGTTTCTTCATTTGTTTTTCATAGCAGGTTTGTTAAAGAGCTTGTTTGTGTCCAAGGTCCAGCATAGGCCCGGGCCTATAAGGAGGTGACATACAGTCACTGAGGGACTTGGATGTAAGTCCCTCAAGGTAAATTCCTAGTTTCCTTTTTGAAGTTTCAAGTTTTCAGAAAAGTGTTTGATTTGAGTGATTTTTGTGAAAGGTGTATAAGTGCTTGTTAATTGGTTTGTATTTGCTGGAATAGGTTTAATATGCATGTTAGGATTGTTTAAAACCAATTTGGTTTGGATTTAAAAAGAGTTGCTTTGTAAAATCTTGATTTCAGAAACTTAAGGAGTGTTTGGGACAAGAGATTAATCAAGGTTGGTGACAAATTCTTGTGTTAAAACCTGCTTAAATACACTTCTTAGGTAGTTATAGGATGGATGCTAGTTTGGGTTTCAGTTTGGTAGGCTTTTAGATACATTTGCATGCATAAAAATTGGTCCAAGTTGTCTAAATTCAGAAACTGCTTTTGTCACTGCATTTGTGTGAAATTTTGCCTCCAAGTTGTTAAAACTGCTAGAAGTAGGGTTGTTTAAGGTTTGTGAACTGATTATCTGCTGATTGGTTGAGTTGTGTGCAAGTAATTTGACCTTGAAATTCATCATTGTGTCTAGTTTATCAGCAAACATACTCTTAGACATGCATATCCTTTATCAGTAACTTGATCTTGGTTATTTTGTGCTTGGATTGTGTTTATCTGCTTGTTTAGTGTTTATTTTGACACCTTATACTCCAAAGAGTATAAGGGTGCCCCATTGTCCAACAATCATCCATACAAAAGCACAAATCAAGCCCTCTTGATTAAAACTGCACAAGTGAAGAATATCACTTGTGTTCATCAGAAACTCAGCAGACCTGAGCACGTTTTTTTTATCCAGATTGTTTAATCTTGTTTAAATTGGTTTGAGTTTGTGATTTTGAGTTTAAAAGTATCACTGCTTTGTGTTTTTAAAGTTAAAAAAAAGAAAAAAAAATAAAAGTGCAAAAAACTCACCTGGCCTGGGCTCGAACACGCGACCTCCCTTTCGGAGGAGTAACGTGTTTACCAGTGATCCGGGTGGTTTTTTACGTTATACCTCTCCAACAATAGTTACTTAAGGAGATTTTGAGTGGGCTTATTATATTAAAGCCGTAGCTTATTTTGGCTAATTAAGCTTATTGGTTTAGCTTTTTGACCCTAGCTTATTTTTCCTAGGTTTGTCTTTTCGTTTAGGATTTTTCTGAGCTAAGTCTCAATTTTTCCCTTTCTTTATTCATTTTTAATTAATTTTTAATTAGCCGTTTTTAGATAAGTAGTTTAAAAATAGTAAAAGTTATTTTAAAAATTTAGAAAAATATTTTTTAGGTTTCTATTTATATTTTTGAGGTTTACATCACATTAGGTTTTCAAAAAGTCTAATTTTAATTTTATTTGATTTTAGGTTTTTTTATTAACTTTAAAATTTAATATAAAATTAATAAAAAGGTTTAGGGAACTTTTAATTTCATTTTTGTCTTAGTTACATTATTTAGGATTTTTTGTAATTATTTTATAAACTTTTTATTTTTTTGATTATTTTAATATTATTTTATTACTAAAAATAGAAAGTTGGTTTTTTCTACTTTTTTCATTTTTCCTAGATTGTAGACATTAAATTAGGAACTTTGTAACTTTCCAAATCTTTTTAGGACTTTTCATTTATTTTTTAGAATTAATTTAAATTTTAATAGATTTTAATAGTTTTTAAGTGTTTAAAAATAGTTTTATTAGGTTTTAAAATTTTTAAAAATAGTTTTTAGCTTAATTAGGATATTTTTGAGGTTTACAAACTATTAAATCTTGTTTAGGGCTTTTTAATAATTAATTGTGATTTTTAGGGCTTTAATTAGCATTAAAAAGTCATTATTTAATTAATTAAAAGGTTTTTACAAGTTTGGATTTTTTGTAAACTCTTAGAATATTATTGTGGATTTTTAGGAATTTTTAGGAATTTTTAGGTTAAAATTTTAAATTTTGTAGTTTTACGGTTTTACGTGAACGCTTTTTCGTCTTAGTTTAATCCGTCTTCGTAACCGTCTTTTCTTTCCTTTCTATCCTCTTTTCTTTTCCTGTTAATAAAATCACAAACAAAATCAATTCATTACACAACACACGTGCCTCCTCGAGAGAACGATCCCCACTTAAGGGTCATAAGTGTTTACGTTTTCCTAAACGTACACTTAATACTTACCGCTTTTGCCTTCCTTTTCCTAAAGGGGTAAAAATACATACATCAAACAACAACAAAAGTTAGACGAAGTTTCATATCACAAGCTCTTTGTCATTTTGAAACAATTTCAAAATGAGGCAAATGAACTTCGAGCTAAACGAGTTGCAAAGATTTCCAATCCACTTGCTTTGGTGTCTACCACTCAACATTACCCAGATTATCACTCTCGTACTTCAAAGACATACTCTACTCAATCATCACAACGATCATCCATTGTCTCCATGTCACGTGCTCCAACACGATCCCGAGGCAAAGAAGTTGCAAGAGCACCATCACCCACACCTGAACAATCATCCGAAGAAGACAGTGATGAAGAAGTAGCTCAAAAGGATAGGGAATTCAAGCAACAAATGGCTTTCATTATGAAGCAATATAAGAAAATCTACAAACCCACCAATAACAACCTTCGAACATCTTCAAACCCGAGGAACATACGAAGACGTGCTGAGAGTCCTCCAAAGTATGATCGACAACCCAAGTATGATAATCAGAGGGTGGCTACTGTTGTTGGAAATAGGGAAACTGTTGGTACTCAAGTTGTGCAACAAAGTGGGATTCAGTGTTTTAACTGCAGAGGTTTTGGGCATTTGGCTAGGGAATGCAGGCAGCCAAAGAGAGTTAAAGATTATGGTTATCATAAGGAAAAGATGCTGCTGTGCAAGAAAATGGAAGCTAGAATCAAGTTATCAGCTGAGGAAGGAGAAATGCTCGACGACACAGATGATGAACTCTCCGACCAAGAACTCGAGGCAAATTATTCATACATGGCAAAGATTCATGAGGTCCTTAACGTCACTGAAGATGACAATGGTCCTATCTTTGATCCCGAGCCAATTGATAAGGTACAAGATGATGCTGAATATAATGTGTTTTGTGATACACATGAGCATAGTGATCTACCAACTACAATTACTAACACGTGTATGATGGAAACGGTTGATAGCAATACCACACCCGATTCATCAGACATGTGCAATAATGAGTTTGAGCATGATCAACATGCAAATGAGTATGATGACGAGGAGCGTGTCGCACTTGCTAATTTAATTGCTAGTTTACAAAAAGATGTCAATGAAAATAGAAAGAGTCAAAAGCAATTAAAGAAGGCAAACGCAGCGCTGACTCGAAACTTTGAAGAAAGTAAAGCCGCTCTCATAAAATCTAGTGACACAATTGATAGTTATAGGGCTGAGCTTCTTCAAAATACCAAAGAGCTTGAGGGGTACAAAAGTCGTGTCATCAACGTAAAAAAGTACGATTTTGAAAAGAAATACAATGAAGCTCTTGCTTTGTTAACTAAGGAAAAACGTCAATTTAATGTCTTATTAAGTAATGAACGTCAAAAAATGTACCTTGCCACAACAAAAGTTAATGAACTTGAACAGAGGCTTTCTATGAATACCACCGATTCAGCTAAAATTCTCGACGAAAAGAAACAAGAGTTTGAAACAATAAAACAATGTTAATGCAATAATGACTAAAAACGTTACTTGCATTTTTCGGTCTCGCTTAGTTTTGATTACGACAATATGTAAAAAAAGCAGTTACGAAAACAACGAAAAACGAATTCTTGAGTTCAAGTATTTTTCATTTTACCCATTTTCACTTATGGTATGGATAAACAAGTACTAACCTTAATCAAGTGATCAAGTGATTTAATCTTTTCTTAAAACTCACTTTTTATTAAAAGTGACAAGTTTTTATTAAACATTATTTTTAAGAAAATGTTCTATTAAATTAATTATTTGAAATTTGAAAATGGCATATTCTTATAGCTGTTAAGAATATCCTTTCAGGATATTTTATACCCAGATAAGACCTCCACCACTAAAGGACAAAAAGGAGCGGAGTCTAGTCCGGCGGTACCTTAGCGCCTAGGCGGTACCTTATTGATAAGGTACCGCGGGTTGTGATAAGGTACCGCGGGCAGAAATAGCCGTTGGCTCCTTTGTCCTTTAAATAGTTGGCCATTCTCAGCTTTTCACCTCACCTCTTTTGCACATTTATTTCCAGATTCAAACCCCTTCTTTAACCACTCAAATCTTTGATCATTTGTTTGATTATTACTTGTTTAAGAAGTGAATCTTGTTCTTCCATCTCTTCCTCTCCAAGTGCAAAGAGAAGAACACTATCCTAGTGAAGTGTTGAGTCCACCACCAAAGATCTATTGAAGATCAATTTGTATATTCTTGTAGTTGTGTCATAGTTGTGAAGATCCAAGTAGTTGTGTCTATTTGGAAGTTGTGTATGTACTAAGTATAGTTGTGTAGATTGGTCCTAGCTACGATTAGGGCTCGACTTTTAGCTTAGAGTCGGAAATTGGTTAAGCGACGTGTACGGTTTTCTCCACCATAAGGAGCTTGTTGTGTAGTGAACTCTCGAGTAAGGAGTACTCGAGGAGTGGAGTAGGAACGAGGAGTGAGCTTCGTTGCCGAACCACTATAAATCCTTGGTGTTCGGTTTGATCTTTCTTTACCCTTAACTCTTTACATTCCTTATTACTTTTTGCATATACATGTGTTAATATTAGATTAGCTACACTATCATTCTTTATTCTTTGTGGATATATTTTTGTTAGTATTAGTTTAGCTACACTATCATTCTTTATTCTTTGTGGATATATTTATTAGTTTAGCTACACTATCATTGTTCATATTTGTGCATAAGAAGATTTCACATATTTCCTCAAGCCTAAGTTTTTGAAAAAGGATTTTTGGAAATCATTTTTTAACAAGTAAATTTTAAGAAACTATTCAACCCCCCCTTCTAGTTTCTACAATTGGTATCAGAGCGGGTTGCTCAAGAATTTTTAAAGTATATTGTATTTTAAAACTTGAATCGATCTATGGATTCCAACAAGTACCTAGAAGGGCAATCTATGCAAAGACCACCACTTTTTGAAACCGATAGTTTTATTTATTGGAAAAATAGATTTGAAACTTATGTGAAATCAAAAGATTTAGATCTTTGGCATGTTATTACCAATGGTGATTTTTTACCCTTTCAATTTAATGAAGTTTCTAAAACAAAAGAAATAGTCACTTTTGACAAAGCTAATGATGATACTAAAAAGAAACTTTCAAAAAATAATGAGGCTAAAATGGTGATTTATAATGCTTTGCCTAAGAAAGAGTATGAAAGAATTTTTATGTGTGAAACCGCTAAAGATATTTGGAACACTCTTTTAGTAACCCACCAAGGTAATAGCCAAGTCAAAGAAAGTAAAATCGATCTTCTTGTCCAACAATATGAACAATTTGTCATCTTAGAAGATGAAACAATTGATAGTGCATTTGCTAGGTTTAACACCATTATTACTAGTCTAAAAGCACTTGATGAAGGTTTTTATAGCAAGAACAATGTTAGGAAGTTTCTAAGGGCCTTACATCCAAAGTAGAGAGAAAATGTCACGGCTATTGAAGAGTCGAAAGATCTCTCAACTTTATCACTCGATGAACTCATAGGAAACTTGAAGGTTCATGAGATGATAATTTTGAAGGACTCGAAATTAGTAAAAACCAAGAGTGAAAGGAAATCTCTTGCACTTAAAGCCAAGAAGGCACAAAGTGACCATGATAGTTCCTCGGAAAGTGATGACGAGGAGTATGCATTGGCGGTGAGAGATATCAAGAAGTTCTTCAAGAGACGAGGTCAACACGTTAGGCAACCAAACTATGACAAGAAACCATTGTCAAAGAATCGGTTTGTCAAGAACGAAAAAGGTGATAGGAGTTGCTTTAGATGTGGTGATCCAAATCACTTTATTGGTGATTGTCCAAAGCCCGCTCGTGATAAGAACCACACGGCATTCGTTAGTGGCGCTTGGAGCGATAGCGGTGAAGATGATGATGACAACCCCAAAGAGGAGAAATGTCTTATGGCTCACACTTCTAAACAGGTACATTCCGAAACCGAATATTATAGCAATGATAGTTCTAATTTAGATAATATTGAATTTGAAGGCAAATATGATAGCTTACACAAACTTAGTCGTAAATTCATAGAAAAGAATAAAACCTTAAAATCAACCAAAACTAAGCTTGAAAATGAGATCAATGAACTTAGGGAGAAATTGGCTATACTTGAGAAAAACAAAGAGGTTGATTTAGGTTGCTTAAGTTGTGAGAAACTTAGATTAGAGAATGATGATCTCAAGAGCACCTCCATTAAATTGGAAAAGTTCATGAAAGGTACTAGTGCTCTTGATGATATGTTAAACAAACAAGTTCATTCTAAGGAAAAACTTGGTCTAGGTTTTAACTCATATGAAGCCTCAACTAGTGAACCAAAACAAGTCAGGTTTTCACAGAAAACACTTTCTGGACGCGGTTCCACATCTTATGGCGCGGTTCCTTATCGCTATGGAACCGCGGCCATAGATAAGGTACCACGGCCAGAAGTTGAATTTTGTGAAAATTCTGAACTTTTTGAAAAATCTAAGTTAAATGAAAAACCAAAGCATCTTACTGTTAATAAGGTTCAATTACCCATACTTGACGACAATACTATTAGTAAGTTCTATAAGCCGTTAAGTAAACCTCTCATGGGAAATAGAAGTTTATCTAGATTATCTTCTACTCCACCTAGAGTACGGAATGAGTCTAAGCCTAGAAGTAGAACGAGAACGCCTACAAGAGATAATCAAAAGAACTCTCGAACTAGAAGTAAAACTCCAACACCTAGAAAGAATAATAATAATTCTAAACCTAGATCAAACACACCTAGGAGAAGTAATAAGCAACAAAATGGTTACATGAATTACTACCCTCCTCCATTTTGTTCTCCATAGGGAATCCCCACCTCATTCATGCATCCCAACCAAATGCAAGGGATGTTTGGAACTAACAATTTTGGACCCATGAGATATTGGGTACCAAATGTTTGATCTTGTGTATTGTTACCTAGATATGCTTGGGAATTGATTTGGAGCCCGACGAGTGGATTAAGGATAGTGGATGTTCTAAACACATGACGGGTAATCGAAGTTTGTTCTCGCATTACAAAGCATATGATGGAGGTAACGTCACATTCGCTAGTAGTCTACGTGGTAATATCATTGGGAAAGGTACGGTTTCTCTTGACTCCATGACCATTGAAAATGTCGAGCACGTAGATAACTTAGGTTTTAATCTTTTAAGTATAGGTCAAATTTGTGATAATAAGTGTAAGGTCATCTTTTCCGAACATGACAATGAAATCGTAAAAGATGGAAAAGTCATTGGAAAAGGTATTAGAAAGCATGGGCTTTATGTCATGAAGGTTAATAAGAAGTCAAAAGACAACATATGTCTTGCGACTATAGATTATAGTTCTACTCTTCGGCATAGGAGATTAGGTCACGCTAATATGCGTTTAATTCAATCTTTAGTCTCTAAGGAGTTGGTAAGACACCTCCCCAAGATTAAGTTTGATAGTCACTTTTGTGATGCTTGCAAAGTTGGAAAGCAAGTTCACTCAAGTCACAAAGCCAAGAATTTGGTTTCGACCTCTCGGTGCTTAGAGCTCCTACATATGGATCTCTTTGGACCTTCCGCCATACGGAGTTATGGAGGTAACCTTTATACCCTAGTTATAGTTGACGACTATTCTAGATTCACTTGGACTAGATTTTTGGCATCTAAGAATGAATCCTTCGATCATTTCGAAATATTTAGTTGAAGAATTCATAATCAACTAGGATGTTCAATTGTTTCTATTAGGACAGATCATGGTAGGGAATTTGATAATGAAGTGCAATTTGGTGCCTTTCGTGAAGCTCATGGTATTACCCATAACTTCTCGGCTCCTCGCACTCCACAATCAAATGGGGTAGTTGAAAGGAAGAATAGGACTCTCCAAGAGATGAGTACGACGATGTTAAACGAGCAATCTTTGCCTCAAAAGTTTTGGTGCAATGCCGTAGATACATCGACTTATATTCTCAACCGAATTCTTATTCGACCTTTCCTAGGAAAGACCCCTTATGAGATTCTTAAAGGTAAGAAACCCTCATTAGAATACTTTAGGGTGTTTGGAAGCAAGTGCTTTATCCTCAACACCAAAGACTACCTTACCAAGTTTGACCCAAAGTCTTACGAAGGTATCCTTTTAGGTTATTCCCAAACTAGTAAGGCCTACGTAGTCCTAAATAGAACCTCGGGGGTTATTGAAGAATCACTCAATGTAACCTTTGATGAAACCCCTCCTTCACCCAAGACACCACCATTGGTTGATGATGATTTGGATGAATTAGAAGTAGTTAAAGCCAAAGAGGTTAGAAAAATAGGAGTTGAAGACCTTAGTGTTGAAAAGGAAGTAAACATTAAGGAATCTAGGGATCATACTCTCAATAATGTCATTGGTGACTTAAATCAAAGGACCCTAAGATCTCAAGTCCAAAACCAAAGCAACGTCTTTTGTTTTGTCTCCTTGATTGAACCAAAGAACGTTAAAGAAGCTTTGACGGATGAGAGTTGGGTCATTGCGATGCAAGAAGAATTGAATCAATTCGTTACCAATGATGTTTGGGAACTTGTTCCTCCACCTAGAAGTTCTACCATTATAGGAACCAAATGGGTATTTAGGAATAAGCTAGATGAGAATGGTGTTGTGTCTCGTAACAAGGCTAGACTTGTAGCTCAAGGCTATAATCAACAAGAGGGGATTGATTATGATGAGACATATGCACCGGTAGCTAGATTAGAATCTATTAGAATCCTTTTAGCCTACGCTTGTGCCTTAGATATTAAGCTTCAACAAATGGATGTAAAGAGTGCATTTCTTAACAGTTTGATCAATGAGGAGGTATATGTGGCTCAACCTCCCGGCTTCATTGATTTTGAGAAACCGGACCATGTTTACAAGCTTAAGAAATCACTTTATGGACTCAAACAAGCACCCAAAGCTTGGTATGATAGACTTAAAGCGTTTCTTGTTAAACATGAGTATACCATGGGTATGGTAGACAATACACTCTTTACAAAGAAGAAAGGTTCTCACCTCATAATCGTACAAATATATGTTGATGACATTATATTTGGCTCAACTTGTCAAAAATTGTGTGATGACTTTGCCAAAATCATGCATGATGAGTTTGAAATGAGTATGATGGGAGAACTTAACTTCTTTTTAGGACTCCAAATTAAACAAATAGACGATGGTATTTTCTTTAGTCAATCTAAGTACGCTAAAGAAATGCTAAAGAAATTTGGATTAGAAGAATCTAGACCAATGAAGACCCCTATGGCCTCGGATACTAAACTCACCGTAGATGATGATTGTGAGTCGGTAGACAACACCAAATATAGAGGTATGATTGGTAGTTTGTTGTACCTAATGGCAAGTCGATCAGATATCATGTTTAGTGTTTGCCTTTGTGCTCGCTTCCAAGAGGCTCCCAAAACCTCTCACCTTGAAGCGGTTAAGCGTATCTTCCGATACATTAAATGCACTATACATTTAGGATTATGGTATCCTAAAGGGACCGGCGTAGAAAGCATTGTCTACGCGGACTCGGATCATGCGGGAGACTATGTGGACCGGAAAAGCACTAGTGGAGTTTGTACCTTCATGGGTTGTTGTTTAACTTCTTGGTTCTCCAAGAAACAAACCGCTCTTGACATATCCACCACGGAAGCCGAGTATGTGAGTGCTGGTAAAGCATGCCAACAAGATCTATGGATGAAGCAAGCGCTTGTTGATTACGGGATTTTCTTGATGATGTTCCCATCATGTGCGATAATAAAGGCACTATAGACCTAAGCAAGAATCCCGTGCAACATTCGCGAACCAAACACATAGAAATTAGACACCATTTCCTTAGGGATAATGTTCAAACGGGGAGCATTACTATTGAAAAGGTGCCCTCCGAAGACAACTTAGCCGATATCTTCACTAAGGCACTTAAGAGGGAACCTTTCAATTACTTGCGTCTAGGTCTAGGATTAATGGAACATCTTCCTTAAATTCCTTTCTTATTGTGTGTTTTCTATTATGACTTTGAGTCCTTGAGTCTTATAAAATCCTTTTGAAAAATCTTCTCATCTCCTTTTCAAAACTCTCAAAGTCTCTTTCGAAAATGGTTGAGAAATTCGTTTGACATTGTTAATTCAATCTAAAAACGATTTTTTCATAGATTCTCGCTATTAATATAGAGCTTACATAATTCATATGTATGATTCTCTCAAACATAGCAAGAACAAGATTGAATCATGGAGGATCATTGTGTCATGACTTAAGGTCTTGTCTTACACACCTCCTACATTGATTTTTTAATCCATGTAATTTGGTCAAATCTCTATTTGGTAAGTTTGCATATGTTTTCTTTGTCTATCTTTGCTTTTAAGCATATCCCTATGATAAGTTAGACTAGAAAAATAAGATTTGCTGAAAATCTTCCTCCAAACACCAAACCCTGCTTCTGCAGGTGGTTCCTGTTCCTTATGTGAACCGCGGTACCTTATTGATAAGGTACCGCCAGTATAGATAAAGAACCGCCTACAGTGGCCTTCCTTTTCGGGTTTTTGTCTGAAACTCCAGATTTGCTCCAACCTTTTTGAGAATCTCTGTTTCAAACCCTTTGACCACCCCAAAAAAAACCCTAAGCCTTCCCTATTTAAACCATAAGCATTTTGCATTACTTCACATCCAAAATGTCTTATTCTCCAAATGAAAGCCTTGAATCTCCTTCATTTTCTCCAATTGCTTTCAATCTAAACCCACCCAAGAACACTCTTAATCACATTTCTCCTACCAAGAATGTTGATTGTGGAACTTCTTTTCTTCCACCACCACCCTTTAGTGTTCTTCCTCCTTCTCATGATAATGTCATGCACCATGGAACATATTGTCATTGTTATCAATATCAACATCTTACTATGGCACACATCTATGAGGAGTTGAGCTACATCAAGAGTCTCTTAATCAAACCTCCTCTTAACTTTGATTATGAGATCTTCAACAAGCCACCACCACCACCCTCCGCTATTACCTTGTCTTTCATATAAGCATTGATTGCTTATCCTCAAGACACCACATTCAAGCAAATCTTAGAATTCTAGAATAACTAGGATTAGATTTATGCTTTTGGCTTGTTTCTTTTTTCCATACTTCTTTGTATGATGTTCCTTTAGTAACCTATCTTGGATCTTTGTCTTTGTGTTTTCTTCTCTTTTTTTGTGACCTATTGCTATATATTGTTGGTTGTTTCTTTTGTTCAACTAACCCTTCTATGTAGCTAGTCACCATATCTCGATTCCTCGGTGCCCCAAGCTAGGGGGAGTAAGCACCAAGGGGGAGTCTTTGCAAAATCCGTTTCTTCAACACCGGATTACGCAACCTTTTTGCTTCGACAAAGGGGGAGAAATGAATAAACTCGTCTTCGAAAATCTTGTTTTTGTGTGATTGAGTTTATGTATTGTCGGAATCAAAAAGGGGGAGATTGTTAATGCAATAATGACTAAAAACGTTACTTGCATTTTTCGGTCTCGTTTAGTTTTGATTACGACAATATGTAAAAACAAGCATTTACGAAAACAACGAAAAACGAATTCTTGAGTTCAAGTATTTTTCATTTTACCCCTTTTCACTTAAGGTATGGATAAACAAGTACTAACCTTAATCAAGTGATCAAGTGATTTAATCTTTTCTTAAAACTCACTTTTTATTAAAAGTGACAAGTTTTTATTAAACTTTATTTTTAAGAAAATGTTTCATTAAATTAATTATTTGAAATTTGAAAATAGCATATTCTTATAGCTGTTAAGAATATCCTTTCAGGATATTTTTATACCCAGATAAGACCTCCACCACTAAAGGACAAAAAGGAGCGGAGTCTAGTCCGGCGGTACCTTAGCGCCGAGGCGGTACCTTATCGATAAGGTACCGTGGGCTGTGATAAGGTACCGCGGGCAGAAATAGCCGTTGGCTCCTTTGTCCTTTAAATAGTTGGTCATTCTCAGCTTTTCACCTCACCTCTTTTGCACATTTATTTCCAGATTCAAACCCCTTCTTTAATCATTCAAATCTTTGATCATTTGTTTGATTATTACTTGTTTAAGAAGTGAATATTGTTCTTCCATCTCTTCCTCTCCAAGTGCAAAGAGAAGAACACTATCCTAGTGAAGTGTTGAGTCCACCACCAAAGATCTATTGAAGATCAATTTGTATATTCTTGTAGTTTTGTCATAGTTGTGAAGATCCAAGTAGTTGTGTCTATTTGGAAGTTGTGTATGTACTAAGTATAGTTGTGTAGATTGGTCCTAGCTACGATTAGGGCTCGACTTTTATCTTAGAGTCGGAAATTGGTTAAGCGACGTGTACGGTTTTCTCCACCATAAGGAGCTTGTTGTGTAGTGAACTCTCGAGTAAGGAGTACTCGAGGAGTGGAGTAGGAACGAGGAGTGAGCTTCGTTGCCGAACCACTATAAATCCTTGGTGTTCGGTTTGATCTTTCTTTACCCTTAACTCTTTACATTCCTTATTACTTTTTGCATATACATGTGTTAATATTAGATTAGCTACACTATCGTTCTTTATTCTTTGTGGATATATTTTTTTTAGTATTACTTTAGCTACACTATCATTCTTTATTCTTTGTGGATATATTTATTAGTTTAGCTACACTATCATTGTTCATATTTGTGCATAAGAAGATTTCACATTGATGAGATGGCATTTATACATGATCTCATCGTTCTTTTCGGGCTTTAAATGCATAAAAATGTCATAAAATACCATATATATGCTTGTGTTTGTTTACTTGTGTATTTTAGGTATGGATATCGTGAAAAAGACAAAAGATCACAAGTTACAAGGAAAAACGGACACGAGATACGAAGCCGTACAAAGAACCGGGCCCTAATCATGGAATTCTCAACAAAATACCTTGAAGACTTGAAGACAAACAAGATTGATCCTCAATTATTGAAGAAATGACACTTAAAACCCTTGTATATTAATGATTACAAGTTTGGTCCCTTAAGTTTGTCAAAATTAGACAAAAGGTCCTTCAACTTTGAAGAAATGGCAAGATTAGTCCCTCAACAAATCAAAATTGCCAATAATGGTCCCTCATAAAGTCAAAGATACAATGAATACCTTTGAATATCAAGAATGTTCAAAATCAGTCCTTGAAATATCTAAACATGTCAAAAATAACCCTTGAAAACCCTTTTGAAAAGTTATGTGCCAAAAGTGACAAATGGTGAAACGTTGATACATGTAAAATGGGCGCTGATAGAAGTTTGCATCCAAATGACAAAAGAAAGGAAAGAGAAGGGCTAATGTTGTGCAAATGAAACATTTAAACACAATATTGCGCCAAACAACTTCCCACTCCACCAAAACCGGATCAAAATGTTTACTATTCACCCCAAGAACCCAGTTACCATCTCACTTAAAACAAAGGGTAAAAACAAATTACCCAGGCACACGTTTGATTCACATGTGCAGAAACCTATCCCACACACAAAACCCTCATCTCCACTCACTATGGACCCCACCCCAATACCCTTTCCACCAATCAGAGAACAACTTGGCCTCCAAGCAAAGTGACGTATACAAATCAACAGCCAAGGATCATTGCTTCATAACAAAGCTGAAATGAACGTCCAAGATGAATTTAAACAGCTCACACCAAGGATTCGTCTAGAAGAACTTAGGGCATTTAGGGAATTTCACTTCTAGGGTTTGTGAATAGTGTTTTGCCAGGCATTTGCCCATAAAAGGAGACCTCAACATGTGAGAGTCCCTTTGTTCCAGATTTTAGCTTTTAATCTTTGTAATTCCTTTTTATGAAATAAAGTTTAAATTTCTTAAAATTCTGAGTTTTAATCTGTTATTTATAAAAGTTTGGTGTTTGAGAAGCTAAAATCTGAGTTCCATTTATATGTTTGAAGGTTTTTTAGGCAAGGTTTTAGTTGATAAAGCTTGGGTTTCAAAAATCAGAAAGTTGGCATAATATTTGATCTCACTTTGTGTTTGTTCATCTTAGCAGCATTGGAAGCTGGTACTTGTTTTGCTAGTACCTCAGCTCAAATAATCCAGGGCCTGGATGTAGGTCTTGGAGGTTTGCACCTTCTTCCCTTTTCATTTTCTCTTTAAGTTTCTGAATATTTGTGATTTTTGTGGATTTGTACTTGAATCTGTGTTATTGTGGATGTTTATTGTTGATTTGGCTTGGTTTGATGTTAATGAGGTGTTATTGATCTGATTTGTGGGTTGAATCTTAATGATCCTTTGAAAATTTGTGAAAATAAGTTTTAAAAGGGTGTTTGGGATTACTGCATAAGTTGGATTTGAGGTTTGTTAAGTGCTTGTGTGTTGTATGCAAGTATTGGTATCTGTTATTTGGGAGCATATGTTCATCTGTTTGCAGGTTTTAAGGTCTTGAACACATTGATTTATAGATTGGCTATAAAATCTTCATAACTTGGTAAAATTGGATAGGATTTTGAGGACACCTAGATCTAAGCATAGGTTAAGGGTAACAAGTGCTAAATCATAGTTAATCACACCAGGGTAGAAGGATTTGAGGCTTGAAACTAGATCAAGTGTCAAGTATATCAGCAAACTGTTTCTGCATATTGTTCTTTGTTCATCAGTAACTTTTTGTGCTTTGATCTTGCTATTTACTTTGATTCAGTGTTTGATTCTTGTTGCTTTGTGTTCATTGTTAGTTTATATAGCTTGTGTGTGCATCTGGTTAAGTTTGGCTGGCTTATTGTGTTGAAATCTGCTTATTAAGTGCTTAACTGCTTATTTGCATATCTGGTGCTTATCTGGTGACTGTTTGGCTTATTGTGGCTTATTGTGTGGATCATTTTGTGATTTTATTGTTGCTATTGACTCCTTGTGGTTCACTGATCACAAGGGTGCCTTTGTTTCCAATTGAATCAAACCAGAACTCTCAAATAAGCTTGGTCAATTAGTCAAAGCAGTGGGAACTCCTTTCCCCTGCTGGTTGCCACTGATAGTGCAATTTTGGTGTCAGCTTATCAATAAGCTATAATAGCTTATTTTAACCAGCAACAACTTTGTTTTTGTAATAGGTGCTCATATTTTGATCCATTTGTTCATCCTGGAGCATTTGGGTGGTTGACTTTTAGGTTTGACTAGAAAACCAAGTCCTTTGACTTTTACATAAGTTCATTTGTGCTTATTCTGGCTTATTGCTTGTGCTTATTGGATTTTTGTTGATTGATATTGCTTATTGAGTCCATTTGAAAGCTTTTGCAAGTTGAATCAGCTTCTGAGGTTGAGTATTTCTCAAAAACGACTATTTTGTCGTTTTGTGAATTTTTACTTTTCTATTTTCTGGCTTATTGAGTGAGCTTATTGAAAATTTATTTTGACAGATCTCTTTGGCATCCTAAAAGAGGGTTGTGTGTCAAATTAGAGCTTATGGCATTAGCTTATGGCTTAATGGGCTGAAAAGCCCAATAAGAATAAGCTTTGTTTTCAATAAGCTGTGATAAGCACATTTTCAGCTTTTGGGCCTTTAGAGTTTTGTTCTTAGAATTAAATTTTAAGTCAGATAGGGCTTTTCCAAGTCAATTGGGCCAAGTTTGACTTTTTGGGCCCAAAAGCCCATTTAGGTTGACTGTTTTTGGATTTGGCCCATTTGAGGGCCCATTAGGGGTATTTTGGTAATTTCACTTTCATTTTCTGATTATTTAGGTTAAAATAAACTAGTTTGCAGGTTTTTAGAATTTTTGGATTTTTATTATTATTTTATTATTATTTTATTATTATTTTTAAAATTTCACTTTTTCCAACTTTTTACATTTTTCTTAGGTTAAATACATTAAAATAGGAATTTAGCAACTTTTAGAATAATTTTATCACTTTTAGATTAATTTTTATAATTATTTTAAGTTTTAATAGTTTTTAAATCATTTTAAATAGTTTTTATTAGTTTTAAAATTTCTAAAAAGTAGTTTTTAATCATTTTAGGTCATTTTAGAGGTTTATCAATTGAAAAATCTTTATTTGAGCTTTTTGATAATTTATTTGATTTTTAGGGCTTTAATTAGCATTTAAAAATAGAATATTTAATTATTTAAAAGGTTTGAAAAAGTTTTGATAATTGGTAAACTCTTAGTTTATTATTTTTGATTTTTGGTAAATTTTTGGTAATTTTTACAATTTATTTTTATTTTTGTGGTTTTTAAGGTTCTACGTTTTAACTTTCTAATAGTGATTTTGAGTTAATTTTTATTTTTACGACTTCGTCATTTTCTCTTCTAATCCCCTTCTAAACCAAATATTAACCTCAAATCTTGTACATCTTAGTCACACACATATACCTCCTTGGAAAACGAACTTAATTGGGTCATTAACACTTGATTTTTCCTAAAGTCATTTGTTCAATACTTACCGCTTTTACGCCTTTTTCCTAAAAGGTGTAATTTACCACAATCACTTTGGCGCCGCTGCTGGGGAGGTGTGTCGTGATTAATTTACATTGTTGTTTTTAATATTAACCAAATAGTATTTGTATTAGTAGAACTCTACTAATACGTATTATCGGTTTTCTTGGTTTTTCTTGTATAAATATTACTATATTGTATTAAGTATCACAATCAAAATACAATATCTCCAAAAGTGTGAAAACACAACCTTAATTGGGATTTGATCTCTTAATTATTGTACTCGAATCTCAAACAAAAAGAAAAGGCAAAAATAGATAAATACTTTCGTGAAGCTCGATTTTGAAAAATACAAACTATAAGGTGGGTATAAGGTGGGTATTATAAAATATACCCTAAGGAAAAAGGCTCTTAAGTGCTTCGCGCCGCCTCGTTTCCCCGCTTGCTTGTGAGTATTTTGAGATTGAAGGCTAATCGAGGGTTTTGCCGCCCAAAGTATTATTACGTATAATATATTTGCTTGGTTTTCTTTGTGATTAAAACCTCTTGAACAATTTGGTTTTCACCAAAGTTCTAAAGTCATTCGAAGGCGTTCACTCCACGTGATCGTTTTCATTCCTTTGAGGCTTCTTTAATCAAGAGTTTGATTCGAGGAGAGATTTTGTAGATTGTTGTCTACGAAGATACACCAAAATCCAAAAAAATTAAATATCATCAAAAACACAAAAAAATTGAAAATTCACAAAACACCCAAAAAGAATCTTCTTTGCTCACCTCCCATTCTTCGTGAAGTTTATGATCACTCGTAATCAAGCAAAATGAGCTCGTAAACGACTTCAAAAGCAAGCCAATCAAGAGACGTTGATTGTTGAAGAACCTCCAATTGTTGAACCTATTGTAGAACAAGAAGTCATCATGGCTAATCGTACTATGATGGAGTTGCTACAAGCACCCACCGAGGGTTTTGGAGAGGCTATTGTGATTCCCGCCATTCTTGCGGAGAATTTCGAGATTAAGACGGGTTTAATGTCGATGTTGCAAGCAAATAAATTTAGAGGTCACGAGAAAGACAACCCGCATTACCATATTAGGAATTTCAACCGTCTCACCGCCACTAGCAAATTTAAGGATGTTCCACATGACGCCATTAAGATGATGTTGTTTCCATAGTCGTTGGATGGACCCGCTAAAATTTGGCTCGAGAAAGAACCGCCAAATTCGATTTTGACATGGGCCGATCTCGTTTCTAAGTTTGTGAACAAGTTTTTTCCACCATCTAAAACAACACACTTGAAAAATGAGATTTCACGATTTGTGCAAAGAAATAATGAAAGTTTTTCAATGGCATGGGAATGATTTAAAGAGATGTTACATGAATGTCCACACCATGATTTTACGGAATTGCATCAAGTGGATACTTTTTATAATGGGCTTAATGATCATGAACGAGATTATTTGAATGCCGCCGCGGGTGGTAATTTTTTGTCCAAGACGACAAATGAGGCTTTACAAATCATTGAAAATAGATCTAAGGTTTATAACCCTCGTAACACACCGAGTGTTGCCAATATGGGTTCGTCATCTTCGTCACAATCGTCTCGTAGCATTAACGCCTTACATGATGAAGCTAATGAGGAAAATCGATTTTTTGATAGACTTGCTAATCTAATGTCCCATTGGAAGGCTCAAGAAGCTTCCAATTCCGCTTCGGTTAAAGCGGTTGCTAAGAGTTGTTTATCTTGTGGGGGAGCTCATGATCTTTCCGAGTGCATTACCGCGGATGGTAACACTTCGAGTGCTTATGTAGCAACGGGAACTTACAACCAAAACGGTCAAGGTTCCCGCCAAAATCAAGCTCCACCAAATCAAAATGCTAACAATTATCGAAACAACAACCAAGGTAATTACCAAGGCAACACACACAATTACAACAAATGGAATTATCAAAGTGGGAATGGACAAATATCTAATCAAAACCAAAACCGTGATTTTCAAAACACTACACAAGGTTTTCAAAATGTTCACACTAAAAATTTGCAAGGAGAATTTTTGGATTATGCTAAAGCAAATGATGCTAAATTTGATAATATGCAACGTGAGATGATTAGCTTAAGATCCGAGTTGAAAAACGAGCTTAAAAATGAACTTGCTAATGAACTTAAAACTCATGCAAACAAAATGGAAGGAAATGTCCAACGTCTTCAACAAAATCAACAAAAGATTGAATTAGGACAACATGAGATTAAGCAAGAGTTATTAAAAGCGGATGCTAGGCAATCAAAATTTGAGGACCGAATGGCTAAGATGTTTGAAGCAATCATGTGTAAGCCCTCTTCTTCGGGTGGTCTTCCTAGTGATACCATTGCAAACCCGAAGGGAGAAATGAAGGTTATTACTACACGAAGTGGTAAAACTTTCAAGGAACCAATCTCTCGTACACGTACTTCTAAGGAGAAGGAAATCGAGAAAGAACCCGAGGTGATGGTCGAAAAGGAGCACATTACAATCCCACGAAGTACCGCTCAAACCACACCTACGGTTGAACCAATACCAATTATGGAACCCGAGTTTCCAAGGCCGTTGCCTAATGACCAACCCACACCACCTTTACCCTACCCTTCAAGACCAAACAAAGAGAAGTTGCAAGAACGTAACAAACAACAAATAGAGCTTTTTATAAAAATGTTTCAACAAGTGCATTTTGATGTGAGTTTAGCCGACGCGTTGTTATATATGCCTCGTTTCGCTTCCACTTTTAAAAGTATGATGAGCGATAAGGAAAAGCTTTCAAAGCTTGCTAATTGTTCTTCGGTTTATCTTAACCGCATACCGGAAAAGTTGGTGATCCCGAAAAGTTTCTCATTCCTTGTGACATACAAGATATGAAAGAATGCCTCGCCTTGGCCGATCTTGGTGCGAGCATTAATTTGATGCCATTTTCAATTTGGAAATCGCTTTCGCTTCCGGCTCTCATTCCTTCGAACATGTCCATCGAGATGGCCGATCATTCTACGATTATGGCATGTGGAGTAGCCGAAGATGTTTTCGTGAAAGTGGGGAAGTTCTACTATCCCGTTGATTTTATAGTAGTTGACATCCCCGCGGATCCTCAAGTTCCTCTAATTTTAGGTCGTTCATTTTTAGACACTTCGAGATCGCTTATCGATGTTCATGCAAGAACTATCACTTTGAGATTCAACGAAGAGGAACTTTTTATAAACGCTACTCAAAAATCGAAACCTTCTCATGTTTATGCAATCGCAACCATCAATCACATCGACAACGTTGATGTGGTTTGCGATGAGTTTTCACAAGAAGTGTTAGGTTTTTCCGATAGCTCGTCAAGTGGCAATCCCACTATTTTGGATCCGATTCTTGCTAATTCTACACCAAATCTCACTCCATTCCAAGGAGGCGATCTCACTTCAAATGAAATCGACAATGAAGATGAGGTGTTGATTAGTGATGATACTTCTATTCCACCATTTCTTTCGCCGATGGAAGTTATGAGTGTTGAACCAAAATCTTCGATCGAGGAACTACCTATCCTTGAATTGAAAGATCTTCCTTCTCACCTTGAATATGCATTCTTGGAAGGTGATGACAAGGTGCCGGTTATTATTGCAAAAGGTCTTGCTAATAATGAAAAAACCGAGCTCTTGAAAGTTCTTAAGGCTCATAAAGGGGCAATTGCGTGGAAAATATCCGACAATAAGGGTATTGACCCAAAATTTTGTACTCACAAGATTTTAATGAAGGAGGACTACAAACCCGCAATTCAAAGTCAAAGAAGGGTGAATCCCAAAATTCACGATGTCATTAAAAAGGAGGTCCTTAAACTCCTTGACGCAAGAATGATTTATCCTATATCCGATAGCCCATGGGTGAGCCCAATCCATTGTGTCCCTAAAAAGGGAGGAATGACCGTTGTGCCTAATGAAAACAACGAGTTAATTCCCACTCGTGTTGTGACCGGTTGGAGGGTGTGTATTGACTACCGAAAGTTAAATGACGCCACTCGTAAAGACCACTTTCCTTTGCCCTTCATGGATCAAATGTTGGAGCGACTTGCGGGAAATGAATTCTATTGCTTTTTAGATGGTTTTTCCGGTTACTTTCAAATCCCTATCGACCCTCGTGATCAAGAGAAAACTACGTTTACGTGTCCTTATGGAACGTTCGCTTATCGTAGGATGCCTTTCGGACTTTGTAATGCACCCGGTATGTTTCAACGGTGTATGATGGCGATTTTTCACGATATGATCGAGAAGTCGATGGAAGTGTTTATGGATGACTTCTCGGTGTTTGGTAATTCGTTCACGTCATGTTTATCTAATCTCGAACAAATGTTAAAACGTTGTGAAGAAACCAATCTTGTGCTTAATTGGGAGAAATGTAATTTCATGTGTAAACAAGGAATCGTCTTAGGACATAAGGTGTCGAAGGCGGGGATTGAGGTCGATAAAGCTAAAGTAGACATCATCGCCAAGTTACCTCATCCCAAAACCGTTAAGGGAGTTGGGAGTTTCCTAGGCCACGCGGGCTTTTATCGTCGTTTCATCAAGGACTTTTCGAAGGTTTCTCGTCCTATGACACACCTTCTCGAGAAGGATTCTCCTTTTAACTTTAATGAGGATTGTGTTAAGGCTTTCGAAACTCTTAAAAGGAAACTTACCGAAGCTCCCATTCTTGTTGCTCCTAATTGGGAATTACCCTTTGAAATCATGTGCGATGCAAGTGATTATGCTATAGGGGCCGTCTTAGGGCAACGTTATGACAAGCATTTTCGTCCTATCCACTATGCTAGTAAGATGATGACCGAGGCTCAATTAAAGTACACCAACGGAAAAGGAATTCCTTGCCGTGGTCTATGCTTTTGAGAAATTCCGACCTTATCTCGTCTTGACTAAAAGCATTGTGTATACCGACCATTCGGCTATCAAGTATCTCTTAGCTAAGCAAGATGCTAAGCCGAGATTGCTTCGTTGGATGCTCCTCCTCCAAGAATTTGATGTCACCGTGCTTGACAAAAAAGGAGCCGAGAATCTAGCGGCCGATCATCTCTCTCGTCTAGAAGATCCTCACAAAGATGTTTTCGAGAACAAGGAAATTACCGAAACATTTCCTCTTGAGACTCTCGGTGTAGTGAATTCTAAAGACACAACCCCATGGTTTGCCGACATTGCAAACTACCATGCGGGCAATTTCATAATCAAGGGTATGACGACACAACAAAAACGAAAATTCTTTCGTGACGTCAAGTTCTATTTTTGGGACGACCCTTATCTCTTTCGGATTTGTGCGGATCAACTCGTTCGACGTTGTGTGTTTGGTGCCGAAGCTTCTAATATCCTTAGAGCTTGTCACGAGGGACCCACAGGTGGTCACCACGGTGCTAATCTCACGGCTAAGAAAGTGTTCGATGCCGGTTTCTTTTGGCCTTCTATCTATCGTGATGCACACGCACTTGTGAAGTCGTGTGATTCGTGCCAACGTCAAGGAAAATCGTCTCAACGTGATGAAATGCCGCAAAACATAATTCAAGTATGTGAGATTTTCGACATATGGGGAATAGACTTTATGGGGCCGTTCCCATCGTCTCATGGCAACAAATATATCCTCGTCGCGGTGGACTACCTTTCTAAGTGGGTGGAAGCTAAGGCTTTGCCTACTAATGATGCTCGTGTAGTAGTGAAGTTTTTGAAGCAACTATTCTCTCGGTTCGGAACCCCTCGTGCTATTATAAGCGATCGTGGAACCCATTTTTGTAATGACCAATTCGAAAAGGTTCTAAAGAAATATGGGGTTACACATCGTCTTTCTACGGCTTATCACCCGCAAACGAGTGGGCAAGTCGAGGTTTCGAATCGAGCTTTGAAGAGGATTTTAGAAAGGTTAATTGGAGAAAACCGTGCTTCATGGTCCGACAAACTCGATGACGCTTTATGGGCCTTTAGGACCGCTTATAAGACACCTATCGGTTGCACTCCTTATAAGTTAGTCTATGGGAAGAATTGTCATTTGCCCATTGAGTTGGAGCATAAGGCATATTGGGCCCTTAAGCATGCTAATTTTGACTTGAAGACCGCGGGAGATCACCGGAAAATACAATTGAATGAATTGGATGAATTAAGGGATAATGCTTATGAAAATTCATTAATTTTTAAAGAAAAGACTAAAAAGTTTCATGATTCAAAGATTAAAAACCAGGTTTTTAACGTTGGTGATCAACTATTGCTTTTTAACTCTCGTCTCAAGATATTTTCCGGGAAATTGAAATCTCGTTGGTCGGGTCCGTTCACCATTACACAAGTGTTTCCGTATGGGACCATTGAGCTAGCTCAAGATGATGGCCCTAATTTCAAGGTGAATGGACATAGGCTTAAGCACTACTTTGGTGGGGAATACCTTCCCCAATGATAATTAGCATTGAGGGGATCGAGTCGAGCTCATGACTCGGTAATCAAAAACGAGCTGCCTCGTGGGGGAGATCCCATGTTTATCTTTTATGCTCACTATTCACTAATAAGGGGACTTGTACCCTTTCAACTCGTTGTCTCGTGGTTGTTTGTGATTGTGTTATCTAGATCATCATCATTATCTACGATTGAAGACTCTCGTGTTCGTTTACGTGAGCCTCCATCGTTCGTTTGAAGAAGTTTTTCACGAATCCATGACATATCTTTTATTGTTCTAACAATTATCTTTTAGCATACTTAATAAACGGCTTTAGATATATTGTTGATCACCCTTTCCATGCTAGATCCTAAGCATTCGATTCTTCGTCTCTAGTATGGGGGTGCTCCACCTTTAGACTCGAAACATTAAGGACAATGTTTACTTTTAGTATGGGGGGGTGAATAGGTACTTGCTTTGCTACGCCCTCACGCTTTCCAACTTTCAATGTTTTGTTTTGCTAATAAGGCTAAAAATGGCCAAATTTTAAATTTTTCTTAGTTTTCATAAGTGTTTTTAAGACACGAATGTATATTTTCCGATGGGTAGAATAAGAGTTAATTTTTGACTTGATGGGCATTTGGAGCCATTTACATTCCTTAACCCGCTCAATTCAAGTTTTGCTAGACTTTTATATAGGGAGCTTTAAAACGCGAAAGTCTTAATTCATTCGGGTTAAGAACAAGAACTTTTCGCAAGTTCCTATAATTGATTCTAGAAAGTCACTTATCAAGGGAACTTTAAAACGCATTCTCTAAACTTGAAAAAGTCCAAGAAAGTGCAAGATCCTATAGGTGGCTTGAAAACCCAAAACTTTGATTTGATATAGTCTTAATGAAAACTAATCCCAATTTGGCTTAATTTTGACTTGCATGGCTAAGTATTCACGAGTCTCTTTAATTAGAGGTCTTTATATAGTGAAGAACGAGAAATGATAGAGTTAGACAAGTGATCATGCTAAACGTAGAACATGAAAGTGTTCTTTCAAAAACTCATATGTTTTTAATTGTGGCTTTTTCTTCCCATAAGATCAATGCATTAGGAATAAATCATAATTGCAATAAGTAAGGTCGTACGATTTGAAAGGTTACTTAGCCTCTAGCGCAAGATCGTTTAAAATTTGCTCGGGGTTGAATAGAGTTCATAGCCAAGGCATAACTTATTGAAGTGGGACGCGAAGATTGGCGTTTATCCAAAAAGGCCCTAACAAGGCATGAGGAGCTCTATTTTTGCTAAAGATCCAAAGATGATGTGAAGTATCATTATTCCTAAATCAAGATGAAGGATCGAGACACACGACGAGAAGCAATTACTCCCCTAAAGAATGGAGAAAGTCTATCCAAAAAGACCCTAACAAGGTATGAGGATAAATATATCCAAGTCCGAAAAGGAGGCGGATCGTTGTATATCAAAATCCAAAATAAAGATTGAAGAAAAATGATGAAGTCGTGGTCCAATATGAAGAATCTCTCAAAAACGTCAAGTGAAGAAATTCCAAATATACGAAGAGAAGACCATAATTTCAAGAACGTCTTCCCAAGATTTGAAGTATGAAGTACATGCCAAATATCGGTCTGAGAAAGGTCTCAAATCGTGAAACGAGTTATGCCAAGATATGAACTTAAGGAGATAAACGAGAAGCCGTTTTAAAAGATTTTGTCCTTCGGCTAACTATTGATCAAATCGTGCTACTTTGCTTTCGGACTAATAACTACTCAAATAAGTCAATATGAATCACTTGTGATCCATGACAAATAGATAAAAAATGCTAGTAACCCATTTCCTTTTATAATAACTAGGATTGCGGGGAGAAAAAGTATTACAAAATTTGGACGTATGAGTAGTGTTAGCATTGTGACTTGTACCAACAATGATCTCGTTTTTGCACTTAGCATGGAATGTATGACAATCAAGGATGACGAAGCTTACTCTAAGGGACATTAACTTGTTTCTATTCTTTGACCCTAAAAGTCACTTTTTGTGATGAAAATCATACATTATGTCTTTACACATCATCATAGTATGTTGCAAGTCTTTTTACTCTTCAATAAAGGTTAATAAAATTGAACTTTGGTGATGCTTAGATACTTTATTCTAGCATTGCGTGAGGGCACGGCAATGGTTTAGTATGGGGGAGTGATGAGATGGCATTTATACATGATCTCATCGTTCTTTTCGGGCTTAAAATGCATAAAAATGTCATAAAATACCATATATATGCTTGTGTTTGTTTACTTGTGTATGTTAGGTATGGATATCGTGAAAAAGACAAAAGATCACAAGTTACAAGGAAAAACGGACACGAGATACGAAGCCGTACAAAGAACCGGGCCCTAATCATGGAATTCTCAACAAAATACCTTGAAGACTTAAAGACAAACAAGATTGATCCTCAATTATTGAAGAAATGACACTTAAAACCCTTGTACATTAATGATTACAAGTTTGGTCCCTTAAGTTTGTCAAAATTACACAAAAGGTCCTTCAACTTTGAAGAAATGGCAAGATTAGTCCCTCAACAAATCAAAATTGCCAATAATGGTCCCTCATAAAGTCAAAGATACAATGAAGACCTTTGAAGATCAAGAATGTTCAAAATCAGTCCTTGAAATATCTAAACATGTCAAAAATAACCCTTGAAAACCCTTTTGAAAAGTTATGTGCCAAAAGTGACAAATGGTGAAACGTTGATACATGTAAAATGGGCGCTGATAGAAGTTTGCATCCAAATGACAAAAGAAAGGAAAGAGAAGGGCTAATGTTGTGCAAATGAAACATTTAAACACAATATTGCGCCAAACAACTTCCCACTCCACCAAAACCGGATCAAAATGTTTACTATTCACCCCAAGAACCCAGTTACCATCTCACTTAAAACAAAGGGTAAAAACAAATTACCCAGGCACACGTTTGATTCACATGTGCAGAAACCTATCCCACACACAAAACCCTCATCTCCACTCACTATGGACCCCACCCCAATACCCTTTCCACCAATCAGAGAACAACTTGGCCTCCAAGCAAAGTGACGTGTCCAAATCAACAGCCAAGGATCATTGCTTCATAACAAAGCTGAAATGAACGTCCAAGATGAATTTAAACAGCTCACACCAAGGATTCGTCTAGAAGAACTTAGGGCATTTAGGGAATTTCACTTCTAGGGTTTGTGAATAGTGTTTAGCCATGCATTTGCCTATAAAAGGAGACCTCAACATGTGAGAGTCCCTTTGTTCCAGATTTTAGCTTTTAATCTTTGTAATTCCTTTTTATGAAATAAAGTTTAAATTTATTAAAATTCTGAGTTTTAATCTGTTATTTATAAAAGTTTGGTGTTTGAGAAGCTAAAATCTGAGTTCCATTTATATGTTTGAAGGTTTTTGAGGCAAGGTTTTAGTTGATAAAGCTTGGGTTTCAAAAATCAGAAAGTTGGCATAATATTTGATCTCACTTTGTGTTTGTTCATCTTAGCAGCATTGGAAGCTGGTACTTGTTTTGCTAGTACCTCAGCTCAAACAATCCAGGGCCTGGATGTAGGTCTTGGAGGTTTGCACCTTCTTCCCTTTTCATTTTCTCTTTAAGTTTCTGAATATTTGTGATTTTTGTGGATGTGTGCTTGAATCTGTGTTATTGTGGATGTTTATTGTTGATTTGGCTTGGTTTGATGTTAATGAGGTGTTATTGATCTGATTTGTGGGTTGAATCTTAATGATCCTTTGAAAATTTGTGAAAATAAGTTTTAAAAGGGTGTTTGGGATTACTGCATAAGTTGGATTTGAGGTTTGTTAAGTGCTTGTGTGTTGTATGCAAGTATTGGTATCTGTTATTTTGGAGCATATGTTCATCTGTTTGCAGGTTTTAAGGTCTTGAACACATTGATTCATAGATTGGCTATAAAATCTTCATAACTTGGTAAAATTGGCTAGGATTTTGAGGACACCAAGATCTAAGCATAGGTTAAGGGTAACAAGTGCTAAATCATAGTTAATCACACCAGGGTAGAAGGATTTGAGGCTTGAAACTGGATCAAGTGTCAAGTATATCAGCAAACTGTTTCTGCATATTGTTCTTTGTTCATCAGTAACTTTTTGTGCTTTGATCTTGCTATTTACTTTGATACAGTGTTTGATTCTTGTTGCTTTGTGTTCATTGTTAGTTTATATAGCTTGTGCGTGCATCCGGTTAAGTTTGGCTGGCTTATTGTGTTGAAATCTGCTTATTAAGTGCTTAACTGCTTATTTGCATATCTGGTGCTTATCTGGTGACTGTTTGGCTTATTGTGGCTTATTGTGTGGATCATTTTGTGATTTTATTGTTGCTATTGACTCCTTGTGGTTCACTGATCACAAGGGTGCCTTTGTTTCCAATTGAATCAAACCAGAACTCTCAAATAAGCTTGGTCAATTAGTCAAAGCAGTGGGAACTCCTTTCCCCTGCTGGTTGCCACTGATAGTGCAATTTTGGTGTCAGCTTATCAATAAGCTATAATAGCTTATTTTAACCAGCAACAACTTTGTTTTTGTAATAGGTGCTCATATTTTGATCCATTTATTCATCCTGGAGCATTTGGGTGGTTGACTTTTAGGTTTGACTAGAAAACCAAGTCCTTTGACTTTTACATAAGTTCATTTGTGCTTATTCTGGCTTATTGCTTGTGCTTATTGGATTTTTGTTGATTGATATTGCTTATTGAGTCCATTTGAAAGCTTTTGCAAGTTGAATCAGCTTCTGAGGTTGAGTATTTCTCAAAAACGACTATTTTGTCGTTTTGTGAATTTTTACTTTTCTATTTTCTGGCTTATTGAGTGAGCTTATTGAAAATTTCTTTTGACAGATCTCTTTGGCATCCTAAAAGAGGGTTGTGTGTCAAATTAGAGCTTATGGCTTAATGGGCTGAAAAGCCCAATAAGAATAAGCTTTGTGTTCAATAAGCTGTGATAAGCACATTTTCAGCTTTTGGGCCTTTAGAGTTTTGTTCTTAGAATTAAATTTTAAGTCAGATAGGGCTTTTCCAAGTCAATTGGGCCAAGTTTGACTTTTTGGGCCCAAAAGCCCATTTAGGTTGACTGTTTTTGGATTTGGCCCATTTGAGGGCCCATTAGGGGTATTTTGGTAATTTCACTTTCATTTTCTGATTATTTAGGTTAAAATAAACTAGTTTGCAAGTTTTTAGAATTTTTTATAATTTTTAGATTTTTATTATTATTTTATTATTATTTTATTATTATTTTTAAAATTTCACTTTTTCCAACTTTTTACATTTTTCTTAGGTTAAATACATTAAAATAGGAATTTAGCAACTTTTAGAATAATTTTATCACTTTTAGATTAATTTTTATAATTATTTTAAGTTTTAATAGTTTTTAAATCATTTTAAATAGTTTTTATTAGTTTTAAAATTTCTAAAAAATAGTTTTTAATCATTTTAGGTCATTTTAGAGGTTTATCAATTGAAAAATCTTTATTTGGGCTTTTTGATAATTTATTTGATTTTTAGGGCTTTAATTAGCATTTAAAAATAGAATATTTAATTATTTAAAAAGTTTGAAAAAGTTTTGATAATTGGTAAACTCTTAGTTTATTATTTTTGATTTTTGGTAAATTTTTGGTAATTTTTAGAATTTATTTTTATTTTAGTGGTTTTTAAGGTTCTACGTTTTAACTTTCTAATAGTGATTTTGAGTTAATTTTTATTTTTACGACTTCGTCATTTTCTCTTCTAATCATCTTCTAAACCAAATATTAACCTCAAATCTTGTACATATTAGTCACACACATATACCTCCTTGGGAAACGAACTTAATTGGGTCATTAACACTTGATTTTTCCTAAAGTCATTTGTTCAATACTTACCGCTTTTACGCCTTTTTCCTAAAAGGTGTATGATAGGTGTGTAAACACCCATCTTTTCTACCACTTAATTACAATAATAACCGGACCAAAACGTGAATTTTATGTCTTTTATGTCGGAATTATGCGTGGTTTGTGTTTTTGTTGGGATTTAGGACGAAAAGGTGAAAAGTGGAGAAAACACGGGAATTCACGGGCATTCACGGACTTTTATTGAAGAAAAGGATGAAAGACGAAGTCAAGAAGTCAAAAGTGGATAAAGAACGGAAGTCCAAGACCAATTCTGAAGATTTATCGAAGAAAAAGTCAAAAGACGAAAAGTTTACTTAAAGCCGAGGAACTCAAGTCTTATTTATCGAAGAATTAAAAGACGAGTCCAAAGAAATCCCGAGCCAAAAGTCATCACATTCCAAGATTAACAAAAAGATTAAGAAGGAAGGACTTGATGATGCAATTAACAAGAAAGGAAGGAGAGGAGGAAGCTTCCTCTATCCTCTCCCCTAATCACCTATAAATACTCTCATTTTCATTTCATTTAGCTTTGTTGGCTAGATTGACAAACTAGTTATTCCACCTTTCATTTATGCACCTTTATTTACTTGTCAATTAAATACATGTTTTGCACTTTAATTACTTTTAATTCCAAGTAAGTTTAATTTGTGTTCTTTAAATTCTTGTCTTTACCTTTCTTTATCATTTGATCAAGTTCTTTTTATCAATCTCATTCTACCTTTCTCTCTTTTTGTTTCGGCTTGAATTTCGGATTAAGCAAGTTTGCTTAATTCATTTGCTTATTTTGATTAAAGTTTCGTCCTTTTTAATTCCTCATACAAAATAAGCCACGAGATTGACAACCTAGTGTGCTTATTTGGTATTTTGTTTAAGTATTTTGGAAGTTTTCTTTAAAGTTTTGATTTTTAAGATTTGATTTCGTTTAAGTTTCGTGTTTAAAATTTTGAAAGACTTTAACTTTCTAGCTTATTGTTTTGTTTTGATTTCATTTCACTAAAGTTTTTGGTCACGGCTTATTGGATATAGCTTATTAGGATTTGTGCTTGTTATGAAATTGCGCTCCATCGGAAAGTAAGGGTTTCACATTGCGACGGCCTGCTAACCAAATTCCGATAGTGACAGTTTGGACTAGGGTTTTGCTTTCCGATCCGGGATTGCGATCTGGTGTACCATCTTCCTCATTCCGATCTGGGGATTGCGATCGCATATTGCGATCGCTCTTTCCGACGGCTCTTGAGGCTTACTTAAACGAAGTGCTGCCCAATTTTCCTTAGCCACATTCCGATAGGTGATATTTCAATCTGGACTACATTGCGATCTGAGGTTGTTAGGTTATTCCGATCTGAAAAGGTGACATATTCCGATTTGGGTTTCTTCAACATTCCGATAGGTGGTGTGTTCATTCCGATGGTAAGGTTGATCGGAATATATTCCGATCTGAGGGTCGTTTTCCATGCTTTACTTTGTTTAAATTCTAGTTTATGTTTTAATACTTGTCTAATTTAATTTCCGCCACGCTTTTAATTCTCGTCATTTAATTATTCTACCTTCCGTCACGTTTTTAAATATCGCACATTTATTTTAGTTAGACTTAGATTTAAATTACTTGCCCTTTACTTTAACGACATTTACTTTTAAGTCTTGCACATTTAAATTTAAAAACAACCAAAAATATTTGTTTCACCAAAATAAAACTGAGTCACATAGAAAACCTAGATCAATTCGATTAGACCAACACATACTTAAAACGAATCTTTTTAACCTGAGTAAAACCGAGTTATTAGTGTAATTTACCACAATCACACATATTTCCTCAAGCCTAAGTTTTTGAAAAATGATTTTTGGAAATCATTTTTTAACAAGTAAATTTTAAGAAACTATTCAACCCCCCCTTCTAGTTTCTACAAACAAGATTTCAAAAATAGACAAAGCAAAGATACTAAAAAAAGTAAAGGATCTCGAAGAACAAGTCAATTTTTTGAAAAAAGTTGTTTATAACACACATGACTCTATTCAAACCGTCAGAATGATAGCACGTCGGTCGTTTTTCAATGGTCAGCCTAGTTTTGCGAGTCCAAAGTACCTCGAACAAGCTCAAGCTGCGAACCCCCATTTATATCTTGATGAGTCCGAATGGACCGATCATGATTGCCCTCTAGCTAACCTCGATAGTGAAGAGACGTCCCTTTGGGATGAGGAGAGTAGAACACCGGTCAATAAAGATTTTGTGAAACCATATAACTATGCTTATCGAAACAGTCTTTATGGTCTTTTCACTCCACAAAAACAGAAATCTCGTGAGGAATTCTTTTTAGAATGCAAACAAAGAAGAATTCAATGGAAAAAGGCTTTTGCAGATAAGAGGAAAACTAATGTTTTTAAATATATTAACTATTTGCCTCTAGATGCTTCTAAAAGTAAAAGTAGAAAAACACTTGGTTTTCTTAAACACCACGTTGATAATGTTCAATAAATTGTTGAAAGCGATTGGGAAAAACGTCAAAAGGATAAGTGGAAAACCGAGATTCCTCACGACATAGCTGTGCTTGTGAAAGAACTTTTAATACCAAATACGAAGATAATAAAAGAACATGTTCTTGAGTTTGAAAATTTGATTCGGTCTGAAATGTTTGATGATTTGAAATATGTTGAGTCTCTTGAAAAAGAAATTGATGAACTTCAAAATGACAAATCAGAATTTTCAAACGAATATGATCTACTCTTAGAATAATGTCTCTCTAAAGATATTTTGTGTGTTACTCTTCAGTCTTGTGCTGATATCAATGAATATTCTGATGTTGCATGCAAATATCTTGATAAAATCAAAGTAAGTGAGCGTCTTGAACTTGAGCTTTCGAAACATAAAGAAAATATTGATAAAAAGGCTTTTGAGTTACTTCAACACAAAACTGATTTCCTTCAAAAACATTGTCATTCTCTTAAACTTGCTTTGCAAAAAGACGTTGGTAGTTTTCCACATAATAATAACTTGCAAGAAAATCTTTCCAAAACGTTTCGAGAAATGAATGAACAGAATTTGGAAATTAAAGGGTTGAAAGCTCAGTTACAAGACAGGGAAATAGCGATAGCAGAGTTGAAGAAACTCGTTGCTAAGATGGGTGGGAAAATTGTGGAACCTAGTGTTAAGAAACCTGTTGTAAGACAACCCAATGCGCAAAAAGTGACTAGACCCTCTGTCTTGGGAAAACCATCTTTTTTCTCTAATTCTGCATTTGCAAAACCTGCGTTTACCCCCAAGACGGATGGGAAGGATAGGTTACCACAAAACACTCCTAAAACACATATTCGATCACAAAGCATTAAGAACACAAATGTGGTTAAACCAGGGATGTATAGATTGGCCACTACAGCTACACACAACAAAGAAAGTCAATCACCTCAGACTTCTAGAAACACTAATAGACGTGTGTCTTTTACTACAGGAGTAGTCCCCACTGATAGAGTTAGTCAGCCCATCTTAAGAGCACTCGCATGAATGAAAAGGTTTGGAAACACAAAAGTCAAGGGAAGATGAATACAGTAGAAGACCACCCTAGGATTTTCAATGTTTCTAAGAATAAAACGTCTGTAATCGCGTGTAATGACGATCTGAATGATTCGACTTTGAATGCTTTGAATGTTAAGTTTGTTTGTGTGAAATGTGGAAAGTGTGCTAATGCTAATCATGCTATGTGTGTTTCGAATAATCTCAAAGGTGTAGATACTAGAACTAAGAATCAAACTGCGATGCCTATTAGTGCTAGAAAACCCAAACGCAAAGTGAACCATTCTGGTGCAACCCCCCCTAAGAAAAGTATTGCATCAGACTCCACCACTAAGAACCCTAGAAGCAGAATTAGGGAATTATATGAGTCTGCTAGCAAGCCTTGGAAATGGTGGTTTGCTAATCAATGTCCTCCAGGATATAAATGGATGCCTAAGGTTAGGACAGAAAATGTGACTACGAGTGTTAGTATGCCTCTAAGTGATGAAACTAGGGAAACTAATGAATCGTAAATAACAACTAACATGGAATCCAATTTAGCAAATGCTCCATCGTGTTCTAATTCTTCTGCAGGTGATCGAAATAATTCTCTTCACACTAGACTCCGGATGCACGAAGCACATGACGGGGAATCTCAAGCTTCTAATTAACTTCGTGGAGAAGGTCTTGGGTACGGTACGATTCAGAAATGATCAATTTGCACCGATCCTAGGATATGGAGACTTGGTTCAGGGGAATATCACTATCAAAAGGGTTTACTACGTCGAAGGGCTCAATCACAATCTTTTCTCAGTTGGTCAATTCTGTGATGCGGATTTGGAGGTTGCTTTTAGAAAGAAGACATGTTTTGTTCGTGATTATGTTGGGAATGACTTACTTACTGAAACACGGGGTACTGATCTCTACACTATTTCACTACAAGACTCTACATCTTCAACTCCAATCTGTTTCATGGCTAAAGCTTCAACGACTCAAGCTTGGTTATGGCATCAACGTTTATCTCATCATAACTTTGATACCATCAACTTGCTTTCCAAGAAAAATATTGTGCGAGGCCTTCCTAACTTGAAATTCATCAAAGATCATCTTTGTTCTTCTTGTGAGCTTTGTAATGCTAAACGGAGTAGTTTCAAGACAAAGACTACACCAAGCTCTAAAGGACGGTTAGATCTTCTTCATATAGATTTTTGTGGTCCCATGCGTGTTCATAGTATCAATGGGAAGAAATACGTTATGGTAATTGTCGATGACTACTCAAGGTACACATGGACTCACTTCTTAAGGTCCAAGGATGAAACACCCGATGTTCTCATCAGCTTCCTTAAAGCGATACAACGTGGTCTTCAAGCTCAAGTTAAAGTGGTTCGTACTGACAGAGGTACATATTTTTTCTATTCAAAACTGAGAAACTATTTTGAAGCCGAAGGAATTGAACATGAAACATCTATTGCTCGAACACCCGAACAAAACGGCGTTGTTGAAAGACGAAACCGTACTTTAGTTGAGGCTGCTCGAACATTATTATCCGCTTCAAAACTTCCACTATACTTTTGGGCCGAAGCCGTGTCAACCGCATGCTATACACAAAACCGCTCCTTAATTATCCCAAGAAACAAAAAGACACCATATCACATAATTAACGATCGCAAACCTTCACTCAAACACCTTCATGTTTTTGGATGTACGTGTTACATTATTCGAGATGGTGAAAATCTGGGCAAGATGAAAGAGAAAGGTGATGCATGCATTTTAGTGGGATATGCAACTGAGTCTAAGGCATACAGAGTATACAACAAGAGAACAAAATTGATAGTCGAGACTATTCATATCAGATTTGATGAATTACAAGAGATGGCACTTGAACAAAACAGTTTAAGTCCCGATCCACAACGATAAACGACTTTCGTTCACAACTGCACGGAACTCGGAACTCAAGACCACAACAATGAACCGTAAAGTTCAAAGCTGGTTCCTAAACATGTTTCTAGAGCAGATATGACAGTGGACACGACACTTGAAGAGTTTGAAATGTTATATGGACCAATGTTTGATGAATATTTCACGGGGGAGAAAGATGTTGTATCAAAGTCTTCCGCTGTCACTCATGATACGAATGATGATACCGATCATCATTAATAAAAGGATACAACTTCATCTACTTCAACATGGGTTGCTGCAGATTTACCTCCTCAGAATGTCACTTCAACAATCGATCCTACAACATCCACAACTACTGTCATTGCTCCAGAGAACACAAATCAAGCAGACGGTGCATTATCTGACGATGAAGATTTTCACAACCAATTCGATACACCGGTACACGAAACTGGAGAGTCTTTTACTCGCCATGTTGATCCGTCAAATACGCATACGTTTTATCAACAACATCCTTCAACACATCATTGGACCCGAGATCATCCTTTGGATCACGTAATTGGAAACCCTTCACAGCCAGTTCGTACAAGACGACAACTAGCCATCGATGGTGATGTTTGTATGTTCTCACTCGCCGTGAGTACAGCTGAACCGAAAAACATCAAAGAAGCCATGGATGATCATGCTTGGATTAAATCAATGACGGATGAACTTCAACAATTTGAAAGACTTAAATTCTGGGAACTTGTTGACAGACCATACGATGTGATTCCATTAATTCTTCGTTCGATCTGGAAAAACAAGATAGTTGAAGAGAATACGATCATCAAGAACAAAGCTAGGCTAGTTGCTAAGGGGTATGGCCAGAAAGAGGGAATTGATTTTGACGAATCATTTGCACCAGTAGCTCGTATGGAAGCGGTCAGGATTTTTCTTGCTTATGTTGCACATAAGGGATTCACTTTCTATCAAATGGATGTAAAGACGGCGTTTCTTAACGGTCCTTTAAAGGAAGAAGTCTATGTCACGCAGCCGGAAGGATTCGTCAATCCTCATTATCCCGACAAGGTGTATCGTCTCCACAAGGCACTATATGGACTCAAGCAAGCTCCAAGGGCATGGTACGACGAGCTCTCAAAATTTCTGGTATCCAAAGGTTTCTCAAAAGGTTCCATTGATCTAACTTTGCTCACTTATAAATATGGGGATGACATTTTCCTCGTGCAGATTTATGTTGATGACATTATTTTCGGGTCTACAAACCCAAAACTTTCAAAATGGTTTAAAAAAGTAATGCACAGCAAATTTGAAATGTCAATGATGGGCGAACTAAAATTCTTTCTTGGAATTCAAGATCACCAATCCCCAAGTGGTATCTTTATAAACCAAGCTAAGTATTGTCAAGAGATAATCAAAAATCATGGTATGACTTCATGTGACCCCGTTGGGACACCATTATCAACCACATCGCTAGATGCTGACTTAGAGGGAAATGCCATCGATCAAACGAGATATCGTTCCATGATTGGTTCCCTCATGTACTTAACAGCAAGCAGACCTGATATTTCACATGCTACGTGTTATTGTGCACGATATCAAGCACGACCCACTGAGAAGCACCTCAAGGAGGTTAAACGGATCTTTCGGTACCTCAAGAATACCATTCATTTGGGACTCTGGTATCCGAGGGAAACCGGTTTCTTTCTAACGGCCTATTCAGATTCTGATCATGCAGGGTGTCTTGATACACGAAAAAGTACTTCTTGTGGTGCACAATTTCTAGGTCAAGATAAGCTTGTAGGATGGTCTTCCAAGAAGCAGGATTGCACGTCACTTTCATCAGCCAAAGCGGAGTATGTGTCTCTATGTGCGTGTTCTGCTCAAGTTCTTTGGATGAGAACACTACTCACGGATTATGGCTTCCACTTTGATAAAGTACCTATGTACTGTGACTCAAAGTCGGCCATAACCATCTCCTGCAATCCGGTACAACATTCCCGCACAAAGCACATTGATGTCAGATACCACTTCATAAAAGAACAAGTTGAAAGAGGTATCGTTGAACTATACTTTGTTGTAACAGATTACCAATTAGCCGACTTGTTTACGAAAGCTCTGTCGAAAGATAGGTTTGAGTACCTTGTTAGGCAAATTGGTATGAGATGTTTGACTCCAGCGGATCTGGAGATTCTGGCAAAGGTGCCTGCTTGATTTATCTATCAAACATCTACTTGTAAATACATTGAAAAAAGCAAAATACAAAATATAAAACATATAAAAACAAAACACAAAATTAAAAATCTTTCAAAATCCAAAAATATTCTTCTCGACATGTATTTCAGTATCGATAATATGGACCTGCCTAGAAATGTCGCTCAATAACAACACGGGTGTGTACATAAAGCTCGAATGAAAGTTGTAAATATTTTTCAAAACATGTAATTTCTTATTTTAATAAAGGAAATTGTCTATTTTGGACAATATTTCCAAACAACAGGTAGAGCAATCTATCACGGGTTGAGCTTGTCACAAAACATTCAACGTTTTGAGCACAACAGAATGGCTTGTAATCACTTTCAGATTACAACCCGGATCAATATTCACGGGGGAGTGTACGATTTAGTGCGCTTACCCTCAGCAAAAGAAGAGAAATCTTCTTACACTTGAGTGGATTCGTCAAGACATTAAACGTCTAAGAACTCGAGTTTATGCTTTAGAAAAAAACCTCTTCGACAAAAAGAAATATGATTTTTCAAAAAGCGTTGAACACATTTTTTTCAAGAATTTCTCAATGATTATTGAAAATCTTTCAAAATTTGTGTGTTCAACAACTCCCATCCTCAAACACCGAAATGTGGATCATATCCTCATAACGGCAATTCAATTGGATTAATTTTTGAGGGGGGGGGGGCATTTTAACTTCATGCAAAAGATTAACACATCTTTCTCCTGGAGATTTTCAAGACTATTTTTCAAAATATATTTTAATCAAATTTGGTATCTCTTATATCAAAAGGTTTTATATATTAGAGATAGGGGGAGAAAATGTGACTAAAATGTGATCTTGTATAAGACTCAAGAACTTTAACTCTTACCTACATGTGCGAAACACTTTCGATTATCGATGCACATGTGAAGGGGGAGCATTTCTGAAACGATAAAACTAGAAAGGTGTTAAATGTTTTTCAAACACTTTGTTAGAATTTAAAGTGGTTTTCATGGTTACGATCAAATACCCACAACATCTTTAATTCACGACATTATTGGTGTCAAAAGGGTGGTTAGGTTTAACTCCTATGATCCAACCAGAACCGGAGGGATCTTCCCAGGGACAATCCAATAGATTATTAGAAGTCCATAGGAAAGATGGAGTAGAATGTGAATGTAGCTGAATGTCGACTAAGTACTGATGCTAGCACTGGAACAATCACAACAAGGTGCTAGTAATGATGTCTTGGTAAGCATTGAAGGGGTTGAAGAATGAAAAAGAAATGTAAGGATAAAGGGTGTAAAGAAAGAAGCCCTCCATACAACTTAGGCAGAAACCGGGTCAACTCATCATGAAGACAAACTCAGCATGGACCCAGTGATGTATGCACAACCCTTTCCTAGCTACTCAGGCTTCTCTCAAAAGAAGTTTGTTTTATTGTCACGGAGAGCAACATGACTTCTATTGACTTTCTCACTTCGAGATAGTTGATATTGAAGTGGTGGCATCTGCTCCAGCCTCCGACTACTAAAAGTGCACAAATCGAGTCTAGAGCCAAGAGATCAATCAAATCTCGTTAGGACACACGGATGAAGATCAAGAGAGTCCTACGCCATATCCTTGTGATATTGCTAGAACACTCAGAGTGATACTACTTAGTATTCACAATGATGAGTGGAAATCCTTCCAGTGTTAACATCAAACAACACTGCGGTAGGTATATGCAAGATTCTTTATGAATTAAACATGTGTAAAACTGAAAAGCAACAGTGGTTTGATTTTGAATTGATTCAAAATCGTTTCAGGTTTCAACGCAATATCTTTATGGTTTTGCCAGAACATGCAGAGTGATATTCATTAATATTCACAGTGACGAATAGAAATCCTTCTAGCATCAACCTCAAACAGCGCTACGGTAGGTAACTTGCGAGATTCTTATGAATCAAGCTTGTGTCAACTGGAAAGCAACAATGGTAAGATTCTTAATGAATCAAACTTGTTCTAGGAATTTGAATTGACGACTTTAATCAAGCGGATATTTATCCAATTGAAGCACTCTTTATGTTCGCAGTCTTGCTTTGAGACGATCGAGTAAAGAGAACGGCTAGTACAACCGCGAAACCCTGTCAAGGAGATTCTTAATTGAACTACCTATCACAGGTACGATATTTAATATCATATAACGATCTTCACCGACCGGAGGTAAAACGCTACCGATTTAGGACGAATGTCAAATCCATTCTGTCCGTGTCTATCTTTTGTCTCGAGAAGGTGGCGTTACGGTGTACCCAACAAAGTCAAAGATTCAAAAACACATTCTCATGCCTAAAGACATATTCAACAATTAAAAGTGTGAGCATGTGGATGAAGACACAAGATCGCAAGATGGTAAAGACAAGTCAAGGATGATTTGAAGATCTCAAACTTAAAGACAAAGTCGAAAGACAATGACAAAGGCTCAAAGATCACAGCATGAAGGAACAAGACTACGATTACACGTTCAAGACTCATTTACGACGAGATTAGCAATCTCTTTAAATTTCCTAAATGACCAAGGTTTATGACCTCTTATTGGGGGAGATTGTTAGCCTTAAAATATTGAGTCAAACGAGAATGCTCGGTCATATGTTTATTATGTATCGTATATTAGAACGTTGTAATAGGTAGTAGATTTGTCGTGTATAACGGGCTTAAATTTAAGCTAAGCTTCTTTCATAAGTAACCAAAGCCCAAAAGAAAAGCCCGACCCATGTAGTATAGTCCATACAAGCCCACATGTAGGGGGACTATAAATACCCTTCCTAGCATATTAGGAAGGGTGTTGGTCATTTCATTTTCTCTCAATCTAATATCACCTAGTTTCTCCAACCATTATCTCTCTACTTTCTCTCACTACTTTCTCTCTCTAGAAACCTTCCATGTTTTATCTACCTTTCTTTCTTTCTTGCTTAATCATCACAAATATAAGGGACAACAAAGGTGGATTTGGTGTTGTTGCTTTCGATTCATTTGTAGACTGAGATTTAGAAGAGTAAATAGAGGCGGAGGTAACAAGTAACAATGGAGGCTATGTTTGTTAGTTTCTAAGAGATACATTAGGGTTAACCTTATATTCTTAATATTTTACTACACGTAATTGTTTTTGACTACTCATGGGCCGAATTTCTTTTATTTGACTAAGCTACGAATTTTTTTTGGAGCCATTCATTTAGTTATAGAACTTTTAATAATTGTTTTACGAGAATTGTTGGTCGGGTTATAAAAATTTTAATATTTGTGGATTAATATCTTAAGAATTGTTTCACGAGAATGATCTAAAGAATATCTTAAGAGTTAGTGGCTTAAACAATATTCATTGGGAAGAATATTATATGTGCCTGTGGGGCTGAGTAAATTGTTGGCCGGGTTTAAATTCTTGGGTCAAACCCGTATATAGCTTGCTACAACGTGCCACGTATTTACTACAAAGATCAAAATGAATGTGTACATTGGGAATTCTCGTGAATTTGGTCATTAGATCATATCCCATTTTCATTTGGTATTCTCATGAGGGTTATTAATTTGGTCATAAAGGTTGCTATTTTCATTTGATCTTTTAGCATATATTCACCTTTTGGGTTGAGTGTTATAAAATTTTTTGGACGAAAGGTTAATGAGCCGGTCACTACACTTAAATGTGGATAGATGGTGGGTTGATTATTTTTTGCAATCAAAGATTAAGACAAACTTAGAGGATTTCAATCATCATTTTATATCACCAAACAAGGATCCAAGAATTTTTCATCGAACTTCAATGGAATCGTTGATTTCGACATTTCAAGAGGGAGACTTGCATCAAATGCAAGACAAAGCTAGAGAAAGTGGCATCACTTTATTTCGACTACTTTAGTCTCATCTAGTGACTCTTTCATGGCTTCAAGTAAGGAGCAAATTTGTGACACTCTTTGGTCACGATTGTCATATATTCACGTAACTGAGTTCTTCAACTTGAACCAACTAGCAGAAAACCTTTACAACGAAGAATTTAATCACTCTGCATCAGCACTTGCATATAAAGCTCTCATGACACAACTCATGCCTTTCCTCCAATTCAATATCGTCAAGTCTGAAAGTTAAGTGATTTGCCAGTCACTTCTTCGAGACACACATATCGAGCTTTAAGATTTCCGTGGTACACTGTTGAAATTCATGACATCGGTTTCATCTTCGGTTTATGCAAGATCACGACTTCAATTCGCACATGATAATGGAGTGGAAGCCTATACGATGCAGATGAAAGAGGAGAATGGTCATAAGATTGACATATTAGAGGTTGCTAAAGATTGCAAGGGCATGGAATCAACAACAAAGCATGATATCAGCAGCACGTCATGGAATGTTACATACATCTCTTTTGATGATGCTTTACCCGTTTATGACGAAGAACCTACAAACATGGTACAATGTAATGTTTTATATGATATATATGCTGATGAAATACTGCATATTGAGAATTTCGAACCTAATTATGACAAACATGGGATGGAAAAGAGTGATAGCGATACCATTTCTGATTCATCCGATGTGCGTCATAATGGGGGAGAATGTGTTCAAAATGCTAACAATCATGATAATTGCCTTATGACTGCTTCATTAACTACTTCTGATTCCAAGGTTAAATAGCTCGAAACGATCGTAGCTCAGCAATCAAAAGATCTTGAGGATGCCAAACTAAAATTTTCCAAGAAAACGAACAAATTTGAAACATATTTTGAAAAACTTGAAAAGTCAAACGTTGTTCTTGAACGAAAATTGGATCAAAAAGTTATAGATTCTAAAGTTGAAAAGGATAATCTTTGAAACAAATTAAGTTGTTTGAATCTAAGTTGGCATCCCAAGATAAATTGCTCAAAGAGAATGAGACTTTAAAGCCTCAAATTCAGGAAAAGGTTTTTGTAATAGCTGCTTTGAAAAACGAGTTTAGAAAAACTAAAGGAACTAGTGTGGACACTAATCTTGAAAAACCATCAATCTTGGGGAACCGCCTCAAAATCAGTTTGTTAGACAACCGACTGCATTTAGATCCGAGCGACCACAAACCTCGAGACCAAGGTTTGCCATCCAAGTTGATATGGTTCATGTTTTTAAATCAGTTACTCCACCAACTAGGTCTAATGTGACTAAATCAGCTTTTGCAAGACCAAATCACATGATTACATCTAGCCCCCTAGACATAGTCCAAAGAACACGTCTCGAACTAGTACAAATGACGTTCGCCATAAATTTTGTCTCAGGGAAACTAAGAAAAAGACACAAGTAAGAGACAGGAATTTCAAACCTAGTCAGATGCTGATAAGTGTGAAAACACTCATATAATGACCCAAAAACCACTTAAAGCACAGCCAAATACATTATATTTAACTTTAAAATATCAGAATTACGCGTGTATTTGTGTTTCATGTGTTTTTAGGTAAAAAGATGCATTTTGGAGCAAATACGCATTTTCAAGGAATTTATATGACGAAAGACGAAGAAAAAGACAAAATCAAGCCTTCAAGGACCTTACTTGCCAGAATTACAAAGATGGAGGGCTTAAGTTGTAGCTTTAATAAAAACAAAGGATGAAAAAGAAACTTGCTTAAAAGTTTTTAACACATTTGATAAAAGATGAGAAAGTGAAGGACTTAAAACAAAACAATGGGAAAGTTTATATAATTTTACTTTATTTGGTCAAAGCTGGCATGTATACTTAACTTGGTCAAAAGACCTAAGTCGTTTTCTTCTCCAAAGAAGAAAGAGAAAAGTTATCACATACGTTTCATACCTTCTCTCTACCATACGACTTCAAATCAGATTCAAGAAAAATCTACAAGGATTCAGACGAAGCTTCAAACTACAAAATTGATCCTTATCGTCTCCTCTTCAAGATGATATACACCAATTCGATCAAGACTCAAAGATTAAGAAACACCCAATTTTGGAAAAGATGATGAAGAACCCTAATTGATTAAGATGATCGTATTTACAAGTGGCAGATGAAGAATGGAGGTTACACGTCATCCATCTCCGCTCAACCTCTATAAATATCAAGAAACCCACCTCATTTGAGACAGATAGCTAGGGTGTAGATTACACATAGTAGAATTAGATAGGAGTAGTAATTAGTTAGTTAGTTAATCTTTTTCACTTTTTCTTTCAATTCTGTTATAAACTTTCAGTTTTTAGTTTAAACCATTTTCTTGTTCGCCATTAATGAAATAATAAAGCTTTCTAATTCTTTCCTTCTAATCAGTTCAAAATTTGGTTAATTCTTGTTAATCTTTTTCGTTATGTAGGTTCTATTTAGAATTGTGGACTCATGAGATGCTGGCAGTTAAATTCCGTGAAGCTCTTTAGTTAGTGAATGCATTTAAGTAAGTTCAGCGCTTACTTCGTCATCAAAGGACTTGATCTTCGAATGCACAAGTCAAGTACATGTTCATTTCTGCAAATTAAGCTTTAATATAAGTGTATAATATTGTATAACTCGCTTGAACTTCTCATGAACAGTATAATGCTATATGTTTATAGTTGAGATATAGAACTTTATGCATTTATTACTCATTTTTCTACAATTTGTTTGTAAAAACCTGTGTTTAGTAGCTTGTCTGTGCAGTAGTATAAGTGCTTATTAGGTGGAAAAATTAAACTAGATGAGTTCTAAACCTGATATTTAGTATAAAATAAGCTTTGCTTTAGTCAAGTTCTGCTTTTGTGCGACTTATAGAAGTCAAATAAGGTCATGACAACAGTTATGGTAATCAGCAGGTGTAAATTTACTTTGTTGGAGGTTATCAGTTAAAAGCTTATTAGATAAGCTGATTAAGCGGTAAGAATAAGCTCAGAGGTCACTTGATGTAAATTAGCTAGTAGTAAAGTTCTACACCTGAGAGTTTTTTTTTGTTTAAAATGTGTTTCTCAAATGAAGTTTAAGCCAATTTTACACATTAGACCCCTAACTTTTGTGTCTGCATATCATCCACGGTCCACAGTAAATTCAGTTTCATTTAGTCTAAGTTGGTTAAAGTACGTTTTTAATCCCTCATTTTAATATTAGCTATTGCAGTCATAGTCCCTAGTACCTAATTGTTAGTTCTTGTTGTTAGTTAAGTGATTGATTTGTTAGTAGTAGATTTGGACTGTAATTCATTTTTGTTGGGCCTGTTTGGATGTAAATTTGGTCCTGTATTGTTTTAGACGATGGGAACTTTATAGATTTAAGTTTAGTTAGTTTTAAAAATTTCATTTTAGCATTAATAAATTGTATTTTTACTTTGTAGAAATAGCTTTATATTTTGTAATATGTATTTTGACTTTGTAGTGTAAACTTGTATTTTATATTTTTTATGTTTCGTGCATTTAAATGTGGTAATTGCTATATGTTTTAGCGTAGTACGTATACGTAGGTAATATAGTGTATTTTTACATTTTTAAATCCTTCGTGTACTAAGTAGCTTAAAAACCAAAATTACGAATTTTATCACCAAAAACAATTAAGTCAAGCTTGAAAAGTTAAATCAATTCGATAAGACCGAGAGAAAACGAACTAAAGATCAAATATTGAATGGCTCCGCTGCTGGTTCCTTTCGTGAATATTAACGGTTTCGAGTGAGACATATTGGATTTTGGGATCCGTTCATTTTGTGAACGTCATTTTTATGTATCATAAATCAAAAAGATAAAAAAATCAAAAATATAAAAATATAAAAAATAAAAAAACCACAAAATCAATTCTTTTCCTAAAGAATCGAACCAAAAAAGAAAAAAAAAACATAGAGTAATCTTTTTCCTAAAAGATTACACCAAAAATAATATTGTATATATCGTTTTCCAACGTTTTTACATACATATAGTATTTTCTTAAAAATCAAATAAATACAAAAATATTTTCTCTATGTTATTATATGTAAATACATATACGTAGATACGAATAACCAATATACCTACTTCCATAAGTATTGCCGAGGCATTACACCGTATTTGGGAGCGTTCCGGTCCTAAGTACGTGTATCGATCAAATTTAATTAAGGCACAATAGATAAATACTGCAACTTGAACTTGAGAAAGAGGCCACTGTGTGGGGGGTATAAGGCGAGTGTATTTCACATTCTAAAGAATCTGGCTCTTAAGTGCTACGCGCCGCCTCGTTTCTCCGCTTTCTTGTGGGTCTTTTAAGGGTGATAGTAGTGAGTGGTGTGCCACCCAATTAGTACTTACATATATTATATATTCTTGTGGATATTAATTATTGCACCTCGAGAGGGATAATCTCTTCTATCTCAAAAGTCGACCGAGAGCTCCTCTCTCACTCCTCGAGTTTATTTACACGTATACTCACATGCGTGTAACCATACCACCTTTGGTGTATTACTTCCTTCCCCGAGGAAGCTTTAATCGTCATTCTCTTGTATATACATTGGGCCATCTTGCTACACATGGATACTCGTTCCTTGTAGGAGATGTTGCATCCGACTTCTTCGACTTGTGGAGGTCCACATGATACTTATTTATGTGATCAAAAGGATGGCTATTATGGGGATGGTTATGCTTATAATGGAACCGAGAACCCTAATTTTAAACCTAACCTTCCAATGGACTACACTTGTAATGACTATATGGGATATTCCGTTTTTTCATCACAAAATCCACCATCATTTCATGATCAACCCTTTGATGAGCCATACCAAAACCAAGGATTTTCAACTAATGAAGGTTTTAAAAATAATGATAATTTTCAAGGCTATAATCAAGAAACCTTTCATAATCAAGGATTTTCAAACAATGAAGGCTTTCAAAATGATGAAAATTTTCAATGCTATAATCAAGATACTTTTCAAAATCAAGGATTTTCACATTATGAGGGTTTTCAAAATGAAGGGAATTTTCAAGGTTATAATCATGCGAACTTTCATAATCAAGACTCTTTTCAAACCTATAATTCACCTAAATATGGAAATCCACCTCCACCCTATTCTTCAACTTATTCATGTGAGTTTTGTGGAAACGCACCCCATTATGGTTATGATTGTCGACCGAGGGATTCTCCTTCCTGTGCCACTAATATTTGCAATGAGTATCATTCTTTACTTGAGAAAATAAACGAGTCGAACGATGACGTTTTTAAGGAGCTTGATACTATGAAAGATATAAGCCTCGAGGAAATGAAAGACACGTGTCGGTGGTTAAAGGAAAAAATTAAGTCTAATGAGGAAGAGGAAATTAAGTCTAGGCAAATTAATGACAAGGAAATCGGTGATATGTTTCATGAATCGTTGAACAGATTTTCTCGTCACCTTAAGAAATATTTAGATGATTTACTCTTTAAGATTGATACAAAGGAAAAAATAGAATATCTTGCTACTCATGCTCGTATTCTTTATCGATGCTTCTGTGATGATTGTGACGGACCTTCGATTTGTATGACACTTAATGATGACACACCTTCATCACCTTTACCTCACATGGAACCCAACAACTCTTTAACCATGGGGGACGAGCCTCTTAGCACTAATACAAACACCGATTCGCATGAATTAATCGTTTCTAGTGTTGAGAACCTTATCCCAATCCAAAGAGAGCTTGAGGGTGTTTCTAATGAACCATGTGACGAGTTTTGTATTGATACCTCTTCTCCTCACGATCACATTGAGATTTTATCACATGATGACTATTCATGCTACTGCTAGTGATTTTGGTGATTTCGATCTTGATGAGTTGTTCAAAGAAAGGGATAATGAGATTGAGGAAGAATTTTTACAAGACTTGCCACAATTAGAGGATGATGATTGTGATTCTAGTGAAGCGTCTTATTCTATATCATCCGATGACTTTTCATGTCAAGACGACCTTCCTAATTTGGATGAAGATGTTACTCCTATAGAAGAAGTGAAAGATGTCCATATTCGTGAGGTTTTATCAAAAATTTATCTTCTTATCTACTCGATTGAAGCATTGAATGAAAACCATAATGATGAGTCCATATAAGAAGAACCTTTCATTGACATTCCTTCAGCGGTTTTTGAGGTTGCACCTATTGACTTTCATGATCATATCATCCCTTTGAGTGATTCTCTCATTAATACACCTTCTTTTGAGCCGTCTATTACCACCCTCCCACCCTTGAAGTTGGTTATTGATGAAGATCCTATACTTTTAGAGATTGATCCTTTTTCACCTAGGGAAACTTTAGAACCCAAAACCTTTGATATGGATTCTCTTATGGATATTGATGCCACCATAGAGGCTTATCTTGCTAATACTAATTTAGAGGTCGATGATAGTGATTCTAATTGGGAAGAGGATATTCGTCTTAGTGAGAACTTGCTTTTTGGGAGCATAGAGCCTACACCTCCTCCACAAGACACTATTAATCTTGATCCTCCTTTCACTATCCCTTCTATGGAAGATTCCACACCTTTTGATGATGATGAGGAGCACCACATGGATATACTCGTTATGAATGTTTTGATTCCTACACCATTGTCTCATGATGTTTGGATATCTAAGGGGGAATATTATATGGTTTATACGAGTTCATCTTCTTATTTTCCTATGAAAGGAAAGGTTTTTGATCCTGGGATCCGTATATTTGAGACACCTCGGTTTTCATCTACTCCACTTAAGAGTGTAATTTCGATTGATATGGACTTCTCGCATGAGCTTACTTTGTTGATGCTACCTACTTTGGAGTTTTTCACGTGTAGAGATGGAAACTATGTATTTGATCCTGGTGTGCTTCATATATGCGAGCTTTCTATATTGGACAAACTTGAGACACGTTGGACCGTTGCATTTATCGAGGCGGATATTGTAAATATTATTGTCAATGGAAATGTGCTAAGTTTGAGTCTATCATGTGAGATGTGCTTCAAAGTGGATATCCTTTATTCTCCATGATGGTTTCCCCATGGACAACCTAATTCAGGGCCGAGTCGAGCTAGCGACTTAGGGTTAAAAAACTCAAGCATTGAATAACTAGGTTAGAAAACGTAGAGTAGATGTAAATAGGTTAGGTTTAACAAGAGGGTGTTATAGTAGAGTTGAAGTAGAGGGGTGGCCTTTCTTCGTCTTTTGGTGTTTGTTTCAAGGGTTTCTTACTCTCATTTTATTCGTGGAGCTTATGGAGGAGGCCCGTGTATCTGGTTCACTTTGATAAGTTTTTGCTATTATGATATTCAAAACACTTGTTCTTAAAATGAATTCACTTTAGTTCTCCCTTCCTTAGATCGTGTTAAACAAAGTAATCAATTTAATAAGTGTAGGTGAGTTTACTCTAATACTCTTAAACATTAAGGACAATGTTTATCTTAAGTGTATGGGAAACTTCTATCGAAGTGACCTTACCTAGACCATTGTCTTAGTTTCATGATAACTTGGAAATTAATTTTTCAAACATTTTTCAAATTTTTGATCTACTTTGGCCACCAAAAATATGCGTTCATAATTTTGGCATTAATCATTTTTCATTTGCATAACACATTTGCATTGTATATATTTCTTCTTTTAATTTTCATCAAAAATTTATAAAGAGAAAAAAAAGAATATATTAAAGGATATGGTTTAACAACTTTAGATATATTTGAAATATTAGGCCCGCCATGGATACTTTGACTCAACCCGAGTTTTCTTATCTAAGCATTCTCTAGCTAGTAGCCTTAACCATGTAGACCTTTATTGGTTTTTTAGGCTAAGCATCCACTAGTCTCATTATTTGAGATTTTAAACTGTGGAGAACAAGAGATGATAGAGTTTGAAGTAAGTGTAAAGGGCTAGATAAACCTCATACTAATTAATTGTGGCTTTTATATCCCCTTTCGTAACCTTTACTTTCTTGTCAACGCATGTATATATGTTAATAAATAATCAAGAACGGGTTTAATTGGTTTGTATTCTCTTATGCATTTTTGACTAATCATTCGTGGTTGGTATAAGTACGTCATAAGATTCTAAGTTAGAACGTTTTATGTGTACTTGACATATGTCATGCTTAATACTTAGCGGGTGTTTTTCCTTTTATTCTTTTCAACTTTATTTGTGAGGAATAAAGAAAAATAAAAGCGGCTTATGAAAAAAAATGAGTGGCTAGAAAAAAAAAGAGAAAGAAAAAGAACAAATAATAATTACAAGACTCCCAAGAGGGGCAGTGAAGTGTTAATTATAGTAGCTATTGAATTCCAATATTACTCTCACAAGGGTTGCGGGGATTTAATAGTTGCTCCAATCCAATTACCTTGACGGGTTGCGGAATTGAAGATCCAAAGTCTCAAAAAGGCGGCGGATATAAATTATTGTGTGAGTCTTATTTTTCTTTCCGTAGCGAGTGAGTAACTACTTATTAATGCATGACATAAGGATCTTACACATAAAACGAATGACTTATTATTAAGGGTCAGACTTCTATTAATTGTGGGCGGTTTTACGAGTAATGGATAAGATGGTTACTTAGGATTAAAACCGTGTTTCCTTATTTTCAGATTTTGCACTTCTTATATTTCACGCTTTAAATAATGACAAATTTGCCCAAAAGCAATTTGCTCAAATAATAACCGGTCTTATAGGCATAATAAGTGGGGGTATAAGAGTAACACAGTTTATCTATATGAATGAGTTGATGCACTTTCACTTATGAATAACAATGACCTTGTTTTTAAGCTTGGTATGGGGAAAGTGAAACTTAAGGATGATAAGTGTTCATGGTACCAAAGCCCTAATTAAAGTCTTTGATTTGTTTATGAGTTATTTCCATCAAAGTCATTTCAAGAAAAATAAAAAATATATAAATAGAATTGTTTTCCTTGCATTGCATTGTAAATATTCAAAATCATTCATCATTTAGCATAGTATAGTTTATTAACTCATAAAATGGCCAAGGTGGATTAATTATGCAAAAAGTGCACTCTAGAGCTTTGAAATACTACATTGCATGAGGCCATGGCAATGATCAAGTGGAGGGGTGTTGATATGTTTGAAAACACTCATCAATAATGACCCAAAAACCACTTAAATCACAGAAAAATACATTATATTTAACTTTAAAATTTCAGAATTACGCGTGTATTTGTGTTTCATGTGTTTTCAGGTAAAAAGATGCATTTTAGAGCAAATACGCATTTTCAAGGAATTTATATGACGAAAGACGAAGAAAAAGACAAAATCAAGCCTTCAAGGACCTTACTTGCCAAAATTACAAAGATGGAGGGCTTAAGTTGAAACTTTCATAAAAACAAAGGATGAAAAAGAAACTTGCTTAAATGTTTTTTACACATTTGATAAAAGATGAGAAAGTGAAGGACTTAAAACTAAACAATGGGAAAGTGTATATAATTTCACTTTATTTGGTCAAAGATGGCATGTGTACTTAAGTTGCTCAAAAGACCAAGTCGTTATCTTCTCCAACTAAGAAAGAGAAAAGTTATCACAGACGTTTCATACCTTCTCTCTACCATACGACTTCAAATCAGATTCAAGAAAAATCAACAAGGATTCAAACAAAGCTTCAAACTACAAAATTGATCCTTATCGTCTCCTTTTCAAGATGATATACACCAATTCGATCAAGACTCAAAGATGAAGAAACTCCCAATGTTGGAAAAGATGATGAAGAACCCTAATTGATCAAGATCATCGTATTTACACGTGGCAGATGAAGATTGGAGGTTACACGTCATCCATCTTCGCTCAACCTCTATAAATATCAAGAAACCCACCTCATTTGAGACGGATAGCTAGGGTGTAGATTACACATAGTAGAATTAGCTAGGAGTAGTAATTAGTTAGTTAGTTAATCTTTTTCACTTTTTCTTTCAATTCCGTTATAACTTTCAGTTTTCAATTGTAACCATTTTCTTGTTAGCCATTAATGAAATAATAAATCTTTCTAATTCTTTCCTTCTAATCAGTTCAAAAGTTAGTTAATTCTTGTTAATCTGTTCATGTTTTCTTGTGATCAGTTGAAACCGATTGTACTTATCTGCCATTAATGGAAGTTCTAAGCTTTTCAATCTTTTATCTTTTTAATCTTGTTAATCTTGTGTTCATAATAGAAATTTGATAGTAGTGTAATGAGTAGTTAATCTTTTTTAGTTTTACTTCAAGATTTGTTAGACTGCTTTAGCAAATTAATTCTGTTTGATTTCTGTTCTTTCAGTTGAAACAAATCTCTTGTCACAGTTAATGAAATCTTTACTAGCTCAACTTTTCAATCTCTTATCAAAAAGTTTTTCTCTATGTCATTAGCTTGTGACAAGCTTATTAGTGTTACTTGTTAAGATTGATATGATAAATAGTCAAAAGATCAGAGACCATCTGTTATTAGTGTTCTTCGAGATCAGCTTAAATCTGATGAGTGTTTTACCATCAGCTTTGCAGTTTAGCTAGTCTTCATAATCAATTTGATTATATTCAGTAGCAGTGTTAGACTTAGAAGTAAGAATTAGATAGTGGATTTTGAATTGGAGTATAACATTTTTTGTCTTGCAAGTTTTCTTTTAGTTTTATTATGCAGGTTCTGTTTGGACTTGTGGACTCATGAGATGCTGGCAGTTCAATTCCGTGAAGCTCTTCAATTAGTGAATGCATTTAAGTAAGTTCAGCGCTTACTTCTTCATCAAAGGACTTGATCTTCAGATGCACAAGTCAAGTGCATGTTCATTTCTGCAAATATTAGTATCTTTAATATTAGTGTATAATATTGTGTAACTCCCTTGAACTTCTCATAAACAGTATAATGCTATATGTTTATAGTTGAGATATAGAACTTTATGCATTTGTTACTCATTTTTCTGCAATTTGTTTGTAAAAACCTGTGTTTAGTAGCTTATCTGTGCAGTAGGGATAAGTGCTTATTAGGTGAAAAAATTGAACTAGATAAGTTCTAAACTTGATATTTAGTATAGAATAAGCTTTTCTTTAGTCAAGTTCTGCTTTTGTGCGACTTATAGAAGTCAAATAGGGTCATCACAGTAGTTAGGGTAATCAGCAGGTGTAAATTTACTTTGTTGGAGGTTATCAGTTAAAAGCTTATTAGATAAGCTCATTAAGCAGTTAGAATAAGCTTAGAGATCACTTGATGTAAATTGGATAGTAGTAAAGTTCTACACCTGAGAGATTTTTTTGTTTGAAATGTGTTTCTCAAATGAAGTTTAAGCCAATTTTGCACATTGGACCCCTAACTTTGTGTGTCTGCATATCACCCACGGTCCATAGTAAATTCAGTTTCATTTAGTCTAAGTTTGGTTAAAGTATGTTTTTAATCCCTCATTTTGATATTAGCTATTTTAGTCACAGTCCCTAGTACCTAATTGTTAGTTATTGCTGTTAGTTAAGTAATTGATCTGTTAGTAGTAGATTTGGACTGTAATTCATTTTTGTTGGGCCTGTTTGGATGTAAATTTGGGCATGTATTGTTTTAGACGATGTGAACTTTATAGATTTAAGTTTAGTTAGTTTTAAAAATATTCATTTTAGCATTAATAAATTGTATTTTTACTTTGTAGAAATAGCTTTATATTTTGTAATATGTATTTTGACTTTGTCGTATAAACTTGTATTTTACATTTTTTATGTTTCGTGCATTTAAATGTGGTAATTGCTATTTGTTTTAGCGTAGTACGTATACGTAGGTAATATAGTATTTTTACATTTTTACATGCTTCGTGTACTAAGTAGATTATAAACCAAAATTACAAATTTTATCACCAAAAACAATTAAGTCAAGGTTAAAAAGTTAAATCAATTCGATAAGACCGAGAGAAAACGAACTAAAAACAAAATATTCCTTCTAGTTTACCCAACTCTGCTAACCGTAGCATGTCATATCCTAGGAGCATCAATCAATCATCTAGGAATTCTAGATCTTACTCGGACATTAAATATGTTACTTGTAAAACATGTATGAAATGTGTCTTTAGAGCAAATCATGACTCTTGTGTCAAGAAATTCCTTAATGAGGTGAACTCCCGTGCTAGAGTTAAATCCCAGTGGTAATCTAAAATCAAACCCATTGGTAAAGTTTGGTGCCCCACTAGTAGAACTTTCACTCTTGTAGGAAACGAGTTCCCTTTAACTAGGATAGTCTCCACTCCTACTAAGACTACTAGGGAGGAAACTGAAAAAGATGATACATCACTTAAGCCTGAGATTAAGTTAGCCTGTAAAAGGAAACCTTTGATAGCTAAGAAAGGTGAACCATCTATTAATGTCACCTCTAGCACAAATAAAGCCAACTATGAACACCCGCATGGTTCTAAGATAGATATCGCTAACCCATATAAAAGCATACAAACTCCAAATGAGAATGTAGGTACCAAAGTCAAGGATCAACAAAAACAAACCGGTCCGATCTATGTATACCATTCAACTAAGGACACTCTCAGAGTTTGGTTACTGAAGAAGCAGATATCAGAGAAACAAGTGTCTCAGGGGATTTTCAGTTAAGCTTACAATGTATGGCTCATCGTTAAATATCAGACGATGACCCGATCTTCAAATAAAGGAAAGTTTATCGCCGATGATAAACTTATCCTCCCAAACGAGATATTAAATTTTTCTCGGACACGAGCTTACATTAAAACTATTCAAAGGTTTTAAGCTCGTTTACATGGTTCATTGTTAAATGACCGGCAATGAACCGGACTTCAAATAAAGTTAAGTTTATCTATGCAACATAACTTACCCTCAAAACGAGAAAATAAATTTTCTCGGACACAAGCTTACATTAAAACTATTCAAAGGTTTTAAGCTCGTGTATATGGCGTATAATTATATCTCAGAGTATGCCCCGGACTTCAAAGAAAGGAAAGTTTATCGCCGATGATAAACTTATCCTCACAACGAGAAATTAATATTTCTCGGGCACGCGCTTATATTAAAAACATTCTAAGTTTTTAAGCTCATGCACTATAAATTACAGTTAAATATCAGACTGTAACTCGAACTTAAATTTTCGGAAACCTTACTTTAATGATAGCTAATCCTCGTAACGGGAAATTAATTTTTCTCGGTCCTGAGCTTGTATTAAAACATTCCAAGTTTTAAGCTCAGAAAGGAAAGTGTATCTTTTAAATAAGAGAACATTTCCTCATAACGAGAAATTCATCTTTCTCGGTCATGAGCTTTACGTTAAAACATTCAAAAGTTTTTCAAGCTCATGATAGCGAATTCTAAGTAAATGTCAATTTAAGACTCGTTCTTTAGTTAAAAGGAAAGTTTATCGCCGATGACAAACTTATCCTCACAATGGGAAGTTTACAACTTCTCAGACTTGAGCTCATTTAGTAAGATATTCAAAATCTTAAGCTCAAGTAATTGGTTTATTAAAACTGTTGAACACAATTTTTCAAGAATTTTTCAAAAGGTTTTTTCTAAATCTTTCAAAATTACATGTTCAACAATGTTTTGATAAAAAGAGCATGTCTTCTGGAATCGATAATATTTACGATCCTAGAAATGTCGTTCAATAATAACACGGGGTTGTAAATAAAGTTAGAGCAAAAGTTTAAATGATTTAAAACATGCTCAAAATGGCTTGCTATTATTTCAGATAATAACCCGTTTTTCATATTAAAGTCAAGCATTTCACCAGAAAGCTTTGACTCAACAACGGGTATTAATTTTCTCGGGCATGGTTTACTTTATAACCATGTAAGGGATTGTGTTTACGTAATAACACAATCTAACATGAATCTATGTACGCATCAGTGCATTTATTTGTTAACACAAGAGAAATCTTGTTTTTATGAAGTTATCATCTCCACATCCCGCAGCAATTTACAATTGATATCTACATACTCGAAAATGCGACTACTCAAACGGACACTATAGCTCTTTCAGTAGAACACGTGTCAACATTGAGGGGGAGCAATTGTTAAGCATTCAGAATCTTTGATGCCGAAAGTGCCAAGTTCACAAATTGGTGTGAAGATAACGATATCAATCGTACATGTGGTGTCATGAAAGATTACCGCTTTTCAAGAAGGATGAGATAATTTCAGACGTTACGGGGGAGACCAACATCGTGAACAAGAACCACGTGATTCTATCATATGATGTTCTCCATCATTCAGGTCCAACCTCGTAAATTATCAATCTTGTGAATACATTATCATATATGATCTTTGCACGTGATAAATACCTTACAGTTGTGTTTAAAAGGTATATAATTTACGTATCAAGTACAACCTCATTAATTTGAGGGGGAGCTTGTGTAAATCATGAAGATAATTGGATTTGCATTTTTCTTCCCAAATATTCTTAAAGTTTCATTAAATCAATTGATATTAAAAACATCGATTATGTTAATATTTTTAATATGGGGGAGAAAATGTGATTTAATATTGAGATCATTTAATTCAATGGAATAACTTAATGTGTTGGCTCATTCCTACATATGTGAAATGTTTTTGAATATCGTGGCATATGTTAAGGGGGATCAAAATGGATTTGTACATCAAAGTGGATTTCATGGTGACGTATACTTACCCACAACATCTTAATTCACGACGGTGACGATTGTGGTGACATAAGGATGGTAGGATAGGTTAAAGTCCAATGATTCTTCTAGAACCGGAGGAATGTGCCCAAGGACGTTCCATAGCTAGAAATAGTAGTCCTTGGGAAAGATGGAGAAAGATTGTGAATGTAGCTGAATGCCGGCCAAGTACTTAAGTTAGCACTGGAACAATCAGAACAAGGTGCTAGTTATGACGTATTGGTAAGCATTGGAGGGGTTGAAGAATGAAAAAGAATTGTAAAGACAAAGGGTGAAAAGAAAACAACCATCCTTACAACCTTAGACAGAAACCGGGTCAACTCATATGTTATTGAAGATAGATGTCAAGGACCCAGTGATGCAATGCACAACCCATCCCAGCTAACTCAGATATCTCTCAAAAGATATTTGTTTTAATCACACGGAGACAACGCATTATCTATCGATTTATTCACTCTGAATATATTTATATTAAAAAGGTGGCACTCCTCTCCAGCCTCCAATCACTAAAAATACAAAATGCACGATCGAGTCTAGAGCCATTTGAGATCATCAAATATCTCATTAGGACACACTTCTATATTTCCTTGCTTCTTCACACACTATGGAAAGTAAGAAACATATTAAGAGTCCTATGCAAAATCTTCATGATCTTGCCTGAACATCCGAGTAATACAGAAGTATTTATAATGAAGATGGAAATCCTTCTTGTGTGAACATCAAAAAGCTCATGGTAGGTGACTTGTGCGATTCTTTATGAATCAAACTTGTGATAACTGGAAAGCAACAGTGGTTTAATTCTTAAGTGAATCTAAACACGTTCCAGACCTCTACGTAATATCTTAGTGATCTTGCCAGAACACTCAGAGTGGCATTGTTAAGTGTTTACAGTGATGAGTGGAAATCCTTCTAGTGTTAACATCAAACAACACTTAGTAGGTAACTTGCAAGATTCAATATGAATCAAGCTCGTGACAACTGGAAAGCAACTATCATGCGATTCATTAATGAGTCAAACTTGTTCTAAGAATAGGAATTGACGGCTTCAATCATGCGGATAATTTTATCCAAATGATTCACTATTTATATTTGCAGTCAGTTTTGGACGGTCGAGTTAAGAGAACGAGTTTACCCGCGAAATCTTGTAAAGTAGATTCTTAATTGAAACTACCTGCCACAAGTACGATATTTAATATCGTCCAACGGTCTTCACCGACCGGAGGTAAAATGCTACCTAATTAGGTTGAAATGTTCAAAGCCATTTCAATAGTGTCTATGTTTTTGTTGTAATTGTCTTATGCAGCATAACAAGACGGTGACATTTCGATGTCCGAGAAGAAATCGTCCCCGCATGCTTATACTTTCTACACTTAATACTTCAACAAATTCAAGAAAGCCTAAAAGTCAAGTCTTCCGCTGTATCAAACTCTGAAGCTTTTAAGAATTTATAAAGGCAATAGTATGTGGAACATGAAGTCACGAGGAGGAGAATATCACAAGTGATGAATGCACAAGGTCAAGGAAAGGAAACATGCTCAAGACTAAAGTCAAAGATCTCATCAGCATATTCACAAGAACAAGATCGAAGACTCAAGCATAGTATGCTATGTTTAAGATTTTTTATAATGGTGTGACCTCCCTTAGGGGGAGATTGTTGGAAATACGTTTTTCCAAAGAAAGTCTCGGTCACATCATTGTTAGCATAGATCACGAGCTATAGACTATTTAGGAATTTGTAACTTGGAGTGACCTCCCTTAGGGGGAGATTATTGGAAATAAATTTTTACGTATTTAGGAAGTGTAGGTCCACATTTTCTTATGATTGTACAAGTGTTTGATTGATCTAAATAGTGGGAGAGAGATGAAGAACTAGAGAGAGAAAGTTAGAGAGAGAAAGTTAGAGAGAGAAAGGAGATGATTAGAGAAAGAAAGACTTATTAAGTGAAATGTGAAATGACAACTAATGAACAACCCTCCTAACATGCTAGGAGGGTGTATATATAGCCCACCCTACATGTGGGATTGATGGGCTATATTGTTTACATATTGGATCACGAGCCCAATCTACGAATAAATGGTTGGAGTGACCGATCCTTTCTAAATACGTAAAAACATATTTCCAACAATCTCTCTCTAAGGGAGGTCACTCCAAGTTACAATGTCCTAAATAATCTATAGCTCGTGATCTATGCTAACAATGATGTGACCGAGACTTTCTTTGGAAAAACGTATTTCCAAACAATCTCCCCTAAGGGAGGTCACACCATTTTACAAAATCTTAAACCTAGCATACTATGCTTGAGTCTTCGATCTTGTTCTTGTAAATATGCAGATGAGATCTTTGACTTTATTCTTGAGCATGTTTACTTGCCTTGACCTTGTTCATTCAGCACTTGTGAAATTTGCCTCCTCGTGACTTCATGTCCCACATACTTATACTTTATAAATTCTTGAAAGCTTCTAAATTTGATACAGCGGAAGACTTGACTTTTAGGCTTTCTTGAATTTGTTGAAGTATTAAGTGCATACAGTATAAGAATGTGTTGACGACTTCTTCTGGATTGTACACCGCAATGCCACCTTCTTGTTACGCTGCATAAGACAGTTAGAAACAAAACATATAACCGGATGAAATGGCCTTGAACATTTCATTCTAATTCGGTAGAATTATACCTCCGGTCGGTGAAGACCGTTGGACGATATTAAATATCGTACTTGTGGTAGGTAGTTTCAATTAAGAACCTCCTTGACAAGATTTCGCGGGTAAACCCGTTCTCTTTACTCGACCATCCAAGGCTGAATACGAACGTAAAGAGTGAATCATTTGGATAGAATTATCCGCATGATTAAAGTCGTCAATTCATGTTCCTGGAACAAGTGAAATTCAATTAAGAACCACACCATCGTTGCTTTCCAGTTGTCACGGGCTTGATTCGTATAGAATCTTGCAAGTTACCTACCAAGTGTTGTTTGAGGTTAACACTAGAAGGATTTTCACTCATCACTGTTAATAATACAAGGTTTTTAGCCAAGTATAAAATAAATTTGTTCCAAGTCTTTTCGAATTCATTACAAGTTGAAAGTGCGACTCAATTGTTCTTGGTGGAAAGTAAAAAGGTTAGGTTATCTATTTTAATCTAAAAGTGAAATGCGCAAAATAATAACCGTAAGCTAAAAGCAATTATGAAAATTTCGTTGAGTACAATTAAAGCTTTAAAAAATTAAACTAAAAATCACTAGAAAAACACTTCATTCGGTAAAAACAGCTCATTCGGGAAAATAGCTGGTTTGGAATATTCAACTGGTTCAGGAAAAAGGGCTTCGTTCGGGAAAACTAACTGGATCGGGAAAATAAGCTTCGTTCGGAATAATTTGTTCGTTTGGTAAAAATATGATTGATTCGGGAAAATCACTGGTTCGGTAAAATTAATTGGTTCGGGAAAAAGGCTTGTTCGGTAAAAATGAATGCTCGTTCGGGAAATGTGGATTCGTTCGGAATAAAATGCTCGTTCGGAAAAAATACTAGTTCGGTAAAACTAATTGGTTCGGAATAATTTATTTGTTCGGTAAAATGATTGGTTCGGGGAAATTAGTTCCTTCGGGATAATTTGCTTTGTTCGGTAAAAACTAGGAAAACAGAAAGCAAAGAACACGGGAAATGAATGCACAAATTTAACCAAAACTATCCAAATAAAACCCAAAGATTAAACCAAACTAACCACTAATCATCAACTAATGATAAACTATCCATCCAAATCAATAAAACTAACAATAAACACCAAAACAATCAAAACCCACTTGATTTTAGAAAACCAAAATCAACCAAGAACAAAACTTAAAAGCTTAGAATCATAAAGAAAAGAAGAACAAGATTAAAGGAAGGATTATATTAAAGATTAGAATTCAAAAACATGAAATTAAAGGGTAACTTACATGGAACTTAATGATGAAGGAAAGAAAAATGAAGGTGCCAAACACCCTAATGGTGTTCGCCTTAAAATTGAAAAATACAGAATAAAAAAATAAAGACTTGTTGCAAATATGTGAGGTTGGGTGCTATTTATAGGCCTTGTGATGAGTTGGTGAATGGGCTTTTCTCCATTCTTTTTGTCTTCTCGTCTCTTTAATAAAGTTGACGTTTTTGACTTCGATTCGTGATTTGTCGATGAATAAATTCAACTCGTATTTTAATTTCTTCATTTAATAGACTTGAGTTCTTCGACATATATAAATCTTCCGTCTTTGGTCCTTTTCTTCGATAAATCTTCAATTAGGCCCATTGACTTCAAATCTTTTGCACTCTTTGTCTTTTGACTTCGTCTTTTCTCGTTTTCTTCGATAAAAGCCCTTGATAGCCCATGTTTTCTTCCTTTTTCATCTTTTGGTCCTAAAACACAATAAAAACACAAACCACGCATAATTCCGAATTTTACGACATAAAATACACGTTTTGGTCTTGTTATTATTGGAAATAAGTGGTAAAAGGATAAGTGTTTTCACACTTATTAAATCCCCTACACTTGACCATTGCAATGCCCTCATGCAATGCACTAATTTCAAAGCACATATTACATTTCTTATCATAAATAACCCACCTTGGCCTTTATTAAATTCTAAACACTAAGGAAACTAAAAGAACAAAACAAGTAAAGAATTCAAAGACTTACATTGGGGTTTTAGGTTGTCATGAATGTTCATCATTCTCAAGTTTCACGTTCCCCATACCAAGCTTAAAAACAAGATCATTGTTATTATAAGTTAGCAAACTAACACGAATTCATGTGGCCCAATTATTTACTTAGACTCCCTTATTCCTATGTGTATCTCTTATATTTTATTATTGTCTTAAATGATCACGAGGATGCATTGTTTGAATTATTTCGATAGTTATTTAGGCTGAAAATAAAGTGGGACGATTTAATCAATAGTTAGCTAAAGGACAAAATCTTTTAAAACTGCTTCTCGGGACCTCATAAAGTTCATATCTTGGGATAACTTGCTTCACGGTTTGAGACCTTTATCGGACCGATATTTGGTAGCGACTTCATACTTCAAATATTGAGAGACGTTCTTGAAATTATGGTCTTCTCTTCATAATAGGAATTTCTTCACTTGAAGTTTTCGAGAGATTCTTCATATTTGGACCACGACTTCTTCATTTTTCTCCAATCTTTATTTTGGACTTTGATATACAACGATCCACCTCCTTTTAGGACTTGGATCTATTTATCCTCATACCTTGTTAGTGCTTTTTGGATAGACTTCTCCATGATCTTTTGGGGAGTATTTTCTTTTCGTCATGTGTCTCGATCCTTCATATTGATTTTTGATAAATGATTCTTCACATCACTTGGGATCTTTAGCAACAAAATGTAGCCCTCCTGCCTTGTTAGGGCCTTTTCAGACTCGCCAATCTTCGCATCCCGCTTCAATAAGTTATGCCTTGGCTATGAACTCTAATTAATACCGATCAACTTTTAAACGATCTTGTGCTAGAAGCTAAGTAACTTTTCAAATCGTACAACCTTATAATCAACTCACATAAATTCACGAAATAATACCAAACTTATAATTGACTCTATCATCTCTCGTTCTCCACAATTTAAAATCTCAAGAAATGAGACTCGTGGATGCTTAGCCAATTAAATAAAAGTTTTGGGTTTCCGAGTCATCTATAGGATCTTGAAAACTCTTAGACTTTTTCATGTTTGAATTCGCATTTTAAAGTTCCCTTGATAAACGACTCTCTAGGATCAATTATAGGAACTTGCGAAAAGTTCTTGTTCTTAACCCGTGAGAGTTAAGACTTTCGCGTTTTAAAGTTCCCTATATAAAAGCCTAGCAAAACTTGACTTAAACACGTTAAGGATATTAGCTAGAGTAAACTTAGATAAGTAAACTCGGGTTGAGTCAAAATATTCACGACTTTGAAAAATTTAAAACCACTTTATTAAAAATAAGAAAGAAAATAACGATAACAAAGGAAAATACTACTATACAACTAGGCCAAAATAGATTAAAAATTTTGAAAAATGTCGAAAAATTAAATTTTCTGGTTTAAATGAGGACAAATTCATGGAAAAGCCCACTTACTTCGATAGAAGTCCCCCCTACACTTAATATAAACATTGTCCTCAATGTTTAAGCATGTGGGAGTAAACTCCCCTACACTTAGGACATTGTGCACATTGTTTAAATCTTGCTAAGGAAAGGACAACTAGAGTGATTTCAATGTGAACATATAAGATATGAAATATTGAATAACGATAGTTTGAGATAGAACCAGGAAGACGGGTACACGGGATCATGGTTCGTCAAAGGATCTTTGAAGCTTTAATCCCTGCACATCATAAGGAACAAGACAACAAACACATACGGGGCTCCCCTACACTTATTATGAAAACGGTAAAGGATAGATCGCGGGTTGCCTCCCGAGAAGCGCTTGTTTTTGTTAACCGAGTGACGAGCCTGACTCGACCCAGAACTTAATTCAAGGGAAACGTGGTGAGGGATTGAATCATCTCATGAGAGATGTCCTCACCAAAGTACAACTTCACGCGCTGGCCATTCACCTTAAAATTGGGCCCATTTGGCTGAGAAAGCTTAATGGTGCCATATGGGAAGACTTTGGCGACGGTGAATGGACCAGACCAGCGGCTCTTCAGCTTTCCCGAGATAAATACCTTACAGTTGTGTTTAAAAGGTATATAATTTACGTATCAAGTACAACCTCATTAATTTGAGGGGGAGCTTGTGTAAATCATGAAGATAATTGGATTTGCATTTTTCTTCCCAAATATTCTTAAAGTTTCATTAAATCAATTGATATTAAAAACATCGATTATGTTAATATTTTTAATATGGGGGAGAAAATGTGATTTAATATTGAGATCATTTAATTCAATGGAATAACTTAATGTGTTGGCTCATTCCTACATATGTGAAATGTTTTTGAATATCGTGGCATATGTTAAGGGGGATCAAAATGGATTTGTACATCAAAGTGGATTTCATGGTGACGTATACTTACCCACAACATCTTAATTCACGACGGTGACGATTGTGGTGACATAAGGATGGTAGGATAGGTTAAAGTCCAATGATTCTTCTAGAACCGGAGGAATGTGCCCAAGGACGTTCCATAGCTAGAAATAGTAGTCCTTGGGAAAGATGGAGAAAGATTGTGAATGTAGCTGAATGCCGGCCAAGTACTTAAGTTAGCACTGGAACAATCAGAACAAGGTGCTAGTTATGACGTATTGGTAAGCATTGGAGGGGTTGAAGAATGAAAAAGAATTGTAAAGACAAAGGGTGAAAAGAAAACAACCATCCTTACAACCTTAGACAGAAACCGGGTCAACTCATATGTTATTGAAGATAGATGTCAAGGACCCAGTGATGCAATGCACAACCCATCCCAGCTAACTCAGATATCTCTCAAAAGATATTTGTTTTAATCACACGGAGACAACGCATTATCTATCGATTTATTCACTCTGAATATATTTATATTAAAAAGGTGGCACTCCTCTCCAGCCTCCAATCACTAAAAATACAAAATGCACGATCGAGTCTAGAGCCATTTGAGATCATCAAATATCTCATTAGGACACACTTCTATATTTCCTTGCTTCTTCACACACTATGGAAAGTAAGAAACATATTAAGAGTCCTATGCAAAATCTTCATGATCTTGCCTGAACATCCGAGTAATACAGAAGTATTTATAATGAAGATGGAAATCCTTCTTGTGTGAACATCAAAAAGCTCATGGTAGGTGACTTGTGCGATTCTTTATGAATCAAACTTGTGATAACTGGAAAGCAACAGTGGTTTAATTCTTAAGTGAATCTAAACACGTTCCAGACCTCTACGTAATATCTTAGTGATCTTGCCAGAACACTCAGAGTGGCATTGTTAAGTGTTTACAGTGATGAGTGGAAATCCTTCTAGTGTTAACATCAAACAACACTTAGTAGGTAAGATTCAATATGAATCAAGCTCGTGACAACTGGAAAGCAACTATCGTGCGATTCTTTAATGAGTCAAACTTGTTCTAGGAATAGGAATTGACGGCTTTAATCATGCGGATAATTTTATCCAAATGATTCACTCTTTATATTTGCAGTCAGCTTTGGACGGTCGAGTTAAGAGAACGGGTTTACCCGCGAAATCTTGTAAAGGAGGTTCTTAATTGAAACTACCTGCCACAAGTACGATATTTAATATCGTCCAACGGTCTTCACCGACCGGAGCTAAAATGCTACCTAATTAGGTTGAAATGTTTAAAGCCATTTCAATAGTGTCTATGTTTTTGTTGCTAATTGTCTTATGCAGCGTAACAAGACGGTGACATTTCGGTGTCCGAGAAGAAATCGTCCCCGCATGCTTATACTTTCTACACTTAATACTTCAACAAATTTAAGAAAGCCTAAAAGTCAAGTCTTCCGCTGTATCAAACTCTGAAGCTTTTTCCAAAGAAAGTCTCGGTCACATCATTGTTAGCATAGATCACGAGCTATAGACTATTTAGGAATTTGTAACTTGGAGTGACCTCCCTTAGGGGGAGATTGTTGGAAATAAATTTTTACGTATTTAGGAAGTGTAGGTCCACATTTTCTTATGATTGTACAAGTGTTTGATTGATCTAAATAGTGGGAGAGAGATGAAGAACTAGAGAGAGAAAGTTAGAGAGAGAAAGGAGATGATTAGAGAAAGAAAGACTTATTAAGTGAAATGTGAAATGAGAACTAATGAACAACCCTCCTAACATGCTAGGAGGGTGTATATATAGCCCACCCTACATGTGGGATTGATGGGCTATATTGTTTACATATTGGATCACGAGCCCAATCTACGTATAAATGGTTGGAGTGACCGATCCTTTCTAAATACGTAAAAACGTATTTTGTAACACCCCCAAATTTATACAACTCAGTTCAGCGGAAGACTAGTTGGTGTTACGGGTTAGCACATTACTCACATCATAGACAACGCATAAAAATCGCGTCGTTTAATAATAAATCATTTCCATTCATAAACATCAAAGTTACATAGGTCCCAAGTCATTACATTTCATACAAAGTTTTACAAAGTGTTTGAATGGAAAATATTGTTTAAGTGCGGGCCATGAATTCTTGTTGTCTTCCCGAGAATTACCTTCAAGTACCTGAGATAAAACATGTTAAAAGAAAAGGGTCAGCGATAACGCCGAGTGAATTCATAGAGTTTAATAAATTCCATCAATATAATATCAGTATAAAAGTATTACTGAAAATCGTTTTGTACAAATCGTTTTGATAGGCCATGAAATAGCCAAAATCATTTTATACAAATCCTTATCGAAAATCATAATATAGGCATTTGCCTTAAAAATCATTATACGAGCCAATGTCGTAATAAAACATCATACAATACGTCTTATGACGTTGTATAAAATCAAATAAAAACCGTTATATGAATATGGTTATGAAAACCAAAATACAATCATAATATCAATAGTATGACCCTGTATTGCTAGTCAGACAATACATCGTAATTCGAAGCGTCTATTAGTATTTCGTTAATTCGGATTATTATAAGCCGCATGACATTGTTACCTTACTAAACCAAAACGGGTAGCTAACCCGATACCAATTTTGCCCATCTAAAGTAGCGTGTCGTCACAAAGGTCACGCTATTGGAAATCTTCTCATACATAAATTCGCTTACCAATCAATGTGGCACGACGGGGATCAACCGTCAAGGCGCGAACTGGGGTGATCGTCCCCAAATAGTACTATTAAATGCATAAGCGTCTACCAACTCCCGGTAGTTCACAATTCATGCTAATGGGACTTTTAGTGACATAACCTAACTTTAATAATCCATTTAATTTCATCTATCGGGTCCATTAATCATTTATCGGGTCATACAATCGGGTCATTCAATCATTCGGGTCCAAAATCAATAAACAAACAATCGGGACAAATGGTGTCCAAACTTTTATAAAAACTAACATGTTATCTCTAATAACTGACTTTTAGTTGGTTCATAAATGGTTTTTGCTTGCAAGATCTTTCTTTGCGTTGCTCGTACCCAATTGATATATATCGTTGTTTCGTTCTCGGTATCTTCTCGAATCGATCACGGTCAATAGTGGAATCGTTGTTATTGGTGACTAAAAAGGGGGAGCTTTGGTCTAAATCTACTAGACTGATAAAGACAAGTAATAAAATTACTCTAGAAACTAGAAATGAAAATAAATCCAGACTTTAAATGAAACAGGAGAAAATACCTTATGAAAGATAAAACTGGAACTCTCTTATTCGGAATGTTTAGGGTTATGCGGAATGTACTGCTCCATTCGGAATGTTTCCTTTACTCGGAATAATTACTGCCATGCGGAACAAAAGTCTTATGCGGAAAAATCTTCTTACTCGGAATAATCCTTCTTATGCGGAAAGATGCCCTATTCGGAAAATAGGGTTCTATGCGGAATAATGAGGCTATTCGGAATATGGAATATTCCGAATAGAGGGAATGAAATCAGACTATGCGGAAAGGAGGGCAATTCGGAAAATATCTCTTATGCGGAATATTCGAAGAAAAAGCCTTATGCGGAAAAACTGTGAAAATCCTATTCGGAATAGTGCTGCTATGCGGAAAAAGAATCCTTACTCGGAATAACTGGTATTCCGAATAACAATGAAAATCTACAATCACTCGGAATAACTGAAATATTCCGAATAGCCAAGAAAATAACCTCTATTCTGAATAAACGAAATATTCCGAATTGTCACAATCCCAGATTCCCTATTCGGAATCTGGGCGAGATCAGAAGGTGTAGCGAAGAACAGGGGAGTTAACAGAACACGAAATCAAGGCCAAAAATCACTAAGTTTTTGATCCAAACTTTAACCAATTTTACCACTAATCTTTTACTCAAAGAAAACTTGAATCCAAACAACAAAAATCACAAAACCCACTTACTTTTGACAATCAAACCCAACGAATGAAATTTAAGAACTAAGAATCAAAAAGGTATGAAGAACAAGATGATGGAAAGATTAAAAGATGATTTGTATTAATGCATTAAGATTCAACAAAACAAGAAAAGATTAACTTACAAGATTGAAAGATAAATCAAACAAAGATTAAAACCACTCCTTAAGGGAGATGGTTCCTAAAAACTAGGAAGAAGAATAACTGAAAAGGAAGATGAGAGAGAGTTCGAATGTGTGAGTGGGAGGAGTATTTATAGGCTTCTCCCTTGGTTGGTGAGTGGGCTTTCTTCCCTTCTTTTTGTCTTCTCGTCTTTTCAGAAAAGTTGACGTTTTCGATTCTGATTCGGGATTTGTCGTCGATTAAATTCAACTCGTCTTTTAATTTCTTCGTTAAATAGACTTGAGTTTCTTCGACATGTGTAAATCTTCCGTCTTTGGTCCTTTTCTTCGATAAATCTTCAAATAGGCCCATTGACTTCAAATCTTTTGCATCTCTTGGACAATAGACTTCGTCTTCAATCTTTTTCCTTTATAAAACCCGTGCAATCCCATGTTTTCTCCAATATTTATCCGGTTGGCTCTGAAAACATAACAAATACACAAACCACGCATAATTCCAAACAAATGACATTAAATACGCGTTTTGGTCTTGTTTTAGCAAGAAATAAGTGGTAGAAAAGATGGGTGTTTACACACCTATCAAATCCCCTACACTTAACCATTTCCATGCCCTCATGCAATGCTTAGTGATAAAGCAACATTACACTTTTCTCATAATTAATTAACCTTGGCCTTATTCAAATACTACTAAACAAAAATTAAAGCACTAAGAGAAATTTAAAGTTAACAAAAGGATAGAACATAGCTAGGTGGGAATAATTCGTAAAGAGATCGAGGACTTACATTAGGGCTTTGGTGCTGCGAAGATTTATCACCCTCAAGTTTCACGTTCCCCAAACTAAGCTTAAAAACGAGATCATTGTTATTATAAGTTAGCAATTCAAACATTTACACACATGGCTTAATTAAATGCTTAAACTCCCTTATTCCTAGGTGTATCTCTTATATTTTATTTTTGTCTTAGAATGATCATGAAGATGCATTTTTGGACTTATTTCGATAGTTTATTTAGGCTGAAAGCAAAGTAGGACGATTTGATCAATAGTTAGCTAAAGGACAAAATCTCTTAAAACTGCTTCTCGGGATATCAGAAAGTTCATATCTTGGCATAACTTGGTTCACGATTTGAGACCTTTCTCGGGCCGATATTTGGCATGTACTTCATACTTCATATCTTCGAGAGACGTTCTTGAGATAATGGTCTTCTCATCATAATAGAGTTTCTTCACTTTGGAGACTTTTGAGGGGTACTCCAACTTTGTTGACCACGACTTCATGATTATTTCTTCAATCTCTAATTGGGATTTTGAGATACAACGATCCGCCTCCTTTTCGGACTTGGATCTATTTATCCTCATACCTTGTTAGGGTCTTTTTGGATAGACTTCTCCATCATCTTTGTGGGAGTTGATTGCTTTTCGTCGTGAGTCTTGATCCTTCATATTGATTTTGGGAATAATGCTTTTCACATCACTTTTGGATCTTCAGCAATAAAATTGAATCCTCATGCCTTGTTAGGGCCTTTTCGGACTCGCCAATCTTCGCGCCCTGCTTCATAAGTTATGCCTTGGCTATGAACTCTCGTCATTACCGAGCAACTTTTAAACGATCTTGGGCTAGAAGCTAAGTAACCTTTCAAATCGTACGACCTTACTTATTGCAGATAAATTATTAGCAAGTGATGGGAGAATAGGCAAATAATTACACCAAGTGAGCTTGTGCAAGAATACCGACTTATAATTGACTCTATCATTTCTCGTCCTCCACAATTTAAAGCCTTAAGTAATGAGACTCGTGGACACTTAGCCTAATAAACCAATTAAGGTCTACATGGTTAAGGATACTAGCTAGAATAAACTAGAATAAGTCTATTCGGGTTGAGTCAAAAGAAACGCAACGGGCCTAATATGTCAAAGATTTCAAAACTAGCTACACCATTTTATTAATATCTTTGACTTTATTGCGGGGTATATACATATGAAAGTAACGATAAAAATTTAAAAATTACGACAAAATGGCCAAAGTTGATTAAAAATTTGAAAAATGTTGAAAAGTATGATTTTCCGGTTAAATGAAGGCATTTTCATGGAAAAGTCCACTTAAAACTTCGATAGAAGTCCCCCCTACACTTAAGATAAACATTGTCCTCAATGTTTAAGCATGTGGGAAGGGTCTCCCCTACACTTATGACATTGTGCACGTTGGTTAACTCAAGTTAAGGAAAAGACGACTAAAGTGATCAATTTCAAATGTGAGTATGAAGAAAATTGAATCACGATAGTTGAGAGATAGAACCAGATTTTGGATAACATGGGATCACGGTTCTTCAAAGATTCCAAGAGTGCAATAATCCCTGTAATCACATCACCATCCAAAAACAAGCAACCTATATAGCTCCCCCTACACTTATGATGAAAAACGGGAAAGGGGGATAGATACTCGGGTTGCCTCCCGAGGAGCGCTTGTTTTTGTTTACCGAGTCGCGAGCCTGACTCGGTCCCGAACTAATTTAAGGGAAACGTAGTGAGGGATGGAATCATCTCCTTAGAGATGTCCTCACCAACGTACAACTTCAAACGCTGGCCATTCACCTTGAAGTTAGGCCCATTTGGCTGAGAAAGCTCAATGGTACCATAGGGAAAGACATTGGCGATGGTGAATGGACCAGACCAGCGGCTCTTCAACTTGCCTGAGAAGATCTTCAACCGAGAGTTAAAGAGTAAGACTTGATCACCAACGTTGAACTCTCGGTTCTTGATTTTAGCATCGTGGATAATCTTGGTCTTCTCCTTGTAAATCAATGAGTTCTCGTAAGCTTGATTCCTCAATTCTTGAAGCTCGTTGAGTTGAATCTTCTGAAAATCACCGGCTTTGTTGATGTCGAAGTTAGCCCACTTCAAGGCCCAGTATGCCTTATGTTCCAGCTCGATGGGGAGGTGGCAGGCTTTCCCGTACACAAGACGATAAGGTGTACAGCCAATCGGCGTCTTATAGGCGGTACGGAAAGCCCACAGAGCATCATCAAGTTTATCGGTCCACGAGGTACGATGCTCTCCCACAGTACGTTCCAAAATTCTCTTCAATCCACGGTTGGATATCTCGGCTTGACCGTTGGTTTGAGGATGATAAGCGGTGGAAAGACGGTGATTGACGCCGTACTTAGCCATGACTCTTGCAAATTGATCGTTGCAGAAATGAGTCCCGCGGTCACTGATAATAGCACGAGGAACACCGAAACGAGCAAACAGTTGTTTCAAGAAATTACAAACCACCCTCGCGTCGTTAGTGGGTAAAGCTTTTGCTTCAACCCATTTAGAAACGTAGTCGACAGCGACAAGGATGTATTTGTTGCCTTTAGAAGACGGGAATGGCCCCATAAAGTCGATGCCCCATACATCAAAGATTTCACATTCTTGTATGAAATTTTGAGGCATCTCATCTTTATGTGTAATCTTGCCTTGTTTTTGGCAAGCATCACAATGTTTAACCATCTCGTGAGCATCACGATAAATGGTGGGCCAATAAAATCCCGAGTCAAACACTTTTTTGGCGGTGTAGTTGGGACCAAAGTGACCACCGGTGGGTCCTTTGTGGCACGCTTGGAGAATATCAAAAGCTGCCGGTCCGTCAACACACCGACGAATAATCAAGTCAGCGCATTGTTTGAATAGAAAAGGGTCCTCCCAAAAGTAAGTCTTAACATCGTTCAAGAACTTCTTCTTTTGTTGGGATGTTAACCCTTTGATGAGAACACCACCCGCTAAGTAGTTTGCAAAATCGGCAAACCACGGGGTGCCATCAAGATTGGGATTTATAGACATTAAGGTTTCAAGGGGAAAAGAGTCATTGATCTCTTTGTTCGGATGGTCCCCTTGATATGGATCCTCAAGTCTGCTCAGATGATCCGCGGCCAGGTTTTCGGCTCCCTTCTTGTCACGAATTTCAATGTTGAATTCTTGAAGGAGCAAAACCCAGCGAAGAAGTCTTGGCTTAGAATCGTTCTTTGTCATCAAGTACTTCAACGCGGAATGGTCCGTGTATACGATGGTGGTGGATAAAACAAGATAGGGGCGAAATTTCTCAAAAGCATAGACAACAGCTAAAAGCTCTTTTTCGGTTGTCGTATAATGCAATTGAGCCCCCGTCATTGTTTTGCTAGCGTAGTGGATGGGTTGGAAGTGTTTATTCACACGTTGGCCCAAAACCGCACCAATAGCAAAGTCGCTAGCATCGCACATCAATTCAAAATGTAGCTCCCAATTAGGGGTAACCAAGACCGGTGCCTTAGTTAGCTTAGCCTTGAGAAGATTGAAGGCTTAGAGACACTCTTTAGAAAAGATAAAGGGAGTATCTTTTTCCAAGAGGTGGGTCATCGGGCGAGCGATTTTGGAGAAATCCTGAATGAATCTACGATAGAAGCCCGCATGACCCAGAAAGCTTCTCACACCCTTCACGGTTGAAGGTGGAGGTAATTTTGCTATGACATCAACTTTAGCACGGTCGACTTCAAGACCGGCTTTAGAGATTTTGTGTCCTAGCACAATGCCTTCTTTTACCATAAAATGGCATTTTTCCCAATTCAGAACAAGGCGAGTGTCTTCGCACCGCTTAAGCATGCGTTCCAAATTGGCAAGGCAAGTAGAGAAGGAATCCCCGAAGACCGAGAAATCATCCATGAAGACTTCCATGGTTTGCTCAACCATGTCATGGAATATAGCCAACATGCACCTTTGGAAAGTCCCGGGGGCATTGCATAAGCCAAAAGGCATTCTTTTATAAGCAAATGTGCCGTAGGGACAAGTGAATGTTGTCTTCTCTAGATCTTGGGGATCGATGGGTATTTGAAAATAACCCGAGAAACCATCCAGAAAGCAGTAATATTCATTACCCGCTAGACGTTCAAGCATTTGGTCCATAAAAGGTAGAGGGAAATGATCCTTTCTCGTGGCATCATTGAGTTTGCGGTAGTCTATACAAACTCTCCACCCAGTAACGAGACGGGTAGGAATTAACTCGTTGTTTGCATTGGGCACAACGGTGATTCCGCCTTTTTTAGGCACACAATAGACTGGACTGACCCATGGTGAATCCGAAATAGGGTAAATCATACCCGCATCAAGAAGTTTGATAACCTCTTTTTTGATGACGTCATGGATTTTAGGATTCACCCTTCTTTGGCTTTGAATAGTGGGCTTAAAGTCGTCCTCCATGAGAATTTTATGTGTGCAAAAGTGAGGATCAATTCCGCGGATGTCGGAGATTTTCCAAGCGATAGCTTTTTTATGCTTCTTCAACACAGCGACAAGTCGGGCTTTTTCGTCTTCTTTCAGATCCTTTGCGATGATGACCGGTAACTTCTCGTCGTCTTCTAGGAAAACGTACTCAAGATGAGGCGGTAGGTCCTTAAGCTCGAGAGTAGGAGGATCCTCAGTAGATGGTGAAACTAACGATGGATCATCATTAGTCACCTCTTTAGGAGTAGCAGGAGACAATGGGTCCTCATTGAGAAGTCTCTCAATAGTACGAATATCTTCATCCCAATTGGTGGACGAATTATCATACTTAATGTCGAGAGGACCCAAGCTAGCTTCGAACTCATCCAAGTCACTTTCTCCAAAAGGAGTAAATGCCGGAGCAATTGAGGCAACGGTCTCAACATTGGGTAGAGAAGAGAGAGTACTTTTGCAAGCATCATGAAAATGTTCTTCACAAGCCTCATCGAGAACATCAATAGCATTAACACTCTCATATGAATAAGGTTGCTGAGAAATCTTACCCATGTTGAAGACAATTTGATCGTCACCAACTCTCATGATTAATTCGCCTGCGGCTACATCAATGAGAGTGCGACCGGTCCTCAAGAATGGACGTCCAACGATTAATGGAACACGAGGGTCCATCTCGTAGTCAACGACGACAAAATCTGCCGGGAAGGTGAATTTGTCAACGCCAACGAAGACATCTTCGGCTATCCCTACTGGATAAGCAACCGTACGGTTGGCTAATTCCAAAGTCATTCGTGTGGGGACTAGCTCTGGGAGAGATAATTGCTTCCAAACACTTAAAGGCATTAAGTTAATACTGGCACCTAGATCGGCTAGGGCCATGCAATTCTCTACACCCGGAAAGTTGCACGGAATCAATAAGCGACCCGGATCACCAAGTTTGGTGGGCAATTTCCTTAAGAGCACTGCGGAGCAGTTCTCATTAAGTTCGGTCTGAGCAATGTCAAGAAGCTTTTCTTTATCACTTAGAAGATCTTTAAACATCTTAGCATATTTGGGCATGTGAGCGAGAGCCTCGGCAAAGGAGATGTTAAAATTCAATTGTTTAAACATTTTTAGGAAGTTTGAAACCTGAATATCATCCTTGCTCTTTTGCTTCTCTTTCCTCAACCTTGAAGGATAAGGTATATTGGATGAAGAAGAGGGCTTTAAAGGGATAGGATCACTCACAACCACGGGTGGTGGGGAAATGGGGATAGAAGGTGAAGGAGGTGGAGAAAGTTGCTCTTTTTCCTTGTTCACAATCACGGGTGGAGGTGTAGGAAGCTCGGGTTCCATATAACCTTTTCCACTACGAGTGGTGATTGCTTTCATCTCCCCTCTTGGATTTGCAACGGTATTACTCGGAAGAGTACCCGAAGAAGAGGGTTGATTACCTTGGATGAGCGAACCAATCATATCACGAAGGTGAAGAGCTTGATTATTAAAAGAGTTTTGCATGTTGGCATTAATAGCATCGCTGTGTTTGGCCATATCATTCCTTAGCTCGGCGCGAATATCGCTTCCTTGTTTCACCATGTCATTCTTCAAGTTGACAAATTGACTCTGAAGATTCGTCACCATCTCACGATTAGTCTTCATGAACGACTCGACGTCGGGATTCACTGCCATCGGTTGATTGAGAGGTGGAGCTTGGTAAGCTTGAGAATTTCCTTGAGTTTGGTAGGTATTTCTTTGGGATGGATATTGGTTTTGAGCACGAGGTTGGGATTGGTTGTTTCGGTTATAGATTTGTTGTTGGTTTTGGTTTACAGGAGGGAAACCGGGAGGTGCAAGATAATTGTTGGAACGATAACTTAGCAAGCTACGGTCTCCTTGAGGGCGAGCTTGATAGCCTCCCGTGGGATATGTACCGTATGCCGCGTTAACGTTTTCAGAATAACTGCCTTGAGTGGAAGGACAATCATTATAAGAATGAGGACCACCACATGTGTCACAAGAAATAGCAACGGCTTTAGCTTGTTGAAAGTGGTTTGTGGCCATGGCCATGAAATTCTTGTTCATTTCAGCAAGTTGTCGAGAAATTTCAGACATTTCAGGATTGGAGGTAGTAGAAGAAACATTGACTCTCGAGTTAGATCTTGAGGATGCGGATGAATCCCAATTCTTGTGGTGAGTAGTCATGTTTTCAATCAACTCTCGACACTCCTCTGGTCTCCTTTTCATAAAAGTACCACCGGCGGCGGCATTGATCGTGTCACGATCACGAAAGGTGAGACCATTGTAGAAGGTGTCAATGAGAGTGACGGGGAGCATATTGTGATTAGGACAGCGGTCGATCAAATCATTGTAACGTTCCCAAGCATCGAAAAGCGATTCATCATTCTCTTGCATAAATCCACTGATTTGGTTACGAAGGCTAGTGACCATGGATGGGGGAAAGTAGCGCGATAAAAAGCGTTGAGTCATGTCGTTCCATGTATGAATAGAATTCTTAGGAAGACGGTTAAACCATTTTTCGGCATGATGAGAAAGCGAGTGGGGAAAGAGTTGAAGGCGAAGGTCATCCATAGAAACACCGGGAGATTTCATGCTTTGGGTAATAGTGATGAATTTGTCGAGGTGTTTGTTGGCATCATCATCCGGAATTCCGCGAAATGGATTCGTTTGTACTTGCTGGATCATGTGATGCTTCAACGAAGACTCCTGAGCCGTGACATGCATCGGTGCAATCGGGCCTCCACGTCCGTTCATTGTGGGTTGACATAGCTCTTCCATGGTTCGTAAATCAGGTAGAAGGACATTGTTGTTGTTGTTGTTGTTGTTGTTTTGGGGGGGTGGAATATTGTTGTTGTTGTTTTGTACACCGGCCATGTCTAATTGTTCGAGAGTCTCGGGCTCTGAATAAGACGTGGATCGAGTACGCATACACTAAAAAGAAAATGCAAGAGAAAATATTTTTGGTTTTTATAGGTTTTATATTGTTTTTGTATTTTTGAAAATTTTATATTTTTATGGATTTTTGAAAATTTTTGTGCTTGAAAATAACGTTCCCGAAAGAACGGATCCCAAAATCCAATTTTTCTCACAAGAAACCGTTGATCCTTACGAAAAGAGCCGGCAGCGGCGCCATTTTAATAACTGACTTTTAGTTGGTTCATAAAAGGTTTTTGCTTGCAAGATCTTTCTTTGCGTTGCTCGTACCCAATTGATATATATCGTTGTTTCGTTCTCGGTATCTTCTCGAATCGATCACGGTCAATAGTGGAATCGTTGTTATTGGTGACTAAAAAGGGGGAGCTTTGGTCTAAATCTACTAGACTGATAAAGACAAGTAATAAAATTACTCTAGAAACTAGAAATGAAAATAAATCCAGACTTTAAATGAAACAGGAGAAAATACCTTATGAAAGATAAAACTGGAACTCTCTTATTCGGAATGTTTAGGGTTATGCGGAATGTACTGCTCCATTCGGAATGTTTCCTTTACTCGGAATAATTACTGCCATGCGGAACAAAAGTCTTATGCGGAAAAATCTTCTTACTCGGAATAATCCTTCTTATGCGGAAAGATGCCCTATTCGGAAAATAGGGTTCTATGCGGAATAATGAGGCTATTCGGAATATGGAATATTCCGAATAGAGGGAATGAAATCAGACTATGCGGAAAGGAGGGCAATTCGGAAAATATCTCTTATGCGGAATATTCGAAGAAAAAGCCTTATGCGGAAAAACTGTGAAAATCCTATTCGGAATAGTGCTGCTCTGCGGAAAAAGAATCCTTACTCGGAATAACTGGTATTCCGAATAACAATGAAAATCTACAATCACTCGGAATAACTGAAATATTCCGAATAGCCAAGAAAATAACCTCTATTCTGAATAAACGAAATATTCCGAATTGTCACAATCCCAGATTCCCTATTCGGAATCTGGGCGAGATCAGAAGGTGTAGCGAAGAACAGGGGAGTTAACAGAACACGAAATCAAGGCCAAAAATCACTAAGTTTTTGATCCAAACTTTAACCAATTTTACCACTAATCTTTTACTCAAAGAAAACTTGAATCCAAACAACAAAAATCACAAAACCCACTTACTTTTGACAATCAAACCCAACGAATGAAATTTAAGAACTAAGAATCAAAAAGGTATGAAGAACAAGATGATGGAAAGATTAAAAGATGATTTGTATTAATGCATTAAGATTCAACAAAACAAGAAAAGATTAACTTACAAGATTGAAAGATAAATCAAACAAAGATTAAAACCACTCCTTAAGGGAGATGATTCCTAAAAACTAGGAAGAAGAATAACTGAAAAGGAAGATGAGAGAGAGTTCGAATGTGTGAGTGGGAGGAGTATTTATAGGCTTCTCCCTTGGTTGGTGAGTGGGCTTTCTTCCCTTCTTTTTGTCTTCTCGTCTTTTCAGAAAAGTTGACGTTTTCGATTCTGATTCGGGATTTGTCGTCGATTAAATTCAACTCGTCTTTTAATTTCTTCGTTAAATAGACTTGAGTTTCTTCGACATGTGTAAATCTTCCGTCTTTGGTCCTTTTCTTCGATAAATCTTCAAATAGGCCCATTGACTTCAAATCTTTTGCATCTCTTGGACAATAGACTTCGTCTTCAATCTTTTTCCTTTATAAAACCCGTGTAATCCCATGTTTTCTCCAATATTTATCCGGTTGGCTCTGAAAACATAACAAACACACAAACCACGCATAATTCCAAACAAATGACATTAAATACGTGTTTTGGTCTTGTTTTAGCAAGAAATAAGTGGTAGAAAAGATGGGTGTTTACACACCTATCAATCTCCCTCGCGGGTTTATAAAGCATTTATAAAACATTTAAAAGAGTGCGAGGCTATGAACTCACGTTGATGTGGGAAGACGGTTATCGGCGATTCGGATGTACGGTGCGTGCTTCAATCACTGAAACCTAGACAAATAATACTCGGTCTTAGACTCATGTCCAATGACTTTATAAAAATAACAAGTATGTATACATATGATGATTATATATATATATGATGATCAAGTGGGTTTACATATTCTCGTTTACTCATTTTTATGTTATGTGTCGGTAACGTTTATACTAGTTCACTAGTTTTACCTATTTATGTATTTTAAGTCCAATAAACTTATTATAAGTTATTTAACTTATTTTAATCTATTTTGTACTTATATTATCAGTACATACACTTTCAAGTGGGGCCCAAATGGGTTAAGCCCAATAAGTTCTTTTTAGGAGTGTTTAACTTATTTAGTCCAATTATTAGCCCGATGTGTTTATTTAGCTCGTTAATGTCCGTATGCCCTATAGTTCGGGTTTTATCGGTTTTTACTTGTTATACATGTCTATATATCAGTATATAAGTTTTATAAAGTTTTCATTGGACGGGTCCAACCATTTAAGTTTTATTTAACAAAAACGTTAATTTTACGGCAATAGCCGAAAAAGTCGTAAAAATCATGTTTATAGTTTTATAACTTATAAAACTTAACAAGTTTCCATTTTTATCATTTATACACTTATTACACCTTTTATATATTTATATAAATAAGTTTTATAAGTTAGTGGGTTTTTATTTTACATTTTATATATTAAAATGTGAGTGCTTATATAATAGTATTATTCTTTAATTTCCAAAAATCTGATTTTTAACTTCATCTTCACCAAAACTGCCATATCTTGAGTTCTACATGGAGATAGAAGCTCAATTTTTTATCACATAAACTACATGATATGTGCTACATTTAACTCTTCTATAGCTACTGTTGAATCATCTTCTAAATATTTTCTAAAAATCGTCCAAAACAGTAACTTCAGATTTATACCCTAAACTTGTTTTGATCATATCTCACTCATTATCTTGATTCCATTGCATGGCCAACTCTCACATATGTACAAGACCCATAGCTTACTGTAAATCCATTATACTTCATCATTTTATCAGTTTAAACATATGGTTCTTTACTGTTTTATACAGCCATTAAATTTAACCAAGATTTTAACCTTGTTTCATATGGTTTTTCACCTTTTTAATCATGTTTATCAACAACAAATCCCCACATAACATTTTTATCATCATATAATCATCATAAATATATAAAATAGGAAATAAAATACATGTTTACATAATCAAAATATTAAGAAGATGAGGAGGACAATCTTTATACCACCAACTTGATGTAGGTTGTGATCAAAACATGGAATTTGTTGGAGAAACTTGTGATGCACCAAGACCATCTTCATAACCACCATGCTTCATGAACAACTTGTAGAAAATCAGCCTCTAGGCACCATAGAAACTCTTCCTTGGATGTTATAATTACCACCAATCAATAGGGCTTCAAATGAGCTTCATCATATGTAGAGATAACATATGAATTCATGGTAAATTTTGATCAAATTGGAGGTTTATGGAAGAAATGTGGGACGGCATATTTGGGTGAGAGAGAGAGAGTTGTGAGTTTTTGAGTGGTATTGCATGAGTGTGTGAGTGATAGATTGTTTTGCTAATGGTTTTGTTGTGTCAAAAGCTTAAAGTGTAAGCTAATGACATGTGTTATTAGTTTATATGAAAACTTGACACCAAGTTATCTTGGTGGAGTGGTTGTAGCCGGTTTTGAAGTGGGGTGGGACAAGTGTCCCACTTGTCTCATCCCATTTATTTACGGGTACTCCTCGATTCTAGTTTCCTCGATTTGCGTGCCCTCGGGTCGTTTTACGAAAAACGTTTTTATAAATTATGAATCAACGTCATAAAACGAATCTAATAAAAATTGTTTCATCAAAAACGGAGTTCGAAAACGTAAATACGTAATCCTAAGGTTTCCGGTTTAGTCGTAAAGGACGTTAAATAAAATCGTAAGTCCTAATCTCTTCTCGTAAATTTGTGAGTTTATGAACTAACACAAATTTAAAACTCCAAAATAATATTCACGGACAAATTTATTTTCTGAATTGTCGGACTGTCACCAAAGACGGTGTATGTAAACGTAAGCACGTAACGTTGAATCCTCAGGTTTAGACGCAGTCGATGCTACTCCGAGACGTAAATCCAAATTTATTCCCAAAAATAAGTGAGTTCATATTGTATCATTAAAATAATATTTTCAAATAATAATTGAGAATAAAATATCAATCGTAAATTGACGGATTGTCACAGCATTTACCCCTAAACAGGATCTTTGTCCTCAAAGATCATCTTACCTTACTACTCGCTTCTTATAGAGTTAAAGCCATGTGGGTATTTCCTCCACACTCGGTCTTTTCTCACAAGTGTAATCCATTATAATACGCGAGTTTCATCAAACATAACTACGGGAATAAGATCAGGCTTAATGTTGACTTACTTTCTCTATCCATGATGTTCACGGGTTTTTGATGAATGCAACTTTTCGCCGATCTAAGCTTTACTAAGAATAATCAGAATTTAACTTGATAGATATTCCATCAAGTGCGATTTACGAAACATAATTTACGCAGTCCTTGAAGTCCTAGGGTAGATCCAGATTATATGCCTTTCAAACCAATCTTTCACATCATCTCAATGGTCCCAAACAACGGGGACTTATATCCCATGATTTGTCAGATCATGAATTCATTTTTCCAAGTTTTAAAAATTGTGGCATAACTTCGCTACCCATTTGGCACTTCAAGATCTACATTTCACATTCATATAACCTCTTGCCCACTACCGGCAGTCAATAATCAAATCCTAATTTCAATAATCATCTCAGATTCCGCGGGTCGGGTATTTTGCAAGGATAGGTTTGCCATCATAGGAAACCTTAAACCTAAAAGACATGTCCAACACACAATGGGTGTATGTCGGATGTCTTTATCTCAACTCCTGCTTACAGATGCTCTAATATTCAGATCCTAACAAGATTCGATCTCAATCCTAATACGATGATTATCAATGATAATCTCTCCAAAGGAAAACGATTATACGGTCTATTACCAAAGGTCATTCATTCAATCATAAAACAACACTTATATTACCTTGTATCGTTACTTTACCTCGTCCCTTCGATTTGGGATGGTACATAGTACTCTCATCAAGGTTCGTTCTCAAGGATTTCTGAGCAAATCTCTAGAAATTCGATGCGAAGCGAGGATCTTGATATAGATGTTCGATACAGGCACACTATGTTTACATAATTCTTTTGCATTTATCATTAACGGGAATGATATTAGCAGATTTGGTCAGTCTGTCGACGATGACCCAAATCGAATCAAATTTAGATGATGACCTTTGCAATAGCTAAACGTTTACTAATGTATGAGGCGGTGTCTGCCTTCATAATTGCCATCAGTACAACCTCTTCAGACAAAGATACTTTGGTCAAAAATGACATACATATAATACTTATACTTACAAATTCCAACATAACTATATCTCATAATCCTCCATATCTAGGCAATCATAAGTGGCCTTTAAAATATTTAACGCTATCGGCTTCTCAATTCTAATGGTTCACATTAGCCGTGAAACCTTTCACTATTTATATTATCCTTCTTACAAACATCGTCTATTTTATATTGTTCGGCACTTTATTTTTGCACCTTCATTATTAAGGGAACATGTCCTAACTGGTTCTTTATCTTTTCTACATAATGTGTCGGTATCTATATTCATTTTTCCTGATGATATAATTATCATGTCCATATTTATTCAAAAATTATTTCTTCACGTTTTCTGAATTTTAGTTTCTTCTCAACTATCATCTTTATCAGTTTTTCTCAATCCGACGTTTAAAGCGTCGATAATTATTATAATTAATTAAATAATTATTAGTTAATTTTTATGAAGCGTATACGTAAAAGTTTTAAATTTCTTAGTTCGACCAATTATATAAAATGCTCAAAATAAATTTGAGTTTAATTAACAAGATTTTCGTTGATTTATCGAAAATAATTAATAAGGTTCGTAAATGTTCGAAAAACCTTTGTTCATACTTTGGTCAAAGTTTTATTAGTTGAAAAGCAAAAATTGTCGTTTTAAGTTTTCAAGTTATGGTTCAAATGGTTTTCCTCAATCCTTTTTAAGTTATCTGGAGGTATACACAAACATTTACCCCTAAACAGAAGTTTAGTTAAATGGTTTGTGTATAAGGGAATAATCCCTTTTAAAATCCTTTGTTAAAACATTTGTCAAAACATATTTCCATTTTCTTAATACTCAAAGTCCTAAAAGGGCTCTTAGTCTTTAAAGAGTCGATATATTCCATCATCTATTAATCACATGGTTAAATCATATAAAGGTTCAAGTCTTTAATCACGTGTTAATTATTCAAGGTTCATGTTTACACTGTTTGGCCAATTCAGGGCAATCTATAATTAATTATTAACTCCTTTCTATTCTCATAAATAAACAAATAGTTCTTAATGATCACGAACATGAATTTATCAAATTACAGCCTACACACGTGATTCATCATAATTATGAATACTACATGTGCATTGTCAATCCAAACGACATCACGTGGAACTCATAATGTTCATTACAAGCACCGGATGTAGTGATTGGAATAGATAATCTCTTTCGCAGATGCGAAGTTGATGATAACCATGCTATGGATCAAATTTGCTAGAACCTTGTAAATGATCGAACAATTCTTCCATTTCGAGTTATGGATATCGTTTTCGTTTGTCAATTTACTCAGTCACAGTAATCTATACATGTAAGGAAAGATAACACCATAGCTCTTCAGGATGACAGGCTTGGTATAATAAAATCTTTCTCCGATAACTTTCTCAGTTGTACGGTAATTCCTTAAATTCAGATGGTGCTGACGTACAGTGCACAAGCCACAAGTGCAGCACCGGAAATATAATCAATACCAATTTCAACTTGCCTTAATGGCGAAAGTTTAGGTAATCCATCAACAAATACCTCCTAAAGTTTCAGATAACATAAACATCTTTTAATACCTTCATTTTAAGTTCTTTCTAGATTATAATATCTATGACTAGTTCACAACCATTCACGGTATAATTTCAATTCCAAATATAGGATATCGTCATCTACCAATAATTATTTATATCACTTTTGATGATCAACATCTTATCTCTTTAGGGGAATTCTACTCGAGTTCCCATCGATTAAGACAATATCGTCATGTCATCATCAATCAATCCATTCTACCGGCATTATCAACTTTTCAGTTTCATTGCCGTCGATAAGATGTGAACTTCTCAAAAGACTAATAATAACTCATAATCCTTCACAAATTCAAGGATATATGTAGACACAACTACCATCTAAATAGTAAGGTCAACACATAATCTACGCGAGAGAATTTCAAATCAGATTCAGACGAAAACATTTAACGAATATGAATATATCCCATGTTTTCATAATTTGAGTACGCATTCGAAAGCTCCTCGGATCGTTACCCAGGTCATTCAAATGAAACCAAATCAAAAGAAATGATAGGAACGTCGATACATCCAGTCGGGTATCAACACTCGGTAATCAGATACTTTTCCTAAGAATCTCACTACGGGAGAATTGGACAAGAAAGAATTGTCAATTGTCAAATAAGACAATTTCCACAGATGAGTAAATTCGACTCAAAAGAATAGATGGCACGGGCACATATGTAGATGTCTCTAACATTATGTTCCTATTTTTCACTTCTTGCAGATCTCATAAAAATTAATCTTTCACAATCTTCAAAGAAAATGTAGTGTTTATTAATTAGTTTTATGGTGACTACTAATCAGTCTTGCATGGTCCATTCCAAATTGTATGTAGGCGCGCAACTATATACAATTTCAAGATTAACGATGCAATACTCAGTTCGTCAAAATTTTATCATCATAAAAACATTTTCATGCTTAATTCTTTAAATAAGAATCAAAAATAAATTTACAAATATTTCCTTTGTTATGAAAACAATTAGGTTTCCAAAAGCGTTTCTTAAAAAACTTTACTTTGATAACAATCACTTATAAATCTTACTTCGAATAATCCTTATAGTGATGAAAATTAAATTTCTCAAAGGATATTGTTTTAACTTTATAAAAACAATGTGTGATCTGCAGAAGAGTGATGAAAGCTTGTTCACCAAGAACTAACTACGATATGATAGGAAATGAGCTTAGCCAATTAATCATGAGGTTCATGATCTCGATGGCACTCAAAAAGAATAATCCACAACGTAACTCAAATCAAGATGAGTACTTGTTCAATGGTTGCATCACTAATGCGAACACTAGGATGAAGCAAGAAAAGATAGATATCATCGATACATGTAGAATTTAGCAATCAAAGGTAGTCTTTTCATTAATCACAAACAAGTCAAAATTGTACCGTAACACATTACGTGTCACTATGTCATACAATTCTCAGAACTCATCCTACCAACTGATATCTCAGTTAAGTTAGGGATTTTTAAAAGATACCACAATGAATACTAATCTACAAGAGTCATTAGGTGTTCCGCATGTCCCGGAAGATCCATCGGTCCCAATTCAGAAGAAGATTTCTTCAATTTATTTCTTGGACACTGGGCATCCTCGTCAGTGGACAATGGCCTAGGAACAACCTTTAACGCAAACTAACAATCAATTAAAACCTTATAATTCAATCATAAAACTTAACGACTTCTATTTATAATCTCATATTCCATATGGGTTAAATTTTACTTTAACCAATTTTATACTCAATTCAATATCCTACCTCATATTCCAATACTTTCAATCTTATTCTTCGGCCTTGTAAAGGCAATACAATCTCAATATGAATCAACACTTAATTTCCAATCCTATTAGCTCTTACAACAACAATTATCAAATGAGTCATTAATATGAAATGACTTGATCATTCAACTAGACTTCTCGGAAAGGTATTAGTGGCATGAGGCTTTTGGGTAATGGTTCCAATAACAGCCTCAAGTGCAACATTCACCCTTTCGATTTCAAATTTAAGAATTGGATGACAACGAATCAGATGACATCTTCCTAGGTGGTAACGTTTTGTCAAACTCCACTCTATAAGGAAAGATCGTCATGATATCGATATCAGATTTAATCTCGCCAATTCTTTCTCAATATCACAATCAACTAATATCTACATTTCTACGAATATCAACCATTTGTTGGGATTATAAATATCCACAACTTGGTTTAGATCTAGGATAGCTAGAATTCCTACGAGAATAGCTTCGATTAATTTACTAAGGAATTTAGGGTTTCTTGTGACAATCGACGCCGTATAAATACCTCGTATAAAAATCAAAATAATCATCAAACAATCATGTAATAAAATTACATCATATATATATATATATAATCCAAGTTATATATATATTAAAATAACACTTCTCAGTCTTGGCCTTGTCGGTAACTCGGGAATTCTTCGGCACCGTTATAGTCAAAAGATTTTTAGACATTTTTAGAAAAAGGTTTATAGTTAAAAGATTTTGAAATGTTTTATTCAAAACCTTAGTTTTAAAAATCTTTCGTTCTCTATAACGAGAGCTCTGGTACCAAACTGTAACACCCCCAAATTTATACAACTCAGTTCAGCGGAAGACTAGTTGGTGTTACGGGTTAGCACATTACTCACATCATAGACAACGCATAAAAATCGCGTCGTTTAATAATAAATCATTTCCATTCATAAACATCAAAGTTACATAGGTCCCAAGTCATTACATTTCATACAAAGTTTTACAAAGTGTTTGAATGGAAAATATTGTTTAAGTGCGGGCCATGAATTCTTGTTGTCTTCCCGAGAATTACCTTCAAGTACCTGAGATAAAACATGTTAAAAGAAAAGGGTCAGCGATAACGCCGAGTGAATTCATAGAGTTTAATAAATTCCATCAATATAATATCAGTATAAAAGTATTACTGAAAATCGTTTTGTACAAATCGTTTTGATAGGCCATGAAATAGCCAAAATCATTTTATACAAATCCTTATCGAAAATCATAATATAGGCATTTGCCTTAAAAATCATTATACGAGCCAATGTCGTAATAAAACATCATACAATACGTCTTATGACGTTGTATAAAATCAAATAAAAACCGTTATATGAATATGGTTATGAAAACCAAAATACAATCATAATATCAATAGTATGACCCTGTATTGCTAGTCAGGCAATACATCGTAATTCGAAGCGTCTATTAGTATTTCGTTAATTCGGATTATTATAAGCCGCATGACATTGTTACCTTACTAAACCAAAACGGGTAGCTAACCCGATACCAATTTTGCCCATCTAAAGTAGCGTGTCGTCACAAAGGTCACGCTATTGGAAATCTTCTCATACATAATTTCGCTTACCAATCAATGTGGCACGACGGGGATCAACCGTCAAGGCGCGAACTGGGGTGATCGTCCCCAAATAGTACTATTAAATGCATAAGCGTCTACCAACTCCCGGTAGTTCACAATTCATGCTAATGGGACTTTTAGTGACATAACCTAACTTTAATAATCCATTTAATTTCATCTATCGGGTCCATTAATCATTTATCGGGTCATACAATCGGGTCATTCAATCATTCGGGTCCAAAATCAATAAACAAACAATCGGGACAAATGGTGTCCAAACTTTTATAAAAACTAACATGTTATCTCCCTCGCGGGTTTATAAAGCATTTATAAAACATTTAAAAGAGTGCGAGGCTATGAACTCACGTTGATGTGGGAAGACGGTTATCGGCGATTCGGATGTACGGTGCGTGCTTCAATCACGGAAACCTAGACAAATAATACTCGGTCTTAGACTCATGTCCAATGACTTTATAAAAATAACAAGTATGTATACATATGATGATTATATATATATATATGATGATCAAATGGGTTTACATATTCTCGTTTACTCATTTTTATGTTATGTGTCGGTAACGTTTATACTAGTTCACTAGTTTTACCTATTTATGTATTTTAAGTCCAATAAACTTATTATAAGTTATTTAACTTATTTTAATCCATTTTGTACTTATATTATCAGTACATACACTTTCAAGTTTGGCCCAAATGGGTTAAGCCCAATAAGTTCTTTTTAGGAGTGTTTAACTTATTTAGTCCAATTATTAGCCCGATGTGTTTATTTAGCTCGTTAATGTCCGTATGCCCTATAGTTCGGGTTTTATCGGTTTTTACTTGTTATACATGTCTATATATCAGTATATAAGTTTTATAAAGTTTTCATTGGACGGGTCCAACCATTTAAGTTTTATTTAACAAAAACGTTAATTTTACGGCAATAGCCGAAAAAGTCGTAAAAATCATGTTTATAGTTTTATAACTTATAAAACTTAACAAGTTTCCATTTTTATCATTTATACACTTATTACACCTTTTATATATTTATATAAATAAGTTTTATAAGTTAGTGGGTTTTTATTTTACATTTTATATATTAAAATGTGAGTGCTTATATAATAGTATTATTCTTTAATTTCCAAAAATCTGATTTTTAACTTCATCTTCACCAAAACTGCCATATCTTGAGTTCTACATGGAGATAGAAGCTCAAATTTTTATCACATAAACTACATGATATGTGCTACATTTAACTCTTCTATAGCTACTGTTTAATCATCTTCTAAATATTTTCTAAAAATCGTCCAAAACAGTAACTTCAGATTTATACCCTAAACTTGTTTTGATCATATCTCACTCATTATCTTGATTCCATTGCATGGCCAACTCTCACATATGTACAAGACCCATAGATTACTGTAAATCCATTATAATTCATCATTTTATCAGTTTAAACATATGGTTCTTTACTGTTTTATACAGCCATTAAATTTAACCAAGATTTTAACCTTGTTTCATATGGTTTTTCACCTTTTTAATCATGTTTATCAACAACAAATCCCCACATAACATTTTTATCATCATATAATCATCATAAATATATACAATAGGAAATAAAATACATGTTTACATAATCAAAATATTAAGAAGATGAGGAGGACAATCTTTATACCACCAACTTGATGTAGGTTGTGATCAAAACATGGAATTTGTTGGAGAAACTTGTGATGCACCAAGACCATCTTCATAACCACCATGCTTCATGAACAACTTGTAGAAAATCAGCCTCTAGACACCATAGAAACTCTTCCTTGGATGTTATAATTACCACCAATCAATAGGGCTTCAAATGAGCTTCATCATATGTAGAGATAACATATGAATTCATGGTAAATTTTGATCAAATTGGAGGTTTATGGAAGAAATGTGGGACGGCATATTTGGGTGAGAGAGAGAGAGTTGTGAGTTTTTGAGTGGTATTGCATGAGTGTGTGAGTGATAGATTGTTTTGCTAATGGTTTTGTTGTGTCAAAAGCTTAAAGTGTAAGCTAATGACATGTGTTATTAGTTTATATGAAAACTTGACACCAAGTTATCTTGGTGGAGTGGTTGTAGCCGGTTTTGAAGTGGGGTGGGACAAGTGTCCCACTTGTCTCATCCCATTTATTTACGGGTACTCCTCGATTCTAGTTTCCTCGATTTGCGTGCCCTCGGGTCGTTTTACGAAAAACGTTTTTATAAATTATGAATCAACGTCATAAAACGAATCTAATAAAAATTGTTTCATCAAAAACGGAGTTCGAAAACGTAAATACGTAATCCTAAGGTTTCCGGTTTAGTCGTAAAGGACGTTAAAATAAAATCGTAAGTCCTAATCTCTTCTCGTAAATTTGTGAGTTTATGAACTAACACAAATTTAAAACTCCAAAATAATATTCACGGACAAATTTATTTTCTGAATTGTCGGACTGTCACCAAAGACGGTGTATGTAAACGTAAGCACGTAACGTTGAATCCTCAGGTTTAGACGCAGTCGATGCTACTCCGAGACGTAAATCCAAATTTCTTCCCAAAAATAAGTGAGTTCATATTGTATCATTAAAATAATATTTTCAAATAATAATTGAGAATAAAATATCAATCGTAAATTGACGGATTGTCAAATATTTCCAACAATCTCTCCCTAAGGGAGGTCACTCCAAGTTATAATGTCCTAAATAATCTATAGCTCGTGATCTATGCTAACAATGATGTGACCAAGACTTTCTTTGGAAAAACGTATTTCCAAACAATCTCCCATAAGGGAGGTCATACCATTTTACAAAATCTTAAACCTAGCATACTATGCTTGAGTCTTCGATCTTGTTCTTGTAAATATGCAGATGAGATCTTTGACTTTATTCTTGAGCATGTTTACTTGCCTTGACCTTGTTCATTCAGCACTTGTGAAATTTGCCTCCTCGTGACTTCATGTCCCACATACTTATACTTTATAAATTCTTGAAAGCTTCCGAGTTTGATACAGCGGAAGACTTGACTTTTAGGATTTCTTGAATTTGTTGAAGTATTAAGTGCATACAGTATAAGCATGTGTTGACGACTTCTTCTGGATTATACACCGCAATGCCACCTTCTGGTTACGCTGCATAAGACAGTTAGAAACAAAACATATAACCGGATGAAATGGCCTTGAACATTTCATTCTAATTCGGTAGAATTTTACCTCCGGTCGGTGAAGACCGTTGGACGATATTAAATATCGTACTTGTGGTAGATAGTTTCAATTAAGAACCTCCTTGACAAGATTTCATGGGTAAACCCGTTCTATTTACTCGACCATCCAAGGCTGACTACGAACGTAAAGAGTGAATCATTTGGATAGAATTATCCGCATGATTGAAGTCGTCAATTCATGTTCCTGGAACAAGTGAAATTCAATTAAGAACCACACCATCGTTGCTTTCCAGTTGTCACGAGCTTGATTCGTATAGAATCTTGCAAGTTACCTACCAAGTGTTGTTTGAGGTTAACACTAGAAGGATTTTCACTCATCACTGTGAATAATACAAGGTTTTTAGCCAAGTATAAAATAAATTCGTTCCAAGTCTTTTCAAATTGATTACAAGTTGAAAGTGCGACTTAATTGTTCTTGGTGGAAAGTAAAAAGGTTAGGTTATCTATTTTAATATAAAAGTGAAATGCGCAAAATAATAACCATAAGCTAAAAGCAATTATGAAAATTTCGTTGAGTACAATTAAAGCTTTAAAAAATTAAACTAAAAATCACTAGAAAAACACTTCATTAGGTAAAAAGAGCTCATTCGGGAAAATAGCTGGTTTGGAATATTCAACTGGTTCGGGAAAAAGGGATTCGTTCGGGAAAACTAACTGGATCGGGAAAATAAGCTTCGTTCGGAATAACTTGTTCGTTCGGTAAAAATGAGATTGATTCGGGAAAATCACTGGTTCGGTAAAATTAATTGGTTCGGGAAAAAGACTTGTTCGGTAAAAATGAATGTTCGTTCGGGAAATGTGGATTCGTTCGGAAAAAATGCTCGTTCGGAAAAAATACTTGTTCGGTAAAACTAATTGGTTCGGAATAATTAATTGGTTCGGTAAAATGATTGGTTCGGGGAAATTAGCTCGTTCGGGATAATTTGCTTTGTTCGGTAAAAACTAGGAAAATAGAAAGCAAAGAACACGGGAAATGAAAGCACAAATTTAACCAAAACTATCCAAATAAAACCCAAAGATTAAACCAAACTAACCACTAATCATCAACTAATGATAAACTATCCATCCAAATCAATAAAACTAACAAAAACACCAAAACAATCAAAACCCACTTGATTTTAGAAAACCAAAATCATCCAAGAACAAAACTTAAAAGCTTAGAATCATAAAGAAAAGAAGAACAAGATTAAAAGAAGGATTATATTAAAGATTAGAATTCAAAAACATGAAATTAAAGGGTAACTTACATGGAACTTAATGATGAAGGAAAGAAAAATGAAGGTTCCAAACACCCTAATGGTGTTCGCCTTAAAAGTGAAAAATACAGAATAAAAAATAAAGACTTGTTGCAAATGTGTGAGGTTGGGTGCTATTTATAGGCCTTGTGATGAGTTGGTGAATGGGCTTTTCTCTATTCTTTTTGTCTTCTCGTCTCTTTAATAAAGTTGACGTTTTCGACTTTGATTCGGGATTTGTCGATGAATAAATTCAACTCGTCTTTTAATTTCTTCATTTAATAGACTTGAGTTCTTTGACATATATAAATCTTGCATCTTTGGTCCTTTTCTTCGATAAATCTTCAATTAGGCCCATTGACTTCAAATCTTTTGAACTCTTGGTCTTTTGATTTCGTCTTTTCTCGTTTTCTTCGATAAAAGCCAGTGATAGCCCATGTTTTCTTCCTTTTTCATCTTTTGGTCCTAAAACACAATAAAAACACAAACCACGCATAATTCCGACTTTTACGACATAAAATACACGTTTTGGTCTTGTTATTATTGGAAATAAGTGGTAAATGGATAAGTTTTTTCACACTTCTTAAATCCCCTACACTTGACCATTGCAATGCCCTCATGCAATGCACTAATTTCAGAGCATAGATTACATTTCTCATCATAAATAACCCACCTTGGCCTTTATTAAATTCTAAACACTAAGGAAACTAAAAGAACAAAACAAGTAAAGAATTCAAAGACTTACATTGGGGTTTTAGGTTGTCATGAATGTTCATCATTCTCAAGTTTCACGTTCCCCATACCAAGCTTAAAAACGAGATCATTGTTATTATAAGTTAGCAAACTAACACGAATTCATGTGGCCCAATTATTTACTTAGACTCCCTTATTCCTAGGTGTATCTCTTATATTTTATTATTGTCTTAAATGATCACGAGGATGCATTGTTTGAATTATTTCGATAGTTATTTAGGCTGAAAATAAAGTGGGACGATTTAATCAATAGTTAGCTAAAGGAAAAAATCTTTTAAAACTGCTTCTCGGGACCTCATAAAGTTCATATCTTGGCATAACTTGCTTCACGATTTGAGACCTTTCTCGGACCGATATTTGGTAGCGACTTCATACTTCAAATCTTGAGAGACGTTCTTGAAATTATGGTCTTCTCTTCATAATAGGAATTTCTTCGCTTGAAGTTTTCGAGAGATTCTTCATATTTGGACCACTACTTCTTCATTTTTCTCCAATCTTTGTTTTGGACTTTGATATACAACGATCCGCCTCCTTTTAGGACTTGGATCTATTTATCCTCATACCTTGTTAGTGCCTTTTTGGATAGACTTCTCCATGATCTTTTGGGGAGTATTTGCTTTTCGTCGTGTGTCTCGATCCTTCATATTGATTTTTGATAAATGATTCTTCACATCACTTGGGATCTTTAGCAACAAAATGTAGCCCTCCTGCCTTGTTAGGGCCTTTTCGGACTCGCCAATCTTCGCATCTAAGTTATGCCTTGGCTATGAACTCTAATTAATACCGATCAACTTTTAAACGATCTTGTGCTAGAAGCTAAGTAACTTTTCAAATCGTACAACCTTATTTATTGCAGATAAATTTATTAGCAAGCGATGGGAGAAAAAGCTTATAATCAACTCACATAAATTCACGAAAGAATACCAAACTTATAATTGACTCTATCATCTCTCGTTCTCCACAATTTAAAATATCAAGGAATGAGACTCGTGGATGCTTAGCCAAATAAAGAAAAGTTTTGGATCTTCGAGTCATCTATAGGATCTTGCAAACTCTTATAATTTTTCATGTTTGAATTCGCATTTTAAAGTTCCCTTGATAAACGACTCTCTAGGATCAATTATAGGAACTTGCGAAAAGTTCTTGTTCTTAACCCGTGAGAGTTAAGACTCTCGCGTTTTAAAGTTCCCTATATAAAAGCCTAGCAAAACTTGACTTAAACACGTTAAGAATATTAGCTAGAGTAAACTTAGATAAGTAAACTCGGGTTGAGTCAAAATATTCACGACTTTGAAAAATTTAAAACCACTTTATTAAAAATAAGAAAGAAAATAACGATAACAAAGGAAAATACTACTATACAACTAGGCCAAAATAGATTAAAAATTTTGGAAAATGTCAAAAAATTAAATTTTCCGGTTTAAATGAGAACAAATTCATGGAAAAGCCCACTTACTTCGATAGAAGTCCCCCCTACACTTAATATAAACATTGTCCTCAATGTTTAAGCATGTGGGAGTAAACTCCCCTACACTTAGGACACTGTGCACGTTGTTTAAATCGTGCTAAGGAAAGGACAACTAGAGTGATTTCAATGTGAACATATAAGATATGAAATATTGAATCACGATAGTTTGAGATAGAACCAGGAAGACGGGTACACGGGATCACGGTTCGTCAAAAGTCATCGAGAATGGATCTTTGAAGCTTTAATCCCTGCACATCATAAGGAACAAGACAACAAACACATACGGGGCTCCCCCTACACTTATTATGAAAACGCTAAAGGATAGATCGCGGGTTGCCTCCCGAGAAGCGCTTGTTTTTGTTAACCGAGTCACGAGTTTGACTCGACCCAGAACTTAATTCAAGGGAAATGTGGGAAGGGATTGAATCATCTTATGAGAGATGTCCTCACCAAAGTACAACTTCACGCGCTGGCCATTCACCTTAAAATTGGGCCCATTTGGCTGAGAAAGCTTAATGGTGCCATATGGGAAGACTTTGGCGACGGTGAATGGACCAGACCAGCGGCTCTTCAGCTTTCCCGAGAAGATCTTCAACCGAGAGTTAAAAAGTAAGACTTGATCTCCAACGTGGAACTCTCGGTTCTTAATCCTAGCATCATGGATGATCTTGGTCTTCTCCTTGTAGATCAACGAGTTCTCATAAGCTTGATTCCTTAGTTGGTTGAGCTCGTTGAGTTGAATCTTCTGAAGATCGCCGGCTTTGTTGATGTCGAAGTTAGCCCACTTCAAGGCCCAGTATGCCTTATGTTCTAGCTCGATCAGGAGGTGGCATGCTTTCCCGTACACAAGACGATAAGGTGTACAACTAATCGGGGTCTTATAAGTGGTACGGAAAGCCCACAAAGCATCATCTAATTTATCGGCCCAAGAGGCGCGATGCTCTCCCACAGTACGCTCCAGAATTCGCTTCAATCCACGGTTAGATACCTCGGCTTGCCCATTAGTTTGGGGGTGATAAGCGGTGGAAAGACGGTGACAGACGCCGTAATTAACCATGACTCTTGCAAATTGATCATTGCAAAAATGAGTCTCGCGGTCACTGATGATAGCACGAGGAACACCGAATCGAGCAAAAAGTTGCTTCAAAAAGTTCACAACCACCCTCGCATCGTTCGTAGGGAGAGCCTTAGCTTCAACCCATTTGGATACGTAGTCAACGGCTACGAGGATGTACTTGTTCCCTTTAGATGATGGAAATGGCCCCATAAAGTCGATACCCCATACATCAAAGATTTCACATTCTTGTATGAAATTTTGAGGCATCTCATCTTTATGTATGATCTTGCCTTGTCTTTGACAAGCATCACAATGTTTAACCTTTTCATGAGCGTCATGATAAATGGAGGGCCAATAAAATCCAGAGTCGAATACTTTCTTTGCGGTGTAATTGGGACCAAAGTGACCACCGGTGGGTCCTTTATGGCAAGCTTCAAGAATTTGTACCACTGCCGGCCCATCAATACATCGACGAATGACAAGATCCGCACATTGTTTGAAAAGGTAAGGGTCGTCCCAGAACTAATGTTCAATATCTTTAAAGAACTTTTTCTTTTGTTGGGATGTTAACCCTTCCTTGAGAATTCCACCCGCTAAGTAGTTTGCAATGTCCGCAAACCAGGGGGTGTCATCAAGATTTGGATTGATAGACATTAAGGCTTCAAGGGGAAAAGAGTCATTGATCTCTTGATTCGGATGATCCCCTTGATAAGGATCCTCAAGTCTACTTAGATGATCCGCGGCTAGGTTTTCGGCTCCCTTCTTGTCACAAATTTCAATGTTGAATTCTTGAAGGAGCAAAACCCAACGAAGAAGTCTTGGCTTAGAATCTTGCTTAGTCAACAAGTACTTCAACGCGGAATGATCGGTATACACAATGGTGGTGGAAAGGACAAGATAGGGGCGGAATTTTTCAAAAGCATACACTACCGCTAAAAGCTCTTTTTCGGTAGTGGTATAATATAATTGAGCCCCCGTCATTGTCTTGCTAGTGTAACAGATTGGTTGGAAGTGTTTGTTCACTCTTTGTCCCAAAACCGCTCCAATAGAAAAGTCGCTAGCATCACACATCAATTCAAAAGGTAGCTCCCAATTAGGGGTAACCAAGACCGGTGCCTTAGTTAGCTTATCCTTGAGAAGATTGAAGGATTCAAGACACTGTTTAGAAAAGATGAAAGGAGTATCTTTTTCCAAGAGGTGGGTCATTGGGCGAGCGATTTTAGAAAAATATTGAATGAATCGACGATAGATGCCTGCATGACCAAGGAAACTTCTCACACCCTTCACGGTTGAAGGTGGAGGTAATTTGGCTATGACATCCACTTTAGCACGGTCCACTTCAAGACCGGCTTTAGAGATTTTATGGCCAAGCACAATGCCTTCTTTTACCATGAAATGACATTTTTCCCAATTTAGAACAAGACGAGTGTCTTCACACCGCTTAAGCATGCGTTCTAAATTGGCGAGGCAATGAGAGAAAGAATCACCATAGACCGAGAAATCATCCATGAAGACTTCCATAGTTTCTTCAACCATGTCATGGAAGATAGCCATCATACACCTTTGGAATGTCCCAGGAGCATTGCATAAGCCGAAAGGCATTCTTTTTTAAGCAAATGTTCCATAAGGACAAGTGAATGTGGTTTTCTATTGGTCTTTGGGATCGATGGCAATTTGAAAATACCCGGAGAAACCGTCTAAAAAGCAGTAATAGTCATTACCCGCTAGACGTTCAAGCATTTGGTCCATGAAAGGAAGGGGAAAATGATCCTTTCTCGTAGCATCATTGAGTTTGCGATAGTCTATACAAACTCTCCACCCTGTAACGAGACGAGTAGGAATCAACTCGTTGTTTTCATTGGGCACAACGGTGATTCCGCCTTTCTTAGGCACACAATGGACGGGACTAACCCATGGTGAATCTGATATAGGGTAGATCATTCCCGCATCAAGAAGTTTGATAACCTCTTTTTTGATAACGTCATGGATCTTGGGATTCACCCTTCTTTGGCTTTGAATAGTGGGTTTAAAGTCGTCCTCCATGTGAATTTTATGTGTACAAAAGTGAGGATCAATTCCACGAATATCGGAGATTTTCCAAGCAATCGCTTTCTTGTGATTCTTTAGCACGACGATAAGGCGAGATTTTTCTTCCTCTTTTAAGTCCTTTGCGATGATGACGGGTGACTTCTTGTTGTCTTCAAGGAAAACGTACTCGAGATGAGACGGTAGGTCCTTAAGCTCTAAATCCGGAGGATTTTTGATGGAAGGCGTAGTCAAATTCGGTTCAAAGATAGAGATATCCTTAGGAGATGGTGGAGAAATATGGTCCTCATTGAGAAGTTTCTCAATGGTATGAATGTCTTCATCCCAATTGGAGGGAGAATCGTCATATTTTAAGTCCACATCTCCCAAAGTTGCTTCAAATTCCTTCAAAATGAAATCACTTTCTCCAAATGGAGTTAGTGATGGAGCAATAGAGGTAACGGTCTCAACAATTGGTAGAGAAGAAGAACCACTTTTACAAGCGTCTTTAAAATGTTCTTCATAATCCTCATCAAGAACGTCAATGAAATTAACACTCTCGTTTTCAGAAGGCTGCTTAGAAAGTTTACCCATGTTGAAGACGATTTTATCGTCACCAACTCTCATGATTAATTTGCCCGCGGCTACATCAATGAGAGTGCGACCGGTCCTCAAGAATGGACGTCCAACGATTAATGGAACACGGGGGTCCATCTCGTAGTCAACGACAACAAAATCCGCCGGAAAGGTAAATTTGTCGACACCAACGAAGACGTCTTCGGCTATCCCCACTGGATAAGCAACCGTACGGTTAGCTAATTCCAAAGTCATTCGTGTGGGAACTAGCTCGGGTAGAGACAATTGTATCCAACGCTTAAAGGCATTAATTGTATACTAGCACCTAGATCGGCTAGGGCCATACAATTCTCTACCCCAGGAAAGTTGCAAGGAATCAAGAAACGACCCGGATCACCAAGTTTGGTTGGTAATTTCCGTAAGAGGACTGCAGAGCAATTCTCATTAAGTTGGGTCTGAGCGATATCAATGAGTTTCTCCTTATCACTGAGAAGATCTTTAAACATTTTAGCATATTTCGGCATGTGAGCGAGAGCCTCAGCAAAGGAGATATTGAAATTCAGTTGTTTAAACATTTTGAAAAAGTTAGAAACCTGAATATCATCCTTGTTCTTCAATTTCTCTTTCCTCAACCTTGAGGGATAAGGTATATTGGGTTGAGATGAAGGCTTTGGAATGGAATTCTCACTCACATCCTTGGGTGGTGGAGGGGTAGAAATAGAAGGTGGTGGAATTGGAGAAGTAGAAGTTGGAGGTGTTGGAGAAGGAGACTCGTTTTCCTTTGTCACAATCACCGGTGTAGGTGTATGATGAGATGGCATTTATACATGATCTCATCGTTCTTTTCGGGCTTTAAAAGCATAAAAATTTCATAAATACCATATATATGCTTGTGTTTGTTTACTTGTGTATTTTAGGTATGGATATCATGAAAAAGACAAAAGATCAGTACAAGGAAAAACGGACACGAGAAACGAAGCCGTACAAAGAACCAGGCCCTAAATCATGGAATATTTAACAAATACCCTTGAAAACTTGAAGACATACAAGATTGATCCTCATTTATTGAAGAAATGACACTTAAAACCCTTGTATATTGATAATTACAAGTTTGGTCCCTTAAGTTTGTCAAAATTACACAAATGGTCCTTCAACTTTGAAGAAATGGCAAGATTAGTCCCTCAACAAATTCAAATTGCCAATTATGGTCCCTCATGAAGCCAAATATACATTGAAGACCTTTGAAGATCAACATTGTCCAAGATCAGCCCTTGAAATATCTCAAAATGGCAAAAATAACCCTTATAAACCTTGTTGGAAAGTTTTGTGCCAAAATTGTCAAAGTCTGAAAGTTGACAACAAAGGAAATGGGCGCTGACACGTTTTAAAACACAAATGAAAGAAAAGAAGATGAAGAAGGGCTAAAGTTGTACACTCAAACATTCAAACACACAAACACGCGCCAAACATTTCCAATCCTACAAAAACGGATCAAAAGTTACTACTGTTCACCCCAAGAACCCAGTAACTATCTTCATTAAAACAAAGGGTAAAATGAAATTACCCTTTCCCACACTTGATTCACACGCCTATAATCTCATCCCAACCTTAAAACACTCACTCCCACTCACCAAGAGGCCCCACACTCAAAACCGTTTCACCCATCACATCACCACTTCTTCCCAAAGGCATGCCACGTGTCAAGATCAACAGCTGAGAGCCTTTGCTTCACCCCAAAGCTACTTTAAACGTCTAGGATCATTTTGGACAGCTCACAACCAAGAATTATCTAGAAGCAGTCAAGGGCATTTTAGAGAAATCAGTGCTAGGGTTTGTGAATAGTGTAGCCAGGCATTTGCCTATAAAAGGAGACCTCAACATGTGAGAGTCCCTTTGTTCCAGTCTTTACCTTTTAAACTTGTAATTCCTTTTTGAAATTTATAAAAGTTGGTATTTTGAGAAAATTGTAATTCCTTTTTATGTTTTTGAAAGTTGGTATTGTTTAAAGGTGATTCTGGGTTCCATTGATTGTTATAAGTGTGCTTGAATCATTTGGTTCAAAGGACGTTTATGTTTGGTAAGTTTTTCAAGTTTGAAAAAGCTTGAAAGAAGGTTTCTGATTTTGCTTATTTTTTTGTACTAACCCTTAGCCATAAGCTATAAGCTCTTGCAAGCTTGTTGACACCAAGCTTGTGAAGGGATTAGAGCCCTTGGTTGAGTTGTTTGCTGCTTGTGTTGAAGAAATCAAGTCCTTGAGGTTCTACTTTGAACCATCAACCAAGGCAGTCTTGCATCTCCTTTGTTGAAGTACCTTGGTCTTGTTCTAGTTGTTGAACAAGGTCCAAGGAGCATAGCTGGCCCTCCTAGGATGTTGTGGAGGGCAGGTATAACCTCTTGTAAAGATTCCTCTCAAAAATTCATGTTACTGCCTGTTTTGGATTTTGAGCTTTGATTTTGTGTTCTTGTGTTTTTGTTGGTAATTTTTGTGTTTGATTATGTTAGTTGGTTCCTAGTAAGTGTTTTTGAACATTAAAATCAGTAGGTTATTAGAAGAAATCACAAGTTGCTTTGAAAAGGGGTTGATTAAGGCCTGTTTGGGATTACTGGTTCATAAGGCCTTGTGGCCTTGATCCCTTGGTTCTTAAGGTTTGGGAGGTCTAAACAAGTCATTTTGAACAAGTTTTAGTCATTGGTTAAGTTTCTGAAAGTTTGGAAAAGGGACTTGAAGTTTTGCAAAAATCTGATAAAAAGTGCTTTGGAATTGGTTAAACACAGTAGATCCAATAACTTCTTTGTTACTTGGATTAAGGTCTGAAATCAGGTTTGGGAATAGTTTGGGTGATAAGCTATCTATTGGTTATCTGGTTGTTGAATTTTGTGGCTTATTGTGATTGCTATAGCTTATCAAAGTTTGCTGAAGTGGTCATTTGCATTAGCAAAGTGACCACCTCATTTTGTGCTTGCATTTGTTATCCTAGTGTATGCCTTGTGATTTTGGTGCTTGGAACTTGATTAAGTGCTGCTTGTGAGTGGATTTTGCTATTTCGTGTGCTTTGTAACTGACCTCTTGATTCACAAGGCCTCCTCCTTGAGTCCTTCACAAAATTTGCTTATAACAAGCCCATATACCATTCCTGATCATTTGGTGAACTTTGGAGTACTTTGACTTTAGGTCAAATAAGCACAAATTGGCTTATTTTTGAGAACTGCTTATTGGCACATGCAACAACTTGGCTTTTGTAATAGAAATCCTTTTTCTTAGCTTAATATCAAATCTGGAAGGTTACAATTCTTTTGGTTAAGCTTTTGCTAGAAAACTAGCTTATTTGGCTTTTTCAGCCAGCTTATTCTACTTGGCTTTTTGTGGTTTTCTTGATTGATTATTCTTAGTTAAGCTATTTGTGAGCTTTTGCAACAAACTAGAGCTTTTGAGGTGCCCTAAATCTCAAACCCGACTATTTTGTCGTTTTGTGGATTTTTACTTTGCTTATTTCTGGCTTATTGAGTGTGCTTTTTCAAAATTTCTTTTTACAGATCTCATAAGCATCCCAAAAGAAGGTGTGCGTCAAATTAGAGCTTATGGCATTGGCTTATTGCTTAATGGGCTGAAAAGCCCAATAAGAATAAGCTGCTTGCTTATTAAGCTGTGATAAGCTCACATTCAGCTTTTGGGCCTTTAGAGTTTTGTGTTTAGAATTAAATTTTGAGTCAGATAGGGCTTTTCCAAGTCAATTGGGCTAAGTTTGACTTTTTGGGCCCAAAAGCCCATTAAGGTTGACTGTTTTTGATTTTGGCCCATTTGAGGGCCCATTAGGGGTATTCTGGTCATTTCACTTTGAATTTTTTGATTATTTAGGTTAAAATAAACTAGTTTGCATGTTTTTAGAATTTTTTATAATTTTTAAATTTTTAATAATATTTTATTATTATTTTATTATTATTTTTCAAATTTCACATTTTCCAACTTTTTACATTTTTCTTAGCTTTAATACATTAAAATAGGAATTTAGCAACTTTTAGAATAATTTTATCACTTTTAGATTAATTTTTATAATTATTTTAAGTTTTAATAGTTTTTAAATCATTTTAAATAGTTTTTATTAGTTTACAAATTTTTAAAAATAGTTTTTAATCTTTTTAAGTCATTTTAGAGGTTTACCAATTGAAAAATCTTTATTTGGGCTTCTTGATAATTTATTTGATTTTTAGGGCTTTAATTAGCATTTAAAAATTGAATATTTAACTATTTAAAAGGTTTGAAAAAGTTTTGATCATTTGTAAACTCTTAGATTAGTAATTATGATTTTTGGTGAATTTTTGGTAATTTTTAGAATTAATTTTTATTTTTGTAGTTTTTACGGTTTTACGTTTGTCGTTGTAGTAGTAATTTTCACGTCTTCGTCATCTTCTTTTCTCATCCCCTTCTAAACCAATCATTAATCACAAACATTTAACAAGTTTTTCACACACATATACCTCCTTGGGAAACGAACTTCATAAGGGTCATTAACACTTGGTTTTTCCTAAAATCATTTGTTCAATACATACCGCTTTTACGCTCCTTTTCCTAAAGGTCGTATTTTACCACAATCAGTGTAGGAAGCTCGGGTTTCTTTAAACCTTTTCCACTGCGAGTGGTGATTGCTTTCATCTCCCCTCTTGGATTAGCAACGGTGTTACTCGGAAGAGAAACCGAACCAGAGGCTTGATTACTTGGGAAGAAACTAGCCATCATGTTCCTAAAATCATTTGTTCAATACTTACCGCTTTTACGCTCCTTTTCCTAAAGGTCGTATTTTACCACAATAGTATTTGTATTAGTAGAACTCTACTAATACGTATTATCGGTTTTCTTGGTTTTTCTTGTAAAAATATTATTACTATATTGTATTAATTATCACAACAAATAAACAATATCTCCAAAAGTGTGAAAACACAACCTTAATTGGGATTTCATCACTCAATTATTGTATTCGAATCTCAAACAAAAAGAAAAAGGCAAAAATAGATAAATACTTTCGTGAAGCTCGATTTTGAAAAATACAAACTATAAGGTGGGTATAAGGCGGGTATTATAAAATATACCCTAAGGAAAAAGGCTCTTAAGTGCTTCGCGCCGCCTCGTTTCCCCGCTTGCTTGTGAGTATTTTGAGATTGAAGGCTAATCGAGGGTTTTGCCGCCCAAAGTATTATTACGTATAATATATTTGCTTGGTTTCTTTGTGATTAAACCCTCTTGAACAATTTGGTTTTCACCAAATTTCTAAAGTCATTCGAAGGCATTCACTCCACGTGATCGTTTTCATTCCTTTGAGGCTTCTTTAATCAAGAGTTTGATTCGAGGAGAGATTTTGTAGATTGTTATCTACGAAGATACACCAAAATCCAAAAAAATTAAATACAATCAAAAACACAAAAAAATTGAAAATTCACAAAACACCCTAAAAGAATCTTCTTTGCTCACCTCCCATTCTTCGTGAAGTTTATGATCACTTGTAATCAAGCAAAACAAGCTCGTAAACGTCTTCAAAAGCAAGCTAATCAAGAAACATTGATTGAGGAACAACCTCCAATTGTTGAACCTATTGTAGAACAAGAAGTTGTCATGGCTAATCGTACTATGATGGAGTTGCTTCAAGCACCCACCGAGGGTTTTGGAGAGGCCATTGTGATTCCCGCCATCCTTGCGGAGAATTTCGAGATTAAGACGGGTTTAATGTCGATGTTGCAAGCAAATAAGTTTAGAGGTCATGAGAAAGACAACCCGCATTATCACATTAGGAATTTTAACCGTCTCACCGCTACTAGCAAGTTTAAGGATGTTCCACATGACGCCATTAAGATGATGTTGTTTCCATACTCGTTAGATGGACCCGCAAAAATTTGGCTTGAGAATGAACCGCCAAATTCGATTTTGACATGGGCCAATCTCGTTTCTAAGTTTGTGAACAAGTTTTTTCCACCATCTTAAACAACACATTTGAAAAATGAGATTTCACGATTTGTGCAAAGAAATAATGAAAGTTTTTCAATGGCATGGGAACGCTTTAAAGAAATGTTACATGAATGTCCACACCATGATTTTTCGGAATTGCATCAAATTGATACTTTTTATAATGGGCTTAATGATCATGAACGAGATTATTTGAATGCCTCCACGGGTGGTAATTTTTTGTGCAAGACGACAAATGAGTCTTTGAAAATCATCGAGAATCGATCTAAGGTTTATAGCCCACGTAGCACACCGAGTGTTGCCAATTTGGGTTCGTTATCATCGTCATCGTCTCGTAGCATTAATGCCTTACATGATGAAGCTAATGAGGAAAATCGGTTTTTTGATAGATTTGCTAATCTTATGTCCTATTGGAAAGCTCAAGAAGCTTCAAATTCCGCTTCGGTTAAAGCGGTTGCTAAGAGTTGTTTGTCTTGTGGTGGAGCTCATGATCTTTCCGAGTGCATTACCGCGGATGGTAACACTTCGAGTGCTTATGTAGCACCGGGAACTAACAACCAAAACGGTCAAGGTTCCCGCCCAAATCAAGCTCCACCAAATCAAAATTCTAATAATTATCGAAACAACAACCAAGGTGGTAATTACCAAGGCAATTCACGTAACTACAACAAAGGGAATTATCAAAATGGGAATGGACAAGTCACTAATCAAAACCAAAACCGTGATTTTCAAAACACTACACAAGGTTTTCAAAATGCTCACACTAAAAATCTTCAAGGAGAATTTTTGGATTATGCTAAAGCAAATGTTGCTAAATTTGACAACATGCAACGTGAGATGATTAGCTTAAGATCCGAGTTGAAAAACGAGCTTAAAATGAACTTGCTAATGAACTTAAAACTCATGCAAATAAAATGGAAGGAAATGTCCAACGTATTCAACAAAACCAACAAAAGATGGAATTAGGACAACATGAGATTAAGCAAGAGTTATTAAAAGCGGATGCTAGGCAATCAAAATTTGAGGACCGAATGGCTAAGATGTTTGAAGCAATTATGTGTAAACCCTCTTCCTCGGGTGGTCTTCCTAGTGATACCATTGCAAACCCGAAGGGAGAAATGAAGGTTATTACTACACGAAGTGGTAAAACTTTCAAGGAACCAATCTCTCGTCCAAGTACTTCTACGGAGAAGGAAATCGAGAAAGAATCCGAGGTGATGGTCGAAAAGGAGCACATTACAATCCCACGAAGTACCGCTCAAACCACACCTACGGTTTAACCAATACCATTTGTGGAACCCGAGTTTCCAAGGCCGTTGCCTAATGACCAACCCACACCTTTACCCTACCCTTCAAGACGAAACAAAGAGAAGTTGCAAGAACGTAACAAACAACAAATCAAGATTTTTATAAAGATGTTTCAACAAGTGCATTTTGATGTGAGTTTAGCCGACGCGTTGTTGTATATGCCTCGTTTCGCTTCCACTAGCCGACGCGTTGTTGTATATGCCTCGTTTCGCTTCCACTTTTAAAAGTATGATGAGCGGTAAGTAAAAGCTTTCAAAGCTTGCTAATTGTTCTTCGGTTTATCTTAACCGCATACCGGAAAAAGTTGGTGATCCCAGAAAATTTCTCATTCCTTGTGACATACAAGATATGAAAGAATGCCTCGCTTTGGCCGATCTTGGTGCGAGCATTAATTTGATGCCATTTTCCATTTGGAAATCGCTTTCGCTTCCGGCTCTTATTCCTTCGAACATGTCTATCGAGATGGCCGATCATTCTATGATTTTAGCATGTGGAGTAGCCGAAGATGTTTTCGTGAAAGTGGGGAAGTTCTACTATCCCGTTGATTTTATAGTAGTTGACATCCCCGCGGATCCTCAAGTTCCTCTAATTTTAGGTCGCTCAATTTTAGACACTTCGAGATCGCTTATCGATGTTCATGCAAGAACTATCACTTTGAGATTCAACGAAGAGGAACTTGTTATAAACGCTACTCAAAACTCGAAACCTTCTCATGTTTATGCAATCGCTACCATCAATCACATTGACATCGTTGATGTGGTTTGCGATGAGTTTTCACAAGAAGTGTTAGGTTTTTCAGATAGCTCGTCAAGTGGCAATCCCACTATTTTGGATCCGATTCTTGCTAATTCCACACCACATCTCACTCCATTCTAAGGAGGCGATCTCACTTCAAATGAAATCGATAATGAAGATGAGGTGTTGATTAGTGATGATACTTCTATTCCACCATTTCTTCCGCCGATGGAAGTTATGAGTGTTGAACCAAAATCTTCAATCGAGGAACCACCTATCCTTGAATTGAAAGATCTTCCTTCTCACCTTGAATACGCATTCTTGGAAGGTGATGACAAGTTTCTGGTTATTATTGCAAAAGGTCTTGCCAATGATGAAAAAACCGATCTCTTGAAAGTTCTTAAGGCTCATAAAGGGGCAATTGCGTGGAAAATTTCCGACATTAAGGGTATTGACCCAAAATTTTGTACTCACAAGATTTTAATGGAGGAGGACTACAAACCCGCAATTCAAAGTCAAAGAAGGGTGAATCCCAAAATTCACGATGTCATTAAAAGGGAGGTCCTTAAACTCCTTGACGCGGGAATGATTTATCCTATATCCGATAGCCCATGGGTGAGCCCAATCCATTGTGTCCCTAAAAGGGGAGGAATGACCGTTGTGCCTAATGAAAACAACGAGTTAATTCCCACTCGTGTTGTGACCGGTTGGAGGGTGTGTATTGACTACCGAAATTTAAATGACGCCACTCGTAAAGACCACTTTCCTTTGCCCTTCATGGATCAAATGTTGGAGCGACTCTCGGGAAATGAATTCTATTGCTTTTTAGATGGTTTTTTCGGTTACTTTCAAATCCCTATCGACCCTCGTGATCAAGAGAAGACTACGTTTACGTGTCGTTATGGAACGTTCGCTTATCGTAGGATGCCTTTCGGACTTTGTAATGCACCGGGTACATTTCAACGGTGTATGATGGCGATTTTTCACGATATGATCGAGAAGTCGATGGAAGTGTTTATGGATGACTTCTCGGTGTTTGGCAATTCGCTCACGTCGTGTTTATCTAATCTCAAGCAAATTTTAAAACGTTGTGAAGAAACCAATCTTGTGCTTAATTAGGAAAAATGTCATTTTATGTGTAAACAAGGAATCGTCTTAGGACATAAGGTGTCGAAGGCGGGGATTGAGGTCGATAAAGCTAAGGTAGACGTCATCGCCAAGTTACCTCATCCCAAAACCGTTAAGGGGGTTAGGAGTTTCCTAGGCCACACGGGCTTTTATCGTCGTTTCATCAAGGACTTTTCGAAAATCTCTCGACCTATGACACACCTTCTCGAGAAGGATGCTCCTTTTAACTTCAATGAGGATTGTGTTAGAGCTTTCGAAACTCTCAAAAGGAAACTTACCGAAGCTCCCATTCTTGTTGCTCCTAATTGGGAATTACCCTTTGAAATCATGTGCGATGCAAGTGATTACGCTGTAGGGGCCGTCTTAGGGTAACGTTATGACAAGCATTTCCGTCCTATCCACTATGCTAGTAAGACGATGACCGAGGCTCAATTAAAGTACACCACAACGGAAAAGGAATTCCTTGCCGTGGTCTATGCTTTTGAGAAATTCCGACCTTATCTCGTCTTGACTAAAAGCATCGTGTATACCGACCATTCGGCTATCAAGTATCTCTTAGCTAAGCAAGATGTTAAGCCGAGATTGCTTCGTTGGATGCTCCTCCTCCAAGAATTTGATGTCACCGTGCTTGACAAAAAAGGAGCCGAGAATCTAGCGGTCGATCATCTCTCTCGTCTAGAAGATCCTCGCAAAGATGTTTTCGAGAATAAGGAAATCACCGAAACATTTCCTCTTGAGACTCTCGGTGTAGTAAATTCTAAAGACACCACCCCATGATTTGCCGACATTGCAAATTACCATGTGGGCAATTTCATAATCAAGGGTATGACGACACAACAAAAACGAAAATTCTTTCGTGACGTCAAGTTCTATTTTTGGGACGACCTGTAACACCCGTGAAAGTGCCGTATGATGCTAAGTTATTGTCTCAAGAGCTGTTCAGTATGAGCATCTCTCTTGAGTTGTGGCTCACTTGTGGATGTGATATCCCGAGCCCAACGTCATTTATTAATCCTATTTTACGTATATTTTTGAAATTTTTAAGAAATTTCGTTTGCTATATATATTTGACGGTTTAAGTTGAAACCGACGTTTACGGTCGTAATTTAACGATTGACGATTTAAGAAGAACCGATAACGACTACGATACCGATGGATGCCCAAATTTCTAAAATTATTGACGATTTATCGATAATGTAATTTTTCGAGAATTTTACTTACGGTTCGTGTTAAGTTGAGTCGGGTGAGTTTTATAGCCTTCCGAGTACATTTAAAGTATCCCAAAGATATTTTGGAGTGTTCGGGATGATTTCCGACTCCCGTAAAATTTTTAAAATTGACTAGTGAGTCAAACCCGCAAAGTTTTAATGGCGTTTTTAACTTAAGGCCAAAATAAACCTTTATTTACACTATGGTCCCTCCCAATGCCACAAAATGGCACAAACACAAACACACAAACACATTTCACAAAAACAAAATCAAACACTCTCTTTCTCTTGTCCTTAGGCCGACGGCCAAACCCAAAGAACCACCACCCACCATTTTTTTTCTTGAGTTTTCACAAAAACTAACCTAAGACCACCTCCTAAAATTCATTGGTGAGTGTTAATCCATGGTTTAATTAAACATGCATTAACATAAATTTTTCAAGAATTAAAGATTTTTCAAAAACGTGTTTTGGTGTAATTAAACTAGTGGGATGTTTAATTCGTGTGTTTATAATATCAATTAATCCATAAAACAAGATGGGTTTTATGTTATGGGTTCTCCACAGCCCCTAAAAGCCACGAATTTTTGGGGTTTTGGGGTGTGTTCAAGGTGTTTGATGAAATGTCATGGATTTGTGTTTATAAGGGTGTTTTGGGTGTGTTTGAATGGGTATAAGTGATTGCATGTTTGTTTTTATATTTTTAGATTATAAGGTTGTTGATCAATAGGGGTTAGGACTGAAAACTTGTGTTTGGATGTGATTAAGGAAGCTTAGGATGATGCCTAGTGGTGATTATTAGGCTTGGAATCGAGTTTAAACATGGTTTTGGTATAGCAAAATTTAGGCAGAAAGTTTAAGGTCATTTTATAAAAATTATTTTTCCTACAGGTCTTGAAAACTAAATGTAGTTATAGAGGGTCTTCTTATCTTTAATTTGGTATAAGGTAGAGCCCGTGACTCAAAACGAGCTAAAAGTTATGAGGTTTTAAAGATCGAGTACCGGGAGACGAGGACTTTCATAATCCGAATTTGTGAATAGTTTTAGTCAAATCCCGAGGAGCACAAGTATGGATTGGTAAATGGTCAAGGGTCAAAATTTGGTCACAAACCTGTATAAATGAGTTTATAAGTTGACTTAGGAGTCAAAGAAGTCAAAGGTGCATTTCATATAGGTCAAAGAGGTCAAAGTTGGTCGAAGTATAATTTCAGCCCGTAAAATGTAGTTTTTGAAAAGCGTTGAGTAACGAGTCGTAAAAGTAAAAACTTTTATTGGGATTAAAAACATGTTATCTACAGGTCTTATAGGATTTTTGAGAATTTTGTCAAATTTTATAAGTATGGTTAAATATGGTAAAACAGCCCGTACTTTCGGTGAGTACCGGCGGAAATGGATAAAAATGGGTGATGTAAGTAATAAGAACGAATGGTATAAAATGAGTAACGCTTGTTGTTTTGTTTTTGGCGTGAGTTATAATTGTCCTAAGTGACTATTATTTATGTATTTTATACAGTACCGTAAAGTATTTAAGATGAGGTTACTCATTACGCGTTATTTGTGATAGGTGTTGATTTACCCGGGCATCCGTATCGTCGTCGGTGATCATCTCTCGAACTACCGACTACTTAATATATAAGGTGTGAATTTATAGCCTCGCTTATATTTATTTCAAATTGTTTTACCCGCGAGGGAAATGCATGCTAGTTTTTAAAAGGAACGTATATCATGAATGATTGTTAGACCCGAAAGTTGCCTTGGAAATTGTGTTGAGTACCAAGTTGCCAAAGACCCTAAATTCATGAACTATTAACTATTGTCCTGCCCTCGAGTAGGGGGAAATAGCCGCTTATGCAATTTGTAGTACTACGGGGCTAACGACCCAATGCTAGCCGAGAAGCTGTACGATGAGTAAGTTCTGCGGTAGATTATTTTGTATGAGAAATAAGGTATAATTGCAACTGATGCCTTTAGAAGGGGCACTGGTTTCATCTGAATCACGCCGGTAATTATTACGCGGGTGATTGAGTTAACGGATTAGTGTCATGAGCTTAAACACAATTGTCAGTATCCTGAATATAGATTGTTTGATCGACAAGTCTATAAATGATCACGAATGGTTTTTATTTTATATACGTTCAAATGAATTGTAAAACCTATGAATTCCACTCAACGTTTTCGTTGACCAAATTTTGGCATGTGTTTTAGGTAACCGCTGAAGTGTAGAATGGAGCATGCATGGGATGGATGTTGTGTGTATGGCTTGGAGTCCGCTTGTTTTTCCTCCTTTTTCTACTTAAACATTTTCAATCTTAATGTTATGTTGTTGTAAACTGAAATTCTTGGGTCGAGATTCATGGGGACCGAAAACGCTAAACTCTGTTGTACCAAGTGGGGTTGGAAAAACCGTGGACATGTATCATCTAACAATTTTTAATTCAAGTTTTAAGTTGGCGTCTTTTTAGCGTCGTTTGATATATCTTGTGTGCAATGAATACTGTGTAGCACCCAATGTTGTAGTTCCGCTGCGCATAGCATTTGTGGGGGTGTTACGGATTGGTAATCAGAGCCATGAGTTATAGAGAACTAGGTCGTTTTTGAAAATCCTAAACTATAACTTTTGGTGTCGTAAGAAATGGTCCAAGCACACACAACTATCCTGCATGGCTCCGGTAAGAATTCTTTAGCATTGCTTTATATTTTAGATGTATCCCTCGAAATTGATATGAATTCCCTAAGTATTTAGTAAATAAATACTTTGAGATATATATTGAGATATATTGTTTTGTACGTTGAGTACTTATCATCGTAATTTGCAAATTCCTGTAAAGATTATCGTATATGTTGCATGTAATTGGCATAACGGGCTACATTGCATTACATGGCAACATCGCGTTGTAATCCTACGTGTATGTAGGAATGATTTTTATGTAAAAGTATGTATATACTATGGTGTTTAAAGGCATTGCACGTGAAGCAATGGTCCTTGAGTGATTATCGTACAAGTTATAATGCGGTTTTGTTGAGAATTCGGGCTCACCGCAAATTATCAATCTTGATAATTAATTTATTGTTCGAAGAACCGAATATGAACCTCGTTTGATACTCTAGATACGTAAATGATGCTTCGTAACATATTTTATATCGACTAGGTCGATCTCGATTGTCGTTATCGCACCGTGATGTGTCATTTTGGACATTTTCTTTTGAAACGTAATTTACTTACGTATTACTTTATTTCCTTTATTCCTAATGGGTTTGATATGTTAGTTCACGTAACTATAACATAGACGAAGTATAATCGACGATGCGTACATTGGGGCGGCGAATCATGTGTGTATATTGTGAAACGTGGTTGAGGCGTGTTGCCATTAAATCGATGTTTACTATTCTACTTGAATTTTAAAGATGTGTTTTAAAATAGACTGGCGTTGTGATCAAGCGCGATAACTTGGAATTTGGTTGGTTTTTGTGTTAATTTTGTGGAGTACGATTTCGAGACTCATCCGAGGCCGATAACAACATTTAGTTGACATACGTATTCTCGTTCCAATTATTTCATTTTGTTTTGTTGATTCATTATTTTGAAGTTAATATTTTACATGACGAGGTCCGGCATTTGTGCAAGTTAAGTAAGCATCGAACTTTGTTGATTGAATGATTTAAACATAAAGTGTTTTATATATTTAATATTTGGTGAATGAAACTTTCGGATAAAAATGACGTATGATGTGTTTTGTAACAAGTAAAATTCGTGTAGAGAATAAATGGACATTGTGAAATTATTTTCCTTCAACCTTGGTTGGTAAATCGTAATAAGTAATTATTATTACTCGTAAAATCCTTGTTTTCATATATTAAAATTTGATACTAAAAGATTGTGATGGACTTGTTAAGAATTTGTTTAAATTAGTTCGAGAAAGAAGTTATAATAAAATTTGCGAGATGACTATTGAGTATATGTAGCTTCGGATTTAGTATGAATTAATTTTCGGGTCAATGTAGCAACTTTTGGCATAATTTGTAATATAGAGTAGAAAAATTGGTCATATATTTTGGAGGTAGAAACTTTGTAAAAATTGGTTTATTTTAAACATAAGGTTATGTATACGTATGCATTGGTGTAAACTAGAACTCGTCACTTGTTTTAGTAAATAAACTGGGATAAAATCGGAATATACACTTTAAGTATGAAATTATAATGCTTGAAATAAAATTTTAAACATTGATGGAACGTCATTGGAAATCATTTGTTTGTTTAATTGTCGTTATAGAGAATCAATATGTGTAATTTGATGAGGCTTGTTTAAAATCGTTTGAAAAATCTTTTGTTTTATTCCGCGACGAGATGTGTTAATTTTAAAATCATTTGACAATGGGCTAAGGATTAAAAGTTGAATTTTATATATTTTAAAATTATTGAGATAAGCATTTTGATTGTTTATTATATTATTATTATTGAGATTTAAGTCTCGACTAAAATCAGTAAGTATACGAGATAATACCACGTGAAACCTCTTTATCATTTGAGTCGAATTACGCGAATTTGATTTAACAAAACAGTTTTGGGGAAAACATGTGTGTAATAAAAGTCAAAGGTTGAATTTTTAAGAGTTAATGGGACTAGGTTGAGTCGTGTTGGATATGTGTATATATGTGATAATATAAGTCGTAATAATAAAAACGTAAAACTTGGGAAATTCTTACTACGTATGTTTTTGGTACTTAAGATATGAACATTAATGAGGTTTTTGACACAAGTATGGAGATTTTCAAACCTAATGAATTGTCAATTATGATAACCGAGTCACCGCGTCTACCAATGTTAATAATTTCCGAGAGATTGAAATTTTTCCAGAAATGAAAACTTTGTATAGATTGAGAAATGAAAGGTATAAATTCTTTAATGGTGTAACACAAATTAAAAATGTGTAAATGTTCGGTTTTACAATGTATAAGGTAACACTAATTATTATACGCAACTGGATTACACAACACACGCCTACTTGTATATTATTTAATAAAGATGTATATATAATGTTTTGAGTCACGATGGTTCGATCGTCCGATATCCCTTCTTTGATTTGTGAGTCTGTATCTAAACATGAGTCGTCATGTGATTGTTCATTTTAATATTGTCTATGGTATGAAACCATTATTATTATATTTATTTATTTTTTGTGTCGCTACATCGCTAGTACTTGATGATGAGGGTATGTCACCCGGTGTATTTTGTCATGATCATGGACGCCGTAACTTTCTTCTCTCGGTTAATGGAACCAAAAATTTTAAATCGACTTGTATGATACTACAAATCTTCATTAAATTGGATATTTATTTATATTGAACAAAAGCGAGGAGGCGAAGCCGCTTTACCAAATTGTAGAGGTGAAAGAACTCGACCTTCCTGGTGAAAATTGTTTATAGTTAACCAAGTGATTATCCTTCTCTTCCCGTATACACTTCGTGGAATGTGTGTGCAACTCGAGACGATGGGAATTATGATCGTTGTTTTATTTTTATTTTTATTTTTGACGCTTGTGTTGATATTCAACTTTCACTCCATGTATTCGTAGATCGCTGTTATTATCCTGAGACTTTTGTCATACATTTGAAGTATTTTCATTTCTAATGTAGTTAATTTCCGTTGGCAAATATATTGCTCGTTTACCTCGTTCGATCTCATTGATCTTAATTTTATTACTTGTTGTGCTTGCAATGATCTTTAATCATGAACCACCTTACCGTTATTTTGTGAATAGTCTATTGTGAAAATAGGTATGAGTGTGTCAAATGTTTTGGTGAACTAAATGCAAATGGTTTCGATTTATTTATTTAATTATTTATGTATTTTCTCATAAAAAGGCAAAGCAAAAGGTATGTTTCCAAAGTGAACGAAAAATGTTGGATGTGTTTCTTAAAACGATGGTAACAATATTTTCCCATTTCAAATTTCATTTCAAATGGTTTAATTATTTTGAAGATTAGGTCGAAAACTTCCATAGTCGTGTTTGGTATGTAATAATAATGTTTGTGTTGTCACTCGATCCTCAATTATGCACAGCTTAGCTAACTAGGCATAATTCGGGAAGAGTCCTGTTTTGTTGGTTGTTGTTGCTTGATCCTCAAGTATGCATGATCTAGCTAGTTATGCATAGTTTTGGAAGGGCGATGTAGTTTCAAATAAATTGGTCGTCTTTAAAAACCGGTAGTGTTTTTGATAAATGTTTGGAAGAGAACGTTTTTAAAAATGGTGGATCCTTATGCAAGTAATCGTATTTTCTTTGATTTTTAAAGAAAATTCTTGAATTTTCTTGTGTTCGTTGAAATCTTTTCTTCTGTTTGGCGTTGACTTAGTAAGTCACTGCGACCGAGTAATTTTGGAAACTGTTTTTATGAGTTGTGTGTAACGTGCGAATTTCATCGGAATCGCTAGGGCGTTGATGTAATACCAAAGGGGCTCGTATCGTCACCGGGAGAAGAGTTTTTAATAAAGATGGAAAAATGCCGAAGTAGAGGAAATCAGAGTTCGAATAACTCTAAGGGAAATAACGAAGACTTCTCCTACATCAAATGTATCGTACCTTATATATTTTCTTTCTTGATCTTTTGATATGTTTTATGACACACGATAAATTGTTGAAGTTTACAAACTGTGCATCAGTAATTGGAAGACAATTCCATTGTCGTTTTCGTTTATTAAAGTGAGGAATCCTCTTTGCTTGACTCAACCATCCTTGATTATCGATGGGTAAACGATAGATATCCCTAGTTGATGTTTTTGTGGTAAACCCTTGCCTTTTATGCATTTGTGTGGTAAGTAATCTGGTCGAGTGATCGTAAGTTGTGAGAACTTGAGACGACATTGTCCAATGAAGTCCGATCATGGAGAACACGTGCCATGTAATGTATTTTTTTTTTACTGTGAACGATGATATTTATTAAGATTTTGACCACGTTTGGAACGGAAGTAAGATGGTGTTCTTGTAGTATCTTTTGGGTATGGATCCGAGTGTGAGCACCCCACGATGACACATGTAAGTATTTTATTTCTTTTTGGATATGCATCCATAGCTAGCAAGCTCTTGAACCTTCTTTAACTTGCAATTTTCTTTTGACTGGACTCATCCGAGAATTATGTCAATATTCTTGTTTTATCTTGGCTTGGCTGATTAGCAAGCGTGGGTTAACTGATTGAACCGATTGGTTTGGCATGGTTTGGCTATGTTGCAAACATGTTGCAAACATGTTGTAATTTGGTGGTATGTGTTTCATAATGGATTTTGTATTTGGTTGGATTGTGACGTTTTCGAGAGAGTTATGTATGCGTCGGATGATTTCCGTATCAATGAATTCGTTTTTGACGAACTAGGGTTGTATGTATGTAATATTGCGATAAGGTGATTTTGTACGACTAGTATAAATTACTTCGTCTTTTATATTTTGAACGTTTTTCGATGGGGTTATGTGTGACCCGTGCGATTTTCATTTATGAATAATTGTTTGTATGAGACAACGAACCAAGTGAAAGGATGATTCGAACGTTGGAAGACGTGCTCCGAGCGTGTGTGATTGATTTTGGTAGTTGTTGAGATCGACCATTGCTGATGGTAGTACCTTTGTACGACGACATTTACCATGTTAGCTTGGAAGCTGCGACATTTGAAGAATTATGTTGATGAAAATATAGACCGCGAGTTGGATGAAATGAAGTAGGAAAAAGTCAGTTGAATGGACCTAAAATGATTTGAGAGACTCCGGAGGAGATGGTGTAGATTGAGAATCATTTGTTGACCGCGAGAAGCTGTGAGAAGAGACGTGTCAATAACCGAAGGAAGGGTTTGAGAAATTGAAGTGGAGATCAAGGTTCGAGATGTTAAGAGATTGAAGCAGGGTATAATACTCATGGTGAAGGTGTGATGGAACACCAGACGTGAACCGAAGTCCAGAACAGAACATGAAGACCTCTTTAGGAAGAAGTACCTTTATCTTCCTAGTAGTACAAAATGCGAGTATAAGAACCGGAGAGCGCCGGGACGTCGCTCCATTAAGGGGGGAAGGATGTAACACCCGTGAAAGTGCCGTATGATGCTAAGTTATTGTCTCAAGAGCTGTTCAGTATGAGCATCTCTCTTGAGTTGTGGCTCACTTGTGGATGTGATATCCCGAGCCCAACGTCATTTATTAATCCTATTTTACGTATATTTTTGAAATTTTTAAGAAATTTCGTTTGCTATATATATTTGACAGTTTAAGTTGAAACCGACGTTTACGGTCGTAATTTAACGATTGACGATTTAAGAAGAACCGATAACGACTACGATACCGATGGATGCCCAAATTTCTAAAATTATTGACGATTTATCGATAATGTAATTTTTCGAGAATTTTACTTACGGTTCGTGTTAAGTTGAGTCGGGTGAGTTTTATAGCCTTCCGAGTACATTTAAAGTATCCCAAAGATATTTTGGAGTGTTCGGGATGATTTCCGACTCCCGTAAAATTTTTAAAATTGACTAGTGAGTCAAACCCGCAAAGTTTTAATGGCGTTTTTAACTTAAGGCCAAAATAAACCTTTATTTACACTATGGTCCCTCCCAATGCCACAAAATGGCACAAACACAAACACACAAACACATTTCACAAAAACAAAATCAAACACTCTCTTTCTCTTGTCCTTAGGCCGACGGCCAAACCCAAAGAACCACCACCCACCATTTTTTTTCTTGAGTTTTCACAAAAACTAACCTAAGACCACCTCCTAAAATTCATTGGTGAGTGTTAATCCATGGTTTAATTAAACATGCATTAACATAAATTTTTCAAGAATTAAAGATTTTTCAAAAACGTGTTTTGGTGTAATTAAACTAGTGGGATGTTTAATTCGTGTGTTTATAATATCAATTAATCCATAAAACAAGATGGGTTTTATGTTATGGGTTCTCCACAGCCCCTAAAAGCCACGAATTTTTGGGGTTTTGGGGTGTGTTCAAGGTGTTTGATGAAATGTCATGGATTTGTGTTTATAAGGGTGTTTTGGGTGTGTTTGAATGGGTATAAGTGATTGCATGTTTGTTTTTATATTTTTAGATTATAAGGTTGTTGATCAATAGGGGTTAGGACTGAAAACTTGTGTTTGGATGTGATTAAGGAAGCTTAGGATGATGCCTAGTGGTGATTATTAGGCTTGGAATCGAGTTTAAACATGGTTTTGGTATAGCAAAATTTAGGCAGAAAGTTTAAGGTCATTTTATAAAAATTATTTTTCCTACAGGTCTTGAAAACTAAATGTAGTTATAGAGGGTCTTCTTATCTTTAATTTGGTATAAGGTAGAGCCCGTGACTCAAAACGAGCTAAAAGTTATGAGGTTTTAAAGATCGAGTACCGGGAGACGAGGACTTTCATAATCCGAATTTATGAATAGTTTTAGTCAAATCCCGAGGAGCACAAGTATGGATTGGTAAATGGTCAAGGGTCAAAATTTGGTCACAAACCTGTATAAATGAGTTTATAAGTTGACTTAGGAGTCAAAGAAGTCAAAGGTGCATTTCATATAGGTCAAAGAGGTCAAAGTTGGTCGAAGTACAATTTCAGCCCGTAAAATGTAGTTTTTGAAAAGCGTTGAGTAACGAGTCGTAAAAGTAAAAACTTTTATTGGGATTAAAAACATGTTATCTACAGGTCTTATAGGATTTTTGAGAATTTTGTCAAATTTTATAAGTATGGTTAAATATGGTAAAACAGCCCGTACTTTCGGTGAGTACCGGCGGAAATGGATAAAAATGGGTGATGTAAGTAATAAGAACGAATGGTATAAAATGAGTAACGCTTGTTGTTTTGTTTTTGGCGTGAGTTATAATTGTCCTAAGTGACTATTATTTATGTATTTTATACAGTACCGTAAAGTATTTAAGATGAGGTTACTCATTACGCGTTATTTGTGATAGGTGTTGATTTACCCGGGCATCCGTATCGTCGTCAGTGATCATCTCTCGAACTACCGACTACTTAATATATAAGGTGTGAATTTATAGCCTCGCTTATATTTATTTCAAATTGTTTTACCCGCGAGGGAAATGCATGCTAGTTTTTAAAAGGAACGTATATCATGAATGATTGTTAGACCCGAAAGTTGCCTTGGAAATTGTGTTGAGTACCAAGTTGCCAAAGACCCTAAATTCATGAACTATTAACTATTGTCCTGCCCTCGAGTAGGGGGAAATAGCCGCTTATGCAATTTGTAGTACTACGGGGCTAACGACCCAATGCTAGCCGAGAAGCTGTACGATGAGTAAGTTCTGCGGTAGATTATTTTGTATGAGAAATAAGGTATAATTGCAACTGATGCCTTTAGAAGGGGCACTGGTTTCATCTGAATCACGCCGGTAATTATTACGCGGGTGATTGAGTTAACGGATTAGTGTCATGAGCTTAAACACAATTGTCAGTATCCTGAATATAGATTGTTTGATCGACAAGTCTATAAATGATCACGAATGGTTTTTATTTTATATACGTTCAAATGAATTGTAAAACCTATGAATTCCACTCAACGTTTTCGTTGACCAAATTTTGGCATGTGTTTCAGGTAACCGCTGAAGTGTAGAATGGAGCATGCATGGGATGGATGTTGTGTGTATGGCTTGGAGTCCGCTTGTTTTTCCTCCTTTTTCTACTTAAACATTTTCAATCTTAATGTTATGTTGTTGTAAACTGAAATTCTTGGGTCGAGATTCATGGGGACCGAAAACGCTAAACTCTGTTGTACCAAGTGGGGTTGGAAAAACCGTGGACATGTATCATCTAACAATTTTTAATTCAAGTTTTAAGTTGGCGTCTTTTTAGCGTCGTTTGATATATCTTGTGTGCAATGAATACTGTGTAGCACCCAATGTTGTAGTTCCGCTGCGCATAGCATTTGTGGGGGTGTTACACGACCCTTATCTCTTTCGGGTTTGTGCGGATCAACTCGTTCGACGTTGTGTTTTTGGTACCGAAGCTTCTAATATCCTTAGAGCTTGTCACGAGGGACCCACGGGTGATCACCACGATGCTAATCTCACGGCTAAGAAAGTGTTCGATGCCGGCTTCTTTTGGCCTTCTATCTATCGTGATGCACACGCACTTGTGAAGTCGTGTGATTCGTGCCAACGTCAAGGAAAATCGTCTCAACGTGATGAAATGCCGCAAAACATAATTCAAGTGTGTGAGATTTTCGACATATGGGGAATAGACTTTATGGGGCCGTTCCCATCGTCTCATGGCAACAAATATATCCTCGTGCGGTGGACTACCTTTCTAAGTGGGTGGAAGCTAAGGCTTTGCCTACTAATGATGCTCGTGTGGTAGTTAAGTTTTTGAAGCAACTATTCTCTCGGTTCGGAACCCCTCGTGCTATTATAAGCGATCGTGGAACCCATTTTTGTAATGACCAATTTGAAAAGGTTCTAAAGAAATATGGAGTTACTCATCGTCTTTCTAAGGCTTATCACCCGCAAACGAGTGGGCAAGTCGAGGTTTCGAACCGAGCTTTGAAGAGGATTTTAGAGAGGTCAATTGGAGAAAACCGTGCTTCATGGTTCGACAAACTCGATGACGCTTTATGGGCCTTTAGGACCGCTTATAAGACACCTATTGGTTGCACTCCTTATAAGTTATTCTATGGGAAGAATTGTCATTTGCCCATTGAGTTGGAGCACAAGGCATATTGGGCCCTTAAGCATGCAAACTTTGACTTGAAGACCGCGGGAGATCACCAGAAAATACAATTGAATGAATTAGATGAATTAAGAGATAATGCTTATGAAAATTCATTAATCTTTAAAGAAAAGACTAAAAAGTTTCATGATTCAAATATTAAAAACCGGATTTTTAACATTGGTGATCAAGTGTTACTTTTTAACTCTCGACTTAAGATATTTTCCGAGAAATTGAAATCTCGTTGGTCGGGTGCGTTCACCATTACACAAGTGTTTCCTTATGGGACCATCGAGCTAGCTCAAGATGATGGTCCTAATTTCAAGGTGAATGGACATACGCTTAAGCACTACTTTGGTGGGGAAATTCCTTCAATGGTTGCCCTCGACCAAGTCACCTTCCCCAATGATAATTAGCATTGAGGGGATCGAGTCGAGCTCATGACTCGATAATCAAAAACGAGGTGCCTCGTGGGGGAGATCCCATGCTTATCCTTTATGCTTACTATTCACTAATAAGGGGACTTATACCCTTTCAACTCGTTGTCTCGTGGTTGTTTGTGATTGTGTTATCTAGATCATCATCATCATCTACGATTGAAGACTCTCGTGTTCGTTTACGTGAGCCTCCATCGTTTGCTTGAAGAAGTTTTTCACAAATCCATGACATATCCTTTATTGTTCTAACAATTATCTTTTAGCATAATTAATAAACGGCTTTAGATATATTGTTGATCACCCTTTCCATGCTAGATCCTTAGCATTCGATTCTTCGTCTCTAGTATAGGGGTGTTCCACCCTTAGACTCGAAAAATTGAGGACAGTGTTTGCTTTTAGTATGGGGGGGTGAATAGGTACTTGCTTTGCTACGCCCTCACGCTCTCCAACTTTCAATGTTTTGTTGCTAATAAGGCTAAAAATGGCCAAATTTTAAAAATTTTCTTAGTTTTCATAAGTGTTTTTAAGACACGAATGTATATTTTCCGTTGGATAGAATAAGAGTTAATTTTTGACTTGATGGTAATTTGGAGCCATTTACATTCCTTAACCCGCTCAATTCAAGTTTTGCTAGACTTTTATATAGGGAGCTTTAAACGCGAAAGTCTTAATTCATTCGAGTTAAGAACAAGAACTTTTCGCAAGTTCCTATAATTGATTCTAGAAAGTCACTTATCAAGGGAACTATAAAATGCATTCTCTAAACTTGAAAAAATCCAAGAAAGTGCAAGATCTTATAGGTGGCTTGAGAACCCAAAACTTTGATTTGATATAGTCTTAATGAAAGCTAATCCAAATTTGGCTTAATTTTGACTTGCATGGCTAAGTATTCACGAGTCTCTTTAATTAGAGGTCTTTATATAGTGAAGAACGAGAGATGATATAGTTAGACAAGTGATCATGCTAAACGTAGAACATGAAAATGTTCTTTCATAAACTCATATGTTTTTAATTGTGGCTTTTTCTTCCCATAAGATCAATGCATTAGGAATAAATCATAATTGCAATAAGTAAGGTCGTACGATTTGAAAGGTTACTTAGCCTCTAGCGCAAGATCGTTTAAAAGTTGCTCGGGGGTGAATAGAGTTCATAGCCAAGGCATAACTTATTGAAGCGGGACGCGAAGATTGGCGATCATCTAAAAAGGCCCTAACAAGGCATGAGGAGCTCTCTTTTTGCTAAAGATCCAAGATGATGTGAAGTATCATTATTACTAAATCAATATGAAGGATCGAGACACACGACGAAAAGCAATTACTCCCCTAAAGATCATGGAGAAAGTCTATCCAAAAAGACCCTTACAAGGTATGAGGATAAATATATCCAAGTCCAAAAAGGAGGCGGATCGTTGTATATCAAAATCCAAAGTAAAGATTGAAGAAAAATGATGAAGTCGTGGTCCAAATATGAAGAATCTCTCAAAAACATCAAGTGAAGAAATTCCAAATATGTGAAGAGAAGACCATAATTTCAAGAACGTCTTCCCAAGATTTGAAGTATGAAGTACATGCCAAATATCGGTCCGAGAAAGGTCTCAAATCGTGAAACGAGTTATGCCAAGATATGAACTTAAGGAGATACACGAGAAGCCGTTTTAAAAGATTTTGTCCTTCGGCTAACTATTGATCAAATCGTGCTACTTTGCTTTCGGACTAATAACTACTCAAATAAGTCAATATGAATCACTTGTGATCCATGACAAATAGTTAAAAAATGCTAGTAACCCTTTTCTTTTTATTATAACTAGGATTGCGGGGAGAAAAAGTATTACACAATTTGGACGTACGAGTAGTGTTAGCATTGTGACTTGTACCAACAATGATCTCGTTTTTGCACTTAGCATGGAATGTATGACAATCAAGGATGACAAAGTTTACTCTAAGGGACATTAACTTGTTTCTATTCTTTGACCCTAAAAGTCACATTTGTGATGAAAATCATGCATTATGTCTTTACACATCTTCGTAGTATGTTACAAGTCTTTTACTCTTCAATAAAGGTTAATAAAATTGAACTTTGGTGATGCTTAGATACTTTATTCTAGCATTGCGTGAGGGCACGGCAATGGCTTAGTATGGGGGAGTGATGAGATGGCATTTATACATGATCTCATCGTTCTTTTCGGGCTTTAAAAGCATAAAAATGTCATAAAATACCATATATATGCTTGTGTTTGTTTACTTGTGTATTTTAGGTATGGATATCGTGAAAAAGACAAAAGATCACAAGATACAAGGAAAAACGGACACGAGAAACGAAGCCGTACAAAGAACCGGGCCCTAAATCATGGAATATTCAACAAATACCCTTGAAAACTTGAAGACATACAAGATTGATCCTCATTTATTGAAGAAATGACACTTAAAACCCTTTTATATTGATAATTACAAGTTTGGTCCTTTAAGTTTCTCAAAATTACACAAATGGTCCTTCAACTTTGAAGAAATGGCAAGATTAGTCCCTCAATAATTCCAAATTGCCAATTATGGTCCCTCATGAAGCCAAAGATACATTGAAGACCTTTGAAGATCAACATTGTCCAAGATCAGCCCTTGAAATATCTCAAAATGGCAAAAATAACCCTTATAAACCTTGTTGGAAAGTTTTGTGCCAAAATTGCCAAAGTCTGAAAGTTGACAACAAAGGAAATGGGTGCTGACACGTTTTAAAACAAAAATGAAAGAAAAGAAGAAGAAGAAGGGCTAAAGTTGTGCACTCAAACATTCAAGCACACAAACACGCGCCAAACATTTCCAATCCTACAAAAACGGATCAAAAGTTACTACTGTTCACCCCAAGAACCCAGTAACTATCTTCATTAAAACAAAGGGTAAAATGAAATTACCCTTTCCCACACTTGATTCACACGCCTATAATCTCATCCCAACCTTAAAACACTCACTCCCACTCACCAAGAGGCCCCACACTCAAAACCGTTTCACCCATCACATCACCACTTCTTCCCAAAGGCATGCCACGTGTCAAGATCAACAACTGAGAGCCTTTGCTTCACCCCAAAGCTACTTTAAATGTCTAGGTTCATTTTGGACAGCTCACAATCAAGAATTATCTAGAAGCACTCAAGGGAATTTTAGAGAAATCAGTGCTAGGGTTTGTGAATAGTGTAGCCAGGCATTTGCCTATAAAAGGATACCTAAACATGTGAGAGTCCCTTTGTTCCATTCTTAACCTTTTAAACTTGTAATTCCTTTTTGAAATTTATAAAAGTTGGTATTTTGAGAAAATTGTAATTCCTTTTTATGTTTTTGAAAGTTGGTATTGTTTAAAGGTGATTCTGAGTTCCATTGATAGTTATAAGTGTGCTTGAATCATTTGGTTCAAGGACGTTTATGTTTGGTAAGTTTTTCAAGTTTGAAAAAGCTTGAAAGAAGGTTTCTGATTTTGCTTATTTTTGTGTACCAACCCTTAGCCATAAGCTATAAGCTCTTGCAAGCTTGTTGACACCAAGCTTGTGAAGGGATTAGAGCCCTTGGTTGAGTTGTTTGCTGCTTGTATTGAAGAAATCAAGTCCTTGAGGTTCTACTTTGAACAATCAACCAAGGCAGTCTTGCATCTCCTTTGTTGAAGTACCTTGGTCTTGTTCTAGTTGTTGAACAAGGTCCAAGGAGCATAGCTGGCCCTCCTAGGATGTTGTGGAGGGCAGGTATAACCTCTTGTTAAGATCCCTCTCAAAAATTCATGTTACTGCCTATTTTGGATTTTGAGCTTTGATTTTGTGTTCTTGTGTTTGTGCTGGTAATTTTGTGTTTGATTATGTTAGTTGGTGCCTAGTACGTGTTTTTGAACATTAAAATCAGTAGGTTATTAGAAGAAATCACAAGTTGCTTTGAAAAGGGGTTGATTAAGGCCTGTTTGGGATTACTGGTTTATAAGGCCTTGTGGCCTTGAGCCCTTGGTACTTAGGGTTTGGGAGGTCTAAAAAAGTCATTTTGAACAAGTTTTAGTCATTGGTTAAGTTTCTGAAAGTTTGGAAAAGGGATTTGATGTTTTGCAAAAATCTGATAAAAAGTGTTTTGGAATTGGTCAAACACATCAGATCCAATAACTTCTTTGTTACTTGGATCTAAGGTCTGAAATCAGGTTTGGGAATAGTTTGGGTGATAAGCTATCTATTGGTTATCTGGTTGTTGAATTTGGTGGCTTATTGTGATTGCTATAGCTTATCAAAGTTTGTTGAAGTGGTCATTTGCATCAGCAAAGTGACCACCTCATTTTGTGCTTGCATTTGTTATCCTAGTGTATGCCTTGTGATTTTGCTGCTTGGAACTTGATTAAGTGCTGCTTGTGTGTGGATTTTGCTATTTGGTGTGCTTTGTATCTGGCTTATAAGCTAACTGGCTTATTAAGCCCTTATTGCCAAAATTTGCCATCAAAAGGTCAACTGACCTCTTGATTCACAAGGCCTCCTCCTTGAGTCCTTCACAAAATTTGCTTATAACAAGCCCATATACCATTCTTGATCATTTGGTGAACTTTGGAGTACTTTGACTTTTGGTCAAATAAGCACAAATTGGCTTATTTTTGAGAACTGCTTACTGGCACATGCAACAACATGGCTTTTGTAATAGAAATCATTTTTCTTAGCTTAATATTAAATCTGGAAGGTTACAATTCTATTGGTTAAGCTTTTGCTAGAAAACTAGCTTATTTGGCTTTTTCAGCCAGCTTATTTGTTCTTACAGCTTAATCTACTTGGCTTTTTGTGGTATTCTGGATTGATTATTCTTAGTTAAGCTATTTGTGAGCTTTTGCAACAAACTAGAGCTTCTGAGGTGCCCTAAATCTCAAACCCGACTATTTTGTCGTTTTGTGGATTTTTACTTTGCTTATTTCTGGCTTATTGAGTGTGCTTTTCAAAAATTCTTTTTACAGATCTCATAAGCATCCCAAAAGAAGGTTGTGTGTCAAATTAGAGCTTATGGCATTGGCTTATTGCTTAATGGGCTGAAAAGCCCAATAAGAATAAGCTGCTTGCTTATTAAGCTGTGATAAGCTCACATTCAGCTTTTGGGCCTTTAGAGTTTTGTGTTTAGAATTAAATTTTGAGTCAGATAGGGCTTTTCCAAGTCAATTGGGCCAAGTTTGACATTTTGGGCCCAAAAGCCCATTAAGGTTGACTGTTTTTTATTTTGGCCCATTTGAGGGCCCATTAGGGGTATTCTGGTCACTTCACTTTGATTTTATGATTATTTAGGTTAAAATAAACTAGTTTGCAAGTTTTTAGAATTTTTTTATAATTTTTATATTTTTAATAATATATTATTATTATTTTATTATTATTTTTAAAATTTCACATTTTCCAACTTTTTACATTTTTCTTAGCTTTAATACATTAAAATAGGAATTTAGCAACTTTTAGAATAATTTTATCACTTTTAGATTAATTTTGATAATTATTTTAAGTTTTAATAGTTTTTAAATCATTTTAAATAGTTTTTCTTAGCTTAAAAATTTCTAAAAATAGTTTTTAATCTTTTTAAGTCATTTTAGAGGTTTACCAATTGAAAAATCTTTATTTGGGCTTTTTGATAATTTATTTGATTTTTAGGGCTTTAATTAGCATTTAAAAATTAAATATTTAATTATTTAAAAGGTTTGAAAAAGTTTTGATCATTGGTAAACTCTTAGTTTATTAATTGTGATTTTTGGTGAATTTTTGGTAATTTTTAGAATTAATTTTTATTTTTGTAGTTTTTACGGTTTTACGTTTGTCGTTGTAGTAGTAATTTTCACGTCTTCGTCATCTTCTTTTCTCATCCCCTTCTAAACTAATCATTAATCACAAACATTTAACAAGTTTTTCACACACATATACCTCCTTGGGAAACGAACTTCATAAGGGTCATTAACACTTGGTTTTTCCTAAAATCATTTGTTCAATACTTACCGCTTTTACACTCCTTTTTCTAAAGGTCGTATTTTACCACAATCAGTGTAGGAAGCTCGGGTTGCTTTAAACCTTTTCCACTGCGAGTGGTGATTGCTTTCATCTCCCCTCTTGGATTAGCAACGGTGTTACTCGGAAGAGAAACCGAACCAGAGGCTTGATTACTTGGAAAGAAACTAGCCATCATGTTCCTTAAGTGATTCGTTTGACTTGCCAAAGTGTTTCGCATATCGGCTCGAAGATCGTTTCCTTGTTTCACCATATCTGCTTTCATGTTGGCCATTTCCCGCTGAAGATTCTGCACTATCGCATCATTAGTCCTCATGTAAGTTTCAACGTCTTGGTGTCATGCGGTGGGTTGGTTGGGAGGAGGAGCATGGTAGGCATGTGGTTGATAAGCGGGTTGTTGGTAAACTTGGTTGTTTCTTTGAGGTGGATATGGGTTTCTTTGGTTTTGATATTGATTTGGAGCTCGAGGTTGATTTTGATTGTTACGATTGAGGTTGTTTGGGTTTTGTGGTAGGAAACCGGGTGGTGAAAGAAATTTGTTTGAGCGATAGCTGAGCAAATTGCGGTCACCTTGAGGACGTGCTTAATAGCCTCCCGTGGAATAGTGACCGTTGGCGGCATACACATTTTCTGGATTGTCATGAGTCGAAGGACAATCGGTGTATGAGTGAGATCCCCCACATATTTCACATGATTGATTCAAAGCATTAGCTTGGGCAGTGATTTGTTTGTCATTGTTGGCGGTTTGGAGAGCAAGTGATTCAACAAGCGAAGTAAGCTTATCAATTCTCTTGTCGCTCTCATTAGTGCTAGCACTAGCCACATTAGTCCAAACACTCTTGGTTTGCACTCTAGACTTGTTCTCAATAATATCCCAAGCGGCATTAGCAGACTTAACCAAAATATTACCCCCCGAGGCACTATTTAGTGAATCTTGGTCATTCATACTTAACCCATTGTAAAAAGTATTAACTTGGTGTACTTTTGTGAAACCATGTTTTGGACACTTTCTTAAAAGTTCCTTAAAACGGTCCCAAGATTCACTAAATGTCTCACCATACTTTTGTTCAAAGGTAATGATTTCATTCCGCAAAGCGGTAGTACGTGAGGGTGGGAAAAAGTAATTAATAAACTTGGTCTCTAAATCCGTCCACGTAAGAATACTTTGTGACGGTTCCTTATCAAGCAAATTCTGGGCTTGTCCCTCGAAGGAGAAAGGAAAAAGTTGTAAACGAATTACCTCTTGTGAAACCCCATTATACTTAACCTTATTTGTGAGTTGAAGAAACCTTTTTATATGGTCATGAGGATCATCAATTGAACGCCCCAAGAAAGGTTGAGCAGAGACCATTTGAATGAAGTCGGATTTGAGCTCAAAGTTGTTGGCTCCAATCTCGGGTATGACAATAGCATCGGTGTTGCCCTCTATTTGCGATTGCAAAAGCTCGATCATTGGTTGATTGTCCATGGTCACAATAGGTGGAGTAATGACTTCGGCTTGAGCTACTTTCTTCTTACGAGCCCGAGTACGCATGCACACCTTCAAAAGGAAAAGAAAAATAGACCAGAAATATTTTTGGTTTTTTTTAAGTGTTTCTATTTTTTTTGTATTTTTGAAATTTTTATATTTTTTTTAGGATTTTTTGAAAATTTAAGCAAGAAAATAACGTTAAAAATGAACGGATCCCAAAATCCAACGCGTCTCTCACTTAAAACCGTTAATCTTAACGAAAAGAGCCGGCAGCGGCGCCATTTAATACAAGGTTTTTAGCCAAGTATAAAATAAATTCGTTCCAAGTCTTTTCAATTGATTACAAGTTGAAAGTGCGACTCAATTGTTCTTGGTGGAAAGTAAAAAGGTTAGGTTATCTATTTTAATCTAAAAGTGAAATGCGCAAAATAATAAAAATAAGCTAAAAGCAATTATGAAAATTTTGTTGAGTACAATTAAAGCTTTAAAAAATTAAACTAAAAATCACTTGAAAAACACTTCATTCGGTAAAAACAGCTCATTCGTGAAAATAGCTGGTTCGGAATATTCAACTGGTTCGGGAAAAAGGGCTTCGTTCGGGAAAATAAGCTTCGTTCGGAATAATTTGTTCAATCAGTAGAAATATGATTGATTCGGGAAAATGACTGGTTCGGTAAAATTAATTGGTTCGGGAAAAAGGCTTGTTCGGTAAAAATGAATGCTCGTTCGGGAAATGTGGATTCGTTCGGAATAAAATGCTCGATCGGAAAAAATATTGGTTCGGTAAACTAATTGGTTCGGAATAATTAATTGGTTCGGTAAAATGATTGGTTCAGGGAAATTAGCTCGTTCGGGATAATTTGCTTTGTTCGGTAAAAACTGGGAAAACAGAAAGCGAAGAACACGGGAAATGAAAGCACGAATTTAACCAAAACTATCCAAATAAAACCCAAAGATTAAACCAAACTAACCAATAATCATCAACTAATGATAAACTATCCATCCAAATCAATAAAACTAACAATAAACACCAAAACAATCAAACCCCACTTGATTTTAGAAAACTAAAATCAACAAGAACAAAACTTAAAAGCTTAGAATCATAAAGAAAAGAAGAACAAGATTAAAGGAAGGATTATATTAAAGATTAGAATTCAAAAACATGAAATTAAAGGGTAACTTACATGAAACTTAATGATGAAGGAAAGAAAAATGAAGGTGTCAAACACCCTAATGGTGTTCGCCTTAAAAGTGAAAAATACAGAATAAAAAAATAAAGACTTGTTGCAAATGTGTGAGGTTGGGTGCTATTTATAGGCCTTGTGATGAGTTGGTGAATGGGCTTTTCTCCATTCTTTTTGTCTTCTCGTCTCTTTAATAAAGTTGACGTTTTCGACTTCGATTCGGGATTTGTCGATGAATAAATTCAACTCGTCTTTTAATTTCTTCATTTAATAGACTTGAGTTATTTGACATATATAAATCTTCCGTCTTTGGTCCTTTTCTTCGATAAATCTTCAATTAGGCCCATTGACTTCAAATCTTTTGCACTCTTGGTCTTTTGACTTCGTCTTTTCTCGTTTTCTTCAATAAAAGACCGTGATAGCCCATGTTTTCTTCCTTTTTCATCTTTTGGTCCTAAAACACAATAAAAATACAAACCACGCATAATTCCGACTTTTACGACATAAAATACACGTTTTCGTCTTGTTATTATTGGAAATAAGTGGTAAAAGGATAAGTTTTTTCACACTTATTAGTGAACACTATAGAGTGTCACTCTGAGTGTTCTGGCAAGATCACTAAGATATTGCGTAGAGGTCTGGAACGTGTTTAAATTTAGTTAAGAATTAAACCACTGTTACTTTCCAGTTATCACAAGCTTGATTCATAAAGAATTCGCACAAGTCACCTACCATGAGCTTTTTGATATTCGCTCAAGAAGGATTTCCATCTTCATTGTAAATACTTTCGTGTTACTCGGATGTTCAAGCAAGATCATGAAGATTTTGCGTAGGACTTTTAAGATCTTTCTTACTTTTCACAGTGTGTGAAGAAGCAAGGAATTATGAAAGTGTGTCTTATGAGATATTTAATGGTCTCAAATGGCTCTAGACTCGATCGTGCATTTTGGATTTTTAGTGATCAGAGGCTGGAGAGGAGTGCCACCATTTCAATATCAATATATTCGGAGTGAATAAATCAATAAATAATGTGTTGTCTCCGTGTGATTAAAACACATATCTTTTAAGAGATATCTGAGTTAGCTGTGATGTGTTGTGCATTGCATCACTGGGTCCATGATGTTTGTCTTCAATATTGAACATGATTAAAAATGATCTCAATAGCATATGAATTGACCCGGTTTCTTCCTAAGTTGTAAGGAGGGCTACTTTCTATAAACCCTTTATCTTTACAATTCTTTTTCATTCTTCAACCCCTTCAGTGCTTACCAATACGTCATAACTAGCACCTTGTTATGATTGTTCCAATGCTAACTTAAGTACTTGGTCGGCATTCAACTGCATTCACAATCTTTCTCCATCTTTCCTAAGGACTACTATTTCTAGCTATGGAACGTCCTTGGGAAGATTCCTCCGGTTCTGGAAGAATCATTGGACTTTAACCTATCCTACCACCCTTATGTCACCACAATCTTCATCGTCGTGAAATAAATGGGTTGTGGTTAAGTATAAAACTATAAATCACCATGAAATCCATTTTGCTCCCCTTTAACATATGCCACGATATCCGAAAACATTTCACACATGTCGGGATGAGCCAGCACATTAAGTCAAACTATTATTGATCTCAATATTAAATCACATTTTCTCCCCCATATTAAAAATATTTACCCAATCGATGTTTTTAATATCAATTGATTTAATAACATTTTAAGAAAATTTTAGGAAGAAAAATGCAAATCCAATTGTCTTCATTATCTTCACAAGCTCCCACTCAAATTAATGAGGGTGTACTTGAAACATAAATTAAATACCTTTTAAACACAAGTGTAAGGTATTTATCACGTGCAAAGATCATATATGATAATGTATTCACAAGATTAGCAATTTACAAGGTTGGACCTGAATGATGGAGAACGTCATATGATAGAATCACATGGTTCTTGTTCACGAATGTGGTCGCCTCGTCATGTCCGAAATTATATCTTGAAACTATGAGTACGATTGATATTGTTTTCTTGACACCGATTAGTGACCTTGGCACTTTTGGCATCAAAGATTCTGAATGCTCGACAATTGCTCCCCCTCAATTGTTGACCCGTATTCTATTGAAAGAGTTGTAGTCGCCGTTTGAGTAGTCGCATCGTCGAGTATGTAGATATTAATTGTAAATTTCTACGGTTGGTGGAGATGATAACTTCATAAAAACAAGATTTCTCTTGTTTTAACAAATAAATGCACTAACACGTACATATATTCGTGTTTGATTGTGTTATTACGTAAACACAATCCCTTACATGGTTATAAAGTAAACCATGCCCGAGAAAATTAATTCCTATTGTTGAGTCAAAGTTTTCCGGTGAAATGCTTGACTTGAAAAAGAAAAGCGGGTTACTATCTGAAATAATAGCAAGCCATTTTGAGCATGTTTAAAAACATTTGAACTTCTGCTCGATCTTTATTTACAACACCGTGTCATTATTGAATGATATTTCTAGTATCGTAAATATTATCGATTCCAGAAGACATACTCTTTTTATCAAAAAAATTTTTGAACACTCAATTTTGAAAGATTTAGAAAAACCTTTTGAGAAATTCTCGAAAAATTTTGTTCAATGTTTTGAAAACCAATTACATAAGCTTAAGATGTTGAATATCTTACAAAACGAGCTCAAGTCCGAGAAGTTATAAGCTTCCCGTTGTTGGGATAAGTTTATCATCGACAATAAACTTTCCTTTTAACTGAAGAACGAGTCCTAAGTTGATATTTACTTAGAAGTCGTGTTCATGAGCTTGAAAACTTTTGAATGTTTTAACGGAATGCTCATGACCGAGAAAGATGAATTTCTCGTTATGAGGAAAAGTTCTCTTATTTAAAAGATACACTTGCCTTTCTAAGCTTAAAACTTGGAATGTTTTAATACAAGCTCATGACTGAGAAACTTTAATTTCCCGTTACGAGGATAAGCTATCTTTAAAGATAAGCTTTCCTAAATATGAAGTCTGAGTTACAGTCTCATATTTAACTGTAAGTCATTGTGCATGAGCTTTAAAAACTTTGAATGTTTTTAATATAAGCTCATGCCCGAGAAAAATTAATTTCTCGTTGTAAGGATAAGTTTATCATCGATGATAAACCTTCTTTTCTTTGAAGTTCGGGGCATAATCTGAAATGTGATTATACGCCATTTACACGAGCTTAAAAACCTTTGAATAGTTTTAATGTATGCTCGTGTCCGAGAAAATTTAATTTCTCGCTAATGAGGATAAGTTTATCATCGGTGATAAACTTTCCATTCTTAGAATCGCGGGTTACAATCTGACATGTGACTGCAAACCGTTGTGCATGAGCTTAAAAACATCGAATGTTTTTAATATAAGCTCATGCCCGAGAAAAAATAATTTCTCGTTGTAGGGGTAAGTTATCGTTGACAAGATAAACTTCCCTTTATTTGAAGTCCGGGTCATTGTCTGACATTTAACAACGAACCATTTTACACGAGCTTAAAACCTTGGAATAGTTTTAACGTAAGCTCGTGTCCGAGAAAATTTAATTTCTCGTTTGTTAGGATAAGTTTATCATCGGTGATAAAATTTCCTTTACTTGAAGATCGGGTTATTGTTTGATATTTAACAATAAGCCATATACACGAGCTTAAAACCGTTGAATAGTTTTAGTGTAAGCTCGTGTCCGAGAAAACTTAAATTATCGTTTTGAGGGTAAGTTATCATTGACGAGATAAACTTCCCTTTTTTTGAAGTTTGGGTCACAGACTGTGATTTGACTGTGAGCCATATACACGAGCTTAAAACCTTTTAAATAGTTTTAATAATAGCTCGTGTCCGAGAAAATTTAATTTCTTGTTTTGAGGGTAAGTTATCGTTGACGAGATAAACTTCCCTTTCTTTGAATTTCGGGTCACAGAATGTGATTTGACTTTGAGCCATATACACGAGCTTAAAACCTTTGAATAGTTTTAATTTTAGCTCGACTCCGAGAAAAATTAATTTCTCATTTGTGAGGATAAGTTTATCATCGGCGATAAACTTTCCTTTCTTTGATGAACGGGTCACAGACTGTGATTTGTCTATAAGCCTTATACAGTAAGTTTAACTGCGAATACCATGCGACACTTGTTTCTCTCATATTATCTTCTTTAGTAACCAAACTCTAAGAGTGTCCTTAGTTGAACGATGTACAAAGATCGGACCGGTTTGTCTTTGTTGATCCTTGACTTTGGTACCTGCATTCTCATTTGGAGTTTGTATGCTTTTATATGGGTTAGCGATATCTATCTTAGAACCCTACGGGTATTCACAGCTTTCTTATCTTGTGCCAGAGGTGACCTGAGGAGATGATTCACTTGTCTTAGCTGACAAACGTTTCCTTTTATAGAAAACCTTATGTTCAGGCTTAAGTAATGTTTCATCCTTTTAAATTTCCTCCCTAGTAGTCTTAGTAGAATCGGATACTATCCTAGTTAAAGGGCACTCGTTTCCTACAAGAGTGAAAATTCTACCAGTGGGTCGCCAAAATTTACCAATGGGTTTGATTTTAGCTAACCACTGGGATTTAAGTCTAGCACGGGAGTTCACCTCATTAAGTAATTTGATGGAATTGACGGCAGTCTGCATGAGCTTGCAAAAGCAAAATGCAGACTTGGTACAAGTTGTCAGCACACAAGGCCTTGAACTCAAGCAATTGAGGGAGAGGATTGTTATTTTTGAGACTGCTAGTATGGTGTAGTGATTTTGTATATACTTTATTTTAGGAAAAACAAAGCAACACAAAAAGTGGTAAGCGTTAAGTGTCGGTTTAGGAAAACCGAGCACTAATGACCCTTAAGAAGGTGAGTTCGTTCTCGATGAGGCTAGTGCGTTGTGTAATGAATGATTGATTATGTTTTTGATTATTAATGAGAAGAAAAGAAGAGAAAATGACGAAGACGAAAAAATTAGAAAAATAAGGCAAAAACACTATTAGAAAGTTACGACGTAGAACGTGAAAAACACAAAATTTAAAATTTTAACCTAAAAATTCCTAAAAATTACTAAAAACTCCCAAATAATATTCTAAGAGTTTACAAAAAATCCAAACTTGCCAAAACCTTTTAATTAATTTAATAATGATTTTTTAATGCTAATTAAAGCCCTAAAAATCACTTTTAAATATTAAAAAACCCTAAACAAGATTTTATAGTTTGTAAACCTCAAAAATGACCTAATAAAACTAAAAACTATTTTTAAAAATTTTAAAACCAAATTAAACTATTTTTAAACTCCTAAAAACTATTAAAATGTATTAAATCTTAAATTAATTCTAAAAATTAATTGAAAAGCCTAAAAATTATTCTACAAATGGGAAAAGTCCTAATTAATGCTATAGAATCTAGGAAAAATGAAAAAGGAATAAAAATAAAACTTTTTATTTTAATGAATAAAATAATAATAAAATATTCTAAAAAATTAAAAGTTCTTAAATAAATTCTAAAAAATTCTCAAAAATCCTAAATATTCTAACTAGAAAGAAAATGTAAATTAAAGTTTCTAAAACCTCTTAATGAATTTTATATTAATTTTTAAAGTTGCCAAAAAACCCTAAAATTAAATAAAATCAAAAATTAAAGTTTTTGAAAACTTTTTTATATGTAAACCTCCAAAAATATTAAATAAAACCTAAAAATGATTTTTCCTAAAAATTAAAACTATTTTTTCTATTTTTTAGTGACTTTTCTAAAAACGGGTACAAAATAAATCGTAAAAAATAATAAAATAAACGGAAAAATTTATAAAGTAGCTAGAAAAATCTCTAATGCTATAAAGGTCCTAAGAAAAATAAGAAATGAAAAATAAGTTAAACAAATAAGCTGAAAAGAGCTTAATAGCTCACGGCTTTTTATTAAAAGCTGAAAAGAAAAAGTGGTTAAAAGGTTTTGCTTTGCACCCTTGGTCAGTAAAAGACCCAAGGGCGCAGTGGTAAGGTGTGTGTGTTGTGAGTGTGGTGATTATGGGTTCGAGGCTGGCCAAACCCAATTTTTTTATTAAACTTATTTTTTTTTTCTTTTTTTTAAAACTTTGCAAACAATCTGTGACCCTTTTTATGCTTAAACACAAACCAATATCACTTTTTAATCAAGATTAAACACAAATGATGATCAAGACGTATGCAGTTTTCTTTTTATCAAGAACACAAGTCTCTTTTTTGGTTCTTTCTTTTTCTTCACAAGGTATGAGAATGCACCAAGAGGGCTTGGATGCTTTGTTGGTGTGTATTTTTGGAACCAATGGCACCCCTACACTCTTTCTGAGTGTAGGGAGTCACAATAACACAAAAAAAAACACCTAGCTCAAACAAAGATCACAAATCAAAGCCTACACTTAGCCATTCCAGTTTCTGAGACAAATAAATGAAGTCTGTGGACTTTATGCTAAACCAAATGCATAACAATGAGATTCAAGCTACAAGCTTTTGCATACACAGACTTCAAGTAGCACCAAAACAATACCAATAACTCTTCTAACCTAACCTTTAGCAGATTTTAGAATTTGAACTCAATTTCCATGAACAATAAACAGAAAAAGGGGGGCAAACAGATTTTTGCAATACTCTTTCTCTTTTTAACACACTACTTATGCTACAAATCTCTAACAAACTGATGCACAAATAACAACAAACCCTAATCAACTCTATTCAAGCTCTCTAACACATTTTACAATAACAAAACCAAATCCTTACCCTGCTAATACACGTATCCAAACACCCTATTAAAATTTAAAAACCAACTTTTTTCAAAACAACACCTAATAAAACCTATGAAAACTGAACCAAAGCTATTCTATCATGCAATTAACAACTTAAGAACACCAATCAAAGCAGATTTAACACATTTGAACACCTAAACATGCAAATCACATAAACACTTTCTATTTTCTGAAATTTTCCAAAGGAAAAAAGGGGATACCTTAGGTTCTTACATCCAAGAACCTTGTGAATGTATAATTCACCTCCAATCAACTCGGGTTGATGCAGAAAATATGATCAACAACCAATTAGTAACCTACTAAGAAAAATAAAAGCAAAACAAGCAATATTCAACCAATATTCTGTTTTCTACTTTTTTTTTTCTTAAAATCTTTCACAAAAACTTTGAACCCTTACTAACACGTTTTTGAATCAACTTAAACCTCACAAATCCAGATTCCTTTTCCACTTTCACTTCCAAGGACTGATTTATAAAACTTGAGCCCTTTTTCAAAAACTTTTTGAAATTGAAACCTCAAACACAAACTTTCACAATTAACAATGGAACTCAGCTTTTGCATTCAACAACACACAAACTTTTTATAAACATTAAAAGGAATTACAATTGACTTTAACAAATACCAAACTTCAATTTTATAAAAAAGGAATTACAAGTTGTGCAAAAACTGGAACAAGAAAGATGTGAACAGGCTCACACCTTTTATACTGCTAATAGGAACTATCTAGAAGCTAATTAAAAAAATACAATGAAAATGCAGCCCTTAAACCCTAATTTTGGATTTCTCAAAATTGCCCTTTGACGAATTCTGGTCAATTGGTGCTCCATGTGACTTGATAGGTTGCTTGGTTGATCTTGAGCGTAGAAATAATCTTGGGGACCAAGGAGTGACATCCAATCGTTGATTGGTATGCAAGATTCCCTTCTTGCCAAAAATAGTGAAGCAGGGGAGTGTGGGGGTGAGGACCACAGGCCACGTGGCAGTTTCTGGTGAGGTGGGTTTGGTTTAGGTTTTGGTTAATTAGCATTCTGCAGGGTTAGGGGTAATACCCCTTTGATTTGGGCTTAATTGATTAGGGTGGGGATTAGGGTTCGTCAGGCTAAAAGGGAGTTTAGATCTGTTTTGTATTTAAACCAAATTTAAAAAATGTTTAAGGTGGGAAAAAGGGGGTTTGTGGGGTGTTGACCGGATTTGACCTCAATTAAAAAATGAAAACCGGGTTAAATAGGGTATTGGGCTGGGGTGTATTGGGCTTAGGTTGTAGTATTGCATTACCCGTCCCTTGGCTAACATAGTCTCCATTAAGTGGTTGCATGGTTAGTCCTTTCCAGTTAACTCTTATCAATGGCAGTCCAAAATGATTTCAAATCAAGTCCTTTTGTCCCTTTTTGTTAACTTTTGAACATTTTATCAATTTCCAAGGGCTGATTTTGTCACATCTTCATTCTTCAAGGATAATACTTGCACATTTAATATTTAGAGGGTTAAATGTGACAAGTTCTTCAAAGATGAGGGGCCATTTTTGCCAATTCTTCAAACTTGAGGGGTCTTTTTGCAAATTTCCAAATTTGAGCTTGGTTCATTGTGTGTCTTCGTTTCCCGTGTTCGTTTTTGATTGATTCTTGTATTCTTTTGTCCATTCCACAATATCCGTACCTAAAAATACACAAGTAACAAACACGAGCATATATTTGGCATATTTCATGATTTTTAATGCAATTTAAGGCCGTTTTGGACGATGAGACCATGTATAAAAGCAGTCTCATCACTCCCCCATACTAAACCATTGCCGTGCCCTCACGCAATGCTAGGAATAAAGTATCAAAGCATCTCCAAAATTTAATTTTATTCTCTTTTATTGAAATGAAAACTAGCTACACACTACAATTACTACTACTTGTGTTATAGACATAATGTATGATTTTCATCGCAAAATGGGACGTTTAGGTTCATAGAATAAGAACACGTGAATGCTTCGTTAGAAATAATTTCGTCGTCCTCGATTTTCACCTTAATTCCATGCCAAGCGTGCAACGAGATCATTGTCATTATAAGTTAGTAATGCTAACACTACTCATATGCCCTAATCACGTACTTATTCTCCCATTATTCCTAAGTTGTATCTCTTATATTTTATTATGTCTTAATGATCACGAGGATACATCATTGACTTATGCGATAATAGAGATTTAGGTCTAAAAATAGAGTCCTAACGGTGTAACTAAGACCATCAAATCAATAACCCCTCCTAATAGACAACGATGTCAAAAAAATTAAGTTGACAAGAAGAATCGATAAACACGGTTTTATAACGGTTTTGAACATGAGACTTATTACCAAGACTTTTATACGCCCCCTAACGGAAGGACCTTATTATCTTTGGTTTACCTCCATCTTTTATTCAACTTCGCCATGAAGCTTTTATTATGACTTCGGTCTTGCCTTGCCTTTTATTATCCGCCATCATCGGTGGTTTTATTAGCCAAAGACGTATATCCTCACGCTAAAGCGAATTTTGGATCTTTAAAGCTTCGAAGATTAAGGCTTGATTCACTTTCAATTTTTGCATAGATTTTAGGCCTTGTGGGGCTTCAAACTGTTTGCTAGATTTAGGTGAGCACTTGAAATCTTATTATTGGGTGAAGCTTTCGATTATTAGGGTGCCAATACTTCAAAACCGTGACGCTGGCGATACCTTAATGTCTTCCCAATTTAATTACACGGAAGCTACTAGAAAAGACTAGAAACCCAACAATCAAAACTAAACCGCTAAATCAATATTTATTAAGCAAAAATATTTACAAGCGAAGGGAGAATAAGCAAACAACGAGAACACATGAGTTTTTGAAAGAATACGAGTACTCTACGTTTAGCATAGTAACTTATAATTAACTCTATCATTTCTCGTCCTCATTTAAGAGACTTAGCCTAATGTGTAGTTAAGGAATCAAAGCTAAGTGCTCAACACGCACGGTCGAGTCAAAAATTACTCTTATTCTCGCCATCGGAAAATCTACATTCGTGTCTTCAAACACTTATGAAACATGAGAAAAATTTTAAAATTTGGCCATTTTTAGCCTTATTTTGCAAGAAAACGATAACAAAACGATAAACTTTGGAAAGGGTGAAGGTTTGGCAAGGCAAGTATCTATTCACCCCCCCATACTAAAGTTAAACATTGTCCTCAATGTTTCGAGTCTAGGGGTGCAAACACCCCCATACTAGAGACGTAGTCGAATGCCTAATCTAGCATGGAAAGGGTGTAACCATTAAGTAATAGCCGTTTATGAAGTGTGCTAAAAAACCTAAGGTTAGAACATAAAAGGATATATCATATGGATATTGGGAAAGGCCTCCAAAACAAACGATCGAGTGCTCCCATGAAACGAAACACGAGAGGCTCCAATCGTGAAGATCATGATCTAAAAACCACAATTCACAAACACCACGGAACAAAGGTTGGAAGGGCACAAATCCCCTCACATTAAACTACATTAGAAAGCAATAATATGTACATGGATAAGCATGAGTCTCCCCCACGAGGCACCTTGTTTTTGATAACCGAGTCAAAAGCTCGACTCGAATCCCCATAAATGTGATCATTTAGGGATAATCATGGTATGGTCATTTTTGGTGGGGCTTACATGATAAACAAGGCCCAAAAGTACGTGGAGTACTTTAAAAATCCGATAAACGTATACCGGGGTCAAAGATAGCGTCCTCGTTTTCGGATGAAAGACGAGACAACACAACTCCAACACAAATCCCAATGGGATAGAAGAAAATAGGAGAGAAGAAATAGAAGGGTGGGACAATGGGTAAGTCAAAACATTGAGCTACTCGAGGTAGACTCGCACCAATCAAATGAAAAGATTTTCCATTTATTGCATCGGTGGAAGACCGAGATTTCCCTATAAAAGCAATTCCAGGATCAAATATCTCGTCCTCGGTGGAGAAAGGGGAGGGAACATAAGGGGCTTCCCCCACACTAGGTCCACACAAAGCATCGTCAAAAGGAGAAGACGAGCTTGTAGTACTCAAGACACGTGGTGATGACGGAGTTAGAATTGTAGAAAAATCTTTTAAATTAGATTCAAAATCTTTTCCTTTTTCATCTTTAAAACTCTCCTTGTGAAAACCCGTTTTAATTATGTCAAAAATATTTGGTGTATCTAAAACAATGTTAGTTACACTAAAAATTCTCACATTTTGAAAGCGTTTTGGTTTAGGTGGTGGCAAGTTTTCAAATCTTTTGTCAACAAAGAAAACCTCCCCATCGGGATCAACGTATTCATCATCCGAAGAATCACTCGAGATTGGAATTATCGGCTTAACACTCTTAACCTCCATCGGCGGAGGGGTCGGAACTTCATTTTTCTCAACTCCTAAAACTCTATTTGAAATCCTTTGACAAATGTTTTTGATGGGATTGACATTGTACAAAGATGTGATCGAATAAACATGAGAAAGAGTGGAGTTTTGGGTTGCATTAATGACGAGTTCTTCCTCATTGAAACGAAGAGTGATTTTTCTTGCATGCACATCGATAAGTGCTCTCGAGGTATCCAAAAAAGATCGACCTAAAATTAACGGAACTTTAGGATCGATGGGAATATCAACAACAATGAAGTCCACGGGATAATAGAATTTCCCAACTTTCACAAAGACGTCCTCGGCAACTCCACAAGCTAGAATCGTAGAATGATCGGCCATTTCGATTGACATTCTTGAAGGAGTGAGATTTGGAAGATTGAGCGATTTAAAAATCTCAAGAGGCATCAAATTAATACTAGCACCAAGATCGGCCAAGGCGTAGCATTCTTCCATGTCTTGGATAGCACATGGGATTAAAAACTTTCCAGGATCACCGACTTTTTGAGGTATGCGGCTTAGAAAAACCGAAGAACAACTAGACGATTTTTGCAATTTTTCTTTGTTATTCAACATACTTTTGAAGTTCGCGGCAAATCGAGGCATCATGACTAAGGCGTCGGCAAAACTTATATTAAAATGCAAGTCACGAAACATTTTCATAAAGAGTTCAAATTGATAATTATTTCGTTCTTGTGCCTTTTCCTTGTCTCGTCTTGATGGGTAGGGTAAAGGTGGTGTGGGTTGGGGCAAATTAGGCATAGGCATCGGCCTTGGAATCTCGGGTTCCATTATGGGTATTGGTTCAACCGTAGGTGTGGTTTGAGCGGTACTTCGTGGGCTTGAGATGTGCTCCTTTTCAACCACAACCTCGGGTTCTTTCTCTTTTTCCTTCTCCATAGAAGTACTTGGACGAGAAATGGGTTCTTTGAAAGTTTTACCACTACGAGTAGTAATAACCTTCAATTCTCCTTTCGGGTTCACGATGGTATCACTAGGAAGACCACCCGAAGAAGAGGGCTTACACATGATAGCTTCAAACATTTTAGCCATTCGGTCTTCAAACTTAGATTGCCTAGCATCCGCTTTCAACAACTCTTGCTTAATGTCATGTTGTCCTTGCTCCATTTTTTGTTGATTTTGTTGGAGTCGTGTGACATTTCCTTCCATTTTATTAGCATGAGTTTTAAGTTCATTAGCAAGTTCGTTTTTAAGCTCATTTTTCAACTCGGATCTTAAGCTAACCATTTCACGTTGCATATTGTCAAATTTAGCATCATTAGCCTTAGCATAATTCAAAAATTCTCCTTGAAGATTTTTGGTGTGATCGTTTTGAAAACCTTGGGCATTAGTTTGAAAATCACGGTTTTGGTTTTGGTTAGAAATTTGCCCATTTCCACTTTGGTAATTACCTTTGTTATAGTTTCTTTGATTTCCTTGGTAATTTCCACCTTGGTTGTTGTTGTTGCGATAATTATTAGCATTTTGATTGGGTTGAGCTTGATTCGAACGAGAACCTTGACCGATTTGGTTATAAGTTCCCGTGGCTACAAAAGCATTCGAAGTGTTACCATCCGCGGTAATGCACTTGGAAAGATCATGAGCTCCCCCACACGACAAACAACTTTTAGAAACCGCTTTAACCGAAGCGGTGTTGGAAGCTTCTTGAGCCTTCCAATGGGACATAAGGTTTGCAAATCTATCGAAAAATCGGTTTTCTTCATTTGCTTCATCATGTAATGCATTGATACTTTGAGATGATGATGAGCCCCTTTTGGCAACACTCGGTGTGTGACGAGGGCTATAAACCTTAGACCTATTCTCGATTATGACCAAAGCTTCTTCAACCGTTTTACACAAAAAATTACCACCCGCGGCGGCATTTAAATAATCCCTTTCATGATCGTTAAGTCCATTGTAAAACGTGTCGATTTGGTGCAAATCGGAAAAACCATGATGAGGACATTCGTGTAACATCTCCTTAAACCTATTCCAAGCCGTAGAAAAACTTTCATTTGATTCTTGTGAAAATTTAGAAATCTCGTTTTTCAAATGCGTAGTCTTAGAGGGCGGAAAAAATTGGTTCACGAACTTCGAAACGAGATCCTTCCACGTCAATATAGAATTGGGTGGCTCTTTCTCTAACCAAATTTTAGCGGGCCCCGCTAAGGAATACGGAAATAACATCATCTTAATCGAGTCATTCGAGACATCCTTGAATTTGCACGTGGCGGTAAGACGATTAAATTGGCGGATATGGTTGTGAGGATTGTCCTTTTCATCACCACGGAATTTGTTGTTTTGGATCATCGACAACAAACCCGTTTTCACCTCAAAATTCTCCGCAAGGATTGCGGGAATCACAATAGCTTCTCCATAACCCTCGGTGGGTGCTTGAAGTAACTCCATCATAGTTCGATTCGCCATGGTTGGTTCTTCTCGTACAATGGGTTCGTCAATAGGAGATTCCTCACTAGAAAGAGTGAGTGATTTGTTTCTTCGTTTACGAGCACGTCTAGCTTTAGAGCGAGTTTGCATAAACGTCACGTACAACGAGAAGGCGAGCAAAGAAGATTCTTTTTGGTATTTTGTGTTTTTTCAATTTTTTTGTGGTTTTTGATTATATTAACCTTTTTTGGAAATTGGTGAATGTATTAAGTAGACAACAAGTCCACAAATCTCCTCCTAAATCAAATCTCTTGATTAAAAAGGCCTCAAGGAATGAAAACGATCACGTGGAGTGAACGCCTTCGATGACTTTAGAACGATGGTGGAACACCAAATCGTTCAAGAGGGTTTAATCAAATGAAACAAAGAAAATATATATGATACTTAGTAATACTTTGGGCGGCAAAACCCTCGATTCACTCTCAAAATCAAATACGCACAAGCAAGCGGAGGAAACGAGGCGGCGCGAAGCACTTAAGAGCCTTTTTCCTTTAGGTCGTGAAATACAACCGCCTTATACCCACCTTATAGTTTGTATTATCAAGATTAAGCTTCACGAAAGTATTTATCTATTTTTGCCTTTTTCTTTGGTTTGAGATTCGAATACAATGATCGAGTGATGAAATCCCGAATCAAGGTTGTGATTGCTCACGTATTTGGAGTACTTGTGTATTTATTGTTCTACGTATACAATATAGTAATAATATTCACACAAAAACCAAAAAACGATAATACGTATTAATAGAGTGCTATTAATACAATTACTATTATGGCTAATATAGAAAACAACAATTGTTCAATCAAAACACAACACGCCTCCCCGGCAGCGGCGCCAAAAATGGTGTAGTGATTTTGTATATACTTTATTTTAGGAAAAACAAAGCAACACAAAAAGTGGTAAGCGTTAAGTGTCGGTTTAGGAAAACCGAGTACTAATGACCCTTAAGAAGGTGAGTTCGTTCTCGAGGAGGCTAGTGCGTTGTGTAATGAATGATTGATTATGTTTTTGATTATTAATGAGAAGAAAAGAAGAGAAAATGACGAAGACGAAAAAATTAGAAAAATAAGGCAAAAACACTATTAGAAAGTTACGACGTAGAACGTGAAAAACACAAAATTTAAAATTTTAACCTAAAAATTCCTAAAAATTACTAAAAACTCCCAAATAATATTCTAAGAGTTTACAAAAAATCCAAACTTGCCAAAACCTTTTAATTAATTTAATAATGATTTTTTAATGCTAATTAAAGCCCTAAAAATCACTTTTAAATATTAAAAAACCCTAAACAAGATTTTATAGTTTGTAAACCTCAAAAATGACCTAATAAAACTAAAAACTATTTTTAAAAATTTTAAAACCAAATTAAACTATTTTTAAACTCCTAAAAACTATTAAAATGTATTAAATCTTAAATTAATTCTAAAAATTAATTGAAAAGCCTAAAAATTATTCTACAAATGGGAAAAGTCCTAATTAATGCTATAGAATCTAGGAAAAATGAAAAAGGAATAAAAATAAAAATTTTTATTTTAATGAATAAAATAATAATAAAATATTCTAAAAAATTAAAAGTTCTTAAATAAATTCTAAAAAATTCTCAAAAATCCTAAATATTCTAACTAGAAAGAAAATGTAAATTAAAGTTTCTAAAACCTCTTAATGAATTTATATTAATTTTTAAAGTTGCCAAAAAACCCTAAAATTAAATAAAATCAAAAATTAAAGTTTTTGAAAACTTTTTTATATGTAAACCTCCAAAAATATTAAATAAAACCTGAAAATGATTTTTCCTAAAAATTAAAACTATTTTTTCTATTTTTAATGACTTTTCTAAAAACGGGTACAAAATAAATCGTAAAAAATAATAAAATAAACGGAAAAATTTATAAAGTAGCTAGAAATATCTCTAATGCTATAAAGGTCCTAAGAAAAATAAGAAATGAAAAATAAGTTAAACAAATAAGCTGAAAAGAGCTTAATAGCTCACGGCTTTTTATTAAAAGCTGAAAAGAAAAAGTGGTTAAAAGGTTTTGCTTTGCACCCTTGGTCAGTAAAAGACCCAAGGGCGCAGTGGTAAGGTGTGTGTGTTGTGAGTGTGGTGATTATGGGTTCGAGGCTGGCGAAACCCAATTTTTTTATTAAACTTATTTTTTTTTCTTTTTTTTAAAACTTTGCAAACAATCTGTGACCCTTTTTATCCTTAAACACAAACCAATATCACTTTTTAATCAAGATTAAACACAAATGATGATCAAGACGTATGCAGTTTTCTTTTTATCAAGAACACAAGTCTCTTTTTTGGTTCTTTCTTTTTCTTCACAAGGTATGAGAATGCACCAAGAGGGCTTGGATGCTTTGTTGGTGTGTATTTTTGGAACCAATGGCACCCCTACACTCTTTCTGAGTGTAGGGAGTCACAATAACACAAAAAAAAAACACCTAGCTCAAACAAAGATCACAAATCAAAGCCTACACTTAGCCATTCCAGTTTCTGAGACAAATAAATGAAGTCTGTGGACTTTATGCTAAACCAAATGCATAACAATGAGATTCAAGCTACAAGCTTTTGCATACACAGACTTCAAGTAGCACCAAAACAATACCAATAACTCTTCTAACCTAACTTTTAGCAGATTTTAGAATTTGAACTCAATTTCCATGAACAATAAACAGAAAAGGGGGGGAAACAGATTTTTGCAATACTCTTTCTCTTTTTAACACACTACTTATGCTACAAATCTCTAACAAACTGATGCACAAATAACAACAAACCCTAATCAACTCTATTCAAGCTCTCTAACACATTTTACAATAACAAAACCAAATCCTTACCCTGCTAATACACGTATCCAAACACCCTATTAAAATTTAAAAACCAACTTTTTTCAAAACAACACCTAATAAAACCTATGAAAACTGAACCAAAGCTATTCTATCATGCAATTAACAACTTAAGAACACCAATCAAAGCAGATTTAACACATTTGAACACCTAAACATGCAAATCACATAAACACTTTCTATTTTCTGAAATTTTCCAAAGGAAAAAAGGGGATACCTTAGGTTCTTACATCCAAGAACCTTGTGAATGTATAATTCACCTCCAATCAACTCGGGTTGATGCAGAAAATATGATCAACAACCAATTAGTAACCTGCTAAGAAAAATAAAAGCAAAACAAGCAATATTCAACCAATATTCTGTTTTCTACTTTTTTTTTTCTTAAAATCTTTCACAAAAACTTTGAACCCTTACTAACACGTTTTTGAATCAACTTAAACGTCACAAATCCAGATTCCTTTTCCACTTTCACTTCCAAGGACTGATTTATAAAACTTGAGCCCTTTTTCAAAAACTTTTTGAAATTGAAACCTCAAACACAAACTTTCACAATTAACAATGGAACTCAGCTTTTGCATTCAACAACACACAAACTTTTTATAAACATTAAAAGGAATTACAATTGACTTTAACAAATACCAAACTTCAATTTTATAAAAAAGGAATTACAAGTTGTGCAAAAACTGGAACAAGAAAGATGTGAACAGGCTCACACCTTTTATACTGCTAATAGGAACTATCTAGAAGCTAATTAAAAAAATACAATGAAAATGCAGCCCTTAAACCCTAATTTTGGATTTCTCAAAATTGCCCTTTGACGAATTCTGGTCAATTGGTGCTCCATGTGACTTGACAGGTTGCTTGGTTGATCTTGAGCGTAGAAATAATCTTGGGGACCAAGGAGTGACATCCAATCGTTGATTGGTATGCAAGATTCCCTTCTTGCCAAAAATAGTGAAGCAGGGGAGTGTGGGGGTGAGGACCACAGGCCACGTGGCAGTTTCTGGTGAGGTGGGTTTGGTTTAGGTTTTGGTTAATTAGCATTCTGCAGGGTTAGGGGTAATACCCCTTTGATTTGGGCTTAATTGATTAGGGTGGGGATTAGGGTTCGTCAGGCTAAAAGGGAGTTTAGATCTGTTTTGTATTTAAACCAAATTTAAAAAATGTTTAAGGTGGGAAAAAGGGGGTTTGTGGGGTGTTGACCGGATTTGACCTCAATTAAAAAATGAAAACCGGGTTAAATAGGGTATTGGGCTGGGGTGTATTGGGCTTAGGTTGTAGTATTGCATTACCCGTCCCTTGGCTAACATAGTCTCCATTAAGTGGTTGCATGGTTAGTCCTTTCCAGTTAACTCTTATCAATGGCAGTCCAAAATGATTTCAAATCAAGTCCTTTTGTCCCTTTTTGTTAACTTTTGAACATTTTATCAATTTCCAAGGGCTGATTTTGTCACATCTTCATTCTTCAAGGATAATACTTGCACATTTAATATTTAGAGGGTTAAATGTGACAAGTTCTTCAAAGATGAGGAGCCATTTTTGCCAATTCTTCAAACTTGAGGGGTCTTTTTGCAAATTTCCAAATTTGAGCTTGGTTCATTGTGTGTCTTCGTTTCCCGTGTTCCTTTTTGATTGATTCTTGTATTCTTTTGTCCATTCCACAATATCCGTACCTAAAAATACACAAGTAACAAACACGAGCATATATTTGGCATATTTCATGATTTTTAATGCAATTTAAGGCCGTTTTGGACGATGAGACCATGTATAAAAGCAGTCTCATCATAGTACAAGGAGAGGAATGGAGGAATCTTCCAAAGGGGAGGATGATCAAATAAATGTGGGTGATAAGGGCAGCCATGATGGTCAGTCTATGGATGTTGCTGAGGCCCTAACAAGTTTGAAGAAACAGACAGGTTTTGATACGTCTCTAGTCTCTCCTACAAACTTAAATTTATCATTTACATCCATGTTGGAGGAAATTGAAAAAGGCGCTGAGGCAGGAAATTTGAGCGTTGACAAGGAGAATTTGAACGTTGACATGAGTATTTTGGGCGCTGACAAAGCAAAAGTGAGCGTTGACAGACCTGCAAATGAGGTTGATGTATCCCAGTCATCATCCATCATCAAGGAGGTTTCTTCACAGGTATCACCATCTACCTTACCAACAATTGATCCACTAGATAAGGGTAAGGGTATTATGGTAGAAGAGGTTGTTCCAAAGAATGCAACACAGATTGAACTTGATAGAAATTTGGTTGCACAAATTGTGGAACAAGAAAGAAAGGAGGTGAGAGAGTCACCATTTGTTGTCACTTCAGAAGAGCAAGAAGGAAGTGATAAAGCTAGCTCAGACTCAAGTGTTATGATCATAGAACAGCCAGAAAGACTTGAGTATGGAGATGAGTTGGCCAAGGAGAAATTGAGAGAGTTGAAATTGCAGGTTGATTTTGACATGCCAGAGGTGGTTCAAATGTATCATGCTTGGGAAGATAGATGTATGGAGAATCCACACTTGACCATTTCAGATATGGGGTTTGGAGATTCTTCTCAGAGTACAAAAGGATTACAAGGTCATTTTGAAACACAAAGCAAGCAATGTTCTCTCAGAGTTGAAAAGGGATAGAAGGGAGTTGTACTGCATGTTGCTCAGGTGTCATGGAACAGGGTGGACTTATCAGAAATTGAAGGCATTGACATTTGATGAGTTGGAATGTAGAGCTTATCCCATTTGGGTTAGAGTGCAGGAAGCAAACACTCTAAGACTTCTTTTTGATGAAAGAAAAGAAGAACTTGCAGAGGAAATGGAGCTCAAGAAAGCAATGTTTGTTCCCAGACCAGTGAAAAAGGGAGTTTCTCTTGAGTTTCCCAAAGATATGGATCCATTACATCTAAGTGAAGCTGTCATAAGAAAGAGCCTCAAGCTCTCACCATTAGAAGCTTTAGATATGGTACAAGTGTTACCACTAGATTCCAGAAACCTAATTGTGAGCTATGAAGAAGATGAATGTGGGTTTTGGAAGATTGGCAGGTATGGAAAAGAGGTGCACACTTTTACCACCCTTATATCTTTGTTTGCAAGTTGTGATAGAGAAGACTTGGTAGACCTATGGAGGTTGTTAGAGGCCAAGTATGAGACTGAAGCACCAACTTCAGTCAATGGAATAAAACTGTGGTCCACATTCAGGAGAATGTGTGGACCAAAAGATGAGGATCCTGCTATTTGGAAGGATCTTGAAGATGATCTCAGTGGTCTTCAATGGAGATTGTATTCAGCTGATGGTGTTTATTATTTAAGGGCTACAAAGTTTGCTGAGTATCTACTTGTGGATGGTCAGTATTTCATGTCCAAGGATATCTTGGAGAAGATGAAGAACACTCAGCTGGAAATTGATTATTCAAGTGACGTGGCAAAAGACTTGATCAGATTTATTTATTACCAATATGAGAAGGTTTGTAAGATTCCTCCTAGTTCTTAATGTTTATTCAGAAACTTGATCACTATAGTAGATATCAAGTTTAGGGGAGGATTGTTGGGAATAAATTATAGCCAGTTCACTTGAGCGCTGACAACAGTAAAACAAGCATTGACAGGAGTAAAACAAACGCTGACAGCTCAAGCGTTGACAAGACAAAGTCAAGCGTTGATACATTGAAGACAAGCACTGATGGGAAGATATACTCTACGCGTATATTGTATTCTAGATTACTTCTAGTAAAGATAGGAACAACAATGTATTTTCTATATTTTTCTTTACCTAGAATAGTTGATACGTAGATTATTATACAAGGCTTCTTATGTCTATAAAAGAAGACCTTTAGGTTAATGTTCAATATAAGTTTTCATACGTAAACTACTTTCATTGTAAGCAAGTTTTATATCATTAATCAAAGTGAAAGTTTGTTTATATCTTGTGTGTTCTTGTTTAAGTGTTAATTCCGCATAACACTTAGATTGTTTTATACATATACAAAGGTTTCTCTAAGTGTATTACTTGATCTAATCTCGTATACATAAAGCGAAATCGATCTAAGTTTGGGATCAACAAATCTTCCATCTTTGGTCCTTTTCTTCGATAAATCTTCAAATAGGCCCATTGACTTCAAATCTTTTGCATCTCTTGGACTATAGACTTCGTCTTTTCGTCTTTTTCTTCGATAAAACCCGTGCAACCCCATGTTTTCTTCAATATTTATCCGGTTGGCTCTGAAAACACAACAAACACACAAACCACGCATAATTCCAAACAAATGACATTAAATACGCGTTTTGGTCTTGTTTTAGCAAGAAATAAGTGGTAAAAGTATGGGTGTTTTCACAGCTATCAATCACGTTAAGTCAAACCATTTGTGATTAATCATTTCCCATATTAAATCACATTTTCTCCCCCATATTAAAAATATTAACCCAATCGATGTTTTTAATATCAATTGATTTAATAGCATTTTAAGAAAATTTTGGAAGAAAAATGCAAATCCAATTATCTTCATGCTTTACACAAGCTCCCCCTCAAATTAATGAGGGTGTACGTGAAACGTATATAAAATACCTTTTAAACACAAGTGTAAGGTATTTATCACGTACAAAGATCATATATAATAATGTATTCACAATATTAGCGATTTATGAGGCTGGACCTGAATGATAGAGAACATCATATGAAAGAAGCACATGGTTCTTGTTCACGAATGTTGGTCGCCTCATCACGTCTGAAGTTATCTCTTGACTCCATGTGTACGATTGATATTGTTGTCTTGACACCAACATGTGAACTTGGTACTTTCAGCGTCAAAGATTCTGAATGCTGGATAATTGCGCCCCCTCAATTGTTGACCCGTGTTCTATTGAAAGAGCTTTAGTCGCCGTTTGAGTAGTCGCATCGTCGAGTATGTAGATATCAATTGTAAATTGCTATGGTTGGTGGAGATGATAACTTCATAAAAACAAGATTTCTCTTGTTTTAACAAATAAATGCACTAACACGTACATATATTCGTGTTAGATTGTGTTATTCCGTAAACACAATCCCTTACATGGTTATAAAATAAACCATACCCGAGAAAATTATTTCCCGTTGTCGAGTCAAAGCGTTTCGGTGAAATGCTTGACTTGAGTATGAAAAACGGGTTACTATCGAAAGTAATAGCAAACCATTTTGAGCATGTTTTAAAACATTTGAACTTATGCTCGAACTTTATTTACAACCCCGTGTCATTATTGAATGACATTTCTAGTATTGTAAATATTATCGATTCCAGAAGACATGATCTTTTTATCAAAACATTTTTGAACACACAATTTTGAAAGATTTAGAAAAAAAACCTTTTGAGAAATTCTCGAAAAATTGTGTTCAAAGTTTTGAAAACCAATTACTTGAGCTTAAGATGTTGAATACCTTACAAAATGAGCTCAAGTCCGAGAAGTTGTAAACTTCCCGTTGTGAGGATAAGTTTATCATCGGCGATAAACTTTCCTTTTAACTGAAGAACGAGTCCTAAGTTGACATTTACTTAGAAGTCGTTTTCATGAGCTTCAAAACTTTTGAATGTTTTAACATAAAGCTCATGACCGAGAAAGGTGAATTTATCGTTAGGAGGAAAAGTTCTCTTATTTAAAAGATACACTTTCCTTGATGAGCTTAAAACCTGGAAATGTTTTACTACAAGCTCATGACCGAGAAAAATTAATTTCCCGTTACAAGGATAAGTTATCATTAAAGATAAGCTTTCCTAAAATTAAAGTCCGAGTTACAATCTGATATTTAACAGTAAGTCATTGTACATGAGCTTAAAAACTTCCAATATTTTTATTATTAGCTCATGCCCGAGAAAAATTAATTTCTCGTTGTAAGGATAAGTTTATCATCGGCGATAAACTTTCCTTTTAATTGAAGAACGAGTTATAAGTTGACATTTACTTAGAAGTCGTTTTCATGAGCTTGAAAAACTTTGAATGTTTTAACGTAAAGCTCATGACCGAGAATGATGAATTTCTTGTTAAGAAGAAAAGTTCTCTTATTTAAAAGATACACTTTCCTTTATGAGCTTAAAACTTGGAATGTTTTAATACAAGCTCATGACCGAGAAAAATTAATTTCTCGTTACAAGGATAAGCTATCTTTAAAGATAAGCTTTCCTTTAACTGAAGTCCGGGGCATAATCTGAAATATAATTATACACCATTTACATGAGCTTAAAACTTTTGAATAGTTTTAATGTAAGCTCGTGTCCGAGAAAATTTAATTTCTCGTTAATGAGGAAAAGTTTATCATCGGCGATAAACTTTCCTGTATTTGAAGATCGGGTCATCATCTGATATTTAATGATGAACCATATACACGAGCTTAAAACCTTTGAATGGTTTTAGGATAAGCTCGTGTCCAAGAAAACTTAATTTCTTGTTAAGAGGGTAAGTTATCATTGCGTAGGTAAACTTCCCTGTCTCTGAAGTCTGGGTCATTGTCTGTCATTTAACGAGGAGCCATATACACGAGTTTAAACCGTTGAATAGTTTAAATGTAAGCTCGTGTCCGAGAAAAATTAATTTCTTGTTTTGAGGATAAGTTTATAATCGGTGATAAACTTTCCTTTCTTTGATGAACGAGTTACAGTCTGTGATGTGACTATAATTCCTTTATGGTAAGCTTAACCATGAATCCCCTAAGACACTTGTTTCTCCGATATCTGCTTCTTCAACAACCAAACTCTTAGTGTGTCCTTAGTTGAACGGTATAAAAAGATTGGACCGCTTCGTTATTTTGGAACATCAACTGTGGGACCTACATTCTCATTAGGAATATGCATGCTTTGACATGGGTTAGCCATATCAATTTTAGAAGCACGTGGGGGTTCACATTTGTCTTTTCTTGTGCCAAAGGTGACCTGAGGAGATGATTCACTTATCTTATTTGGCAAACGTTTCCTTTTATAGAAAACCTTAAGTTGAGTCTTAAGTGATGCATCATATTTATCGATTTCCTCCCTAGTAGTCTTAGTAGAGTCAGATACTATCCTAGTTAAGGGGCACTCGTTTCCTACAAGAGTAAAAGTTCTACCAGTGGGGCGCCAAACTTTACCAATGGGTTTGATTTTAGCTGTCCACTGGGATTTAAGTCTAGCATGGGAGTTCACCTCATTAAGTAATTTCTTGACACAAGAGTCATGATTTGCCGTAAAGACACATTTTCTACATATTTTACAAGTAGCATATTTAATGTCCGAGTAATTCCTAGATGATTGATCGATGCTCCTAGGAGATGACATGCTACGGTTAGCAGTGTTGGGTAATCTAGTATGCATCTGACTAGGTTTGACATTGTTATCTCTTAAATGTGTCTTTTGCTTAGCTTCCCTTTGACCAGATTTATGGCAAACGTCATTTGAACTAGTTCTGGACGTGGTCTTGGTATTTTTAGGGAAACTAGAGGCAATCATTTGATTAGGTCTTGCTAAAGCTGTTTTGGTCACATTGGGCCTAGTTGCTGGGGTGATTGGTCTAAGAAAATGAACCAAATCAACTTGGGAGGCAAACCGCGGTCTCGAGGATTATGATCGCTCGAATCTAAATGTAATAGGTTGTCTAACAGACTGAATTTGAGGCGGTTTCCCCAAGATTGATGGTTTTTCAAGCTTAGTATCCACACTAGATCCTTTATTTTTTTCTCATTTCGTTTTTCAACGCAGCTATAGCAAAGACCTTTTCCCGTACTTGATCTTTTAAAGTCTCTTTCTCCTTAAGCAAGTTATCTTGGGATGCCAATTTAGATTCTAACAACTTAATTTGTTTCAAAAGATTATCCTTTTCAGCTTTAGAAGCTAAAACTTTTTGATCCATTTTTCTTTCAAGAACAACGTTTGACTTTTCAAGTTTTTCAAAATATGTTTCAAATTTGTCCGTTTTCTTAGAAAATTCTAATTTGGCATCCTCAAGATCTTTTGATTCTTGAGCTACAATCGTTTCGAGCTCTCTAATCTTGGAATCAGAAGCAGTCAAGCAGTTATAAGACAGTTATCATGATGTTTAGCATTTTGAACACTTTCTCCCCCATTATGACTCACATCGGATGAATCAGAAGTGGTATTTCTATCACTCTTTTCCATCCTATTTGTCATAATTAGGTTCAGAATGCTCAATATGCGACATGTCATCAGCATATACATCATAAATAACATTACATTGTACCATGTTTGCAGGCTCTTCATCATAAACGGGTATGGTGTCATCAATCCCTGACATGCTGCTTGTATCATGCTTTCCTCTTGAATCCTTGCTTTTGCAATCTTTAGGCTCCAAGTTGTCAACCGTATGATCATTCTCCTCTTGCATATGCATCGTAGATTCTTGCACTCCATTATCATACGCTTGCTGAAGTCCAGATCTTTCATAAATCGAAGACGAGACCGATGTCATTAATTTCAACAATGTACCACGGAACTCTTTAATTTCCGTTTATGTGTACTGAAGAAATGATTGACATATCCCTGAATTTTCAGACTTAAGAATGTTGAATTTGAAGAAGTGCGTAAGTTGTGTCACTAGAGCTTGATATGTAGATGCTGATGCAGAGTGATTAAAGTCTTCTTTGTGAAGTTTCTCAACTAGTTGGTTCAAGTTGAGGAATATTGAATCGATGAATATATAACGATCTTGACCAAAGAGTGTCAGAAATTCGATTCCTCCTTGAAACCAAGAAATGGTCACTAGATTAGACTGGAGTAGTCGAAAGAACGTTATACCTCTTTCTCTAGCTGTGTTTTGCATGAGATGCAAGTCTCCCTCTTGAGATGTTGAATTAAACGATTCCATTGAAATCGATGATATATGAGGGTAAGGATTACATGTCGATCGATCAATGAAAGAAAGTAATTGTGTTTGTTGTTGTGTGTAGAAGTCGAGAAATAATGTTAAAATCCCCTAATAATTGTTCGCGATAAACTAAAAGTTCCAAGACAAAATAACACACGATAAAAATTTTCAAAAACACGTTTTTGAAATTTTTTGGAAATCTTGTCACTCTATCGGAATGCATAAAAACAAGTTCTGTCGCAATGTTAATGTTTAAACCATCAGAATACTCATCGCAATACCCATCGCAATATTACCCATTAGAATACCTATCGCAATGTTACCTATCATAATGTTTGATCGCAATACCTGTCGGAATGTTTGATCGCAATACCTGTCGGAATGTTTGATCGCAATACCTGTCGGAATGTTTGATCGCAATACCTGTCGGAATGTATGATCGCAATACCTGTCGGAATGTTTGATCGCAATACCTGTCGGAATGTGTGATCGCAATACCTGTAGGAATATTTGATCACAATACCTGTCGGAATGTGGCTAATGAAATTTTGGCAGAGTGACGTTTCAATATTGCCTTATAACCGATCGCAATGTACGATGTAAGGAGCTATCGCAATGCACGATCGGAATAAGTGTCGGAATACCCTTCGATCGCAATGTAGAAACCCTAGGTTTTTGCGATCGCAATGAAGAATTCTGTCCACTTTGCGATAGATACCAACTTTGCGATGGAGACAAAAAGTACCACTTTTCTCGGATAGTACACAACGAATTCGGAATGTTAAGCCTAGAAACGAATCAAACACCTAAAAATTTTGTGTTTTTAACCAAAATACCAATACCAAATCACTATAACAAGTAACTAGATGAAGTATATCAAGATTGAACCATAAAAAACACAAAAAAAAATTGGTACGTGTGAATTCGGATCAAAATAGGCGAAATAATCAAGAACACAAACACGAAAACCAAACAATCATCCCATGGCTCTTGATACCATTTGTAGGTCCTCGTTTTCTAAGGATTAAGCAAGTTATGATTATCTATTGAGATGGATGGAGAAATGGAAGAACTAGAGAGAGAAAGGTAGAGGGGGAGAGAGAGAATGAAAGAAATGGTTGATTGAATGAATGTGTGTGTGAACACAAAGTGACCAACCCCTCCTAACATGCTAGGAGGGTGTATATATAGCCCAACCTACATGTGGGCTATATGGGCTATATGTTTGCATATAGGATCACGAGCCCATTACTTGAATATATCTTTGGAGTGGCCGATCCTTTCTAAATACGTAAAAACGTATTTCCAACACTGTTGATCGTTGGTGTTCGATGAGTGTGGGTCTGATGAGTGAGTGTCGAGAGTCTTTGTAAAATTTTATGTTTGAGTCAATCATGAGAAAAAGTGACGACAGCCAAGAGCAGTTGTGGGTATGAGTTGAGAAATGTTGAGAAGATGTTGAGTAGTTGTAAGAAAGTGTGCCAGATGAGACGCGGGTATGAGTCAGTTGTGGGTCAAGTCTTGGTTTGTAAAAGATATGAGAGATAATCTGTTGTCTTGCGAATCTTTTGTTTTGAGTGAATAGAAGTTTTGAACTTTCGGAGAAACGAACTTCCACAGGAACGAACTTTGGATGAACAAACTTTCATAGAAACTAACTATCTTAAAGACCAACTTTCGTAGAAACTAACTATCTTAAAAAAACCAACTTTAGTAGAAAGAAACTATCTTAAAAACCAACTTTCATAGGATTTAAAACTTTCGTAGGATTTAAAACATTCGTAGGAAATCAGTTTCGTAGAAAACAAAAGTCAACTTTCGGAACAATTGAAAAAACTTTTGTAACAAATTTGAACAACTTTGACTTTTGTAACTTTTTATAAACTCTCTTACGAAAGTTTTAACTTTCTGAAAAATCAAATTATATCTGGAAACAGAACCCACTATTAAGCGAAAAATACCCCGAAAATCACCTAAATAACCAAAATTTTTACGATTTTGACCAAATCAATTAACCCAACTCACTATCACAATTATGTAGACGATTTGTCTATAAACTTAAACAACAAAAAACGCAAAAATATTTCAAGATTTGAGCTTGATTAAATAAAAAACCCACCAAAATAAATCAAAACAAACACAAGAACAATCAATCAACCATGGCTCTGATACAAATTGTAGGTCCACGTTTTCTTATAATTGTACAAGTGTTGTTAAGATCTAAAGAGAGGGAGAGGGATGAAGAACTAGAGAGAGAAAGTTAGAGAGAGAAAGGAGAGGATTAGAGAAAGAAAGATCTATTAAGTGAAATGTGAAATGACAACTAATGACCAACCCTTCCTAACATGCTAGGAGGGTGTATATATAGCCTACCCTACATGTGGGTTTGATGGGCTATATTGTTTACATATTGGATCACGAGCCCAATCTACGTATAAATCGTTGGAGTGACCGATCCTTTCTAAATACGTAAAAACGTATTTCCAACAGGAAGGATCGGTCACTCCAACGATATACATCTAGTATGGGCTCGTGATCTAGTATGTAATAGTATAACCCACAAAGCCCACATGTAGGGTGGGCTATATATATCCCTCCCAGCATATTAGTAGGGGTTGGTTCTAATTTTCACATTCTGTATAATATTACTTTCTCTCATTCTCTCCTATCTCTCTCTACTTTATCTCTCTAAAATCTTCATCTCTCTCCTTATTTCTTAATCATTATAACACACAGACAATCTAAGGGTTACGTGGACCTACACCATAGACTAATAATAACATGATAAAATCGATAATAAAAGGACTAAAATACCAATTAATATTAGAAATTTCATTTAATATGGTTAGTTATAATTGAGTTTGATATAATTTTAAATTCGTTACAAGATGTATTAGGAAAAAAATAGCGGACGGTTAAAAATAGTTTTGATATAATAGGTCATTCTTTATATAAATTACCACATTCATAAAATGGAAACAAATAATATTTTTATTTTATTGTAATAATTTTTTTCATTCATTTTTTATTACGAAATACCACACACAAACACGACGTTCAATGTTAATATTAATTGTTATTCATTTTCATATTTCCCTTTTTACCTTTTATCTTTATACAATCTTTTTTTATGTGCTTATATTTCATCTTTGCTACCTATCTATCATATGGTTATGACCTTAGCCAAACGCACCCTTTAATACCAATTGTTAAGTATATCTTTAGAACTTGTGACACTCTAGAGTTGATTGTTTTAATATTTTTATAACAACAATCCCGTGGAACGAACTAGACATTACCATTAAGTTATGCTATACATGAAAGGGTATACTTGCCCGTGTTTATGTTTCTAGTCATTTGTGTGGTAATATATTGAATAAAAATTAAGACCTGCAAATAAACATCAAGTTTTTGGCGCCGCTGCAGGGGATTGATAAGTTATTTATTTTGAAACATTCTGAAATACTTGGTAAAACAAAAATTATAAATCACCGTACAGATTTCTGGCAATCTGAAAAAGTTTTTAACGAAAAAGTTAGAAAGTGCGCCGCACATTTCCAAAAGTGCACCGCACATTTGATACAAATTTGCAAAATGTTGGTAGAAAAAATCCCAAAACACCACCAAAACCTTTTACTCTCAACACTTACTGCTGAAAACATGAGAATTGCTTTATGTGTGCTTATGCTTTTTGAGCTTATGTGTTTGTTACTATTGCATTTCAAGAAAAACCAAAAATATTTTCTTTCAAAATTTTATTTTCTCTTTAATTTACTCTTTGGTAGAATAATTTGCTTTGGTATGTCTTATTTGATATTTATCATGATTTGTGGTAATTTTTTCTAGAATTTTTAACAACTTTAAAATACAAGAAAATTAGAAAACAAGCGGAAATGAAAAAATAGATATTTCTTGCAAAATATTTGGGAACATCTTACAAAATTTGGTCACTATTTCTTATTTTGACTACTTGTTAAGGAAGTATTATGAAAAAGTCTTATAACGTTGTTTGATTGGTATATAGATCATACAGTCATGAACAATTTTTTTTGCAGAAAGTGCGCCGCACATTCCAAATTGTGCGCCGACTTTTCTGTATCGGGCAAAAGTGCGTCGCACATCTCAAAAGTGCGCCGCACAACTGGAAAACAGTACGCATAATTTGCTTATAACACAATTAAAAAGATATTTTCATCAAAACTAATGAGTTTCCTTAAGACTACAGGATATGAAATGTCAATTGGATTTTATGGCACTAACATACTAATGTTTCTCTTGATGTGTTGTTGTTTTAAGATGGATCCAAACAGTATCTTGGGTAGGCTATGCTTGAGAGAGGATGAGCATATTAGCCTAAATGATAAGATTGAATCGGATGATGAATGGACATGATCTGAATATAGGGACACGACCGATAGTGGGATTCAAAAGGTCCTAACCTTCTATCGTTTGGAAGACATGACACCTAGCGAAAAGTACTCAATGCCTTGTCATGTGCAAGGTAAATTTGCCTATGATGGGCAAGTTGAATTGGAAATAGAAAATATTTTTGATAGCAATGAACTTGTAGTGGAGCTTGGCTTAACCTACAAAACGTATCGCAATGGGGACACAGAAATAGATAAGAAGCTCATTGTTATGATCAAGGACAAATTATTTTTCGTCGACTTCTTTGTCAATCCGGAAGAAGATGACTGTGAATCGTGTGCAATATTTGGGAGATCTTTCCTAAAGCAAGGTAACGCACAAATTGACATCACTTGTGGCATACTCCCCTTATGGCCAAAAGTGCATGAAAGCTTGGACTTAGACGAAATTGACGAGATACTTGATAAACTCGACTTTGAGGAATTAGCACCTATTGAAAACGAGGGAGTTGATACTCCTAGATTTGTTTGTAATATGGGGAAAGGCAAAAGAAACAAAGGAAAACAGCCCGCTCATGCTTACAAAATAAACTATAACGGTGAAGGACCTTCTCTCACCATTAATACACCCTTAACTAGAGAAGAACTAACAATGGAATAATTAATGGAAAACGTTGAAGAAAGAGTAATGTTGTTAAACATTAATCGACCAATCATTGAAACATTAAAATATAGTGATAAGTATAAAATGATTGTCGATGGGGTCTTAATTGATAAGTTGAAGATTGAAGATGGATTAACCTCGGAATATGAGGATGTGGCAATCCAAATGCTCCGTGAAAACAAAGTAATGAAAGAAAAAGAAGATCCGGGTTATTTTGTCCTACCTATAAGGTTGGAAGGTAAAACTACATACAATGCTTTGGTAGACACCGATTCGAATGTTAATATCATGCCACTTGGAATCTTCAAAATGTTAGATGTTGGAAGAGTCAAACCAAGGTTTGATCGAATAAAAATGCTTGATCACTCCTACGCGGAGGGGTTTGGGCGTTTGCTTGGAGTTTTATGTCAAATAGGTACAACCATGATACTAGCCGATTTTATGCTTCTCGATATTCCTATTGATTGAGATATTCAACTAGTGGTTGGAAGGGATTTTTTGCACACCGTTGGTGTAAAGGTAGATATTGGAAAAGCTATCATGACTAGCTTTGATGGGTTTTTCCATCAAACATATAATGTGCTAAAATTAAAAGAACATGATGATAGTGATGATGAAGATGATAAATACTACACCACAAAAAGAGATGAAAATTGTATGCCGGTTTAGTGTCCACATTTGCAACCATGGACGAAACCGGAAGAACTATTTGATGCTTCATTAAGTGAAAGGAGCTACCATAACCCTTTCTTTGTTATTCGTGTGTACAAGAAAATTGTGGGGATGCTTGGAGTACTTCCCGTATCATTGAAATACAAAGATTGGCAAGTGGGTAACAAGAAGAATTCGAAAATATTGCTAAAGATGGAGATAGTGAATGGCATGTTGCCATAGTCATTGTTGATCCATGTGAAAAAAGGTACGAAAAAGTGTACGAGACAAAGGACACCAATAGAGAGGTCTCGGGACGTTACACGGAGAGTGATATCATGTCACCTCTGAATTTCTGCTACAACTAAGAAGAAAAGAAGAAAAGAGGAGTGCAACATTGGCTCTTAGTTACTTTTATGCATTTTTATCCTTTTGTATGTAAATAATCAAATAAAACGAAATGATGTCTAAGAGTCCTAGAAGTTTTAAGATGGTCTTAGAAGTAGGGAATGTTATCCATAAGTTTTTTTCTACCGAATGAAATTGGATGCTTTCTTTTGAAATTTTGTGTTTTGTATACTTTAAAATAAAATTACAGTAAACCATGTCTGGATGCACAGAATGTGCGCCACACATTTCAGAAAGTGCACCGCACTTCTGGGTGGATTTTTTGTATATACGCCGTTTTTTCATTAGAACTAAAAAAACACACACAAAAACCACCTGATGATTTTTAATCATCGCCAAAAATATTTTCGAGTCTTCACTCCAATTTCACATTCAAGATCATGTCTAGTTTTTATATCTAAATTATGTTTGTTTCAATTAATTAGTTTTTTTTATTATTTTTGATTATTTTTCAATTAGGGTTCTTAGTAACTGAAGAACGAATCATAATTCAATTAGGAATTAGTAATGTAGGATTAGATTAAGAAATGATTTAGATTATAGTAAGATAAATTGAAAAAAAAGAGAGGTATTTTGAAAAACCTTTGAGATAAGGTAATGTCGTGGATTAGAGTGAATTGGGAATGGGTTAGTGTTCGATTCTAGCCATTGTTATTAGTTTGTGACCAATTAGTTTTCGGATTTGGTTAGCTACTAGTGTTACCCCGACGTTTGCTGAAAAACCCAGAATGTGCGCCGCACTTTGCAAATTGTGCGCCGCACTTCTAATGAAAATTTCCCAGGAAGTACGCCGCACAATCCAAATTGTGCGCCACACTTTTCGTTTGGAAAACAAACGGAATGATCAGTAATTGATCATAGGATCACCGTTGACCCCTAATGCTTATGTAATGTTAATATATGTTTGTATGTGATGAAAATTTTGCAGACTCCAGGTTCTGGAAATTACGAAACCGGCTCGTCTAGCCGAGGGAAGAAGCGAAGGCCTACCGGATCAGCAAGTGCCGCACTCATGGGAACACCAAATCATCAATTTTTGAATTGGCCTGGATGTACAAGTGATACCAAAACCATTTACAACAATGCTCTCAGTCTTTTAATGCCAAAACAAATTTTCCCACCTAGCATTGTGGATTTTGGAGTTTTGAACGAGCTTGGTTGTGAAGCTCAAATAAGGGAGATGCTAAGGATAGTAGTGATAGAGGCTGGAGGTAATGAAGTCTTGTTTGAATCCAATACTTGGATTTGTGCTTTTACTTGTAGGGAAAAAATCTATGCGGAGCTTGTTCTCAAGTTTTTCTCTACTTTTAATTTTGATGAAGATGTCGAAGGAGATGAGTTGTTGACTAAGAAGATTTTGACTTTCAGAATTTGTGGAAGGGGATATTCATTGACTTTGAAAGAATTTGATAAGTACTTCGAGTTGTATAATAGAGAGGAGGAGCGAAGAGCGGAAGGATTTGAGGTTTATTTCCAAGGAGGGAAACGTGATCATGGAAACTTTAATGCTAATGAATTTTGGGCATCAATTTTCCTGGATGAGGATCCATTGAGCTTATCTAGGAGCTCGGCCACTAGAATTTCTAGTCCACTTTTGAGAGTGCTTCTAAAGATGATTGCTTAAGCCGTTTGCCAAAGAACCAAAGGATATGATAAAATACAAAAGAATGATTTGTGGTTATTGAGCATGTTTAGGAACAAGAACCGTGATCAATACGCTAATGTGGCTTGGGTGATATCAAAATGGATGAAAAGGAAAGGTCATGGTAGTCAAGCGAGTAGTATGATTGTGTGTGGACAATTTTTGACTAGGTTAGCTCAAAGAATGGGGCTTTTAAGTGATCAAGTTGTGAGTAGTCTTAGTCCACCGATTGTTTGTGATACCACTGACCGAATTACCTTGAGAGATTTGATTGGAGCGGATGATAGGTTGATGAGAGAAGACGCGACTCTTAGAGCACCTCGTGTAGGTATGGCGAGAGCTCCTCGTGCATCACTCCAAGATGTTTGTGATAGAATGGGAAGGATGGAGGTTAGGCAAGACAAACATGGGTTTATGAAGGAGCGCCAATGCTATAGTATGGATCGATACGCTCCAGTTTTTGAGATGATGGCCGAAAAATATCATGTTCCGATGAGTGGCCCATATGGACCACCCGGATATCAACACGAGCCAATCTACTACACCCAACAACCACCACCCTATCCACCCCACTTTTACCCATCTCAAGCTCCATGGAATGATGAAACTGAAGAGGATATGTGAAGCCTCGTATGTGTGTGACTTTTGTGTTAGTCACATTTGAAAAAATTTGAAAACATTTTATTTGGGCTTTGTAATATGCCTTTGTTGGCATTTAGGACACCTTAATACTTTGTGTGTGGGATTTTTATTTTTTATGGTATGTGAAATATGTTTGTATATATTATTTGTGTTAATTTACAGAAAATAAGCAAGTCAAGGCGAGCTTAGGAGAAGATTGAAGATCTCGACTTCGCTCACGACTTGGAATAAAAGGGGAGTATTATTCTTATTTTCCCTCTAATTTTTACTTTTCCCTTAGTTTTGCATTATGGACAATGCTCATAATAAGTATGGGATTGAGTGAAAATAAGATCGAATAAAAGTTTGTTTTTGAAAAATTAGTTTTCTGAAATTTCTGTACTCAGAAGTGCGCCGCACATTCCAAATCGTGCGCCACACTTTCTCGGCGAATTTTTAAAATTTTTGTACAATTTTAATAATAAAATAAAAAAAAGTTTTTGTCGAAGGATTGATAATTCTTATAATTAAAAAGCTAGTTTGACTCGGAATTGATAACGTTATTTACACAAAACTATATTCATAATTGTGAGGATCTTTTTTGTAAGCATTCTTACATTTTAAAAATTGTGTGTGCTGATGATTAGTTTAATTCTAGAACTTGTGCTTGGTAATCTTTACGAGACCATAGTGGAATCATACTTGTATGATAAAAGGTATTTTAAATGATAAAGAGGCAAAATAAATAAAAGAGAAAAAATTGAATGTTTTGCCGATGTTTTAAGATAATTATATTGTTGGAAACCATATTGCGAAATGATAGTATATCATAAGTATTGGGGAAAGCATGTTCGCCGAAAGAAAGATGTAAAAAAAGGCAAAAAGGAAGCCTAAAAAGTTTCAAGTTATTGGCAAAAGCAACAACATGAAAATGATGATGTATTATTCTTTAAAACATGCGGTGGTAATAAAAGTTTTTTGAAAAAGACCTCTTTTGATATTCTACTTGGTGCTTACGCCAAAATTTCGTTTAGTTTAGTTCCTTGCACAAGCCTATGGTAATTTACTTTTCATGACCGTGCTATTGAGCGATAATCTACCCATAATAAGAAGAGTGCATGAAAGAAAAATATCTTCTTCGAGAGGTGTTTTATGGCGTTATCTTTGTTTTTCGATTGTTGGCTTTATCTATTCTTTCGACACTTATCAAAAATATATTTGTCCTTACTTGAGGACAAGCAAGAAGTTAAGTATGGGGGAATGTGATAACGCCTCATTTATACATGTTTGTAATGATGCATTTGTCCTTATTTTCTATGTAAATAAATAAATTATGTATTGAATTGATACTAATAAAAGGTATTGTTTGTATTGTAGCCAAGAAAGAAACCATAAAGGAAAAGAATGAAGAAATAAAGAATAAAGGGGCTAAAGAAGAAATTATGCTGAAATGGAGCATAAGTGCAACGCACATTCTGTTTTGTGCGGCGTACTTTCAAAGTACCCCGAATGTGGAGAACACCAAGAAGTGCGGAGCATAATTTCGCAAGTGCGGCGCACATTTGTACCTGATGAAGTGCGGCGCACAATTGAACAAGTGCGGAGCACATTTCACTACAGTTACACAATTAAGTGCAATTATGCATGGCTATAATGGTGAACCTTTGATATACTTCCAGGGCTTCTAACCTACGAAATTTCAAGTATAAATAGAGCCCTTGGCCAGACATAATCATATCTCATTACAAACTTTCTACATTGTTTAGGAGAAACAGAAATCAAGGATTTCTCCAAATCCTTTATCATAGTCACTAGCGTTAGTAAACCTTAGTTAGTTTATGGTATTGGTGCTGGAAAAAAAAACTCAGAAGTGTTGCTAGCCATTTGTAATAAGTTCAAAGACTTATAAATCATTTGGAAGCAATTATTGAATAATCTTGTGGTTTAATTCTTATTTCAATTATGTCAATCTTTTACTTTGATTTGCATATGTTTGAAATGATCTTATTTACTGTTATTATGGAGTAGTGTGATGTGCACTTGGTTAAGGTTTAATAGCCTTATGATTAGATATTAATATTAGCTTTGCTGGGACAAAGTGCGGCGCACAATTAGTTTTGTGCGGCGCACTTTTTCTTTGGGTTCTTGAATATATGTATGGTTTGGATACTCATGTATTATGTGTTACTATGTTAGACCATTGTTATACGTTGGATTCATCCATGATCATCGACTAACACTCATGTGAGTGGATGAGTTTCATGTCATCTAATAAATGAATCTTGTTAATAACTTTTGTAACGATTAGGGGATTAAAACATATACCAACTCTTGCATAATCTCATGTACTACCTTAGTTATCGAAATCAAGCATAAACTTATGTTAATGTTGTTGGGATGACAAAGTCTTTAACTGGATTCTTGTCATATCAATTAGATGTTGCATGCACGACTAAGAATCGGTATGTTGTCTTAGATTGTTTATGTGCTTATATTTCATCTTTCCTACCTATCTATCATATGGTTATGACCTTAGCCAAACGCACCCTTTAATACCAAATGTTAAATATATCTTTAGAACTTGTGACACTCTAGCGGTAATTGTTTTAATATTGTGATAACAACAATCCCGTGGAACGAACTGGTCTTTACCATTAAGCTATGCTATACATGAAAGGGTATACTTGCCCGTGTTTATGTTTCTAGTCATTTGTGTGGTAATATCTTGAATAAAAATTAAGACTTCCAAACGAACAACACCCCCCAATGCTTACACAAGAAAAAGATGCAAGTGAAGTATGGTAAATTTCTCGACATAATTCAAGAAAGTTAGAATCAACATGCCTCTAGTCGATGTTTTGGCTGGAATGCCAAACTAAGGTAAATTCCTTAAAGAGCTTATCATAAGCAAACATAAGTTTGAAGAGATTTCTTCAGCTTTTCTCAATGATGAATGCTCGGCCATTATTCAAAACAATGTACCACCAAAACTTGTAGACCCTGGAAGTTTCTTAATTCCTTGTACATTCCATCACTCATACTCGTGCAACGCCTTGTCCGATCTTGGCGCTAGCAAAAATCTCATGCCATATTCTTTATACGCCAAACTACCGAAAGATGTTCTCAAACCCACAAAAATGAGTGTTCGCCTTGCCGATAGATCTTTTCAATACCATATGGGTATAGCCGAAAACATGTTAGTAGAAGTCGGAAATATTATTTTTCTTGTCGAATTTGTAATTCTAGAGATGGAAGAAGACAACAAAGTACCACTCATTCTCGGTAGACCTGTTTTGCACACAGCTGATGATGTGATTTGAGTCAAGCAAGAGCAACTCAACCTTGGAGTTGGATACGATATAATCTCATTTTCTATCTACTAACCAATGAAGCACTCGTATTCTAATGACGATACCTGCTTTAGTATCGATGTCATTGATGAAGTAGTTGAAGCCGATTTTGATGCTTATTGATGAAGGAAACCAAATTCTTTATTCTATCGAAGAAACCATCCTCGAAGAAGAACTTTTTGCGGAATTTGACTCTTCCATAGCCGTACATACAACCGAACCAATCAAAACCCCTTAGAAAGAAAAAGAAACACTTTTCAAGACCATAACTTTTGAAACTGATTTCAAAGTTAAGAAATATATAGAAGAACCTCTTACGGATTTAGAACTAAAACATCTTCCCGAACACTTGGAATAGGCATTTCTTCACGAAGAGAAATTACTGCCTGTGATTATCTCATCCCAACTTTCGGAAGAAAACAAAGCCGATCTAATCATGTTCTCAAGAAGCATAAACAAGCTTTTGCTTGGAAAACTTCAGATATTCCTGGCTTATGTCCATCGTTTTGTAAACATAAAATACAACTCTTGGAAGATAAGAAACCAGTCGTACAAAAACAACGAAGACAAATTCCTAACATGAAGGATGTTGCCAAAAAGGAAATAGTCAAACTCCTTGATTATGGAATAATTTACCCAATCATTGATAGCCCATGGGTTAGTCCTATCCATTGTGTACCTAAAAACGGAGGTATCACTGTAGTGACTAACGCAAACAACGATTTAGTACCAGCATGAACCATCACCGGATGGAGAGTTTGTATTGACTATCGAAAGTTAAATGACCCAACCGAGAAGGATCGCTTCACTTTGCCATTCATGGATCAAATCTTAGAAAGACTCATTAGGGATGAATACTTTTGCTTCCTCGATGGTTTTTCTAGATAGTTTCGAATCCCAATTAGCCCTATGGATCAAGAGAAAACCATGTTTACTTGTCCATTTGGAACTTATGCGTATAGGCGCATGCCTTTTAGCCTATGCAATCCACCTGCTACTTTTCAGAGGTGTATGATTCCAATTTTTCATGGTAGGATCAAAGAATCAGTAGAAGTTTTTATGGACTCGACAAATGTATGAATAATCTCGAAAAAATGTTAGCACGTTGTGTAGAAGCAAATCTTCTGCTAAACTAGGAAAAATGTCACTTTATGGTAAAAGAAGGAATTGCTCTTGGAGACAAAGTGTCTGGCTCGTGCCTAGAATTAGATAAAGCGAAAATATACGTAATCTCAAAAATCCCACCACCTAGTAATGTTAAAGGCATTAGAATTTTTTTAGGTCATGCCGATTTTTGCCGTCGATTCATTAAAGATTTCGCGGAAGTTTTGAGACCTCTGACCCAACTTCTAGATAAATATAGAACATTCGATTTCAATAACGAATACCTTCTATGTTAGACTCAAAATATTGAGTCAAACAAGAATGCTCGGTCATAGGTTATTATTGTAACATTAGTTAGAATGTTGTAATAGGTAGTTAATTAGTCGTGGTTTATGGGCTTGGATTTAAATTTATTTAAGTCCAAAAGACAAGCCCGGCCCAATATATAGCCCATTAAAGCCCGCATGTGGGTGGACTATATATACTACCCTCCTAGCATGTTAGGAGGGTTGGTTGTTCATTTTTCTCACTTCTAATCTAATATTCCTAAAGTTAATCCTCTCCTCCTCTCTACTTTCTCTCACTACTTTCTCTCTCTAGGAATTCATCTCTTCTTCATCTATTTTTCTTTCTTTCTTCATTTCTTAATCATCACAAATATATGGGACAAAAATTGGTATCAATCGCCATGGGCTAGTTTTGTGATTCGTTGTTGATTTTACTTGATTCGTGTGACTTTTTCTTATAATCATCTCGAATTCAAGATTTTTTTTGTGTTTTCTATGCTCTAAATCTTGATATAAATCTTCTACATAGCTGTGGTAGGGATTTAGTCGCATTTGGTTGGTTCAAATCACGGATTTCTTGTCGAAAATATCATTTTTTTACCTCAAAATCTCGTAACAGTGCTATTATTCCGATCAGTGCAATCGGAAAAGGGATTAGTGATTCCGATCACTCGCATCAGAAAAGGGTTTAATCATTCCGACCAGCTTTTCCGATCATCATTCCGACTGGACTAAAAATATTTCGATTGCATTCCGATTTGGTATTCCGAAAAGGTCTTTTCGACATCATTCCGACAAGGTATTCCGATTGTATTCCGACAAGGCCTTTCCGACATCATTCCGACAAGGTATTCCGATTGCATTCTGATAAGGTCATTCCGACATCATTCCGACAAGGGATTCCGATTGCATTCCGATTAGGACATTCCGACATCATTCTGACGAAGGGATTCCGATTGTATTCCGATTTCTTCATTGCTTAATCATCACAAATATAATGTTAAATCTATTGTTGAAAGAGACTGGGCAAAACGTGAAAATGCTGAGTGGACACGTCCGATTCCTCAAGATATTACCTTGCTTGTCAAAGAACTCTTAATTCCAAACACGGCGTTGATTAAAGAAACTGTTCTTCAACTTGAGGAGTTCATTCGGACTGAAATGTATGATGATTTAAAATATGTTGAATCTCTTGAGAAACACATTGATGATCTTCAAATGGAGAAGTCTGATTTCTTAGAGGACTATGATTTACTCTTGCAAGAATGCGTTTCTAAAGATGTTATGTTTGCTTATTTTACATCTTATGCTGATATTGATGAATATTCTGAAGTTGCATGCCAATATCTTGATAAGATCAAAGAATGTGAACGTCTTGAAATTGAGCTTTCGAAACGTAAAGAAAATGTTGACAAAAAGGCTTTTGAGTTACTTCAACACAAAACTTATTTCCTTCAAAAACATTGTCATTCTCTTGAACTTGCTTTGCAAAAAGAAGTTGGTAGTTTTCCACATGATAATAAATTGCAAGAAAAAATTTCCCAAACGTTTCGAGAAATGAATGAACAGAATTTGGAAATTAAAGGGTTGAAAGCTCAGTTACAAGACAGGGACACAACGATAGCAGAGTTGCAGAAACTCGTTGCTAAAATGGGTGGGAAAGTTGTGGAACCTAAAGTTGTGAAACCTGTTGTTCATCAACCTAATGCCTACAAGGATCCAAAGCCGTCTATCTTAGGAAAACCGACTCCTTTCTCCAATTCTTCTCATGTAAAATCTAGGTTACCCCCTAAGACCGATGTGAAACCAAGTGTTCCAAAACCATCCATTCCACCCTATGTTCCTCCATTTAGAAAGAACACCATTGCTAACCCCAACCATGTGAATGCACCTAGCACTTCTAGGACTCCTCCAAAACGTGTGACATTCGCATCCACAAAAGAATCTGTAGGTTCAAATGACCTTGTTCATACCAACAACCTAGAGGATGCTAAACAAACAAGGAAGATTCAGAAAGACAAAGCCGTGTATTCAAAACTTAGTTCACCAAATCCCACTAGAGTTCACCACACTCCAAATGGTAGTCAACCAAAACCTAGGATCCCTCACCAGCAATCTAGGAATTGGAAACCATCCATGAATAGTCGTGTTTCGACTCTATGCCTGAACGATATATAAAACCAAGGAATACAAGTACTTTCGTGAATCCCAAATTACCCGTATGCCCCACTTGCAAAAAGGGCATTCACAATGGAAATCATGATCATTGCATTCTACAATACCTATATGAGGTCAAATCTCGTTCCTTTGAACGGAGATCGAATACAGAATCCCATAAGACAACAAGGAGATACAAACCCGTCGCAAAGAAAAGCAACAACAACAAATCTGAAACCTGGATTAAAAAAGGACATAGTTTCTCTCCAAAGAAGTCTTCCACTGTGCAAGAGAAAACTACTCCTAAATCTAGTCTTCAATGGAAACCAACGGGTCGTATCTTCACGGAAGTTGGTCTAAAGTGGATTCCAATAGAGAAGAGTGATGAAACCTGCGCTAGCACGAATGCAAATGTTTTGAATATAGACAATGAGTTTGTTACTCCTAACACTAGTATTTCTGCAAAATCTTCTGTGATTGCAGGCACAACAACGGATTCTGAACCTACTTCTCCTTCTTCAAAGGATTCCAATTCTGTACATTCGATATCACCTTCTTCTGCTGTACAAAAGTCTATTTTGGATTATTTTCGAAAAACTTGAGAAAAAAAAATATAATAAAACGTAAATATCCATATAAAAACAAAATAAAAATGGAAAAACTTTCAAAATACCAAAAATATTTTTCTCGACATGTCTTTCAGTATCGATAATATGGACGTACCTAGAAATGTCGCTCAATAACGACACGGGTGTGTACATAAAGCTCGAATGAAAGTTGTAAATATTTTTCAAAACATGTCATTCCATTGATTTACAATTACCTCAGATTGTGACTCGTACTTCAAAGAAAGGAAAGTTTATCACGATGATTAATTATCCTCAACAACGGGAAAATTAAATTTCTCGGTCATGAGCTATCGATAAAAACATTCAAAGTTTTTAAGCTCATGTAAGCGACTTACAGTTAAATGTCAGACTGTAACTCGAACTTCAAATAAAGGAAAGTGTATCTTTAAAGATAACTTATCCTAACAAACGGGTAGAGTAATCTATCTTGGGTTGAGCTTGTCACAAAACATTCAATGTTTTGAGCTCAACACAATGGCTTGTAATCACTTTCAGATTGCAACCCGGACCTAAATTCACGGGGGAGTGTACGCTTTTTGTACTCTTACCCTTAGCAAAAGAAGTTAAATCTTCTTACACTTGATTGGATTCGTCAAGAAATTCAAAGTCTATGAACTCAAGTTTATGCTTTAGAAAAACCTTTTCGTCAAAAAGAATTGATTTTTCAAAAAGCGTTGAACACAATTTTTTCAAGAATTTCTCAATGATATTCAAAATCTTTCAAAAATTGTGTGTTCAACAACTCCTATCCTCAAAAGTTTAATGTGGATCAAATCCTCGTAATGACAATTCCATTGGATCAATTTTTGAGGGGGAGCAATTCAACTTCATGCAAAAGATTAACACATCTTTCTTCCGAAGATTTTCAAGACTATTTTTCAAAATATATTTTAATCAAATTTGGTATCTCTAATATCAAAAGATTTTATATATTAGAGATAGGGGGAGAAAATGTGATTAAAATGTGATCTTATATAAGACTCAAGCACTTTAACTCTTACCTACATGTGCGAAACACTTTCGATTATCGATGCACATGTGAAGGGGGAGCATTTCTGAAACGATAAAACTAGAAAGGTGTTAAATGTTTTTCAAACACTTTGTTAGAATTTAAAGTGGCTTTCATGGTTACGATCAAATACCCACAACATCTTTAATTCACGACGTTATTGGTGTCAAAAGGGTGGTTAGGTTTAAGTCCTATGATCCGACCAGAACCGGAGGGATCTTCCCAGGGACAATCCAATAGATTATTAGAAGTCCTTAGGAAAGATGGAGTAGAATGTGAACGAAGCTGAATGCTGACTAAGTACTGATGATAGCACTGGAACAATCACAACAACGTGCTATTAATGATGTCTTGATAAGCATTGAAGGGGTTGAAGAATGAAAAAGAAATGTAAGGGTAAAGGTCTAAAGAAAGAAGCCCTCCATACAACTTAGGCAGAAACCGGGTCAACCCATCATGAAGACAAACTCATCATGGACCCAGTGATGTGAAGCACAACCCTTTCCTAGCTACTCAGGCTTCTCTCAAAAGAAGTTTGTTTTATTGCCACGGAGATCAACACGACTTCTATTGACTTTCTCACTCCGAGATAGTTGATATTGAATAGGTGGCATCTGCTCCAGCCTCCGATCACTAAAAGTGCACAAATCGGGTCTAGAGCCAAGAGATCAATCAAATCTCGTTAGGACACACGGATGAAGATAAAGAGAGTCCTACGCTATATCCTTGCGATATTTCTAGAACACTCTGAGTGATACTACTCAGTATTCATAATGATGAGTGGAAATCCTTCTAGTGTTAACATCAAACAACACTGCGGTAGGTCATATGCAAGATTCTTTATGAATTAAACATATGTAAAACTAAAAAGCAACATTGGTTTGATTCTGAATTGATTCAAACTCGTTTCAGGTTTCTACGCAATATCTTTATGGTCTTGCCAGAACATTCAGAGTGATATTCATTAATATTCACGGAGACGAATGGAAATCCTTCTAGCGTCAACATCAAACAGCGCTACGGTAGGTGACTTGTGATATTTTTATGAATCAAACTTGTGTCAACTAGAAAGCAACAATGGTAAGATTCTTAATGAATCAAACTTGTTCCAGGAATTTGAATTGACGACTTTAATCAAGCGGATATTTATCCAATTGATTCACTCTTTATGTTCGCAGTCTTGCTTTGAGACGGTCGAGTAAAGAGAACGGCTAGTACAGCCGCGAAACCCTGTCAAGGAGATTCTTGATTGAATCTACCTAATCACAGGTACGGTATTTAATATCGTATAACGGTCTTCACCGACCGGAGGTAAAACGCTACCGATTTAGGACGAATGTAAAAGCCATTCAGTCCGTGTCTATGTTTTGTCTCGAGAAGGTGGCGTCACGGTGTACTCAGCAAAGTCAACGATTTATAACCACATATTCATGCCCAAAGACTTATCCAACAATTGATAGTGTGAGCATGTGGATAAAGACACAAGATCACAAGATGGCAATGACAAGTCAAGGATGATTTGAAGATCTCAAGACTAAAAGACAAAGTCGAAAAACAACAAAAAAGGCTCAAAGATCACAGCATGAAGGAACAAAACTACAGTTACACGTTCAAGGCTCATTTATGACGAGATTCATAATCTCCTTTGATCTTCTAATATCAAAAGGGTATGACCTCACATTGGGGGAGATTGTTAGCCTCAAAATATTGAGTCAAACAAGAATGCTCGGTCATAGGTTATTATTGTAACATTAGTTAGAACGTTGTAATAGGTAGTTAATTAGTCGTGGTTTACGGGCTTGGATTTAAACTTATTTAAGTCCAAAAGACAAGCCTGGCCCAATATATAGCCCATTAAAACCCGCATGTGGGTGGACTATATATACTACCCTCCTAGCATGTTAGGAGGGTTGGTTGTTCATTTTTCTCACTTCTAATATAATATTCCTAAAGTTAATCCTCTCCTCCTCTCTACTTTCTCTCACTACTTTCTCTCTCTAGGAATTCATCTCTTCTTCATCTATTTTTCTTTCTTTCTTCATTGCTTAATCATCACAAATATATGGGACAACATTCTATCATTTGAAACTCTTAAAGCAAAGCTTACATGCACACCGATTATCTCAAGCCCTAATTGGAATTTTCCATTTGTGCTTATGTGTGATGCAATTGAATATGCCCTTGGAGCCGTCCTTGGAAAAAAAGATGGAAAACAATTTATCCCCATCTACTTTGCTAGTAGATCTCTAAACGCAACTCATAAAATTTACACCATAGCCGAAAAAGAACTCATGGTTGTAGTTTACGCGATTGAAAATTTTCGAGCTTACCTCGTTTTGTCCAAAACAATAATCTACACCGATCACTCAGCTCTAAAATACTTTTTCAAAAAGCAAGATGCCAAACCACGTCTCATACGTTGGATATTGCCTTTACAATAATTTTACTTTGAAATAACATATAAAAAAGGAGCAAAGAATGTTGCAGCCGATCATTTATCTTACATTGTTAATGATGACTCAAGCGATGATGAAATCGATGATTTTTCCCGACAAGCATAACATGCAAATAAGTACTAATGACACACCATGGTTCGCAGATTTTGAAAACTATTTGGCTGTAGGTATCTTACGTAAAGGAATGACATACCAAGAAAAGAAGAAATTCTTTTCCGAACTCAAGAAATACTTCTGGGATGAACCCCATCTCTTTAAAGTATGTCCCGATGGAATGATCCGACTTTGTAGTTCCGTATCCAAAACTCGGAAAATTCTAGATGAATGTCACTACGGAAGGACCGGAGGACATTACCGCTAGTAAAAAAAGTAATTTTGGTCACACATATCAAACTTCGTGTAGTCACAAATAATTTTTTTGTGTGACTGAATTCGCCAGTCATAAATAAACAGTCACACTTGAAGTCAGTTTGCATGACCATCTCGTACTTTGTTTGTCACGCATATGAATATTTACGTGACTAGGGCTAACAAATGATTTTTGGATGAGTCGTTAGTCACTTAATAATTTGAGAGTGTTACCGAATCAAAGTCTGATTCAAGTAGTAGTCACATCATACCTATACATGTGTGACAAATATTTGTCATACACACATTGAATGTGACCAAAAATCATATATGGTCACATAGACTTATTTTACAAGTGACAAATTGATAAAAAAAAAGGTTGTCACACACATAATTTTAATGTGACTAGTATATTTTGTTAAATGTTAACCACACATGAATTTTGTGTATGTGGCAAATTGAAAGTAGGTATTGAAAAATTTGCCACTATATTTATTTAAATATGAAAAATATTTTACAATTAGTTAAAGACTGTGATCAAATATAATACATGATCACAGTAAATCATCAAACAATTATGTGACTATAAATTTGGCTATTGTCACAACATTTAAGCAATGTGTAACTAAATTATATTTATGGTCACATTATAATGGGATTATATGTGACCAACACATTGAAAATGTCACACAGTAAAATATTCATGTTACAAATGTTTAGAACCAAATGTAATATTTTCACTAATCTTGATATGAGTCACATTTTTTAGTATTTGTATGACTAAAGTCACTATACATAGTCACTACAAGTATTTTTCTATGTGACTAACTAAGCCCATAAAATAATAGTTTGTCTCAACAAGTATTTTTTTATGTGACTAATTAAGCCCATCAAAAAAAATTTGTCACACACATTTATGAGTGTGTGTGTGTCGAAGCTTCCTTGGTACTCCCTGCATGCATTGAGTTCAGACTATTTTCCATTATGGTTTGCAACTCTTCATTTTCCCCGATAAAAAACTGTGGTTGTTATGGATTGTATAAATACCCTGCCTATGGTTACATAATCTTTAACATCACCAACAATCGATCATCTTCCCCAAATCAAAAACACCTTTTTACTTTCAATTAACAGATTGATCCATGGCAGATTCTCAAGGAAGTACTTGTGATGGAAATGCCACTCCTATGTTGGATGAGATTATGCAACTCACTGGTGGTGCGCATATTTCGTATGCCATGAGGGTTGATGAGACTGCTTTTATACATAGTCTTATCGTCCAAAACGGGCTTAAAATGCATTAAATATCATCAAAAAGGCCAAATATATTCTTGTGTTTGTTACATGTGTATTTTAGGTATGGATATTGAGAAAATGACAAAAGATCACAAGAAACAAGCAAAAACGAACACGGGAAACGAAGTCGTACAATGAACAAAGCCCTAATGAAGATTTTCCAAGAAAAACCCTTGAAGAATTGAAGATTGTACAAGAAGGGTCCTCCAATATTGAAGAATTGACACTTTGAACCCTTGTATATTCATAATTACAAGTTTGGTCCTTAAAGTTTGTCAATTTACAAAAAGGGCCCTCCACTTTGAAGATTGGCAAGAATGGTCCCTCATATATCAAGACTTGTCAATATTAGTCCTCCAAAAAGTCAATCATACGAGTCAAGACCATACTCTTTGAAGAAAATGCCAAAATAGCCCTTCAAGAATCATAAATTGGTAAGAAATACCCCTGAAAATACTTTGGAAAAGTATTTGGGGCAAAAGTGTGAAAACCAAAACTTGGTTATAAAGGAAATTCAGATTTTTTTGTTTAAAGCTGAAATGAAAAGAGAAAGAAAGGCTGAGGGGAAAAGTTGCCAAGACATAATACTTACCTAGGCCAGTAAGGGCTTGACACGTGCCTCACTAACACTCTCCACCAATGAGAACCCTCCCTTTTTACACCTCATCATCCCACTTAGCTTTATTAAACTAATCATAACTGATTAGTTAAATTGGCGCCTAACACACCTTTTAAACCCAAATTCAGATCAAACTTAGCACTATTCACCTCAAGAACAAAAATTGGGCATTTGCTTAATCCATGAAATTAACCCTCCATAACCTCCAGATTTAAGATTAAGTTGGCCATAATCAAAACCCAACCTCTAACTTTGCCACCTCATCATCTCCAAGCTCACATGTTAGACCTCTCACACACGTTTTATGAAGAAGATGCCAAAATAAGCCAGCCATCCAACGCCCAAGATTCTTGCTTCAAACTTAAGCTCATTATGCGCCTTAGATCAAATTGGGGACTTCACCAGCTTAGGGTTTACGTTTTATGCTTCCTTAGCTTAGTTTGTAGCCTATATAAAGGCATTAGGTCATTACTTTGTAGTTGCTCTTGGTTTTCTATTTGGTCAACATTCTGTAAATCATCCTTCATTATTAATGAATTGTGTTTGAATTGTGTGACGAATTCCAAGTGCCAACCTTTTTTGTTATTTGTTAATGATATATGATTGTGCTTGTTAAGTCTTAAAACCTGTTTTTAAACTTTGTGCAAGAAATTTCTCAAAGTTCAAAATCTTGATATTTTCTAAGTCTTTGGTACATGTTTGTGTTGATCCCAAACTTAGATCGATTAGCTTTGTGTATACGAGATTAGATCAAGTATAACACGTAGAGAAACCTTTGTTATATGCTTTGTGAATCTAAGTATTATGCGGAATTTAATACTTAAACAAGAACACAAGATGTAAACAAAACTTTCACTTTGATTATGAATGTCAAACTTGCTTACAATGAAAGATGTTTACGAATGAAAACTTATATAAAACTTGATTCTAAACATTAACCTAAAGGCCTTCTTTTATAGACTAAGAAGCCTTGTACAATAAGCTACGTATCAACTATTCTAGGTAAAGATAAACATAGAAAATACATTATCGTTTCTATCCTTACTAGAAGTATTCTAGAACATAATAAACGTGTAGCTCACATCTTCCATCAGTGCTTGTCTTCAATCTGTCAACGCTTGACTTTAACTTGTCAACGCTTAAGCTGTCAGCGCTCACTTTGCTCTTGTCAACGCTTGAGTTGTTCTTGTCAGCGTTCAAGTGATCTGGCCTTAATTTATTCCCAACAATCCTCCCCTAAACTTGATATTCACTCTTATGATCAAGTTTCTGAATAAACATTAAGAACTTGGAGGAGTCTGACAAACCTTATCATATTGGTAATAAATAAATCTGATCAAATTCTTTGCCACGTCACTTGTATAATCTATCTCCAACTGGGTGTCTTTCATCTTTTCCAAAACAGCCTTGGATATGAAATACTGAGCATCTACAAGTAAATACTCAGCAAACTTTGTAGAACTCAAATGGTATACACCAGCAGCTGAATATAACCTCCATTGAAGACCACTGAGGTCATCTTCAAGATCCTTCCATATTTCAGGATCTTCCTCATTTGTCCCACACATTCTTTTGAATGTGGTCCAAAGTTTTATTCCATTGGCTGAAGTTGGTGCTTCAGCCTCATACTTGGTCTCCAACAACCTCCAAAGGTCCACCAAGTCTTCTCTATCACAACTTGCAAATAAAGATATGAGAGTGGTAAAAGTGTGTACCTCCTTGCCATATCTTCCAATCTTCCAGAATCCACATTCATCCTCATCATAACTCACAATTGGATTCCTGGAATCTAATGGTAACACATGCACCATATATGAAGCTTCTAATGGGGAGAGCTTGAGGCTCTTTCTAATAACTACTTCACTTGGATATAGTTGATTCATATCTTTTGGAAACTCAAGTGTAAATCCCTTCTTCATTTGCCTAGGAACTATCATAGCTTTCTTGATTTCCATCTCTTCTGCAAGTTGCTCCTTTCTTTCATCTGAAAGAAGTCTGAAAGTGTTTTCTTCCTGCACTTTCACCCAAATAGGATAAGCCCTATGTTCCAACTCATCAAATGTAAAAGATTTCAGCTTCTGATGTGTCCATCCAACTCCATGACATTTGAGCAACATAAAGTAGAGCTTCCTTCTATCCCTTTTCAACTCAGAGAGAATGTTGCTTGCCTTGTGCTTCAAAATCACCTTACAATCCTTCTGAACTCTAAGAAGAATCTCCAAACCCCATATCTGATCTGAAATGGTCAAGTCTGGATTATCCATACAACTTTCTTCCCAAGAATTGTACATCTGAACCACCTCTGGCATATCAAAATCAATCTGCAACTTTAAATCTCTCAACTTTTCCCTAGCAAGCTCATCACCATACTCAAGTCTTTCTGGTTCAGTAATCATCACACTTGAATCTGAGCTAGCTCCATCACTTTCTTCTTCAGAAGTCACAACAAATGGTGACTTTTCCTTTTCACCTTGCTCCATCATTTGCTCAGCCAACCTTCTATCAAATTCAACCTGAGCTGCATTCTTTGGAACAATTTCTTCTACCAACTTACCCTTACCCTTATCTGATAGTGCAATGGTTGGTAAGGTAGATGGTAATACCTGAGTAGGAACATCCTTGATGATAGATGATGACTGGAATACATCACCTCCATATGCAGATCTGTCAACGCCCAAATTTCCTCTATCAGCGCCCAAACTTGTCTTGTCAACGCTCAAATATTTTCCCTCAGCGCCTTGTGTAACCTCTCTCAACATATCTGTAAATGATAAATTTAAATTGGTTGGAGAGATCAAGGACGTATCAAAACCTGTTTGTTCCTTTAAAGTAGTAAGAGCTTCAGCAACATCCATTGATTGACCATCTTGACTGCTCTTATCACTCAGATTTCTTTGATCTTCCTCCCCTTTGGAAGACTCCTCCATACCTCTCCCAGCATGATCACTCTCCAAAACAACAATCCTCTCCCTCAATTCCTTGAGTTCAAGGCCTTGTGAGCTGACAATTTGTACTAAGTCTGCATTTTGCTTTTACAAGCGAATGCAGACTGCCGTCAATTCCAAAAGAGTCATTGGTTCCAGACTGCCCTCTTCTGAAATGGGGATTTGACTTCCTAAGTCAGGTTCATTGGGCATGGATGAGGACTTAATTATGGTGGGACTGCCTTGGCCAGCTTCTAAGCCAGAACCAATAGTCCCAGCCTCACCCAGGTCACCAGCCACACTGGTGGTGGTGGTTCTCTCTGCTTCATAGCTAGGACCACCAGAGGAGAACTCCCCAGCAGTCCTTTGGCGTTTAATCAACCTATATTCAGGTGGTGTGGAAGATGGTGTGGAAGAATGGGTAGATGTGGGTTGGTTAAGGGGTGTTTGGGATTGTGATGGTTGGGTGTCAGCGTTGGAAATAGGCACATCAACGCCAACATTTGATGTGTCAGCGTCAAAGGGTTCTTGGTCAAGTTGCATTTGTTCAGGTGAGGGTAAAGGTGCAGGAATAGGTTCAAGTTGTGGGTGAGGGTCTATATGAGGTTGGGGGTCTGGTTGAGGTTGTGCTGCTGCGATAACAGCAAGCATGGCTGGGGTTAAAGGTAGGTCTCTATGAGGTGGTGAATTCATCTTGGTAAAAATAGCTTTCTTTTGTTCAGGGATTTTATAAAAGTCATTGTGATCCCTTGAACAATATCTTTGATCATCAAAAATCATTTGCAGAAAACGGGGATAAGCTAAAGTCATTTTTGTCCCCTTGTTTTTACACATCCCTTCAAAAATCATTTTGGAATAGTTATATTTTTGCCCTGTTGCAATACACACAATAGCAGTTGCAATGGATCTATTGATCTCATTGTGTGCAGTACATTTGGGACTCAAACATTGAAGGAGAATGTGAATGAGGTACTTCCAGGCTGGGGGAAATTCCTGCTTATGCTACTTATTAAGAGTACATGCATCAAGAATAGGGTATCCCAAAGCCCTAAGCCCTTGTTCTATTTCAGTTATGGGAAGAATGGTTACACCATCAGCATCATCAAGATGCAAGGCCTGGCGTACCAAGGCCTCAGTAACCACCCAAGATCTCCCATGAACAATAGAAGTTAATGTGGTCACTCCATTAACTGTTGAGGAACTAACAGTGTTCCAAAACTGTTTAATGTGTGTGACTGGAATGAGTGGTGAATGAGAAAGAGCATACCTTAATGGGGATGCGTTCAAATACGCCACCATTTGTGTATATTGAGGGAGCAAAGTATTATCAGCAACAAGATAAGCAATCATGTTGTGTTGAGACTTGAACCCCAAATCCAATTCTGCTGAGTTAAATCTTGGTGCCATTGATGAAAGCTGTTAATTTGAAGTGTAGAAGATGAAGGTTGATAAGAGAAAAGTGTTAGACAAGAATTATAGATACCCTGTTTAAAAATAGGAGCCAAATTTATAGGAGATAAACAATGCATGTGATTGGCCCAAAAATAGGCAAAGATTTTCAAAAACTAATCATGAAAATATTGAAAAAGTTATAAGTTATCTCATGCATTTAATGAAAGTAACAACTCCTAAAATTACGGCTTGAAAATATGTCAAAAAGTAACAACTGGGTAGGTCCCATTGAGTGTCAACGGTCAAATATAACCCATCAACGCCCAACGGCTATAATCTTGTCAACGTTCGCCTAAAGCCATGTCAGCGTCCAATTTGGTCACAACAACGCTTGGAAAAATCTTGTCAGCGTCCAAAAATAAAATTGTTTTAAAAAGTGAAAAATGACCTTAACAAGTAATTTATCCTAGAGAAAATAACCAAAAGCTGATAATTATTATAGGGCGGCAAGCACTGTCCAGTTATGCACACTTGCATAAGCAAGATAGACATAACAGTCCTCTAGTGTCCCTTGCTAACCAAAATACTTAACAACCAAGTTACCTTATAAAATCCTTGTTACTCCCAGGTAAATCCCATATCAAAATGATTCCCAAGTCTCCCAACAGACCACAACCAATTCTAGGCCAAAAATGTCTTGGCAGCATGCAAAGTTGATATACTATGCATGCTACAGTGCCTCATGGTTTAGTAAAACTAACCCATACTCACCTGTGGACACAATCTAGAATTGTGATAAGAGTATCATATGGATACCCAAAAATCCTAAAGGTTCCTAAAACCTCCCCTTAAACAAAGATACAAAGAGTTTGCTAAAACATGCATGAACATAAAAAATTTATGTCAAGATAGGAATGAAACATTCCAACCATCATCCATAAATAAAAACTTGTCCAAATGCTTCTCCTTTGATCCATAAGCAACTCTGTATCCAATGGTATACTGCTAACACCATCTGCACATTTAGATTGAAAACCACAAAACTAACATTGTTGCTGACAACGCCCCGATAACACATAACAGCGTTGAAAGAAGCTTTGTCAGCGTTAGACAATTATATTGCTGACAACGTTGCAAAAACACTTATCAGTGTTCAAACAACCTTTGTCAGTGTTAGAAAAATATAGTGGAAAATCTAAATTATCAATAAGACCAATAATAGTAATGCATCATCCTGTACATACTTTTACAAAAAGAATCCAAAACACATATTAAGTGAGATTAACCATTCCAATACTTGTTACCAAGTACTGAAATCTTCCAGTATCAAAAGGTTTAGTTAATAAATCTGACACATTTTCCTCAGTGTCAACCCTATCTGGTTGTATTAAACCTTTCTCAAAGCAATCTCTTATAAAATGGTGTCTAATTTCTATGTGTTTAGTTTTAGAATGATGCACAGGATTCTTAATGATGCATAAAGTACTATTATTGTCAACAAATATCTTAGTATGCATGAAATTATACCCATAATCCAACAGCTGCTTCTGAATCCACAACACTTGACCACAACATGCTACTGCAGCCACATATTCTGCTTCAGTTGTAGAGTTAGCCACCACTGTTTGTTTCTTGCATTGCCAAGATATTAATCTGCTCCCAAGAAATTGACATCCACCAGTTGTGGATTTCCTATCAAACTTGTCACCACCATAATCACTATCTGAATATGCAATCAGCTCCAATGGTGAATCCTTTGGGTACCACAAAACAAGAGTAGGGAAACATCTTAGGTACCTAAAGATCCTCTTCACAGCATAAAGGTGACATTCTTTGGGAGTCACTTGATAACGTGCACAAGCACATACAGTAAACATGATATCAGGTCTGGAAGCAGTAAGATACATCAAGGATCCAATCATGGATCTATAATGCCTGACATCAACATCTTTCCCATCTCCAATCTTTCCCCAGGGGTGTTCTCTATCCATAGGAGTAGAAGCCCTCTTTTCATGTGGAGAAAAGCCAAACTTCTTCAAGATTTCAGCAACATATTTGTCCTGGGAGATGAAGATACCATCTTCTTTCTGCTGAACTTGTAAACCAAGAAAGAAGTTCATCTCCCCCATAGCACTCATCTTGAATTTGTCTGTCATAAGCTTGGAGAAATCCTCACTCATCTTTGAACAGTAGACCCAAAAATGATATCATCAACATAGACCTGCACAAGCAACACATATTTTCCTTTCTTCTTTGTAAATAGTGTCTGATCTATGGTGCCCCTCTTGAATCCATTGTCCATCAAATATGTAGACAAAGTACCATACCATGCTCTAGGGGCTTGATGAAGGCCATACATAGCCTTTTTGACTCTATACACTTTATCTGGATGCTCAGGATCCTCAAAACCAGGAGGTTGCATGACATAAACTTCCTCAACTATGGTGCCATACAAGAATGCACTCTTTACATCCATTTGATAGACTGTAAAGCCCATGCAAGATGCATAGGCTAGAAAAATCCTAATAGCTTCAATCCTTGCAACTGGTGCAAAGAATTCTTCATAGTCTATCCCCTCCTCTTGTGTATAACCTTGAGCCACTAACCTTGCGTTGTTTCTGACAACAATACCTCTTTCATCTCTTTTGTTCCTGAGAACCCATCTTGTCCCTATTGGTCTGACATATCTAGGACAATCAACCAGCTCCCAAACATCCTGAATAGCAAATTGGTGAAGCTCATCCTGCATTGCTTCCACCCAACTTGGTTCTTTGAGAGCATCAAATATCTTCTTGGGTTCTTCTTGTGACAGAAAACATGCAAACAAACATGCTTACACAAGAGGGGTATCAACCTTCTTGTGTATATTGGCAATAAATCCACCAAAACTTTGATGGGATCTTCTTGTCTGAACTGGAGTCATAACATCACCAATGATCTGAGATGGAGGGTGATTCTTCATTGTGGAAGTGAGAACTCCTCCTTCAAAAAGTCTGGTGTCCTCAACTTCACGCTCCATGTTGCCAATATCTTCTTCATCAGACTCTCTTTGAGCAACAGGAATCTCTTCATGGACATTGGAAGGTCCACCTTGTTCAAAACTGGAAGAGAAAAGATGCCCATAAGTGTTGTCAACGTTTGAATCTTGGTTGTCAGCGTCAGGGCTGACAGCGCCTGAAATGTTGTTGTCAACGTCTGAATTGGTCTTGTCAGTGCTGGATTTTCCTTTGTCAGCGCCTGAAGAACCATGCATGTTTGTATTTGGTGGTATTTGGAAACCACCATTATCTTGTCCAGCAGCAGCAGCAGCAAAAGCATCAGTCCAAATGGGAATTATGACATATTCAAATTTAGGAGATGCCTTTTCTGCTTGTGATCCAACCCTCTCGTCCACCTGTGTACCTGAAACATGAACAACTTGTTCCTCCACAACATTTGAAGTTACCTTCACAATGTCTGGATTAGTGACAGGCATATAATTTAAAGTTCTAGATAAGGGTTCCAAATCAAACAACCAATTAGGACCACTTTCAGGATCACTAGGTTTATTCTCTAAGAACCTAACATGTACTCTTTCAACAATACGTTTGTCCTCCTTAAGATAAACCCTATAACCCTTGCTCTGCACTGAATACCCCATGAAGTAACCTTCATCACCTTTTGCACTAAATTTCCCTAAGGCATCACTAGTGTCTAAGACTACTACATGACATCCAAAAGGTCTGAGAAAACCAATATTAGGTTTTCTTCCCCAAAGTAACTCATAAGGTGTCTTGTTCTGAATTTTGTTAACCAATGCTCTATTTTTCACATAGCATGCTGTATTTACAGCCTCAGCCCAAAAGGCTATGGGAAAGTGAGCATCAGCCAACATTGTTCTGGCTGCTTCAATTAGGGTTCTATTCTTCCTTTCAGCAACCCCATTTTGTTGTGGGGTTCTAGCAATACTAAACTGCCTAGTAATTCCCTTCCTGGCACAAAAATCATCTAGCTTCTTGTTCCTAAATTCTCCACCATTATCACTCCTAAGCATCTTAACCTCATTGCCAGACCTTTTCTCAATTTGAGTGATAAATTCAATAAGAACATCAGCTGTGTCACTCTTCATAGCTAGAAAGAATGTCCAAGTAAACCTATAAAAGTCATCTGTGACAACAAAACAATATGACTTGCCATTCAAACTTTCTATATCAGTTGGACCAAAGAGGTCCAAGTGAAGCATATGAAGAGGTCTGGAACTAGTATGCACCTGCTTGGACTTGAATGAGACCTTGTGCTGCTTGCCTTTAAGACATGCAACACAAGAGTGGTCATTGTGGAAGGCCTTCTCAGGCAAACCATCAACTAAACCAAGCCTCACAAGTCTATTTATATTTTTAAAGTTTATGTGCCCTAGTCTCCTGTGCCACAAATTACTTTCATCTACTGAGGCCTTAGCATAAAAACAAGACATATTTGTATTCACTTTAATCCCATTTAAATTCACATTGTGTATGTCCTTATGCCTAGGTGTTCTATACTCAATATACTTCTCATCAGGGATCTTAAAATCCTTGCTTAACACCAAACACTCAGTATCAGTGAAAAGAACCTTATTTTTGTTATCACACACTTGTGATACACTAAACAGATTATAATCCAGTTCTTTTACCAGGAAGACGTTTTCAAAACGTAGATTATTGGTGAGAAGGGTTCCTTTGCCAGTAATGGTGCCATATCCACCTCCAAAGTATACCTTATCACCATCTTTAATAGGAGTGAAGTTCGTCAGATAGTCCTCCTTTCCTGTCATGTGCCTTGAGCATCCACTATCCCAATATTCATAATCATTGATCTGCTTTTGAATGCCCTGCACATAAAGAAAACAAATTAGTTTTCTTTGGGAACCCAACTCTCAGAAGACTTGGATTCATCTGGTTGTTCAATAAGAACAGACTTAGTTCTCACAACAACCCCATTCTCATCCTTTTTAGGATGAAATACCCAGTTAACCCCAATTGGTTTTGTAATGACTTTTGAAATATAATTAAACCTGTTGCAAGTCATTGAAATTCCATTATTATTAGGGTTTTGATCTTTCTTGGGTCTCCCATGTTAAGCTTGAAGAAGCTTTAGACCCCTTACCTTGTGGCTGCAAATACTTAGGTCTGGTCACGTTTCTGTCAGCGTTGGATTTTATCCTGTCAACGCTGAAATTACCCTTGTCAGCGTTGAACCTAGGGTTTGCTACAGGAACCCATTGCCTATTTGACCAGGTATTTGTCTTTTGAAAAGGTCTTTGTCCATGAGTGTTAGACCTTCTAGAGAAGAATGGGGCAGGTCTAATCACTTGTGGACTTTGCTGCACACAAGGTCTGGGTCTGACAACGTTTGACTTCCTAACAACGTTGACTTTCTTCCTATCAGCGCTGAAATTGTTCCTATCAGCGCTGGCTTTGGGAGCGTTGACACACTTGTATGCCAAATGTGAAAAGCTACCACAAGTATAACAGGCTTTCTTAGACACAATCTTAGGTCTAGAAGCAAAGAAACCTGTTCCATGATTGTTAACTTGGCTCTTGGGTGACCTATTATTCCTATACATCTCTGCATATTTAATGGTAGGTCTTCTAACAGTGTTGGAGCCTAGGTCAACAGCTTCACCAGTAACTGGGTGAGTAACCTTAATGGGTGGAGATTCATTAGGACTTTCACATAGCAAACCTCCCTTAACAAATAAAGTAGGGTTAGCTTTCTTCCACTCATTTAGGTCAGTCAGTTTTTGTTGATACTCTTCTACTGCGGTGACAACTCTTGGTGGAGGAATGAATTCCTCTTCTTGGCATTCTGGTATACCAGTCCAAGATAAATCCTTTCTAAGGACACCATAGAAGTCACCAGCTGGTGGTGGAACCAGAGAGTAATCATTCTCATTCATCCCAAGCCCAGTCATATCCTTAGGATCTCTTTGTTTAGCTACACAGTCTCCTAGGGCTTGGGTGGCTCTATCAAATCTTTGAATCTTGAGGTCAACATTATCTTTATTCTTAATGGCCTTATCTAACTTAGCCTGTAGGTCTTTATTGACCTTTGACATGATATTTCTAATATCCATACTACCCTCTAGCTCATGTTTTAAGATATTTATCTTATCTTTTAAATCAAATTCCATTTTCTTGTATTCAGAAACGGTTTTCTCAGTTTCAGTAAGAGCTAGTTGGTAATTGGATAATTTACACCTTTCAGTGCTCATATCCTCTTTTAGTTTTAACACCTCTTTGTTAAGTCTGTCAGTGTTTAACCTACAACCTTTGCTACAAAAAGCATCATCATATACCTCATTATCAGATGAAGAGGAGGAGTGTGCCATGAGAGCATATTCAACATGCTCTTCTTCTTCAATATCAGCAATCAAAGCTTTGTCCTCTTCAGCATCCTTAGCCAGATAGCTCCAATCCCATCCAGTACCATCAATTCCTTGAACTGCAACCATGGCTTTGGAGTCTTGAGCTTTAACGACCTGACTTGAGGGTTTACCAGCATCAGATCTTCTAGGAGATCTGCATTCCCTCATGAAGTGCCCCATGCGATGACAGTTGTAGCACTCAACTTTGGATTTATCAAATCCAACAGTGTCTTTAGCATTGAAGGTCATCTTCTTCTTGAACCTTCTATTCCACCTATTTGCTCTTATACTAGCAAGAGCCATGTTCCACTTGATGTCCATCTCTTCCAAGTGTTCATCACTTATCTGCTCAAGGTCCTCATATGTAATCACTGAACCATTGGGCAAAGAAGCAATGTAAGCACAAACAGTATCCAAATCCAAACCAGCAGGTTTAACTCTTGGGGAGTCATTCATGAATTTGTCAGCGTCTGAAAAGGAGACGTTGACAGGACTTTTTCCAGCGCTGACAAATGATGATCCAGTAACTGGATGCATAAAAGAGTCCTTCTGATTGAATTGACCTTCACTATGAGAGAAGAAGGCCATGTTGCTGGTGCTAGCTTTGCTTGAAAGAGTTTCATCTTCCAACAGTCTTAGTTTGTTGTAGATGTCATCAAACGAAGAGCTCTTGTAAGTATTATTGGCAAGAATAGATCTTGCCTCAATCTTCCATGTCTCACCAAGACTTTTCAGAAAAGTAGCATTGGTGTCAATATCACCAACTTGTGTCCCCATGAAGGACAATTTGCTTGTGATGTCAAGCAATCTGCTTCTCACACTGCTCAGTTTCTCATTGGGCTGAGCTTTGAAGACAGCATAATCATGCAGAAGTTGCTTTTTCTTTTCTTCCTTTGTTTCTGCATTACCACCATATGCAACTTCAATTGCTTCCCAAAGATCCTTAGCAGATTCATAGCTTCTATATTTGTGCTGATTTTCTTGTCCCAAAGAGACTTTCAGAATATTTAGGGCTTTCATGTCAGCCCTTTTCTTTGCAATATCTTCAGCACTTACAGCTCTACCATCTCCAGGTTTTTCTTTCTTATCTTCATCAGGACATCCTTCAACAGCTGATCTTGCCGTAATGGCATCCTGAATCTTTTGAGCCTTATTGAATGAGTTTCCATATTCAATAATGTCCCAGAGTGTGTAGTCAAAGATCCCCAGATATTGTTCAAAGTTGAACCTCCATAAGTCAAAGTTGGTTGCATCAAGCATGGGAATCTTGATGTTTGGTAAGGATGAGGAGGAGGAGTTTATCGCTTCAGACATGATGTTTTTAGGGTTTTGAGAAAATTAGGGTTTTGGTGTTCGTATATCGTTCTGGTGTTCTTCAAAGATCAAAAGTTCCTCAACAAGCTCTGATACCACTTGTTGATCCCAAACTTAGATCGATTAGCTATTTGTATACGAGATTAGATCAAGTATAACACGTAGAGAAACCTTTGTTATATGCTTTGTGAATCTAAGTATTATGCGGAATTTAATACTTAAACAAGAACACAAGATGTAAAAAAATCTTTCACTTTGATTATGAATGTCGAACTTGCTTACAATGAAAGATGTTTACGAATGAAAACTTATATAAAACTTGATTCTAAACATTAACCTAAAGGCCTTCTTTTATAGACTAAGAAGCCTTGTACAATAAGCTACGTATCAACTATTCTAGGTAAAGATAAACATAGAAAATACATTATCGTTTCTATCCTTACTAGAAGTATTCTAGAACATAATAAACGTGTAGCTCACATCTTCCATCAGTGCTTGTCTTCAATCTGTCAACGCTTGACTTTAACTTGTCAACGCTTAAGCTGTCAGCGCTCACTTTGCTCTTGTCAACGCTTGAGTTGTTCTTGTCAGCGTTCAAGTGATCTGGCCTTAATTTATTCCCAACAGTTTGGAATTTTTGGATTACAAGTGATATAAACACCCTGATAAGGAGCTTATGAAGGTGTTAGGAGATTTTGGTTTGGGGATAATCAAAGAGTGGGTACAAAGGTTGCATTAATCAAGCTTTTTCAGTTTTCTGTTTTTCATATTTTGTGTTCTAACCTTGTTGATTCTTAGCAGCCTTGTTGTGGAAGCTTGTGCATTGTTTTGCTAGGCACATCAGCTCAAAAATTCATGAGTTTGGATGTACATTCATGAGGTTTGAGTCCTTGAACCTAAAATCTGTCAAAATACTTGATTTTTGTGATTTTGTGTTCTACTATTGTTCTTGTTGCTTTTGTGGCTTAAAAGTGCTTGATACTGCATAATAAAGTTGTTATTGTGTTTGATTGGGCTTGGGTAACACTGAATCACACTTTTTCTTTGTTAATATTGGATTGAAAAACGTTAAGGGGTGTTTGGGTTAACCTGTTTAAGATTACAAAGTGTTTTTGAGTTATTGTTTGTTGGTTATTTGAGTTGGTATCTGATATATGCTTGGTTGAGTGCTCATTGCTGCAAGTTATTGGCTTTTAAACATCAAAATCTTGATTGTGCTATAAAAGTTGGAAATCTGCTTGTTTTGACCTAAGATTTTGGAAAAACTTAGTTTATATGCATGCTTAGGGATAACAAGTGATTAAACATACTTATTATAACATGTTAAGAAGATTTGAGTGTTTGGAAGTGGATTTGTAGTCAAGTATATCAGCAAAGTATCAAAACTGCATGTTCTTTGTTCATCAGTAACATTTTTGAGCTTGAATCTTGATCTAGGCCTTGAACCATTGCATGAAACTTGTTGATTTATGTTCATTTGAATTATTTATAGCTTGTGTAAGCATTTGGTGAAGTTTGGCTGGCTTAATCTTACTAAAAGTGCTTATTGGTTGACAACTGCTTATTGTTCATGTCTGGCACAAGTTTGGTGATCTTTTGATTAAACTGTATTAACTGTCAGGTTGAATTTGTGATATTGTTGTTGTTATTGACTCCTTGTGATTCACTGATCACTTGGGTGCCTTGTTTGTAACCTGAATCCAACAAAAAGTCACTAAAGACAAAAAGTTAAATTGTTCAAGTAGTGGGAACTCCTTTCCCCTTCTACTAGCCACTGCCAATGTAATTTATCAAACAAATTATTCATAAGCCATTTTGGCTTATCCATACTTGCAACAACTTAATTTTTTGTGCAAGATCTTCCTTATTTGACCCATTGATTTTAACTGGAGCATATTAGGGTTTGACTTTAAGCTTTGACTAGAAAACCAATCAAGTTGACTTTTACATAAGTGCTTATTTGCTTATTCTGGCTTATTGAGTATGCTTATTGGAAAAAATTTTGATTATTTTGCTTAATTAAGTCATTTAAAACCTTTTGCAACTTGAATCAGCACTTGAGGTAGCCTAGAACTCAAAAAGACTATTTTGTCGTTTTGTGAAGTGAGCTTTTGCTTATTTCATGCTTATTTGTTGGGCTTTTTCAAAATTTCTTTTTATAGATCTCTTTGGTAACTCAAAAGAATCTTGTGTGTCAAATTAGAGCTTATGGTATTAGCTTATGGCTTAATGGGCCAAAAAGCCCATTAAGAATAAGCTGTTGACTTATTAAGCTGTGATAAGCACATTTTCAGCTTTTGGGCCTTCAGAGTTTTGTTCTGAAAATCAAATTTTAAGTCAGATAGGAAGTTTTGGGCTTAATTGGTTGACTTTTTCTTATTGGGCCTAATTTCAGCCCATTAAGGGACTGCTTTTTCATTTAGCCCATTTTAAGGCCCAATAGGGGTATCTTGGTAATTTCAAGTTCATTTATGTTTTATTTAGGTTAAATTAAACTAGTTTGCAACTTTTTAGAATTTTTTATAAATTTTGGATTTTTAATATTATTTTATTATTATTTTATTATTAAAAATTAAAATTTAGATTTTTGCAAGTTTTTAATTTTTCCTAGTTTAAATACATTATGTTAGGAATTTTAAAATTTTTAGATTAATTTTATTGTCATTAGATTAATTTTTAGAATTACTTTAAGTTTTAATATTTTTTATTTGTTTTTAAATAGTTTTAATTAATTTTAAAATTTTCAAAAATAGTTTTAAATTTAGTTAAGTTCTTTTAGAGGTTTATAAGTTAAAAAATCTCATTTCGGGCTTTTTGTTAATTAAATTGATTTTTTGGGCTTTAATTAGCATTAAAAAATTAATATTTAACTAAATAAAAGGTTTGAGTGACTTTTGATTTTTTGTAAACTCTAATTACATTTTTGTCGATTTATAGCAATTTTTTAGGAATTTTTAGGGTAATTTTAAATTTGGTCACTTTTTACGGTTTTACGTGCACGACTTATCGTCTTAGTTTAATTCATAATCGTAACCGTCATTCTTTTCTAATCTCTTTTCTATTTTCTTTTCTAATCAATATAATCACAAACACTTAATCATATCTTTACACAACACACTATCCTCCTTGAGACCGATCCCCACATTGGGTCGTTACTTGTGGTTTTCCTAAACCGACACTTAATACTTGCCACTTTTACGCTCTTTTCCTAAAGAGTAGTAAAACCACTACATCAATATTGGCGCCGCTGCCGAGGAGGCGTGTTGTGTTTTGATTTGAGCAATTATTGTTTTTATACTAACCATAATAGTTATTTGTATTAGTAGAACTCTACTAATACGTAATATCGGTTTTCGTTTTTTGTGTGAATATTACTATATTGTATACGTAGAACAATAAATTCACAAGTACTCCAAAAGTGTGAAAACACAACCTTGATTGGCAGGTCATTACTCAATCATTGTATTCGAATCTCAAAAAAGAAAAAAGGCAAAATAGGTAATTACTTTCGTGAAGCTTAATTTTGACAAACACAAACTATAAGGTGGGTATAAGGCGGGTATTATAAAATATACCCTAAGGAAAAATGCTCTTAAGTGCTTCGCGCCGCCTCGTTTCCCCGCTTGCTTGTGCGTGTTTAGATAAAAAGGGCTAATCTATGGTTTGCCAACCAAAGTATTTGATGAGATGGCATTTATACATGATCTCATCGTTCTTTTCGGGCTTTAAATGCATAAAAATGTCATAAAATACCATATATATGCTTGTGTTTGTTTACTTGTGTGTTTTAGGTATGGATATCGTGAAAAAGACAAAAGATCACAAGATACAAGGAAAAACGGACACGAGAAACGAAGCCGTGCAATGAACCGGGCCCTAATCATGGAATTTTCACCAAATACCCTTGAAGATTTGAAGACAATACAAGATTGATCATCCAAGAATGAAGAAATGACACTTAAAACCCTTGTATATTGATAATTACAAGTTTGGTCCCTTAAGTTTGTCAAAATTGCAAAAAGGTCCTTCAACTTTGAAGAAATGGCAAAAATAGTCCCTCAACAAATTCAAATTGCCAATTATGGTCCCTCATGAAGTAAAGATACAAAGAAGACCTTGGAAGATCAACAATGTTCAAAAACAGCCCTTGAAATATTCAAAAATGCCAAAAATTACCCTTGATAACCTTTTTATTAAGTTTGTGCCAAAACTGCCAAACCTTGAAAGTTATTAACAAGGCAGAAACAAGTTTTAGGGCTTAAAAACCTTAATTGCCAAAAATTGCAAAAGGGAAGGGCTGAAGTTGCCAAAGTGGAAAGATTTAAAAAGGATATGGCGCCTAACACATGTAACTCCCCCAAAATCGGATCAAATGGGGTTTACTGTTCACTTTTTACTCCCCAGAACTTACCTTCATTAAACCTGGGTAAATTTTCAATTAAACCCACACACACTCTATTCACACATGCCAAAACCTATCCCACTCCTAAAAACCTGCATCCCACGTTTGTGGTCCAAACCCCCAATTCCCCAATCCACCAATCACATCATTCCTTAGCCTCCAAGGCTTGATACGTGTCCCATATCAACGTCCAAGATCATTAGCTTCCTCCTAACGCAAAATCCAATGGCCAAGATCAAGAAAGGACAAAATGCACTCAAAACCGTTCAAGGGTATTTTAGAGATTTCTAGTGATTAGGGTTTATGTTTTTATGCTTCTAGGATGTTCTATAGGCTCTATAAAAGGAGACCCAAGCTGTGGTGATCCCTTTGTTCCAGTTTTAAAGCTTACACTTGTAATTCCTTTTTAAAAGAAATAAAAGTTTGGTTTTTGTTCAATACAAGTATAATTCCTTTTTATTGTTTTTTAAAAGTTGTGTGAAGTGTAATGCTTGATTCTGAGTTCCATCTTTGTTATTTGGTTAAGCAAATTTTGAGTTTCAAAATTGTTTAAAGTTTCTGAAAATTTGTGAATTTTTGGAAGTTATGGTTCTAAGTTGTTTGATGTTAAGAGCTTGATGTTATTGGATTAGAAAACGTGTTTTAAAGGTTTGAAAAGGATTTGGTAAGGTTTAAGAAAGAAAAAGAAAAAAATCAGTATTACATAATATAGCTTGTTATTGGTTTGTTTCTCTTTGATTTTGTCATAACAGGTTGTGAAGGAGTGTTGATTCAGTTCTGCTCCAACCCGAGTTGGATTGGAGGAGGATTTTCATCCTCTAGGTTCTTGGATGTAAGAACCTAAGGTAAACTCCTTTTTCTCTTGAATATTTTAGAAAATTGAAGTATTGTTTGATCTTAGGTGATTTGGTGATTAAGTGTGTTTAACATGTTTGATTGTTGTTCTTTTGTGTTTTGATGCTTGTTTAGATGCTATTGAATCAGTTTTGCTTAGTTTTGTAAGGTTTTGGAGTGTTAAAAACGTTTTTCAAAATTATTAAGTGGTGTTTGGCAAAGGGTTTTAGCAGGACATAGTTTTGATTAGTGATTATTAAAAGGTGTTAAGTGTTGAAAAAAGGATTGTGCTAGGTTATTAGCTAGTTATAACTTAGTTTGGAACAAGATTTGATCAAGTTTGAGAGGTTTTGAAGAAATAGAGTTAGCATAAATCTGTTTTGCACTATCTGCTTGTATTTTCTTGGATTTTGGTGCATGATTTCTGGATTCCTGTTAAGTATTAGGTTTATTTTCTTGTTGCTTTTGTTTGTGCATCATCCTGAGAGATTGTGTGTCAAATTTGGTGGTCTTAATCTCACTAGTGTGCAACATAATAGCCTATAAGCCCACCAGACCTGCATTATTATTACAGCAACTTGAGTTGCCTGTTTTTGCTTGTTTAAGAGAAGTTGGTGTATGCTAAGTGCTTTATTTCTGTCTGCATTGACTTCTTGTGCTCAAAGGAGCACAAGAGTGCCTATTGTATCCACAAATATTCACTAAGTAAGCCATAGGACCAAGCTCCTCTTGGTTCTTTTGGAACCTGTTAACACAAGCAGAAAACTGCTAAGTGTTCATCAAAACCTGGCACGTTTTTGGTCTTGATTATTGTTCAATCTTTGCATAAAAAGTAAACAGGATTTGAATTGAGCTTGTTTTGTGTTACTGGATTGGTTTGGGAAGTTTAAAAAAAAAAATAAAAATAAAAAAATAAAAAAAAAGAGTAAAAAGGGGGTTAGCAGACTCGAACCCATAATCACCACACTCACAACCCAACGTGTTAACCAAATGCGCCCTGGGGACTTTGACTGAAAGTTTTGTTTTCAAAAACTATTTAACACGTTTTGGTTTTGTTGCTTATTAATTAAGCCGTAGCTTTTGAGCTCAATTCCAGCTTATTTATAAGCTACTTTTTGTTCTTTTCAATTTTCCTAGGAACTTATTTAGATTATTGATTTTTCTAGCCAGTTTTAATATTTTTCCCATTAATAGTTTAATTATTATAATTTAATTAATAGCCGTTTTTTAGAAAATCATTAAAAAATACCAAAAATAGTTTTTATTTTTAGAAAAAATAGTTTTTAGTTTTAAAAATATATTTTTGAGGTTTACATCAAGTTTTGGTTTCAAAAACTTTTATTTTTAAATTTATAATATTTTAAGGTTTTTTATAAACTTTAAAGATTTTTATAAAATTTTAAAAAAGGTTTAGGAGCTATAATTTGTGTTTTTCTCTTAATTATATTATTTAGGATTTTTATAAATTTTTTATTTTAAATTTTAGAAACTTTTATTTTTTAGTATTATTTTAATAATATTTTATTATTAATTTTTCAAAATTTTATTTTTCTTTCTTTTTCATTTTTCTTAAATTCTTTAGCATTAATTAGGACCATTTCCATTTTTAGAATTATTTTTAAGTTTTTAGATTTATTTTTATAATTATTTTAAGTTTAATTAGTTTTTATTTATTTTAAATCATTTTTAGGGTTTTAAAAAATAGTTTTAATAGGTTTTAATTTTTAGAAAATTACTTTTTAGTCTTCTAATAATATAAGTTAAGTGATTATTCAATAAAATCATATTTTAGACTTTTGAATTAGTTAAATTTAATTTTAGGGCTTTAATTAGCATTTAAAATTAATTATTTAAATAATAAAAGGTTTTAAAATATCTTTGTTGGATTTTTATCTTTGTTTATATTATTTGAGACTAGTTTTTAGCCTTTTTGATATTTTGTTTTTGGCTTTAGCTTAATTTTTAATTTTTGTGTATTTCTACGGCTTTACGTTTACGTTTTTACGTCATAGTGTAATTTTCACGAAACCGTCATTCCATCTCATCAATATTAATCTCAAAGAAATACAAATTAGAACACACACATATACCTCCTTGGGAAACGAATCTTTCATCTCTTTTAAGTGATTGGGTCATTAGTGCACGGTTTTCCTAAACCGTCGTACTTAATACTTTCCGCTATTTACGCTCTTTTCCTAAAGGGTAGTAAAAACACTACAATCATTTTTGGCGCCGCTGCCGGGGAGGTGTGTCGTGATTTAATTTGGAAAATTTTGTTTTTGATATTATCCATAAATAGTATTTGTGTTAAGTGGAACTCCCTTAACACGTATTATCGGTTTTCTCGGTTTTTCTTTGTGAATATTATTAATATATTGTATTAAGTATCACAATAAAAATACAATATTTCCAAAAGTGTGAAAACACAACCTTGATTCGGGATTTCATCACTCGATCATTGTATTCGAATCTCAAACAAAAAGAAAAGGCAAAAAGAGATAAATACTTTCGAGAAGCTCGATTTTGAAAGATACGAACTATAAGGTGGGTATAAGGCGGGTATTATAAAATATACCCTAAGGAAAAAGGCTCTTAAGTGCTTCGCGCCGCCTCGTTTCCCCGCTTGCTTGTGAGTATTTTGAGATTGAAAGCTAATCGAGGGTTTTGCCGCCCAAAGTATTAATACGTATACTATATTTGCTTGGTTTTCTTTGTGATTAAACCCTCGTGAACAATTTGGTTTTCACCAAAGTTCTAAAGTCATTCGAAGGCGTTCACTCCACGTGATCGTTTTCATTCCTTTGAGGCTTCTTTAATCAAGAGTTTGATTCGAGGAGAGATTTTGTAGATTGTTGTCTACGAAGATACACCAAAATCCAAAAAAATTAAATATCATCAAAAACACAAAAAAATTGAAAATCCACAAAACAACCAAAAAGAATCTTCTTTGCTCACCTCCCATTCTTCGTGAAGTTTATGATCACTCGTAATCAAGCAAAACGAGCTCGTAAACATCTTCAAAAGCAAGCAAATCAAGGATCGTTGATTGTTGAAGAACCTCCAATTGTTGAACCTATTATAGAACAAGAAGTCGTAATGGCTAATCGTACTATGATGGAGTTGCTACAAGCACCCACCGAGGGTTTTGGAGAGGCCATTGTTATTCCCGCCATCCTTGCGGAGAATTTCGAGATTAAGACGGGTTTAATGTCGATGCTACAAGCAAACAAATTTCGAGGTCATGAGAAAGACAACCCGCATTACCACATTAGGAATTTCAACCGTCTCACCGCCACTAGCAAATTCAAAGATGTTCCACATGACGCCATTAAGATGATGTTGTTTCCATATTCGTTGGATGGACCCGCAAAAATTTGGCTCGAGAAAGAACCGCCAAATTCGATTTTGACATGGGCCGATCTCGTTTCTAAGTTTGTGAACAAATTTTTTCCACCATCGAAAACAACACACTTAAAAAATGAGATTTCACGATTTGTGCAACGTAACAATGAAAGTTTTTCAATGGCATGGGAACGATTTAAAGAGATGTTACATGAATGTCCTCACCATGATTTTTCGGAATTGCATCAAATTGATACCTTTTATAATGGGCTTAATGATCATGAACGAGATTATTTGAATGCCGCCGCGGGTGGTAATTTTTTGTGCAAGACGACAAATGAGGCTTTACAAATCATTGAAAATCGATCTAAGGTTTATAGCCCTCGTAACACACCGAGTGTTGCCAATATGGGTTCGTCATCGTCATCACAATCGTCTCGTAGCATTAACGCCTTACATGATGAAGCTAATGAGGAAAATCGGTTTTTTGATAGATTTGCTAATCTAATGTCCCATTGGAAGGCTCAAGAAGCTTCCAATTCCGCTTCGGTTAAAGCGGTTGCTAAGAGTTGTTTATCGTGTGGAGGAGCTCATGATTTATCCGAGTGCATTACCGCGGATGGTAACACTTCGAGTGCTTATGTAGCAACGGGAACTTACAACCAAAACGGCCAAGGTTCCCGCCAAAATCAAGCTCCACCAAATCAAAATGCTAATAATTATCGAAACAACAACCAAGGTAATTACCAAGGCAACACACGCAATTACAACAAAGGGAATTATCAAAGTGGGAATGGACAAATCTCTAATCAAAACCAAAACCGTGATTTTCAAAACACTACACAAGGTTTTCAAAATGCTCACACGAAAAATTTGCAAGGAGAATTTTTAGATTATGCAAAAGCAAATGATGCTAAATTTGATAATTTGCAACGTGAGATGATTAGCTTAAGATCCGAGTTGAAAAACGAGCTTAAAAATGAACTTGCTAATGAACTTAAAACTCATGCAAATAAAATGGAAGGAAATGTCCAACGTCTTCAACAAAACCAACAAAAGATGGAATTAGGACAACATGAGATTAAGCAAGAGTTATTGAAAGCGGATGCTAGGCAATCAAAATTTGAGGACCGAATGGCTAAGATGTTCGAAGCAATCATGTGTAAGCCCTCTTCTTCGGGTGGTCTTCCTAGTGATACCATTGCAAACCCGAAGGGAGAAATGAAGGTTATTACTACACGAAGTGGTAAAACTTTCAAGGAACCAATCTCTCGTCCAAGTACTTCTACGGAGAAGGAAATCGAGAAAGAACCCGAGGTGATGGTCGAAAAGGAGCACATTACAATCCACGAAGTACCGCTCAAACCACACCTACGGTTACACCAATACCAATTATGGAACCCGAGATTCCAAGGGCCGTTGCCTAATGACCAACCCACACCACCTTTAACCCTACCCTTCAAGACGAAACAAAGAGAAAATGCAAGAATGTAACAAACAACAAATCGAGCTTTTTATAAAAATGTTTCAACAAGTTCATTTTGATGTGAGTTTAGCCGACGCGTTGTTATATATGCCTCGTTTCGCTTCCACTTTTAAAAGTATGATGAGCGATAAGGAAAAGCTTTCAAAGCTTGCTAATTGTTCTTCGGTTTATCTTAACCGCATACCGGAAAAAGTTGGTGATCCCGGAAAGTTTCTCATTCCTTGTGACATACAAGAGATGAAAGAATGCCTCGCCTTGGCCGATCTTGGTGCGAGCATTAATTTGATGCCATTTTCCATTTGGAAATCGCTTTCGCTTCCGGCTCTTATTCCCTCGAACATGTCCATCGAGATGGCCGATCATTCTACGATTATGGCATGTGGGGTAGCCGAAGATGTTTTCGTGAAAGTGGGGAAGTTCTACTATCCCGTTGATTTTATAGTAGTCGACATCCCCGCGGATCCTCAAGTTCCTCTAATTTTAGGTCGTTCATTTTTAGATACTTCGAGATCGCTTATCGATGTTCATGCGAGAACTATCACTTTGAGATTCAACGAAGAGGAACTTGTTATAAACGCTACTCAAAACTCGAAACCTTCTCATGTTTATGCAATCGCTACCATCAATCACATTGACATCGTTGATGTGGTTTGCGATGAGTTTTCACAAGAAGTGTTAGGTTTTTCCGATAGCTCGTCAAGTGGCAATCCCACTATTTTGGATCCGATTCTTGCTAATTCCACACCAAATCTCACTCCATTCCAAGGAGGCGATTTCACTTCAAATGAAATCGACAATGAAGATGAGGTGTTGATTAGTGATGATATTTCTATTCCACCATTTCTTTCGCCGATGGAAGTTATGAGTGTTGAACCTAAATCTTCAATCGAGGAACCACCTATCCTTGAATTGAAAGATCTTCCTTCTCACCTTGAATATGCATTCTTGGAAGGTGATGACAAGTTGCCGGTTATCATTGCAAAAGATCTTGCTAATGATGAAAAAACCGAGCTCTTGAAAGTTCTTAAGGCTCACAAAGGGGCAATTGCGTGGAAAATTTCCGACATTAAGGGTATTGACCCAAAATTTTGTACTCACAAGATTTTAATGGAGGAGGACTACAAACCCGCAATTCAAAGTCAAAGAAGGGTGAATCCCAAAATTCACGATGTTATTAAAAAGGAAGTCCTTAAACTCCTTGACGCGGGAATGATTTATCCTATATCCGATAGCCCATGGGTGAGCCCGATCCATTGTGTCCCTAAAAAGGGAGGAATGACCGTTTTGCCTAATGAAAACAACGAGTTAATTCCCACTCGTGTTGTGACCGGTTGGAGGGTGTGTATTGACTACCGAAAGTTAAATGACGCCACTCGTAAAGACCACTTTCCTTTGCCCTTCATGGATCAAATGTTGGAGCGACTTGCGGGAAATGAATTCTATTGCTTTTTAGATGGTTTTTCCGGTTACTTTCAAATTCCTATCGACCCTCGTGATCAAGAGAAGACTACGTTTACGTGTCCTTATGGAACGTTCGCTTATCGTAGGATGCCTTTCGGACTTTGTAATGCACCCGGTACGTTTCAACGGTGTATGATGGCAATTTTTCACGACATGATCGAGAAGTCGATGGAAGTGTTTATGGATGACTTCTCGGTGTTTGGTAATTCGTTCACGTCATGTTTATCTAATCTCGAACAAATGTTAAAACGTTGTGAAGAAACCAATCTTGTGCTTAATTGGGAGAAATGTCATTTCATGTGTAAACAAGGAATCGTCTTAGGACATAAGGTGTCGAAGGCGGGGATTGAGGTCGATAAAGCTAAGGTAGACGTCATCGCCAAGTTACCTCATCCCAAAACCGTTAAGGGAGTTCGAAGTTTCCTAGGCCACGCGGGCTTTTATCGTCGTTTCATCAAGGACTTTTCGAAGATTTCTCGTCCTATGACACACCTTCTCGAGAAGGATGCTCCTTTTAACTTTAATGAGGATTGTGTTAAGGCTTTCGAAACTCTAAAAAGGAAACTTACTGAAGCTCCCATTCTTGTTGCTCCTAATTGGGAATTACCCTTTGAAATCATGTGCGATGCAAGTGATTATGCTATAGGGGCCGTCTTAGGGCAACGTTATGACAAGCATTTTCGTCCTATCCACTATGCTAGTAAGACGATGACCGAGGCTCAATTAAAGTACACCACAACGGAAAAGGAATTCCTTGCCGTGGTCTATGCTTTTGAGAAATTCCGACCTTATCTCGTCTTAACTAAAAGCATTGTGTATACCGACCATTCGGCTATCAAGTATCTCTTAGCTAAGCAAGATGCTAAGCCGAGATTGCTTCGTTGGATGCTCCTCCTCCAAGAATTTGATGTCACCGTGCTTGACAAAAAAGGAGCCGAGAATCTAGCGGCCGATCATCTCTCTCGTCTAGAAGATCCTCACAAAGATGTTTTCGAGAACAAGGAAATTACCGAAACATTCCCTCTTGAGACACTCGGTGTAGTGAATTCTAAAGACACCACCCCATGGTTTGCCGACATTGCAAATTACCATGCGGGCAATTTCATAATCAAGGGTATGACGACACAACAAAAACGAAAATTCTTTCGTGACGTCAAGTTCTATTTTTGGGACGACCCTTATCTCTTTCGGATTTGTGCGGATCAACTCGTTCGACGTTGTGTGTTTGGTGCCGAAGCCTCTAATATCCTTAGAGCTTGTCACGATGGACCCACGGGTGGTCACCACGGTGCTAATCTCACGGCTAAGAAAGTGTTCGATGCCGGTTTCTTTTGGCCTTCTATCTATCGTGATGCACACGCACTTGTGAAGTCGTGTGATTCGTGCCAACGTCAAGGAAAATCGTCTCAACGTGATGAAATGCCGCAAAATATAATTCAAGTGTGTGAGATTTTCGACATATGGGGAATAGACTTTATGGGGCCGTTCCCATCGTCTCATGGCAACAAATATATCCTCGTCGCGGTGGACTACCTTTCTAAGTGGGTGGAAGCTAAGGCTTTGCCTACTAATGATGCTCGTGTGGTAGTGAAGTTTTTGAAGCAACTATTCTCTCGGTTCGGAACCCCTCGTGCTATTATAAGCGATCGTGGAACCCATTTTTGTAATGACCAATTCGAAAAGGTTCTAAAGAAATATGGGGTTACACATCGTCTTTCTACGGCTTATCACCCGCAAACGAGTGGGCAAGTCGAGGTTTCGAACCGAGCTTTGAAGAGGATTTTAGAAAGGTCGATTGGAGAAAACTGTGCTTCATGGTCCGACAAACTCGATGACGCTTTATGGGCCTTTAGGACCGCTTATAAGACACCTATCGGTTGCACTCCTTATAAGTTAGTCTATGGGAAGAATTGTCATTTGCCCATTGAATTGGAGCATAAGGCATATTGGGCCCTTAAGCATGCTAATTTTGACTTGAAGACCGCGGGAGATCACCGGAAAATACAATTGAATGAATTGGATGAATTAAGGGATAATGCTTATGAAAATTCATTAATTTTTAAAGAAAAGACTAAAAAGTTTCATGATTCAAAGATTAAAAACCGTGTTTTTAACGTTGGTGATCAAGTGTTGCTTTTTAACTCACGTCTTAAGATATTTTCTGGGAAATTGAAATCTCGTTGGTCGGGTCCGTTCACCATTACACAAGTGTTTCCATATGGGACCATTGAGCTAGCTCAAGATGATGGTCCCAATTTCAAGGTGAATGGACATAGGCTTAAGCACTACTTTGGTGGGGAAATTCCTTCAATGGTTGCCCCCGACCAAGACACCTTCCCCAATGATAATTAACATTGAGGGGATCGAGTCGAGCTCATGACTCGGTAATCAAAAATGAGGTGCCTCGTGGGGGAGAGCCCATGCTTATCTTTATGCTTTATTATTCACTAATAAGGGGACTTGTACCCTTCCAACTCGTTGTCTCGTGGTTGTTTGTGATTGTGTTATCTAGATCATCATCATCGTCTACGATTGAAGACTCTCGTGTTCGTTTACGTGAGCCTCCATCGTTCGTTTGAAGAAGTTTTTCACGATTCCATGACATATCCTTTATTGTTCTAACAATTATCTTTTAGCATAATTAATAAACGGCTTTAGATATATTGTTGATCACCCTTTCCATGATAGATCCTAAGCATTCGACTCTTCGTCTCTAGTATGGGGGTGCTCCACCTTTAGACTCGAAACATTGAGGACAATGTTTACTTTTAGTATGGGGGGGTGAATAGGTACTTGCTTTGCTACGCCCTCACGTTTTCCAATTTTCAATGTTTTGTTTTGCTAATAAGGCTAAAAATGGCCAAATTTTAAAATTTTTCTTAGTTTTCATAAGTGTTTTTAAGACACGAATGTATATTTTCCGATGGGTAGAATAAGAGTTAATTTTTGACTTGATGGGCATTTGGAGCCATTTACATTCCTTAACCCGCTCAATTCAAGTTTTGCTAGACTTTTATATAGGGAGCTTTAAAACGCGAAAGTCTTAATTCATTCGGGTTAAGAACAAGAACTTTTCGCAAGATCCTATAATTGATTCTAGAAAGTCACTTATCAAGGGAACTTTAAAACGCATTCTCTAAACTTGAAAAAGTCCAAGAAAGTGCAAGATCCTATAGGTGGCTTGAAAACCCAAAACTTTGATTTGATATAGTCTTAATGAAAGCTAATCCAAATTTGGCTTAATTTTGACTTGCATGGCTAAGTATTCACGAGTCTCTTTAATTAGAGGTCTTTAAATAGTGAAGAACGAGAAATGATAGAGTTAGACAAGTGATCATGCTAAACGTAGAACATGAAAGTGTTCTTTCAAAAACTCATATGTTTTTAATTGTGGCTTTTTCTTCCCATAAGATCAATGCATTAGGAATAAATCATAATTGCAATAAGTAAGGTCGTACGATTTGAAAGGTTACTTAGCCTCTAGCGCAAGATCGTTTAAAAGTTGCTCGGGGTTGAATAGAGTTCATAGCCAAGGCATAACTTATTGAAGCGGGACGCGAAGATTGGCGATCATCCAAAAAGGCCCTAACAAGGCATGAGGAGCTCTATTTTTGCTAAAGATCCAAAGATGATGTGAAGTATCATTGTTCCAAAATCAATATGAAGGATCGAGACACACGACGAGAAGCTATTACTCCCCTAAAGAATGGAGAAAGTCTATCCAAAAAGACCCTAACAAGGTATGAGGATAAATATATCCAAGTCCGAAAAGGAGGCGGATCGTTGTATATCAAAATCCAAAGTAAAGATTGAAGAAAAATGATGAAAGTCGTGGTCCTATATGAAGAATCTCTCAAAAACGTCAAGTGAAGAAATTCCAAATATATGAAGAGAAGACCATAATTTCAAGAACGTCTTCCCAAGATTTGAAGTATGAAGTACATGCCAAATATCGGTCCGAGAAAGGTCTCAAATCGTGAAACGAGTTATGCCAAGATATGAACTTAAGGAGATACACGAGAAGCCGTTTTAAAAGATTTTGTCCTTCGGCTAACTATTGATCAAATCGTGCTACTTTGCTTTCGGACTAATAACTACTCAAATAAGTCAATATGAATCACTTGTGATCCATGACAAATAGATAAAAAATGCTAGTAACCCATTTCCTTTTATAATAACTAGGATTGCGGGGAGAAAAAGTATTACACAATTTGAACGTATGAGTAGTGTTAGCATTGTGACTTGTACCAACAATGATCTTGTTTTTGCACTTAGCATGGAATGTATGACAATCAAGGATGACGAAGTTTACTCTAAGGGACATTAACTTGTTTCTATTCTTTGACCCTAAAAGTCACCTTTTGGTAATGAAAATCATACATTATGTCTTTACACATTCTCGTAGTATGTTGCAAGTCTTTTACTCTTCAATAAAGGATAATAAAATTGAACTTTGGTGATGCTTAGATACTTTATTCTAGCATTGCGTGAGGGCACGGCAATGGCTTAGTATGGGGGAGTGATGAGATGGCATTTATACATGATCTCATCGTTCTTTTCGGGCTTTAAATGCATAAAAATGTCATAAAATACCATATATATGCTTGTGTTTGTTTACTTGTGTGTTTTAGGTATGGATATCGTGAAAAAGACAAAAGATCACAAGATACAAGGAAAAACGGACACGAGAAACGAAGCCGTGCAATGAACCGGGCCCTAATCATGGAATTTTCACCAAATACCCTTGAAGATTTGAAGACAATACAAGATTGATCATCCAAGAATGAAGAAATGACACTTAAAACCCTTGTATATTGATTATTACAAGTTTGGTCCCTTAAGTTTGTCAAAATTGCAAAAAGGTCCTTCAACTTTGAAGAAATGGCAAAAATAGTCCCTCAACAAATTCAAATTGCCAATTATGGTCCCTCATGAAGTAAAGATACAAAGAAGACCTTGGAAGATCAACAATGTTCAAAAACAGCCCTTGAAATATTCAAAAATGCCAAAAATTACCCTTGATAACCTTTTTATTAAGTTTGTGCCAAAACTGCCAAACCTTGAAAGTTATTAACAAGGCAGAAACAAGTTTTAGGGCTTAAAAACCTTAATTGCCAAAAATTGCAAAAGGGAAGGGCTGAAGTTGCCAAAGTGGAAAGATTTAAAAAGGATATGGCGCCTAACACATGTAACTCCCCCAAAATCGGATCAAATGGGGTTTACTGTTCACTTTTTACTCCCCAGAACTTACCTTCATTAAACCTGGGTAAATTTTCAATTAAACCCACACACACTCTATTCACACATGCCAAAACCTATCCCACTCCTAAAAACCTGCATCCCACGTTTGTGGTCCAAACCCCCAATTCCCCAATCCACCAATCACATCATTCCTTAGCCTCCAAGGCTTGATACGTGTCCCATATCAACGTCCAAGATCATTAGCTTCCTCCCAACGCAAAATCCAATGGCCAAGATCAAGAAAGGACAAAATGCACTCAAAACCGTTCAAGGGTATTTTAGAGATTTCTAGTGATTAGGGTTTATGTTTTTATGCTTCTAGGATGTTCTATAGGCTCTATAAAAGGAGACCCAAGCTGTGGTGATCCCTTTGTTCCAGTTTTAAAGCTTACACTTGTAATTCCTTTTTAAAAGAAATAAAAGTTTGGTTTTTGTTCAATACAAGTATAATTCCTTTTTATTGTTTTTTAAAAGTTGTGTGAAGTGTAATGCTTGATTCTGAGTTCCATCTTTGTTATTTGGTTAAGCAAATTTTGAGTTTCAAAATTGTTTAAAGTTTCTGAGAATTTGTGAATTTTTGGAAGTTATGGTTCTAAGTTGTTTGATGTTAAGAGCTTGATGTTATTGGATTAGAAAACGTGTTTTAAAGGTTTGAAAAGGATTTGGTAAGGTTTAAGAAAGAAAAAGAAAAAAATCAGTATTACATAATATAGCTTGTTATTGGTTTGTTTCTCTTTGATTTTGTCATAACAGGTTGTGAAGGAGTGTTGATTCAGTTCTGCTCCAACCCGAGTTGGATTGGAGGAGGATTTTCATCCTCTAGGTTCTTGGATGTAAGAACCTAAGGTAAACTCCTTTTTCTCTTGAATATTTTAGAAAATTGAAGTATTGTTTGATCTTAGGTGATTTGGTGATTAAGTGTGTTTAACATGTTTGATTGTTGTTCTTTTGTGTTTTGATGCTTGTTTAGATGCTATTGAATCAGTTTTGCTTAGTTTTGTAAGGTTTTGGAGTGTTAAAAACGTTTTTCAAAATTATTAAGTGGTGTTTGGCAAAGGGTTTTAGCAGGACATAGTTTTGATTAGTGATTATTAAAAGGTGTTAAGTGTTGAAAAAAGGATTGTGCTAGGTTATTAGCTAGTTATAACTTAGTTTGGAACAAGATTTGATCAAGTTTGAGAGGTTTTGAAGAAATAGAGTTAGCATAAATCTGTTTTGCACTCTCTGCTTGTATTTTCTTGGATTTTGGTGCATGATTTCTGGATTCCTGTTAAGTATTAGGTTTATTTTCTTGTTGCTTTTGTTTGTGCATCATCCTGAGAGATTGTGTGTCAAATTTGGTGGTCTTAATCTCACTAGTGTGCAACATAATAGCCTATAAGCCCACCAGACCTGCATTATTATTACAGCAACTTGAGTTGCCTGTTTTTGCTTGTTTAAGAGAAGTTGGTGTATGCTAAGTGCTTTATTTCTGTCTGCATTGACTTCTTGTGCTCAAAGGAGCACAAGAGTGCCTATTGTATCCACAAATATTCACCAAGTAAGCCATAGGACCAAGCTCCTCTTGGTTCTTTTGGAACCTGTTAACACAAGCAGAAAACTGCTAAGTGTTCATCAAAACCTGGCACGTTTTTGGTCTTGATTATTGTTCAATCTTTGCATAAAAAGTAAACAGGATTTGAATTGAGCTTGTTTTGTGTTACTGGATTGGTTTGGGAAGTTTAAAAAAAATAAAAAAAATAAAAAAAAATAAAAAAAAAGAGTAAAAAGGGGGTTAGCAGACTCGAACCCATAATCACCACACTCACAACCCAACGTGTTAACCAAATGCGCCCTAGGGACTTTGACTGAAAGTTTTGTTTTCAAAAACTATTTAACACGTTTTGGTTTTGTTGCTTATTAATTAAGCCGTAGCTTTTGAGCTCAATTCCAGCTTATTTATAAGCTACTTTTTGTTCTTTTCAATTTTCCTAGGAACTTATTTAGATTATTGATTTTTCTAGCCAGTTTTAATATTTTTCCCATTAATAGTTTAATTATTATAATTTAATTAATAGCCGTTTTTTAGAAAATCATTAAAAAATACCAAAAATAGTTTTTATTTTTAGAAAAAATAGTTTTTAGTTTTAAAAATATATTTTTGAGGTTTACATCAAGTTTTGGTTTCAAAAACTTTTATTTTTAAATTTATAATATTTTAAGGTTTTTTATAAACTTTAAAGATTTTTATAAAATTATTAAAAAAGGTTTAGGAGCTATAATTTGTGTTTTTCTCTTAATTATATTATTTAGGATTTTTATAAATTTTTTATTTTAAATTTTAGAAACTTTTATTTTTTAGTATTATTTTAATAATATTTTATTATTAATTTTTCAAAATTTTATTTTTCTTTCTTTTTCATTTTTCTTAAATTCTTTAGCATTAATTAGGACCATTTCCATTTTTAGAATTATTTTTAAGTTTTTAAATTTATTTTTATAATTATTTTAAGTTTAATTAGTTTTTATTTATTTTAAATCATTTTTAGGGTTTTAAAAAATAGTTTTAATAGGTTTTAATTTTTAGAAAATTACTTTTTAGTCTTCTAATAATATAAGTTAAGTGATTATTCAATAAAATCATATTTTAGACTTTTGAATTAGTTAAATTTAATTTTAGGGCTTTAATTAGCATTTAAAATTAATTATTTAATTAATAAAAGGTTTTAAAATATCTTTGTTGGATTTTTATCTTTGTTTATATTATTTGAGACTAGTTTTTAGCCTTTTTGATATTTTGTTTTTGGCTTTAGCTTAATTTTTAATTTTTGTGTATTTCTACGGCTTTACGTTTACGTTTTTACGTCATAGTGTAATTTTCACGAAACCGTCATTCCATCTCATCAATATTAATCTCAAAGAAATACAAATTAGAACACACACATATACCTCCTTGGGAAACGAATCTTTCATCTCTTTTAAGTGATTGGGTCATTAGTGCACGGTTTTCCTAAACCGTCGTACTTAATACTTTCCGCTATTTACGCTCTTTTCCTAAAGGGTAGTAAAAACACTACAATCAGTATTATCTAAGTATCATATATATTTTCTTGGTTTCATTTGATTAAACCCTCTTGAACGTTTTGGTGTTCCACCAACGTTCAAAAGTCATCGAAGACGTTCACTTCACGTGATCGTTTTCATTCCTTGAGGCTTCTTTAATCAAGAGATTTGTAAAAGGAGAGATTTGTAGATTTTTCTCTACTTAATACATTCACCAAAATCCAAAAAAGGTAAAAACAAACAAAAACCACAAAAAAATTGGAAAAATTAAAAACACCAAAAAGAATCTTCTTTGCTCATCCCCACGTTGTACGTGACGTTTATGCTTACTCGTAATCAAGCAAAACATGCACGTAAACGAAAAAACCGAAAGGAGTCCACACCTACTCCTAATCTTTCTAGTGAGGAGTCTCCTATTGAAGAACCTATCGTAGAAGAAGAACCAACCATGGCGAATCGTACTATGATGGAGTTACTTCAAGCACCCACCGAGGGTTATGGAGAGGCTATTGTGATTCCCGCCATCCTTGCAGAGAATTTTGAAGTGAAAACGGGTTTGTTGTCGATGATCCAAAACAACAAATTCCTTGGTGATGAAAAGGACAACCCGCACAACCATATCCGCCAATTCAATCATCTTACCGCCACTTGCAAATTTAAGGACGTTGTTGTGGAAACCTTGGTTTCCTCGAATCTTTTAGCTACGAGGAATGCATCATGTTCATATGATTAGATAATCAAAGCAAAATTAGAACACGAAACATTAACAAGGTGTTTAAGGCACAAGACATGAATTAAAACAAATGGATTGTTCATTATATTAATAACAAACAACCACTAGGTGTGTGTACATTGAATCCCACACCTAGTCGACACACGCTTTAGGTTTACATTGTATATGAAAGTTATATAAAACCTAATAACCCTTGGTTCCTTTTATAGTTTAAGGACTAGGGTTTTACAAGAGATAATATCAAATAAACATGTAAATCTTCTATTTAAATAACTATATACATAATATATTATGCATACTTATTTAAATAGAAGCTTCCAACAACACTTGTCTACGTTTCTGTCAATGCTTGGATTACATGTGACAATGCTTGGATTGCACTTGACAATGCTTGTCAATGTTGACTTCTGTCAACGCTTGATTTGCTCTTGTCAACGCCTGATTTTCTCTTGTCAACGCCTGAACAAATGTCTTCATGTTTTCTTCATTTTTGAGTTTCTGCCACATCAACTTTTTGACCCAACAATCTTCCCCTAGTTGATGTCGACAAAACTCTTTGTGTATCTCTTGTAAGTTGTACATGATCTTCAAATTGCTTCCCCTCAAGTGTAGCATGTATGTCTTCCCCTTTTTGTCACATCAACAGGGAAGTAAACAATGTACGCAATCTTGAAGATTCTCCAAATGTAGGCTCTGTGTAATGATCTTGAAGAAAAATAAATAAAGTAATCTTGATGTAGAAGTAGAATAACCCAAACCCATGTTCCATTTCTTGTACTATCCACGTGATAAAGAACTTATACTCATCTCACAAAGTATAAGTAGACCTCGATCCCTTGTCAATATTCTCATCCTATGTGAGACACTGAGCACGATAATGTAACTCCTTCAAGTGTTATGACAAGTCTTCGTCACCAACCATTAAAAGCACAAACAATTTACCTTCAAATCAATGGGATGTTAACCACGATTTAAAGATATGATAAAACACAAATTCGCGAAAATCTTCTTCAAGCATCAAACTTACCATAATAATTCTTCCCCTTAAGCCAACACCTCTTCATGACGAGTCAATATCTTCATATGTAAAAGTGTTATGTTAGATAACTCTTTTACAAGGCTATCCTGATTACATATCCAATAAATTACTTCACGAATTGTTGCTAACTCGCATTAAAACCATTAATCCCTTTAAAAATATCCAAGCCATTAATATCAACTTGATATTCTGTATAAAAACGGAGATTCCATGTACCTTCGTGTGTAAATTCCTCCTTTTTGTGTGCTAAAAATGTACCAATTTTCTCAAACAGTAACTATTCCTTTTGTTTTCCAACATCTTCCTTTGTCCAATATATCAACACTGTGTGTTGTCCAATATCGGACAAAACTTGTCAGTGTTTGAAAATGTATATATCGGACAACAAGTGTCAGCGCTTCCCAACAGCGCTTAACTTATTCCTGTCAGCGCCAACTTTGTACACGTCAGCGCCTGGCCATCAGCGTCTCATTCATGCCTTGTCAGCGTCACACCAACATCTATTAGTGTCACACCAACATCTATCAGCGTCTAAATAACACCCATCAGCGGCAAATTGATCTAGGGTTTTATAAACCCTAAATCATGATTTTATGTGAAAACCATAAACTGCAGTGAACTTCGACATCGAATAACTTCTTCATGAGAGCTCAGATCGAAGATCCCTTCGGTGAGATCCTATACACAATTTTCAAGAACCTTCAGCGCGAATTTCACGACGATCCAACGGTTAACGAAGGAGAAATCGCGTTTTTACTATCACTGTTCACAGAAAACAGCATATGATCACTGCTGCTTTCGATGCTTAATAACTTTTTCTTGGAGATAGATTTCGACAATCCCTTTGGTGGATATCTAGATATATGTGTGTAGAAGACACACAAAAATTTTCATGGCGATCCAACAGTTCAATAAAAAGTTATGGCCTTCTGAATACTGTTGCGCACACTAAAACGTCCAGAAAAACCTATACGGATTTTTCTTTTCTTCTCAAAACACGAACACCTTGTTGGTCCTAGCATCATGAGCCACGAGGCTCTGATACCAACTGTGGAAACCTTGGTTTCCTCAAATCTTTTAGCTACTAGGAATGCATCATGTTCATATGATTAGATAATCAAAGCGGAATTAGAACACGACACACTAACAAGGTGTTTAAGGCACAAGACATGAATTAAAACAAATGGATTGTTCATTATATTAATAACAAACAACCAATAGGTGTGTGTACATTGAATCCCACACCTAGTCGACACACACTTTAGGTTTACATTATATATGAATGTTATATAAAACCTAATAACCCTTGGTTCCTTTTATAGAGTAAGGACTAGGGTTTTACAAGAGATAATATCAAATAAAAATGTAAATCTTCTATTTAAATAACTATATACAGAATATATTCTGCATACTTATCTAAATAGAAGCTTCCAACAACACTTTTCTATGTTTCCGTCAATGCTTGGATTGCATGTGACAATGCTTGGATTGCACTTGACAATGCTTGTCAATGTTGACTTCTGTCAACGCTTGATTTGCTCTTGTCAACGCCTGATTTGCTCTTGTCAACGCCTGAACAAATGTCTTCATGTTTTCTTCGTTTTTGAGTTTCTGCCACATCAACTTTTTGACCCAACAGTTGATAATGACTCGATTAAGATGATTCTTTTCCCGTATTCCTTAGCAGGGCCCGCTAAAATTTGGTTAGAGAAAGAGCCACCCAGTTCTATATTGACGTGGAAGGATCTCTTTTCACAATTTGTGAACCAATTTTTCTCGTCCTCTATGACTACGCATTTGAAAAACGAGATTTTAAAATTTTCACAAGAATTTAATGAGAGTTTTTCAACGGCTTGGAATAGGTTTAAGGAAATGTTACATGAGTGTCCTCATCACGGTTTTTCCGACTTACATCAAATTGACATGTTTTACAATGGTTTAAATGATCATGAAAGGGATTATCTTAATGCTGCCGTGGGTGGTAATTTTTTGTGTAAAATGGTTGAGGAAGCGTTGTTGATAATTGAGAATAGATCTAAGGTGTATAGTCCTCGTAACACATCGAGTTTTCGTAAGGCTTCGTCTTCGGCTTCACCTTCATTGTACAATACCATCGATGCTTTCCAAATTGAGGCGAACTTGGAAAACAAAATCTTTGATAAGCTTAAAGGTCTTTTAATTGAATTCTAATATTCGTTTTTTAGTGTAGTTGTCTTCTCAGCTCGATTCGAATTGATATAACGTTTAAAGCAAAGACTTGATTGTTTTTGGTGTTAAAATCTTTCTTGGTATTTATGTCTAATTGGCACAAAGCATGTAAAAAAATGTAAAAATAGCTATAATACTATGTATACGTACTAACCTAAAAACATTTAGCACTTATCACAATTAAATGCACAAAATATAAAAATGCAAAATTCAAACTCTAATCTATAAAATTCAAAATTTCAAAATTCAACTAACTGTTATCTAATCTATTTCCAATTTGGTTAATGAATTAACAATCCAAACTAGTTACGCTATGAAAACTATAACTAGCCCAATAAGCATTCCAGCCCACCAAGAAAATATACAAACCCAACAGATAAGTACTAAGGATGCAAGTCCAATCTAACAGTAAGGTGCAACAAATAACATAACTAACGAACTAGGACTATTAACATGACCAAGTTTATAACAGAGGGTTTGACGAATCTGAATCGGAGTTAACTATGGATTGTAAGCGTAATGAACATGTACAAAGTGAAGGATTAAAATTGTCTTTTACTATTTCTTGAACCAAAATGATTCCTCCACATACAGAAACTACAAATTCAGTAAACAATCTAAAACTTATGAGTAGCAAAGCAGAATCTAAAACATATAAGTCGAACATGTAAATCAAACATGTAAACTAAGCAGAATTTCAAAAGAACAATATAAAACATATGAGTAGCAAAGGCAGTTAATGAACATTTAAATCGAACTAATAAGCAATCTCTACACTACGAATGTGAATTAGCATATTACTCTAATGAACGTAAAAACGAAACTAGCTTAACCGTCACATCCAGGCCAGACCTTTGACGTGAAGCGGAGCGCTGAGCTCGCTTAAATCAAAACACTCCTCCTACTCTTCTGATCTGAATCAAACTGCAAACACAAACTGAAAACCTCAACGACGTCACCTTTTCTTTATAAACCCACAACACTTGGTAAATCTGCATATATCAACCCCTGCAAAACAGAATATCCAAACAAAACATGTACACATCCTAATCTATTGTGAACCAAACTTGCGATCACTGTTAAAGCTATTTAAATCCGTAATAACCAACTTTGTACTAATAAACTGATCTAATACTTGAGAAGTAATCCTGCCCTAAATCTTATTGAAAAGTCTTTGAACTAATCAATAAACTCAAGATAGCTCATGACAAATTTAAGCTAATGAAAACAGGACAGCATTTATAAGCTAAACTTGAAGAAAAAGTAATTTCCGTTATTGAAGAAGTAGTTACAAAATTAACTACCTTAACCAAAAATAGCTGACTGAACTAACACTGATAACAAACTCTCTTTTTGATCTAATCTAAAGTGGTTGTGCAAGAACTCTCATAAGTTCATGAGAGCTTATGAACTATAAACTGGAAAACAGAGACTGTGACTATTATTAAGATTAATCTTAACAGTAAACTCATAAAACCAAGCTAATCATAAACTGAAACCACTGCTTTATAAAAGAGACTGGAAAACTGAATCTAATACACTCATAAGCTCGAACAAGTTATTGATATGAATACCTAAGTAACAGTTTCAGGAGAACAGAAATTTAGAAAGTTTCAAAGAAAGTAAGGATTTCATTAATAAGAATCAGTAAAGAAGATTAAGAGAACTATTTATTTCATTAATGGTGGAATGTGGTTACATTTGTAACAGAAATCGTAACTGAATTAGACTGAAGAACTGTAACAGAAAACAAGACGAAATTCGAGAGCTTAACTAACTAAACCTAACTAACTAACTATGAGTAATCCTACACCTAAGCTAACCGGTTGCAAATGAAAGCTTCGTCTTCAATTTATAGCCGTCTGGAGAGGGTGTTGTGACGTGTTCAATCCAATGAGGATTGGACACGTGTAAAATACGAGGTTTACTCGTCCATCTTCATCTTCCAATTTGGGGCTTTCTTTATCTTCGCGTCTTGATTTAATTAAGTAGTATCTCCTTGTAGAGGAGATCAAAAGGAGTCTTTTTCTTGTTGTAAACTTTTGCTGAAACTTCATGGATCGTTTGATATGACGATTTGCAGGTTATGGATAAAGGATATAACTCTTTCTCTCTCTTCGATGGGAAGAAGAAGAAACGTGTAAATGTGTAATGTGTTTTGACCGGGTTTGGTCAATGACCAAAGTAAATAATATTTACTTTCCAAATAATTGCCTTTTAAGTCCTTCATCTTTACTTCTTTAATCAAAAGTGATATAAACTCTTTAGCACATTTCTTTTCATCCTTTATGTATGTAGAAATTTCAACTTAAGCCCTTCATCTTTAGAAGTTTGGCAAATAAGATCCTTGAAGCATCTTTCATCTTTTTCTTCGTCTCTTGTTATGAAAATCCCTTGAAAGCTCGTATTTGTCTCAAATGTACCTATATTACCTGAAAATACACAAACACCAAATACACGCGTAATTCTGATAATTTACGGTTTAATATAATGTATTTGACAGTGTTTTGAGTGGTTTATGGATCATTATTGATGAGTGTTTTCACACTTATCAACTCCCCTCCACTTGACCATTGCCATGTCCTCATGCAATGCAGCATTTTAAAGCTCTAAATTACACTTTTCTCATAATTAACCAACCTTGGCCATTTTATGATTTAATAAACTATGCTATGCTACATGATGAATGATTTTGAATATATACAATGCAATGCAAAGAAAACAATTTTATTTATATATTTTTGTATTTATAAATGGTTTTGATGGAAATAACTCATAAAGAATTCAATGACTTGAATTAGGGCTTGGGTACCATGGACACTTATCACCCTCAAGTTTCACTTTCCCCATACCAAGCTAGTAAATGGGATCATTGCATTCACAAGTAAAAAGTGCATCAACTTATCCATGACAATTAAATGTGGAACCGGTTATTATTTGAGCAAATTGCTTGTGGGCAAATTTGTCATTATTAAAGTGTGAAATATAAGAAATGTAAAATCCAAAAATAAGGAAGCACGGTTTAAATCCTAAGTAATCTTCTCATCCATTACTTGAAAAACCGCTCACAATTAATATAAGTCCGTATTAAGAGTAATAAGTCATTCGCCTTATGTGTAAAATCCTCATGTCATGCTTTCATAAGTAACTACACACTCGCTAAAAAAAGAAAAATAAAACTCACGCAATAATTTACATCCGCATCTTTTTGAGATTTTGGATCTTCAACCCCGCAACCCGTCAAGGTAATATTGGATTGGAGCAATCTATTGAATCCCCGCAACCCGTCAAGGTAATATTGGAACTCAATAGTCACTATAATTAACACCACACTGCCCCTCTTGGGAGTCTTGCATTATTTTTTTTTTTCTTTTTTTTTTTTTCTTCTAGCCACTCATTTTTTTTTCATAAGCCGCTCTTATTTTTCTTTATTCCTCACCAAAAAATTTGCAAAGAAGAAAAGGAAAAACACCCGCTAAATATGGAGCATGACACAAGTCTAGTACACATAAAACGTGCTAACTTAGAATCTTAAGACGTACTCATATCAACCATAAATGATTAGCCAAAAATGCATAAGAGATTACAAACCAATTAAAACCGTACTTGATTATTTATTAACAATTATATACAAGCGAAGAAAATAGAGATAAAGAAGAGAAGGGTTTAGCCACAAGTAATTGCCATGAAGTCTATCTAGCCCTTTTACACTTGCTTCAACTCTATCATTTCCCATTCTCCACAAATTTAAAATTTCAAAGAATGAAATTGGTGGAAGCTTAGCCTAATAGACCAATGAAGGACTACATGGTTAAGGATACTAGCTAGAGAGTGCTAAAATAAGCAAACTCGGGTTGAGTCAAAATATCCATGGTGGGCCTAATATGTCAAAGAAGTCTAGACTTGTTAAAACCATGTTTTATTTTATTTTTCCTTTTTATATATTTTTGATGAAAAATAAAAGAAGAAATATATACAATGCAAATGTATTATGCATATGAAAAATGATTGATGCAAAAATTATGAATGCATATTTTTGGTGGCCAAAGTAGATCAAAAATTTGAAAAATGATCGAAAAATTAATTTTCCCAATTATCATGAAGTTAAGGCAATGGTCTAGGTAAGGTCACTTCGATAGAAGTCTCCCCTACACTTAAGATAAACATTGTCCTCAATGTTTAAGAGCATTGGAGTGAACTCCCCTACACTTATGACATTGATTACTTTGCTTAACTCAAGTTAAGGAAGAGACAACTAAAGGGTATTCATTTTAAGCACAAATGTTTTGAAAATCACGATAGCAAAAACTAATCAAAGTGAACCAGATACACGGGCCTCCTCCATAAGCTCCAAGCATGAAATATGAGAGAGCAACCCTTGAAACAAACACCAAAAGACGAAGAAATGCACCCCTCCACTTCAACTCTACTATAACATCCTTTTAATTAAACCTAACCTATTGAAAATCTACTCTACGTGTTCTAACCTAGTTATTCAATGCTTGAGTTTTTTTAACCCTAAGTCGCTAGCTCGACTCGGCCCCGAATTAAGTTGTCCTTGGGGAAACCATCATGGAGAATAAAGGATATCACTTTGAAGCACATCTCACATGATACACTCAAACTTAGCACGTTGCCATTTACTATAAGATTTACAATATCCGCCTCGATAAATGGAACGGTCCAACGTGTCTCAAGTTTGTCCAACATACGAAATCTCTCAAATAGGAAGCACTCCAGGATCAAATACATAATTTCCATCTCTACACTCGAATAACTCCAAAGTAGGAAGCATCACCAAAGTAAGCTCATACAAGAAGCGCATATCAATCGAAGGCACACTCTTAAGTGGAGTAGATGAAAACCAATTTTTCCCAAATTTATGTATCCCAGGATCAAAAACCTTTCCCTTCATGGGAAAATAAGAAGATGAACTCGTATCAACCATATAAGATTCCCCCTTAGTGATCAAAGCATCATGAGACAATGAAGGTGTAGGTATCAAAACATTCATAACAAGTATATCCATATTAGGCTCATCATCATCAAAAGGTGGGTAATCTTCCATAGAAGGCATAGAAAAAGGAGGATCAAGATGAATAGTGTCTTGTGAATGAGGTGTAATCTCTATGTTCCCAAAAAGCAAGTTCTCACTAAGACGAATCTCCTCTTCCCAATTAGAATCACTATCATCAACCTCAATATCAATTTTAGCAAGATAAGCCTCTATGGTGTCATCAATATCCATATGAGAATCCGTATCAAAGGTTTTGGGTTCTAAAGGTGCCATAGGTGAAAAAGGATCAATCTCTAAGAGTATAGGATCTTCATCAATAACCAACTTCAAGGGTGGGAGGGTGGGAATAGAAGGCTCAAAAGAAGGTGTATTAAGAGAGTCACTCAAAGGGATGATATCATCATGAAAATCAATAGGTGCAACCTCAAAAACCGGTGAAGAAATGTCAATGAAAGTTTCTTCTTCTATGGACTCATCATTATGGTGTGTGTTCAATGATTCAATCGAAGAGATAAGATGATAAACGTTTGATAAAACCTCACGAATATGAACATCTTCCACTTCTTCTATATGAGCAACATCTTCATCCAAATTAGGAATGTCATCTTGACATGAAAAGTCCTCAGATAATATATCATAAGATGCCTCACTAGAATCACAATCATCATCCTCTATATCTTGCATAAACTCTTCCTCAATCTCATTATCCCTTTCTTTAAACAATTCATCAAGATCAAAATCACCAAAATCACTAGTAGTAGCATGAAAGTCAACATGTGATGAAATCTCAATGTGATCATGAGGAGAAGTATCAATAGAAAGCTCGTCACATGGTTCGATGGAAACACCCTCAAACTCTATTTGGATTGGGATAAGGTTCTCAACACTAGAAGCGGTTAATTCATCTAAATTGGTGTTTGTATTAGTGCTAAGAGGCTCGTCCCCCATGGTTAAAGAGTCGGTGGGTTCCACGTGAGGTAAAGGTGATGAAGATGTGTCATCATTAAATGTCATACAACGCGAAGGATAGTAATCATCGTCATATAAGCATTGTTTAAGCAAACGAGCACGATTAGCAAAATATCGTTCTTCTTCCTCTTTTTTATCAATCTTAAAGAGTAAATCATCTAAATTGCCCTTGAGGAACTGAGAGGAATCGTTCACCGATTTACTATACATATCACCAAATTTCTTATTATTAAACCGCTTGTTCCTTACATCATCCTCAAGAGACTTAATTTCCTCCCTTAACCACCGAGTTTCGTCTTTCATTTCCTCGAGGCTCATCTCTCTCATACGTTTAAAAGCCTTTGATCTATATCCATTGTCTCTTCCTCGTTGCTCGAGTATAAAAGAAAGCTCATCGAAATCACTAAGAGCATAAGAAGGCGGATCCCTTGGTCGACAATCATAACCATAATGGGGTGCGTTCCCACAAAACTCACATGAATAAGTCGAAGAATATGGTGGAGGCGGATTTCCATAATTAGGTGGATTATAGGTTTGAAAAGAGTCATGATGATGAAAGTTCTCATGATTGTAACCTTGAAAATTCCCTTTATCACTAATAGTATCATCCTCAGCATCAACTCTCAAAGACGGCTCAATATCACATGGTAAAGCTCCTTGAGTTAGATAAGATTGTACACGGAGAAGTTGTCTTTGCCAATTTTCCTCGAAACGTCCAAGTATCCTCCTTTCCATCTCTTGAAGTTTCCTCTCAAAGGATTCACGAAATTGAGAGACATTTTGCATATTCTCTTGGTTAAACCCTTGATTATATCCTTGATTATGAAAAGTTTCTTGATCATAGCCTTGAAAATTATCATTAGTTTGAAAACCTTCATTGTTTGAAAATCCTTGATTATGAAAGGTTTCTTGATTATAGCCTTGAAAATTATCATTGTTTTGAAAACCTTCATAATTGGAAAATCCTTGGTTTTGGTATGGCACATTAAAGGTTTGATCATGAAATGATGGTGGAGGTTGTGATGAAAAACCGAAATATCCCATATAGTCATTACAAGTGTAGTCCATTCGAGTGTTAGGTTGAAAATTAGGGTTCTCGGTTCCATTGTAAGCATATCCCTCCCCATAATAACCATTATTTTGATCACATAAATACGTATCGTGTGGACCTCCACAAGTCGAACAAGGCGAATAATTAGCGGTGGCGGATTGTTGTTGCAAAATCTCCAACATGGAACGAGTATCCATGTGTAACAAGGTGGCCGAATGTATATACAAGTATAATGACGTTTAAAAGCTTCCTCGGGGAAGGAAGTAATACACCAAAGGTGGTATGTTTACACGTGTGCGAGTACACGTGTAAGTAAACACGAGGAATGAGGGAGTAGCCCTCGGTCGACTTTGAAAAGAATAAGATTATCCTCTTCGAGTTTCGATATGAAATATCCACAAGAAAGTATATATATAATTACTACTTGGGTGCAAGACCTCCAATTAAGCCTTCCTTCTTAGAATACGCACTAGTGAACGGGGGGTTAGGTGGCGCGAAGCACTTAAGTACCTATTGACCCTTAGACGGCATTTTATAGCACGTCGCCTATCTATTCACTTTGTAGTTTGTATTCTTCGAATTATTGCCAATTGGAAGTATTTATCTATTCTTGCTTAATTTTATTTGATCGATACGCGTGTCAAGGACCGGAACGCCCCTCAACACGGTGTAATGCCTCGGCAATACTTATGGAAGATAGGTAACTTGGTTGTTCTTATACGTATACTTATTTACATATAATAATATATCAAAAAATATTTTTGTATTTATTTGTTTTTTAAGAAAAATACTATATCTACGTAAAAACCGATAAAAACGAATAATATATATTTTTGGGTGTAATCTTTTAGGAAAAAGATTACTTTTTGGATTTTTTATTTTTTTGGTTCAATTCTTTAGGAAAAGAATTGATTTTGTGATTTTTTTATTTTTTTGTATTTTTATCTTTTTGATTTTTTTTTCTTTTTGATTTATAATATGTAAAAATAACGTTCACAAAGTGAACGGATCCCAAAATCCAATCGTCTCACTCGAAATCGTTAATCTTCACGAAAAGAACCGGCAGCGGCGCCATTTAATATTCGTTTTTTAGTGTAGTTGTCTTCTCAGCTCGATTCGAATTGATATAACGTTTAAAGCAAAGACTTGATTGTTTTTGGTGTTAAAATCTTTCTTGGTATTTATGTCTAATTGGCACAAAGCATGTAAAAAAATGTAAAAATAGCTATAATACTATGTATACGTACTAACCTAAAAACATTTAGCACTTATCACAATTAAATGCACAAAATATAAAAATGCAAAATTCAAACTCTAATCTATAAAATTCAAAATTTCAAAATTCAACTAACTGTTATCTAATCTATTTCCAATTTGGTTAATGAATTAACAATCCAAACTAGTTACGCTATGAAAACTATAACTAGCCCAATAAGCATTCCAGCCCACCAAGAAAATATACAAACCCAACAGATAAGGACTAAGGATGCAAGTCCAATCTAACAGTAAGGTGCAACAAATAACATAACTAACGAACTAGGACTATTAACATGACCAAGTTTATAACAGAGGGTTTGACGAATCTGAATCGGAGTTAACTATGGATTGTAAGCGTAATGAACATGTACAAAGTGAAGGATTAAAATTGTCTTTTACTATTTCTTGAACCAAAATGATTCCTCCACATACAGAAACTACAAATTCAGTAAACAATCTAAAACTTATGAGTAGCAAAGCAGAATCTAAAACATATAAGTCGAACATGTAAATCAAACATGTAAACTAAGCAGAATTTCAAAAGAACAATATAAAACATATGAGTAGCAAAGGCAGTTAATGAACATTTAAATCGAACTAATAAGCAATCTCTACACTACGAATGTGAATTAGCATATTACTCTAATGAACGTAAAAACGAAACTAGCTTAACCGTCACATCCAGGCCAGACCTTTGACGTGAAGCGGAGCGCTGAGCTCGCTTAAATCAAAACACTCCTCCTACTCTTCTGATCTGAATCAAACTGCAAACACAAACTGAAAACCTCAACGACGTCACCTTTTCTTTATAAACCCACAACACTTGGTAAATCTGCATATATCAACCCCTGCAAAACAGAATATCCAAACAAAACATGTACACATCCTAATCTATTGTGAACCAAACTTGCGATCACTGTTAAAGCTATTTAAATCCGTAATAACCAACTTTGTACTAATAAACTGATCTAATACTTGAGAAGTAATCCTGCCCTAAATCTTATTGAAAAGTCTTTGAACTAATCAATAAACTCAAGATAGCTCATGACAAATTTAAGCTAATGAAAACAGGACAGCATTTATAAGCTAAACTTGAAGAAAAAGTAATTTTCGTTATTGAAGAAGTAGTTACAAAATTAACTACCTTAACCAAAAATAGCTGACTGAACTAACACTGATAACAAACTCATCTTTTTGATCTAATCTAAAGTGGTTGTGCAAGAACTCTCATAAGTTCATGAGAGCTTATGAACTATAAACTGGAAAACAGAGACTGTGACTATTATTAAGATCAATCTTAACAGTAAACTCATAAAACCAAGCTAATCATAAACTGAAACCACTGCTTTATAAAAGAGACTGGAAAACTGAATCTAATACACTCATAAGCTCGAACAAGTTATTGATATGAATACCTAAGTAACAGTTTCAGGAGAACAGAAATTTAGAAAGTTTCAAAGAAAGTAAGGATTTCATTAATAAGAATCAGTAAAGAAGATTAAGAGAACTATTTATTTCATTAATGGTGGAATGTGGTTACATTTGTAACAGAAATCGTAACTGAATTAGACTGAAGAACTGTAACAGAAAACAAGACGAAATTCGAGAGCTTAACTAACTAAACCTAACTAACTAACTATGAGTAATCCTACACCTAAGCTAACCGGTTGCAAATGAAAGCTTCGTCTTCAATTTATAGCCGTCTGGAGAGGGTGTTTTGACGTGTTCAATCCAATGAGGATTGGACACGTGTAAAATACGAGGTTTACTCGTCCATCTTCATCTTCCAATTTGGGGCTTTCTTTATCTTCGAGTCTTGATTTAATTAAGTAGTATCTCCTTGTAGAGGAGATCAAAAGGAGTCTTTTTCTTGTTGTAAACTTTTGCTGAAACTTCATGGATCGTTTGATATGACGATTTGCAGGTTATGGATAAAGGATATAACTCTTTCTCTCTCTTCGATGGGAAGAAGAAGAAACGTGTAAATGTGTAATGTGTTTTGACCGGGTTTGGTCAATGACCAAAGTAAATAATATTTACTTTCCAAATAATTGCCTTTTAAGTCCTTCATCTTTACTTCTTTAATCAAAAGTGATATAAACTCTTTAGCACATTTCTTTTCATCCTTTATGTATGTAGAAATTTCAACTTAAGCCCTTCATCTTTAGAAGTTTGGCAAATAAGATCCTTGAAGCATCTTTCATCTTTTTCTTCGTCTCTTGTTATGAAAATCCCTTGAAAGCTCGTATTTGTCTCAAATGTACCTATATTACCTGAAAATACACAAACACCAAATACACGCGTAATTCTGATAATTTACGGTTTAATATAATGTATTTGACAGTGTTTTGAGTGGTTTATGGATCATTATTGATGAGTGTTTTCACACTTATCAAATTCAAAATTGGTGAACAAAGTGCTCCTCCTACGGCTAAAGTGGTTGAGGTCTCATGTATGTATTGTGGTGGAGTTCATGATTTCTCCGAGTGCATCACCAACGGTGGTAACACTTCAAGTGCCTAAGCGGCCACAGGAACTTACAACCAAAACGGTCAAGTTACCCCCTCTAATCAAATGACTCCACCGGGTTTTGCTCCCAATCAAAATGCTAACAACAACTATCGAAACAATCAAGTTGGTTTCAAAAACAATTACAAAGGGAAAAATTATGGGAATCAAGGGGCTAATAACAATCAAGTTTTAAACAAAAATCAAAACAATGATTTTCAAAACAACAACAAGGGTTTGCAAACTTTTGAAGATCTTCCAAATTAATTTGTTGAATACGCAAATGGAAACGATTCTTGGTTTGATAATATTCAAAGAGAGATCATTAGCCTAAGATCCGAGTTTAAGAATGACTTGAAAAAGGAGTTGAAAAATGAGTTAGCAAATGAGCTTAAGATCCATACAAACAAAATGGAGGGAAATGTAACTAGGTTACAACAAAACCAACAAAAAATAGAACAAGGGCAACATGAAATAAAACAAGAGATGATTAAGGTCGAGAAGAGGCAATCTATGTTTGAGGATAAAATTTCATCCATGTTTGAGGCTATAATGTGTAAACCGTCTTCGAGTAGTCTTCCTAGTAATACCATATCGAACCCTAAGGGAGAGATGAAAGTGATTACCACACAAAGTGGTAAGACAGTTAAGGAACTGACTCCTCAACCAATTGCTCCTACGGAGGAAGCAATTGAGGAAGAACCCGAGGTGGTGGTCGAAAAGGAGCATGTCCCAATCCCACGAAGTACCGCTCATGCCACACCTACGGTTGACCCATCACCACATTTGGAACCCGAGATTCCAAAGGCTATGCCTATGCCTCAAACCACACCACCTTTGCCCTATCCATCGAGACTTAGAAAGGAGAAACGTCAAGAGCGCGACAATTACCAATTTGAGCTTTTTATGAAAATGTTTCATGACGTTCATTTCAATGTGAGTTTTGCCGATGCTTTGGTCATGATGCCTCGAGTTGCCGCTAACTTTAGGAGTATGTTAAACAACAAGGAGAAATTGCAACAATTGTCTAGTTGTTCATCGGTTTATCTTAACCGCATACCTCAAAAGTCGGTGATCCCGGTAAATTCTTGATTCCATGTGCAATCCAAGATATGGAAGAATGCTATGCCTTGGCCGATGTTGGTGCTAGTATTAACTTGATGCCACTTGCAATCTTCAAGTCGCTTAATCTTCCTAATCTTACTCCTTCACTAATGTCTATCGAGTTGGCCAATCATTCCACGATTCCCGCATGTGGATTGGCTGAAGACGTTTTTGTTATAGTGGGAAAGTTCTATTATCCGATAGACTTTATCGTTTTCGATATTCCCACGGATCCTCAAGTTCCTCTTATTTTAGGTCATTCGTTTTCAGATACGTCTATGGCTTTAATTGATGTGCATTCTAGAAAGATCACCTTACGTTTCACGACGAGAAACTTGTTATAAACGCAACTCAAAATTCTCCAATTTCTCATGTTTATTCGGTTGCTACCATAAACCTCGTTGATATGATCGACGTTGTTTGCGAGGAATTTTCACAAGAAGTTTTAGGTTTTGGTGATGATGAAAATAGTGGCAATCCCACTATGCTTGATCCCATTCTTGATAATTCGACAACAACCTTCACTCCATTTGAAGGTGGTGATTTTACGTTGGAATAATTTGATGTTCCACGTACTTGTGACGAAGACCTCGACAATGATGAGGACTTCTCGATTATCAAGGATTTTCTTGACGATTTCCCATTTCCTTCACCTGAGGAGGTTATGAGTATCGAGCCCAAATATTCAATTGAGGAACCACCAATCCTCGAGTTGAAAATTTTACCTCCTCACCTTGAATATGTATTTTTGTAGGAGGAAGACAAGTTGCCGGTTATTATTGAGAAAGATCTTTTGAATGATGAAAAAACCGCACTTGTCGATGTTCTAAAGGATCACAAAGGGGCAATTGCGTGGAAACTATTCGACATTAAGGGGATTGATCCCAAATTTTGTACCCACAAAATCTTAATGGAGGAGGACTACAAACCCGCAATCCAATGTCAAAGGAGGGTGAACCCCAAAATTCACGATGTCATCAAAAAGGAGGTCCTAAAACTCCTTGACGCGGGAATGATTTACCCTGTATCCGATAGCCCTTGGGTGATTCCTATTCATTGTGTCCCTAAGAAGGTAAGAATAACCGTTGTGCCAAACGATGCCAACGAGTTAATTCCAACTAGACTCGTGACTGGTTCGAGGGTGTGCATCGACTATCGTAAGTTGAATGACGTCACTCGTAAAGACCATTTTCCCTTGCCCTTCATGGACCAAATGTTGGAGCGTCTTGCGGGAAACGATTTCTATTGCTTTTTAGATGGTTTTTCCGGTTACTTCCAAATCCCCATCGATCCTCGTGATCAAGAAAAAACTACGTTTACGTGTCCATATGGAACGTTTGCCTATCGTAGAATGCCATTCGGACTTTGTAATGTACCGGGAACCTTTTAAAGGTGCATGATGGCTATTTTTCATGACATGATCGAGAAGATGATGAAAGTCTTTATGGATTATTTTTCCGTGTTTGGTTGTTCGTTCACTTCGTGTTTGTCGAATCTTGAGAGAATGTTAAAACGTTGTGAGGAAACCAACCTTGTGCTAAATAATGAAAAATGTCATTTTATGGTTAAAAGTTTAATCGTCTTAGGGCACAAGGTTTCGAAAGCGGGGATTGAGCTGGATAAAGCTAAAGTAGACGTCATCCCCAAATTACCTCATCCCAAAACCGTTAAGGGAGTTAGGAGTTTCCTAGGCCACGCGGGCTTTTATCGTCGATTCATCAAGGATTTTTCAAAGATTTCTCGACCTATTACACATCTCCTCGAAAAAGATGCACCTTTTGTCTTTAATGAAGATTGTGTACGAGCCTTTGAAATCCTTAAGAAGAAACTTACCGAAGCTCCCATTCTTGTTGCTCCCAATTGGAATCTCCCCTTTGAGCTCATGTGGGATTCTTTTGGACTACTATTTACCGAGATGCACATGCACTTGTGACGTCGTGTGACTCATTCCAACGACAAGGAAAAGCCTCACAAAATGATGAAATGCCACAAAATATCATCCAAGTGTGTGAGATCTTTGACGTTTCGGGTATTGAATTTATGGGGCCGTTCCCATCATCTCCTGGTAATAAGTACATCCTTGTCGCCGTTGACTACCTATCTAAGTGGGTGGAAGCTAAGGCTTTGCCCACGAACGATGCTCGTGTGGTAGTCAAGTTTTTGAAAAGCTTGTTTTCTCGGGTTTGGAACCCCTCGTGCGACCAGAAGCGATTGTGGAACCCATTTTTGTAACGACCAATTCAAAAGGGTCTTGAGGAAATATGGGGTTACACATCGGCTTTATACGGCTTATCACCCACAAACGAGTGGGCTAGTCCAGGTTTGAAACCGAGTGTTGAAGAGGATCTTGGAAAGATCTATTGGAGAGAACCGACAATCTTGGTCGGATAAGTTGGAAGATGCTTTATGGGCCTTTCGGACCGCTCATAAGACGCCCATCGGGTGCACTCCCTATAAGCTTGTGTATAGGAAGAATTGTCACTTGCCAATCTGAACACAAAGCTTATTGGGCCCTTAAGCATTGTAATGATGATGTTGAGACTGCGAGAAAACAACGGAAAATGCAATTGAATGAATTGGATTAACTGAAAGATATTTCTTATGAAAATTCATTAATTTATAAAGAAAATACTAAAAAGTTTCATGATTCAAAAATTAAAAACCGGGTTTTTAACATTGGATATCAAGTGTTGCTTTTTAACTCTCGTTTGAAAATCTTTTCCGGCAAGTTGAAATCCCGTTGGTCCGGTCCATTCACCGTGACCCATGTTTTTCCTTATGGGACCATCGAGCTAGTTCAAAATGATGGCCCCAATTTCAAGGTGAATGGACATAGGTTGAAGCACTACTTTGGTGGGGAAGTTCCATCCTTGAACTACCTCGACCATATCACCTTCCCCAATGATATTTAGTATTGAGGGGATCGAGTCGAGCTCCTGACTCGGTAATCAAAAACGATGTGCCTCGTGGGGGAGTCCCATGCTTATCCTATGTACATATTATCGCTTTCTAATGTAGTAACGTGAGGGGATTTGTGCCCTTCCAACCTTTGTTTCGTGGTTGTTTGTGCTATATGGTTTTTAGATGATCATGATCTTCGCGATTGGAGCCTCTCGTGTTCGTTTATATGGGAGCACTCGATCGTTTGCTATGAAGAATTTCTCGATATCCACATGATATATCCTTTGATGTTCTAACCTTGAGGTTTTAGCACACTTCATAAACGGCTTTAAATTTAACAGTTACACCCTTTCCATGCTAGATTATGCATTCAACTACGTCTCTAGTATAGGGGTGTTGCACCCTTAGACTCGAAACATTGAGGACAATGTTTAACTTTAGTATGGGGTGAATAGATACTTGCCTTGCCAAACCTTCATGCTTTCCAAAGTTTATCTTTTTGTTGCAAAATAAGGATAAAAATGGCCAAATTTTAAAATTTTTCTCATGTTTTATAAGTATTTGAAGACACAAATGTAGATTTTCCGATGGCGAGAGTAAGAGTAATTTTTGACTCGACCGTGCGTGTTGAGCACTTAGCTTTGATTCCTTAACTTTACTTTAGGCTAAGTCTCTTAAATGAGGACGAGAAATGATAGAGTTAATTATAAGTTACTATGCTAAACGTAAAGTAATCGTATTCTTTCAAAAACTCATATGTTCTCGTTATTTTCTTATTCTCCCTTCGCTTGTAAATATATTTTTGCTTAATAAGTATTGGCTTAGCGGTTTAGTATTGATTGTTGGTTTCTAGTCATTTCTAGTAGCTTCCATGTAATTAAATTGGGAAGACATTAAGGTATCGCCAGCGTCACGGTTTTAAAGTATTGGCAACCCGAATAATTGAAAGCTTCACCAAATAATAAGATTTCAAGTGCTCACCTAAATCAAGCAAAAAATTTGAAGCTCACAAGGCCGAAAAATATATGTGAAATTGAAGGTGAATCAAGCCTTAATCTCTAAAGCTTTAAAGATCCAAAATTCGCCTTAGCGTGAGGATATACGTCTTTGGCCATAATAAAACCACCGATGAGGAGGACAATAAAAGGCAAGGCAAGACCGAAGTCATAATAAAAGCTTCATGGCGAAGTTGAATAAAAGATGGAGGTAAACCTATGATAATAAGGCCCATCCGGTAGGAGGCGTACAAAAGTCTTGGTAATAAGTGTAGGAGATGTAAATCTTGCTTATGTTTTAGAGAGAGAAAGAGATAGAGAGATGGTGAGAACACACACACTTAGAGAGAGAAAGTGAAAGAAAAACACTTTTTAACTATGTGTAAAATGAAGAACCACACACCATCTCCATCTAAGGAGAGGGTTTATATACCCAAGCCCTTGTCATGGGCTTGGGCTTACATTTGGGCCGGCCTACACATGTTGTAGGCTAGGCTTGTTCTTGTTTGTTAAATAAAGATAATTAACTAAACTACCAGCTATTACATGGACTATTGTTGGAGTGACCGATCCTTCTTAATACGTAAAACGTATTTCCAACAATCTCCCCCTAAGGGAGGTCACTCCAAACAAGGGCATTACCCAAGTTACAAGAATAGGATAGACCTAGCATACTATTCTTGTCTTGAGCTCGTAGTCTTCGTCTTTATTTTTCTTTTTCATTTCTGGTGAACATGCTGATGTGATCTTTGATATCAGTCTTGAGCATTAATCTCTTGCCTTGATCTCTGATGAGATGGCATTTATACATGATCTCATCGTTCTTTTCGGGTTTTAAATGAATAAAAATGTCATAAAATACCATATATATGCTTGTGTTTGTTTACTTGTGTATTTTAGGTATGGATATCATGAAAAAGATAAAAGATCACAAGAAACAAGGAAAAACAGACATGAGAAACGAAGCCGTACAAAGAACCGGGCCCTAGTTCATGAAATATCCAACATTTACCCTTGAAGACTTAAAGATATGCAAGATTGATCCTCAAACAATGAAGAAATGACACTTAAAACCCTTGTGAAATCATAATTACAAGTTTGGTCCCTTAAGTTTGTCAAAATTGCAAAAAGGTCCTTCAACTTTGAAGAAATGGCAAGATTAGTCCCTCATTAAATCTAATTTGTCAATTATGGTCCCTCATGGAGTCAAAGTTACAATTGAAGACCTTTGAAGATCAACAAAGTCGAAAATCAGTCCCTCAAATATGAAAACATGGCAAAAACAACCCTTGATATCTTTTTGGAAAAGTTTTGTGCCAAAAATGAGAAAAGGGAAACTTTCATTACAAAGGGAATACGTTTAAGTGGGCTAAAAAACTTGTTATACAATTATTCCCAAAGAACAAGGACCAAAGGTGTATATTTGAAACATTCAAACTGAAAATGCGCCAAACAAACAGCTTTCCCCCAAAATCGGATCAAAACCTTATTGTTTACCATTCATCCCACCCAGTTTTTACTTAACTTAAAACAAAGGGTAAACTCCAATTACCTTGGCACATGTGTGATTCACACATGCAGAAACCTATCCCACACATAATACCTTCACCTCCACCCACCAAAGGGTCCCACACTCAAAATCGTTTCACCCATCACATGACAACTTATTCCCCAAGGACTGTCACGTGTCAAGATCAACATCCAATATTCTTTGCTTCACTCCAAAGCTATTTTGAACGGTTTTGATCATTTTGGACAGCTCACATCAAAGAATCGTCTAGAAGACCTCAAGGGCACTTTTGGGAATTTAGTTCTAGGGTTTATGAATAGTGCTATGTATCCATTTGCCTATAAAAGGAGACCTCAACCTGTGAGAGTCCCTTTGTTCCAGATTTTAGCTATCAATCTTTGTAATTCCTTTTTAAGTTAAATAAAATTTGAATTTCATAAAATCTTTGAATTCTCTTTTGTGTTTATTAAAAGTTGGTGTTAGAATAGCCTGAATCTGAGTTCTACTTTCATGTTTTATTGGTTTTGAAAAAAAGTTTTAAGGATTCAAACACTTGTTTTCATAAATCAAAGGTTTCTATCTGTTTTTGATCTCACTCGTTTGTTTGTTCATCTTAGCAGCTTGGAAGCTGGTACTTGTTCTGCTAGTACCTCAGTTCAAACAATCCAGGGCCTGGATGTAGGTCTTGGAGGTTTGCACCCTTATCCTTTTTCATTTCTCTTTATTTTTCTGCATATTTGTGATTTTTGTACGATTGTCCTTGAATCTGTGTTATTTTGGTTGAATCTTGTTTGTCTGTGTTGGTTTGATGTTATAGAGTTGTTATTAACTTGATTTGTGGTTAAAATCTTAAAGATCCTTTGAAGATTTATCAAATCAGATAATTAAGGGGTGTCTGGGTTAACTGCATATGCAGGTTTTGTGGGAAATTTAGTGGTTGCTTTGTGTTGTTATCTGTTGGTATCTGTTTACCTGGTTTACTTGGTCACTTATTTGCAGGTTTTGTGGTTTGAAACACCCAAATCCATAAAAGGGCTATAAAATCTTGTTTACTTGATAATATTGGTTGTGGTTTAAGGGACACCTAGATCTAATCATAGACTAGGGCTAACAAGTGATTAAACCTAGTTAATAACACCAGGGAAAGAGATTTGAGTGCTTGAAATTGGATATGTGGTCAGTTAGATCAGCAAAGTGTGCATGAGTTCTTGTAGTTCATATCAGAAGGTGAGTTTTGCTTTGATCTTGTTCCACACTTTGATTTAGTGGCTGATTTAAGTTTGTTTATGCTTAATCATAGGTTATATAGCTTGTGTATGCATCTTGTTAAATTTGGAGTGCTTATTCTTGCTTAAAACTACTTAAGTGTTCATAACAGCTTATATTCCATGTATGTGCTAGATCTGAGCATTGTTTGATTTTTCTGTGCTTATTGAGTGAACCAAAGTGTGTTTTTGTGCTTGATTGTGACTCCTTGTGATTAACTGATCACTTGGGTGCCCTTGTCTTCCAATATAACATACTGAATCTCTCTAAAAAGCTTGGTCAAATAGTCAAAGCAGTGGGAACTCCTTTCCCCTACTGCTAGCCACTGCTAGAGTATTTTGGTATTCAGCTTATCAATAAGCTATAATAGCTTATTTTAACCAGCAACAACTTGGATTTTTTAATAGGTGCTCGTTAATTTACCCATTTGTTCATACTGGAGCAATTGGTGTGTTGACTTTAGGGTTTGACTAGAAAACTAACTTAATTGACTTTTTCATAAGTGCTTATTGGCTTATTCTAGCTTATCGGGTGTGCTTTTTGGAATTTTGTTGATTGATTTGGCTTATTGAAGTCATTTGTGACATTTTGCAAGTTGAATCAAGACCTGAGGTGCCCTCAATCTCAAACCCGACTGTTTTGTCGTTTTGTGAATTTGTACTTTGCTTATTTCTGGCTTATTGAGTGTGCTTTTTCAAAATTTCTTTTTACAGATCTCTTTAGCATCCCAAAAGAAGGTTGTGTGTCAAATTAGAGCTTATGACATTAGCTTATTGCTTAATGGGCTTAATGGCCCAATAAGGATAAGCTGTGTGCTTAATAAGCTGTGATAAGCTCACTTTCAGCTTTTGGGCCTTCAGAGTTTTGTGTTTAGAATTAAATTTTGAGTCAGATTGGGCTTTTCCATGTCAATTGGGCCAAGTTTGACTTTTTGGGCTAAAATGCCAATTAGTGTTGACTTATTTTGGTTTTGGCCCATTTGAGGGCACAATAGGAGTTTTCTGGTCATTTCACTTTCATTTTCTGTTTAATTAAGTCAAAATAAACTAGTTTGCAAGTTTTTAGAATTTTTTATAATTTTTGGATTTTTAATATTATTTTAATATTATTTTAATATTATTTTATTATTATTTTTCGAATTTCACATTTTTGCACTTTTTACATTTTTCTTAGCTTAAATACATTAAAATCGGAATTTTTCAACTTTTAGATTTATTTTATCATCTTTAGATTAATTTTTATAATTATTTTCAGTTTTAATAGTTTTTATATCATTTTAAATAGTTTTTTTAGTTTAAAATTTTCTAAAAATAGTTTTTAATCTTTTTAGTCATTTTAGAGGTTTACCAATTGAAAAATCTTTATTTGGACTTTTTGATAATTAATTTGATTTTTAGGGCTTTAATTAGCATTTAAAAATTAAATATTTAATTAATTAAAAGGTTTGAATAAGTTTTGATCATTGGTAAACTCTTTGTTTATTTATTTTGATTTTTGGTTAATTCTTGGTAATTTTTAGAAATAATTTTTATTTTTGCTTAATTTACGGTTTTACGTGTAGTCGTCGTAGTAATTAATTTCACGTCTTCGTCATTCTCTTTTCTCATCCCTTTCTAACCAATATTAATCTCGAACCAATTACGAATTACTCACACACATATACCTCCTTGGGAAACGAACTTGAACTTCATTGGGTCATTAGTGCTTGATTTTCCTAAATCATCACATAATACTTTCCCTATTTACGCTCTTTTTCCTAAAAGACTTAATTTACTACAATCATTTTGGCGCCGCTGCCGGGGAGGTGTGTCGTGATTAATTTGTCTTGTTGATTTTAATATTAACCATAAATAGTATTTGTATTAGTAGAAATCTACTAATACGTATTATCGGTTTTATTAGTTTTTCTTGTGAAATTATTATTACTATATTGTATTAAGTATCACAATCAATACAAAATATCTCCAAAAGTGTGAAAACACAACCTTAATTGGGATTTGATCTCCTAATTATTGTATTCAAATCTCAAACAAAAAGAAAAAGGCAAAAATAGATAAATACTTTCGTGAAGCTCGATTTTGAAATATACGAACTATAAGGTGGGTATAAGGCGGGTATTATAAAATATACCCTAAGGAAAAAGGCTCTTAAGTGCTTCGCGCCGCCTCGTTTCACCGCTTGCTTGTGAGTATTTTAAGATTGAAGGCTAATCGAGGGTTTTGCCGCCCAAAGTATTATTACGTATAATATATTTTCTTGGTTTTCTTTGTGATTAAACCCTCTTGAACAATTTGGTTTTCACCAAAGTTCTAAAGTCATTCGAAGGCGTTCACTCCACGTGATCGTTTTCATTTCTTTGAGGCTTCTTTAATCAAGAGTTTGATTCGAGGAGAGATTTGGTAGATTGTTGTCTATGAAGATACACCAAAATCCAAAAAAAATAGAAACAATCAAAAACACAAAAAAATTGAAAATTCACAAAACACCCAAAAAGAATCTTCTTTGCTCACCTCCCATTCTTCGTGAAGTTTATGATCACTCGTAATCAAGCAAAACGAGCTCGTAAACGTCTTCAAAAGCAATCCAATCAAGAGACGTTGATTGAAGAACAAACTCCAATTGTTGAACCTATTGTAGAACAAGAAGTCGTCATGGCTAATCGTACTATGATGGAGTTGCTACAAGCACCCACCGAGGGTTTTGGAGAGGCCATTGTGATTCCCGCTATCCTTGCGGAGAATTTCGAGATTAAGAAGGGTTTAATGTCGATGTTGCAAGCTAATAAGTTTAGAGGTCATGAGAAAGACAACCCGCATTATCACATTAGGAATTTTAATCGTCTCACCGCTACTAGCAAGTTTAAGGATGTTCCACATGACGCCATTAAGATGATGTTGTTTCCATACTCGTTAGATGGACCCGCTAAAATTTGGCTTGAGAAAGAACCGCCAAATTCAATTTTGACATGGGGTGATCTCGTTTCTAAGTTTGTGAACAAATTTTTTCCACCATCTATGACAACACATTTGAAAAATGAGATTTCAAGATTAGTTCAAAGAAATAATGAAAGTTTTTCAATGGCATGGGAACGCTTTAAAGAAATGTTACATGAATGTCCACACCATGATTTTTCGGAATTGCATCAAATTGATACTTATTATAATGGGCTTAATGATCATGAACGAGATTACTTGAATGCCGCCGCGGGTGGTAATTTTTTGTGCAAAACGATCGATGAAGCATTAAAGATCACCGAGAATAGATCTAAGGTTTATAGCCCTCGTAACACACCGAGTGTTGCGAATTTGGGTTTGTCATCGTCGTCATCGTCTCGTAGCATTAATGCCTTACATGATGAAGCTAATGAGGAAAATCGGTTTTTCGATAGATTTGCTAATCTTATGACTCATTGGAAAGCTCAAGAGGCTTTGAATTCCGCTTCGGTTAAAGCGGTTGCTAAGAGTTGTTTGTCTTGTAGTGGAGCTCATGATTTTTCTGAGTGCATTACCGCGGATGGTAACACTTCGAGTGCTTATGTAGCAACGGGAACTTACAACCAAAACGGCCAAGGTTCCCGCCCAAATCAAGCTCCACCAAATCAAAATGCTAATAACTATCGAAACAACAACCCAGGTGGTAATTATCAAGGCAATTCACGTAACTACAACAAAGGGAATTATCAAAGTGGGAATGGACAAGTCACTAATCAAAACCAAAACCGTGATTTTCAAAACACTACACAAGGTTTTCAAAATGCTCACACTAAAAATCTTCAAGGAGAATTTTTGGATTATGCTAAAGCAAATGATGCTAAATTTGATAACATGCAACGTGAGATGATTAGCTTAAGATCCGAGTTGAAAAACGAGCTTAAAAACGAACTTGCTAATGAACTTAAAACTCATGCAAATAAAATGGAAGGACATGTCCAACGTCTTCAACAAAATCAACAAAAGATGGAACAAGGACAACATGAGATTAAGCAAGAATTGTTAAAAGCGGATGCTAGGCAATCAAAATTTGAGGACCGAATGGCAAAAATGTTTGAAGCAATCATGTGTAAACCCTCTTCCTCGGGTGGTCTTCCTAGTGATACCATTGCAAACCCGAAACAAGAAATGAAGGTTATTACTACACGAAGTGGTAAAACTTTCAAGGAACTAATCTCTCGTCCAAGTACTTCTACGGAGAAGGAAATCGAGAAAGAGCCGGAGGTGGTGGTCGAAAAGGAGCATATTACAATCCCACGAAGTACCGCTCATACCACACATACGGTCGAACCAATACCAATTGTGGAACCCGAGATTCCAAGGTCGTTTCCTAATGTCCAACCCACACCACCCTTACCTTACCCTTCGAGACGAAACAAAGAGAAATTGCAAGAACGTAACAAACAACAAATTGAGCTTTTTATAAAAATGTTTCAACAAATGCATTTTGATGTAAGTTTAGCCGACGCGTTGTTGTATATGCCTCGTTTCACTTCCACTTTTAAAAGTATGATGAGCGACAAGGAAAAGCTTTCAAAGCTTGCTAATTGTTCTTCGGTTTATCTTAACCGCATACCGGAAAAAGTTGGTGACCCCGGAAAGTTTCTCATTCCTTGTGACATACAAGATATGAAAGAATGCCTCGCCTTGGCCGATCTTGGTGCGAGCATTAATTTGATGCCATTTTCGATTTGGAAATCGGTTTCTCTTCCGGCTCTTATTCCTTCGAACATGTCTATCGAGATGGCCGATCATTCTACGATTTTAGCATGTGGAGTAGCCGAAGATGTTTTCGTGAAAGTGGGGAAGTTCTACTATCCCGTTGATTTTATAGTAGTTGACATCCCCGCGGATCCTCAAGTTCCTCTAATTTTAGGTCGTTCATTTTTAGACACCTCGAGATCGCTTATCGACGTTCATGCAAGAACTATCACTTTGAGATTCAACGAAGAGGAACTTGTTATAAACGCTACTCAAAACCCAAAACCTTCTCATGTTTATGCAATCGCTACCATCAATCACATTGACTTAGTTGATGTGGTTTGTGATGAGTTTTCACAAGAAGTGTTAGGTTTTTCCGATAGCTCGTCAAGTGGCAATCCCACTATTTTGGATCCAATTCTTGCTAATTCTACACCAAATCTCACTCCATTCCAAGGAGGCGATTTTACTTCAAATGAAATCGACAATAAAGATGAGGTGTTCATTAGTGATGATACTTCTATTCCACCATTTCTTCCGCCGATGGAAGTTATAAGTGTTGAACCAAAATCTTCAATCGAGGAACCACCTATCCTTGAATTGAAAGATCTTCCTTCTCACCTTGAATACTCATTCTTGGAAGGTGATGATAAGTTACCGGTTATTATTGCAAGAGGTCTTTCTAATGATGAAAAAACCGAGCTCTTGAAAGTTCTTAAAGCTCATAAAGGGGCAATTGCGTGGAAAATTTCCGACATTAAGGGTATTGACCCAAAATTTTGTACTCACAAGATTTTAATGGAGGAGGACTACAAACCCGCAATTCAAAGTCAAAGAAGGGTGAATCCCAAAATTCACGATGTCATTAAAAAGGAAGTGTTAAAACTCATTGACGCGGGAATGATTTATCCTATCTCCGATAGCCCATGGGTGAGCCCAATCCATTGTGTCCCTAAAAAGGGAGGAATGACCGTTGTGCCTAATGAAAACAACGAGTTAATACCCACTCGTGTTGTGACCGGTTGGAGGGTGTGTATTGACTACCGAAAGTTAAATGACGCCACTCGTAAAGACCACTTTCCTTTTCCCTTCATGGATCTAATGTTGGAGCGACTTGCGGGAAATGAATTCTATTGCTTTTTAGATGGTTTTTCCGGATACTTTCAAATCCCTATCGACCCTCGTGATCAAGAGAAGACTACGTTTACGTGTCCTTATGGAACGTTTGCTTATCGTAGGATGCCTTTCGGACTTTGTAATGCACCGGGTACGTTTCAACGGTGTATGATGGCAATTTTTCACGATATGATCGAGAAGTCGATGGAAGTGTTTATGGATGACTTTTCGGTCTTTGGCAATTCGTTCACGTCGTGTTTATCTAATCTCGAGAAAATGTTAAAACGTTGTGAAGAAACCAATCTTGTGCTTAATTGGGAAAAATGTCATTTTATGTGTAAACAAGGAATCGTCTTAGGACATAAGGTCTCGAAAGCGGGGATTGAGGTCGATAAAGCTAAGGTAGACGTCATCGTCAAGTTACCTCATCCCAAAACCGTTAAGGAAGTTAGGAGTTTCCTAGGCCACGCGGGCTTTTATCGTCGTTTCATCAAACACTTTTCGAAAATCTCTCGACCTATGACACACCTTCTCGAGAAGGATGCTCCTTTTAATTTCAATGAGGATTCTGTTAAAGCTTTCAAAATTCTTAAAAGGAAACATACCGAAGCTCCCATTCTTGTTTCTCCTAATTGGGAATTACCCTTTGAAATCATGTGCGATGCAAGTGATTATGCTATAGGGGCCGTCTTAGGGCAACGCTATGAAAAGCATTTCCATTATGCTAGTAAGATGATGACCGAGGCTCAATTAAAGTACACCACAACGGAATAGGAATTCCTTGCCGTGGTCTATGCTTTTGAGAAGTTCCTACCTTATCTCGTCTTAACTAAAAGCATCATGTATACCGACCATTCGGCTATCAAGTATCTCTTAGCTAAGCAAGATTCTAAGCCGAGATTGCTTCGTTGGATGCTCCTCCTCCAAGAATTTGATGTCACCGTGCTTGACAAAAAAGGAGCCGAGAATCTAGCGGCCGATCATCTCTCTCGTCTAGAAGATGCTCACAAAGATGTTTTTGAGAACAAGGAAATCACCGAAACATTTCCTCTCGAGACTCTCGGTGTAGTGAATTATAAAGACACCACCCCATGGTTTGCCGACATTGCAAATTATCATGCGGGCAATTTCATAATCAAGGATATGACGACACAACAAAAGCGAAAATTCTTTCGTGACGTCAAGTTCTATTTTTTGGACGACTCTTATCTCTTTCGGGTTTGTGCGGATCAACTCGTTCGACGTTGTGTTTTTGGTGCCGATGCTTCTAATATCCTTAGAGCTTGTCATGAGGGACCCACAGGTGGTCACCACGGTGCTAATCTCATGGCTAAGAAAGTGTTCGATGACGGATTCTTTTGGCCTTCAATCTATCGTGATGCACACGCACTTGTGAAGTCGTGTGATTCGTGCCAATGTCAAGGAAAATCGTCTCAACGTGATGAAATGCCGCAAAACATAATTCAAGTGTGTGAGATTTTCGACATTTGGGGCATAGACTTTATGGGGCCGTTCCCATCGTCTCATGGTAACAAGTATATCCTCGTCGCGGTGGACTACCTTTCTAAGTGGGTGGAAGCTAAGGCTTTACCTACTAATGACGCTCGTGTGGTAGTGAAGTTTTTGAAGCAACTATTCTCTCGGTTCGGAACCCCTCGTGCTATTATAAGTGATCGTGGAACCAATTTTTGTAATGACCAAGTCGAGAAGGTCTTAAAGAAATATGGAGTTACTCATCGTCTTTCTACGGCTTATCACCTGCAAACGAGTGGGCAAGTCGAGGTTTCAAACCGATCTTTGAAGAGGATTTTAGAGAGGTCGATTGGAGAAAACCGTTCTTCATGGTCCGACAAACTCGATGACGCTTTATGGGCCTTTAGGACCGCTTATAAGACACCTATCGGTTGCACTCCTTATAAGTTAGTCTATGGGAAGAATTGTCAATTGCCCATTGAATTGGAGCATAAGGTATATTGGGCCCTTAAGCATGCAAACTTTGACTTGAAGACCACGGGAGATCACCAGAAAATACAATTGAATGAATTAGATGAATTAAGAGAAAATGCTTACAAAAATTCATTGGTTTTCAAAGAAAAGACTAAAAAGTTTCATGATGCAAAGATTAAAAACCGGGTTTTTAACATTGGTGATCAAGTGTTACTTTTTAACTCTCGACTTAAGATATTTTCCGGGAAATTGAAATCTCGTTAGTCAGGTCCTTTCACCATTACACAAGTGTTTCTTTACGAGACCATCGAGCTAGCTCAAGATGATGGTCCTAACTTCAAGGTCAATGGACATAGGCTTAAGCACTACTTTGGTGGGGAAATTCCTTCAATGGTTGTACCTATTCACCCCCCCCCCCCCCCCATACTAAAATTAAAAATTGTCCTCGATGTTTTGAGTCTAAAGGTGGAGCACCCCCATACTAGAGACGAAGAATCGAATGCTTAGGATCTAGCATGGAAAGGTTGATCAACAATATATCTAAAGCCGTTTATCAAGTATGCTAAAAGATAATTGTTAGAACAATAAAGGATATGTCAATGGATTCGTGAAAAACTTCTTCAAACAAAGGATGGAGGCTCACGTAAACGAACACGAGAGTCTTCAATCGTAGATGATCATGATGATCTAGATAACACAATCACAAACAACCACGAGGCAACGAGTTGGAAGGGCACAAATCCCCTCTAATTAGTTATTTAGAAAGCATAAAAGGATAAGCATGGGATCTCCCCCACAAGGCACCTCGTTTTTTATTACCGAGTCATGAGCTCGACTCGATCCCCTTAATGCTAATTATCATTGGGGAAGGTGACTTGGTCGAGGTCACTTGCTTTGCTACGCCCTCACGTTTTCCAACTTTCAATGTTTTGTTTTGTTGCCAATAAGGCTAAAAAATGGCCAAATTTTAAAAATTTTCTTAATTTTCATAAGTGTTTTTAAGACACGAATGTATATTTTCCGATGGGTAGAATAAGAGCTAATTTTTGACTTGATGGGCATTTGGAGCCATTTACATTCCTTAACCCGCTCAATTCAAGTTTTGCTAGACTTTTATATAGGGGACTTTAAAATGCGAAAGTCTTAGCTCATTCGGGTTAAGAACAAGGGAACTATAAAATGCATTCTCTAAACTTGAAAAAGTCCAAGAAAGTGCAAGATCCTATAGGTGGCTTAAAAACCCAAAACTTTGATTTGATATAGTCTTAATGAAAGCTAATCCAAATTTGTCTTAATTTTGACTTGCATGGCTAAGTATTCACGAGTCTCTTTAATTAGAGGTCTTTATATAGTGAAGAACAAGAGATGATAGAGTTAGACAAGTGATCATGCTAAACATAGAACATGAAAATGTTCTTTCAAAAACTCATATGTTTTTAATTGTGGCTTTTTCTTCCCATAAGATCAATGCATTAGGAATAAATAATAATTGCAATAAGTAAGGTCGTATGATTTGAAAGGTTACTTAGCCTCTAGCGCAAGATCGTTTAAAAGTTTCTCGGGGTTGAATAGAGTTCATAGCCAAGGCATAACTTATTGAAGCGGGACACGAAGATTGGTGAAGATCCAAAAAGGCCCTAACAAGGCATGAGGAGCTCTATTTTGTTGCTAAAGATCCAAGATGATGTGAAGTATCATTATTCCTAAATCAATATGAAGGATCGAGACACACGGTGAAAAGCAATTACTCCCCTAAAGATCATGGAGAAAGTCTAACCAAAAAGACACTTACAAGGTATGAGGATAAATATATCCAAGTCCGAAAAGGAGGCGGATCCTTGTATATCAAAGTACAAAATAAAGATTGAAGAAAAATGATGAAGTCGTGGTCCAAATATGAAGAATCTCTCAAAATCGTCAAGTGAAGAAATTCCAAATATATGAAGAGAAGACCATAATTTCAAGAACGTCTTCCCAAGATTCGAAGTATGAAGTACATGCCAAATATCGGTCCGAGAAAGGTCTCAAATCGTGAAACGAGTTATGCCAAGATATGAACTTAAGGAGATACACGAGAAGTCGTTTTAAAAGATTTTGTCCTTCGGCTAACTATCGATTAAATCGTGCTACTTTGCTTTCGGACTAATAACTACTCAAATAAGTCAATATGAATCACTTGTGATCCATGACAAATAGTAAAAAATGCTAGTAACCCATTTCCTTTTATAATAACTAGGATTGCGGGGAGAAAAAGTATTACACAATTTGGACGTATGGGTAGTGTTAGCATTGTGACTTGTACCAACAATGATCTCGTTTTTGCACTTAGCATGGAATGTATGACAATCAAGGATGACGAAATTTACTCTAAGGGACATTTACTTGTTTCTATTCTTTGACCCTAAAAGTCACATTTGTGTTGAAAATCATACATTATGTCTTTACACATCCTCGTAGTATAGTTGCAAGTCTTTTACTTATCAATAAAGGTTAATAAAATTGGACTTTGGTGATGCTTAGATACTTTATTCTATCATTGCGTGAGGGCACGGCAATGGCTTAGTATGGGGGAGTGATGAGATGGCATTTATACATGATCTCATCGTTCTTTTCGGGTTTTAAATGCATAAAAATGTCATAAAATACCATATATATGCTTGTGTTTGTTTACTTGTGTATTTTAGGTATGGATATCGTGAAAAAGACAAAAGATCACAAGAAACAAGGAAAAACGGACACGAGAAACGAAGCCGTACAAAGAACCGGGCCCTAGTTCATGAAATATCCAACATTTACCCTTGAAGACTTGAAGATATGCAAGATTGATCCTCAAACAATGAAGAAATGACACTTAAAACCCTTGTGAAATCATAATTACAAGTTTGGTCCCTTAAATTTGTCAAAATTGCAAAAAGGTCCTTCAACTTTGAAGAAATGGCAAGATTAGTCCCTCATTAAATCTAATTTGTCAATTATGGTCCCTCATGGAGTAAAAGTTACAATTGAAGACCTTTGAAGATCAACAAAGTCCAAAATCAGTCCCTCAAATATGAAAACATGGCAAAAACAACCCCTGATATCTTTTTGGAAAAGTTTTGTGCCAAAAATGAGAAAAGGGAAACATTCATTACAAAGGGAATACGTTTAAGTGGGCTGAAAAACTTGTTATACAATTATTCCCAAAGAACAAGGACCAAAGGTGTCTATTTGAAACATTCAAACTGAAAATGCGCCAAACAAACACCTTTCCCCAAAAATCGGATCAAAACCATACTGTTTACCATTCATCCCACCCAGTTTTTACTTCACTTAAAACAAAGGGTAAACTCCAATTACCTTGGCACATGTGTGATTCACACATGCGGAAACCTATCCCACACATAATACCTTCACCTCCACTCACCAAAGGGTCCCACACCCAAAACTGTTTCACCCATCACATGACAACTTATTCCCCAAGGACTGCCACGTGTCAAGATCAACAGCCAATACTCTTTGCTTCACTCCAAAGCTATTTTGAACGGTTTTGATCATTTTGGACAGCTCACATCAAAGAATCGTGTAGAAGACCTCAATGGCACTTTTGGGAATTTAGTTCTAGGGTTTATGAATAGTGCTATGTATCCATTTGCCTATAAAAGGAGACCTCAACCTGTGAGAGTCCCTTTGTTCAAGATTTTGGCTATCAATCTTTGTAATTCCTTTTTAAGTTAAATAAAATTTGAATTTCATAAAATCTTTGAATTCTCTTTTGTGTTTATTAAAAGTTGGTGTTAGCATAGCCTGAATCTGAGTTCCACTTTCATGTTTTATTGGTTTTGAAAAAAGGTTTTATGGATTAAAACACTTGTTTTCATAAATGAAAGGTTTCTCTCTGTTTTTGATCTCACTTGTTTGTTTGTTCATCTTAGCAGCTTGGAAGCTGGTACTTGTTCTGCTAGTACCTCAGCTCAAACAATCCAGGGCCTGGATGTAGGTCTTGGAGGTTTGCACCCTTCTCCTTTTTCATTTCTCTTTATTTTTCTACATATTTGTGATTTTTTTATGATTGTTCTTGAATCTGTGTTATTTTGGTTGAATCTTGTTTGTATGTGTTGGTTTGATGTTATTGAGTTGTTATTAACTTGATTTGTGGTTAAAATCTTAAAGATCCTTTGAAAATTTATCAAATCAGATAATTAAGGGGTGTTTGGGTTAACTGCATATGTAGGTTTTGTGGGAAATTTAGTGGTTGTTTTGTGTTGTTATCTGTTGGTATCTGTTTACCTGGTTTACTTGGTCACTTATTTGCAGGTTTTGTGGTTTGAAACACCCAAATCCATAAAAGGGCTATAAAATCTTGTTTACTTGATAATATTGGTTGTGGTTTAAGGGACACCTAGATCTAATCATAGACTAGGGTTAACAAGTGATTAAACCTAGTTAATAACACCAGGGAAAGAGATTTGAGTGCTTGAAATTAGATCTGTGGTCAATTAGATCAGCAAAGTGTGCATGAGTTCTTGTAGTTCATATCAGAAGGTGAGATTTGCTTTGATCTTTTTCCATACTTTGAATTAGTGGCTGATTTAAGTTTGTTTATGCTTAATCATAGTTTATATAGCTTGTGTATGCATCTTGTTAAATTTGGAGTGCTTATTCTTGCTTAAAACTGCTTAAGTGTTCATAACAGCTTATATTCCATGTTTGTGCTAGATCTGAGCATTGTTTGATTTTTCTGTGCTTATTAAGTGAACCAAAGTGTGTTTTTGTGCTTGATTGTGACTCCTTGTGATTAACTGATCACTTGGGTGCCCTTGTCTTCCAATATAACATACTTAATCTCTCTAAAAAGCTTGGTCAAATAGTCAAAGCAGTGGGAACTCCTTTCCCCTACTCCTAGCCACTGCTAGTGTATTTTATTGTTCAGCTTATCAATAAGCTATAATAGCTTATTTTAACCAGCAACAATTTGGATTTTGTAATAGGTGCTCGTTAATTGACCCATTTGTTCATACTGGAGCAATTGGTGTGTTGACTTTAGGGTTTGACTAGAAAACCAACTTAATTGACTTTTTCATAAGTGCTTATTGGCTTATTCTGGCTTATTAGGTGTGCTTTTTGGAATTTTGTTGATTGATTTGGCTTATTGAAGTCATTTGTGTCATTTTGCAAGTTGAATCAAGTCCTGAGGTGCCCTAAATCTCAAACCCGACTATTTTGTCGTTTTGGGGATTTGTACTTTGCTTATTTCTGGCTTATTGAGTGTGCTTTTTCAAAATTTCTTTTTAGAGATCTCTTTAGCATCCCAAAAGAAGTTTGTGTGTCAAATTAGAGCTTATGGCATTAGCTTATTGCTTAATGGGCTTAATGGCCCAATAAGGAAAAGCTGTTTGCTTAATAAGCTGTGATAAGCTCACTTTCAGCTTTAGGGCCTTTAGAGTTTTGTGTTTAGAATTAAATTTTGAGTCAGATTGGGCTTTTCCAAGTCAATTGGGCCAAGTTTGACTTTTTGGGCTAAAAAGCCCATTAGTGTTGACTGATTTTGGTTTTGGCTCATTTGAGGGCCCAATAGGGGTATTCTGGTCATTTCACTTTCATCTTCTGTTTAATTAAGTCAATATAAACTAGTTTGTAAGTTTTTAGAATTTTTTATAATTTTTGGATTTTTAATATTATTTTATTATTATTTTATTATTATTTTTCAAATTTCACATTTTTTCACTTTTTACATTTTTCTTAGCTTAAAGACATTAAAATAGGAAATTTTCAACTTTTAGATTAATTTTATCATCTTTAGATTAATTTTTATAATTATTTTAAGTTTTAATAGTTTTTAAATCATTTTAAATAGTTTTTCTTAGTTTAAAAATTTCTAAAAATAGTTTTTAATCTTTTTAGGTCATTTTAGAGGTTTACCAATGAAAAATCTTTATTTGGGCTTTTTGATAATTAATTTGATTTTTAGGGCTTTAATTAGCATTTAAAAATTAAATATTTAATTAATTAAAAGGTTTGAAAAAGTTTTTATCATTGGTAAACTCTTAGTTTATTTATTTTGATTTTTGGTGAATTCCTGGTAATTTTTAGAATTAATTTTTATTTTTGCTTAATTTACGGTTTTACGTGTAGTCGTCGTAGTAATTAATTTCACGTCTTCGTCATTCTCTTTTCTCATCCCTTTCTAACCAATATTAATCTCAAACCAATTACGAATTACTCACACATATATACCTCCTTGGGAAACGAACTTGAACTTCATTGGGTCATTAGTGCTTGATTTTCCTAAATCATCACTTAATACTTTCCCTATTTACGCTCTTTTTCCTAAAAGACGTAATTTACTACAATCAATCTCGTGCATCCATCACTTGTGATCTTCGCCTCTTCGTGACACCATGTCCCACATACTTATACCTATGTAATTCTTGAAAGCTTTAGAGTTCGATATAGCGGAAGACTTAACTTTTAGGCTTTCTTGAATTAGATGAGGTATTAAGTGCATAAAGTATAAGCATGCGGGGACGACTTCTTCTTGGATCCCGTAACGCCACCGTCTTAAAATGCCGCAACATAAGTAGACACGAACGAAATGGCTTTGAACATTTCATTCTAATTCGGTAGCATTTTACCTCCGGTCGGTGAAGACCGTTGGACGATATAAAATATTGTACTTGTGGCAGGTAGATTTAATTAAAAATCTCCTTGACAAGATTTCGCGGATAAACCCGTTCTCTTTACTCGACCGTCCAAAGCTGACTGCGAACCTAAAGAGTGAATCATTTGGATAAAATTATCCGCATGATTGAAGCCGTCAATTCTGATTCCTGGAACAAGTTTGATTCATTAAATAATCGCACCATCGTTGCTTTCCAGTTGTCATGAGCTTGATTCATATTGAATCTTGCAAGTTACCTACCAAGTGCTGTTTGAGGTTAACACTAGAAGGATTTCCACTCATCACTGTGAACACTAAGGTATCACTCTGAGTGTTCTGGCAAGATCACTAAGATATTGCGTAGAGGCCTGGAACGTGTTTAAGTTCAGCTAAGAATTAAACCACTGTTGCTTTCCAGTTATCACAAGTTTGATTCATAAAGAATCACACAAGTCACCTACCATGAGCTTTTTGATATTCGCTCAAGAAGGATTTCCATCTTCATTGTAAATACTTTCGTATTACTCGGATGTTCAGGCAAGATCATGAAGATTTAGCGTAGGACTCTTTAAGGTCTTTCTTACTTTTCACAGTGTGTGAAGAAGCAAGGAATTATGAAAGTGTGTCCTAATGAGATATTTGATGATCTCAAATGGCTCTAGACTCGATCGTGTATTTTGGATTTTAGTGATCGGAGGCTGGAGAGGAGTGCCACCATTTCAATACCAATTTATCCGGAGTGAGTAAATCGATAGATAACCTGTTGTCTCCGTGTGATTAAAACAAATATCTTTTAAGAGATATCTGAGTTAGCTAGGATGGGTTGTGCATTGCATCACTCGGTCCATGATGTCTATCTTACATATCGAGCATCATTAAAATGATCTCAATAGCATATGTGTTGACCCGGTTTCTGCCTAAGGTTGTAAGGAGGGCTTGTTTCTTTACACCCTTTATCTTTACAATTATTTTTCATTCTTCAACCCCTTCAATGCTTACCAATACGTCATAACTAGCACCTTGTTGTGATTATTCCAGTGCTAACTTAAGTACTTGGTCGGCATTCAGCTACGTTCATAATCTTTCTCCATCTATCCTAAGGACTACTATTTCTAGCTATGGAATGTCCTTTGGAAGATTCCTCCGGTTCTAGAAGAATCATAGGACTTAACCTATCCTACCATCCTTATGTCACCAAATCTTCATCGTCGTGAAATAAATGGGTTGTGGGTAAGTATATGTCATCATGAAAATCTATTTTGATATGCAAATCCGTTTTGCTCCCCCTTAACATATGCCACGATATTCGAAAACATTTTGCGTATGTCGGGATGAGCCAACACATTAAGTCAAACCATTTGTGATAATATCCCATATTAAATCACATTTTCTCCCCCATATTAAAAATATTAACCCAATCGATGTTTTTAATATCAATTTATATAATGAAGTTTTAACAAAGGTTTTGGGAAGAAAAATGCAAGTCCATTTTATCTTCATGATATCAAACGTATGAGATATGATACCGATTTGTAACATGATCACATATTCACCATATTAGAAAAATTTACAAGGTTGGACCTGATTGATGAGAACATCATATGATAAGATCAAATGGTTCTTGTCAGCATATGTTGGTCGCCTCGTCACGTCTGAAGTCATCTCTTGACACCACATGTACGATTGGTATTGTTGTCTTAACACCAACTTGTGAACTTGGCACGTTCGGTATCGAAGATTCTGAATGCTTGACAAATGCTCCCCCTCAATTGTTGACACGTGTTCTATCGAAAGAGTTGTAGTCGTCGGTTGAGTAGTCGCATCGTCGAGTATGTAGATACCAATTGTAGATAGCATGGTTGTAGAGATGATAACTTCATAAAAACAAGACTTCTCTTGTTTTAACAAATAAATGCACTGAAACGTACATAGATTTGTGTTAGACCAAGTTATAAAGTAAACTTGATCCCTTACAAGGTTCTAAAGTAAACCTTGCCCGAGAAAATTATTTCCCGTTGTGAGCCAAAGCATTCATAAGAAATACTTGATTTAATGTGAAAAACAGGTTGCAGTCTGAAATAACTACAAGCCATTTAGGCATGTTTTATGAAATATTTACAACTTTTGTACGAACTCTATTTATGGCGCCGTGTCAATATTAATCGACATTTCTAAGGCCGTAAATATTATCGTACCAAAAGACATGCCTTTGAAAAATAAAGTAAAAATATTTTTGGATTTTTATGAATTTTTTAATTTTTATGGTTTTTATATGGTTTTATATTTTTCTATTTTGCTTTTGTGGATAAAAATATAAACAATATATACAAATGATCACCAAGGATACGGAGAATAGTTTACCACCACTATTCTTTCGCTTCATCTGCTAGTTCCTTAAGAGTCTCAGGCGAGAAGGTTCTCATTCCTAGTTTGTCGGCCAAAAATTCAATTCGAGCGCGATCTAAAGCCTTCGTGAAAATATCCGCCAATTGATACTCAGATCGGAAAAAGTAAAGCTCTATTACTCCATTTTACACTTGCTCCTTGATGAAATGGTAGCGAATGTCAATATGCTTCGACCGGGAGAATTGAACGTTGTTGCAACATAAGGCAATTGCACTCTTGTTGTCACAGTACATCGGAATTTTGTTGAAACCTATACCATAGTCGGTTAATTGCGATCTCATCCAAATAATTTGAGCACAGCAACCGGACATAGCTATGTATTCTGCTTCCGTACTTGAAATTGCAGCGCTTTTCTGCCTTTTCGATGCCCAACTGATTAATCGATCTCCTAGTAGTTGCAATGTTCCACTCGTGCTACGCCTTGTATCTTGACAACCCGCGTGATCCGCATCTGCATATGCCATAAGTGCAATCGAAGAGTCCTTCGAATACCAAAGTCCCCGATTAATGGTTCCTTTAAGATATCGAAAGATCCGTTTCACAGTAGCTAAGTGTACCTTAGTAGGCCGAGTTTGATACCGAGCACACATACATATGGAAAACTGAAGATCAGGTCGACTAGCTGTGATATACAGAAGAGTACCGATCATTCCACGGTAAAGTGTCGAATCAATGGCAACTCCATGTGGATCTGCATCAAGCTTAGTTCGTTCCACCATTATAGTATCCACGGGGTCGCAAGATTCCATCTTGTACTTCTTTAGCGATTCAAGGGCATACTTGGATTGATTGATAAAGATGCCTCTGGGACTCTGAGATATCTGAAGACCTAAGAAGAATGATACCTTGCCCATCATTGACATCTTAAACTTGGAAGACATGAGTGTCCCAAACTCATCCGATAAGGTTTGGGTCGAGGCTGCAAATATAAAATCATCAACATATATTTGTACCATGATCATATCTTTACCTCGTTTCTGAATGAAAAGAGTGGGATCCACCTTGCCTTTAGCGAAGCCTTGCGTAATGAGGAATTGTGACAGTAGATCATACCATGCACGAGGAGCTTGCTTCAACCCATAGAGAGCCTTCTTAAGCTTGTACACATGATTAGGATAATTAGGATTCACAAAACCATCCGGTTGTTGAACATAGACCTCTTCCTTGATTTCACCGTTAAGAAATGCCGTCTTTACATCCATCTGATAGACGATCATATTCATATGGTCTGCATAAGCGAAGAATAGTCTAATAGCTTCCAAACAGGCAACAGGTGCATAGGATTCCATAAAGTCGATGCCCAATAATTGCTTGTATCCACGAGCTACTAGTCTAGCTTTGTTCTTCAATATTCCGCCTAACTCGTCGAGTTTCACCTTGTAAACCCATTTCAAAGTCAGTAACTGCACTTGATCCGGGCATGGGACAAGTTCCCAAACTTCAAGACTTATGAATTCGTTAAGTTCTTCTTGCATAGCTTCTATCCAACAGGATTGAGTAAAAGCTTGTTGCCATGTTTTAGGTTCAACTTCAGTGAGAAAAGCATCAAAGTGACAAAACATTGCTCTTTCTTGTAACTGACTTCGTGTGGATACCGGACGATTCAGGTCACCAATAATAGAATCTATAGGATGATCCTTTGTCCACTTGCTGTCATGTTCACGAATCCGTGGATTGGAGTAGACCGTACTAGGAGCTTCCTCTGAGGTGGACGACACGACTTGATTAGGGTCGGGAATATGTACACCAAAGAATGGAGGTTCACGCATTTGAGAGAATTCTAAATCGTGATCATCATCATCCTCTTCATCATCGATAGGCATGACATGGGTAGTTGAAGCATGTGTTGGTTGAGAATTACTCGTTGAAGGTATATCTTGACCAATTGTAGGTGCAAATGTGTCTGATTGTGCTTCGGTTGCTGGAGCGACAACTTCGGTTACCGGAGCTATTACCTCAGGTTCTGGAGCAACAATAGTTGGAGGAGTAAAGAATTCATCAAAGAACGGTTGAAACAACGTATCCCATTCATCCCTAGAAGGTGGTGTAAATGATGATGAAGTAGGGTTGTTTGGGACAAGACCAGAACTAATGTTTCTGGGTCCCGTTTCATGAAGTGCGGGTTCAGATCTGCTTTGCTCAGAAGTCATTGCTGTCAGCTCATCAAAATCAACATTCATAGTTTCAAGGATTTTACGAGACTTACGGTTGTAGATTCGGTATGCCTTCTTTGCGGGTGCGTAACCAATGAAAATACCAATATCAGCCTTTGGTTGAAGTTTTCCCAAATTGTCACCATCATTATTTGGATAGCAAAGAGAACCAAATACATGAAGATATGATAAATCTGGTACTTTTCCATGGAGAAGCTCATAAGGTGTTTTACCATGGCGTTTACGAATTAGTGACCAGTTTTGGGTGTACACTGCTGTAGATACTGCTTCTGCCCATAAAAACAATGGAGCCTTTGCGTAAATTAACATCGTTCGAGCAGCTTCCATAAGTGTGCGATTTCGCCTTTCAACGACACCGTTTTGTTGTGGAGTGCGTGCAACGGATGTTTCATGAGATATGCCAACTTCTTCATAATAATCACGCAAAATTTGATTCACAAATTCGGTTCCATTATCTGTACGAATGCGTCGGACAGTAGTGTTGAGATGCACTTGAATCATCTTGAGAAATCCGATGATGAATTTCGGTGCCTCATTTTTTGTTGTAAGAAATTTCACCCATGTAAACCGATAGTAATCATCCACAATAACGAGGATGTACTTTTTACCACTAAGACTTTCAACACGCATTGGCCCACAAAGATCCATATGCAACAGATAAAGTTTCTCTTGGTTGGTGTCTTCCGTCTTGGGTTTGTAAGATTTCTTAGTGCTTTTCCCCATTGTACACGCGGAACACAAATGATCCTTGTGAAATGAAAGTTTAGGAAGACCACGAACAAGTTCGTTTTTCGCCAAGTGATTAATAGAGTCAAACTTAAGATGGGATAACCGTCGATGCCATAACCATGACTTAGTCTTCGATGCTTTGGAGAGAAGACATACGGGAGAAGCGGCCATCATATCTTGTAGAGACAAAGTATACAAATTATTCCCTCGAGTACCTTTCAATAAATCAACCCCTTCCAAATTACGATTGAAGTAGGTATGCTCTCGAAAAGCAACTTCTAGGTTTGCATCACAAAATTATCCCACATAAAATAAGTTGTGACCGACACCTTCCACATAATAAACTCTTGAAATAATAACATTACCAATATGATATTCACCATAACCCATTATCTTTGCAATATGATCATTTCCAAATCGAACCGTACCAAGAAACTTGCTGATGAAATTTCTGAGCTGAGAGCGATCTCCAGTCATATGTGAAATTGTGTATAATGCAGTTCGTTTTTCTTAGTTCTTGCTAATTGAAAGTCCTAACAATATCGGGTTTTTAACTGTTTTTGGTTGTTAATATTCTTTGGAAATTCTATTTGCTAATTCAAACAATGACTTGCAAAATTGAAAAATATTATCTACTTATATGTAAAACATCGTGCAAATACCAAGTTTTTATTCAAGTAAATTCTAAATGTAAATTTTACAACTAAAAGGACTGAAATTGTAAATTCTATGAAATATAAATCCTCACAATATAAAACTAACAAGTTTAAGGACTGAAAATGACAAAACAGTAAACTATAAGGATAAAAAATGTAAACTGTGTAACAAACTAACCAATTTCCAACTAATTCCAAAACTTGCTAACTGAATTTTAACAAAATTCAAACTTAAAGGACTTGTTTATTGAAAACCCTAAAAAGGTGTAAGTTTAGCCAGGTTTGAAACCATTTTAATTCACTAGGGACTAAAGTGCAATATTGAAAAGTTTTTAAGCCAAAACGGGTTACACAAACAAATAAGCTCGTTTGGGCTTATTACTGAACCAAAATCAATCAAACCAATTTCGAAATGCTTAGAATCTCAAATAAGCTAGACTTGTAAGAGGAAATTGGCTAAAAATGATTAATAAGCTGATAAGCACTTTCCAATAAGCACTTAATAAGCCCTACAAGAATCTAGACATGCACAACTAGATTTTTGTACAGAAACTGATTAATGAGCTTAAAACATGAACGGGAAATCAAGTCTTGTCAAAAATCATCAAGAAATAAGCTTGAAAATTGAATTAAGCTGAATTTGGCTTATGTTGACCAAGCGTTGACCAAGTTTTTTTTCAAAAAGCTGAAAATCTCAATAATCAACCACCAACACTAACTAATTGATTTTGTGATAGAAAATTGCTAAGTTTATGAAGTGGAATAAGAGATTTGAAAAAGCTGTTTTCATTTACAGAAACTTCATTTTGCTTATCAGTCTAGAATTTTGCTTATTTCAACTTGCTTAATGAAAACTATACAAAAAGCTTATGGACTTTGAAACTTCATATATTGACCTACAAATGAGAACTGGTTTGGTTGAATTTCATCAAGAATCAAACAAATGCCAAGCAATTGAAATTGACAACTTTTTATAAGCAAAACTGACTGAAATTAGACCCAAACTTTTATATTGCCATTTGCCTTTTTGACCTTAAACTTGACTTGAAAATGACTTAAATCCTTTTGTAATGACTATGTGACAGGAAATGAACATCAACTTGCCAAAGATCAACACTTTGAAATCTTACAAAAGCTAATGCCAAACACTCATTAACTGAACTTTTGAAGATTTTTATGAAGAGTTTTTAAGCACAAGTTTAAGCTAGATGAAAAACTATAGCAAACTAAAATCAGTGATCAAAATGAGATGTATTAAAGCTATAAGCAAGCAATGAAAGCAACTAGAACTCAATTAAGGAAACAAGGTTAAAAATGACTGTATTAAGCTATAAACTAGAACACATATCAAATCAATAAGCAGAAAAGCAACACTTAAGCTATAAACTTACTAGAATCAGATCAAAACCAAGCTAAACAAGTTTTATCATACAATCAACAAGGATTTAAGCTAGAAATGAAGCATGCATTTGACAATTCAGTGGAATCAAAATCAAGAGGCTCAAGCACCTTGTGAAGTACCCTTTGAGCAGTAGAGGAGTGCTGAACTCTCTAGTCTAGTGCTAACCACCACCTTAGCACTAGATTAAACTATCTACAATCAACAAATCAGCTACACATCAACAAGAATCATCAAAATGGCCTGAATTCATCACAAATGCTATGACTTGGACTGAAATCAATCAAACAGCTTCTATCTTCACTCAAAGTCAGTTATGATCAAGATTTGATCATAACAAACTCAATTCAGCAACAAAAGTATCAATGGAAGCAGGATATGAACAGTAAAGATGATGAGAAGAATTGGCGGGAAAAGTAGAATTTGAATTTTATTAATAGAGATTTGTTACAAAGCTGTTAAAAAGGTTACTAACTAACTAACTAACTCAAGAGTGTGTCAAACTCTTGAGTAGTTTAGCTAAAAAGGAGAAATTGGTGAGAGGAAAAAGTAAATGTGTGTGTTTTCACACTTACAACTACACACAAAGAAATGAAGACTAAACAGCTATTTATAGACTTGAGAAGAAGATCAGTTGGGTTTGGTGACGTGTTGCGACCAATCCCAGGTCTCCACGTGTCCAAATTCTGCTTAATTGAATTTCCAGGTTATGAACATGAATTGGGGTTTCTTTGTAGAGTTGATTTCAGGTTGATTAGTTTTGACCATTGGATTCGTCTTGTAATTTTGAGCAATTTTGATGTTTATAACTTTTCATGAAGTTGCCTCTAGCTCTAACCCGTTCCTGGAAATCTTGATAGTTTGAAGATGAAACGTGTCAAGTTATAACTGTCTGAAATAGATGCACACGGATCATACTGTTGTGATACGCTCATTTAATGAAGGCGGCTGTAGTGGATAATAAATGCTGTTATGTGGCAATCCATGTTATTATTTCTTTGGCTTCTCATTGGTCCACAACTTATCACATGGATCACACTTGTATCAACTTTCCATAAATGGCAAAAATCACCCCTTGACTTTGGCAGATTGCATTTAAAGGCTAGCAGCTTCATTTCTTTGGCATTTTTAGTCCTTCAAACTTCATTCTTGAACAAAATTGGTCCTTTGACTGAGTTGACTTGAGAGTTGACCAAATTTGACTATGATCTTGACTTTTACAATATTTACACTATGGTCCTTCATCTTTGGCAGATTGTCAAGATAGGTCCTTGTACTTCAAAGTCTTGTCACTTTTGATCCTCTTTTGTCTTTTTCGTCAAATTAAGCTTGATTATTCCTTGTTTGCTTGAAAATGCATCCTTTTACCTACACAAGTGTACACAAACACAAACATACCACATAACACTGTTTTTACAAGATAAATTGGTATTTTGCTTCATGTTTTAGGGTTATTTGTTGATAAATTGATATGAGTTTTAGCTCATATCAAATCCCCTACTGTAACACCCCATTTTGGAAATGGAATATTACGCATATCATGGCGTGTAATCAAAGCATACAAGGATAAATGTCTAAGCATTATTCAACCATAAAAGGAAATACCAGAATCAAACATCGGTACCCCAAAGTAAAGCTCATCACACACAAACATAAATACTGTAAAAGGAAGGACGAAACAATGTCCAAAGCAACTGTATCAAAGTAAAGGAAATGCATAAAGTAAAGAAATACAGTAAAGCTTCCAGTCCATATGCACCTACGTTTGAGATCTACGAGCGTCCCTGAGTACCTGCCGATTTGGGAACATGAAAAGGAAAACGGCTGAGCAAGACGCTCAGTGCACGGATGTACAATAAAACATGAAATAGGATAAGTATGTAACATATAACAGCGGAAGACTAAGTACTGAGTAAACTAGTTAAGTATCATGAAAACTGGTTTTATAGTTTGAAAAGCCTTATGTTTAACCTGTGAAAACTATTTTAACATATATATACCATAGCCCATATAGGTCATGAAAAGGTCACGTGCATGAATACTTGGAGGGGTGACCTCATCATGCTGATTAGAGGGGATGCCTCTAATCAATATACTGATTTGGGTAGGAGGGATCAACTCCTTGTGAAGGGTGCAAGGCACACACCACATTCACCATGATAAACTGAATAAAACATGTAACTAGGATGCACCCATACGCCCCACCTGATATAATAATATGGCCAAACTGAAAAGGGACGCCACGAGCAATCACTCTGCTGTGGGGAAGTCATAACATCGGTGCCTCCAATGCTATGGTTATGGTACCTCCATAACTAGGTGAAACTGGTCATGCTTGTATATGGCTATAGTTTATGCTAAATTAACATAAGCAGTTCAAAACAATAAAACAAATGCTGGGGAAAACAGTTGGCTGCATACGGGGAAATCCTAATAAGGAAGGAATGTCCATACTGAAAGGACGGGAATCCGTACCTCAAGTCTAGTGAATGAACGGAAGAAAGACTCCTACTTCTGGATCACTAACGCTACATGAATACACACGTGTATAAGTATCGATTCACTGATTACGTACTGGGTTCTGTGTCTTGTTATAGCTGATTTGGTATGTTTTAGGTCATGGTTCACTGTTTAAAGCCTTAAACTGTGTTTATCTAGTATTCTGATTAATCTGATTAAGTATTACTGGTGTTTCATGTATTATTATACTTACTGTGTAATAATAAGTAACTTTCCAAAAATAGCAGGTTTCCAAAAATAGAAAGTTTCCAAAAATAGAAAGTTTCCAAAAATAGAAAGTTTCCAAAAATAGAAAGTTACCAAAAATAGAAAGTTTCCAAAAATAGAAAGTTTCCAAAAATAGAAAGTTTCCAAAAATAGAAAGTTTCCAAAAATAGAAAGTTTCCAAAAATAGAATTTACTGCCTAAAATAGATTAGTTTCTAAAAATAGAAAGTTTCCAAAAATAGATCAGCTGCCTTAATTAAATAAGTTTCCATATATAGAAGGTTTCCATAATTAGATTAGCTGCCTGAAATAGATTGATTTCCATATATAGAAGGTTTCCATAATTAGATTAGCTGCCTTATTTAATTAAGTTTCTATAAATAGAAGTTTCCATAATTAGAATTAAGCTGATTACATAAGCTAACATATAAGTCTAAGTGTTATAAGCTTATTCTTAAGTCATATGATATAGTGTATAGTTTAATTATTATTTCATGTATTTTAATTAAACTATAGGTTAAGCATTTTAATTAAAGTGTAACATGTATTAATTAAAATGAAATGAAAATACTTAGGTTAAAATGTGTATTATTATTAATAATAATATAACCTAAGTCATGTCTAAATTAATTAATTATAGGCATGTTTTAATAATTAATTAATTATAACTTATAACATAAAATACTTAGGTTAAAATAATGTCATGATAAACTAATAATTAAAATAACCTAAGTCATGATTTAATTAATATTTCATGCTATTAATTAATTATATCCTAAGTTCATGATTCATAAAAATTACATGTAACATAGATCATGATTTTAACCAACGAACCATGAATCGGGTATGAATTCGACACCGTACCCCGGGCCAAACCCGGGGCACACGTGTCCCCTTGCTACCGTGGGTCCCACATGAGCCAACCAAGACCAATTGTGGTCTTGGTGGTGGCGGCAATAGCAAACCAAACCCCCCCTCGGGTTTGTTTGCTAGGCGGCCAAAAACAAACACCCTTATAAACCATTCTTTGATTTTAATTAATACCAAAACATGTTAGATCAATGATTAATTACCTTGTTTTCATAAGAAAATAATAACATGTTCATGAAAATAATCAAAGATTAAAAGAATTAAAAGAATTAAAAAGAAGGGTTAGAAAGGTATACCACTATGTAGCTTGGAAAAAGGATGAACAAACACGTATTCTAACACTTGTTTTTAAGATCAAAATCAAACAAACACCCTCCTATGGTGGTGTATAGGTGGCGGCACAAAGAGAGCAAAAAGGAGAGGAGAAAAACTCTTTTAGGGTTTTTGTTTATTTCTTGTAAAATGAAAAGTGAAAACAAGTTTAACACTTTACCCCCCTTAACTTGTAAAGTCCATGGGCCAAGCCCATTTTGTCCATGTGTGCCGTGGGTATGGGGGCCCCACATGGGGTACCCGTACCTTTCTCGTGTCCCGATGTTTCGTGTTCGTTCGTGGTTAAACGTGCTCGTGTTTAACGTGTTTCTGTTTCTTTTAACGTGTCGTTTATCGTAAACTTAACGCTCGTAAATATATTATAAGTATTTACGTAATTATTTTAGTTAGTATTTTAAATGGTGTTCATGATTTAATTATGTTCACGTGATATATTATTAACTGTTTATCATGGGTTCGTACGTAATCGATACTTGTCCTGACATACACGTATGCACTTGCTTGATTATTAGCACATGAATGTGATCAATACTACATGAGGTAAGTTTTAATCTAGAACGTACGATCTTAAGGGCACTATTCATGGTAAAAGCATGCGGGTTTTACAATTCTTCCCCCCTAAAAAGAATAATTCGTCCCCGAATTATAGATAAAGTAAGCTGAAAAGAAGTGACATACCCGAACTCAAAATATGAAGTGAGGGTAAGAAGCCCGGATAGACTCCTCTGTTTCCCAAGTGGCTTCCCGCTCGGTATGGTCCCTCCAAAGGATTTTGACGAAAGGAATCGTCTTCCTTCTCATGACTCGTTCTTGCCTGTCGAGTACTCGTTCGGGTTCTTCTATAAACGTGAGATCTTCACGTATCTGTTCCAGTGGATACTGAACCATGTGAAGGGGATGATAATTGTACCCTCTGAGTAAGGACACATGGAACATGTTATGCACGTGTGAAAGCTGAGGAGGTAACGCCAATCGGTAAGATACTTCGCCGATTCGTTCAACGATATCAAATGGTCCGATGAACCGAGGACTGAGTTTTCCTTTGATCCTGAAGCGTTTAACATAACGTGCCGGCGAAACCTTGAGGAAGACGTGATCTCCCACATTAAAATGTATGTCCCTACGATGCTTATCGGCGTAACTCTTCTGACGTGAACGCGCTTCCTGCAGTTTCTGTTTAGCTACCTCAATCTTCTCGTTGGTCATTTCTATAATCTCTGGTCCTTCAAGTGTTCGCTCTCCCACTTGATCCCAGCAAGTTGGAGCGCGACACTTTCTGCCATACAACATTTCGAAAGGAGCACATTTGATACTTGCGTGCCAGCTGTTGTTGTATGCAAACTCGACTAAACAGATGTAATCGTCCCAATCACCTGTCCATTCCAACGCACATGACCTTAACATATCTTCCAATGTCTGAATTGTTCGCTCCGATTGTCCGTCCGTTTGAGGATGAAAGGCTGTGCTCAGCTTAAGTTGTGTACCCCAAGCTTTTTGCAGACCTTTCCAGAATCACGACGTGAAACGAGGATCTCTGTCTGAGACGATGCTGGAGGGAGTGCCGTGGAGTCTCATGATCTCCCTTCTGTACGTATCTGCGAGTTTACTTACCGGATCTTCCTTGCGTATCGGTAAGAAATGAGCTGATTTGGTGAGTCGATCAACGATGACCCAAATAGCATCGTGCTTCTTCTTGGTAGGCGGAAGACCGGTAACAAAATCCATGGTGATTTTGTCCCACTTCCACTCTGGAATATCCAACGGTTGAAGGAGACCGCCAGATCGCTGATGTTCAATCTTAACCTGCTGACAGGTAAGACATTTGGAGACATACGTGGCTACATCCTGTTTCATACCACTCCACCAAAAGTGCTGTCTGATGTCATGGTACATTTTCGTCGACCCAGGATGTATAGAAAATGGGGAGCTGTGAGCTTCAGCTAACAATGCTTCCCGGAGTTCTTGATTGTCAGGAACACAAAGTCTCGTGCCCTTCCAAACGATACCGTCTGCGTCCATTATGAATTCTGTCTGCTTCTCCAAATTCTGAATTATCGCCCAAATCTCTCCATCATCCTTCTGTGCTTCCTTAATCCTAGTCAGTAACTCAGGTTCTACTGTAAGATTCGCCCAGTATCCGTGCTGCCCACGTACCATGATTTCAATGTCAAGCCGCTCCAAGTCCCTTATGTTTTGTTCCTTGATCTCAATGCCGTTTATCATTCCGGACTTTCTGCTGAGTGCATCTGCTACTACATTAGCTTTCCCGGGATGATACTGTAGGTTAATATCATAATCCTTCAACAGTTCCAACCATCTCCTTTGTCTCATGTTCAATTCTCGCTGTGTGAAGATATACTTCAAGCTCTTGTGATCCGTGAAAATGTCGCATGATTCTCCGTATAAGTAATGCCTCCATATCTTCAATGCGAACACCACTGCAGCAAGTTCCAGGTCATGCGTAGGGTAGTTTTCTTCATAGGGCTTAAGCTGCCGTGAAGCATACGCGATCACTTTCCCATGTTGCATGAGAACACAGCCCAGTCCCTTCCCCGATGCATCGCTATAGATCTGAAATCCACCTGTACCAGATGGGAGAGTAAGAATAGGTGCAGATACTAACTTCTGCTTTAGGTCTTCGAAGCTCTTTTCTCGTTCTTCCGTCCAGACGAATTTCTCTCCTTTTCGCATCAGTTTGGTGAGAGGCAATGCCAGCCGGGAAAAGTTCTCCACGAATCTTCGATAATATCCAGCTAAGCCTAAGAAACTGCGGATTTCTGTCGCTGATGTTGGTCTTGGCCATTTAGTGATAGCCTCAACCTTCGCTGGGTCCATAGTGATCCCTTCTGCTGATACAATGTGACCTAAGAATGCCACCTTGTTTAACCAGAACTCACACTTGGAGAATTTCGCATACAGCTGCTTCTGACGAAGAATCTGTAGTACAGTACGGAGATGATCTTCGTGTTCCTCCGTGGACTTTGAGAATATCAAGATGTCATCGATGAATACAATGACAAATTTATCAAGGAATTCATGGAAGATTCTGTTCATCAGATCCATGAATACTGCTGGAGCGTTAGTCAGGCCGAATGGCATGACTACAAACTCATAATGGCCATAGCGGGTACGAAAAGCAGTCTTGGCAATATCCTGCTCTTTAACCCTTAGCTGATGGTAGCCTGACCTTAGATCGATCTTTGAGAAGTGTTTGGCTCCTTGAAGTTGGTCAAACAGATCGTCTATACGTGGCAGTGGATATCTGTTGCGGATGGTAATCTTATTAAGTTCACGGTAGTCAATGCAAAGTCGCATGCTGCCGTCCTTCTTCTTAACGAACAAGACTGGTGCGCCCCATGGAGATGCGCTCGGTCTAATGAACCCTCGTTCAAGAAGTTCCTGCAGTTGGTCCTTCAGTTCTTTTAACTCTATGGGAGCCATACGATACGGAGCCTTAGAGATTGGCTCAGCTCCTGGAACAAGGTCGATGTTGAACTCCACTTCTCTTGCAGGTGGTATTCCTGGAAGTTCATCTGGGAAGACGTCTTGAAATTCCGAAACTACTGGTTGATCCTGAATCGATGGGGATTCAGTATCCATGTCATGAACCGTAGCGAGATAACCTTCGCAGCCATGTGACAGTAATGCACGTGCTTGCAAGGTAGATATGACTTGTACAGACCGTCCGGGTATGAACCCGTTATGGATGTACTCTGGTGCATTAATGTCGCCGAAGATCACTCGATAAGAGTGGCAGTCTATGGTAGCATGGTGCTTGGATAGCCAATCCATGCCGAGAATCATATCGAACTCAATCATGTCTAGGGGAAGTGCATCTACTGCACGAACTTTATCGTCAAACTCTAGAGGAAGACTCTTGTATACATGAGTTATTAATACAGAGTCCCTCAGAGGCGTGGAAATGGTAAGCTTAGTTTCTAATGGCAAGGGAAGTGTCCTGATGTTCTTAGCATAAGTAGTGGAAACAACTGAATGAGTGGCACCCGTGTCGAAAAGAACACATGCAGCCTGGCCGTACATATACAAAATTCCAGTAATGGTACCTGTAGATTTGTTTGCCCGATCGCGCGATGTCGTATAGACACGCCCAGTGGTAGGAGGCGGTTTAGTATCAGCATGACCCGAAGTACCCTCCATTTCACCCTTACGGCAATCTCTCATACGATGGCCAGGGAGGCCGCACTTGTAGCACGCGTCGGAGTCACGACGACATGGGCCAGGGTGTCTGCGATGGCAGGTGCTGCAAAGAGGATGAGTGAATCCTCCAGCAGGAGTCCTTGCTTGCTGAGGGCCTGCTGATGACAGAACGTGTTAAGGATAAGGTATATGCACGAGTATAAGACGTAAGCGTCATAAGATGCTTACCAGTGTTAGCTGAACGGTTAGGCTGAGAACCCCTGTGGTTCTGGTCCCTTCCGTTACCGTGGTTCCTGGTAGAGATTAATATAGTGTCAGCATGAGAGACATAACATGAAATCATAAGAAGATGCATAAATAGTAGGACCTACTGTTGTTGGATTGTCCCGCATTGTTACGGTAATTATCATTACCGCTGCGCCTTTCCACAACAGAACGGTCGTTAGAGTGACCGTTTCCTTTGGGCTGATTCGGCTGCTGCTGAGTAGCCGGCTGAGACCGGTCCCCAGTTTTCTGCCTGGAAGATACAGTTTAACAGATGATTATAGAGCATATAACGATAGGATGCGGTCTGGTTAACGCTAGAACATGAAATGTTTTACCTCTTATCGGGTCTTTCAGCTTCCCCGAACTCATCGCGTTCCTGCAACATCTCAAGCTTTCTTGCTGCGTCAGCCACTTGTGCTACTGTATTGAACGTAGCACATACCAGATTGTTCGCGACCGAGGTGCGAAGTGCCCACCTAAAATGGTGTGCCTGCTCCTCAGGAGTACCAGCCGCTGCTCCTAGAAAACCAGCAAGGCGAAGAAAGCGCTGCATGAATTCGTTGCTATTCTCGCCCTGTCTCTGACGTATCCCGTGGTATTCACGCTTGAGTTTGTCCTGCTCTGCCTTAGGAAAGAACTGTTCCATCACTCTCTCCTTGAATTGGGCCCATGTCAAACCAGCGACCCATTCATCACCTCCTTCTGACTGCGTCAAAGCTAGCCACCAGTTGAGTACATCACCTTCAAACCTGTAGCACGCCAATCTTGCCTTGAAGGCGGGGTCACATCCCATAGCATTGAAGATTTTCTCAATGTGAGTCAGCCAGCTTTCAGCATCGCTGGGGCTATCAGTCTTTTCGAAAGCTCTAGGACGGAGCTTGTTAAATCTTTCCAACCATACCGCTAGAGTCACTGGGGGAGGAGGAGGAGGAGGTGCATGATTCTGCGGCTGCTGATTATTCGCAGCTTGGACTTCAGCACGAATGTCATTCCTCAGTTGAGGAAGTAAGGCTTGCATGGCAGCCTGAATCGCAGCATTGAGCTGCTCTTGCTCGCGTGTGAGAACCATCTGACAGTATAACATAAAACATATGATTAACAGTTCAAACATAAAATATATAAAAGAAAAAAATTTTATGCCAAAATTTCACGAGAAAAATTTTATGCAAGAAAATCTTTGTATGAATGCATGATGCAGTTTTATGAAAACTTTTGATGCTCGAGAGTGAACGCCTTCGGTCAGTTCACTCAAAATAAAAAGACATATCGAGGGGACGCCTATGGGTCGGTCCCAAATCTAAAAGTTTCGATAAAACACATGCGACTAAATAGGGCCAGTCCTGTACCAACCATTACTTAGTCAAAAACCCTGTAACAATGACATGTATATGTATGCTTAAAAATGATGAATGCATGAAAACAACTGTCAGTTCTAGGAAGACCGTAGTGACTACCCACTAATTACAGGTCATATTTGAGAGCCTACAGGTCGAAGCCTTGGCTCTGATACCATAATTGTAACACCCCATTTTGGAAATGGAATATTACGCATATCATGGCGTGTCATCAAAGCATACAAGGATAAATGTCTAAGCATTATTCAACCATAAAAGGAAATACCGGAATCAAACATCGGTACCCCAAAGTAAAGCTCATCACACACAAACATAAATACTGTAAAAGGAAGGACGAAACAATGTCCAAAGCAACTGTATCAAAGTAAAGGAAATGCATAAAGTAAAGAAAGACAGTAAAGCTTCCAGTCCATATGCACCTACGTTTGAGATCTACGAGCGTCCCTGAGTACCTGCCGTTTTGGGAACATGAAAAGGAAAACGGCTGAGCAAGACGCTCAGTGCACGGATGTACAATAAAGCATGAAATAGGATAAGTATGTAACATATAACAGCGGAAGACTAAGTACTGAGTAAACTGGTTAAGTATCATGAAAACTGGTTTTATAGTTTGAAAAGCCTTATGTTTAACCTGTGAAAACTGTTTTAACATATATATACCATAACCCATATAGGTCATGAAAAGGTCACGTGCATGAATACTTGGAGGGGTGACCTCATCATGCTGATTAGAGGGGATGCCTCTAATCAATATACTGATTTGGGTAGGAGGGATCAACTCCTTGTGAAGGGTGCAAGGCACACACCACATTCACCATGATAAACTGAATAAAACATGTAACTAGGATGCACCCATACGCCCCACCTGATATAATAATATGGCCAAACTGAAAAGGGACGCCACGAGCAATCACTCCGCCGTGGGGAAGTCATAACATCGGTGCCTCCAATGCTATGGTTATGGTACCTCCATAACTAGGTGAAACTGGTCATGCTTGTATATGGCTATAGTTTATGCTAAATTAACATAAGCAGTTCAAAACAATAAAACAAATGCTGGGGAAAACAGTTGGCTGCATACGGGGAAATCCTAATAAGGAAGGAATGTCCATACTGAAAGGACGGGAATCCGTACCTCAAGTCCAGTGAATGAACGGAAGAAAGACTCCTACTTCTGGATCACTAACGCTACATGAATACACACGTGTATAAGTATCGATTCACTGATTACGTACTGGGTTCTGTGTCTTGTTATAGCTGATTTGGTATGTTTTAGGTCATGGTTCACTGTTTAAAGCCTTAAACTGTGTTTATCTAGTATTCTAATTAATCTGATTAAGTATTACTGGTGTTTCATGTATTATTATACTTACTGTGTAATAATAAGTAACTTTCCAAAAATAGCAGGTTTCCAAAAATAGAAAGTTTCCAAAAATAGAAAGTTTCCAAAAATAGAAAGTTTCCAAAAATAGAAAGTTACCAAAAATAGAAAGTTTCCAAAAATAGAAAGTTTCCAAAAATAGAAAGTTTCCAAAAATAGAAAGTTTCCAAAAATAGAAAGTTTCCAAAAATAGAATTTACTGCCTAAAATAGATTAGTTTCTAAAAATAGAAAGTTTCCAAAAATAGATCAACTGCCTTAATTAAATAAGTTTCCATATATAGAAGGTTTCCATAATTAGATTAGCTGCCTGAAATAGATTGATTTCCATATATAGAAGGTTTCCATAATTAGATTAGTTGCCTTATTTAATTAAGTTTCTATAAATAGAAGTTTCCATAATTAGAATTAAGCTGATTACATAAGCTAACATATAAGTCTAAGTGTTATAAGCTTATTCTTAAGTCATATGATATAGTGTATAGTTTAATTATTATTTCATGTATTTTAATTAAACTATAGGTTAAGCATTTTAATTAAAGTGTAACATGTATTAATTAAAATGAAATGAAAATACTTAGGTTAAAATGTGTATTATTATTAATAATAATATAACCTAAGTCATGTCTAAATTAATTAATTATAGGCATGTTTTAATAATTAATTAATTATAACTTATAACATAAAATACTTAGGTTAAAATAATGTCATGATAAACTAATAATTAAAATAACCTAAGTCATGATTTAATTAATATTTCATGCTATTAATTAATTATATCCTAAGTTCATGATTCATAAAAATTACATGTAACATAGATCATGATTTTAACCAACGAACCATGAATCGGGTATGAATTCGACACCGTACCCCGGGCCAAACCCGGGGCACACGTGTCCCCTTGCTGCCGTGGGTCCCACATGAGCCAACCAAGACCAATTGTGGTCTTGGTGGTGGCGGCAATAGCAAACCAAACCCCCCCTCGGGTTTGTTTGCTAGGCGGCCAAAAACAAACACCCTTATAAACCATTCTTTGATTTTAATTAATACCAAAACATGTTAGATCAATGATTAATTACCTTGTTTTCATAAGAAAATAATAACATGTTCATGAAAATTATCAAAGATTAAAAGAATTAAAAGAATTAAAAAGAAGGGTTAGAAAGGTATACCACTATGTAGCTTGGAAAAAGGATGAACAAACACGTATTCTAACACTTGTTTTTAAGATCAAAATCAAACAAACACCCTCCTATGGTGGTGTATAGGTGGCGGCACAAAGAGAGCAAAAAGGAGAGGAGAAAAACTCTTTTAGGGTTTTTGTTTATTTCTTGTAAAATGAAAAGTGAAAACAAGTTTAACACTTTACCCCCCTTAACTTGTAAAGTCCATGGGCCAAGCCCATTTTGTCCATGTGTGCCGTGGGTATGGGGGCCCCACATGGGGTACCCGTACCTTTCTCGTGTCCCGATGTTTCGTGTTCGTTCGTGGTTAAACGTGCTCGTGTTTAACGTGTTTCTGTTTCTTTTAACGTGTCGTTTATCGTAAACTTAACGCTCGTAAATATATTATAAGTATTTACGTAATTATTTTAGTTAGTATTTTAAATGGTGTTCATGATTTAATTATGTTCACGTGATATATTATTAACTGTTTATCATGGGTTCGTACGTAATCGATACTTGTCCTGACATACACGTATGCACTTGCTTGATTATTAGCACATGAATGTGATCAATACTACATGAGGTAAGTTTTAATCTAGAACGTACGATCTTAAGGGCACTATTCATGGTAAAAGCATGCGGGTTTTACACCTACACTTGAACATTGTCATGTCCTCATGCAATTATATATATTTTAAAGCACAAATTTACATTCTCTTCATAATTAATCCACCTTGGCCATATGGAATGCATCTACACTACTCTAAACTACATGATGCATGATTTTGACATTTAACAATGCAATGAACAAAATACAATTCTATCTATATCTTTTTTATTTTTCTTGAAATGGTTTTGATTGAAATAACTCATAAAGAATTCAATGACTTTGATTAGGGCTTGGGTACCATGGACATTTATCACCCTCAAGTTTCACTTTCCCCATACCAAGCTTAAAAATGGGATCATTGCATTCACAAGTAAAAAGTGCATCAACTTATTCATGATAGTTAAATGTGGAACCGGTTATTATTTGAGAAAATTGCTTGTGCGCAAATTTGTCATTTATTCAAGTGTGAAGTATAAGAAGTGCAAAATCCAAAAATAAGGAAGCACGGTTTTAATCCTAAGTAATACTCTCATCCATTACTTGAAAAACCGCTCACAATTAATACAAGTCCGTTTCAACAGTAATAAGACATTCGCCTTATGTGTAAAATCCTCATGTCATGCTTTCATAAGTAGCTACACACTCGCTAAGGAAAGAAAAATAAAACTCACGCAATAATTTACATCCGCCATCTTTTTGAGACTTTGGATCTTCAACCCCGCAACCCGTCAAGGTAATATTGGATTGGAGCAATCTATTGAATCCCCGCAACCCGTCAAGGTAATATTGGAACTCAATAGTCACTATAATTAACACCACACTGCCCCTCTTGGGAGTCTTATATATATATATATATATATATATATATATATATATATATATATATATATATATATATATATATATATATATATATATATATATATATATATATATATATATATATATATATATATATATATATATATTTATTTTTTTTTTCTTTTCTTTTTCTTTTCCTCTTTTTTTTTCTAGCCACTCATTTTTTTTTTGTAAGCCACTCTTATTTTTCTTTATTCCTTACAAAGAAATTTGAAAAGAATAAAAGGAAAAACACCCGCTAAATATTAAGCATGACATAAGTCTTGTACACATAAAACGTTCTAACTTAGAATCTTAAGAAGTACTCATACCAACCATGAATGATTAGACAAAAATGCATAAGAGATTACAAATCAATTAAAACCGTTCTTGATTATTTATTAAAAATTATATACATGCGAAGAAAATAGACGTAAAGAAGAGAAGGGTTTAGCCACAAGTAATTATCATGAAGTTTATCTAGCCCTTTTACACTTGCTTCAACTATATCATTTCCCATTCTCCACAAACTTAAAATCTCAAATAATGAGAGTGGTGGATGCTTAGCCTAATAGACCAATGAAGGACTACATGGTTAAGGATACTAGCTAGAGAGTGCTTAGATAAGCAAACTCGGGTTGAGTCAAAATATCCATGGCGGGCCTAATATGTCAAAGATGTCTAAATTTGTTAAACCATGTCCTTATTATATTTTTTTCCTTTTATATATTTTTGATGAAAGATAAAAGAAGAAATATATACAATGCAAATGTGTTATGCAAATGAAAAATATATGATGCAAAAATTATGAATGCATATTTTTGGTGGCCAAAGTAGATCAAAAATTTGAAAAATGTTGAAAATCCAATTTCCATGTTATCATGAAAGACAATGACAAGTTCTAGGTAAGGTCACTTCGATAGAAGACCCCCTACACTTAAGCTAAACATTGTCCTCAATGTTTAAGAGCATGGAAGTATAAAAACTTCCCCTACACTTATGACAATGGATAGACTTTGCTTAACCCAAGTTAAGGAAAAGACAACTATTAGTGAAATCATGTTTAAGCACAAGGTGTCAATGAAAAATCACTATAGTAACGAAGTGAACCGGATACAAGGGGCCTCCTCCATAAGCTCCAAAGCATGAAATGAGTGAGCAACCCTACAAACAATCATGAAGACAAAAGAAGGTCTCCCCTACACTTATCTCCAAGTCTATACCTTTATTTCTAACCTACAACACTCTAAACCTAGTTATACGATGCTTGAGTTAATGAGTCTCTAGCTCGACTCGTCCCTCAATGAATCAATTCATGGGGAAAATGGGGATCTCTTGGACCATTTCAACGGAAATGTCCTCCCCAAAGTAAAGCTTAACACGGTGACCATTCACTTTAAAATTTGGACCATCGGGTTGTGACAACTCAATAGTTCCATATGGAAACACTTGAGAAATAGTGAATGGACCGGACCATCTTGACTTAAGCTTGCCCGCAAAAAGTTTCAATCTTGAGTTAAAGAGGAGAACCGGCTCTCCAACTTTGAACTCACGATTCTTGATCTTAGCATCATGCAATTTCTTAGTCTTTTCCTTGTAAAGCAAAGAATTTTCATAGGCATTGGCTCTCAATTCATCCATCTCATTGAGTTGATCTTTCCTATGGGAACCGGCTTGGTTTAAATTAAAGTTAGCCCACTTGAGAGCCCAAGATGCCTTGTGTTCCTAACTCAAATGGGAGGTGTCTTGTGTTCCATAGACAAGCCTATAAGGAGTACAACCAATTGGTGTTTTAAAAGCCATCCTAAACGCCCAAAAAGCATCATCAAGCTTATCCGACCAAGAAGCTCGATGCTCTCCCACCGTTCTTTCTAAAATTCTCTTTAAACCACGATTTGTGACCTCGGTTTGACCATTTGTTTGAGGGTGATACGCGGTAGAAAGTCTATGATTAACTCCATATTTCTTCATAACTCTCATGAATTGATCATTACAAAAGTGCGTACCACGATCACTTATGATGGCCCGAGGTACACCAAATCTAGCAAACAATTGTTTCAAAAACTTCACAACAACTCTAGCATCATTGGTAGGTAAGGCTTTAGCCTCCACCCATTTTGACACATAATCCACCGCCACAAGTATATACTTGTTTCCCTTAGAGGATGGAAAAGGTCCCATGAAATAAATGCCCCACACATCAAATATCTCACACTCTTGAATAAAATTTTGTGGCATCTCATCACGTTGCGTAATTTTTCCTTATCTTTGACACACATCACAAAATTTCACCATTTCATGGGCATCTTTGTAAATGGAAGGCCAATAGTAACCCGAATCAAAGACTTTCTTGGCGGTATAGTTGGGCCCAAAATGTCCACCCGTAGGTCCTTTATGACACGCTTCTAAGATCTTAAATGCCTCGGGCCCATCTACACACCGTCTAATGATTTGGTCCGCACATTGCCTAAAAAGATAAGGATCATCCCAAAAGTAGTACTTAACTTCCTTAATAAACTTCTTCTTTTGTTGATAAGTAAGACCCTCAATAAGCACATTGCCCACAAGATAGTTTGCGATATCCGCAAACCAAGGAGTGGCATCCTCTTGGGAAGAGATAGACATGAGCTCCTATAATGGAAAGGATTCATTGATTTCTTGATGTGGCAAATCTCCTTGACAAGGATGCTCAAGTCTACTCAAGTGATCCGCCGCTAAATTCTCGGCCCCTTTCTTATCACGAATTTCTATCTTAAACTCTTGAAGCAACAAAACCCATCTCAAAAGCCTAGGCTTAGCATCTTGTTTTGTCATAAGATACTTGAGAGCGGAATGATCCGTATACACTATGGTTTTGGAAAGAACAAGGTATGGTCTAAACTTCTCAAAAGCATATACTATAGCGAGCAACTCTTTTTCCGTGGTAGTGTAATGAAGTTGTGCACCAGTCATGGTTTTACTCGCATAGTGTATAGGTTGAAAATGCTTATTAACTCTTTGTCCTAAGACGGCCCCCACCGCATAATCACTAGCGTCACACATAAGCTCAAAAGGTAATACCCAATTTGGAGAAACCAAAACGGGAGCCTTAGTCAATTTCTCCTTAAGAGTCTCAAAAGAGTCCAAACAATCTGGGTTAAAAATGAAAGGAGCCTCTTTCTCCAAGAGGTGAGTCATCGGTCGAGCTATCTTAGAAAAATATTGTATAAAGCGCCTATAAAATCCCGCATGACCTAAGAAACTCCTCACACCTTTAACCGAGGTGGGTGGGGGAAGCTTAGCAATCACATCAATTTTAGCTCGATCCACTTCTAATCCCTTGTTGGATATTTTGTGTCCTAAAACAATCCCTTCTTTCACCATAAAGTGACATTTCTCCCAATTAAGCACTAAACGTGTTTCCTCACAACACTTAAGCATTCTCTCAAGATTGGTGAGACATGAGGTAAATGAATTTCCAAAGACGGAAAAATCATCCATAAAAACCTCTATAGTTTGCTCTATCATGTCATGGAAAATCGCCATCATGCACCTTTGAAACGTCCCCGGTGCATTACATAAGCCAAAAGGCATCCCCTTGTAAGCAAATGTACCGTAGGGACAAGTGAATGTGGTCTTTTGTTGATCCTTAGGGTCAATTGGTATTTAGAAATAACCCGAAAAGCCATCAAGAAAGCAATAGTACTCATTTCCCGCTAAGCGTTCAAGCATTTGATCCATAAAAGGTAATGGGAAATGGTCTTTCCTAGTCGCCTCATTGAGTTTTCTATAATCAATACAAACTCTCCAACCGGTCACAAGTCTCGTGGGAATAAGCTCATTGTTCTCATTAGGCACCACGGTGATTCCACCCTTCTTTGGAACACAATGAACCGGGCTAACCCATGGAGAGTCGGAAATGGGGTAAATCATACCTGCATCTAAGAGTTTAATCACTTCCTTCTTAATAACCTCATGGATTTTTGGGTTAACTCTCTTTTGATTTTGAATGGCGGGTTTATAGTCATCCTCCATAAGGATTTTTTGTGTTCAAAAATGTGGATCAATTCCCCTTATGTCGGATATTTTCCATGCTAAAGCTTTCTTGTGTTTCTTAAGGACTTCAATAAGTCGCTCCTTCTCATCCTCTTTCAACTCGTTAGCAATGATCACAGGTAATTGGTCTTTGCCCTCTAAGAAAGCATACTCTAAGTGGGATGGAAGGTCCTTAAGTTCAATAGGAGGTGGACTCTCTATGGAAGGTTTTACTATGGAAGGTTCCTCAATGGTAACTTCTTGTGGAATAGGAGAAGGAATGGGGTCCTCATTGAGCAACTTTTGGATTATAAGAATGTCTTCTTCCCAATTAACAGGAGAATCATCATCACCAAGAAAGTTTGACTCAAATTCCTTGTTAGAAATACGTTTTTACGTATATTAGAAGTATCGGTCACTCCACAATAATATTCATGTTGTAATAGCTCGTAGTTAGATAATAGTTGTTATTTGCTTATTAACTTAAGTAAGAACCGGTCCATGGGCTTGTCATGGACCGGCCCAAGCCCAATGTTTAGCTTGGACTATAAATACCCCTTTCCACTAAGGAAAGGGGTTGGTTGTTGTTCCATTTCACATTTCATAGTAATAAAATCTTCCATATATTTCTCTCACTTTCTCTCTCTAGTTTCTCTCACTAGAAAACATCAACCCACTTCATAGATTCATAGGTTATCAATTTCTACATTTGGTATCAAGAGCTATGGGGTGATTTAAGGTAAGGATTGTGTTGCTTTTTTAGTTTTTGAATCTATTAGTGATCTTTAGGAAAAATCAATCTTGAATCTTGTTATTTTTGGTGTTTTTGTTATTGGGATTGATTGATAAGGATTGGGTTTAGCTTATTTTGGTAAAAATCATAAAACTTTTTGTGGTTTTGGATCAAAAATCGGGGTTTTAAGCTGTTTTAGAAGTCTCGGAAACATTTCACCAGATTATTCCGAATAGGATTTTCCGAATAGGAAGGTTTTCCGAATAGACGGTTTATTCCGAATAGAAGTTCCGAATAGGAAGGTTTTCCGAATAGAAGGTTTATTCCGAATAGAAGTTCCGAATAGGATAGTATTCCGAATAGGAAGGGTTTTTCCGAATAGACTTTCCGTTTAGAAGAAACTTTCCGAATAGCCACATTTTTTCCGAATAGAAGATTTTTTCCGAATAGCAACAAACTTTCCGAATAGCCAATTTTTCCGAATAGACACCAATTTTCCGAATAGCCATTTTTTCCGAATAGACACCAATTTTCCGAATAGCCAAAATTAGGAAATATTCCGAATTGCCATCATTCCGAATAGACCAGTTTTTCCGAATAGGCCAAATTGCCAAAATATTCCGAATTGAAGAAAACATTCCGAATAGGGGTTTTTCCGCATAAGGGTTATTCTGCATAGAGTTTATTCCGAATAGGGTATTTTCAGCATAGGATTATTCCGAATAGGCATTATTCCGAATAAGGGTTTATTCTGAGTTTGGGTTATTCTGTATAAGCAAGTTCAAGGGGTATTTGAGTTTTTTCGACGATCTTTAGTGGATTTAATCTTGAGTTTAACCAACACAACACAAATTCTCAACCTTTCTTCACTGCTCGATCAACCGATAATCTTTGAGTCTGTTAAGTGATCACAATGAATCCAAGTTCATTAATGCCTCAGATGACATCTCTTACGGATATCTCGATCATAACGGGGACTGATAGTCGTCCACCGATGCTTATTAAAGAGATGTTTGAGGCATGGCAAGGTCGAATGATGCAATATCTAAAGGGGAAACCGACATACGGAAGGCTTATGGTCAAATCGATTTTGAATGGTCCACTCGACTATGGTACCATCACGGTTGACAACGTGACTAGACCACGAGAATTTGAAGAACTCACTCCAGCTCAACAACTTGTTGCAGATGCAGATGAAAAAGCTCTTCAAACAATTCTTCAAGCTCTTCCCCATGATATTTATAGGATGGTAAGTCAGTATACAGTGGCAAAAGATTTATGGGAACGGTTAAAGGTGTTGCTACAAGGCACGTCTCTCACCAAACAAGAAAGGGAGTGTCAGCTGTATGATTTGTTTGATAGATTCACATACAGCCCAGGGGAAACACTACACGATTACTACTTCAGATTCACTACTTTAATGAATGATCTGAATGTATACAATCTGGTAATTGCTCCATTCCAGGTTAACACCAAGTTCTTGAATACTTTACCTCAAGCTGAATGGGGTGAGTATATTACCGATGTGAAGTTAACCCGGGATTTACATAAGTGCAACTTAGATCAAATCTATGCTTTTCTTCAGCAACATGAGAAGCATGTGATTATGCACCGTTCTCCTCCCGGTATGTACCCAGATTCCTTAGCTTTGATGGCGAATCAACCAAGCTTGTCACACAACAACACACCTTATATTTTGGGACATCAAGCTTATCATCCATCACCTTACATAACACCAACTTTTCCACAATACTCGATTTTGCCACAACCTCCCACCTCACATCAGCAACAGTATCGGTTCAATGCACCTTCACCACAGTATGGTTCACAACTTCATCCAGCAAATGTTGCACCTTATGCTCAGCCTTCATATTCGTCTTATCAAGAGAATGCAGCATATCCAACAAGCTACCCTGATCAACTGAGTATTCCTTCTACTGATTATGCAGCTCATCCAGATCAAGCACTGTATTGTGATGATGAAGAAGTCCCTGTTCCTGTTTTCCAACAAGGAGCTGACCCAGTTGAAGTGCTAACTACTATGTCTGCTTATCTCACACGAACTTTAAGCAAACGAGGATACAGAGGATCAGCTCCTACCAACAATCAGTTGAGGAATTCATCCAATTCTCGCCAACAAGCTACAATTGAGAATGGCAGGGTAATGGTTCAGCCAATTCAACCATATCAGGGGAGATCTTCCACTTCAACCAATGCTCGCACGATTACTCCTGCTCCTGCTCCAATGGTCAACAATCCTCCACGGGCTAATACAGGCAAGTTGAGAATGATCACATGCTACAACTGCAAGGAAGAGGGTCATATGTCCAGGGATTGTAAGAAACCCAAGAGGAGAAGGGATGGACAGTGGTTTGCAGAAAAGATCTATCTGGTAAATGCTCAGGCGCAAGGAAGGGAACTTGATGAAGAGGAGCTTGCATTTCTTGCTGACCCAGGGATTGCTGAACAAGACGTTGTCACTACGCAAAATGCAGCTTACCAAGCCGATGATCTTGATGCGTATGATTCCGACTGTGATGACTTTCAAACTGCAAAGGCTGCTTTCATGGCAACTTTCTCCAGCTTAGGGCCAGATAAGAAATCTGAGGTATTTATTAATAACACCGATAATGCCACTGATGCTAGTATTCAACCACATCAAGTTGGGCAAGAGAGTGCTAATTCGAATGAATCTTCGGTGGTGAGTCTTTCAAACGAGGAGACAAACAATGATAGCAATATCAATGTGAGTCCCCAGACTTTGAGTGGATCACAACCGGGAACCAGTTCGCATATGCCTACTCCTGCTCAACAAGATTTGGTCATGGTTCCTGCTACATTACTTAGCCAAATGAATGCTGCACTCTTAGAAACCTTAGCTAAGAATAAGAATTTGTCTGATGAGCTTGCCTTAAGCAATGAGAAAGTACAAACTTTGGAACTAGTGCCTTCGTCTAGTGTTCTCACAAATCTCGAATATGATCACTTTAGAAACAAACAAATGGGTCACTTGCAAGAAATCGAAAACTTAAGAGCAAATCTGTCTAGTGAACTTAAAGAAAAGGAGTTAGTGGTCACTAATTTTCAAAAACTTCAAACTGATTTTGAATTACTCGAATCTAAGAAGACTGAAATGGAGATTAATGCTACTAATAAGATTAGAAGTCTAGACTACTTGCTGTTAAGACAATACGCTGCTTCACAACTAGTTCACTTATTTGATGCTTCGTTTAGAGAGTTTAACTTATCTCGTCTAAAAGGCCTTCCCCCTAATCCACGATATGCAAAACAAGCTTTAAGACATAGTCCTAGACTTTATAATGCAACTCAATTAGGATTGGCTTTAGACCCGATTGTTTTTCCCAATGATCGAACAAGTAAGGTTCTAGTTGATGAGGATCGGTCATACAATTCAGAAAAATATCCCGAGTGTGATTATTTTAAAATGAATAAGGAGCTTGCAAAAACTGATTTTAGAATTCGCTTCCATATGGATAAAGATCTCATCACAGCACCGACCTACATGTTAGAGGAAGAACGCCCTAGTACATTTCCTACACTTGTCAACATGGAAGGTCCTAAGGAAATTCCAAAGAATCTTCCACCTGTTAGCACTGTATGGTTAAACTTGAAAGAGATTAACCGATACTTTACTAACTTTGACAAGGTCATTTTGGAATGTACGACTTCAAATGGCTTAAACGCCGAAGAATGGGCTTTCGAACACATGAACGAGGTGTTTAAAACTAAGATCAATCCGTTTGTCGAAAGTCTAAAAGGAAGTTTTGCATCCCTTAAGGAAAATCTTCAGTTTGAAATTGGTGAAGTTCAAAAAGTGTTTTATGAAATGGACACCGCTTACGAACTGCAACTAATTGAAAAAGAAAAGATTTCAACCGAATATGACCGATTCTTGTCCGAAGTTATCTCGTGTGATGTGCTTACAACTGTAAATGTTAATTATTCAAATGAGCTTACATCTGCGGTGATTAATTGTGATGCTGTGAATATTTGTAATGATATTTGTGATGATGTTTGTGATATTTCTGTAAATGTTGCTGAAACTGTAAATGAGGTAGAAAATCATTCTTGTCACGAATCTAACGCTGAGTTTTTAAAGCTACAAGATTCTTACAATTTACTTTTACAATGCTTTAATCAACTAGAACAACATTGTATATCTTTAGAATTAAAACAACAAAATCAAAATGAAAATCTTTTGATATCAAATGTTTGTGAAAACGGTGTTGAGAATAGTGACAAGATGATTGCAATTGTTAAGACATTAGAGGAAGAAATCATGAGATTGAAGAGAGAGATATCATCAAAGGAAACATTAAGAATGGAACTAGAGGCTGCAGAGTCTAAAAACCAGGTCTTAGAAATTAGACTATCAACTGTTCTAGGGGAGATGGATCGGACAAGGCAGGGACTATCCGCTCTTTATGGTTCACTAGAAGAACGCTTTGCTTTTAATGCGGCACAGCAACAATATTATGTTGAACAACTGAACCAAAAGTGCGAAGAAATCTCTGACTTGAACATCCTGCTCATAGACAAAAATATGGTTTTGGCCGAGTTAAAGGAGACACTTCTTCTCACCCGACAAGAAGTTGTTGATAACTTAGCTACCGACTCTGCACCATCCACTAGTGCTCCAACAACCAAGAAAGTAGTGCTTTATAAGAATCCGCTTCATAAGAGAAACCAGCTTACCTATGATGATTATATGAGGAATGCCATTAAGCATGTCGATCTTCTTAGGGATATTTTAGACGATCTTTATGCCTTAGATCCCTCAACTAGCGACTATTATTCGGCTCATGAATATGTTAAGCGAGTTCAATATTGCTTGGCTTATTTGCAATACATAGGTACACCAGGTTCTGTACTACTTAATAATAGGCCCATTGCTGTCACTCCATTTAATAAGACTCAAGGAGCGAAACCGTCATTGGCACAATCAAGTAAGACACCTTTAAAATCTGCTGCTAATGTTCCCAATTTGCCTTCTACAGGATTAAAAGCGACTACTAAGGCTAAAGGATCGCCACTCAAGAAAGATAAGATCAAGCCCGCCACTAGTAGTGCCACAAAGAAGAAAGTAGAAGTCCACAATAGGAATGCTAGTTCAGTTTTAAATAAAACGAATCATGTTAAGACTAAAAGCTCTGCGCCTGTGCAGCAGCCTAAACCATTCGTGAATTCTGATTTAAATTGTTGGAATTGTAATGAATGTATGTTTTCCGAGCGTCATGATTTGTGTCTGATTCATCACGTTAATGAAATGAATGCTATTAAGAATGGTCTTGAATGGAAGCCAACGGGTAGAACTCGTGCCCAAGTTGGCTGGCAATGGCGTCCCACTGGTAGGACCTTTACACTAGATGGTAAAATGTGCCCTTTAACTAGGAATGCATCCATTGAGGTTAGGTCTGAGCGTCCTTTAGTTAGGAACACTCGCACTCAAGTATGGAAACAGCGCCCTTTAATTAGGTCTGCCCCCACTGAAGTGCCTATCAGTGTAGAAATACCTCAGGATTTGAGCCAATTAGAATCTACACCACCAATTAAGAAGAAGAAGGCTAGGAAATCTAAGAAACCTAGAGTTAGCAAATCTAAGATTATTAAATCTGTACCTGCTAATAACAAGGAACACTCAGATTCCGATACCTCTACATTGTCTTTGTGTGGTGATATTTTCAGGTGGTCCAAATCATCCTATGGTATTTGGACTCCGGTTGTTCAAAACATATGACCGGAAATCGCTCGATGCTCCGAAATTTCGTCAGCAAGTTTCTTGGTACGGTTAAATTTGGAAATGATCATATAGCAAAGATTATGGGGTATGGTGAATATCAGATTGGAAACGTGACGATTTCTAGGGTATACTATGTTGAAGGTCTTGGTCATAACTTATTCTCAGTAGGACAGTTTTGTGATTCCAACCTTGAGGTTGCTTTTCGACAACACACTTGTTTCATCCGCAACTTGGAAGGAAAAGATTTGTTGAAGGGATCTCGTGGTGCAAATCTTTACACTTTGTCCTTACAAGACATGATGGCCGCTTCTCCAGTATGTCTTCTCTCTAAAGCTTCTAAGACCAAGTCATGGTTATGGCATCGCAGATTATCTCATCTTAATTTTGATGCTATTAATCATCTGGCTAAAAACGAGTTAGTTCGTGGTCTTCCCAAGCTTAAATTTCACAAGGATCATTTATGTTCCGCGTGTTCAAGGGGGAAAAGCACCAAGAAATCTTACAAACCCAAAGCTGAAGACACTAATCAAGAAAAACTTCATCTTTTGCATATGGATCTTTGTGGACCGATGAGAACTGAAAGTGTGAGCGGTAAGAAATTCATTCTCGTCATTGTGGATGATTTCTCAAGGTTTACATGGGTTAGATTTCTACGTACAAAGGATGAAGCTCCGAAAGCTATCATCACTTTTCTGAAGTTCATTCAGGTACGTTTGAATACCACTGTCCGCCGTATTCGTACAGACAATGGTACAGAGTTCGTCAACCAGACTCTTCGTGATTATTATGAAGGAGTTGGTATATCACATGAAACATCCGCTACACGCACTCCACAACAAAACGGTGTCGTTGAAAGACGGAATCGTACACTTATGGAAGCTGCTAGGACCATGCTTATTTATGCGAATGCTCCATTGTTCCTGTGGGCAGAGGCTATTTCTACTGCATGTTTCACCCAAAACCGTTCTATCATTCGGAAACGCCATGGAAAAACACCTTATGAGCTTCTACATGACCGCAAACCCGATGTTTCATTTTTCCATGTGTTTGGTGCTCTGTGTTATCCAAACATCAATAGTGAGAACTTGGGTAAGCTTCAACCAAAAGCCGACATAGGTATTTTCATTGGTTACTCACCGTCCAAAAGAGCATACCGAATCTATAACCGTCGTCTTGGCAAGATTGTAGAAACTATGGACGCTGATTTCGACGAGCTGACAGCGATGGCTTCTGAGCAACACAGCTCTGAACCCGCGCTTCATGAGATGGGACCCGGTGCTATAAGTTCCGGATTAGTTCCCAACAATCCTACTTCTACATCATTTTTACCACCATCAAGGCCCGAGTGGGATAAACTGTTTCAACCGTTGTTTGATGAATTCTTCGATCCCCCGACTGATGAAGTTCCAGCACCTGTAGTAATTGCTCCAATACCTGAAGTGGTTGCTCAAGTTAATGAACCTTTATCTAACGCATCTACAATTCACATTGAACCGGATGCACCTTCACCAAGTGATTCTCAAACTACACCTGAATCATCACTCCTACTTGTGCCTAATGATGTAGAAGAGGATTCTACTGATCACGACTTGGAATATGCTCACTTGCAAGAGCTTCCTTTCTTTGGTGTAGCGATCCCTGAAAACCCTTCAGCTGCGTCTACCTCAGAAGAAGCTCCATCTATTGTTCACTCCAGACCACCTAGGATTGAAAACCATAGCACTAAATGGACAAAAGATCACCCAATTAGGAATGTTATTGGAGATCTAGATCGACCAGTCTCTACACGCCATCAACTACAAGAGAGTGCACTATATTGCTACTTTGATGCATTTCTCTCTGAAGTTGAACCCAAAAATTGGCAGCAGGCTATGACCCAATCATCTTGGATCGAAGCTATGCAGGAGGAACTCAATGAATTCAAACGACTTGAAGTATGGGAATTGGTTCCTCGCCCTGACAAGGTTAACATCCTTACTTTGTTATGGGTTTATAAAGTTAAACTTGATGAGATGGGTTCGGTATTGAAGAATAAAGCAAGATTGGTCGCTAGAGGATATAAACAAGCCTTGGGTATAGACTTTGAGGAATCTTTTGCTCCTGTGGCTAGATTGGAGGCGATTAGACTATTCCTTGCGTTTGCTGCTCATATGAACATGATCGTCTATCAAATGGATGTGAAGACGGCATTTTTTAACGGTGAACTAAGGGAAGAGGTTTATGTTAGTCAACCGGATGGGTTCGTCAGCACGGAGTCTCCTAACCATGTGTACAAGCTTAAGAAGGCTCTTTATGGGTTGAAACAAGCTCCACGCGCGTGGTATGATCTCCTGTCAACATATCTCATGTCGGAAGGCTTCTCCAAAGGCAAAGTGGACCCCACTCTATTCACTCTCAAGGACGGCAACGACATGCTTCTGGTACAAATTTATGTTGATGATATAATTTTTGCTGCCACTAACATAGAATTGTCTAAACAATTTGAGAAGATAATGTCCACACGCTTTCAGATGTCGATGATGGGAAAAATCTCATTTTTCTTAGGATTACAGATTTCTCAGAATCCCAGAGGCATCTTTATTAATCAATCCAAATATGCTCTAGAATCTCTTAAGAAATATAACTTTGAGAATTGTGACCCCGTAGACACTCCAATGGTGGAGAAATCCAAGTTAGATGAAGATAGGGATGGGATTATTGTCGATCCGAAACTTTACCGTGGAATGATCGGCACCCTTCTCTATCTGACTGCTAGCAGGCCTGATTTGCAATTTGCTGTATGCATGTGTGCCCGGTATCAGGCTCGGCCTACCGAAAAGCACTTACATGTAGTTAAAAGGATCTTTCGGTATCTAAAAGGAACACTTCATCGTGGTCTATGGTATCCGAAAGATTCCTCGATTGCCTTAATATCATACGCAGATGCCGATCATGCTGGATGTCAAGATACGAGGCATAGCACTTCTGGATCTGTGCAACTCCTTGGAGATAGATTGATCGGTTGGTCTTCAAAAAGGCAGAAAAGCGCTGCAATATCAAGCACGGAGGCTGAATACATCGCCATGTCCGGTTGTTGTGCTCAAGTCCTTTGGATGAGATCACAATTAACTGACTACGGTCTTGGATTTAACAAAATCCCGATGTATTGTGACAACAAGAGCGCCATTGCCCTTTGCTGCAACTATGTTCAACACTCTCGGGCCAAGCACATAGACATTCGCTACCATTTCATTAAGGAGCAGGTGGAGAACGGAGTGATCGAGCTGTATTTTGTCACTACTGAGTACCAGCTGGCGGATATGTTCACCAAAGCCTTAGATCGAGGACGAATCGAGTTTTTGATCGACAAGCTTGGCATGAAATCATTCACTCCAGCGACTCTCAAAGAGTTGGCAGAAGAATCAGCTGAATAGTCGTGGTAAACTATTCAGAGTATCCTTTGGTTGTGATCATGTATATTATCGTAAATATATAAACCACAAAAGAAAAATACAAAAATATAAAACCAAGAAAAACCATAAAAAATATAAAATCTAGAAATGTAAAACCCGCAAAATAAGGTCATTATTTAATTCTTACTTTTCAAATATTTTTGAAGTATTTTATAATCTTAAATATTTTTACGTTTAACGGTTTAAGTTGAAATCGATATTAAATATTTTAATTTTATATTTTGACGAGCAACGAGGACTACTAGTGATCGCGATACCGACGGATGCCCATAATTCTATATTTCATTATCGATCGTTTCGATATTTAATATTTTTGACGATATCGTCTTAATTACGTATCGAGTCATTATATTTTTATTTTTCGTGTGCGTTTAAACTTTTTAGTATTTTTACAAAACCCGAGTCCCGTAAATATTTTCAAATATTGACTAGTGACAATTTCCCACCTTTTAAACTAGCTATTTACAAATTTTAACCAAACTTTTGCCAAATTGCACAAAAGCCCTCACCCCACTAACTAAAATTTAAATAAAATAAAACACACACACACACACATTATTTTACTTCCAAAATTTTTCTCTCTCTCTCTTTCTTTCTTCTCTTTGCCGAAACCCACACACACCCACCAAATCCATTCATTTTTCAATTTATCTTGAGTTTGAGGTTGATTCAAGCTAAACCAAGCATAGACCCATCTTTATTTTTGATCAAGGATCACAAAGGTATAAAAATTTTACACATGCAAGCACTTTTTATTTTTATGATGTTAGTAGGTGGAAGCCATGGTCATGCATGGTGTTTTTAGCATGATCCATGGGGATTCTTGCTAGAAATCTTGTTAAAAATTATTTTGATCCAAAGATTTTTATTTTTGTTATGATTTTGATGTTATGGTGGATGTATGATGATATTAGAGTATAGGAATGACCATTTCTATGGTTGGTTGTGGTCAAAAAGTTGATTTTGTACAAGTTTTTGGTACCCATTTTATAGCAGTAAGTAAACTGAGAAATCCGAATTTTTATATTTTGAAAATGACTAAACTTATAGCCTAGGGTTGTAGATAATTTCCTTAGCTTCGATTTGATATAAGGTAGAGCTTCTAACTCAAAACGAGCGCGAAGTTATGGTGTTTTGAATGATCGTGTACCGGGAGACGAGTATCGACACTACATATAGTTGTTGCCGATATTTGGATCGAATCTCGGGGACTCTAAATGGATGTTTTAAAATGAGTAACCTACTGATAATGAGGTATTTATATATTAGGTTGAGTTTACTTTAAAACCCGAGTGTCGTTTTTGTTAACGGAGTCGTTTACATAAGTTAAAGCGGTCGTATGAAAAATTAACGCAAATCTGTCCGGATTTTGTGGTTTGAAAATGAGTCGAGTAAAGGACTTTAAAAGTAATTTCATTTGATAAACTTGTAGGAGGACTTTCTATATATAGTAAGTTAGCTTTTTGAGTCGTTTCATAAACGGTCGACAAGTTTAAAAAGGGTAAATAAGCTAGTACATGTAGTATGTACCGGCGGATTTTGTTAAAAGTATAAAATGGTAAGGTAAATGAGTAGTGAAGTATAATAAAGTTATTTATATCGTTTACTTGCGAGTGTATTGTGGTTTTATGAGTTCGAGTTTGATTTTATTAAGTATCGTTTATTCTCGAGTCTATTATTAAAGTACGCGCCTTATTTGCTAGGTTGCGGTTATCGTGATTATCGGGCATCTACTATCGTCGGCGATTGTCTTCAACTACTATAAGTACTAAGGTGAGTCTATAGCCTCGTTTGAGCTCATTCAAATATTTTAAAACCCGCGAGGGGGAATACATGTTTTGTAAACTTAGAACACAAGATTTTTATGGTATGCTTGTCCCTTTATGAATGGACCCGTGGTTGCCTTTGAATTGCATTAAGTGATTGCCTTTGTTAAAGCCTCAATTATGGACCGTTAATTAACCTATGATGGGTTAACCGCTAGTACAGTTAATAGATCTATGGGGGAAGCCGCCCCGGTTCAGTTTTTGTGGACTTGTCATAGAAGCTTAGGCCCGACCTCCACACTGTTTGAACATATTGTATTGAGAAGTCAGGTATACGGCAATGTACCAATAATCTGGAGGTAAATGACAATTAATAAATCTCCTGTCTTATCAGACGTCTTAAGGGAGTGTCTAAGGGCTCGGTTCCATGAGCTTATTGCAATTTATGCTAGATACAATTATTATTGTTGATGCAAATTATTATCTGATGCTTATAAGCATGCCACAAACTTAAAATCTTAGCTTGTGTTCAAAAATGATTATATAAACCTATAGATTCACTCGGCATTTTTGCTGATGATTTTCTCACATGTATTTCAGGTAATCAAGAAGGCTGAAGCTTGGAAGCCACGGGAACGAATGTTGTGCACTACTTTGTATATAAACTCTTTGAATATTTGTCGTTCCTTTTGTTCAAAACAATTTAAATCTTTTGTTTTGGTTGTACTTTGGTTACGATGTCTTGGGACTACGCTACTCTGACAAATGTTTTGGGAACGATGAATTCAAAACGTCTCTTTTCGAGTCGTTCTTTATAAATTATGTGTTTTGTATCATTGTTTAGCACCCAAAGATGTATTCCGCTGCGTGTAAATTTGGGGGTGTTAAAGATTGGTATCAGAGCCAGGTTTTATAGAGAACTAGGTCTTTTTCTAAAAACCTAAACTATAACTGTCGGTTTTTATTTTTCAAAGAGTCGGTGCACATGATTTCGCGTGACTTCAGGTTCAAGCTACTTCTGGGATTACAACTTTAGTATACATTATTATGTATGCCTTATTGCTAAGTATTTATAAATAAATACTATAAACCTTTATCAATATGTATTGATATCGTTAAACTTTTCGATAAGAGTTATCATTTATTAATGATTTACTTAAATATATTTCTGGAAATTTTCCTGTAATTATTTTGAAGGTTTCTCTTCATTTATTTAAATTTTTGGAAATTATTATATTTCATTTATTATGACCTTATACCTATTTTGTGAAATTTACCACCGTCAAATTACGTCTTCGATGAGGAGGAAGCAGGTTTCACTGCTGCAAGCGAGTCACAGTCAACTAAGACATGTGGGTCCCCACGTGACTAGTGTTTATTATTTAGTGTCGTTGTACTCTATTTGTCTTTAAGATCATTCCTTGTTGATCGATGATAATAGTTTCCTTTGATCCTTATAATGATTGTGAATCCTTGTATTGATAATGTGTATGCATTTGATGATTGATTTTGTACATGATATGACTATACCATGAATACAATTAACTCATTCATTTTATCGTTTCTCTTTGTGATGTGACAGAATCATGCCACCAAGGAGAATGACAAATGATGCCATTGCAAGGCTAGTTGCTGAAGAGGTTGCGAAAGCATTGGCTGCGGATAGAGCTGCGCGTGTTAACACTGAAGGAGCAGGTGGCTCTGGAGGTGCGGGTACTGAAGGTGAAGGTGAACCTGCGGGACCTGATGCAGCTGCTGGAGGAGCAGGTGCAGCTGAGAATCCTGCAGATGAGGCTGCTGCTGTGGTTAAAGAATGTACTTTTGCTGGGTACATGAAGTGTGGACCTACTGTATTTCAAGGAACTGGTGGAGCACTGGAATTATTCAGGTGGATTGAGAAAACGGAAACAACATTTGAGATTAGTGATTGCTCAGAAAGGAACAAGGTTAAGTTCGCAGTTGCTACTTTTAAGGATCGAGCTTTAAGCTGGTGGAAGACTCAAGTTGCTACAGTTGGTTTAGAAGCTGCAAACAGGAAACCTTGGGATGAAATTAAAAGGTTGTTGAAAGAGGAGTTCTGTCCAGAAGAAGAGTTGTCTGCTTTGGAGGATGAGTTGAGGCATCTAAAGCTGAAGGATAATAACATTGCCGCATATACTAGCCGATTCAATGAGTTGGTTTTGCTTTGTCCAGATGCTTTTGCTACTGAGAAGAAAAAGATGGATCAATACATCAAAGGGTTGCCTGGGTACATTAAAGGAGAGACAACTTCATCTCGACCCAAGAATTTTGTTGAGACTGTAAGAATGGCTCATACACTCATGGGGCAGAAAGTTCAAGATAGGGCTGAGAAAGCTGTTGAAAGTAGTAAAAGGAAATGGGAGAATTCTCAGAATGGTAATCAAGGTGGTAACCGCCATAAGCAGTACAATCAGAAGAGAAATGATGGGGCTAGAGCTGCGACTAACAAGAATGATAATACTGACCAAGGGGGACCAGCTCAGAAATGTAAGAGTTGTGGTGTTTGTCACTTTGGTAATTGTCCACCAAGGTGCACTAAGTGTGGAAAGGTTGGTCATGTTGTGGATAAATGTAAGACAAGGGTTCCTGCTACTGGAGCGAATGCTATTCCGATCAAGACTTGCTTCGAATGTGGAGAGCGTGATCATTTTCGTCCTCAATGTCCAAAGTGGAAGAACAGGAAAGCAGGTGAAACTGCTGGGGCAGTTTATGTTGTTAAGGATGCGGATCAGGCACAAGGTCCAAATGTGGTGACGGGTACGTTCTTACTCAACCATCGTTATGCTAGTGTGTTGTTTGACTCAGGATCTGATAGGAGCTTTATAAGCACTTCCTTTAGTCGTTTAATAGATATTGAGCCAACAAGCCTAAATTCTAGTTATGAGGTCGAGTTAGCTGATGGACAATTAGTTAGTACTACCACTATATTTAAGAAATGTCCTTTGAAATTAGCAAATCATTTGTTTGAAATTGATTTAATGCCGATAGATTTGGGTTCGTTTGATGTGATTGTTGGTATGGATTGGTTGGTTGCTCATGATGCGGTAATTGTATGTGGGGAGAAAGTTGTTCACATACCGGTTAAGGGTAAGGTGTTAGTAGTTAAAGGTGATGTCGGTAGATCTCGTCTGACGGTGATATCTTGTATCAAGGCGAGGAAATATGTAGAAAGAGGTTGTCACCTGTTCTTGGCTCAAGTAGTGGAGAAGGAACTACCGGTTAGGCGTGTGGAAGATGTTCCGGTTATTCGTGATTTTCCTGAAGTATTTCCCGATGACTTGCCAGGGCTTCCGCCTCAGCGAGAAGTCGAATTCAAGATTGATCTAGTGCCGGGAGCTGCACCGGTGGCACGTGCACCCTATCGTTTGGCACCGTCTGAGTTGAAGGAGTTGGCAGATCAGTTAAAGGAGTTAATGGAGAAGGGGTTCATTAGACCAAGTTCGTCACCTTGGGGAGCTCCAGTGTTGTTCGTGAAAAAGAAGGACGGATCGTTCCGAATGTGCATAGACTACCGAGAGTTGAACAAGTTAACTATCAAAAATCGTTATCCACTTCCTAGGATCGATGATTTGTTCGATCAACTTCAAGGTTCGTGTGTGTACTCGAAGATCGACTTGAGGTCGGGTTATCATCAACTTCGTGTTAAAGAGGAGGATATACCTATTACAGCTTTTCGGACGCGTTATGGACACTTTGAATTTCAAGTGATGCCGTTTGGGTTAACTAATGCACCTGCGGTATTCATGGACTTAATGAATCGTGTGTGTAAACCATATCTCGACAAGTTTGTGATTGTATTTATCGACGATATCCTGATTTATTCCAAAAGTCGGGAGGAGCATGAAGGTCATTTGAAGATTATTTTGGAGTTGTTGAAGAAGGAGAAGTTGTATGCAAAATTTTCTAAGTGTGATTTTTGGTTGGATTCGGTCCAATTCCTTGGGCACGTGATCGATAGTAGCGGTGTTCATGTTGATCCTTCCAAAATTGAAGCTATTAGAGATTGGGCTACGCCTACGACCCCGACTGAAGTTAGACAATTCCTGGGATTAGCTGGATACTACCGGCGATTTATAGAAGGATTCTCTTTAATTTCTAAACCTCTTACCAAACTTACCGAGAAAAACAAGAAGTATGAATGGGGTTCAGAAGAAGAAGAAGCATTCCAGACTTTGAAGCGGAAGCTGTGTTCTGCACCAATTTTGGCTTTGCCCGACGGAGCTGAAGACTTTGTGGTATATTGTGACGCATCACGTAAGGGTTTTGGTGCTGTGTTGATGCAAAGGGAGAAAGTGATTGCGTATGCATCTCGTCAATTGGGGAAGCATGAGGAGAATTATACTACACATGATTTGGAATTGGGAGCTGTTGTCTTTGCTCTTAGACTTTGGAGACACTATCTCTACGGTACGAAGAGTGTGGTATATACCGATCATAAAAGCCTGCAACATATTTTGGATCAGAAGGAGCTCAATATGAGGCAGAGAAGATGGGTAGAATTGTTGAGTGATTACGACATTCAAATTTGCTATCATCCCGGCAAGGCGAATGTAGTTGCCGATGCACTTAGTAGGAAGGACAGAGAAATAACCAAAAGGGTTAGAGCTTTAGCTATGAAAACTTATTCTGATTTATCTAATCGAATACTTAAAGCTCAAACTAAGGCGATGGAGGAAGAGAATGTGAGAAATGAAGACTTGGGTAGAAGGATGACACCTATATTCGAAATTCGTGATGACGGAATTCGGTATTTCGAGAATCGTGTGTGGTTACCGGTGTATGGAGGACTGAGAGATCTAATTATGCACGAATCTCATAAGTCTAAATATTCGATTCACCCAGGATCGGATAAAATGTACCAAGACTTAAAGAAATGTTACTGGTGGCCGAATATGAAGGCTAACATTGCTACTTATGTTAGTAAATGCTTGACGTGTGCGAAGGTGAAGTTTGAGCACAAGAGACCTTCGGGTTTACTGCAACAACCTGAAATTCCAGAATGGAAATGGGAGAGGATCACTATGGATTTTGTTTCGGGACTTCCGAGAACTTCTAGTGGTTATGATACGATTTGGGTGATTGTTGATCGGTTGACTAAGTCGGCTCATTTCTTGCCGATGAAGAAAACTGATGACTTAGACAAACTTACTCGGTTGTATTTGAAGGAAGTTGTTTGTAGACATGGAGTTCCTTTGTCAATTATTTCTGATCGAGATAGTCGGTTCACATCTGAGTTTTGGAGATCGCTTCAGCGAGCTTTGGGGACTCAGTTGGATATGAGCACTGCGTATCATCCGGAGACGGACGGACAAAGTGAGAGGACTATTCAGACCTTGGAGGATATGTTACGAGCGTGTGTAATGGATTTTGGAGGTAGTTGGGATCGACACTTACCTTTGGTGGAGTTCTCATACAACAACAGTTATCATGCAAGTATTAAGGCTGCGCCTTTTGAAGCACTTTACGGGCGAAAGTGTAGATCACCAGTTGGTTGGTGTGAGGTTGGAGAAAGTCAGTTGACGGGTCCTGAGTTGATTAGAGAAACGACTGAGAAGATCGTGCAAATCAAGAATCGTTTATTAACAGCCCGTAGTAGGCAGAAGAGTTATGCGGATAAGAGGAGAAAACCATTGGAGTTTGATATTGGCGATATGGTTATGTTGAAAGTATCACCTTGGAAAGGAGTAATTCGATTTGGCAAGCGAGGAAAGCTTAGTCCGCGCTATATTGGTCCATTCAAGATTATTGATCGAGTTGGTCCTGTGGCATATAAGTTGGAATTGCCAGAGAAGTTAAGTGCTATTCACAATACTTTTCACGTTTCTAATCTTAAGAGGTGTTTGGCGGACGAGAATTTGATAATTCCACTTGAGGAGATTCAACTGGACGACAAGCTGCATTTTATTGAAGAACCGGTGGAGATTATGGATCGAGAGGTGAAACGGCTTAAGCAAAGTCGGATCCCGATAGTGAAAGTGCGATGGAATTCCCGACGTGGACCCGAATACACTTGGGAGCGTGAGGACTACTTCAAGAGCAAGTATCCACATTTATTCGTAGATGGACCTAAGGAGAAGTAAGCCCCGGGACGGTGCTCTCCTAAGGTGGTGAGGATGTAAAACCCGCAAAATAAGGTCATTATTTAATTCTTACTTTTCAAATATTTTTGAAGTATTTTATAATCTTAAATATTTTTACGTTTAACGGTTTAAGTTGAAATCGATATTAAATATTTTAATTTTATATTTTGACGAGCAACGAGGACTACTAGTGATCGCGATACCGACGGATGCCCATAATTCTATATTTCATTATCGATCGTTTCGATATTTAATATTTTTGACGATATCGTCTTAATTACGTATCGAGTCATTATATTTTTATTTTTCGTGTGCGTTTAAACTTTTTAGTATTTTTACAAAACCCGAGTCCCGTAAATATTTTCAAATATTGACTAGTGACAATTTCCCACCTTTTAAACTAGCTATTTACAAATTTTAACCAAACTTTTGCCAAATTGCACAAAAGCCCTCACCCCACTAACTAAAATTTAAATAAAATAAAACACACACACACACACATTATTTTACTTCCAAAATTTTTCTCTCTCTCTCTTTCTTTCTTCTCTTTGCCGAAACCCACACACACCCACCAAATCCATTCATTTTTCAATTTATCTTGAGTTTGAGGTTGATTCAAGCTAAACCAAGCATAGACCCATCTTTATTTTTGATCAAGGATCACAAAGGTATAAAAATTTTACACATGCAAGCACTTTTTATTTTTATGATGTTAGTAGGTGGAAGCCATGGTCATGCATGGTGTTTTTAGCATGATCCATGGGGATTCTTGCTAGAAATCTTGTTAAAAATTATATTTTGATCCAAAGATTTTTATTTTTGTTATGATTTTGATGTTATGGTGGATGTATGATGATATTAGAGTATAGGAATGACCATTTCTATGGTTGGTTGTGGTCAAAAAGTTGATTTTGTACAAGTTTTTGGTACTCATTTTATAGCAGTAAGTAAACTGAGAAATCCGAATTTTTATATTTTGAAAATGACTAAACTTATAGCCTAGGGTTGTAGATAATTTCCTTAGCTTCGATTTGATATAAGGTAGAGCTTCTAACTCAAAACGAGCGCGAAGTTATGGTGTTTTGAATGATCGTGTACCGGGAGACGAGTATCGACACTACATATAGTTGTTGCCGATATTTGGATCGAATCTCGGGGACTCTAAATGGATGTTTTAAAATGAGTAACCTACTGATAATGAGGTATTTATATATTAGGTTGAGTTTACTTTAAAACCCGAGTGTCGTTTTTGTTAACGGAGTCGTTTACATAAGTTAAAGCGGTCGTATGAAAAATTAACGCAAATCTGTCCGGATTTTGTGGTTTGAAAATGAGTCGAGTAAAGGACTTTAAAAGTAATTTCATTTGATAAACTTGTAGGAGGACTTTCTATATATAGTAAGTTAGCTTTTTGAGTCGTTTCATAAACGGTCGACAAGTTTAAAAAGGGTAAATAAGCTAGTACATGTAGTATGTACCGGCGGATTTTGTTAAAAGTATAAAATGGTAAGGTAAATGAGTAGTGAAGTATAATAAAGTTATTTATATCGTTTACTTGCGAGTGTATTGTGGTTTTATGAGTTCGAGTTTGATTTTATTAAGTATCGTTTATTCTCGAGTCTATTATTAAAGTACGCGCCTTATTTGCTAGGTTGCGGTTATCGTGATTATCGGGCATCTACTATCGTCGGCGATTGTCTTCAACTACTATAAGTACTAAGGTTAGTCTATAGCCTCGTTTGAGCTCATTCAAATATTTTAAAACCCGCGAGGGGGAATACATGTTTTGTAAACTTAGAACACAAGATTTTTATGGTATGCTTGTCCCTTTATGAATGGACCCGTGGTTGCCTTTGAATTGCATTAAGTGATTGCCTTTGTTAAAGCCTCAATTATGGACCGTTAATTAACCTATGATGGGTTAACCGCTAGTACAGTTAATAGATCTATGGGGGAAGCCGCCCCGGTTCAGTTTTTGTGGACTTGTCATAGAAGCTTAGGCCCGACCTCCACACTGTTTGAACATATTGTATTGAGAAGTCAGGTATACGGCAATGTACCAATAATCTGGAGGTAAATGACAATTAATAAATCTCCTGTCTTATCAGACGTCTTAAGGGAGTGTCTAAGGGCTCGGTTCCATGAGCTTATTGCAATTTATGCTAGATACAATTATTATTGTTGATGCAAATTATTATCTGATGCTTATAAGCATGCCACAAACTTAAAATCTTAGCTTGTGTTCAAAAATGATTATATAAACCTATAGATTCACTCGGCATTTTTGCTGATGATTTTCTCACATGTATTTCAGGTAATCAAGAAGGCTGAAGCTTGGAAGCCACGGGAATGAATGTTGTGCACTACTTTGTATATAAACTCTTTGAATATTTGTCGTTCCTTTTGTTCAAAACAATTTAAATCTTTTGTTTTGGTTGTACTTTGGTTACGATGTCTTGGGACTACGCTACTCTGACAAATGTTTTGGGAACGATGAATTCAAAACGTCTCTTTTCGAGTCGTTCTTTATAAATTATGTGTTTTGTATCATTGTTTAGCACCCAAAGATGTATTCCGCTGCGTGTAAATTTGGGGGTGTTAAAAGAAAAACCATAAAAATTATAAAATCAAGAAAAACCAAAAATATTTTTCGTTTAAAACGGGCATGTCTTTTAGTACGGTAATATTTACGGCCTTAGAAATGTCGATCAATATTGACACGGTGCCATAAATAGAGTCCGTATAAAAGTTGTACATTTTTAAAACATGCCCATTATGGCTTGTAGTTATTTCAGACTGCAACCCGGTTTTCATATTAAAGTCACGTATTTCCTTGGAAAACGTTGGCTCAGAACGGGAATTAATTTTCTCGGGCGTGATTTACAAGCCAAATCATGCAAAGGGATCAAGTTTACTTTACAACTTGGTCTAACACGAATTAGTGTACGTCTCAGTGCATTAATTTGTTAAAATAAGAGAAATCTTATTGACACCACGAATCAAACTTTTTCAAGAAATCAATTGGGAAATGTTTTTCATCATCATGTGCCTCGTTAAACAATGACTACAGCTCTTTAAATAGAAAACGGGTCATCGTTTAAGGGGGAGAAAATGTTTCATCATCTTTCACATCAAAAGATCCTCAAAAGTTTTCAAGGAAACTCACAAAGCTTAATGGTTAATGGTTGGATTGCTTTGGCAATATGTCTTGTTGTTGCTTATAAGTTTGTTGTGGATTGTGCTTGTGTTAAGTTAAATTAATCACTAAGGCTCGAATAGTTTACATAAGATAGGGTCAAAATGGCTTGTATCAAATCTTAGTAACCAAAAGAATGATTGAATGAAGCAAAAAGAAAATTGAGGGGGCAAAGTTGACAAATTGTCCAAACTTGTGGAAAACTTTGACCTAGTCAAAAGTAACCCCCCCGTTTCTTCTTTCATATCACTGTGCCTGTTTAATCATTTGCCGCCATTGACATACCTTCCACACAAACTCACGAAACCAATCAATCATCTGAAATCAATCACTTTCTCAGTTCAAGATCTTCTAAAAAGGTATTAAATCGGTTTAAACCTTCATGCAAACCAAGTTGATTAACTGTTTAAACTTGAAATCAAACGAATCAAATTACTGCCTAATTAGGGTTAGTTAATTTGGGGGTTTTGCCTGGGGATGATTCGGAATAGGTTAATTGCACTATTTTTGCCTTTAGATCAATTGAGTCAAACGGATTAAGTGCCTAATTAGAAAAAAATTGTAACTGTTGCAAAACTTTCCGCGTAAGAACAACTTTCCGCATGGTGAAAATTTTTCCGAATAGAAAAGTTTTCCGCATAAGGCAAACGTTCCGCATAAGGGAAAAAGTTCCGCATAGGAAAATGTTCCGCATAGGGTAAATTTTCCGCATAGGGCAAAATGTTCCGCATAGGGCAAAAAGTTCCGCATAGGGCAAAAAGTTCCGTATAGGGTAAATTTTCCGCATGGGCAAAAAGTTCCGCATAGGGCAAAAGTTCCGCATAGGGTAAATTTTCCGCATAGGGCAAAATGTTCCGCATAGGGCAAAAAGTTCCGCATAGGGCAAAAGTTCCGCATAAGAAAATGTTCCGAATAGGAAATGTTCCGAATAGGAAATGTTCCGAATAGGAAATGTTCCGAATAGGAAATGTTCCGAATAGGAAATGTTCCGAATAGGAAAATGTTCCGAATAGGAAATGTTCCGAATAGGAAATGTTCCGCATAAGCCCAAATGTTCCGAATGGAGGAATTTTTTCCGCATAGCCCAAATGTTCCGAATGGAGGAATTTTTTCCGCATAGCCCAAATGTTCCGAATAGTGCTTTTATTCCGCATAGCCTAATGTTCCGAATAGAGCTGTTATTCTGCATAGCCAAATGTTCCGAATAGGCCTTTATTCAGAATAGGGATTTTATTCCACATAGGCTAATTATTCCGAATAGAAGATGTTTGAATGATTTCAAAGCTTAAGGGATTATGTCATATGTACAATGCTTAGGTTTAAAGTCATAATGATATTCATACTTGTTTGTATCAACCTTTGTGTTTTATCTTAAGCAGAGACGATGACTAACCCTACCGTACAACAACTACAAGACGACAGAGCCGCCGCCATTGCTGAAGCCAAGACTCTAAAGTTTGTTCCAAACAACTACCGTCTGAAGGAGGTATCTCACTCTACCCATAATGGCTTTAAGGTAGCTACAGCCATGCTTGATAAATCTCACTTCAAGTATGCGCTAAGGAGAAGTGCTTCGGTGCCCTATGACTACCTTTACGAGTTCTGGGCTACCAAAGAGAGGACGTCGAACAAGATCACTTTTTCCTTAGACAACAAGCAGCAGACGCTTACTATGTCAGACTTCAGGAAGATCTTTGGCTTTCGACCGATACTCAAAGGTCTACCATCATACTCACCCAACCCTACCAAGGACCAGATGATGGAGATGTTCACCGCCATTGGATGTCTTGACATTCGAACCCCGTCTGAGTTTACTACTGCCAAAATTGGTCAACCATGGAAAGCTATTTTTGGGATTCTAAGCCGATGCCTAACACCCAAAACAACTGGGTATGATGCTGTTCGTCCACCAATCATCAAGATGTTTTATGGTATGTTCAAAGGTATGGGTATTGATTATGCATCACTGCTGTGGGAGGAGTTTACTTTTCAACTCTTCACTAACACAAAGGGTAAAATCAAAACTTACCAGTACCCTAGGTTTATTAAGTTGATCATACATTACTTTATGGAAAACGATGCATCCATTAACAAGCTTGCAGGAAGTCGTCACCACATGATAGATGATGATGATTTGGTAGACTTAAGGCAGGAAACTCATTCGAATACGGTTATTCCTGGTCCCATTCCCAGTCATCTTCTGACCGATGAGATCATTGAATCTGATGATTACAAGAACTTGCTCACGGAAATTGAGAAACAACGAGCAAGCCTTCTAGCAGGTGAAGACTCATCTACCACGGTTAAAAGCAAAGGTAAAAGGAAGCAAGCAGATTTACCTGAGCCCAAAACCAAGAAGAAGAAGACAGAGGGTAAGAAAGGAAAGGGTAAGGCTGATGAGATGCGTTTGCGTGACGAAGAAGGCATTGCTGATCCTGATCTTGAGAAAACTGAGAAACAAATAATGAAGATAGCCATTCAAAGGAGCAGGAAAGACACTGGTGGTAGTGGTTCAGGTGTAAGAGTAGACGTTGAGGATGAGTACATGGAACCTCATGATGTTGATGAGTTTGGGTCACCTGAAAATTATTCCACTTCGAAGGAGCCATCAATCCCTGTTTCTACACCACCTCCTCCACCTACTCAACCTTTAACAACTCAACCTCCACCAACTCAACCCTTACCAACCAAACAGGTTTCTACACCACTTCCTCCACCACCACCAAAGCCCATCCTTAGCACCGCAGTCACAACCGAGCCTATTCCATCAACATCTGCAACATCTGCAACATCTGCAATGGCAGCAATAGTGTTGGGCGAGATGTTGGATAAACATGTGGATGCTCACAAGAGAGAAATGAATGAACTTCGCCAAGAGTTAAATAGAAGAGCTCAAAGTGAAGAAGCATCAAGGAAAGCTCAAGAAGAGTTGATTGCCAAGTTCGCTGCAGACATGGAAGCTACACGTAAAGCTCATGCAGAGGAACTTGCTCAGGTTAAAAGGGATGAAGCTAATAGGCATAAAGCACGAATTGCAAGACTTAAAGCTATTAAGGATGACTTTAAAGAGCAAAAAGAAGCTCTTGAAGCTACTATTGAGCAAAGAGTGAAAGACTCCATTGAATCCTTAATGCCTAAACTGCGTGATGATTTGAAGACGCTTGCTGCTGATAACTTGATGATCAAGTCATCCAATCCTTCAGAAGCCGCCTACAAGATCGCATATGACTTGACGGATTTTGAACTGAAGAAGATCCTTAAGGATCGAATGAAGGAACTTGGATCGTTTGATAAATCGAGAAAACAACGGGCTCTCTTCAAATCCCTGAATGACGCTATCATGGAGGATGATAGGTTGTTCAAGACGTTTGGAAGTGTGGTACCCTACCACATTCTCCCTGAAGAAGAACGGGAAGAGAGTGAGGAAGACGAGGGTACTGGTGGAGAGGAGGAAGAAGAAGAAGAAGAAGATAAGAATGAGGAGGAGGATGAGGATGAGAATGATGAGGATGATGAGGACGATAGTGATAATGATGATGAAGATGAGGATGAGGATGAGGATGAGGATGGAGATGATGATAATGATGGTAATGATGGTGGTGATGGTCACCAGGAGAGTGTTAAGGGGAGCAATGCGGATAAAGGTGAACAGCGTGAGAAAGGGGATAAGGGCGCCAACTCAAAGAAAGTGGTTAAGTCTGGCACCAAGTCAAAGAAAGATGCAGCACCAAAGGAGAAGTCTACATCCACGGAATCCAGACGATCGAAGTGGCGCCATGACGTGAATGCCACTACAGGGTCATCTATTCCTGGTACATTTATCCATAAATCAATACCTGTTACCACTAACCCCGTTAGTTCTTGTGTTGTTACTCCTGTGATTGCAGAATCGGTTACCGAACCAGAAGCTGCACAACACTCACCCGTCCATGACACTGCTGAAATGCCTGAATCTGAACAAGCAGATGTTCATGTCTCTACTCCTCTGCAACAAAACCCACAATCTACTATTCCTGAACCAAGCACAAGGAACTGGGAGGACACATTGGAAATCGACGAGACTGCTCCACCACAGGCTTGGATCATGGCAGCGGCGCAGTATGATCCGATCACCGACGCCGACAAAGAAGTCTTGTACCTTCGTATCCGAAGTCCGATTGACTTATGTGCATTTCTTGCTCATGAGTATAAGACTTCGGTTACTCCATCATTGGTGAAGAAAGTACTGAAGGATAAAAGACTTCGCGCCAAAACCCGGTTGCCCCAAATGGAGTTCGAATATTATGCCGAGGAGATCCTGAAGGCTCTGAATACCGTTCAACGGCCAGGTCTTCATGAATCAGAAAGAGCTCCACCTCTAATGGATCAAGATAATCAGATTGCTCTTGACTTCTTTGTCACCAATGATCTGGTGTATCTACTGAAGGGGTCATCAAAGTACGCAACATCCCTGACATTGCTGAAAGCTGCCAACTGGGGGACAATACCCTTCATCGAGGAAAAGGTAAACCGACTCTGGGTCCCTAAGATAAATCGTAATTATGATATGTATGCTGTCATAGGTGCATCTCATTGGGACGAACGAGTCAGAAGGGCGTACAGGGGTTGCTGTCTAGTCAATTCTGGAAGCTCAGTTAGATCCGATATCCGCATCTCCAGCATTTTAGGGATGAAAACAGAAGCCAAAAACGGCTATTATCATGTGACGGAGATTCGTTTGAAAAGGGAGGATGACAGGGAATACAGAATCCAGCAGGGAGATTTTTCCATCATTCGCCTTGAGGATATCGAAGATATGCTGCTTCTGATGACCAGAGATCAACTGACACATATCCCTCGTGAAGACCTGATTGCGTTGAATACAGCACTTCGTATGTTCACACGAAGTGTTGTCATCAAGACACGAGTTGAAGATCTTTAGTTGGGAGTTGAAAGCTATCAGAGGAAGCTCAATTTAACCCGTCCTGTGAATCAAGTGTTACCTCAACATGTAGCAAGATGTCCTTATACCGGCATTTCTGTTCCGAATTCCGGCATCTTCTACTTAAACAGTCGAGGTTTGATGAAGTTTATGAGGGTGGGGGAGCTCCACAAGTATAGTGATGGCACTCTTATACAAGTCAGAGACAAGTTGGAGCATCTGAACTCGGGTGGAACTTTGCCAGAAATGACGGAGGATTGGCATCCAGGTTACCGGCAGATGGCAAAGTATGTCATCAAGAAGATCGATCAGAAGCTCCGTGAACGTAGATTGATGAGGAGCTTGGAAAGATTTGTGGGTGGTAGACCATATGGAGTGCACTACAGGACACTGCAACGATCCATCTGAAGGGTCGTACATTTCAGGTCACTCTATATTGGTATTATTTGTGAATATGTATATTTGTGAATAATGTGCTTTAATGGCTTGTTGTAGTGTTAAGGTATGATAATTTTTCAAGAATTTCTCACGAGATTCTAAATCTTTCAAAATATATCATACTAAAGCACTACAACTATCCCTTATTAACTTAAGGGGGAGCAATCATGTGTTCTATGGCCAAACATCAATTTCATTTTTACCCAAAGACCGGTTAATCCATTCAATATCCCAAATATTAATGGTTAACATTTTGGATAAGGGGAGAAAATGGGATTAAGGAGATTTAAATGATACTTGGCTAAAATGAAAAAGACTTAAAGATTATCCAACTTAATATGTGTAAAGCACGTGTTAAGGGGGAGCGTTTTTGATGAACAAAACACCTAAGGTACAAAACTTTTGATTTCAATATCACAAGTTCTTTAGGTGATTTTCAATGATTTTTCATGGTGGCAATTCATTCCCAAAACACGCTTAATTCACGACGGATGTGGTGACAAAAGGGTGGTAGGAATAGGTTTAGTCCAATGATTCATCAGAGCCGATGGAATCTTCCCAAGGACAATTCCCTAGTTAGAATTAGAAGTCCTAGGAAAGATGGAGAAAGAATGTGAACGTAGCTGAATGCCGACCAAGTACTTAAGCTAGCACTGGAACAATCACAACAAGGTGCTAGTGATGACGTATTGGTAAGCATTGAAGGGGTTGAAGAATGAAAAAGAAATGTAAAGATAAAGGGTGTAAAGAAAGAAGCCCTCCTTACAACTTTAGGCAGAAACCGGGTCAATACATATGCTATTGAGGTCATTTTTGCTAATGATTCTCGGTATTGAAGAAAGACATCATGGACCCAGTGATGCAATGCACAACCCTTCCCCAGCTAACTCAAATATCTCTCAAAAGGTATTTGTTTTAATCACACGGAGATCAACACGTTATCTACTGGTTTATTCACTCCGAATAGACTGGTATTGAAAAGGTGGCACTCCTCTCCAGCCATCGCTCACTAAATCAAAACGCACAATCGAGTCTAGAGCCAAGAGATCATCAAAAGTCTCATTAGGACACTTTCCATTTATTCCTTGCTTTCTCACACACTGTGAAAAGTAAGAGATTTTCATGAGTCCTACGCAGTATTCCTGTAATATTGCCAGAACATCCGAGTAATACGCAAGTATTACAATGAAGATGGAAATCCTGCTTGAGCCAACATCAAACAAGCTCATGGTAGGTTACACGTGCGGTTCTTTTAGAACCAATCTTGTGAAAAACTGGAAGGTAACAGTGGTTTAATTCTTAATTGAACTTAAACTCGTTCCAGGCCTCTTCGCATTATCATATGATCTTGCCAGAACACTCAGAGTGACTCTTTATTGACCACAGTGACGAGTGGAAATCCTTCTAGTGTCAACATCAAACAGCACTTGGTAGGTAACGCGCAAGATTCTTTATGAATTGAGCTCGTGACAACTGGAAAGCAACGATGGTGAAAATCTTAATTGAAATTCACTTGTTCCAGGTTTCATGAATTGACGGCTTTTAATCACAAGGATAATTTATCCAAGTGATTCACTCTTTATGTTCGCAGTCAGCTTTGGACGGTCGAATAAAGAGAACGGGTTTACCCGCGAAATCCTGTCAGGAAGTTACTTAATTGAAACTATCCGTCACGGGTACGATATCTAATATCGTCCAACGGTCTTCACCGACCGGAGGTAAAATGCTACCGAATTAGAATAAAATGTTCAAAGCCATTTTATTCGTGTCGTTGCTGTGTACCTGTTAAAGACGGTGGCGTTGCTGTGTACCTGTTGAAGACGGTGGCGTTGCTGTGTACCAGTGAAGACGGTGGTGTTGCGGTGTACCTGTAAAAGTCGTTCCCACATGCTTATGTCTTTTGCAACAAAGTTCAGCAAACATTCAAGAAAGTTCAAGATGAAGTCTTCCGCTGTACCAAACTCTGAAGCTTTCGAGAATTCAACAAAAAGACATAAGTGTGTGGAACATGAAGTCACGAGGAGGCAAAGTTCACAAGAAAGGCAAAGATCGCACGTGAAAGGCCAAAGAACAATGCTCTCAAGTCAAAGCCAAAAAGATCAAATCAACTTATTCACAACAAAAGAAAGAAAAGAAGAAAAGACTACGAGCTAAAGAACGAAGACTTAGTATAGTATGCTAGGTTTAGAACTTTGTAAACGTGGAGTGACCTCCCTTAGGGGGAGATTGTTAGAAATACGTTTTTACGTATATTAGAAGTATCGGTCACTCCACAATAATATTCATGTTGTAATAGCTCGTAGTTAGATAATAGTTGTTATTTGCTTATTAACTTAAGTAAGAACCGGTCCATGGGCTTGTCATGGACCGGCCTAAGCCCAATGTTTAGCTTGGACTATAAATACCCCTTTCCACTAAGGAAAGGGGTTGGTTGTTGTTCCATTTCACATTTCATAGTAATAAAATCTTCCATATATTTCTCTCACTTTCTCTCTCTAGTTTCTCTCACTAGAAAACATCAACCCACTTCATAGATTCATAGGTTATCAATTTCTACATTCCTCCAAGAGGAAATCACTCTCTCCAAAAGGTGTTAGCGAGGGAGCAATTGAGGCCACGGTTTCAACATGGGGCATCTCATCACTAGTACTCTTACAAGCATCATGAAAGTGTTCATCACACACCTCATCTAACACATCAACAATGTTAATAGTCTCACACAGTCTAGACTCCTTAACCTCTTTCCTATCACAAACTTTCCGTAACTTAAACACCACTCTCTCATCTTCTACTCTCATAATTAGTTCTCCTTCCGCCACATCTATCAAAGTACGACCCGTTCTCAAAAACGGTCTACCAACAATCAAAGGCACTCTAGGATCCATGTCATAATCAACCACTACAAAGTCGGCCGGAAAAGTAAACTTTTCCACACCTACAAACACATCCTCCGCTATACCTACGGGGTAAGCTATGGTTCGGTTCAAGAGTCATCCTAGTGGGAGTGAGCTCGGGAAGAGAGAGTTTTTTCCAAACTGATAAAGGCATGAGGTTTATGCTTGCCCCTAGATCCGCCAAAGCCATGCAATTTTCAACACCGGGAAAATTACAAGGTATCAAGAAGCGCCCCGGATCTCCAAGTTTTGTTGGTAAGGTTATAAGTAACACGGCGGAACAATTTTCATTAAGGGATGTGTTGGGCAAATCAACCAATTTTTCTTTGTTTGAGAGTAAATCCTTGAACATCTTAGCAAACTTTGGCATATAAGCAAGAGCTTCCGCAAAGGATATATTGATGTTGAGTTGCTTGAACATCCTTAAGAAATTGGAGACTTGGATGTCATCCTTGTTCTTTAACTTGTCCTTTTTCAACCTTGAAGGATATGGAAGAGTAGGTTTTGGTGTAGGTGGAATAGGTGTTGTAGTGGAAGATTTGTCTTTGTTAGCTTCTTCATTGGGAAGTGTGGAAGGTAGAGGAGAAGTATGAATGGTTTGAGAAGGTGTGTTTGAGTGAATGGGAGAATTTTGAGGTGGTGAAGTAGAGGTAGAAGGCTTGTCACAAGTAGGAGCACAAGTAGGTTGAACAATAGGAGGTTTAGAGGTGAAGGATCCTTTGTTGACTTTCCACTTCTTGTTGTAATAGCATTGACATTTTCCCTTGGATTTGTTTGTATGTTGGAAGGTAAAGCCCCTTGTGGTCTTTGATTTAATGCCATTAAAAGCCTATCGGTTTGTTCATCCGCTATACGTTTCATTTGGTCATTCATTCTCTTCTCAATTTCACGCATTTTCTTGTCAACATACTCTTGAGTCTCTTGCATCCCATATCCTTGATTTTGAAGTTGAGGATAAGCTTGATTTGGCATTGGAGCATATCCTTGATTGGGGAAAAGTGGAAGTAGTTGATTAAATCCTTGATGTGGTGGATAAAAGGTATTTCCTTGATGTTGAACATTGTTGGGTGCCTTGTAGTTATTTCCTTGGTAAGGTGGTATTTGCCCTTGATTTCATTGTAAAAGTTGAGGAGGATTTTGTTGAATTTGGGTTGGTGGTTGGGGTGGGAATCCCGGTGGAGTAAGGTAGTTTTGGGACTTGTAAGAAAGGTTATTTGGATTGATATTTGGCTTGAAGTGTTCACGATGTTCCTCTTGGTAAGCATAGCATTCCCCTTGATAAACTTGCACCTTATCACATTGTTCATAAGAATGGAGACCTCCACAAGTTACACAAGAAAGAGTAATGGCATTCACATTATTTGAAGAATTTTTCAATGAAGCGGTCTTAAGGGCTTGAACTATCTCTTGAGTCATTTCTTGTTGTCCTTGTTTGACTTGTTGAAGGATCTCTTGGTGATATTTAAGGAATTGGTTATCACAAGGTGTTTGAGAAGTGTTTTGGATAACATGAACCCTTTCTTCAAATTGATTGTTTGTTTGAACCATTGCTTTAGTCTCAATGATGTCCAAGGCCTCTTGCACAGATTTAAGAAGAATATTGCCTCCCGCGGAAGCATTGAGTGAATCTTGGTGTGAGGTTTAAGGCCATCATAGAAGGTATTGATTTGGTGAACGTCATCCAATCCATGGTTAGGGCATCGCCTCAATAACTCTCTATACTCTTCCCAAGCATCACTAAAGGATTGACTAGGTTTTTGTTGAAAGCCTATAATTAAGGTCCTCAAGGCCATAGTCTTAGATGGAGGAAAGAACTTGTTCAAAAACTTAATGGTAAAACCATCCCATGTGGTGATACTATCGGGTGGTTGAGTGTCTAACCAATGCTTAGCTTGTCCTTCAAGTGAAAATGACACTAACATCAACTTAATAGCATCATGTGGAACTCCATTGTGCTTAATGGTATTGCAAAGAGAAAGGAATCTCTTAAGGTGATCATGAGGATCATCATTCTTGTTACCATAGAAAGGTAATTATGAAACCATATTAATCATAGACGTTTTTAGCTCAAATGTATTTGCGGGAATGTCGGGGATCCTAATAGCACTAGCATATCCATGAACATTGGTTTGCATACGTTCCATCAAAGAATGATTATCAACAGCCATGGCTTCTTGTGATGGAGGAGTCAAAGCACGATTCTCGTGATCGGCTTGATGGACGGTGGTGGTCTTACTCTTTCTCTTTTTCTTCCTTTTCGGAGGAAGAGGTTGTACACCAATCGGTATTTGTGCACGCCCGCGAGTGAGCATGCAACTCAATACGAGGAATGAGAGAGAAGCTCTCGTGTGACTTTGAAGAGAAAAGGATTATCCTCTTCGAGTTTCAATATTAATTATCCACAAGAAAATAACAATATATGTATATACTACTTGGGTGCAAGACCCCCAATGAAGCCTTCCTTCTTAGAATACTCACAAGTGAACGGGGGGTTAGGTGGCGCGAAGCACTTAAGTACCTATTGACCCTTAGATGGCATTTTATAGCACATCGCCTTTCTATTCACTTAAATGTTCGTATTCTTCAAATTGTTGCTTATTGAGAGTATTTATCTATTCTTGCTTTATTTTGTTTGATCGATACACGTGTCAAGGACCGGAACGCCCCTCAACACGGTGTATTGCCTTGGCAATACTTATGGAGAATATGTAGATTGGTTGTTCTTATACGTATACGTATTTACTTATAATAATATATGGAAAATATTTTTGTATCTATGAGTTTTTAAGAGAAAATACTATATGTACATAAAAACCGAGAGAATCCAATAATATATATTTTTGGGTGCAATCTCTTAGGAAAAAGATTGCTTTTTGGATTTTTTTAATTTGTTTGGTCAATTCTTTAGGAAAAGAATTGTTTTGTTAATTTTTTAGTTTTTATATATTTTTATATTTTTGATTTTTTATTGGTTTTTTTTTTATGATACGTAAAAATAACGTTCACAAGGTGAACGGATCCCAAAAGCCAATGAAAACCGTCAATCGATAGTCTCTCATAAAGTCAAAGAACCGGCAGCGGCGCCATTTTAAATTGTGTAATGCAGTTCGTTTTTCTCAATTCTTGCTAATTGAAAGTCCTAACAATATCGGGTTTTTAACTGTTTTTGGTTGTTAATATTTTTTGGAAATTCTATTTGCTAATTCAAACAATGACTTGCAAAATTGAAAAAAATTATCTACTTATATGTAAAACATCGTGCAAATTCCAAGTTTTTATTCAAGTAAATTCTAAATGTAAATTTTACAACTAAAAGGACTGAAATTGTAAATTCTATGAAATATAAATGCTCAAAATATAAAACTAACAAGTTTAAGGACTGAAAATGACAAAACAGTAAACTATAAGGATCAAAAATGTAAACTGTGTAACAAACTAACCAATTTTCAACTAATTCCAAAACTTGCTAACTGAATTTTAACAAAATTCAAACTTAAAGGACTTGTTTATTGAAAACCCTAAAAAGGTGTATGTTTAGCCAGGTTTGAAACCATTTTAATTCACTAGGGACTAAAGTGCAATATTGAAAAGTTTTTAAGCCAAAACGGGTTACACAAACAAATAAGCTCGTTTGAGCTTATTACTGAACCAAAATCAATCAAACCAATTGCAAAATGCTTAGAATCTCAAATAAGCTAGACCTGTAAGAGGAAATTGGCTAAAAATGACTAATAAGCTGATAAGCACTTTCCAATAAGCACTTAATAAGCCCTACAAGAATCTAGACATACACAACTAGATTTTTGTACTGAAATTGATTAATGAGCTTAAAACATGAATGGGAAATCAAGTCTTATCAAAAATCATCAAGAAATAAGCTTGAAAATTGAATTAAGCTGAATTTGGCTTATGTTGACCAAGCGTTGACCAAGTTTTTTTTTCAAAAAGCTGAAAATCTCAAAAATCAACCACCAACACTAACTAATTGATTTTGTGAAAGAAAATTGCTAAGTTTATGAAGTGGATTAAGAGATTTGAAAAAGCTGTTTTCATTTACAGAAACTTCATTTTGCTTATCAGTCTAGAATTTTGCTTATTTCAACTTGCTTAATGAAAACTGTACAAAAAGCTTATGGACTTTGAAACTTCATATATTGACCTACAAATGAGAACTGGTTTGGTTGAATTTCATCAAGAATCAAACAAATGCCAAGCAATTGAAATTGACAACTTTTTATAAGCAAAACTGACTGAAATTAGACCCAAACTTTTATATTGCCATTTGCCTTTTTGACCTTAAACTTGACTTGAAAATGACTTAAAACCTTTTGTAATGACTATGTGACAGGAAATGAACATCAAACTTGCCAAAGATCAACACTTTGAAATCTTACAAAAGCTAATGCCAAACACTCATTAACTGAACTTTTGAAGATTTTTATGAAGACTTTTTAAGCACAAGTTTAAGCTAGATGAAAAACTATAGCAAACTAAAATCAGTGATCAAAATGAGATGTATTAAAGCTATAAGAAAGCAATGAAAGCAACTAGAACTCAATTAAAGAAACAAGGCTAAAAATGACTGTATTAAGCTATAAACTAGAACACATATTAAATCAATAAGTAGAAAAGCAACACTTAAGCTACAAACTTACTAGAATCAGATCAAAACCAAGCTAAACAAGTTTTATCATACAATCAACAAGGATTTAAGCTAGAAATGAAGCATGCATTTGACAATTCAGTAGAATCAAAATCAAGAGGCTCAAGCACCTTATGAAGTACCCTTTGAGCAGTAGAGGAGTGCTGAACTCTCTAGTCTAGTGCTAACCACCACCTTAGCACTAGATTAAACTATCTACAATCAACAAATCAGCTACACATCAACAAGAATCATCAAAATGGCCTGAATTCATCACAAATGCTATGACTTGGACTAAAATCAATCAAACAGCTTCTATCTTCACTCAAAGTCATAGCATTTGTGATGAATTCAGGCCATTTTGATGATTCTTGTTGATGTGTAGCTGATTTGTTGATTGTAGATAGTTTAATCTAGTGCTAAGGTGGTGGTTAGCACCAGACTAGAGAGTTCAGCACTCCTCTACTTCTCAAAGGGTACTTCACAAGGTGCTTGAGCCTCTTGATTTTGATTCCACTGAATTGTCAAATGCATGCTTCATTTCTAGCTTAAATCCTTGTTGATTGTATGATAAAACTTGTTTAGCTTGGTTTTGATCTTATTCTAGTAAGTTTGTAGCTTAAGTGTTGCTTTTCTGCTTATTGATTTGATATTTGTTCTAGTTTATAGCTTAATACAGTCATTTTTAGCCTTGTTTCCTTAATTGAGTTCTAGTTGCTTTCATTGCTTGCTTATAGCTTTAATACATCTCATTTTGATCACTGATTTTAGTTTGCTATAGTTTTTCATCTAGCTTAAACTTGTGCTTAAAAAGTCTTCATAAAAATCTTCAAAAGTTCAGTTAATGAGTGTTTGGCATTAGCTTTTGTAAGATTTCAAAGTGTTGATCTTTGGCAAGTTGATGTTCATTTCCTGTCACATAGTCATTACAAAAGGTTTTAAGTCATTTTCAAGTCAAGTTTAAGGTCAAAAAGGCAAATGACAATATAAAAGTTTGGGTCTAATTTCAGTCAGTTTTGCTTATAAAAAGTTGTCAATTTCAATTGCTTGACATTTGTTTGATTCTTGATGAAATTCAACCAAACCAGTTCTCATTTGTAGGTCAATATATGAAGTTTCAAAGTCCATAAGATTTTTGTACAGTTTTCATTAAGCAAGTTGAAATAAGCAAAATTCTAGACTGATAAACAAAATGAAGTTTCTGAAAATGAAAACAGCTTTTTCAAATCTCTTAATCCACTTCATAAACTTAGCAATTTTCTTTCACAAAATCAATTAGTTAGTGTTGGTGGTTGATTTTTGAGATTTTCAGCTTTTTGAAAAAAAACTTGGTCAACGCTTGGTCAACATAAGCCAAATTTAGCTGAATTCAATTTCCAAGCTTATTAATGGATGATTTTTGATGAGAATTGATTTCCCGTTCATGTTTTAAGCTCATTAATCAGTTTTAGTACAAAAATCCAGTTGTGCATGTCTAGATTTTCTTAGTGCTTATTTTGTGCTTATTAGAAAGTGCTTATCAGCTTAATAGTCATTTTCAGCAAATTTCCTCTTACAGGTCTAGCTTATCTTCAATTCTAAGCATTTTGCAATTGGTTTGACTGAATTTGGTTGAGAAATAAGCTCAAACGAGCTTATTTGTTCTTGGAATCCGTTTTTGCTTAAAACTTTTCAGAAATTGCATTTTAGTCCCTAGTGTATTAAAATGGTTTTAATCCTGGCTAAACTTGATATTTTTTAGGGTTTTCTATAGCAGGTCCTTTAAGTTTGACTTTTGTTCAAAAATCAGTTAGCAAGTTTTGGAATTTGTTACAACTTGGTTAGTTTGTTACATTGTTTACATTTTTGATCTTTTTGGTTAAATGTTTTACCATTTCAGTCCTTGTACTTGTTAGATTTACACTTTGAGCATTTAATTTTAATAGAATTTACATATTCAGTCCTCTTAGTTGTAAAATTTACATTTTGAGTTTTACTTGAATAAAAACTTGGTATTTGCATGATGTTTTACATATAAGTAGATAATATTTTTCAATTTTGCAAGTCATTGTCTGAATTAGCAAATAGAATATCCAAAAAATATTATCAACCAAAAATAGTTAAAAACCCGATATTGTTAGGACTTTCAGTTAGCAAGAACTGAGAAAAACGAACTACATTATACACAATTTCAAATGATCTTCACTCAAAGTCAGTTATGATCAAGATTTGATCATAAGAAACTCAATTTAGCAACAAAAGTATCAATGGAAGCAGGATATGAACAGTAAAGATGATGAGAAGAATTGGCGGGAAAAGTAGAATTTGAATTTTATTAATGGAGATTTGTTACAAAGCTGTTAAAAAGGTTACTAACTAACAAACTAACTCAAGAGTGTGTCAAACTCTTGAGTAGTTTAGCTAAAAAGGAGAAATCGGTGAGAGGAAAAAGTAAATGTGTGTGTTTTCACACTTACAACTACACACAAAGAAATGAAGACTAAACAGCTATTTATAGACTTGAGAAGAAGATCAGTTGGGGTTGGTGACGTGTTGGGACTAATCCCAGGTCTCCACGTGTCCAAATTCTGCTTAATTGAATTTCCAGGTTATGAACATGAATTGGGGTTTCTTTGTAGAGTTGATTTCAGGTTGATTAGTTTTGACCATTGGATTCGTCTTGTAATTTTGAGCAATTTTGATGTTTATAACTTTTCATGAAATTGCCTCTAGCTCTAACCCGTTCCTGGAAATCTTGATAGTTTGAAGATGACACGTGTCAAGTTATAACTGGATGAAATAGACGCACACGGATCATACTGTTGTGATACGCTCATTTAATGAAGGCGGCTGTAGTGGATAATAAATGCTGTTATGTGGCAATCTATGTTATTATTTCTTTGGCTTCTCATTGGTCCACAGCTTATCACATGGATCACACTTGTATCAACTTTCCATAAATGGCAAAAATCACCCCTTGACTTTGGCAGATTGCATTTAAAGGCTAGCAGCTTCATTTCTTTGGCATTTTTAGTCCTTCAAACTTCATTCTTGAACAAAATTGGTCCTTTGACTGAGTTGACTTGAGAGTTGACCAAATTTGACTATGATCTTGACTTTTACAATATTTACACTATGGTCCTTCATCTTTGGCAGATTGTCAAGATAGGTCCTTGTACTTCAAAGTCTTGTCACTTTTGATCCTCTTTTGTCTTTTTCATCAAATTAAGCTTGATTATTTCTTGTTTGCTTGAAAATGCATCCTTTTACCTACACAAGTGTACACAAACACAAACATACCACATAACACTATTTTTACAAGATAAATTGGTATTTTGCTTCATGTTTTAGGGTTATTTGTTGATAAATTGATATGAGTTTTAGCTCATATCAATATGCTTGGAGCAACCAGAGTCCAAATACCAGAGAACAATTTGGACCACCTGTTTTCAATAACAACAGTAGACAATGCATTGGAAACTATTGGTTCCTGAGTGTTAGCAGATACAGATATAAGATTATCAGAATTGCTAACATGTTTGTGACCCTTAGATTTCCTTCGTTTTCTAATGTGAGTTTTAGCACTAACAGGTTTTACAGTTCCAACTTTCTTAGGTTTTGGATTATCCGCGGGCACTACAGTGGGAGTAGACCTATTTAAAGGGCACTTGTTGCCTACAGTAGTGTCGGTGTTCCTAGTTAAAGGACACGCTTGTGTTTTGGTAGCCTTGGTACTCCTAGTTAAAGTGCACGCTTTCTTCGCTGTAGTGGGAGTGATCCTAGTTAAAGGTCACGCATTTCCTACTATAGTGAAAGTTCTACCAGTGGGGCGCCACAACCAACCAACTTGGGTTAACATTTTCCCAGTCGGTTTCCATTCTAATCCATTTTTCCGGGCATGCATCTCATTCACATGGTCAATAAGGCAAGAATGATGACGACTAGAAAACATACATTCATTGCAATTCTAACATTTCAAATTAGAATTCACAGTAGGCTTAGAACGCTGCACATCCACAGAGCCTTTAGGTTTAGATACATGATTCTTTTTATTCAAAACAGAAATAACATTCCTAGGATGGGCTTCTACTTTCTTCTTCACTTGACTACCAGATGGGGGCAAGATCCTATCATTCTTCTTGTTTCTTTTAAGCTTAGATCATTGAGCCTTAGTAGTGGTGCTTACTCCTGTAGAAGGCAACACGGGAATATTAGAAGCTGGTTTTGATTCCGCCTTATCTTTAGTGACCAAAGTTTGAGATGGTTTAGTCCTAGGGCCCTTATTAAATGGTGTAACGGCTATAAGGTTCCTTTTGATTGCACTAGAGGACGATGCTGAGACAGTGGTTGTGTTATCCACAACATTCTTACCTTTTAGAGTACGAAGTGTTTCCTTTAACTCAGCCAAGACCAGATTCTTATCACAAATTTGTTCCCTCAAATCAGATATTTCCACTGACTTTCGATTCAATTGTTCAATCAATGATTGATTCTGTGCAGTGATATCAACATATGCGGGCTTTACTGAATCGAAGAGTTGTGTATTTTTCTGTTTTAAGTTATCAACTTTGGACAAAATCTTGGAAACTTGATTATCTAGATCAAGTTTAAAATTCTCAGCGGCCTCAATTACGTTCACATAGTTAAGCTCCTTAGATTTCTCTATTTCTATCGGCAAAGATTTAGCAACATTGTCACTTGGCTGACGTTGTTTTGATTGTACATTCAATAAAAAATTCTTTTCAAAGTTTGCATCATCGATATTAACACCTTTGAATGACGTTTCAAAGATTTCTTGAATAAATTGTTGCTTGCATTCAAGCGAAATACAATGTGTTTGAATCTCATCAAAACGTTTTGAAAGCGAAGCATATGAATCTTGAAGCTTTAAAAATTCAGCGTCAGATTCGTGACAAGTACTATCTACCACATTATCCACAGATTCAATATTATGCACAATAGAATCATTATCGACACTTTTATTCACACAGACAGAGACTATATCATGAGTCATCACTTACGTCAGAAGCTGATCATTTTGGCGTGAAACCCGTTCTATTTCAAGTAAACTGTTTTCATAATCATCATCCATTTCATTGAAAACACGTCTAACTTCTTCTATTTCCAAAAGCAAATCTTGATCAAGATTACTAAGACAAGCCTTATCATTCTTTACAACTGGAACAATTTCGTCTCGAAACGCAGCTCTAGTGTGCTCAAAGTTCCATTCACCTTCCGTTATGGCCGAAGCCGTCGTACGTTCCAAAATGACCTTGTCAAAATCGGCTAAGTGGTGGTGTACCACATTTAAGTTAACGGACGCCTTACTTACCGGTGGAATTAACTTCGTTAAATCCGTTTTGACAAGTGTAGGAGACGTACTAGGAGGGTTTTCATTTGACAAACTTTGGGGCACAAGAACTGTCAATTCAGTTAATTCCTTTTGTAAGCGAATGCGGGTCTTTTTAGACAATTGATCTTTGTTATATTGATCATAATCAATTGTATGGAATTTTGAAAGCATTTTAGAATGAGTTTCATCCGCAAGTGACTGTGTCTCCTCAGAACTACGAACAAAAGGTGCTTCTTTCGATTTGCCAATTATGGTCATATCATAAAGACACGGAATATATTTCTGAGCTTGTTTTGCATAACCGGGATTAGGTGGTAAATCTTGAAGACGTTTAAGTTCGAGTTCTTTAAATGATTTAGTTAAAAGATGAACCTTTTCTGTGGAAGCGTATTGTTTTAAAAGCTGTTGTTCTTTGAATTTAAGAAGTTTGGTAGCATTAATTTCCTATTCAAACTTTTTAGACTCGAGAGTTCGAAATCCATTTTAAGTTTCTGATAAACATTGACAACCGACTCTTTTGCTTATAATTCATTGGAAAGATTGGCTTTTAATGATTCTATTTCTTTCAAATGTTCAATCTTTTCAAAACGAAATTTGTCAAATTTAGAACATGTTATTTTCTCTGCTTGAGGAACCATTTCAAAAGTTTTGACCTTTTCTTTATGCAACGCAAGCTCAGCAGTTAGGGTGGAATTCATATATACGGATTGTCTGAGAGCCATATGCATTTGATCAATAATATGTTTAGGCATCATGACCAAATCATGTTGAGCATAAGATTCCATACCTGTCGTAGCATTTGGTTGAGGTTCACTCAAATGTGTAGGATTGGGTACCACATCATTTGAGTTACTAGTTCCCGAATGCTGTTCGAGATTGTCATTTTCATGCCCAACTTGATGTTGGTAATCATCAATATTATTAGATGTGGTTGGTACCTCACTGATGACATCAAAACCGTAGTGAGAGACATTAGCAACGAGAGCAGCTTGGGTAGAGTGAATGTCATTACAATCCGAATCATATGCGTCAAGATCATCTGCTTGATAAGCTGCATTAGAAGTGGAAACGACTGCAATGCCTTCAGTATCTGCTGCCCCTGGGTCTGCAAGAAATGCTAACTCCTCTAAATCCAAAATCTTCCCCTTAGACTGAGCATCAACCAAATACATCTTCTCATGAAACCATGCATCGTCCCTTCTCCTCTTCGGCTGAGTGCATTGCCTAGCCATATGACCTTGTCCTCGGCAATTATAGCAAGTCACAACCTTTTGAGGACCAATGGGGCTTCCATTTCCATTAGCTTGAGAATTCACAGCTTGAGCATTCACAGTCCTTGTAGGAGGTCCATGTGAATTTTGCCTTCCCTGAATAGGTTGCACTGTTACTTGACCATCTTCAACAGTAGCTTGTTGTCGAGGATTTGAAGAGGTGCGGAGCTGATTGTTTGTTGGTGGAAATCCTCTAGTTGCAACAAGTTTTGACAAGTAGGCGGTGAGATGGTTTAGTACATCAGCTGGCGTATCATTTGGAGTAAAGACCGGTGCTTGGATTGGTGGAAGTTCATTAGAGTAGAAAGCTTGTGCTGGTTGTGCTTCTATAGGAAAATATCCTTGCTGAGGAGTATAGCCCATTGGAGAAGTGTTGGCTTGTGATGGTGATGTCTGATATGGTGGTTGCTGTGGAAAAGATTGTTGATGAACACTTTGTTGATATGCTTGCTGTGGCATCATTGGTGGTTGATAAGATGGTTGCTGATAGGTGTGTGGTGGTGGCTGCTACAAGTATGATGGTTGTTGATAAGTATAAGCCATGTTTTGTTGAGAAGCATACATGGCAAGTGGATCATGAACTTGAGGTGTAGACAACCGAGCCTTAATCACATGGCATTCGTGTTGTTGAAGAAAAGCTTGAAGTTGATCCACATTGGTGTTATGCAAGTCCTTAGCGAATTTAACATCCGTCACGTACTTTTTCCATTCTGAAGGAAGAGTGTTCAAAAACTTGGTGTTCAATTGGAACGTAGGAATTTCCATGCCATAGATATTGAGCTCATTCAACAATAGGGTAAATCTCAGATAATAGTCATTGAGAGTCTCCCCTGGCACATAGGCAAACTTATCAAAAGTATCATAAAGTTTACACTCTCGTTCTTGTTTAGTTAACGAGGTGCCTTACATGAGAACACGAATTCTATCCCATAACTCTTTGGCAACTTTATGTTTGCTGACGAGTTTGTAGACATCTGGAGGAAGGGCTTGGAGAATGATGTTTGTAGCATACTTATCACATTTGTCTTGAATCTTCATATCTCTAGTCAATTCACCCGTTGTGCGAGGACGAGTAGTTGTACCTTCCATCACTGTACCATAATCTAATGGTCCATTGAGCACTGATGCCCAAATGAGATGTCCATTCTCTTTGTTCAACATGTAAAGTTCCATTCGGGAAGTCCAATCCTCGTACATAGACTTCTCCAACATTGGTGGACGATTATTCGTACCCGAGAGGATGGACTTATCCGTAAGAGATGTGTACTCCATTTCGATAAGTTAAGATTTACAAACGATGATCGAACAATGAGAGAAGTAAGTGTGTTTGTTGTTGTGAGTTGAAGTCGAGAAAAAATGTTAAAATGCCCTAAAATATGTTCTCAATAAACCAAAAATTCCAAGTCAAAATTACACACGATTGTTCGAAATTTTTTAAGGAATAATTTTTGGTTATCGGAATGTTGATCGGAATAAAGATCGGAAAGCTGTCGAAAAAAGCCTATCGGAATACCGTTGATCGGAATGTCCTATCGGAATACCCTTAATCAGAATACCCTAATCGGAATACCCTAATCGGAATACCCTTGTCGGAATAAACACTATCGGAATACCCTAATCGGAATACCCTTGTCGGAATAAACACTATCGGAATACCCTAATCGGAATACCCTAATCGGAATATCAAATCGGAATGTCCTTATAGGAATGCACCAAATCAGAATCCCTAAAACCCTATTCCGATTACACTGATCGGAATACTATAAACCCTTTTCCGGTGACCAGATCGGAATAAATCCCACTTTTCTCGGACAAAACTCATCCAATACGTGATTTTAAGCCAAAAAATGATCAAAACACCCAAAATTTTTGTGTTTTTAGCCAAAGTAACAATACCAAATCACTACCACAACTATGTAGATGATTTGTATCAAGAAAAAACCATAAAAAACACAAAAAAAAAATTGGTTCGTGTAAAATGGATCAAAATAGGCGTATGAATCAAGAACACAAACACATAAACAATACAATCATCCCATGGCTCTTGATACCATATGTAGGATATGTAAATCTTGCTTATGTTTTAGATAGAGAAAGAGATAGAGAGATGGTGAGAACACACACACTTAGAGAGAGAAAGTGAAAGAAAAACACTTTTCAACTATGTGTAAAATGAAGAACCACACACCCTCTCCATCTAAGGAGAGGGTTTATATACCCAAGCCTTTGTCATGGGCTTGGGCTTACATTTGGGCCGGCCTACACATGTTGTAGGCTAGGCTTGTTCTTGTTTGTTAAATAAAGATAATTAACTAAACTACGAGCTATTACATGGACTATTGTTGGAGTGACCTATCCTTCTTAATACGTAAAACGTATTTCCAACAATAAGTCTCATTTTCAAAACCGTTATAAAACCATGTTTATCGATCCTTCTTGTTGACTTAATTTTTTGACATCGATGTCTATTAGGAGGGTTTATTAATTCAATGGTCTTGGTTACACCGTTATGACTCTATTTTTAGACCTAAATCTCTATCATCGCATAAGTTAAAAATGTATCCTCGTCAAACATTCAATACAAAATAAAATATAAGAGATACAACTTAGAAAAATGGGAGGATAAGTACGTGATTAGGGCATATGAGTAGTGTTAGCATTACTAACCTATAATGACAATGATCTCGTTGCACGCTTAGCATGGAATTGGGGTGAAAATCGTGGATGATGAAATTATTTCTAACGAAGCATTCACGTGTTCTTGTTCTATGAACCTAAACGTCCCATTTTGTGATGAAAATCATACATTATGTCTAAAACACAAGTAGAAGTAATAGTAGTAGTGTAGCTAGTTTATCATTCAATAAAAGTGAATAAAAATGAATTTTGGAGGTGCTACGATACTTTATTCTAGCATTGCGTGAGGGCACGACAATGGTTTAGTATGGGGAGTGATGAGACTGCTTTTATACATAGTCTCATCGTTCAAAACGGGCTTAAAATGCATTAAATATCATCAAAGAGGACAAATATATGCTTGTGTTTGTTACATTTGTATTTTAGGTACGGATATTGAGAAAATGACAAAAGATCACAAGAAACAAGCAAAAACGAACACGAGAAACGAAGCCATACAATGGACGAAGCCATACAATGAACGAAGCCCTAATGAAGTTTTTCCAAGAAAAACCCTTGAAGAATTGAAGATTATACAATAAGGGTCCTCCAATATTGAAAAATTGACACTTTAAACCCTTGTATATTCATAATTACAAGTTTGGTCCTTAAAGTTTGTCAAATTTACAAAAAGGGCCCTCCACTTTGAAGAATTGGCAAAAATGGTCCCTCATAAATCAAGACTTGTCAATATTAGTCCTCTAAAAAGTCAATCATACGAGTCAAGACCATAATCTTTGAAGAAAATGCCAAAACAGCCCTTCAAGAATCATGAATTGGCAAGAAATACCCCTGAAAATACTTTGGAAAAGTATTTGGGACAAAAGTGTGAAAACCAAAACTTGGTTATAAAGGAAATTCGGATTTTGTTTGTTTAAAGCTGAAATGAAAAGAGAAAGAAAGGCTGAGAGGAAAAGTTTCCAAGACATAATACTTACCTAGGCCAGTGAGGGCTTGACACGTGCCCCACTAACACTCTCCACCAATGAGAACCCTCCCTTTTTACACCTCACCGTCCCACTCAACTTTATTAAACTAATCATAACTGATTAGTTAAATTGGCGCCTAACATACCTTTTAAACCCAAATTCAGATAAAACTTAGCACTATTCACCTCAAGAACAAAAATTTGGCATTTGCTTAATCCATGAAATTAACCCTCCATAACCTCCAGATTTAAGATTAAGGTGGCCATAATTAAAACCCAACCTCTAACTTTGCCACCTCATCATCTCCAAGCTCACATGTTGGACCTCTCACACACGTTTTATGAAGAAGATGCCAAAATAAGCCAGTCATCTAACGCCCAAGATTCTTGCTTCAAACTTAAGCTCATTATGAGCCTTAGATCAAATTTCAACCTTATACAACTCACACAAACAGCCAAAGAAACTACACACGATTCCAAGGTTTTAAAAATCTGCAAGGGCAAATTGGGGACTTCACCAGCTTAGGGTTTACGTTTTTATGCTTCCTTGGCTTAGTTTGTAGCCTATATAAAGGCATTAGGTCATTAAATTGTAGTTGCTCTTGGTTTTCTATTTGGTCAACATTCTGTAAATCCTCCATCATTATTAATGAATTGTGTTTGAATTGTGTGACGAATTCCAAGTGCCAACCTTTTTAGTTATTTGTTAATGATATATGATTGTGCTTGTTAAGTCTTAAAACTTGTTTCAAACTTTATGCAAGAAATTGCTCAAAGTTCAAAATCTTGATATTTTGCTAAGTCTTTGGTACATCTTTGCAATTTTTGGATTACAAGTGATCTAAACACCCTAATAAGGGGCTTATCAAGGTGTTGGGAGCTTGTGGTTTGGGGATAATCAAAGAGTGGGTACAAAGGTTGCATTAATCAAGCTTTTTCACTTTTCTGTTTTTCATATTTTGTGTTCTAACCTTGTTGATTCTTTATCAGCCTTGTTATGGAAGCTTGTGCCTTGTTTTGCTAGGCACATCAGCTCAAAAATTCATGAGTGTGGATGTACATTCATGAGGTTTGAGTCCTTGAACCCAAAATCTGTCAAAATACTTGATTTTTGTGATTTTGTGTTCTGCTATTGTTCTTGTTGTTTTTGTGGCTTAAACGTGCTTCATACTGAATAATAAAGTTGTTATTGTGTTTGATTGGGCTTGAGTAACACTGAATCAAACTTTTTCTTTGTTAATCTTGGATTGAAAAAAGTTAAGGGGTGTTTGGGTTAACCTGTTTAAGATCACAAAGTGTTTTTGAGTTATTTTTTGTTGGTTATTTGAGTTGGTATCTGATATATGCTTGGTTGAGTGCTCATTACTGTAAGTTATTGGCTTTTAAACATCAAAATCTTGATCGTGCTATAAAAGTTGGAAATCTGCTTGTTTTGACCTAATATTTTGGAAACACTTAGTTTGTATGCATGCTTAGGGATAACAAGTGATTAAACATTCTTATTATAACATGTTAAGAAGATTTGAGTGTTTGAAAGTGGATTTGTGGTCAAGTATATCAGCAAAGTATCAAAACTGCATGTTCTTTGTTCATCAGTAACATTTTTGAGCTTGAATCTTGATCTAGGCCTTGAACCATTGCATGAAACTTGTTGATTTATGTTTATTTGAATTATTTATAGCTTGTGTATGCATTTGGTGAAGTTTGGCTGGCTTAATCTTACTAAAAGTGCTTATTGATTAAAAACTGCTTATTGTTCATGTCTGGCACTAGTATGGTGATCTTTTGATTAAACTGTATTAATTGGTTGGTTGAATTTGTGATATTGTTGTTGTTATTAACTCCTTGTGATTCACTGATCACTTAGATTCCTTGTTTGTAACCTGAATCCAACAAAAAGTCACTAAAGACATAAAGTCAAATTGGTCAAGCAGTGGGAACTCATTTCCCCTGCTACTAGCCACTCCTAGTGTAATTTATCAAACAACTTATTCATAAGACATTTTGGCTTATCCAGACTTGCAACAACTTATTTTTTTTATAGATCTTCCTTATTTGACCCATTGATTTTAACTAGAGCATATTATGGTTTGACTTTAAGCTTTGACTAGAAAACCAATCAAGTTGACTTTTACATAAGTGCTTATTTGCTTATTCTGGCTTATTGAGTGTGCTTATTGGACAAATTTTTGATTATTATGCTTAATTAAATCATTTAAAACCTTTTGCAACTTGAATCAGCACTTGAGGTAGCCTAGAACTCAAAAAAGACTATTTTGTCATTTTGTGAAGAGAGCTTTTGCTTATTTCAGGCTTATTTCTTGGGCTTTTTCAAAATTTCTTTTTACAATCTCTTTGGTAACTCAAAAGAAGCTTGTGTATCAAATTGAGCTTATGGCATTAGCTTATGGCTTAATGGGCCAAAAAGGCCATTAAGAATAAGCTGTTGACTTATTAAGCTATGATAAGCACATTTTCAGCTTTTAGGCCTTCAGAGTTTTGTTCTTAAAATCAAATTTTAAGTCAGATAGGAAGTTTTGGGCTTATTTGGTTGACTTTTTCTTATTGGGCCTAATTTCAGCCCATTAAGGGACTGTTTTGTCATTTAGCCCATTTAAGGCCCAATAGGGGTAGTTTGGTAATTTCAAGTTCATTTCTATTTTACTTAGGTTAAAATAAACTAATTTGCAACTTTTTAGAATTTTTTATAAATTTTGGATTTTTAATATTATTTTATTATTATTTTATTATTAAGAATTAAAATTTAGATTTTTGCAAGTTTTTCATTTTTCCAAGTTGAAATACATTAAGTTAGGAATTTTAAAAATTTTAGATTAATTTTATTGTCATTAGATTAATTATTAGAATTATTTTAATTTTTAATAGTTTTTAATTATTTTAAATAGTTTTAATTAATTTAAAAATTTTCAAAAATAGTTTTAAATTTAGTTAAGGTATTTTTAGAGGTTTACAAGTTAAAAAATCTCATTTTGGGCTTTTTGTTAATTAAATTGATTTTTTGGGCTTTGATTAGCATTAAAAACTAATATTTAATTAAATAAAAGGTTTGAGTGATTTTTGAATTTTTAAAACTCTAATTACATTTTTGTGGATTTATAGGAATTTTCTAGGAATTTTTAGGGTAATTTTTAGATTTGGTCATTTTTTACGATTTTACATGCACGACTTATCGTCTTAGTTTAATTCATAATCGTAACCGTCATTCTTTTCTAATATCTTTTCTATTTTTTTAATCAATATAATCACAAACACTTAATCATATCTTTACACAACACACTAGCCTCCTTAAGAACGATCCCCACATTGGGTCAATACTTGTGGTTTTCCTAAACCGACACTTAATACTTGCCACTTTTACGCTCTTTTCCTAAAGAGTAGTAAAACCAATACATCAAGGGTCTACTTCGAGCAACAGATTATTGAAGAGAACTAATGATATCCAGGATATGATTGAACCAGTTAAGGTAAGCCTAAAAAGGGTTCGTACTGCACTTTCTGAAATGAAGACCAAGCATCCAGCTGCTGATTGGGAGGAGTCTAAAGCTTTTACGGATTCAAAGAAGAGGTTAGAGTTGAAGCTTTTTCGTTTGAACAAGATTGTCCAGGAACAACTTGAAGGTGTCGATGAGGTGAAAGCTTGGTCCACTTCAATGGAAATAGTTCCACCAGAAGAAGAAAATGTTTGATGATTGTTGTGCATGGGCACATATGTTTTTGTTGTTTTTGACCATCAATATGCAGTTTGGGTATGTCGTGTCTAATCTAGTTATTTTGTTTAAGTTAATGTACTATGTACCCATGTTTTGTTTAACTGCATATGTAATATGGTGGTCTAATGATAATGTAATGACATTTATGTTTAATTTGGTTGAATGTTTAATGTCTGCTATTGTGTTTATCTGAATTGGTTATTACATCTTAAATTGATCTTTAACTTATAGTTATGCTTAATATCAGTATCTGTTGTAATTTTTGTGGGTTAAGATAGCAGCATGTGCTGTGTGTATGAAATTAAAGAAGGTACATGAACTGATTTAAGTATGAATATGAGCAAAAACTTGACAAGTATAACAAAATTCTATATTATAGATTATGCAAACTTCTTGAAGACACAAATTTATACTCTTGTAGAGACAAATTTATACTCTTTATTTCAATAGCTATATATACATAGTGCACTTCAGCAATGAGCATATTTTTGCAATACATGCTAATCACAAAATTTATGAATAAAGACTGAAATTAAAACAAACTATAACCTATTGTAACTAAACCCTAGGTGTGCAGGCAATAGGAGGTTTAAATCATGTTGTCAATAAGCTTAAAAATACGGTCCCAAACACCGCATATATGGAGCAGGATATCAAATTTACAAAGGAATAATGAACTTTAAGAAATTTCAAGGCATGCAACCAACCTGAAATATAAAGGTGAGCAACAAAAGACTTAAATAAGCTGGGTAATCAATAAAATAAGCATTCACAAGCCAAATCACTAGTGGAGTTGAAAGTTATACCTAGGCTGATGTACATCCACACCAGCCTTGCAAACTGATGCAATAGCTATATATACATTGTGTAGTTCAGTAATTGCAACTCAAATCACAAAATTGAACACTATAGTCGAACACAAACTTCACAATTATGACGGAATTCACTATGACATATTATGAAAAATTATATGGACACTGCAACCACAAATATAGAGTAAAAACACTATGTAGTATGTCACTAGCTATATAAACAGATATGCAACGCAACTCACCAATTTGAACACTCTTTTTTGAACACAAAGTTTCACTAGTATGATAGAATTCAGTATGACAGATTATGAAAATTTACATGTAATTAGCTATATCAGCAGGACACAATTGAAATCTAAATTTCATAAAAACATAATTAAAAGAACCACTGAATGTTAAAAGAAAATTTATATTCAAATAAAAGAGATTACAAGTGTTTTTGCAGCAAAAATAAAAGATTAAATGTGTGATATGCACACAAACATAAATACTTAAACAAATACTAGAATTCAGATATTCCTATCCTCTAAAAGAGCAAGTTAAATACGATAAAAAGGCCGATTGTGCCAACTTAAACATGACAGGCTTCACTTGGTTTTTCGTATGACAACTCCTTCACCGTCGGCTCGATAGTAGTCACTGTGTGAATCATCACCTACATGTACACCTGGCAAAGTGTTATCATTGTTCTTGTGAATGACTATACTAAATTCCTCATCGACTTCGTCAGATATATCTTTGTAATTCTTGCTAGGTGTCCTGAAGACAATAGACATATTTTTTGTAGCTGGTCTTGGACATAAAACACTTGTCCTGCTTGTGGGCCAAATATGAACGGATCAAACTTGTGGCCTAAGTTATTCAGGTCTACCGATGTATAACCAAGAACCTTATCTTTTTTACGGCTTTATTCTTGTGATTAACCCAATCGCACTTCAAAAGAGGAATTCTCTTGAAACGGTAATCTAGTACCCATATCTCTTGTAAAACCCCATAATAAAATAGTTTTTTTTGTTTCAACTTCTTTGGATATATGAGATCTTCTACCTCAACACAAACCCCACTGTTCTGGTGAACTTTGCCATAATTTTTTTTTGTACAAAATGTATATCCATTGATGTTATATGCATCGTATTTCACTACGGTGGCGCGTGGTCCAAATGATATCCACCTAACATTATCTGATACGCTATCTTTTGATATTGCTAACTCTCTCAAAATCTAATTTTCAACAGCTAAAGAATAGTGTTTTAGATAAAGAAATGGTGTGCTGGACCTCTACCTAGCTAATGATAACGCTTCTAATTGCTACTAAGAGTTGGAGATGGCCTCATTACGTTGTAAGTGCTTATTTATTATACTCTACTACTAGTATTGGTTTTTGAGATGTTAAGTTAACTAATATTAGCAACAAACAAACAATTATAAACATCATACAAGTAATTACCTCACCATGTAACCACTTAGCAAAAGTTTTACAATGCTCAACCTCTAGCAATGCTATTCGTTTACCCGGGTTATTTTTTTCAAATAATTCTTGTGTCGCCTGAAACGAAATAGTGTATTTGATGTTTTTTGTTTTTAGTATATTTGTATCAATGAAATAGGCATGTGTTAGTAATACTTACTCGATATAGGGTAAAAGTTCGTTTGTATTTTATATTACATACAAATGAGCTTTTGCAAATAGTTCCCCATTCATTTCGAATGGCGTGCCGGCCGACAATGGCATTCCATCCTCATTTTCATTGGTTACATCTTTATCAGGTGACAAACCAACAGATTTCATTGTTTTATGATACTCGCTAAAAAACTCTATTATTTCTTCCGCAATGGTCTCCTCAGCAATGCATCCCTCTGGTCTGTTTCTGTTTCTAACATGGTTTTTAATAACCTTCATACATCTTTCAAATGGGTACATCCACCGAAAGCATATGGGACCACACAATCTTACCTCTCTAGTTAGGTGCACAGTCAAGTGTATCATAATATCAAAAAATGACGGAGGAAAGAACTTCGCAAGTAGGCACAGTGTTACAACTAGTTCTTGTTGCATCGCATCTAGTTCTTCCAATTTGATTTCTTTTCTACATATAGATTTAAAGGAAAAGCAAAACCTGATAATAGCATATCATGTGGGTGCTTCCATGATTGAACGTATTGCAATTAGTAAAAACTCTTGCATCAGCATGTGATAGTCATGTGACTTAAGGCCAATAAGCTTCCTTTCCTTTAGGTTGATCAAACTAGAAAATTTTGAACAATATCCCTGTGGTACTCTAAGGTTGGCTAACGTTTCACAAAATTTGTCTTTTTTAGCATTAGTTAACATGTAGTCTGCTGGAGGTAGTGTTGTTTTGTCTTCTTCTAGCCAAGCAAAAAGCTCGGGTTTAATACCCAAAGCTTCCATATCCAATCGTGCCTTCAATCCATCTTTCGTCTTCCTAGGAACATTTAGCAAAGTTCCAACAAAACTCTTCCCGACATTTTTTTCTACATGCATAAAGTCAATACAATGTGGAACAGGATTATGCCTCCAATACCTTAGCCTTCGATACCAAATGTTGAATTTCATTCAATACGATTCAGTAGGTTGGCTTGAACTACCCTTGTCTTATGTTGCTTTTCTTTTTTCTTTTGAATTTTCCCACCTCTGCCTCTTGTATCTTCCTGGTTTCCTGATGTGTTATTGTTAGTTTTTTTTTACTTTTCCCCACTTATTTTGAATATGCTGAACTTCGTTGTATATTTCTTCCCCTGTCTTTGGTACTAGAGCACGTGCAAGTACTTGTTGTCCATTAAACGATTTCCTTTGCTTTCTGAATGAATGGGTGTATGGTAGAAATCGGCTGTGACCAACATAAATTTGCTTGGCTGAAGCCTAAACTCTTACACAATGTGTATCTTTCCCACATACTACGCAACCATTGAATCCACTGTACGGGCAGCCACATAATGTACCCAGTGCTGGGTAATCATTTATCATCCATAACAAAACGGAACGAAGCTTAAATTTCTATTTCGTTGACGCATCAAATGTATCAGCACTATCTTCAAATAAGGTATACAGATCCTCAACTAACGATTCTAAGAAAACATCAATATCATTCGTCGGGTATCCCGATATAAGGGTCGAAAGCATGATAAACTTTCGTTTCATACACAACCATGGAGGAAGGTTGTATATGACACATAAAACTGGCCATACACTATGATGCCTATTACCTGAGTTGACGTCAAACCCATCAGCCGATATTCCCATCCGTATATTTCTTGGATCTTCTACAATTTGGGGGAATACTCATCTATGGTACGCCATGTCTGTGAATCTACATGGTGACGTAAAACACCATATGTTATTGATGAGATGGCATTTATACATGATCTCATCGTTCTTTTCGGGCTTTAAATGCATTAAAATATCATAAAATACCATATATATGCTTGTGTTTGTTTACTTGTGTGTTTTAGGTATGGATATCGTGAAAAAGACAAAAGATCACAAGATACAAGGAAAAACGAACACGAGAAACGAAGCTGTACAATGAACCGGGCCCTAATCATGAAAAGATCAACAAATACCCTTGAAGACTTGAAGACATACAAGATTGATCATCCAAGAATGAAGAAATGACACTTAAAACCCTTGTATATTGATAAGTACAAGTTTGGTCCCTTAAGTTTGTCAAATTTGCAAAAAGGTCCTTCAAGATTGAAGAAATGGCAAGAATAGTCCCTCAACAATTCAAAATTGCCAACATTAGTCCCTCATAAAGTGGAAAACTCATTGAAGACCTTTGAAGATCAACAAAGTTCAAAATCAGCCCTTGAAAATATTCCAAAAGGACAAAAATTACCCTTGAAACATCTTTGTGGAAAGTTTGTGCCAAAATTGTCAAAAGGTGAAACTTGTTTACAAAGGGTTTACGTTTTTAGGGCTTGAAAACATTGTATGCCACAAAATCCAAAAGCCAAGGACCAGAAGTGTCAAGTGGGAAAGATTTAAAAAGAAAAAGGCGGTTAACACTTAACTTCCCCCTTTTTAGGATCAAAAGGGTAACTGTTCATCATTCTTACCCACCCAGAAATTACCCCGACCTTCCCTTGGGTAAAATCCAATTAAACCCACACACACTCTATTCACACATGCCAAAACTAATCCCACTCACAAAATACCCAATCCCACGTGTGTACTCAAAAACCCCAAATACCCCATCCACCAATCAGCAAATTCCTTGGACACCAAGACTTGTGACGTGTCCCATTTGAACGACCAAGATCAAATGCTTGCTCACAACGCAAATTTAAACATCCAGGATCAAATGAGGACAGCTCATCACCAAATTCGTCTAGAAACCTTTGAGGGCATTTTAGAGATTTTCTGTATTAGGGTTTTGAGTTTTTAGCATTCTAGTATCTTCTTTTATCACTATAAAAGGAGCTCACAGGTTGTGTGAAGCCCTTTGTTCCAGTTTTCCTTTCAAATTTTTGTAATTCCTTTTATTGAAAATAAAAAGTTGTGTTTTTGTTTATGAGCAATATAATTCCTTTTTTATGTTTTTCTAAAGTTGGTATAAGTTGGAAAGGAAAGCTGAGTTCCATTTGTGTTTGGTGATAGAAATTTTGAGATTTTCAAAATATTTTCAAAATTTGAGATTTTGAGAGATTTTGGTAAAATCTGCTCAAAAGGTTTTTGTGTTAGAATTCATGTTTATTGGTGATTAAAGTAATATAGAAACGTTTTAGAGAGTTTTTGGAAGTTTTTGAAAAGGTTTTAAGAGAAAAGAAAAGAGAAACAGATTATATCATATATTGTATTGTTTTGTCCTTTTTTCTTGATTTTGATTTAAACAGGGAAGAAGAGTGTTGTTGATTAAGTCTGCACCAACCCGGGTTGGTTTGGAGGTGGATTCAACATCCACTAGGACCCTTGGATGTAAGGGTCCTAAGGTAATTCTTCTTTTCTCTTTCAAATTTCAGAAAAAGTATAAGTTTCATGTGATTTTGTTGATTGTATGCTATAAGTGTGTTTACATGGTTTGAATTGTGTTCTTGTGGTGTAATAAGCATATTAGAATAGCATTGAACCAGTTTTGTTAAGTTGTGTAAGGTTTTGAGTTGTTTAAAACGTTTTTCAAAAAGTTTAACTAGTGTTTGGCAACACAGTTTAGCAGGGTATTGTCTTTGATTTGTGTTGTTTAAAAGTGTTAGATTGTTTTAAATTGGCTAAGATAGGTTTTTAGTTAGTTTGTAGTAAGATTTGAGCAAATTTGGAGTTAGTTTGGTGAGTTTTAAAAGAAAAGTATTGCCAAAATCTGCATGTTATCATTTCTGCTTGATCTAGACAGGAATTTGTGCTTGATTCTTTGATATTTGCTAAGTAACAGGTTGATTTTAGGTTTGTTTTGTTTTGTATGCCCTCTTGTGAGATTGTGTGCATAATTTGGTAGCCTAAAGTTCATTAAGGAGCTAGTTAGAAGCAAATAAGCCCACTGGTCTAGCTAAATTACCACAGAAACTGCATAGGGTCTTTAAGTGCTTTGGATTTGATTATTTGGCATGCTAATTGTTCTTTGTTGCTTGTCTTGACTTCTTGAGCTCAAAGGAGCTCAAGAGTGCCCTGTTGCATCCAAAAATAAGCATCAAATAAGCTCAAGCCAAGCTCATCTTGGCTACAATCCTAAAGCAAAACACAAGACCAAACCTGCTTGTGTTAATTTTCAGTCTGTCACGTTTTGATATCTCATTTGGATTAATCCTGTGCTAAAAAGAAAGTGGAATTGGATTATAAGCTTACAAGGTCTGTGATTGGTTTGGTATAAGTTAAAAAAAAAAAAGTAAAAAAAAAAAAAAGTGAAAAAAGGGGTTTTATATACTCGAACCCACGACCTGCCGTTCACAACACCAACACCTTAACCATCCTGCCCTTGGGTCTTTTACTGACCAAGGTTGGATGGGTTAATCACTTAACCCGTTTTTCTTTTGTCTCTTTTTAAATAAGCCGTAGCCTTTGAGCTTATTTCCTGCTTATTTATTAAGCTATTTGGGTTCTTTTTATTTTTCTTAGATAAATATTAGGTTTGTTGATTTTTCAAAATTGGTTTTATATTTTTCCACTTATTAGTTTATTTATTAGAATTTATTTATTAGACGAATTTTATTAAATCATTAAAAAATACCAAAAATAATTTTTATTTTTAGGAAAAATAGTTTTTAGGTCTTATTTAATATATTTGAGGTTTACATTTAATTTTGGTTTCAAAAACTTTTATTTTGAATTTTATAATATTTTAAGGTTTTTTATAAACTTTAAACATTTTTATAAAATTATTAAAAAAGGTTTAGGAGCTATAATTTGTGTTTTTCTCTTAATTATATTATTTAGGATTTTTAGAAAATTTTTAGAATTAATTTTAGAAACTTTTATTTTTTAGTATTATTTTAATAATATTTTATTAATTAATTTTCAAAATTTTATTTTTCTTTCTTTTTCATTTTTCTTATATTCTTTAGCAATAATTAGGATCATTTCCATTTTTAGAATAATTTTTAAGCTTTTAGATTTATTTTTATAATTATTTTAAGTTTAATTAGGTTTTAATCACTTTTAATCATTTTTAGAGTTTTAAAAATAGTTTTAATAGGTTTTAATTTTTAGAAAAATACTTTTTAGTCTTCTAATAATATAAGTTAAGTGATTATTCAATAAAATCATATTTTAGACTTTTGAATTAGTTAAATTTAATTTTAGGGTTTTAATTAGCATTTAAAATTAATTATTTAATTAATAAAAGGTTTTAAAATATCTTTGTTGGATTTTTATCTTTATTTATATTATTATTGACTTGTTTTAGTCTTTTTATCTTTTCTTGATATTTTGTTTTTGGTTTTAATAATTTTTAATTTTTGTGGTTTTTCTACGGCTTTACGCTTACGTTTTTACGTCATAGTGTAATTTTCACGAAACCGTCATTCCATCTCATCAATATTAATCTCAAAGAAATACAAATTAGAACACACACATATACCTCCTCGAGAACGAACTCACTTTTAGGGTCATTCACACACGGTTTTCCTAAATCGTCGTGCACGCTTACCCTATTTACGTTCTTTTTCCTAAAAGACGTATTTCTACAACTATCAGTTATCCTCCTTGTTGCGTGCCATCTCAGGTTTTCTTCAATACTTGGTATCTTAAAGAATCGTTTTAGTCTTGGTATATTTGGGAATTACCACATCACTTTGGCTGGAATGTTTTCATAAACTTTCTTTGTCTTATTGTCGACCTTCTATCTTGTTGTCCCACATGTTGAGCAAGCAGTCAATTTTGAGTTAGTTTTCCAGTAAATCATGTAGTTGTTGATACATACATGTATCTTTTCGTATCCTGGTCCCATCAGTCGCATTATTTTTTGGCCTGATACGTTCTTTCAACTAGTTCGTTACCTACAAGTAGCATCTTTTTAAACAAACCAAGTAATTCAGTAAAGAACTTATCACAAACTCCATACTTACCCTTCAAGTTGAGAAGTTGAACTATTGCAGACAACTTTGTGAAGTCGAGACATCCTTCATAAAGTGGCTTCTCCGCGTCTACTACTAGTTGTTGAAACTTGGTAATGTCATCCTCATCAAAATCATCTTTTGTAGCGTTAACCATCTCTACTGTTGTTGGGCCATATGTTGGAATTTCTGAACCAGCATCTGTGTCGACATCCGTGTTGTCAACATACTCTGTTGTATCATCAACTAATACTTGGGCATTTGATGATTGCTAGTCCTTTTCTCCATGTTTTATCCATTTTATGTACTTTGGATTAAACCCATGTCTGAATAAATGGAATCCTACTGATTCCACTGTACCCTCTATGTGGTTTAAGCAGCTGTTATAGGAACATAGAATTTTAAGCGGTCCATTATGCCTTTCTGGGTGGCGGTTAATCTCCTCGTGCGCTTTTTTGCCATATTCAATAAACGCTTCTAAAGCCCTAAAAATTAAACGATCAAAACTTTTTCAAACCTTTGAATTAATTAATATTTAATTTTTTAATGCTAATTAAAGCCCTAAAAATCAAATAAATTAATAAAAATCCCAAATAAAGATTTTTCTTCTTGTAAAACTAAGAAATAACTTAATAAAACTAAAATGTATTTTTTCAAATTTTTAAACCTATTAAATCACTTAAAAATAATTAAAAACTAAAATTAAATATTAAAATAATACTAAAAATAAAAAATTTATAAAAAATTCTAAAAACTTGCAAACTAGTTTATTTTAACCTAAATAATCAGAAAATGAAATTTAAATTACCAAAATACCCCTATTGGGCCCCCAAATTAAACCAAAAACAGTCCAAAATTATTGGGCTTTTCAGCCCAAAAACCAAAGTGTCCAAAAGCTCTGAAAAAGCCCAGTCTAATTCAAAGTTTTGCTTTTAAACACATAATTCTAAAGGCCCAAAAGCTGAAAATGTGCTTATCACAGATTAACAATCAATAAGCGTATCCTTATTGGGCTAATAAGCCCATTAAGCAATAAGTTGATGCCATAAGCTCTACTTAAACACACAACCTTCTTATTAGATTCTAAACCTTTTTGCAAAAAGAAATTCTGAAAAAGCCCAAGTAATAAGCCAGAAACTTGAAAAAAAAAATTTCACAAAAAGTTAAAATAGTCGGGTTTGAGTTCTAGAGGTTTTTAAAAGCTGATTCTTTTTGAAAAAGCTCACAAATAACTTAACTAAGAATAATCAACAAGAAAAATCCCAAAATCCAAGTGAAATAAGCTATAGAAGCAAATAAGCAAACTGAAAAATCCAAATAAGTTGGTTTTCTAGCAAAACCTTAACCAAATAAGCTGAAACTTCCAGAATTGGTATAAAGCTGAGAAAAATGACACCTATTACAAAAGCCAAGTTGTTGCATGTACCAAAAGCAGAATAGAAAAATAAGCCAATATGAGCTATTTGACAAAAAGTCAAAGTGCACCAAATTTTACCAAACTTCCATAACTTGTTTATGAGCTTGTTTTATGCCATTTTTGTGAAGGATTCAAGGATGAATCCTTTGAATCAAGCTAGTCAGTTGGCTAACTTGAATTTAGTTTTGGAAAATATAAGCCAATAAGCTAGTTAGCTTATCAGCCTTGCAATTAAGCAACAAGTACTGAAAACACTTCCACAAGCAGCCAATGAACAAGTATCAAGCAACAATATAGCAGAGCAAACACTAGATAATCAAATGCAAGGTAAAATAGGAATGGTCAAGTTGTTGATGCAAATGACCACTTCAGCCAACTTCTATAAGCTATAAGTTTCACAATAAGCCACCAAATTGCACAAACAAATATTGTAGAGATGCACACCAACTAGGACTAATCCCAAACCAAATTACAACCCTTAATTCCAACTTATGAAAAAGTTATGCCTTCTGATGTGTTTGACCAAAAACAAACCAATTTTTGAAGATTTATGATAACTTTGCAAAACCAATTACAAACCTTATGAAACTTAACCAGCTATCAAAACTTACTCAAAAACACTTGATGAGTGAAAACAACCCCAAAGAACCAAGGGCACAAGGCAACAAGGCCTTTTGATCCAAAAAATCCCAAACAGACTTGTTTTAGTACTTTTTCAAAGAAAATTTTTAATTTTCCAAATAACCTATTGATTTTATAGCCTAAATATCTCAACTAGGTGACAACTAACAGGTTTAAACAATAAAACAACTAACACAAACATTAGAACTCAAAATCACATAGCCACTTAACATAACAGATTTTAACCAAAAATTTTGAAAGAGAAAAGTAAAGGAGAGTAAACCTCCTTCCCTTTACTTCCTAGGGAAGGTCAGCAATGCTCCTTGGACCTTGTTCAACAACTAGAACAAGACCAAGGTCCTTGAATAAAGGAGAAGGTCTGTTGATGGTTCAACAGCTGAACCTAGACCTTCTATGAATGGATCTTCAACACAAGTGAGCAAATAGCCTCACCAAAGGATTAAAACCCTTCACAAGCTTGGTGTCAACAAGCTTGCAAGAGCTTATGGATTTTGGTTAGGGGTTAGTACAAGAAATAATCGAATTAGGGGGATCTATCACTAGCAGGGGGATTAACCACCTTTCAAAAGCTTATAAAAACATTTCCACTTAAGATCTAGCTTAACCACTCAAACACTAAGGATTTGAGAGGCCAAATAACAGATCTAAACACCTAGAATCCAAGGGCTTCAACTAGTAAAGCCTTGAATCACTAGATCAAAACTGCTTTAAAACACTTTTTCAAAAACTTGAAAAACTTTAAAACTAAAGAAAACTCAAACGTGGCCAACACAAACCACCAAAACACATGTAAAATGATTATGGAACTCAGATTCAAGCATCTAACACCAACTTCGTTCAATATAACAGGAATTACAATTGCAAAACGAAAAATACACAAACTTTATATTGATATGAAAGGTATTACACTAGAATGCCTAGAAAATGGAACAAAGGGGCTCTCACAGGCTGAGATCTCCTTTTATAGAGCTAATAGACTATTCTAGAAAGCTGAAAATGTTGGGAATAAATATAAGTGTATTAGTTACCCCTGCTAGTTGGTTAGAGTTTCCCCTGCTAGAGTAAGTTCCCCTGCTAAATAACAAAGGCAGGGGGATTGGTTCCCCTGCTGAAGTCAAAGACCCTGCTGCTAGAGATAAACTTGGAATAGATTATAACGCGTTTGAGTTACTACTCCGAGATACTTTCCAAGTTTGTTAGTAGTGATCTTGTACGTGAGTCCTTGTACTATAAAAGGACTCACTAGGTTATCATGCAATGTGTGTCTTTCTCTGTTGTCTTTCATTTCATACTTTAAGTTTTTTTGTAACCCTAATACCATTATTGGGTATTCGTATATCTTTGATATATTAAAGTTTAACGTTTACTTTAACCATTTGTTCTTGTGCTAAACATTACATTCTGCATCTTGTTTAGTTACTTTGTATTGCAAAGTTTCTCTAGTGTTAGATTGAATCTATTCTCTCTATCACAACCCTTAAACAAGCTAAGGTTTAAGATCTAAGTTTGGGATCAACAAGTGGTATCAAATCTTGTTGAGAAACTTTAATGAAACCAAGAACAAAACATCTCACACAATCAACATCAACCATGTCTTCAGATTCTAATTCATCCTCAACCAACAAAAACACCCTCAAACTACCCATTCTGGATCCTGAAAACTTTAAACTATGGGAATTCAGAATTTAACAATACCTTAAGATGGAACACTATGTTCTATGGGAGATCATAGAATTTGGTGATCAATTTCCAAAGACTATACAAGTTGAAGATGGTGGTAAGGGAGAAGATAAAGGTGAAAGCTCCAAAGGTGAAGCCAAGAAGAAGTCTACTGCTCTTGCTGACAAGGAAATACTGGCAAGAAGGCATGATGTCAGGGCTCATAGTTCCTTGTTGTTGGCTCTACCTGATAGACATCAGCTAAGATTTAGAAAATTCAAAACAGCTAAGGAACTCTGGGAAGCAAAAGGCAAAACATTTAGAGGAAATGAAGCCACAAAGAAGAATAAAAATCAGATGCTTGATCAGTTTGCTTCTTTCAAAGCAATTGGTGATGAAACAATTCGTACTATCTATAATAGGCTTCAAGATCTGGTTGCTCAGTTGGAGTTCTTTGAGATAGAAGTGACCAGAGAACTGGTGAATACCAGGTTTCTTACTAGTCTTAATAAAGAATGGTTTGTCTACAAAGCTATTTGGTAGAATAGGGATGACATAGATGACAAAAACATTGATGACATATACAATAACTTGAAAGTTTTTGAGCCAGTGTTCAATGAGATGAAGTCATTAGGAACCATCCCCACCCATTCAAGTGGATCTAATGATTCCCCTGCTAACATGGCTTTCATATCTCACAGCAGTGGAATCTCCAAAGGTAGTGGAATCGAAGTTGGCCCTGCCACCCATTCCCCTGCTACTAGATCTAGATCATCTTATGATGAAGAAAGGCCTACAACATTCAGCCTTGACACTGGTTGTGCTTTCATAGCATCCCAAGGGCCACAAGGATCTTCAGTGTTACATGAAGACCTGAGTCAAATCAGTAAGCAATGACTAGAGGAGATGGACATCAAGTGGAACATGGCTCTACTTAGTATGAGAGCCAGCAGGTTTTACAAGAAGTATGGGAAGAAGATCTCTACCAATCCTTCTGATGTATCTGGATTTGATAAAACAAAGCTTGAATGCTACAACTGTGGCAAGAAAGGTCATTTTGCTAGGGAATGTAGAGGACCAAAGACTGGGAACATCTATAGGAAGGAAAGCATGTATGATGATTCTGGTGCTAAGGCTATGCTAGCCATGCAGGGGATAGATGGAGCAGGTGGATGGGATTGGAGTGCCATGACAGAGAGTGTTGAAAGAAATCAAGCCTTGGTTGCTGAGGAAAAAGAGGAAGATTTTGCTCTTATGGCCATGTCAAGCTCTAGCTTAGACAATGAGGTATATGACGATTCATATTGTACTAAAGCTTGTAGGAAAAATACTGAGTCATTAAATGATCAAATAAGAAAGATAAAAGTTGATTATATTAATTGTGACAATGACCTTGATAACTATAAATGTGCTTTAGAACAGCTAGAGTCCATCATAAGAGAATATAAACAAAGAGAATGTGATTATAGAGATCACATTGTAATTTTAGAGAGAGATGCTAAATAAAATAATGATTCCATTAAGGAATTAACTGCTGAACTAGAAGTTTTTAGATCTAATAAAAGGATAGATGAAGAAACTGTTGAAAAATTTGGAAAAGCTTCTAAAGATTTAACTAAAGCAGTTGAAATTGGACAGTCTCCTAGGGACAAAACAAGTTTTGGTGTTAAAAATGAGCATACTACCATACCACCACCTCCTGCTAATATTCATGCACCTTTTCCTAGAAAAGACTTTTCTTGGACTGGTCTCTCTTGTTTCAAGAAGCAGGAAGATATTGAATTTGATTTAAGGGCTTACATACCTAATAATTTTGAAACAAAAGAACCACTAGTGAAAACTAGTACTGTTAGGGACTTTGAAAAGGAACAGATTGCCTTAAAACAATGGAAAACTGATAACCCTGTTCTCTTTTCAAGAGAAAGACTTTTTGGAAGCGATTCTAGTTTTAAGAGTAGTTCACCCAAATCTAAAACAGGATCAAAGTCCTCTAAGTCCACTGTTAAATATGCTGGCATGCATTAGGACTGTTAGAGGTAATCAGAGAAATTGGAATGACCAAAAGTCTCATCAATTAGGAGAGGACTTTGTGATAAATACCAAACCTTGTTTTGCATGTGGCAGTTTTGATCACACTTATCAAGACTGTCAGGCACCAATGGAAGTGGTGGCTGCAAATCCTCTAATGGACATCAACCAAAAGCCATTCTTCTAAATGTAGGGCAAAATCCTTTACCCCTGCCAAGTATGTTGCCCCTGCTTTGAGAAACAAGGTATCTGATAAGTATGTTGTTCCTGCTCTAAGGAAGGTAAATGATGCATATCCCAAGACCAACCATTCCATGACCCACCCAGCACCTGAATAATGCATATAAATCTGTCTCTAGACCTTACCAACACATCCAAAGAGGCCAAAGCAAAAGATGGATTCCCTTTGCTAGACATAGGGATTCCCCTGCTAAGTCTGGGCTATCCCCTACTAGCAAAACTTTGCCCTCTAGAAACATGGGCAGATGGGGAAAAGCTGTGAAAGCCTCAACTCATTGGGTTTGGGTACCCATAAGGGGTACTCAGTCCAATGGTGTATCTCTAGTCTTTGATAAGCTATCCTATATTGATATACGAGGTAGATCCAAGTCTGTAATGGCTTGGGTCCCCAAGAAAAACTAATTTCTTTTTCTTTTTGCAGGTGACAAAGAAGACCAAGGATGATAAAGCATATTGGCATAGTGGATGCTCAAGGAGCATAACTGGACATAAATCTTGTTTGTCTAACTTTGTTCCGCTGCATGACAATGATGGTGTTTCCTTTGGAGATGGGCATGGAACAATCATAGGAAAAGGAACTATTGTCACCAATGGGATGACTTTTGACAACGTTTACTTGGTGAAAAAGCTCAAGTACAATCTCTTCAGTGTGTCAAAAATGACTGATAACAAGAATTTTGTCTTGTTTACAAATACTGAATGTCTGGTGTTAGGGAAGGAGTTTGTCTTACCACCCAACACTCCTATTGTACTCAGAACACCAAGACAAAAGAACATGTACACAATTGATCTCAAGGACATCTCTCTTCAAGACAATGAAACCTATTTCATTGCCAAAGCCTCAATTGATGAATGTAAGAAATGGCATAGAAGACTTGGTCATCTTAATTTTAAGAACATGAAAAAACTGGTAAAATATAATCTGGTTCATGGTCTTCCTTCCAAGTCCTTTGCCAATGATCATACTTGTGCTGCTTGTCTGAAAAGGAAGCAACATAGAGCATCTTGCAAATAAAAAACAAGTATGTCCACTGCCAAGCCATTGGAATTACTGTATATGGATCTTTTGGTCCTACTTCTGTGGCAAGCATAAGGAAGAAATGGACTGCCTAGTGATTACTGATGATTTTTCAAGGTTCACATGGACATTCTTTCTGTTTGAAAAGAGTGACACAGCAGATGTACTCATTGGGTTCATCAATCAGATTGAACTTTCCAAAAGTATGAGGGTAGTGACCATGAGATCAGACAATGGTGGTGAATTCAGAACTAAGAAACTGGACAATTTCTTCATAAACAAAGGAATAAAGAGGGAATTCAGTATAGCAAGAACGCCTCAACAAAATGGAGTTGCAGAAAGAAGGAATAGAACACTTATTAAAGCTGCAAGGACTATGCTATCTGATTCCAAGCTTCCAGTTATCTTTTGGGCTGAGGCTGTAGCCACTGCTTGTTATGTTCAAAATAGGGCCTTGGTGGCTAAGGCACACAACAAGACCCCTTATCAGTTGTTCAATGGAAGACCTCCTTTAATTGACTTCTTTAGACCATTTGGATGTCATGTGATCATTTTGAACAAAATTGACAATCTAGGCAAGTTCAGTGAAAAGGGGGATGATGGGTACTTTTTTGGTTATTCATTAAACAACAAGGGATATAGGGTCTTCAACAAGAAGACAAGCAAAGTGACAGAAAATCTTCATGTGAATTTTCTTGAAGACAAGCCTGAAGATGTAAAAACAGGTGCTGATTGGTTCTTTGATATTGAGGTTCTTTCAAAGTCTATGAATTATGTACCTGTTGCTTTTCAAAATACTAACATTTCAGGTACTAAAGAGCCAACTGGTGTGGAGAAGCCACCATTGAGGTATATGAATGTACCCTCACTGTTTCCCATTGAAGTTGATCCAAAAACAAGTGAAGAATATGATACATCTCAAAGGAAAGAACAGCCAATCTCTTCCCATGCTAAGTCAACTTCTGAAAGCAGTGGAATCTAGGATTCCCCTGCTAGATCAATTGCTTCCCATGCTACCAAGAATCCAACTGTCAATGATGTTAATGATGAAGAAAGTGAATCCCCAATCATTTCCTCATCTTCACCTATATCTGGTAGTCCCCTCATGTCCAGCAGTAGAAGCAGAATAATTAGGAGTGGAGGTCCAAGTTATTTAGAGCTGCATTCAGCTCATCAGCATCTATCTCTAGAGCCAAAGAAGATTTTTCAGGCTTTAAATGATCTAAGTTAGGTTGAAGCTATGCAAGAGGAGCTCTTATAGTTTGACATTCAAGAAGATTGGATTCTGGTAGATTGTCCAAAATGGGAAAGGCCTATTGGGAAAAAATGGGTGCTTAGAAACAAAAAGGATGAGAGGGGTATTGTAGTCAGAAACAAAGCAAGACTGGTGGCACAGGGATACACACAGGAAGAAGGCATTGATTATGAGGAAGTCTTTGCTCCAGTAGCCAGGATTGAAGCCATTAGATTGTTTCTGGCTTATGCTTCATTCATGGACTTCATAGTGTACCAAATGGATGTTAAGAGTGCCTTTTTTATATGGCACCATTGATGAAGAAGTCTATGTTATGCAACCTCCAGGGTTTGAAAACCCAGAACACCCAGACAAAGTGTACATGGTGAAGAAGGCTATGCATAGACTTCACCAAGCTCCCAGGGCCTGGTATGGAACTCTTTCTAAATATCTGGTGGATAATGGCTTCAACAGGGGTAAATTGACCAGACCCTGTTTATCAAGAAACAAAAAGGTGACTTTCTTTTGGTACAAGTCTATGTTGATGACATCATCTTTGGATCCACAAACTCTATGCTTAGCAAAGAGTTTGCCAAGTTGATGCAGGACAAATTTCAAATAAGTGCCATGGGTGAACTCAAATTCTTCTTAGAGTTACAAGTTTAGCAGAGGAAAGATGGGATATTCATCTCACAAGATAAATATGTGGCTGAAATTGTGAAGAAGTTTGGCATGTGTGAAGGAAAGAAAGTTTCCACTCCAATGGATAAGGATCATCGTTGGGGCAAAGATGGTCCTGGAAAGCTTATTGATGTCTGGAACTATAGATCTATGATTGGATCTCTCATGTACCTTATAGCTTCAACACCTGACATCAAGTTTGTAGTCTGTTTATGTGCAAGATACCAAGTGGCACCCACAGAGTGTCATCTATTTGCTGTGAAGAGAATTTTTAGGTATCTGAACTGTCATCCAACCTTAGGACTTTGGTATCCCAAGGAGTCACCATTTGAGCTGATATCCTACTCAGATAGTGATTATGCTGGTGACAACAATGATAGGAAGTCTACAACAGGTGGATGCCAATTCTTGGGGAGCAGGCTTATATCTTGGCAGTGTAAGAAGGAGACTATTATGGCCACATCCACAATTGAAGCTGAGTATGTAGCAGCTGCTGCATGCTGTGGTCAAGTTCTTTGGGTTCAGGACCAACTGCTTGATTATGGGTATAATTTTCTTAAAACAAAGATATTTATTGACAACAACAGCACCATTTAAATTATTAAGAATCCTGTGTTTCATAGCAAGACTAAACATATTGAAATAAGACATCATTTTATTAGAGATTTTTTTGAAAAAGGGTTGATTATCCTAGAGAAAATTAATACAGAACTTAATGTTGCTGATCTTTTGATAAAAGCTTTTGAAGTGGGGAGGTTTTAGTACTTGGTTGTAAGTATTGGGATGGTTTCTCCCTAAAAATTGATGTTTATTTTGTCTTTTATATCCAAGATTTCTTTATTGCTGTTGTTGTATATATGTTAGTCATTTTGTCCATCACTTTTCATTCTACTGCTTTTGAACAAAGATTCCCCTGCTGGGGTTCATTCCCCTGCTAAGAGTTCTTCTCTTAAGCTGGGTTTGTTCTTTTTAAAAGTGGTTATATGTGGTTTTAGACTAACAATGCAGAGATTCAAATGGTGCATGCTACACTCATGGGAGAATCCAGGTATATGCTCTGTGTTTAGGGGAAGGTAGGTCACACCTTTAGGATTTAGGGTATCCATAGGATACTCATATATGATTCTAGATCATATCCACTGGTGAGTAGGGGTTCAAAATGATGAAGACCTGCTGCAAAGCTTGTCAGAATTCTGAAGCCTTGAGGCACCGTAATGTGTACTTACACTTCTTTATTCAGCAGCTTGTTATCTAAATTCAGATGTTTAGTACACATTGCCAAGACTAATTGACCATAGGTAAGGGAATGGTAGGGATGGTGACTAGGGTATGCTTCTTTTCATGGGTTGACCAGGTGCAAGGTTACTTATGTGTTAACTTTTCTCGTTGAGAACTTTGCTGAATGGAGGACTCTTGAGTCTCTGTGTATCTACCTTGTCTCTATAAGGGTGTGCATTAGAGCAGAGCTATTTAGCATTGATCTCCTCATGATTATGTCTAATACCCCTAGGAAAGATTCCCCTACTTTCAACTTGTGATTCCCCTGCTTGATCAACATTCCCCTGTTTGACCGTTGACCGACAATACCGTTACCCTACTTATAGCCGTTGGTCCTGCTTGCTATAATTTCGTTAGGGAATATTTTATTCTTTTCAAAAGATGTTTAAGGTGCTTTCTTCGCTAATTGGTAATATTTTCTTTATTATTTCAAATAAGTTACTTTTATATCAAGATTTATCTTTGATATTTTTGCAATTTGAATTTTTGGTCCAATCATAGCTCTTCAATTCGCCTATAAAAACTTAATTACCTTAACCAGCAGGTCCATATCTCTCCCTAGACTAAATCCCACCTAACTCTCACCATTATAAACCTTCAAACGTTTTCAACATTTATCATGTCTCTCAAAATTGCTGCTAATCACAATCAAATTGCTCTTTTACATGATGAACCAGCAGAATTCTTTGATGCAGTGGCCTTTCTAAAATCTTCGTGTTTTAGAGTGGCTCTACTCATCAATCCCATGATTTACAAGTCACACATCCAGCAATTTTTGTCCAAATCAATGACCAAAACAGTGGATGGAGAGGTAATAATTCAAAGCATAATAGATGATCATCCCAAGGTGATTACACTTGCCTCCATCAGAGACAAGCTTGTTCTTGATGATGAGGATGGGATAACCAACCTACCTGATGCTGAAATCTTTAAGGGTCTTGTTAAATTGGGGTACACTCTTTTTTATGATCAAAAATGTAAGTTTGCTAAAGGTCAGTTTGCCCCACATTGGAAATATTTGATTCATATAATTTTGCAATGTTTGTCACCCAAAACCACTGCTTTTAATGAATTTGGTAGTGAAGTTGCTTCTGCCCTAATTTGCTTAGCAAAAGGGAGGAAGTCCTGTTTTTCTAAAATGATTTTCGAAGGAATGGTTAAAAATGTTACAAGCAATACTAAATTTTGTATGTACCCAAGGTTTACACAATTTTTGCTGAATATGAGTGAACATGGTCCTATCAAACACAAAAACCATTTTTCAGCCATCAAACATACTACCAAACTGTTTACCACATTTGCTGCACCATCTGCATAATTTTCTGGCAGGGTTGTTCCACTCACTTCCATCATGATGAAACAAATCAGACAAGAAGTAGCTAAAACAAAAGTAGCCACACACAAACCATCTGATTCCCCTGCCAAGACACCACCCCCTGCTAGTACTCTACCCCATGCTGATCCAAAACATGAAAGGAGAACTAAATCCAGGTTTGCCAGGTCTCCCTTGCCTGGTGAATCTTCACAAGTAGTAGAGAGGAGAGCCTCCAAAAGGTTGGAGCACACTGAGGGTTTGGTTGCCACTATTGTCTCATCCTCAAGAGGTGAGCAGGATAGTGACACCATCATTAAGTCCTCTCCCTCACTCAATGATACCCAACAAGGGGAGAAATTCCCTTCTATGGTTTAGAGCAGAATGCAACCAATTTCCATCTTGAAATTGACGAATATGTGCATTAGCTTGAAAAAGCAAAATGCACAACTAGTACAAACTGTCAAAAAGCAAGGTCTGGTTATCAGTAATTTGGAAACCAGACTTTTTACACTTGAGGGGAGGAGAAAGCCCAAGCTTATCATATCTACAGATGAGGATGCTTCTAAAGGGGAGGAAGTTCCTAATACAGATGAATCTACTCAATGGTATGCATATCCTGGTGAACAGGATCTTAAACAAGGAAAGGTAGCAAGTGCTGAGAAAGGGATTGAGAAAGGAAGTGCTGAGAAAGGTATTGATAAGGGGAGTGCCACAAAAGAGATTGCTCAAACATTGTTGACTACGGGCAATCAAGAAGAAGCCCCTGCTTCAAAAATTTCCCCTGCTATAACTGATCCCCCTGATGTAAGTTTTTCCCCTGCTAAGCCTATCACTCAAACATTTGTTAGGAAGAATAGAAGGAAACCAGCTCAGAAGGGAGTTACAATTAGAGAACCTACACCTAAAGCCTAACCAGCACCAGCAGTGGATCCAAAAGACAATGGAAAAGGGATCATGGTTGAACAGCCCAAGAGAAAATACAAGCACAGAACTCCTGAACAACAAAGGGCTCAAGAAGAATATGATGAACAGGTGGCTCTCAGAATTTAACAAGAAGAGATTGATATGTAGGATCAGAGAATGCAAAAGATGAGGCCCAAAGAAATTCTTAAGTAGATTGAAATCATGCATAGAGAGTTGGATGACAGGGTGCTTCATGTTTAAGAATTTCTAGATCAATGGGAAAAGGAGTTAGTAAATGCTCCTTTGAAATACAGGTATGAATTGATTTTTTTAGTTTACAAGTATCAAAGTGAGTATCTGGAAAGAAGCGTAAATCAGATTCATAAGGAAAAGTATTTAAGATCTGAGAAGGGGAGGCTGGCACACTAAAAAGTTTTACTCAAAAGATATAAGAAGTGGACTGATGGCCATTTCAGTAACATGACTTTTGAGGAGATAGAGAAGGCAGTCAGACCAGTTGTAACACCCTACTTTGATAAGTGGACCGTTACGCGTAATTATGGCGTGTCATCAAAGCATGCAAGGTAATATGTAGTAAAACATACATGACCATAGGGAAAACCGGAATCAAACATCGGTTCCCAAACATAAGCCCAAAACATAATAAAGTAAAGGAAATGAGAAATGACTAAACAAGCATAGATATATGAAGGCAAAGGAAGAAGTCTATGGTAGCTTCCATCCTATGCACGTCCTCCAAATGCTCGAGTCCTGGGTACCTGTCGTTTTGGGAACATGAAAGGAAAACGACTGAGCATAACGCTCAGTGCACGGATATACAAACATAACATGAATAACATGAGAATATACAACATATAGCAGCGAAAATGTATATGTCCTGGAAAACCTGGTATAACTTAATAAAACTGGTTTTATAGTTTGAATAGCCTTATGTATATCTTATAAAAACTGTTTAACATGCTAACCGTTAAGACAATATAGGTCATGAAATATCAACGTGCATGAATACTTGGAGGGTTGACCTCGTCATGCAAATTAGAGGGGCAACCTCTAATTTAATATACTGGTTTGGGTAAGAGGGATCAGCTCCTTGTGAATGATGCAAGGCACACACCACATTCACCTGAATAAACTGTTGAAAACATGTAAATTAGGATGCACCCATACGCCCCACCAAATAATATTAATATGGCGAAAAGCTGAAAGGGACGCCACGAGCTATCACTTCGCCGTGGTGAAGTCATAACACTAGTGCCTCCAGTGTTATGGTTATGGTACCTCCATAACTAGGTGAAACTGGTCATGCATGTAGATGGCTTTAGGTATTCTAATTAAACATAAGCAATTCAAAAACATATAAAAAACATATACTGGGGAAAACAGTTGGCTGCATACGGGAAATCCTAATAAGGAAGAATGTTCATACTTAAAGGACGGAGAATCCGTACCATGTGTCCAGTGAACGAAGAAGACGAACGGAAGAGAGTCCTACTTCGATCTCACTAATGCTACATACATAGGATACGTGTATAAGTATTCTGATTGCTGAGTACGTAACTTGTTTTATATCGTGTCTTTAGCTTGTTTTATATGTTCATGTCATGTTTTACTGATTTTAGCTTTATATTTTGTTTATCATGTATTATGTCTGTTCTGTTTAAGTATTTCTTGTATTATTATACTTGGTCTGTAATAATAAGTAACTTTCAAAGAATAGCAGGTTTCCTAAAATAGAAAGTTTCCAAAAATAGAAAGTTTCCAAAAACAGAAAGTTTCCAAAAATAGAAAGTTTCCAAAAATAAAGAGTTTCCAAAACTATATTTACTGCTTAAAATAGATAAGTTTCTAAAAATAGAAAGTTTCCATAAATATATTAGCGGCCTTAATTAAATAAGTTCCTAAAAATAGAAAGTTTTCATAATTAGAAAATAAGCTGGATTATTAAGCTAATTATATAAGCTTAAGTGGTTACTGATTAATATTCTAATCATGAAATTAAATAGTATAGTTTATTAGTTATTACATGTAAATTAAATAAACTATATATATTACAAGATTTAATTAAATATAAACATGATTTAATTAAATAAAAGGTGATAATACTTAGGTTAAAACATGTATTCATATTAATATTAATATAACCCAAGTCATGATAATTAATTAATTCCATGTCATGTTTTAATAATTAATTAATTATTATAGTCTAAGTCTAAATAATTAAACACTTAGTCTAAACTTGTAACTATTAATTAATAACAATATTACATGATATCATAACTATTTATTAATTAATAATATTCCATGGTTTACTGGTTAAACCTTAAAATTCAATTAGCTAAATTTAAATAATCACATGTACATGAATAATTATGTAAATAATTACTTCCTCATAAGCTTTATTTAATTAACATGAACAACATAAACCATGGTTTTATTCAAATAAAACTACATTAGGTTACGAATGTAACTAATTTAATTAAAATGTATTAATTAATCTAATTATATTAAATACAATGCATGTTTATTAATTTAGCCAAACACACCCTTAAACTGCTTTTCTTAAACCCTTTCCCAAACAGTCCCCAAACTGCCATTTCCCCCTGCCTGCATAAATTTCCCATCGACAGTGGTGGTTTCCCGCTGGTAGCAGCAGCTGCTGCTTTGCCGACTGCCACTGACCTACACACAGCAGCTGCTGCTTCGCACGCAGTAGCCACTGCGGCTCATGTCGGGTCCCACTGTTAGGCAAAAACCCACCCAGGGCTTGGCTGTTGGAACTTAAATACCACCGAGACCTAGAATGGTCTCGGTGTTGCGTGTAGACTGCCAACACGGACCCCCCCTTTTAACCTTGTTTAAATCCTACGTTCTTTAACATATTCTAATTATGTTTGATGTGTTATAGCATAATTAACCCACGAATCAAAAGAAACAATTAAAAAAACGATTGATGATACTTACCTTGCGTTTTAGGGTTTCAGAAATCAAAACCCACGAATACAAATCTTGGTCTTGGATTTCAAAATCACTTTCTTTCTTGATTCTTTGTGAGGAGAGTGACGGCAAAAGGGATCCAAAGAGAAAAAAACCGCGGCATGTTTATTCAGTTAGGATTTTATGTTGGTGGTGTTTGTGTCGACAGAAAAAGAAAGAAAAACAAGCCCCCCCCCCCCCCCCCGTCCTTTTATTCTTGCTATGTCGGTTGGTTGGAATTTGGGCTTCGGCCCAACTTAAACTTCCTCCAAAATAGCCCTTCTACTTTCTTTCTTTTTATTTGCGTCTCGAAAAACGTTACGCGTAAATGTGTTTTAATGTCGTGAATTTCCTAGTTATTCTTATCCATATTAAACGTAATTATTATTTACGTGAGTACTTATCGTGTTAGATAATCGAGTCGCGTGACTTAAATAATGTGATTTATTATCTTGAAGTTTTACTTATTATACATAGATTCATGTCATAGCTTAATAATAATCATAACATACGTAATTATTTACCGTACGTAATTAATATACGTAATTACTCGTCGCGTCTATCTAATATACACAAAAATCATGTTAGATGTTCGTGATTTCATGTTAGTGATTTATTCGTCATCGTTAAAATTATCGTAATTTAATACGTACGTAATTATTATCGTGTGGTAACACGTACGTAATTCTTGTAATTAATATTCGTGACGCGTGTTCAATGTATAAAAAGAAGGTTTTAATCTGTACGTATGTTTATTACATGTACTGTTCATGGTAAAAGCATGCGGATTTTACAACTCTTCCCCCCGAAAAAGAATAAATCATCCCCGAATTATAGATAAAGTAACTGAAAGAGAAACATACCCGAATCCAACTGAGAGGGTATGTAAAATAAAAGGACATGCAGGTGACATGGTAGAAGGAACGTGGAACGTGACATGTCTTGAAAGGACATGGAACGTGACGTGACTGAAAGGACGTATCTAATCGATAATAGAAACGAATAAGAAGTCCAGATGAACTTGTCCGTTTCCGAGTGGCTTCCCTCTTGGAACGGTTCTTTCACAAGATCTTGATAGAAATGATAACTCTTGGTCCTCCTGACCATGACTTGAAACATGAAATGTTCATTGTTATCAACGTAAGATAGATCCCCTGATATTGATCGAGGAAATCAGAGTTAACGTGCAAGGTTAACTGAAACGTTATGATGCAAAAAAATCTAACTTAACGATAATTAGCAACGATGCGCGATACATATTGAAACGTAGTACGTGAAAAATTTTGAACGTGATACGTGAAAATTTTTGAACGTGATACATGGAGACATGGTGAGTGTAGTATAAGCAAACATATCGTGATCAATGATGCGTGTATCATATCACGAACGTGATATGAGGAACTTGGAATGAACATGACATGTGAAACATATCGTGAACATGTAATACAACTGCGGTACACTAAACGCTTCAAGGTGAGACGTGGAATATGACGTGACACGTCTATCTGAGGATAGAAAGTTATACTAAACTTGAGTCTGGTCTCTCGAGTTCTTGCAAAACTTCCCAGAACGAAAATGGACGTAAAATCGTAAGACAAGATACGATCATGAACGTGAATAGTGTCATGAATGTGAGCGTGAAAGCAAGTCGTGAAATTAGAACAAGGACGTGAACGTAAATAAGGAGCACAAGTGTGGACATTTGTCTGACCCGATAGCTGACGGATTACCAAGTAATCGGATGAGCCTTGGCTGGAACATGTCTGATCTATTTGCTGGTTCTTGAAATCCTTGCGGATGTAAGGATTTTGCAGACTTGATCAAATTGTTGACAATAACCCAGATAGCATCATGCTTCCTCTGAGTTTACGTTAATCTGGTAACCAAAATCCATGGGGATCTTGTCCCATTTCTATTCATAATTTCAGATGATGGAAAACATCCTAGACTGTTGGTGCTATCTTAACCTATTGGTATGTCAGGTACCTAGATATGAACGTAACTGTATCTTGCTTCGTAGAAACTTGATACATATAAGTTTGTGAAACTCTGAGTCTCCGAAATTAGCCTTTTTTTTAGCGTAGGATTTTCTTGGAACACCTAATGTAGTGTAGGGTTCTCACCATTATGCATAAGCTGAGTCATGGTAAGATTAACCGTGAGAATACACGTAGTTCAGCATGTCACAGTAATCAACAAAAATTTAGATTGGAAAATTTCAGGGTAAAATTTCTCTTGTCATCGAATTTGTAACATAGTGCAAATATTTTCTCACTGCTCTTCTCTAGACTTAGAGGAAATGAGGTTGTCCTCTATGGAAACACCGATGAATTTGTTTATGAGTTCATGGAAACTCATTTTATTAAGTCCATAACGCTGCTAGAGCATTTATGAGACTAATACGAAATCATGAATCTAGCATGACCAAATCGTGTACTAATAGCAGTCATGGACATGTTCTGCTCTTTCACTCGTCACTGTTGGCAGCATGATCATGAGTTGCTTGGACGTGTTGTCAATACGTAGAGGAGAATAACGATTATGGATGGTGATGTGTTTAAATCGACGGTAGTCAACACATAATCTCATGGTACCGTCCTTCTCCTTGTAGGTTCTTTTGGAAAGTATGGGAAGATTTTGGAATAATCGACTGGTTATGCGTAAAAGGACTTCAGTGGTCGTGTCTTAACTGACAGCTAGAAAATTTAGCAGTCAAGGCTAACAAAGCATATGCTTGTAAGCATAGATAATTTGTACATATTTTCCTGATGGAAACCAAGCTGAATGTATTCAGGAGCGTAAACATTACTGTACTTGATCATGAATCATAGCATGGTGTGCTGTTCATAGTCCATAATTAGGATGAAATTCAACTCGCATCAGTTCGAGGTAATGCGTTAGCAGTTTGAACCTTATCATTAGGCTGAAGGAAAACCTTCGTATACATGGAGAATACGAATGGCGTCCTTTATGGTCTTGAATATATGAAATATGAGTGCAAGAGATGAAAATGTCATCAAGCATCGTGACAGATCTTACCAATACACCGGTGACGGTACTGAAATTCTTGGGGCCTGATTAATTCATGGAACCACAAAATGGATATACCCTTTAGAGGGTACCCTGAATTTCTTAAGGATGTTCCAGAATTGGACGTTGGTCATGTGTCTTGACTCGTGTCTTGGGAAATATAAGCATGACATGCGTCTTGACTGTTGTCTTGACATGTGTCTCGAGAGGTGAAACAAATAGAACTATAAATAGGTTATCATGCCAGAATTTGCGGATCGGTTGGACTACTGATCCTTTGTCTTTCTGGTCGCGTCCGCGGCAGGAGCTTCGGTTGCGATTGTTAGGATAGTTGCTGTCCTAGTAGTGGTTACTATCGTCTTGTCTGTCAGTTCCATGACGGTCATTCTCATGACTGTGATTCATGTAACTATTCAGTTGAGTGGCCGGCTAGTACCGGTTCGCACTCATATGACTGACGACAACTGAATGACGTGTGACATGTAACTAAGAATTTGGGACAATGATTGATGGAAATCGTCTGGTGGTGAAGCATCTTCTCGTTCGATCGCTTTGATCTAACGCCTTTGTCTTCGTCTTGTAAGATCTAGGTTGTGAACAGCATCAGCATCTGGTAGCGTCTCCAACATCCGCAGCATCAACCATTAGTAACATCTCCAAGCTATGAGCGGCATAAAAAATCTTGTAGAGTATCATCAAGTGGAGTACACCTGAGATGATTTGGAATCGACTAGCGAATACTCGTAGAGCATTGTAGGTAAAATACACCTGGATCAATTTACGTGTAATACACATGGAATACGGTACATGTGGTACACATGAAATGTTCGATATGGGTCGATCATCTAACATGATTTTACAGGGAATAAACTCGGAAAGGCAAATGTAGTGGCATATGCACTTAGTACGATTGAACATCATTCTGGTTACATAGAGAAAACACCCAGAAGGTTGGTGAAATGAAACTCAACAATGAGCAGCATGAAAGCATGGTTATTGGAGACCAACCATGACTATCATAAAAGCATGATTTACTGGAATCTTTCAATGTCTAGCAGGAGGGCATGATCGACATGATGAGAACATAATCAACATAAGGAGACTTAAGACATACTTAACATGAAGATGAAATAAACCTAACAATCTTGGAATGAAATTAATCATGAAGGAGTATAAACATAATCAGCATGAAAATGAAGTTAACCATGGTAACACGAAAACATACTCGACATAAAAACATAATAACTTATGAGGGAAAATGAAAAAAAAAATTTATGCCAATAAATCATGATAAAAATTTTATGCGTGAAAACAGTGCATGAATACATGATGCAGTTTATAAAAATCTTTATATGCGCGAGGGGACGCCTATGGGTCGGTCCCAAAACAAAAGTCATGGCGAGGGGACGCCTATGGGTCGGTCCCAAAGTTAAAAGTCTCGATAAAAGCACATGCGACTAAATAGCGCCAGTCATGTACCAACCATTACTTAGTCATAATTCCTGCAACAATGATACATGAAACATAAATAAGTGAAAATCATCTATCAAAACTTATCAGAAAAAATTTTATGTGACCAATTATGAACTACTGGGTTCAGTCCACATAGTCACACTTCATGAGGAATATCACGCATGAAAAAATGACACATAACTAAATATGAATGACGGTTGTCCATCCATATTAGTAAAACAATATCGATGAAAACATCAAGGTTAAAACATCAAGGTGCTGAAAACATCATGGTTAAAACAACAATGTGCTGAACACATGAATACGTGGAATAACAAGCGTTGGCTTAGGAAGCTCCTGGTGACTACCCACTAGTCACATGTCAAGTTTTAGAGCCTACAGGTTGAAGCCTTGGCTCTTACCATAATTGTAACACCCCACTTTGATAAGTGGACCGTTACGCGTAATTATGGCGTGTCATCAAAGCATGCAAGGTAATATATAGTAAAACATACATGACCATAGGGAAAACCGGAATCAAACATCGGTTCCCAAACATAAGCCCAAAACATAATAAAGTAAAGGAAATGAGAAATGACTAAACAAGCATAGATATATGAAGGCAAAGGAAGAAGTCTATGGCAGCTTCCATCCTATGCACGTCCTCCAAATACTCGAGTCCTGGGTACCTGCCGTTTTGGGAACATGAAAGGAAAACGGCCGAGCATAACGCTCAGTACACGGATATACAAACATAGCATGAATAACATGAGAATATACAACATATAGCAGCGGAAATGTATATGTCCTGGAAAACCCGGTATTACTTAATAAAAAAAGTTTTATAGTTTGAAAAGCCTTATGTTTATCTTATAAAAACAGTTTAACATGTTAACTGTTAAGCAAATATAGGTCATGAAAAATCAACGTGCATGAATACTTGGAGGGGTGACCTCGTCATGCAAATTAGAGGGGCAGCCTCTAATTTAATATACTGGTTTGGGTAGGAGGGATCAGCTCCTTGTGAAGGATGCAAGGCACACACCACATTCACCTGAATAAACTACTGAAAACATGTAAACTAGGATGCACCCATACGCCCCACCTGATAATAATAATATGGCCAAAAGCTAAAAGGGACGCCACGAGCTATCACTCTGCCGTGGTGAAGTCATAACACTGGTGCCTCCAGTGTTATGGTTATGGTACCTCCATAACTAGGTGAAACTGGTCATGCATGTATATGGCTTTAGGTATTCTAATTAAACATAAGCAATTCAAAAACATATAAAACATATACTGGGGAAAACAGTTGGCTGCATACGGGAAATCCTAATAAGGAAGAATGTCCATACTGAAAGGACGGAGAATCCGTACCTTGTGTCCAGTGAACGAAGAAGACGAACGGAACAGAGTCCTACTTCGATCACACTAATGCTACATACATAGGATACATGTATAAGTATTCTGATTACTGAGTACGTAACTGGTTTTATATCGTGTCTTTAGCTTGTTTTATATGTTCATGTCATGTTTTACTGATTTAACCTTTATATTGTGTTTATCATGTATTCTGTCTATTCTGTTTAAGTATTTCTTGTATTATTATACTTGGTGTGTCATAATAAGTAACTTTCTAAAAAGTGCAGGTTTCCTAAAATAGAAAGTTTCCAAAAATAGAAAGTTTCTAAAAATAGAATGTTTCCAAAAATAAAGATTTTCCAAAACTAGATTTACTGCTTAAAATAGATAAGTTTTTAAAAATAGAAAGTTTCCATAAATAGATTAGCGACCTTAATTAAATAAGTTTCTAAAAATAGAAAGTTTCTATAATTAGAAAATAAACTGGATTATTAAGCTAATTATATAAGCTTAAGTGTTTACTGATTAATATTCTAAGTCATGAAATTAAATAGTATAGTTTATTAATTATTACATGTAAATTAAATAAACTATATATATTACAAGATTTAATTAAATATAAACATGATTTAATTAAATATAAACATGATTTAATTAAATAAAAGGTGATAATACTTAGGTTAAAACATGTATTAATATTAATATTAATATAACCTAAGTCATGATAATTAATTAATTCCATGGCATGTTTTAATAATTAATTAATTATTATAGTCTAAGTCTAAATAATTAAATACTTAGTCTAAACTTGTAATTATTAATTAATAACTATATTACATGATATCATAACTATTTATTAATTAATAATATTCCATGGTTTATTTATTAAACCTTAAAATTCAATTAGCTAAGTTTAAATAATCACATGTAAATGAATAATTATGTAAATAATTACTTACTCATAAGCTTTATTTAATTAACATGAACAACATAAACCATGGTTTTAATCAAATAAAACTACATTAGGTTACACAAGTAATTAATTTAATTAAAATGTATTAATTAAACTAATTAGATTAAATGCAATGCATGTTTATTAATTTAGCCAAACACACCCTTAAACTGATTTTCTTAAACCCTTTCCCAAACAGTCCCCAAACTACCATTTCCCCCTGTCTGCATAAATTTCCCACCGACAGTGGTGGTTTCCCACTGGCAGCAGCAGCTGTTGCTGCGCTGGCTACCACTGACCTGCACACAGCAGCCGCTGCTTGGCACGCAGCAGCCACTGTGGCTCATGTCGGGTTGCCACTATTAGGCAAAAACCCACCCTGGACTTGCGGCTGTTGGAACTTAACTACCACCGAGACCTAGAATGGTCTCGGTGTTGCGTGTAGACTGCCAACACGGACCCCCCTTTTAACCTTGTTTAAATCCTATGTTCTTTAACATGTTCTAATTATGTTTGATGTGTTATAGCATAATTAACCCACGAATCAAAAGAAACAATTAAAAAAACGATTGATGATACTTACCTTGCGTTTTAGGGTTTCAGAAATCAAAACCCACGAATACAAATCTTGGTCTTGGATATCAAAATCACGTTCTTTCTTGATTCTTGGTGAGGAGAGTGACGGCAGAAGGGATCCAAAGAGAAAAAAAAACGGCGGCATGTTTATTCAGTTAGGGTTTTATGTTGGTGGTGTTTGTGTCGACAGAAAAAGAAAGAAAAACAAGCCCCCTCCTCATCCTTTTATTCTTGTTATGTCGGTTGGGTTGGAATTTGGGCTTCGGCCCAACTTAAACTTTCTCCAAAATAGCCCTTCTACTTTCAATCTTTTTATTTGCGTCTCGAAAAATGTTTCGCGTAAACGTGTTTTAATGTCGTGAATTTCCTAGTTATTCTTATCCATATTAAACGTAATTATTATTTACGTGAGTACTTGTCGTGTTAGATAATCGAGTCGCGTGACTTAAATAATGTGATTTGTTATCTTGCGGTTTTACTTATTATACGTAGATTCATGTCATAGCTTAATAATAATCATAACATACGTAATTAATATACGCAATTACTCGTCGCGTCTATTTAATATACACGAAAATCATGTTAGATGTTTGTGATTTCATGTTCGTGATTTATTCGTCATCGTTAATAATTATCGTAATTTAATACGTACGTAATTATTATCGTGTGATAACACGTACGTAATTCTTGTAATTAATATTAGTGACGCGTTCAATGTATAAAAGGAAGGTTTTAATCTGTACGTAGGTTTATTACATGTATTGTTCATGGTAAAAGCATGCGGGTTTTACACCAGTTCTACGAGAGTTAAATGTGGATGACTTCATGGCTATCAACTCTCCTGAGGAAGCTGAGTATCTCAGGATGCAAAATGAAGTATTACAGAAAGCTAGGGAATCCAGAAAAAGAAAGGCTGAAGGAACAACAGTGGAAACTACACAAGCAGGTGCATCAACACAAGCAGGTGCATCATCACAAGCAGGTGCATCATCACAAGCAGGTGCATCATCTCAAGCTGGTGCAAGTTTTCCAACAATTGAGAGATCTGTACTCAATGCACAAAGAGCAGCCAAAGGACTCAAGAGGATGGAGAAAGTTGGTATAGTTACTAAGGAGACTCAGCGTCCCTCAAATGAAGAAATAGATAAGCAGCTTATTGTGCAAGAAAATGATGAAATCTCACCTAGTGAGATTGGGAAGAAATTTTCCATAGTGGAGTATGCTGTTTATGAACACAGGGGGATGACTTGGTGGAAGCTTACAAGAGCTGATAATACAACACAAACATTTCTAAGTCTTGATATCATGTTTCAAACTTTGGATAGTGAGGACTTAGATGATTTGTGGAAGATTTTGAAGAAGACCTTTGCTGCAAATCCTCATACTATAGATGGTGTAGAGAAGGATTGGGTGATCTGGGAGTGCATGCATAGGATGTATGAGCATAAACTGTTTGATCCTATATTTGATGCAGTAAATGGAGGAAATTTGTTGTATTGGAAGCTATTTACCAATTCTGGGGTTTATGAGATAGTTATGGAAGGGGTAAGTGTTTATTTAATTAATCATCATTATAATACTTTCAATCAAGAGACCTTGAAGAAATTGGCACAGGCTGAGTTGATTGTAGATGCTAAAGCACCTGTTGCTTATGATCTGGTAAGGATGATGTATAGTCAGCTTTGGCCAGGAACTTTGTAAGCACCCTCATCAACTAGTATTTATTCTGAAACTTGTCTGTTGGCAAAAGCACAAGTTTAGGGGAGGATTGTTGGGAATAAATATAAGTGTATTAGTTACCCCTGCTAGTTGGTCAGAGTTTCCCCTGCTAGAGTAAGTTCCCCCTGCTAAATAACAAAGGCAGGCGGATTGGTTCCCCTGCTGAAGTCAAAGACCCTTCTGCTAGAGATAAACTTGGAATAGATTATAACGTGTTTCATATACTACTCCGAGATACTTTCCAAGTTTGTTAGTAGTGATCTTGTACGTGAGTCCTTGTACTATAAAAGGACCCACTAGGTTATCATGCAATGTGTGTCTTTCTCTGTTGTCTTTCATTTCATACTTTAAGGTTTCTTGTAACCCTAATACCATTATTGGGTATTCGTATATCTTTGGTATATTAAAGTTTGACGTTTGCTTTAACCATTTGTTCTTGTTCTAAACATTACATTCCGCATCTTGTTTAGTTACTTTGTATTGCAAAGTTTCTCTAGTGTTTGATTGAATCTATTCTTTCTATCACCACCCTTACACAAGCTAAGGTTTAAGGTCTGAGTTTGGGATCAACAGAAAATACATAAACCCTAGCTATGAAATATCATAATTTCCCTTGAGTCGTTTTGTGTTGATGAGTTGTCAAAAATGATCCAAACCGTTCCTTTATGTCTTTAGGACCAAGTAGTAGTTGAGAGTTGTTGATTTTGCCACATAGGATTATTTGGAGGCTAAGTCATGTGTTGATTAGTTGAAAGGGAATTGTGAGTGTGGTCCATGGTGATGGGATGGTTGAGGTTAAGTGTGGGATGGGTTCGTGTGAAGGGTAATCACACGTGGGTATGGGTAATTAGGATTTACCCCTTGTTTTAAGTGAGTTGGTAACTGGGTGAATAACGGTGAATAGTAACAAGTTTGATCTGAAATTCATGGGATGGAAAGTTTGGCGCGTGTTTGTGGTATTTGAAAGTTTCAGTGGGAAACTTTAGTCCTTCTTCTTGGAAAAACCTTTATAACAAGTCTTTTCAGCCTTAAAAACATATCCCCTTTGTTTTAAAACTTCTTGTTTTCATACTTTTACCCTAAAACTTCTTCAAAAGGGTTTATAAGGACTTGTTTTGCCATTTCTTGATTTTTTGAAGGACCAATCTTGAACTTTCTTGAACTTTGAAGCTCCTCTTTGTATGTTTGACTTTGAGGAGGACCAATATTGAAAAATCCATATTTTTAAGGGACTAATCTTGTCAATTCTTCAAAGTTGAGGGCCTTTTTGTAATTTTGACAAAGTTAAGGGACCAAACTTGTAATTATGAATGTAAAAGGGTATTAAGTGTCATTTCTTCATTGATGAGGGATCTTTCTTGAACATCTTCAATACTTCAAGGACTTATTCTTGGAAAATCACAACTACGGCCCGGTTCATTGTGCAGCTTCGTTTCTCGTGTTCGTTTTTTCTTGTTTCTTGTGATCTTTTGTCTTTTTCATGATATCCATACCTAAAATACAAAAGTAACAAACACAAGTATAATATATGGTATTTTTATGACATTTTATGCATTTAAAGCCCAAAAAGAACGAAGAGATCATGTATAAATGCCATCTCATCACTCCCCCATACTAAACCATTGCCATGCCCTCACGCAATGCTAGAATAAAGTATCTAAGCATCTCTAAAATTCACTTTTATGAACCTTTATTGAAAAGTAAACTTGTTATACTACTACTACGGTGTTGAAGACATTATGTATGATTTTCAACACATGAATGTGACTGTTAGGGTCAAAGAATAAAAACAAGTGAATGTCTTATAGAGTAAAGTTTATCATCCTTGATTGTCAACATTCCATGCTAAGTGCAAAAACGAGATCATTGTTGGTACAAGTCACAATGTTAGCACTACACATACATTCAAATTGTGTAATACTTTTTCTCCCCGCAATCATAATTATTAAGAAAGATATCTAGAATTTTTTAACTATTTTTCATGGATCACAAGTGATTCATATTGACTTATTTGAGTATTTACTAGTCCGAAATAAAGTAGCACGATTTAATCGATAGTTAGCTAAAGGACAAAATCTTTTAAAATGGCTTCTCGTAATCTCCTTAAGTTCATATCTTGGCATAACTCGTTTCAAGATTTGAGACCTTTCTCGGACCGATATTTGGCATGTACTTCATACTTTGAATCTTGGAAGACGTTCTTGAAGTAATGGTCTTCTCTTCATATTTGGAATTTCTTCACTTGATGTTTTTTGAGAGATTCTTCAAACTTGGACCACGACTTCATCATTTTTCTTCAACCTTTATTTGGGATTTTGATATACAACGATCCGCCTCCTTTTAGTACTTGGATATATTTATCCTCATACCTTGTTAGGGTCGTTTTGGATAGACTTCTCCATGATCTTTAGGGGAGTAAATTGCTTTTCGTCATGTGTCTTGATCCTTCATATTGATTTTGGAATAATGATTCTTCACATCATCTTGGATCTTTAGCAACAAAATGGAGTCCTCATGCCTTGTTAGGGCCTTTTTGGAACTTTACCAAACCTCGCGTCTCGCTTCAATAAGTTATGTATTGGCTATGAACTCTATTCGAACACGAGCAACTTTTAATCGATCTTGGGGTAGAAGCTAAGTAACCTTTCAAATCGTACAACCTTACTTATTGCAATTTATTTTTCCTAATGCATTGTTCTTATGGGAGAAAAAGCCACAATTAAAAACATATGAGTTTTTAAAGGACATTTTCATGTTCTACGTTTAGCATGATCACTTGTCTAACTCTATCACTTCTCGTTCTTCACAATTTAAAGACCTCTAATTAAAAAGACTCGTGAATACTTAGCCATGCAAGTCGAAATTTGATCCAAATTTGGATTAGCTTCATTAAGACTACATTAAATCGAAGTTTTGGATTTTCAAGTCACCTATAGGAGCTTGCACTTTCTTTGACTTTTTCAAGCTTAGAGAATGCATTTTAAAGTTCCCTTGATAAGTGACTTTCTAAGATCAATTATAGGAACTTGCGAAAAGTTCTTGTTCTTAACCCTTATGAGCTAAGACTTTCGCGTTTTAAAGTTCCCTATATAAAAGTCTAGCAAAACTTGATTCAAGCACGTTAAGGAATGTAAATGGCTCCAAATGGCCATCAAGTCAAAAATTTACTCTTATTCTACCCTACGGAAAATATACATTCGTGTCTTAAAAACACTTATGAAAATTAAGAAAAAATTTAAAATTTGGCCATTTTAAGCCTTATTTGCAACAAAACAAAACAAAACGTTGAAAATTGGAAAATGTGAGGGCGAAGCAAGGCAAGTATCTATTCACCCCCCCCCCCATATTAAAATAAAACATTGTGCTCAATGTTTTGAGTCTAAAGGTGGAGCACCCCCATACTAGACACGAAGAGTCGAATGCTTAGGATCTAGCATGGAAAGGGTGATCAACAATATATCTAAAGCCATTTATGAATTATGCTAAAAGATAATTGTCAGAACAATAAAGGATATGTCATGGATTCGTGAAAAACTTCTTCACGCAAACGATCGAGGCTCACGTAAACGAACACGAGAGTCTTCAACCGTGGTGATGATGATGATCTTGATAACACATTCACAAACAACCACGAGACAACGAGTTGGAAGGGAACAAATCCTCTCACATTAACTACATTAGAAAGCGATAATATGTACATGGATAAGCATGGGAACTCTCCCACGAAGCACCTCGTTTTTTATTACCGAGTCATGAGCTCGACTCGATCCCCTCAATGCTAATTTTCATTGGGGATGGTGACTTGGTCAAGGTCGTCCAAAGAAGGGACTTCCCTACCAAAGTAGTGCTTAATCCTATGTCCATTCACCTTGAAATTAGGACCATCATTTTGAGCTAGCTCGATGGTCCCATAAGAAAAAACTTGTGTTATGGTGAACGGACCCGACCAACGATATTTCAATTTCCCAGAAAATATCTTCAAACGAGAGTTAAAAAGTAACACTTGATCACCAACGTTAAAAACCCGGTTTTAATCTTTGAATCATGAAACTTTTTAGTCTTTTACTTAAAAATCAATGAAATTTCATAAGCATTATCACGTAACTAATCCAATTCATTAAGTTGTATTTTCTGGTGATCTCCCGCGGTCTTCAAGTCAATGTTTGCATGCTTTAAGGCCCAATATGCCTTGTGTTCCAATTCAATAGGCAAATTGAAAGTCTTCCCATACACCAAATTATAAGGAGTGCAACCGATAGGTGTCTTATAAGCGGTGTGAAAGGCCCATAAAGCGTCATCGAGTTTGTCGGACCACGAAGCACGGGTTTCTCCAATCAACCTTTCCAAAATCCTCTTTAATGATCGGTTTGAAACCTCGACTTGCCCACTCGTTTGTGGGTGATAAGCCATGAAAGACGATGTGTAACCTCGTATTTATTTAGAACCTTTTCGAATTGGTCATTACAAAAATGGGTTCCACGATCGCTTATAATAACACGAGGGGTTCCAAACCGAGAGAATAGGTGCTTCAAAAACTTCACTACCACACGACCATCATTCGTAGGCAAAGCCTTAGCTTCCACCCACTTAGATAGGTAGTCAACGGCAACGAGGATATACTTGTTTCCATGAGACGATGGGAACGGTCCCATAATGTCAATGCCCTAAACGTCGAAAATCTCACACACTTGAATTATGTTTTGCGTCATTTCATCATTTTGAGAGGATTTTCATTGACGTTGGCAAGAATCACACGACTTCACAAGTACGTGTGCATCATGATATATCGTAAGCCAAAAGAAGCAGGCATCAAACACTTTCTTAGCCGTTAAGTTAGAACCATGGTGACCACCCGTGGGTCCCTAGTGACAAGCTCTAAGGATGTTAGAAGCTTCGGTACCAAAGACACAACATCGAACGAGTTGATCCGCACAAACCCGAAAGATATAAGCGTTGTTCCAAAATAAAACTTGACATCACGAAAGAATTTTCGCTTTTGTTGCGTCGTCATACCCTTGATTATGAAATTGCACGTAGGGTAATTTGCAATGTCAGAAAACCATGGGGTGTCATCCTTAGAATTCACCACATCGAGAGTCTCGAGAAAAAATGTTTCGGTAATTTCCTTGTTCTCGAACTCATTCTTGTGAGGATCTTCCAAACGAGAGAGATGATCGGCCGCTAGATTCTCGGCTCCTTTTTGTCAAGTATGGTGACATCAAATTCTTGTAGGAGGAGAATCCAACGAAGCAACCTCGGCTTTGCATCAAGCTTAGAGAAGAGGTACTTGATATCCGAATGATCCGTATACACGATGCTTTTTGTCAAGACGAGATAAGGTCGGAATTTGTCAAAAGCATACACCACGACAAATAGTTCTTTTTCCGTTGTAGTGTGTTTCATTTGAGCCTTAGTCATCATCTTACTAGCATAATGAATACGTCGAAAGTGCTTTTCATGACGTTGCCCTAAAACGGCCCCAATTGCATAATAACTTGCATCGCACATGAATTAAAAGGGTAATTCCCAATTAGGAGCAACAAAAATGGGAGCTTCGGTAAGTTTCCTCTTAAGAGTTTCAAAAGCTCGAACACAATCCTCATTGAAGATGAAAGGAGCATCTTTCTCAAGAAGGTGTGTCATAGGTCGAGTTATTTTCGAAAAGTCTTTGATGAAACGACGATAAAAGCCCGCGTGGCCTACGAAACTCCTAACTCCCTTAACGGTTTTGGGATGAGGTAATTTGGCGATGACGTCTATCTTAGCTTTACCTACCTGAATCCTCACTTTCGAGACCTTGTGTCCTAAGACGATTCCTTGTTTACACATAAAATGACATTTTTACCAAATAAGCACAAGGTTGGTTTCTTCACAACGTTTTAACATTTTCTCAAGATTGGATAAATACGATGTTAACGAATCACCAAACACCGAAAAGTCATCCATGAATACTTCCATCAACTTCTGGATCATATCATGAATAATAGCCATCATACATCGTTGAAAAGTTCTTGGTGCATTACAAAGTCCGAATGGCATTCTATGATAAGCAAACGTTCCATAAGGACACGTAAACGTAGTTTTCTCTTGATCACGAGGGTCGATAGGGATTTGAAAGTAACTGGATAAACCATCTAAAAAGTAATAGAAGTCATTTCCAGCGAGTCGCTCCAACATTTGATCCATGAAGGGCAAGGGAAAGTGGTCTTTACGAATGACGTCATTTAACTTTCGGTAGTCAATACACACCCTCCAACCGGTCACAACACGAGTGGGAATTAACTCGTTGTTTTCATTGGGCCCAAAGGTCATTCCTCCCTTTTTAGGGACACAATGGATTGGGCTCACCCATGGGCTATCGGATATAGGATAAATCATTCCCGCGTCAAGAAGTTTAAAGACCTCTTTTTTAATGACATCATGATGTTTGAGGTTTACCCTTCTTTGATTTTGAATTGCGGGTTTGTAGTCCTCCTCCATTACAATCTTGTGAGTACAAAATTTTGGGTCAATACCCTTAATGTCGGAAATTTTCCACGCAATTGCCCCTTTGTGAGCTTTTAGAATTGTCAAAAGTGCGGTTTTTCATCATTGGAAAGATCTTTCGCAATTATAACCGGCAACTTGTCATCACCTTCCAAGAATGCGTATTCGAGGTGAGGTGGAAGATCTTTTAGTTCAAGGATTGGTGATCCTCGATTGATGATTTTTGTTCAACACTCATAACTTCCATCGGCGGAAAAATGTTGGAATGAGATTATCCCTACCAATAATCACCTCATCCTCATTGTCAATTTCATTTAAAATAAAATCGCCTCCTTGGAATGGAGTGAGATTTGGTGTAGAATTAGCAAGAATCGGATCCATAATAGTGGGATTTCCACTAGACGAACTATCAGAAAAACCTAACACTTCTTGTGTAAACTCATCGCAAACTACATCGACTAAGTCAATGTGGTTGATAGTAGCGATTGCATAAACATGACAAGGTGTAGAGTTTTGAGTAGCGTTTATAACAAGTTCCTCCTCGTTAAATCGCAAAGTGATGTTTCTAGCATGCACATCAATGATCGATTTCGAGGTATCTAAAAATGGACGATCTAAAATTAGAGGAACTTGAGGATCCGCGGGAATGTATACTACGATAAAATCAACGGGATAGTAGAACTTCCCAACTTTCACAAAAACATCTTCGGCCACTCCACATGCGAGAATCGAAGAATGACGGCCATCTCGATAGACATTTTTGAAGGAGTAAGAGTCGGAAGTGATAGCGATTTACACATGGAAAAAGGCATCAAATTAATGCTCGCGCCAAGATCGGCCAAGGCGAGGCATCCTTCCATTTCTTGAATATCACAAGGAATGAGAACCTTCCCAGGGTCACCAACTTTTTCCGGTATTCGGTCAAGATAAACCGAAGAACAATTAGATAGCTTTGAAAGATTTTCCTTATCGTTCATCATACCTTTAAAAGTGGAGGCAAAACGAGGCATGTATAACAACACGTCGGCTAAACTCACATAAAGTGAACTTGTTGAAACATTTTAATAAAAAGCTCGATTTGTTGTTTATTATGTTCATGTAACTTTTCCTTCGAGGGGTAAGGTAAGGGTGGTGTGGGTTGGGGCATAGGCAACGGCCTTGGAATCTCGGGTTCCATGATTGGTATTGGTTCAACCGTAGGCATGGTTTGATCGGCACTTCGTGGGCTTGTAATATGCTCCTTTTCGACCATCACCTCGGGTTCTTTCACGATTTCCTTCTCCATAGAAGTACTTGGACGAGAGATTGGTTCTTTGAAAGTTTTACCACTACGATTAGTAATAATATTCATTTCCCCTTCGGGTTTATGATGGTATCACTAGGAAGACCACCCGAGGAAGAGGGTTTACAGATGATAGCTTCAAACATACTCGCCGTTCTATCTTTAAATTTTGATTTCCTTTTATCTCCTTTTAATAACTCTTGCTTAATCTCATGTTGACCTTGTTCCATCTTTTGTTGATTTTGTTGAAGACGTTGAACATTTCCTTCCATTTTATTAGCATTAGTTTTCAATTTATTAGCAAGTTCATTTTTTAACTCGTTTTTCAACTCGGATCTTAAGCTAATAATTTCTCGTTGCATGTTATCAAACAAAGCATCATTTGCTTTGGCATAATCAAAAAATTCACCTTGAATATTTTTAGTGTGAGCATTTTGAAAACATTGAGTAGTATTTTGAAAATCACAGTTTTGGTTTTGATTTTGCACTTGCCCATTGTTCCAACTTTGGTACTTGTTATAGTTATGTTGATTTCCTTGATAACCACCACTTTGATTGTTGTTTCGATAGTTATTAGCATTTTGATTTTGTGGAGCTTGATTTGGGAGGGAACCTTGGCTGTTTTGGTTGTAAGTTCCCGTTGCTACGTAAGCACTCGAAGTGTTATCACCGGCGCTAATGGACTCGGAAAAATCATGAGCTCCACCACAAGATATACAACTCTTTTTAACCGCTTTAACCGATGCGGAACTCAAAGCCTTGTGCTTTCCAATGAGTCATAAGAGATGAAAATCTATCGAAAAACCGATTTTCCTCATTTGCTTCATCATGTAAGACATTCATGTTACGAGACGATGACGACGAACCCATAGTGGCAACACTCGGTATGTTACGAGGGCTATAAACCTTAGATCTATTCTCGATGATCGTTAAAGCTTCATTTGTCGTTTTGCACAAAAAATTACCACCCGCGGCGGCATTCAAATAATCTTGTTCATGATCATTATGCCCATTATAAAACGTATCAATTTGATGCAATTTTGGAAAAATCATGGTGAGGACATTCATGTAACATTTCGTTAAATCGTTCCCATGCCATAGAAAAACTTTCGTTAGGTCTTTGGGTAAACCTTGAAATCTCATTTTTCTAATGTGTCGTCTTAGATGGTGGGAAAAATTGGTTCACAAATTTAGACACGAGATTACCCCATGTCAAAATCGAATTTGGAGGTTCTTTCTCGAACCAAATTTTGGCGGGTCCATCTAAAGAGTATGGAAACAACATCATCTTAATGGCATCGTGTGGAACATCCTTAAAATTGTTTATTGAGGTGAGACGATTGAAACTCCGTATGTGATAATGAGGGTTATCCTTTTCATGTCCGCGAAACTTGTTTGCTTGTAGCATCGACATTAAACCCGTCTTGATCTCAAAATTCTCTGCAAGGATGGCGAGAATCACAATAGCTTCTCCAAAACCCTCGGTGGGTGCTTGAAGCAACTCCATCATAGTACGATTAGCCATAGTGACTATTGGTTCTACAACGGGTTCGACAATTGGAGGTTCTTCTTCAATTGAAGGATCTTGGTTTCCTTCCTTTTGACGACGTTTATGAGTACGTTTTGCTTTGGAGCGGGTTTGCATAAACGTAACGTAGAACATGGAGGTGAGTAAAGAAGATTCTTTTAGGGTTTTTGTGAATTTTCATTTTTTTTTTGTGTTTTTGATTGTTTTTAAATTTTTTTGGATTTTGTGTGTATTACGTAGACTCAAATCTACCAATCTATCCTCGAACCAATCTCTTGAGTAAAGGAGCCTCAATGAATGAAAACGATCACGTGGAGTGAACGCCTTCGATTACTTTAGAATGTTGGTGGAACACCAAAATGTTCAAGAGGTTTTAATCACAAGAAACCAAGCAAATATATATGATACGTAATAATATTTTGGGCGGCAAAACCCTCGATTAGCTTTCAAAATCAAATACTCACAAGTGAATGGGGGGAATGAGGTGGCGCGAAGCACTTAAGTACCTAACTTCCCTTTAACGGCCTTTTATAGCACGTTGCCTATCTATTCACCTTATAGTTCGTATTTTTCAAAATCGCGCTAAAAGAAGGTATTTATCTATTTTTGCCTTCTTTCTTTTGGTTTGAGATTCGAATACAATAATTGAGTGATGAAATCCCAATTAGGTTGTGTTTTCACACTTTTGGAGATATTGTGATTTTATTGTGATACGTATACAATATAGTAATAATATTTACAAAGAAAACGAAAACCGATAATACGTGTTAATAGAGTTCTACTAACACAAATACTATTTATGGCTATAGATAAAAAACAATGTCCAAAATGATCACAACACACCTCCCTAGAAGCGGCGCCAAAATGACTGTGGTAAAATTACGTTTGTTTAGGAAAACAAAGCGTAAAAGCGGTAAGTATTAAGCGGATCGATTTAGGAAAACCAATTGCTAATAACCCTTTGTAAGTTCGTTTCCCCAGGAGGTTGATTGTGTGTGAAAAACTTGTATGATTTTGGATTAATATTGCTTAGAAAGAAAAGGGGAGAAAAGAAAATGATGGATATGAGAAAATTACACTAAGACGTAAAAACATAAAACCGTAAAACTTGCTCTAAAAATTCCCAAAAAATTCAAAAAATCCAACTAAGGTTTACAAATGATCAATAGTTTTTCAAACACTTTAATTAATTAATATTTAATTTTTTAATGCTAATTAAAGCCCTAAAAATCAGATAAATTAATAAAAAGCCCAGATAAAGTTTTTTCTTCTTGTAAACCTTAGAAAGAACTTAATAAAACTAAAAAGTATTTTTCCAAATTTTTTAAACCTATTAAATCACTTAAAAATAATTAAAAACTGAAATTAAATATTAAATTAATATTAAAAATAAAAAATTTATAAAAAATTCTAAAAACTTGCAAACTAGTTTATTTTAATCTAAATAATCAGAAAATGAAATTGAAATTACCAAAATACCCCTATTAGGTCCCTAAATGGGCTTAAACCAAAAACAGTCCAAAATTATTGGGCTTTTCAGCCCAAAAACCAAAAGTGTCCAAAAAGCTCTGAAAATGCCCAGTGCAACTCAAAATTTGATTTTAAACACAATAGTCAAAGGCTCAAAAGTTGAAAATGTGCTTATCACAACTTAACAGTCAATAAGCTTATCCTTATTGGGCCAAGAAGCCCATTAAGTAATAAGCTAATGCCATAAGCTCTACTTAAACACACAACCTTCTTATGAGACTCTAAACCTTTTTGCAAAAAGAAATTCTGAAAAAGCTCAAGCAATAAGCCCGAAACTTGAAAAGAACATTTTTACTAAAAGACAAAATAGTCAGGTTTGAGTTCAAGAGGGTTTCAAAAGCTGATTCTTTTTGCATAAGCTCACAAATAACTTAACTAAGAATAATTAATATGGTGATTTTGCATATGTGTACTCAATCGTTCTTTGTATCTAATCGAATTGATCACGGTTTAGGGTGGAATTATTGGTGTTTGTCACTAAAAGGGGAGCTTGATTATCTAAGTTTACAAATAACATAAACGTAAAAGCAATTAAAAATAAAGAAGAATGTCTAACCTCGATTGCTTATCCAGAGTGAATGCTGCACAGTAGATTAAAGTGAAAATAACTAAAGATAATTATCTATTTTAAAAAAAAGTGAAAATGTAAATGTCATTGAGTAAAAACGAAAGCTTCAAAATTTAAACTAAAAATCAAGACTTAAAAATAAATGACGAAAAAAATTAAAAGTTTAAAAGTAAATTTGAAACTTAAAACTTTGTAAAAATGTAAACTTTATAAAAACGTAAACTTGAAATAAAATAGGACAAAACACTTTTGAAAATAAACTAAGTAAAATTGGCGGGAAAAATTAAGGTTTGATAATAATTCGGAAAACAAGCACTGAACATAAGTCGAAATATGAAAATCTGGATCTAATTCAGAATCTGTAATGTTAGACCTTATCCGGAATGTCCCACCTTGTACACAATTCGGAATACCCAAATCCTCACCTTGTTCGGAATGCACAAAGTGACCCTAATCCGGAATTTGTGTTCACTGCCTAATTAGGAATACTCAATCCTACACGTAATCCGGAATCCGTCTTCTTAACTTAATTCAGAATTAGTGAACCCTGGACCTAATTCGGGATATGAGATGGACCTAATCCGGAATAACTCTTCACACACTTAATTCGGAATATGGAGAGTTGTATGCAATTCGGAATCCACAATCTTGCACTTAATTCGGGAAATGAATTTCACACTTAAGTCGGAATGTAGTTTTTGCTATTAATACGGAATGGGTATTCTGATGTAGTTCGGAATATTGAGTCTTGCACTCTATTCGGAATCCAGGGACTTTGGACACAAGTCATAATCAAAAGAACAATACCTAAGTCGGGAAAAAGGGAATTTTGCATATAAGTCGGAAGGTTAGGGTTTTGAAAATCCGAACTAACTCAAAATAAGAAAAAAATCCCAATAAGCACTTACCAAAACATAAACCAAATCAATTTTTAGAAAAAGCTAATAAGACACAATTTAAAAACTTTTTAAAAACACTAAATAATCAAATTATTTAAAATCAACTTTTTATAAAAATATTAATCTACCAAAATCAACTTATTTAAAAACTAACAAACATAAAAATTAAGCAATAAACACAATAATCTAAAAACCTCAAACACTCCAACTCAATGAGCATAATCCAATAAGCAAACCAATCACACAATCAACAAGATGAAATCAACTACATGATTAATTAAGCAAAATAATAGATTATGATTAAGAAAGGTAGAATGAGAATTTATTAAAAAGCTTGATTATATTAAAGATTAAGATTCAAGATTACAAGATTAAGATGAAGGTTTGATAGGGGAAGGGGAAGGTGTTGTTTTCTTCTCTCTTTTCTTCTTGTCTTCTCATCTTCTAAATAACTCGTCTTTCTCGACTTTGTCTTGGGATTAGACGAATGGTAACTTGAACTCGTCTTCTACTTTTCTTCTTTTAGTAGACTTGGTTCTTCGACTTCGTTAAACTTCCGTCTTTAGACTTTTTCTTCGATAAATATTCAGAATAGGCCTTTCACTTCCGTTCTTCTTGCACTTTTGATCTTTTGACTTCACCTTTTGTCTTTTTCTTCGATAAAAGCCCGTGAAAGCCCGTGTTTTCTTCCATTTTCATATTTTTGTCCTAATACACAAAAAAACACAAACCACGCATAATTCCGCCTTTTACGACATTAAATACACGTTTTGGTCTTGTTATTATTAGAAATAAGTGGTAAAAGGATAAGTGTTTTCACACTTATTAAATCCCCTACACTTGACCATTGCAATGACCTCATGCAATGCATTATTTTCAAAGCACGGTTTACATTTTCCATCACAATTAACCTACCTTGGCCTTTATTAATTACTAAGCACTAAGGAAACCAAAAATATTAGAAAATTACAAAATGCAAGAAGGAAGAACATGTAAAGAGATCTAAGACTTACATTTGGGCTTTGGTTGTCATGAATGTTTATCACCCTCAAGTTTCAAGTTCCCCACACCAAGCTTATATACGAGATCATTGTTATTATAAGTTAGCAAGCTAACACAAACTCATGTGGCCCAATTATTCACTTAGACTCCCTTATTCCTAGGTGTATCTCTTATATTTTATTATTGTCTTAAATGATCACGAGGATGTATTGTTGACTTATTTCGATAGTTTATTTAGGCTGAAAATAAAGTAGGACGATTTGATCAATAGTTAGCTAAAGGACAAAATCTTTTAAAAATGCTTCTCAGGACCTCATAAAGTTCATATCTTAGTATAACTCGCTTCACGATTTGAGACATTTCTCAGACCGATATTTGGCAGCGACTTCATACTTCAAATCTTGAGAGACGTTCTTTAAATAATGGTCTTGTTAGCCGTATTTAAAGTGATGGTCATATAATATACTGTTGCGAAGCTCGTGAAAAATACTATTCAACGGTGTCGAGAGTTCTTAGTTATTAATGTTAATATAACGGGATTTAGACCCGAACACACAAATGAGGAAGGCCTCCTAAACACTTACTACATAGTATAAAAGGCCTCACAACCTCATTTGTGTGTGTGTGTTTTCCATTCCATTATTTGTAGAGAGAGAAACGTATGTGTTTCTCTCACTAGGAATTCACAACTTTGTTTTTCTCTTTTCCTTCATCTAATCTAATCTTTCTTTTTGGTTTAATCTTTATCTTAATTTCTATATCCTATATAGTCGTGTGAATCATTCCTACAAGTGGTATTACTCGCCAAGGGATTCGTATTTAAGCATTTCGTGAGTTTTTGATTGTTTTTTGCCAAATCATCAAAAAAAATCGTGTTTGTTAGTCTTCTTAAGTCGTATACCTTCTTTAATTGTGTCGTAGTGATTTGGGTATCTTGGTTTTGGTTAAAACACAAATCTTTTGGATCAAAAGTTACAAACTTTCTTGTTTTTCAACATTCCGAAATTCTAGCAAGTCATACCATCGGAAAGTACAAGTGAGTGAGGCTTGATCGCAATAACGACAAGGTTCTACTTTGCGATCTAAGGATTCTGATACCTTATTCTGACGAGATATTCTGATCGTTCATTGCGATCGCGGATTCTGACGGTTTTTAAGGAATATTGAGACGTTACTCTATCCAAATTGTTTTAGCCATATTGCGATCTAAACATTCCGACAGAACAACATTCCGACATATCAACATTCCGACAGCTCAACATTCCGACAGATCAACATTCCGACAGATCAACATTCCGACAGCTCAACATTCTGACAGATCAACATTACGACAGATCAACATTCCGACATATCCAACATTCTGATAGAAGGACATTCCGATCAACATTCCGATAAATCATTCCGATAGAATATTCTGATGGGCATTCTGATGGAAATTTTGTTTGAGTAATTTTTAGACTTAGCCACCATCTAGACTTAGCCACCATCAAGTAAAATCAAATTTTTTCCCTACTAGTTTTTGGCTATTTCTAACTCAATTTCAAAATTTGGCTATACAAAATTTTTCAGCTTACCGTTTTGTCGGACTGAGGAATTTATTGTTGGACTAGAAAAAATTAAAAAAATCAGAAGTTTGGGAATTTCAACAACATCACACGCTTTCTACGAATTGAGATCCTGTTTTTCACACGACTTCTACGATGACGTCTCAACAAGATATTTATGCTGCGGGTACTGAGAATCGTCCACCCATGCTAACCAAGGAGAACTACACTACATGGGCTAGTCGTCTCCTTCGTTATGGAAAATGTAAACCTTTGGGAAAGTTGATTGTCAACTCGATTCAAAAGGGTCCGTATGTTAGAAGAACAATTATTGTGCCTGGGGACCCTACGAATGCTAACCCAGTAGCTGACTCAAGTCATGAGCAAACAGATGAAGAATTAACTGAAGCTGAATCCAAACAACTCGACGTTGATGATCAAGCAATTCAAGTCATTCTTATGGGACTTCCTGAATATGTTTATGCTGATGTCGATAGTTGAAATCGGTTTACAAGAAAAGGAAACTAAGTTGCTTCGTGAATGGGAGAAATTTACGTCTACTGATGGGGAACAGATTGAACCTTATTATCAGCGGTTTTCAACCCTCATGAACCATCTTAGAAGAAACAAACATGAACCTACACAAATTGCTGCCAACATCAAATTCCTTGATAATCTTCCTTCAGAATGGTCACGATATGGTACTCTTGTCAATCAAACCAAGGATCTTCATGTCGTGGGCTACACTCAAGTATATGACTATTTGAAGATGAATCAAGATGAAGCCAACGAAGATAGGGCAGAAAGACGTGCCAAGACACAAGACCCATTGGCTTTTATGGCAAACTCTCCATCATCTATGTCATATCCCATGGTACCCTACCATCAACCCTCATCAAGTAACTTCATGCCACAACAACAACAACAACAACTCACTGCTTATGGATATCAACCTCTTGCTGCTATGAATTACTTACAACAACCCATTGCCTGTTTTGATGACATCACCAATCCTACTCATGCTATTAATACTGGTCTTGCCCTTCTTGCAAAGGCATTCAAATTCTCCATTAACCCTACCAACAACAATCAGAGAATCTCCTCGAACACTATAAATAGGCAGATTGCTCAACCTTTCATGAATGCGAATCAAGATCGCTAGTTGGTAGTTGCTGGAAACACGGGGAATTAGTTTCAACAATATGGTCAGAATGCTGGGCAGACCATTGGCAATGCAGGAAATCAGTATGGTAAAAATCGTGGTGAAAATCCAGGTGTTCCGAATGCGGGTAATCAGAATGGGTTAATAGTTGTGCCAGTGGTTGGTAACCAGATGGGAAACATTGTGGCTGCAAGGGTTGAGAATACTGGTACGGGAAATGGAACAACAATCGTCAGGTTCAGTGCTACAACTGCAGGGGATTTGGTCATTATGCTCGAGATTGCACAACCAAAAAGAAGAGGGATGCTGCTTATCTTCAGACTCAGCTTCTCATAGCACAAAAAGAAGAGGCAGGGATTCCACTTCAAGCTGAGGAATTTGATCTTATGGCTTCTGCTACAGAATATGACGAGGAAGAAGAGGTGAATGCCAACTACATCTTGATGGCAAACTTATAGCAAGCATCATCCTCAGGAATGCATGATGACAGAGCTCCCATCTATGATTCAGACGATCCCTCTGAGGTACACCCAAGTTTTGATGATAATGATATATGTAATATATTTAATCAGGAGGAAGAGTATACTGAGATGCTTGAGCCCTACATTGCGACACACGAGGATTAAACAAATAATAGTAATATTATTTCGAATGAGCCTAGTGTGGACCTTAGTGTGGATCAAGTTGCTCAGCCTACAACCCCTCCTGATGAGACACATGCGTATTATAAATCTCTATTTGATAAGCTTGCTAAGGATGTAGATCATGCTACGGTGGTTAATAATAAGTTTAGAGAAACTAGTGCCAAATTGACCATTGAGCTTGCGGGATATAAGGAACGGGAGAAATTTTTTGAGATTCATCATGTTAAAATCAAGGAACTTGAACAAGCTCATGCTACATCGGTTTATCAAGAAAAATGCACAACTAAGAAATTAAATGCCTTACACTTAAGTAGTGCTAAAAAGATAAGAGAATTGAATGATGAAATCACCTCTCTTAATAAACAACTTTCAAATGAAAAATCTATTATTTTGGATTTAAAAGAAGAACGAAAAAAGCTTAAACATGATTTCAAAATTCGAGAAGATGGGCTTCTTGAGGATTTTTGCAAAGCGTAGGATAGGATTAGAGAATTAGACAACCTTTTAGTAAAACGTGGCCAAACTATGAAGATGATAAATATGCTCGCACCAAAAGTGAATGAGATAAATTACACTAGATACAAATTGGCTTTAGGTTGTCCTCTTCCTCCAAATCCCGGATATCTTAAGCAAGTTCAGGCCACTAATGAAACTTTATATAATGGTAGTGTGCTCTTGTCAGATGAGCATGATCCTCCTAGTGTGCATGATTCTGAGGAAACGACTGATCTTCCAGTAGAGACTCGCTTTAGAATGAAAAAGCTTGATAAAGAAGTGACACCCGTTTATTACCCGAAAATGAATCCTCCAACTGTTTTTGTTCGGTCTAAAACGATTACTGAAATGCTTTTCCTCCCAAGTGAGGAGTTGACTGATGACCCTCCTAAACCGAGTATCACAAGCCGATTTCTAAACGAGCTTAAAGATAACTTTGTCATTCTTAAACGTGTTGTTAATTCCAAAATCACCAGAGGAAATTTTACATCACCTGTTCAGATTGAGGTTCAGAAAATTCTTCAAAATGATATTAATCCGATTATTAATCAAGTTGATGCTAGGTTAGGCAATTTGAAACATGCTTTTATAAAAGAATTAGCCAACTTTGTTGAAGACTTTAAATCTTTGACGAAGGAAGTTGATGAATCTCTTGATAAAATCAAAGTTTTGGAAAACGATCTTGAACGCCTCTCTAAAGCTCGTTATTGTATTGATAGTAGCCCTGTTGAGTTAGGTACCTCTATGTCGCATAATGAAAACCTCCAAACCGAGCTTGATCTTATGAAAGAGAAAATGGAATCTTATGTCATTAAAAAGGATAAAGAATTCACCGATCTTTGGAATAAATTTGTCAAAAAATGTGATGAATGCAAATATGACAAGATTTCGTATGAAAAAGCTTACAATGAAATGCAACAAACAATCGCACGGTTGCAGGCTCAGTTAGGAGGGGTTTCGGAAACGGATTTGGCCTCGTCAGGGTTAGAGAGTGCTAGTGGTGGTAATGTTCAGAAGCTTAAGGCTAAGATTGCAGATTTAGAATCTGTTGTTGTTTCATATAAGCGGGCTGTTGAACAAAGTAAGTCTGTCTATCAGAAACTTATTGATAAAATCTGTGAGAACTATAAGTTAAAAGCCTTGTTAAAAGATAAGACTTCTGAACCTAGCTCGATTGTGGATACGATGATCCAGAAACCAGCAACCTCAGGACCCACTCGTATTGCTGTGACACCTTTTCCCAAGGTTGCTGGAACGAAAACTGCTGTGATTGCCCCAAGAATGTTTCGTGTTAGTTCTCCCTCTGTGCCTAGCAAACAATGTAAAGCAAGCGTTAGGACAAAACCGATCACTATAACTCAACCACAAGTTATTGATTTAATAAGTGTTAATTCTAATAAACGCGTGTCTTCTTCTACAGGAATAAACAACTACACTAAGAGCAGAAGGCCACAGCCTACGAGCAATACAAGGAATGATAGGGTCCCTTTTTCCTCTAGAAGTAGTCGCCCCAAGATCAATAATGTGGAAGTAGAAGAACACCATAGGAATTTACCGCTTTTTAATCATAATCAGAAACCTAATTCATCTGAATGTAATGACTTTAAGCTTGCTATTCGGAATGAAAAATCTGAAGTTATTTGTGCTAAATTTAATAAATTTTTCTTTACTTTTAGTCATGATGCTTGTGGTTTGACTATGAATGGTTTGAATTATGGTGGTTACACTCGAATTGACAAGCTGTCAATCAATGAAAAACAACGCACTCCTAAGGATAAGGTGTATGTTCCAAAAAGTACGCATGTAGGGTCCACATAAAGTCTTGCTAAGCCTAGTAGCCCTAGATTCACCTCTAAATGGTTGCCTACTAGTAGAAATTTTGACTATAGTGGCAAAATTATCGACACTAGTAGATCTCATACTGACTGTGAAACGTAAGTATGTGATATGGCTTAATTATCATCTAACCCTACAGGAACCTATTTCTTCGGTTGCCAAAATATTTTCTTCTCTTATCATTGGCAGGCTGTTGAAATTTATCTCTGGTGCGTGGACTCGGGTTGTTCCAAACATATGACTGGGAATCAAAGCCTTCTCAAAAACTTTGTATGGTATTTCATGCGAACTGTTCGATTTGGAAATGATCATGTTTCGGCAATTCTAGGTTATGGTGATCTTCATTGGGGTAATATAATCATCACCACAATCTCTTTTGTTGATGGCTTGGGACATAATTTGTTCTCGGTTGGGCAATTTTGTGACTCGGACTTGGAGTTTGCTTTCATAAGTCATACATGTTTTGTAAGAGATCTTAAAGGAATTGATTTGTTGAAAGGAAATCGTACCACCAACCTTTACACCATTGATCTTTTTCAAATGTCTGCTGCTTCTCCAATTTGTCTCATGGCCCGAGCCACATCAACAAAGTCATGGTTATGGCATCAAAGGTTATCTCATCTCAATTTCGATGCCATCACCCAACTTGTGAAAGATGATCTTGTTACCGGTCTTCCAAAGTTTATATATACAAATGACCATCTTTGTCCTTCATGTGAGCAAGGTAAAAGTAAGAAGAAGCCTCACAAACCCAAACCTGTTCCCAACTCAACGAATAGGTTACATCTCCTACATATGGATTTATGTGGCCCAATGAGAATCAAAAGCATTAATGGAAAGCGGTATGTCCTAGTAATTGTGGATGATTATTCTCGTTACACATGGGTTCATTTTCTTGCATCAAAAGATGAAGCCCCTGATGTATTTATAAATTTCCTGAAGAAAACATCAGTACTACTGCAAGCCCCTGTCATTATTGTGAGAACGGATAACGGCACAGAATTCACCAATCAGAAATTGAAAGCTTATTTTGATGAAGTTGGGATTTCTCATCAAACTTCGGCTGTAAGAACTCCAGAGCAGAACGGAGTTGTGGAACGGAGGAATCGTACGTTATTTGAAGCTGCTCGGACAATGCTTCTCTCCTCCAGTGCACCGTTATTCCTTTGGGCCGATGCTATAGCAACTGCATGTTATACTCAAAACCGCTCCATTAGTCATACTCGTTTCAACAAAACACCTTATGAGATATTTAATGGAAGAAAATCGGATATTTCATTTTTACATGTCTTCGATGCATTATGTTATCCGAAGAATGATCGTGAAGATATCGGTAAACTTGAACCTAAAGGTGATATTGGTTTTTTCATTGGTTATTCTTCAACTGCTTGTGCCTATAGGGTTTATAATCGAAGGACAAGAAAGGTAATGGAGACCATAAACGTTACCTTTGATGAACTCTCGGGTATGGCCTCTCAGCATAGAAGTTCACATCCCGAGCTTCAAGGTCAGACTTCTGGACACGTAAGTTCAGGACTCGCGCTTCAATTTGCACCGTCAGCAATCTCATCATTACAACCATCGGAACGTGACTTGGAAGTTTTATTTGGACCAATCTATGATGAATATATGGAGGGTCCTTCATCATTTGGTGTTCCTCAAAATGCCCCGGCTGCACCAGCTACGGTAGTTCAAGAACCTCCGATTGCATCTACACCAACGACATCTACTTCTGCACCATCTACGTCAACCTCAACCATATTGCCTCCAAATATTCCAACCACTTCTCCGACTGCTGACGCAACTCAACAACATTCTCAGCAAATTCCTAATCATGTTCATCTTCAGAATGAAAGAGTTTCTAAAAATGCAAACAATGCGGTGCTCAACGAACACGAGTTTGTTAATCCATTTGCGGCTTCCACAAGTTCTACTCAGCCTTCAACACAATATGTGGATCCGTCGAGCTCGCATCAAGTTTCTCATACACTTCCACATGAACACAAATGGACTAAGAATCATCCTTTGGTTCAAGTGATTCGCAATCTCTCACGACCAGTCTCAACACGAAATCAGCTGCGTACCGACGGTGATATGTGTATTTATGCACTATCAGTCAGCACAATGGAACCAGCAAGTGTGAAAGAAGCAATGACTGATGCATCATGGATTGAGTCTATGAAGAAGAACTCAATCAGTTCATCCGGCTTGGTGTATGGGAGTTAGTACCTCGACCGGACAATATGGATCCCCTTACTCTAAATAGGTTATTCAAAAACAAGATGGATGAGGAGAAAACGGTCATTAGGAACAAGACTCGGTTAGTCGTGAGAGGTTATAAACCGCAGGAGGGAATTGATTTCGCTGAATCCTTCGCCCCGGTTGCTAGGATGGAAGCTATTAGGATTTTCTTGGCATACGCTGCACACAAATCGTTCACTGTGTATCAAATGTACGTGAAGACGGCTTTCTTGCATGGGCCGTTAGAAGAAGATGTGTACGTATGTCAACCTGAAGGTTTCATTAACACCGAACATCCAAGCCATGTCTACAAGTTGAAAAAGGCAACTTATGATTTGAAACAAGCACCGAGGGCATTGTACGACGAATTATCATCATTTCTTCTACAAAATCACTTCAACAAACGAACCATTGATCCAACGTTGTTTATCAAGCACTACGGCAATGACATCTTGGTGGCTCAGGTCTATGTAGATGATATTATATTTGGTTCTACTAACCCAAAATATTCCATATTATTTGCCGACCTTATGAAAAGTCGATTCGAAATGTCCATGATGGGGGAAATGATGTTCTTTCTTGGTCTCCAAGTTCACCAATCCCCCCGGTATTTTCATAAATCAGTCCAAGTATGTGCTGGAGATTCTAACGAAATTTGGCATGGAAAACTGTGATCCTATTGCTACTCCAATGGACACTAAACACAAGTTTGATTTGGATAAGAAAGGGACATTTGTAGATGCTACAAAATACCGAAGCATGATCGGGTCCCTTATGTACTTAACCTCAAGCAGACCGGACATTGTGCATGCTACTTGTTTATGTGCTCGGTACCAGGCGAGGCCAACCGAGAAGCACCTCAAGGAGGTTAAAAGGATCTTTCGCTATCTCCGGGGAACCATTAACATAGGTCGCTGGTATACGAAGGATTCTGGTTTTAATCTCACTGGTTTTTCAGAATCCGACCATGCAGGGTGTCATGATACATTCAAGAGCACTTCCGGTGGAGCACAATTCTTAGGCGAGAAGCTAGTGAGCTGGTCATCAAGGAAACAAGACTGTACGGCGTTGTCCACTGTGGAAGCAGAATATGTGTCTCTATCCGTGTGTAGTGCTCAAGTCCTTTGGATGAGAACACAACTCACGGATTATGGCTTTCACTTTAACAAAGTTCCTATTTATTGTGATTCACAATCAGCCATAGCCATATCCTGCAACCCGGTCTAACACTCCAAGGCCAAGCACATAGCTGTCCGATTCCATTTCATTAAGGAGCATGTGGAAAGAGGAACGATCAAACTGTACTTTGTCAAGACGGACTACCAACTAGCCGACATCTTCACCAAAGCTCTTTCTCAAGAAATATTTGAATTCTTGGTTCATCGACATGGTATGCATAGTTTCACTCTAGATGAACTTGAACATATTGCACATTCGCAGTAACCTTGTATATATCTATCAGAAAATCAAAATACAAAAATACAAAACCTATAAGAACAAAATAAAAAATGAGAAACTCTTTCAAAAATATCAAAAATATTCTTCTCCGACATGTCTCTCAGCATCGATAATATGGACGCACCTAGAAATGTCGCTCAATAACGACACGGGTACGTACATAAAGTTCGAATGAGAGTTAAAATGTTTTCAAAACATGTCTTTTCTACTTTCTTCTCATAATGGTTTATAGTCACATGTTAGACTATAACCCGGTCCCCAAAGAAAGGAAAGTCTTTGACTTATCCTCAACAACGAGAAATTAATTTTTCTCGGTCATGGGCTTATATCAAAACATTCAAAGTTTTAAGCTCATGAACACAAGGAAAATGTTCATTTATGTACATTATTCCTTAACAACGGGAAAGTAAGTTTTCTCGGGTTTTTGAGCACAATTTTTCAATGTATTTTAAAACTGTGTGCTCATATACTCCCCTATTTTTAAATAGAATTTCTTTTCGAGGGGGAGTACAAACTTTCATGCAACATTATTCTCTCCATGTTTCATCACTAGTTTCACAAAAGATTCAATGTCATGCAATTTTTGAGGGGGAGAATAGTGATTAAAATGTTTTATCTTGGATAAGATCTTTGATATAAGTGCTTTCTCTTCCTAATATGTGCAAAAACCTTTCCTTTTATGATGCACATATGTAGGGGGCGTTTTTGGTGATTAAGAAAGTCTTTTCTGGTTACGATATCTATACCTTCAACACAATTATTCACGACGATATTGGTGTCAAAAGGTGGTTAGGTATTTGTCCTATGATCCAACCAGAACCGGAGGGATCTTCCCAGGGACAATCCATTAGAAAATAAAAGTCCTTAGGAAAGATGGAGTAGTTGAGTGTACGGGAATAATGCCGACTAATGACTTAAGCTAGCACTGGAACAATCACAACAAGGTGCTAGTTATGACGTCTTGGTGAGCGTTGAAGGGGTTGAAGAATGAAAAAGAAATGTAAGGATAAAGGGTGTAAAGAAAGAAGCCCTCCATACAACTTAGGCAAAAACCTGGTCAATACATCTATTATCAGAATCTCTTTCATGATTTTTGATACTGAAGAAAAAGCATCATGGACCCAGTGATGCAATGCACAACCCTTCCCAGCCTACTCAAGCTTCTCTCAAAAGAAGTTTGTTTTATTGTCGCGGAGTTCAACTCATTTCTATAAACTTTCTCACTCCGAGATAGTAGATATTGAAAAGGTGACAGTCTGCTCCAGCCTCCGATCACCAAATAAACGTGCACTTATAGAGTCTAGAGCCAATGAGATTCATCAAAAAAATCGCATTAGGACACTTATTCCATATATCAATTGTTGTTCATCACAAGAACACATTCGATAATTTATATAGTCCTACGCTCTATCCTTGTGATATTGCCAGAACATTCAGAGTGATACTCATTAGTATTCACAGTGATGAATTGAAATCCTTCCAGTGTTAACATCAAATAGCACTACGGTAGGTCATATGTAAGATTCACTTGAATTGAACATATGTTAACTGGAAAGCAATAGTGGTTTGATTCTTCTGTGATTCAAACTCATTCCAGGTCTCGACGCAATATCTCTATGATCTTTCCAGAACATTCAGAGTAATACTTCTTAGTACTTACAGTGACGAATGTAAATCCTTCCAGTGTCATCATCAAACAGCACTGCGGTAGGTAACTTGTGAGATTCTATATGAATCAAACTTGTGTCAACTGGAAAGCAACAATGGTTTGATTCACTCCTTACTTTCAATGGAACTGCATGATTCACTCCTTACTTTGAATTATCTTTCGATATATTCAAGTATTGAGAACGGCTACCACAGCTGGAAATCCTGTCAAGGAAGGTCTTTGAACTTACCTGATCACGTGGTACAGTTTTCGTACTGTTTAACGGGAAACCGGTGGAATGCAATCGGTGGCGTTATCTCAAGAGTCGTAATTCAAGGCCACATACTCATGTAATTGAAGAAATCTTAAGGACATCTAAAGACAAAGACTTCCGCTACTCTGATAATCAAGGGAGATTGTTAACAAGCTTTCAAGTCAACACCAAATATGAGTATGTGGGGAAGACACAAGAACACAAGTTGGCAAAGCTTCAAGATCAAGTCAAGGCAAAGATCAAAGATCCAAGATCACAAGTCATGAAAGGAACTATGAAAGAACTCTCAAGACAACGAGCTTCAAAGTCTGCAACACCAAAGAAGTGAAGTCACATATTACATGACCACTTCTTAGGGGGAGATTGTTAGCCGTATTTAAAGTGATTGTCATATAATATATCGTTGCGAAGCTCGTGAAAAATACTATTCAACGGTGTCGAGAGTTCTTAGTTATTAATGTTTATGTAACGGGAATTAGTCCCGAACACACAAATGAGGAAGGCCTACTAAACACTCACTACATAGTATAAAAGGCCTCACAACCTCATTTGTGTGTGTGTGTGTGTGTGTTTTCCATTCCATTATTTGTAGAGAGAGAAACGTATGTGTTTCTCTCCCTAGGAATTCACAACTTTTGTTTTTTTCTTTTCCTTCATCTAATCTAATCTTTCTTTTTGGTTTAATCTATATCTTCATTTCTATATCCTATATAGTAGTGTGAATCATTCCTACAGGTCTTCTCTTCATAATAGGAATTTCTTCACTTGAAGTTTTTGAGAGATTCTTCATTATTGGACCACGACTTCTTCATTTTTCTCCAATCTTTATTTTGGATTTTGATATGCAACGATCCGCCTCCTTTTAGGACTTGGATCTACTTATCCTCATACCTTGCTAGGGTCTTTTCGGATAGACTTCTCCATGATCTTTAGGGGAGTATTTTCTTTTCGTCGTGTGTCTCGATCCTTCATATTGATTTTTGATAAATGATTCTTTACATCAGTTGGGATCTGTAGCAACAAAATGTAGCGCTCATGCCTTGTTAGGGCCTTTTCGGACTCGTCAATCTTCGCGTCTCGCTTCAATAAGTTATGCCTTGGCTATGAACTCTAATTAATACCGAGCAACTTTTAAACGATCTTGTGCTAGAAGCTAAGTAACTTTTCAAATCGTACAACCTTAGTTATTGCAAATATATTTGTTAACAAGCGATGGGAGAAAAATCTCATAATCAACTCACATAAATTCATGAAAGAATACCAAACTTATAATTGACTTTATCATCTCTCGTTCTCCACAATTTAAAATCTCAAGGAATGAGACTCGTGGATGCTTAGCCAATTAAATCAAAGTTTTGGGTTTTCAAGTCATCTATAGGATCTTGCAAATTCTTAGACTTTTTCAAGTTTAGAATTCGCATTTTAAAGTTCCCTTGATAAACGACTTTCTAGGATCAATTATAGGAACTTGCGAAAAGTTCTTGTTCTTAACCCGTAAGAGTTAAGACTTTCGCGTTTTAAAGTTCCATATATAAAAGCCTAGCAAAACTTGACTTAAACACGTTAAGGATACTAGCTAGAGTATACTTAGATAAGTAAAATCGTATTGAGTCAAAATTTTCATGATGGGCCTAATATATCAAAGACATCTAAACTTATTAAAACCATTTTATTTAACTTTATTTTTCTCTTTTGAATTTATTTTTGAAATGAAATATATACATACGATGCGATAACAAAAGGAAAGAACATAAAAGAGAATAAATGAAAAATACTACTTCGCCAAAATAGATCAAAAGTTTTGAAAAATGTCGAAAAATTAAAGTTTCTTGTTAAAATGAGGACTGATTAATAGAAAAGCCCACTTAACTTCGATAGAAGTCCCCCTACACTTGATATAAACATTGTCCTCAATGTTTAAGCATGTGAGAGTAAACTCCCCTACACTTAGGACATTATGCATGATGTAGTGATTTTACTACTCTTTAGGAAAAGAGAGCAAATAGGGCAAGTAGTGAATACAACGATTTAGGAAAACCGTGTATTAATGACCCTAAAATTATTTCGTTCTCAAGGAGGCTAGTGTGTTATGTGTGTAATGACTTGGATTAATTTGTGATTATACTTGTGAGAAAGAAAATTAGAAATGAGATTAGAAGAGAATGACGGTTACGTAGACGGATTAAACTAAGACGAAAAAGGCGTTCACGTAAAACCGTAAAAAGCACCAAATTAAAAATTGAACCTAAAAATTAATTAAAAGTTAAAACTAAGTCTAAAATAATATAAATAAGGATAAAAATCCCACAAAAATATTTTAAAACCTTTTATTAATTAAATATACAATTTTGAATGCTTATTAAAGCCCTAAAATCAAATATAATTAACAAAATGTCCAAAATATTATTTTATTGAACAAATAACTCACTTATATTATTTAAAGACTAAAAAGTATTTTTCCTAAATTTTAAAAACTATTTTTGTAACACCCCATTTTGGAAATGGAATATTACGCATAATCATGGCGTGTCATCAAAGCATACAAGGATAAATGTCTAAGCATTATTCGACCATAAAAGGGAAATACCGGAATCAAACATCGGTAACCCCAAAGTAAAGCTCATCACACACAAACATAAATACTGTAAAGGAAAGGACGAAACAATGTCCATAGCAAACTGTATTAAAGTAAGGAAATGCATAAAGTAAAGAAAGACAGTAAGGCTTCCAGTCCATATGCACGTACGTTTGAGATCTACGAGCGTCCCTGAGTACCTGCCGTTTTGGGAACATGAAAAGGAAAACGGCTGAGCAAGACGCTCAGTGCACGGATGTACAATATAGCATGAAATAGGATAAACATGTAACATATAACAGCGGAAGACTAAGTTCTGAGTAAACCGGTTAAGTATTAAGAAAACTGGTTTTATAGTTTGAAAAGCCTTATGTTTATCTTATGAAAACTGTTTTAACATAAATATACCATAGCCCATATAGGTCATGAAAAGGTCACGTGCATGAATACTTGGAGGGGTGACCTCATCATGCTGATTAGAGGGGATGCCTCTAATTAATATACTGGTTTGGGTAGGAGGGATCAACTCCTTGTGAAGGATGCAAGGCACACACCACATTCACCATGATATACTGAATAAAACATGTAACTAGGATGCACCCATACGCCCCACCTGATATAATAATATGGCCAAAACTGAAAAGGGACGCCACGAGCAATCACTCCGCCGTGGGGAAGTCATAACATTGGTGCCTCCAATGTTATGGTTATGGTACCTCCATAACTAGGTGAAACTGGTCATGCTTGTATACGGCTATAGATTATGCTAATTTAAACATAAGCAGTTCAAAACAATAAAACAAATACTGGGAAAACAGTTGGCTGCATACGGGGAAATCCTAATAAGGAAGGAATGTCCATACTGAAAGGACGGGAATCCGTACCTCAAGTCCAGTGAATGAACGGAAGAAAGACTCCTACTTCTGGATCACTAAAGCTACATGAATACACACGTGTATAAGTATCGATTCACGGATTACGTACTGGGTTTTATGTCTCATTTTAGCTGACTTGGTATGTTTTAGGTCATGGTTCACTGTTTAAAGCCTTAAACTGTGTTTATCTTGTATTCTGATTAATCTGTTTAAGTATTACTGGTATTTCATGTATTATTATACTTACTGTGTAATAATAAGTAACTTTCCAAAAATAGCAGGTTTCCAAAAATAGAAAGTTTCCAAAAATAGAAAGTTTCCAAAAATAGAAAGTTTCCAAAAATAGAAAGTTACCAAAAATAGAAAGTTTTCAAAAATAGAAAGTTTCCAAAAATAGAAAGTTTCCAAAAATAGAAAGTTTCCTAAAATAGAATTTACTGCTTAAAATAGAATAGTTTCTAAAAATTGAAAGTTTCCAAAAATAGATCAGCTGCCTTAGTTAAATAAGTTTCCATATATAGAAGGTTTCCATGATTAGATTAGCTGCTTGAATTAGATAGATTTCCATATATAGAAGGTTTCCATTAATAGATTAGTTGCCTTATTTAATTAAGTTTCTATAAATAGAAGTTTCCATATTTAGAATTAAGCTGGTTACATAAGCTAACATATAAGTCTAAGTGTTTATAAGCTTGTTTCTTAAGTCATATGATATAGTATATAGTTTAATTATTATTTCATGTATTTTAATTAAACTATAGGTTAAGCATTTTAATTAAAGTATAACATGTTTTAATTAAAATGAAATGAAATACTTAGGTTAAAATGTGTATTATTATTATTAATAATATAACCTAAGTCATGTCTAAATTAATTAATTATAGGCATGTTTTAAATAATTAATTAATTATAACTTATAACATAAAATACTTAGGTTAAATTAATATCATGCTAAAATAATAATTAAAATAACCTAAGTCATGGTTTAATTAATATTTCATGTTATTAATTAATTTATATCCTAAGTTCATAATTCATAAAAATTAACATGTAGCATAAATCATGATTTAACCAACGAACCATGAATCGGGCATGAATTCGACACCGTACCTCGAGCCAAACTCGGGGTACGTGTGCCCCCTTGCTGCCGTGGGTCCCACAAGCACCAACCAAGACCAAAAATGGTCTTGGTGGTGGCGGCAATAAGCAAACCAAACCCCCCCTCGGGTTTGTTTGCTAGGCGGCTAAAACAAACACCCTTTTTATAACGTTCTTTGATTTTAATTTACCCCAAAACATGTTAGATCAATGTTTAATTATCATGTTTTAATAAGAATAATAATAACATGTTCATGAAAATAATCAAAGATTAAAAAGAATTAAAAAGAAGGGTTTAGAATGATATACCAATACGTAGCTTGAAAGGGGATGAACAAACACGGTTTCTAGCACTTGTTTTTAATGTCAAAAATCAACAACACCCTCCTATGGTGGTGTTATAGGTGGCGGCACAAGAGAGAACAAGGAGGAGGAGAAGAAAATCTTTTAGGGTTTTATGTTTACTTTCTTGAAAAGTGAAAATGAAAAATAGTTTTTACTCTTTACCCCCCCCCCCCCCCCCTTTCATGTAAACTTGATGGGCTTAGCCCATTTCTTGTTGTTGTGCCGTGGGTATGGGGGCCCCACATGGGGTACCCGTACCTTTCTCGTGTCCCGATGTTTCGTGTTCGTTCGTGGTTAAACGTGTTCGTGTTTAAAGTGTTTTTGTTTATTTTATCATGTCGTTTATCGTAATCTTAACGCTCGTAATTATATTATATGTATTTACGTAATTATTCTAGTTCGTATTTTAAATGGTGATCATGATTTAGTTATGTTCACGTGACATATTTATTAACTGTTTATCATGAGTTCGTACGTAATCGATACTTATCATGTCATACACGTATGCACTTGCTTGATTACTAGCACATGAATGTGATCATAACTAAATGAGGTAAGTTTTAATCTAGGACGTACGATCTTAAGGGCACTATTCATGGTAAAAGCATGCGGGTTTTACAATTCTTCCCCCCTAAAAAGAATAATTCATCCCCGAATTATAGATAAAGCAAACTGGAAAGAAGTAACATACCCGAACTCAAAATATGAAGTGAGGGTAAGAAGCCCGGATAGACTCCTCTGTTTCCCAAGTGGCTTCCCGCTCGGTATGGTCCCTCCAAAGAATTTTGACGAATGGAATCGTCTTCCTTCTCATGACTCGTTCTTGCCTGTCGAGCACTCGTTCGGGTTCTTCAATAAAAGTGATATCTTCACGTATCTGTTCTAGTGGATACTGAACCATGTGAAGGGGATGATACTTGTACCCTCTGAGTAAGGACACATGGAACACGTTATGCACGTGTGAAAGCTGAGGAGGTAACGCCAATCAGTAAGATACTTCACCGATTCGTTCAATGATATCAAAAGGTCCGATGAAACGAGGACTGAGTTTTCCTTTGATCCCGAAGCGTTTAACACCACGTGCCGGCGAAACCTTGAGGAAGACGTGATCTCCCACATTAAAATGTATGTCCCTACGATGCTTATCGGCGTAACTCTTCTGACGTGAACGTGCTTCCTGCAGCTTCTGTTTAGCTACCTCGATCTTCTCATTGGTCATTTCTATAATCTCTGGTCCTTCGAGTGTTCGCTCTCCCACTTGATCCCAGCAAGTTGGAGCGCGACACTTTCTGCCATACAACATTTCGAAAGGAGCACATTTGATACTTGCGTGCCAGTTGTTGTTGTATGCAAACTCGACCAAACAGATGTAATCGTCCCAATCACCTGTCCATTCCAATGCACACGACCTTAACATATCTTCCAATGTCTGAATTGTTCGCTCTGACTGTCCGTCCGTTTGAGGATGAAAGGCCGTACTCAGCTTAAGTTGTGTACCCCAAGCTTTTTGCAGACCTTTCCAGAATCGCGACGTGAATCGAGGATCTCTGTCTGAGACGATGCTGGAGGGAGTACCGTGGAGTCTCATGATCTCCCTTCTGTAAGTATCTGTGAGTTTACTTACCGGATCTTCCTTGCGTATCGGTAAGAAATGAGCTGATTTGGTGAGTCGATCAACAATGACCCAAATAGCATCGTGCTTTTTCTTGGTAGGCGGAAGACCGGTAACAAAATCCATGGTGATTTTGTCCCACTTCCACTCTGGAATATCCAACGATTGAACGAGACCGCCCGATCGCTGATGTTCAATCTTAACCTGCTGGCAGGTAAGACATTTGGAGACATAAGTGGCTACATCCTGTTTCATACCACTCCACCAAAAGTGCTGTCTGATGTCATGGTACATTTTTGTCGACCCAGGATGTATAGAAAATGGGGAGCTGTGAGATTCAGCTAACAATGCTTCCCGGAGTTCTTGATTGTCAGGAACACAAAGTCTCGTGCCCTGCCAAATGATACCGTCTGCGTCCATTCTGAATTCTGTCTGCTTCTCCAAATTCTGAATTATCGCCCAAATCTCTCCATCATCCTTCTGCGCTTCCTTGATCCTAGTCAGTAACTCAGGTTCTACTCTAAGATTCGCCCAGTATCCGTGCTGCCCACGTACCATGATTTCGATGTCTAGCCGCTCCAAGTCTCTTATGTTTTGTTCCTTGATCTCAATGCCGTTGATCATTCCGGACTTTCTGCTGAGTGCATCTGCTACTACATTAGCCTTCCCGGGATGATACTGTAGGTTAATATCATAATCCTTCAACAGTTCCAACCATCTCCTTTGTCTCATGTTCAATTCTCGTTGGGTGAAGATGTACTTCAAGCTCTTGTGATCCGTGAAAATGTCGCATGATTCTTCGTATAAGTAATGCCTCCATATTTTCAATGCGAACACCACTGCAGCAAGTTCCAGGTTGTGCGTAGGATAGTTTTCTTCATAGGGCTTAAGCTGCCGTGAAGCATACGCGATCACTTTCCCATGTTGCATGAGAACACAGCCCAGTCCCTTCCCCGATGCATCGCTATAGATCTGAAATCCACCTGTACCAGATGGGAGAGTAAGAATAGGTGCAGATACTAACTTCTGCTTTAGGTCTTCGAAGCTCTTCTCTCGTTCTTCCGTCCAGACGAATTTCTCTCCTTTTCGTATCAGTTTGGTGAGAGGCAATGCCAAACGGGAAAAGTTCTCCACGAATCTGCGATAATATCCGGCTAAGCCTAAGAAACTGCGGACTTCTGTCGCTGACGTTGGTCTTGGCCATTTAGTTATAGCCTCAACCTTCGCTGGGTCCATAGTGATCCCTTCTGCTGATACAATGTGACCTAAGAATGCCACCTTGTTTAACCAGAACTCACACTTGGAGAATTTCGCATACAGCTGCTTCTGACGAAGAATTTGTAGTACCGTACGGAGATGGTCTTCGTGTTCCTCCGTGTATTTAGAGAAAATCAGGATGTCATCGATGAATACAATGACAAACTTATCAAGGAATTCATGGAAGATTCTGTTCATCAGATCCATGAATACTGCTGGAGCATTGGTCAGGCCGAATGGCATGACCACAAACTCATAATGGCCATAGCGGGTACGAAAAGCAGTCTTAGCAATGTCCTGCTCTTTAACCCTCAGCTGATGGTAGCCTGACCTTAGATCGATCTTTGAGAAGTGTTTGGCTCCTTGAAGTTGGTCAAACAGATCATCTATACGTGGCAGTGGATATCTATTGCGGATGGTAATCTTATTAAGTTCGCGGTAGTCAATGCAAAGTCGCATGCTGTCGTCCTTCTTCTTAACGAACAAGACCGGTGCGCCCCATGGAGATGCGCTTGGTCTAATGAACCCTCGTTCTAGAAGTTCCTGCAGTTGGTCCTTCAGTTCTTTTAGCTCTATGGGAGCCATACGATACGGAGCCTTAGAGATTGGCTCAGCTCCTGGAACAAGGTCGATGTTGAACTCCACATCTCATGCAGGTGGTATGCCTGGAAGTTCAGCTGGGAAAACGTCTTGAAATTCCGAAACTACTGGTTGATCCTGAATGGATGGGGATTCAGCATCCATGTCATGAACCGTAGCTAGATAACCTTCGCAGCCATGTGACAGTAATGCACGTGCTTGCAAGGTAGATATGACTTGTACAGACCATCCGGGTATGAACCCGTTATGAATGTACTCTGGTGCATTAATGTCGCCGAAGATCACCCGATATAAGTGTCAGTCTATGGTAGCATGGTGCTTGGATAGCCAGTCCATGCCGAGAATCATATCGAATTCAATCATGTCTAGGGGAAGTGCATCTACTGCACGAACTTTATCGTCAAACTCTAGAGGAAGACTCTTGTATACATGAGTTATTAATACAGAGTCTTTCAAAGGCGTGGAAATTGTAAGCCTATTTTCTAATGGCAAGGGAAGTGTCCTGATGTTCTTGGCATAAGTAGTGGAAATAACTGAATGAGTGGCACCGGTGTCGAAAAGAACACATGTAGCTTGGTCGTACATATACAAAATTCCAGTAATGGTACCTGTAGATTTGTTTGCCTGATCGCGCGATGTCGTGTAGACACGCCCAGTGGTAGGAGGCGGTTTAGTATCAGCATGACCCGAAGTACCCTCCATTTCACCCTTACGGCAATCTCTCATACGATGGCCAGGGAGGCCGCACTTGTAGCACGCGTCGGAATCACGACGACATGGGCCAGGGTGTCTGCGATGGCAAGTACTGCAAAGAGGATGAGTGAATCCTCCAGCAGGAGTCCTTGCTTGCTGAGGGCCTGATAGGTGTGTAAACACCCATCCTTTTACCACTTAATTCGGGCTAAAACGAGACCAAAACACGTAATTAATATCATTTGTTTGGAATTATGCGTGGTTTTTGTGTTTATTGTGTTTTCAGAGCTAACCGGAGGAATGTTAAAGAAAACATTGGATTGCACGGGTTTTATCAAGGAAAAAGACTCAAGACGAAGTCTATTGTCCAAGAGGTGCAAAAGATTTGAAGTCACTGGGCCTATTCGAAGATTTATCGAAGAAAAGGACTAAAGACGGAAGATTTTCATAAGTCGAAGAAACTCGAGTCTATTTAACGAAGAAATTAAAAGACGAGTTGGATTTATTCGACAACAAATCCCGAATCAGAATCGAAAACGTCAACTTTTCTGAAAAGACGAGAAGACAAGAAGAAGAGGAGAAAGCCCACTCACCAACCAACCACTAGGAGTATAAATAGACACTCCCTTCACACATTAGGGAGTTAGTTTTTTAATTTCCTTTTTCCCAGTTCTTTTGTTCGTCCCATCACCAACTCCATTAGGGAGTTTGGTGATTTTCATCTTTTTCTTTTCATCTTGTAATCTTCAATCATTAACCTTGTTACTTTTTCAGTAATCAATCCATTCCATCTTACTATTAATCTTGTTCTTCATCATCTCTTTTTGCAAGTTCTTAAGTTTTTATTTGATTCAAGTTTGATCTTAAAAAGTTGTTGATTTAGTGTTTTTATTAGTGGGATTTGTTCCTTATGGTATGTTAATGATTATTGGTTAGTTTGGTTAAACCTTTTTGAGTATTTGATTTGATTTTGGATTTTTGATTGAGTTCCCTGCTTACTTTCTGCTGTATCTGTTCTTCGTTCCAGATTTTCCGAACAAGGCTTTTATTCCGAATAGACTTGTTCTAGTTTGCCTTACTCGGAATATTTCAATTATTCCGAGTGGAGGTTTCATTTCTTCTTTATTCGGAATATTCTACATATTCCGAATAGGGCCTTATTTTCCGAATTGCCAAAATTTATTTTCCATCATTCGGAATATTTCATTATTCCGAATGGGGTTGTTTTAGTTTCATTACTCGGAATATTCTGGATATTCCGCATAGCCATTTTTCAGTTTTCTTATTCGGAACTTTTCCAACATTCCAAATAGAGTTTTTATTGTCCCTTACTCGGAATATTTTCCGCATAGCATATTTTGGTTTCATTACTCGGAATATTCCGAACAGCCGATTTTGAGTCTCCTTATTCGGAACATTTTCCGAATAGCACTCTTCCCAATTATTCCGCATAGAGATCTTATTCCGCATGACGTCAATATTCCGAATGAAGCAAATTTTCCGCATAAGCCATCTTTCCGAATAGGGGTATTTTTCCAGTTTTGCTTATTACTTGTTGCTTGTTTTTAGTTTACTTCATTACCATTTTTAGTTACCTGTTTAGTAGAATAGAAAACCAATCCATCTTTTTGTCACCAAGAACAAATCATTCTACTTTTAACTGAGATCAATTCGAGAGAAATAAAATCTGAACCCCTTGCAAAATAAATAAATCAAATGGCGCCGCTGCCGGCTCCTCTCGTTAAGATCAAAAGTTTTTTGTAGAACTTGGATTTTGGGATCCGTTCCCCGTGAACGTTACTTTTGCAAGAAAATTTTCAAAAACACTAAAAAAATATAAAATTTTCAAAAATCCTAAAAATTAAAAAACAATAAAAACCAAAAATATTTTTGCTTTCTTTGTTCGTTCTTTTGCAGGTGTATGCGCACTCGATCCACGTCTTATCAAGAGCCCGAGCCTCTCGATAACTTAGACATGGCTGGTGTACAAAACAACAATAACATACCACCTCCGAACAACAATAATAACAACAACAACCCGCCTTTCAACAACATGAATAACAACAACAATGAGCCACTTCCGGATAATCGGCCAATGATTGAATTGCTGCAAGCTCATGTTGATGGCAACACGGATCCAATTGTTATACCACCAATTGCCGCCAACAATTTCGAGTTAAAGTCAGGCTTTATCCAGATGGTCTCCGCTCAGCCATTCTTGGGACGAACCATTGATGACCCACATGACCATATCAAGAGATTTCTACAACTCACCAACACGGTCAAGTTCAATGGCGTTTCACAAGAAGTTATAAGGTTACAACTTTTTCCCTTTTCTTTAGAGGGACAAGCCCGGCATTGGCTTGCTAAGGAACCGCCACAGAGTATTCTCTCGTGGACGGATTTGGAAACAAAGTTCATCAATTACTTTTTTCCACCCTCTCGTACTACCGCTTTGCGGAATGAGATTATAAACTTTGAACAAAAGTACGATGAGTCATTCAGTGAATCTTGGGATCGTTTTAAAGATCTTTTAAGAAAATGCCCACAACATGGTTTTACCAAAGTACATCAAATAAATACTTTTTACAATGGTTTAAGCATGAGTGACCAAGATTCACTGAATAGTGCCTCAGGGGGTAATTTATTGGCTAAGACTTCCAATGCTGCTTGGGATATCATTGAGAACAAGTCTCGTGTGCAAACCAAGAGCGTTAGGACCAATGTTGCTAGTGCTAGTACTAATGACAGCGACAAGCGATTAGACAAACTCACTACGCTTCTTGAAACGCTTGTCACCCACACCGTCAGCAACAACAACAACAACAACGCCAAAAACGCACAAGTGAACGCTATCAGCCAACCTTGTGAGATATGCGGTGGTCCCCACTCTTACACAACTTGTACCGCCACCCAAGATTACCCTGCTGAGAATGTGAATGCGGCATATGGCACCTACCAACAACCTGCTTATCAAGCAAAACCCCAAGGTGACCGTAACTTGCTTAGCTACCGCAACAACAACTATCTTTCACCACCTGGCTTTCCTCCTACCAACCCAAACCAACAACAAAACCTTAACCGCCCTACTCAACAACAACCTCGACAACCATATATCCCACCTCACAAGCAGCAACAACCACCTCAAAGAAACAATCAAGTCTACCAACAACCTGCTTACCAACCACCTGCATACAATGCTCCTCCCAATCAACCCACCGCTCTTCACCAAGAAGTGGAAACTTATATGAGGACTAACGATGCGATAGTGGGAAATCTTCAGAGAGAAGTGCTCAACCTGAAAGCCGACTTGGTCAAGCAAGGAAATGATTTGAGAGCCGATATGCGAAACACGTTGGATAGTCAGACGAATGACTTGAGGAACATGATGGCTAGTTTCTTCCAAAGTAGTCAACCCTCTTCTTCGGGTACTCTTCCGAGTAACACCGTTGCGAACCCAAGAGGGGAGATGAAAGCAATCACCACTCGAAGTGGTAAAGGTACCAAGGAACCCGAGCTTCCTATACCCCCACCGGTGGTTGTGACTAAGGAGAACGAGTCGCCTGCTCCTATTCCTCCTCCTTCTCCTTCCCCAATTTCTCCACCTCTTCATTCTACCCCTCCTCCACCCGTGGTTGTGAGTGACCCTATTCCCCTAAAGCCTTCCTCTTCTTCCAATATACCTTATCCTTCAAGGTTGAGGAAAGAGAAGCAAAAGAGCAAGGATGATATTCAGGTTTCTAACTTTCTTAAAATGTTTAAACAACTGAATTTCAATATCTCCTTCGCTGAGGCTCTCGCTCACATGCCCAAGTATGCTAAAATGTTTAAAGACCTTCTGAGCGACAAGGAAAAGCTCCTCGACATTGCCAACACCCAACTTAATGAGAACTGCTCTGCAGTGCTCTTAAGGAAATTACCAACTAAGCTTGGTGATCCGGGTCGTTTTCTTATCCCTTGTAATTTCCCGGGAGTAGAGAATTGCATGGCCCTAGCCGATCTAGGTGCCAGTATAAATCTCATGCCTCTAAGTGTTTGGAAGCAATTATCTCTCCCAGAGCTAGTCCCCACTAAAATGACCTTGGAATTGGCCAACCGTACGGTTGCTTATCCAGTGGGGATAGCCGAAGACGTTATTGTAGGAGTCGACAAATTCACCTTCCCTGCTGATTTTGTTGTCGTCGACTACGAGATGGACCCTCGTGTACCACTTATTGTTGGTCGTCCATTCTTAAGGACCGGTCGCACTCTCATTGATGTTGAAGCCGGTGAGCTTATCATGAGAGTGGGTGACGACAAAGTAGTCTTCAACATGGGAAAATTGTCTAAACAGCCTTATTCATATGAGAGCGTTAATTGTATTGACGTTCTCGATGAGGCTTGTGAAGAACACTTTAATGATGCTTGCAAAAGTATTCCTACCTCTCTTCCCACTGTTGAGACCGTGTCCTCCATTGATTCATCGTTGTCTCTATTTGGAGATGGTGATTTATTCTGGAACAATCTTGAAGAAACCATGGGAGATGCGAATTTAGCCACTAATGATTCTCCCACCGAGGGGGATGAAGATATGAGTTTCTTTGACAATCTTCTCACCGAAGACAATCCTTCGCCTCCATCTCCCACGGTCATTGCTATCGAAACTCCGACATTGAAAACGCCTCCCGTCGAAAATCCTCCGGATTTGGAACTTAAGGAGTTGCCGCCTCATCTTGAGTACGTGTTCCTGGACGACAACAAGAAATCGCCCGTCATTATTGCGAAGGATTTGAAAGATGAAGAGAAGACTCGCCTCGTCGCTGTGTTGAAGGATCACAAGAAGGCTATTGCTTGGAAGATTTCCGATATTCGTGGAATTGATCCTCACTTCTGCACACACAAAATTCTCATGGAGGACGACTTCAAGCCCACTATTCAAAGCCAACGAAGGGTGAATCCAAAAATACATGAAGTCATCAAAACAGAGGTTATCAAACTTCTTGATGCGGGTATGATTTACCCTATTTCGGATTCACCATGGGTTAGTCCAATCCATTGTGTGCCCAAGAAGGGCGGAATAACCGTTGTTCCCAATGAACACAACGAGTTGATTCCCACTCGTCTCGTTAATGGGTGGAGAGTTTGTATAGACTACCGCAAACTCAATGATGCCACGAGAAAGGATCATTTCCCTCTACCTTTCATGGACCAAATGCTTGAACGATTAGCCGGTAATGAATATTACTGCTTTTTGGATGGTTTCTCGGGTTATTTTCAAATACCCATCGATCCCCAAGATCAAGAGAAGACTACATTCACTTGTCCCTATGGCACTTTCGCTTACAAAAGAATGCCTTTTGGCTTATGTAATGCGCCCGGGACTTTCCAAAGGTGTATGTTAGCTATCTTCCATGACATGGTTGAACAAACCATGGAAGTCTTCATGGATGATTTCTCGGTCTTCGGGGATTCCTTCTCTACTTGCCTTGCCAATTTAGAACGTATGCTAAAGCGGTGCGAAGACACTCGCTTAGTTCTAAATTGGGAAAAATGCCATTTCATGGTAAAAGAAGGCGTCGTGCTTGGACATAAGATTTCGAAAGCCGGTCTTGAAGTAGACCGTGCTAAAGTTGATGTTATAGCAAAGTTGCCTCCACCTTCCACTGTGAAGGGTGTGAGAAGTTTCTTGGGTCATGCGGGCTTTTACCGTCGATTCATCAAAGATTTTTCGCTAATCGCTCGCCCGATGACCCACCTCTTAGAGAAAGATACTCCTTTTATCTTCTCCACAGAGTGCCTTGAAGCCTTTAACTCACTTAAGGATAAGCTAACTAAGGCACCCGTCTTGGTTACCCCTAATTGGGAGCTGCCCTTTGAGTTGATGTGCGATGCTAGCGATTTTGCTATTGGAGCGGTTCTTGGACAAAGAGTGAACAAACACTTCCAACCAATCCATTACGCTAGCAAGACAATGACTGGGGCACAATTGCACTATACGACAACCGAGAAAGAGCTTTTAGCTATTGTCTATGCTTTTGAAAAATTCCGCCCCTATCTTGTCCTCTCCACCACCATCGTGTATACCGATCATTCCGCGCTGAAGTACTTGTTGACAAAGCAAGATTCCAAACCAAGACTTCTTCGCTGGGTTTTGCTGCTCCAGGAATTTAAAATCGACATCCGCGATAAAAAAGGAGCAGAAAACTTAGCCGCGGACCATCTTAGTAGACTTGAGGATCCATACCAAGGGGATCATCCGACCAAAGAAATCAATGATTCTTTTCCCTTGGAGACCTTAATGTCTATAAACTCGAAGCCGAATGAAACCCCGTGGTTTGCAGACTTTGCAAACTACTTGGCGGGTGGAATTCTCAAGGAAGGGTTGACGTCCCAGCAAAAGAAGAAGTTCTTTACCGACATCAAGACTTACTTTTGGGACGACCCTTACCTATTCAAACAATGTGCTGATCTGATAATTCGCCGATGTGTTGATGGACCGGCAGCGTCGGACATCCTTGATGCTTGCCACAAAGGACCCACCGGTGGTCACTTTGGTCCCAACTACACCGCAAAGAAAGTGTTCGATTCGGGATTTTATTGGCCCTCCATATATCGTGATGCTCACAATATGGTTAAGCGATGTGATGTTTGCCAAAAGCAAGGCAAAATCACACATAAAGACGAGATGCCTCAGAATTTCATTCAAGAGTGTGAAATTTTTGATGTTTGGGGTATCGACTTTATGGGGCCATTCCCTTCATCTAAAGGAAACAAATACATCCTTGTAGCCGTTGACTATGTTTCGAAGTGGGTTGAAGCCAAAGCTTTGCCTACTAATGACGCAAGGGTGGTTTGTAACTTTTTGAAAGCTCTTTTCGCTCGCTTCGGTGTGCCTCGTGCCATTATTAGTGATCGTGGGACTCATTTCTGCAATGACCAATTTGCTCGAGTCATGGCTAAGTACGGTGTAAACCATCGTCTTTCCACAGCCTACCACCCACAAACTAATGGCCAGGCCGAAATATCCAACCGAGGGCTGAAGCGAATTTTGGAAAGAACCGTGGGAGAGCATCGTGCCGCATGGGCTGATAAACTCGATGATGCTTTGTGGGCTTTCCGTACTGCTTACAAGACCCCGATCGGCTGTACGCCTTATCGTCTTGTGTACGGGAAAGCGTGCCACCTCCCCATTGAGTTGGAGCACAAGGCTTATTGGGCCTTGAAGTGGGCTAATTTTGATATAAACAAAGCCGGTGACCTACGCAAGATCCAACTCAATGAGCTGAATGAACTCCGGAATGAGGCTTATGAAAATTCTTTGATCTATAAGGAAAGAACTAAGCTCATTCACGACTCCAAGATCAAAAACCAAGAGTTCCATGTTGGAGACAAAGTCTTACTTTTTAACTCTCGGTTGAAAATCTTTTCGGGCAAGCTCAAATCTCGTTGGTCCGGCCCATTCACCATCGCCCAAATTTTTCCATATGGTACTCTCGAGCTCGCTCAACCTAATGGACCAAATTTTAAGGTGAATGGCCAACGAGTGAAGTTGTACTTTGGTGAGGACACCTCTCAGGAGGTGATTCCATCCCTCACCACGTTCCCCATGAACTGAATTTGGGTCGAGTCAGGCTCGTGACTCGGTTATCAAAAACAAGCGCTCCTCGGGAGGCAGCCCGAGTATCTATCCCTTTAACCCCCTAAGTGTAGGGGAGGACCTATTTTGGTCATTTGTGTTTGTGTGGTGATGTGCTTACAGGGATTACTGCAATCTTGGAAATCTTTGAAGAACCGTGCTCCCGTGTTATCCGAAATCCGGTTCTATCTCTCAACTATCGTGATTCAATTTTCTTCATTCTCACATTTGAAATTGATCACTTTAGTCGTCTCTTCCTTAACTTGAGTTAACCAACGTGCACAATGTCATAAGTGTAGGGGAGATTTCTCCCACCTGCTTAAACATTGAGGACAATGTTTATCTTAAGTGTAGGGGAGACTTCTATCGAAGTTTTAAGTGGACTTTTCCATGAAAATGCCTTCAATTAACCGGAAAATCATCTTTTTCAACATTTTTCAAATTTTTAATTAACTTTGGCCATTTAGTCGTAATTTTTAAATTTTTTATCGTTGCTTTCATATGTATATATTCCGCAATAAAGTCAAAAATATTAATAAAGTGGTGTAGCTAGTTTAGATATCTTTGACATATTAGGCCCGTTGCGTTTATTTTGACTCAACCCGAATAGAATTATCCAAGTTTATTCTAGCTAGTATCCTTAACCATGTAGACCTTAATTGGTTTATTAGGCTAAGTGTCCACGAGTCTCATTATTTGAGATTTTAAATTGTGGAGGACGAGAAATGATAGAGTCAATTATAAGTCGGTATTCTTGCGCAAGCTCACTTGGTGTAATTATTTGCCTATTCTCCCATCACTTGCTAATAATTTATCTGCAATAAGTAAGGTCTTACGATTTGAAAAGTTACTTAGCTTCTAGCCCAAGATCGTTTAAAAGTTGCTCGGTAATGATAAGAGTTCATAGCCAAGGCATAACTTATGAAGCGGGGCGCGAAGATTGGCGAGTCCGAAAAGGCCCTAACAAGGCATGAGGATTCAATCTTATTGCTGAAGATCCAAAGTGATGTGAAAAGCATTATTCCTAAAGTCAATATGAAGGATCAAGACTCACGACGAAAAGCAATCAACTCCCATAAAGATCATGGAGAAATCTATCCGAAAAGACCCTAACAAGGTATGAGGATAAATAGATCCAAGTCCGAAAAGGAGGCGGATCGTTGTATCTCAAAATCCCAATTAGAGATTGAAGAAATAATCATGAAGTCGTGGTCAACAAAGTTGGAGTACCCCTCAAAAGTCTCCAAGTGAAGAAACTCTATTATGATGAGAAGACCATTATCTCAAGAACGTCTCTCGAAGATATGAAATATGAAGTACATGCCAAATATCGGCCCGAGAAAGGTCTCAAATCGTGAACCAAGTTATGCCAAGATATGAACTTTTTGATATCCCGAGAAGCAGTTTTAAGAGATTTTGTCCTTTAGCTAACTATTGATCAAATCGTCCTACTTTGCTTTCAGCCCTAATAAACTATCGAAATAAGTCCAAAAATGCATCTTCATGATCATTCTAAGACAAAAATAAAATATAAGAGATACAACTAGGAATAAGGGAGTTTAAGCATTTAATTAAGCCATGTGTGTAAGTGTTTGATTTACTAACTTATAATAACAATGATCTCGTTTTTAAGCTTAGTTTGGGGAACGTGAAACTTGAGGGTGATAAATCTTCGCAACACCAAAGCCCTAATGTAAGTCCTTGATTTCTTTACAAGTTATTTCCATCCTTTTGTTTATTTTAAAGTTTAAGTTCTCTTAGTATTTTAATTATTGTTTAGTAGAATTTAAATAAGGCCAAGGTTGATTGATTATGAGAAAAATGTAAAATTGCTTTATCACTAAGCATTGCATGAGGGCATGGCAATGGTTAAGTGTAGGGGATTTGATAGGTGTGTAAACACCCATCCTTTTACCACTTAATTCGGGCTAAAACGAGACCAAAACACGTAATTAATATCATTTGTTTGGAATAATGCGTGGTTTTTGTGTTTATTGTGTTTTCAGAGCTAACCGGAGGAATGTTAAAGAAAACATGGGATTGCACGGGTTTTATCAAGGAAAAAGACTCAAGACGAAGTCTATTGTCCAAGAGGTGCAAAAGATTTGAAGTCACTGGGCCTATTCGAAGATTTATCGAAGAAAAGGACTAAAGACGGAAGATTTTCATAAGTCGAAGAAACTCGAGTCTATTTAACGAAGAAATTAAAAGACGAGTTGGATTTAATCGACAACAAATCCCGAATCAGAATCGAAAACGTCAACTTTTCTGAAAAGACGAGAAGACAAGAAGAAGAGGAGAAAGCCCACTCACCAACCAACCACTAGGAGTATAAATAGACACTCCCTTCACACATTAGGGAGTTAGTTTTTTAATTTCCTTTTTCCCAGTTCTTTTGTTCGTCCCATCACCAACTCCATTAGGGAGTTTGGTGATTTTCATCTTTTTCTTTTCATCTTGTAATCTTCAATCATTAACCTTGTTACTTTTTCAGTAATCAATCCATTCCATCTTACTATTAATCTTGTTCTTCATCATCTCTTTTTGCAAGTTCTTAAGTTTTTATTTGATTCAAGTTTGATCTTAAAAAGTTGTTGATTTAGTGTTTTTATTAGTGGGATTTGTTCCTTATGGTATGTTAATGATTATTGGTTAGTTTGGTTAAACCTTTTTGAGTATTTGATTTGATTTTGGATTTTTGATTGAGTTCCCTGCTTACTTTCTGCTGTATCTGTTCTTCGTTCCAGATTTTCCGAACAAGGCTTTTATTCCGAATAGACTTGTTCTAGTTTGCCTTACTCGGAATATTTCAATTATTCCGAGTGGAGGTTTCATTTCTTCTTTATTCGGAATATTCTACATATTCCGAATAGGGCCTTATTTTCCGAATTGCCAAAATTTATTTTCCATCATTCGGAATATTTCATTATTCCGAATGGGGTTGTTTTAGTTTCATTACTCGGAATATTCTGGATATTCCGCATAGCCATTTTTCAGTTTTCTTATTCAGAACTTTTCCAACATTCCGAATAGAGTTTTTATTGTCCCTTACTCGGAATATTTTCCGCATAGCATATTTTGGTTTCATTACTCGGAATATTCCGAACAGCCGATTTTGAGTCTCCTTATTCGGAACATTTTCCGAATAGCACTCTTCCCAATTATTCCGCATAGAGATCTTATTCCGCATGACGTCAATATTCCGAATGAAGCAAATTTTCCGCATAAGCCATCTTTCCGAATAGGGGTATTTTTCCAGTTTTGCTTATTACTTGTTGCTTGTTTTTAGTTTACTTCATTACCATTTTTAGTTACCTGTTTAGTAGAATAGAAAACCAATCCATCTTTTTGTCACCAAGAACAAATCATTCTACTTTTAACTGAGATCAATTCGAGAGGATTCCGAGAATTCTGAACCTAGCTAAAATCATTGTATCAGGGCCTGCTGATGACAAAATGTGTTAATATAAAGTATATGCACGAGTATAAGACATATGCGTCATAAGATATTCACCAGTGTTAGCTGAACGGTTAGGCTGAGAACCCCTGTGGTTCTGGTCCTTCCCGTTACCGTGGTTCCTGGTAGAGATTAATATAGTGTCAGCATGAGAGTTATAACATGAAATCATGAGAAGATGCGTAAATAGTAGGACCTGCTATTGTTGGAGTGTCCCGCATTGTTACGGTAATTATCATTACCGCTGCGCCTTTCCACAACAGAACGGTCGTTAGTGTGACCGTTTCCTTTGGGCTGATTAGGCTGCTGCTGAGTAGCCGGCTGAGACCGGTCCCCAGTTTTCTGCCTGGAAGATACAGTTTAAGAGATGATTATAGAACATATAATGATAGGATGGGGTCTGGTTACCGATAGAACACGAAATGTTTACCTCTTGTCGGGTCTTTCAGCTTCCCGGAACTCATCGCGTTCCTGCAACATCTCAAGCTTCCTTGCTGCGTCGGCCACTTGTGCTACTGTATCCAACGGGGCACCCGATAAATTATTGGCAATCCTTGGGTTAAGGCCCCAACGAAAATGTAGTGCTTGTTCTTCAGTGGTGCCTGCGGATGCCCTCAGGACAGCTGTGTACCCGAGGAACCTCTGCATGAACTGACCACAATTCTCGTCGGGGCTCTGTCTCATGGCGTAGTATTCCCTCATGAGTCGATTCCTTCCTTCCATGGGAAAAATGATAGGTGGGGGAGGATATTCGTCGTCATGAAGAATGGCGTCTTGCCTTTCTGCCTCCATGTTTTCAAATAACTCCCAGAGTTTGTTTGTGTTTGCCATCTGACAGTATAACATAAAACAACAGTTCAAAACATAAAATATATATAATATATATACATGAAAAAAAATTTTATGCCAAAAATTTCACGAGAAAAAAAAAATTTTATGCAGAGAAAATCTTTGTATGAATGCATGATGCAGTTTTATGAAAACTTTTGATGCTCGAGAGTGAACGCCTCTGGTCGGTTCACTCAAAACAAAAGACATATCGAGGGGACGCCTATGGGTCGGTCCCAAATTTAAAAGTTTCGATAAAACACATGCGACTAAATAGGGCCAGTCCTGTACCAACCATTACTTAGTCAAAAACCCTGTAACAATGACATGTATATGTATGCTTAAAAATGATGAATGCATGAAAACAACTGTCAGTTCTAGGAAGACCGTAGTGACTACCCACTAATCACAGGTCATATTTGAGAGCCTACAGGTCGAAACCTTGGCTCTGATACCATAATTGTAACACCCCATTTTGGAAATGGAATATTACGCATAATCATGGCGTGTCATCAAAGCATACAAGGATAAATGTCTAAGCATTATTCGACCATAAAAGGGAAATACCGGAATCAAACATCGGTAACCCCAAAGTAAAGCTCATCACACATAAACATAAATACTGTAAAGGAAAGGACGAAACAATGTCCATAGCAAACTGTATTAAAGTAAGGAAATGCATAAAGTAAAGAAAGACAGTAAGGCTTCCAGTCCATATGCACGTACGTTTGAGATCTACGAGCGTCCCTGAGTACCTGCCGTTTTGGGAACATGAAAAAGAAAACGGCTGAGCAAGACGCTCAGTGCACGGATGTACAATATAGCATGAAATAGGATAAACATGTAACATATAACAGCGGAAGACTAAGTTCTGAGTAAACCGGTTAAGTATTAAGAAAACTGGTTTTATAGTTTGAAAAGCCTTATGTTTATCTTATGAAAACTGCTTTAACATAAATATACCATAGCCCATATAGGTCATGAAAAGGTCACGTGCATGAATACTTGGAGGGGTGACCTCATCATGCTGATTAGAGGGGATGCCTCTAATTAATATACTGGTTTGGGTAGGAGGGATCAACTCCTTGTGAAGGATGCAAGGCACACACCACATTCACCATGATATACTGAATAAAACATGTAACTAGGATGCACCCATACGCCCCACCTGATATAATAATATGGCCAAAACTGAAAAGGGACGCCACGAGCAATCACTCCGCCGTGGGGAAGTCATAACATTGGTGCCTCCAATGTTATGGTTATGGTACCTCCATAACTAGGTGAAACTGGTCATGCTTGTATATGGCTATAGATTATGCTAATTTAAACATAAGCAGTTCAAAACAATAAAACTAATACTGGGAAAACAGTTGGCTGCATACGGGGAAATCCTAATAAGGAAGGAATGTCCATACTGAAAGGACGGGAATCCGTACCTCAAGTCCAGTGAATGAACGGAAGAAAGACTCCTACTTCTGGATCACTAAAGCTACATGAATACACACGTGTATAAGTATCGATTCACTGATTACGTACTGGGTTTTATGTCTCATTTTAGCTGACTTGGTATGTTTTAGGTCATGGTTCACTGTTTAAAGCCTTAAACTGTGTTTATCTTGTATTCTGATTAATCTGTTTAAGTATTACTGGTATTTCATGTATTATTATACTTACTGTGTAATAATAAGTAACTTTCCAAAAATAGCAGGTTTCCAAAAATAGAAAGTTTCCAAAAATAGAAAGTTTCCAAAAATAGAAAGTTTCCAAAAATAGAAAGTTACCAAAAATAGAAAGTTTTCAAAAATAGAAAGTTTCCAAAAATAGAAAGTTTCCTAAAATAGAAAGTTTCCTAAAATAGAATTTACTGCTTAAAATAGATTAGTTTCTAAAAATTGAAAGTTTCCAAAAATAGATCAGCTGCCTTAGTTAAATAAGTTTCCATATATAGAAGGTTTCCATGATTAGATTAGCTGCCTGAATTAGATAGATTTCCATATATAGAAGGTTTCCATTAATAGATTAGTTGCCTTATTTAATTAAGTTTCTATAAATAGAAGTTTCCATATTTAGAATTAAGCTGGTTACATAAGCTAATATATAAGTCTAAGTGTTTATAAGCTTGTTTCTTAAGTCATATGATATAGTATATAGTTTAATTATTATTTCATGTATTCTAATTAAACTATAGGTTAAGCATTTTAATTAAAGTATAACATGTTTTAATTAAAATGAAATGAAATACTTAGGTTAAAATGTGTATTATTATTATTAATAATATAACCTAAGTCATGTCTAAATTAATTAATTATAGGCATGTTTTAAATAATTAATTAATTATAACTTATAACATAAAATACTTAGGTTAAATTAATATCATGCTAAAATAATAATTAAAATAACCTAAGTCATGGTTTAATTAATATTTCATGTTATTAATTAATTTATATCCTAAGTTCATAATTCATAAAAATTAACATGTAGCATAAATCATGATTTAACCAACGAACCATGAATCGGGCATGAATTCGACACCGTACCTCGAGCCAAACTCGGGGTACGTGTGCCCCCTTGCTGCCGTGGGTCCCACAAGCACCAACCAAGACCAAAAATGGTCTTGGTGGTGGCGGCAATAAGCAAACCAAACCCCCCCTCGGGTTTGTTTGCTAGGCGGCTAAAACAAACACCCTTTTTATAACGTTCTTTGATTTTAATTTACCCCAAAACATGTTAGATCAATGTTTAATTATCATGTTTTAATAAGAATAATAATAACATGTTCATGAAAATAATCAAAGATTAAAAAGAATTAAAAAGAAGGGTTTAGAATGATATACCAATACGTAGCTTGAAAGGGGATGAACAAACACGGTTTCTAGCACTTGTTTTTAATGTCAAAAATCAACAACACCCTCCTATGGTGGTGTTATAGGTGGCGGCACAAGAGAGAACAAGGAGGAGGAGAAGAAAATCTTTTAGGGTTTTATGTTTACTTTCTTGAAAAGTGAAAATGAAAAATAGTTTTTACTCTTTACCCCCCCCCCCCTTTCATGTAAACTTGATGGGCTTAGCCCATTTCTTGTTGTTGTGCCGTGGGTATGGGGGCCCCACATGGGGTACCCGTACCTTTCTCGTGTCCCGATGTTTCGTGTTCGTTCGTGGTTAAACGTGTTCGTGTTTAAAGTGTTTCTGTTTATTTTATCATGTCGTTTATCGTAATCTTAACGCTCGTAATTATATTATATGTATTTACGTAATTATTCTAGTTCGTATTTTAAATGGTGATCATGATTTAATTATGTTCACGTGACATATTTATTAACTGTTTATCATGAGTTCGTACGTAATCGATACTTATCATGTCATACACGTATGCACTTGCTTGATTACTAGCACATGAATGTGATCATAACTAAATGAGGTAAGTTTTAATCTAGGACGTACGATCTTAAGGGCACTATTCATGGTAAAATCATGCGGGTTTTACAATTTTTCTATTTTTAAAACACTTAAAACTATTTTTAAACTAAAATAATCATAAAAAAATAATAAAATAATGCTAAAAATAATTTGACAATTTTAAAAATCCTAATTTATACTAAAGAACAGTAGAAATTTGAAAAAGTTTGAAAAATGTAAAAATTTTCACTAAAAGACAAAACAGTTTATAATTAAACCCTAATTAAACTAAATTTAATTCTAAAAATTATTTAAAACAGTGAACAGTAAAATCTTTTTAAACTAAAAACCTTAAACTATTTTTCTAAATATAAGAAAAATTTTAAAACTGAAAAATATTTAATTTTACCACTAAAATACAAAATCAGAAATATTAAAAGTAATTAGAAATAGCAATTTAATCTAAAAAAATACTAGATGAACAGTAATTGAAAATTTATTTAAACTGAAAAAATAAAAAATTAAACTAGAAAAATAATGCAATTAAAATGAAACCCTAATTCCTATTTTTGGTCACAAAAGACAAAAAATGAAAGTTACTGATGTTGACACTTCAAGGACTTTTGTCCTTTTGTTGAGTAGTGGTAACAAATGTGCTAGCAGGGGGAACTTAGTTCCCACTGTTAGTGCAAAAACAATTTCTGGTGACTGAATAGCTTAGGAAAGCTATGTGTGTTGGTTTTCTTTGGACAATGGGGCACCCCTACACTCAATGGAGTGTAGGGAGTCAAGATATGCAAAAATATCAGCAAGTCAAATGCACAAATTACACAAACAAGCACAAAATCAGTCACTGAGGGCTAATGCAAGTTTCTGATGAACAGTGCTCTGAACTACTTTGCACAAAATCAAATTTCAAAGCTTCAAATCTTGCATATATGTTAACCAAAACACTTACAAGCTATCTAGAATCCTAGATAAGCCTATTCTCTAATCAATGAGCAAGATTATGGCACAAATTTCACAAAAACAAGCAGGAAATAGGGGTTACTGTTTCTGAGCTATATGAACCAATATTTAATCATGCAAACTTCTGATTAAACACACCAAACTAAAAAGAACAATACACTGATACTAAATGAACCAAAGAGAGTGTGTGTGAGTGGTTTTTAGCAGATTTATAAACCTTTAAACCTCTTAAATCCCTAATCCCAAACAGTCCCTTAATTTATGAAATCAACAATTAACACACTAACAGCTTACAAAACTAGATTAAAATGATCAGAATTAACCTAAACATGCATATAAACCTCTAATGAGTAAAATCAACCAATAAACAAACACATAAACAGCTTTCTCACAAAATCACATCAAATCATATATTAAACTAGAAAACAAGAGAGTTCAAGGTTTATACCTTGTGGGACCCACATCCAGGCCCCACTATGGCAACAATGCCATCTCCCATCAGCTTATAGCTGGGCTTTTGGCTTATGGGTCAGAGTTGCTTAGTAGAGAGTTGCTAGTGATGGTCTAAATAGACACATGCACCCAATATGTCTTCAAAATGGTTGAGTTTTTATGAACCTGCCAAGAAAGAAAGCAAGCAGAAAAGTGACCTGTTCACAAGTCAAATAAGCTAATAAGCCAGCTTATCAATTAAGCTGCTTATGGCTTATTTGACATAAAAAACTGATTTTTGATTTTCTAAAAATTTTTAGTATTAACTAAATCCAACCTGCTAAGATGAAAAGTAGAACTTGTGTAAAAAGAAAGGGGCTTTCTTCAAGCTTATGGAAGAAGCATGAAGAGAGCAGTTGATAGGGTAATGAAGTTTAGAAAATTCAAGAAAATGAGGTTCACAATCTTTAGTCTTAACTTTGTACCCACTCCACCATACTATGTAGTTATGGTACCATGGACATACAAATGTTAACACTCCAACTAACATACATGGTCACCAGTGAGAGATTTCAAACAGAACTTTGAGAAGAACCTTAAAAAAACGTGAAAACGGATTTTCTAGAACACTTGCTTAAACTTGAAACAAACTTGTAAACCAACCAACAATCACATAGACATTACAACTACTAACATGAAAATAAATATGTGGAACTTGTTTTTCTTCACTAAACACTTAACCAAATTTTCATTCAAAGAAAATGGGATTTAAAAGCCATGAACAATGGAAAGAACAAGAACAACCTAAAACTGAAAACCTATTGCTCTTTATATAGAGAGCTAAAAACATTCTAGAACTGAAAAGAACCATTAACCCTAATGGTGTGATCTTCCACTTTTGCCCTTTGATTCCTTTTGAAGATTCGTATTTTAAATTTGGTCAAGAGCTCCATGTGATGATGTTGGACTGTTGTGAATGTTACAGCTGGTGGGAAGTGATCCTAAGCGTCCAAATGAGTGTAGTCTCCAAGCATTAAGTCTCAGCCAGTGATTGGTTTGTACATCCTTGGATTTATGCAGCATGGGAGCTACGTGGGGGCCCTACAAGTCACGGGGTGGAGATTCTGGGTGTGGGGTGTGATTAGGGTCGGCTTAATTGTTGATCGGCACTTAATCAACAAAAACCCCTTTACATTAAGGGCAAATTAGGTTAGGGTTTAATGGATTAGGGGTGGAGGAACAGTGGTGTTTGATTTGGTTTAGGAAAAGGATTAATTTTAAAAAGTGTTTTAGTGGGAAAGTTTTGACAGATTTAGTTATGGGTGAGTGGATGAGTGACGTGTGAGGGAGTGGTGAGGTGGTGATGTATGATTGGTTAAGGTAAGTGACATGGCATGTTGATTGGTGGTGGTAGGTTGTGATGTTTGACAGGTTTGGTCCCGTGCTTCCTTTTAACTTGCTACTTTGTAATAACAGCCCAAAAACATTAATTCCTTTGAAAAAAGTTTGGCTGAGTTGTCAAAAATGGCACAAAGATTTTTCAAAATTTATCACAAGGACTTTAAATGCAATTTCTTCAATCTTTCAAGGGCTTAACTTGTCATGTGTTCATTCTTCAAGGTTTTGCCTTGTTTGTTGACTTCTTGGAGGACCAATATTGACAATTTAGTTTAGTTGAGGGACTAAATTTGCCAACTCTTCAAAGTTAAGGGTCCTTTTTGTAATTTTGACAAACTTTAGGGACCAAACTTGTAATTATGAAGATACAAGGGTATAAAGTGTCAATTCTTCCATATTGGAGGACCCTTCTTCATAATTCTTCAAATCTTCAAGGGTTTTCTTTGGAAAATTCTTCATTAGGGCTTGGTTCATGGTGCGGCTTCGTTTCCCGTGTTCGTTTTTGCATGATTCTTGTGATCTTTTGTCATTTTCTCAATATCCGTACCTAAAATACACAAGTAACAAACACAAGCATATATTTGGCATTTTTGATGATATTTAATACATTTAAAGCCCGTTTTGGACGATGAGACTATGTATAAAAGCAGTCTCATCACTCCCCCATACTAAACCATTGCCGTGCCCTCACGCAATGCTAGAATAAAGTATCGTAGCACCTCCAAAATTCATTTTATTCACTTTATTGAATGATAAACTAACTACACTAATACTATTACTACTACTTGTGTTTTAGACATAATGTATGATTTTCATCGCAAAATGGGACGTTTAGGTTCATAGAATAAGAACACGTGAATGCTTCGTTAGAAATAATTTCATCGTCCTCGATTTTCACCCCAATTCATGCCAAGCGTGCAACGAGATCATTGTCATTATAAGTTAGTAATGCTAACACTACTCATATGCCCTAATCACGTACTTATCCTCCCATTATTCCTAAGTTGTATCTCTTATATTTTATTTTGTCTTGAATGTTTCACGAGGATACATTGTTTGACTTATGCGATAATAGAGATTTAGGTCTAAAAATAGAGTCCTAACGGTGTAACCAAGACCATCAAATCAATAAACCCTCCCAATAGACAACGATGTCAAAAAATTAAGTCAACAAGAAGGATCGATAAACAAGGTTTTATAACGGTTTTGAACATGAGACTTATTACCAAGACTTGTATACGCCCCCTAACGGAAGGGCCTTATTATCTTTGGTTTACCTCCATCTTTTATTCAACTTCGCCATGAAGCTTTTATTATGACTTTGGTCTTGCCTTGCCTTTTATTATCCGTCTCATCGGTGGTTTTATTAGCCAAAGACGTATATCCTCACGCTAAGGCGAATTTTGGATCTTTGAAGCTTCGAAGATTAAGGCTTGATTCACTTTCAATTTTGCAGAGATTTTTCGGCCTTGTGGAGCTTCAAATTGTTTGCTTGATTTAGGTGAGCACTTGAAATCTTATTATTGGGTGAAGCTTTTGATTATTGGGGTGCCAATACTTCAAAACCGTGACGCTGACGATACCTTAATGTCTTCCCAATTTAATTACACAAAAGCTACTAGAAAAGACTAGAAACCCAACAATCCCAACTAAACCGCTAAGTCAATATTTATTAAGCAAAAAATACTTACATGCGAAGGGAGAATAAGCAAACAACGAGAACACATGAGTTTTTGAAAGAATACGAGTACTCTACGTTTAGCATAGTAACTTATAATTAACCCTATCATTTCTCGTACTCATTTAAGAGACTTAGCCTAATTTGAAGTTTAAGGAACCAAAGCTAAGTGCTCAACACGCACGGTCGAGTAAAAAATTACTCTTATTCTCGCCATCGGAAAACCTACATTCGTGTCTTCAAACACTTATAAAACATGAGGAAAATTTTAAAATTTGGCCATTTTTAGCCTTATTTTGCAACAAAACGATAAACAAAAAGATAAACTTTGGAAAGCGTGAAGGTTTGGCAAGGCAAGTATCTATTCACCCCCCATACTAAAGTTAAACATTGTCCTCAATGTTTCGAGTCTAGGGGTGCAAACACCCCCATATTAGAGACGTAGTCGAATGCCTAATCTAGCATGAAAAGGGTGTAACCAATAAATTAATAGCCGTTTATGAAGTGTGCTAAAAACCTAAGGTTAGAACATCAAAGGATATATCATGGATATTGAGAATGTCTTCAAAGCAAACGATCGAGTGCTCCCATAAAATGAACACGAGAGGCTCCAATCATGAAGATCATGATCATCTAAAGTCCGCAATTCACAAACAACCACGGAACAAAGGTTGGAAGGGCACAAATCCCCACACGTTAACTACATTAGAAAGCGATAATATGTACATAGGATAAGCATGGGACTCCCCCACGAGGCACCTCGTTTTTGATTACCGAGTCATGAGCTCGACTCGATCCCCTCAATACTAATTATCATTGGGGAAGGTGACTTGGTCGAGGTAGTTCAAGGATGGAACTTCCCCGCCAAAGTAGTGCTTCAACCTATGTCCATTCACCTTGAAGTTAGGACCATCATCTTGAGCTAGCTCGATTGTCCCATACGGAAACACTTGAGTCACGGTGAATGGACCAGACCAACGGGATTTCAACTTACCGGAAAAGATTTTTAAGAGAGAATTAAAAAGCAAAACTTGATCCCCAATGTTAAAAACCCGGTTTTTAATTTTAGAATCATGCAACTTTTTAGTTTTTTCCTTATAAATCAGTTAATTTTCATAAGCAATGTCCCTCAATTCATCTAATTCATTCAATTGCATTTTCCGGTGTTTTCCCGCGGTCTCCATATCATCATTACAATGCTTTAGGGCCCAATAAGCCTTGTGTTCTAACTCGATAGGCAAATGACAATTCTTTACATACACAAGCTTATAGGGAGTGCACCCAATGGGCGTCTTATGAGCGGTCCTAAAGGCCCATAAAGCATCGTCCAACTTATCCGACCAAGATTGTCGGTTTTCCCCAACGGATCTCTCCAAGATCCTTTTCAACGCTCGGTTTGAAACCTCGACTTGCCCACTCGTTTGTGGGTGATAAGCTGTAGAAAGCTGATGTGTAACCCCATATTTCCTTAGGACCCTTTCCAATTGGTCGTTACAAAAATAGGTTCCACGATCGCTTATGATCGCACGAGGGGTTCCAAACCGAGAAAACAAGCTTTTCAAGAACTTGACTACCACACGAGCATCATTAGTGGGCAAAGCCTTAGCTTCCACCCACTTAGATAGGTAGTCAACCGCAACGAGAATGTACTTATTACCACGAGATGATGGGAACGGCCCCATAAAGTCTATACCCCAAACGTCAAAGATCTCACACACTTGGATGATGTTTTGTGGCATTTCATCTTTTTGTGAGGCTTTTCCTTGTCGTTGGCATGAATCACACGACTTCACAAGATCTTATGCATCTCGGTAAATAGTAGGCCAAAAGAAGCCGGCATCAAACACCTTCTTAGCCGTGAGATTAGCACCGTGGTGACCACCCGTGGGTCCCTCATGGCAAGCTCTAAGGATGTTAGAAGCTTCGGTGCCAAATACACAACGTCGGATGATTTGACCCGCATAAGTTCAAAACAAGTAAGGGTCGTTCCAAAAGTAGAACTTGACGTCACGAAAGAATTTTCGTTTTTCTTGAGTCGTCATACCCTTGATGATGAAGTTACCCGCATGGTAATTTGCAAAATTTGCAAACCATGGGGTGGAAGAATCAAGCTTAGAATTCACAACACCAAGTGTCTCGAGCGGAAATTTTTCGATGATTTCCTTGGGCTCGTAAACGCTTTGGTGAGGATCTTCCAAACGAGAAAGATGGTCGGCCGCTAGATTCTCGGCTCCTTTTTTGTCAACGATTTTATGATCAAATTCTTGAAGGAGGAGAATCCAGCGAAGTAATCTAGGCTTAGCATCTTGCTTTGCTATGAGAAACTTGATAACCGAATGATCCGTATACACTATGCATTTCGTCAAGACGAGATAAGGTCGAAATTTCTCAAATGCATACACCACGGCAAGGAACTCCTTCTCCGTTGTAGTGTATTTAAGTTGAGCCTCGGTCATCGTCTTGCTAGCATATTGAATAGGTAAGAAGTGCTTTTCATGACGTTGCCCCAAAACGGCCCCAATAGCGTAATCACTAGCATCACACATAAGCTCAAAGGGGAGATTCCAATTGGGAGCAACAAGAATGGGAGCTTCGGTAAGTTCCTCTTAAGGATTTCAAATGCTTGTACACAATCTTCGTCAAAGACAAAACGTGCCTCTTTTTCAAGAAGATGTGTAATGGGTCGAGAGATCTTTGAAAAATCCTTGATGAATCGACGATAAAAGCCAGCGTGGCCTAGGAAACTCCTAACTCCCTTAACGGTTTTGGGGTGAGGTAATTTGGCAATGACGTCTACCTTAGCTTGATCTACCTCAATCCCCGCTTTCGAGACCTTGTGCCCTAAGACGATTCCACTCTTAACCATAAAATGACACTTTTCCCAATTGAGCACAAGGTTGGTTTCCTCACAACGTTTCAACATTCTCTCTAGGTTCGACAAACACGAAGTGAACGAATTACCAAACACGGAAAAGTCATCCATGAAGACTTCCATCGTCTTCTCGATCATGTCATGAAAAATAACCATCATGCACCTTTGAAAAGTTCCCGGTGCATTGCAAAGTCCGAATGGCATTCTACGATAGTCAAACGTTCCATATTGACACGTAAACGTAGTTTTTTCTTGATCACGAGGATCGATGGGAATTTGGAAGTAACCGGAAAAACCATCTAAAAAGCAATAGAAATCGTTTCCCGCAAGACGCTCTAACATTTGGTCCATGAAGGGCAAGGGAAAATGGTCTTTTCGAGTGGCTTCATTAAACTTTCGATAGTCAATGCACACTCTCCATCCGGTCACGAGTCTAGTGGGAATCAACTCGTTGGCATCGTTTGACACAAAGGTCATCCCTCCCTTTTTAGGGACACAATGAATAGGAGTCACCCAAGGGCTATCGAAAATAGGGTAAATCATTCCCGCGTCAAGAAGTTTAACGACCTCCTTTTTGATGACGTCGTGAATTTTGGGGTTCACCCTTCTTTGACATTGGATTGCGGGCTTGTAATCCTCCTCCATTTAGATTTTGTGGGTACAAAACTTGGGATCGATTCCCTTAATGTCGGATAACTTCCACGCAATTCCCCTTTGTGATCCTTTAGAACATCGACAAGTGCGGTTTTTTCATCATTCGAAAGTTCCTTCGCAATAATAACCGGCAACTTGTCGTCCTCCTCCAAATAGACATATTCGAGATGAGGAGGTAAATCTTTCAACTCGAGGATAGGTGGTTCCTCAAGTGAATATTTGGGCTCGATACTCATAACCTCCTCGGGTGAAGGAAATGGGAAATCGTTAAGAAAATCCTTGATAATCGAGAAGTCCTCATCGTTGTCGAGGTCTTCGTTACAAGTACCTGGAACATCGAATTCTTCCAACGTAAAACCACCACCTTCAAATGGAGTCAAGGTTGGTGTCGAGTTATCAAGGATTGGATCCAACATAGTGGGATTGCCACTATTTTCAACATCACTAAAACCTAGAACTTCTTGTGAAAATTCCTCGCAAGCCACGTCGATCATATCAACGAGGTTTATGGTAGCAACGGAATAAACATGAGAAAGTTGAGAATTTTGAGTTGCGTTTATAACAAGTTCCTCGTCATTGAAACGTAAGGTGATCTTTCTAGCATGCACATCAATTAAAGCCATAGACGTATCTAAAAACGAACGACCTAAAATGAGAGGAACTTGAGGATCCGTGAGAATATCGACAACGATAAAGTCTACGGGATAGTAGAACTTCCCCACTTTCACAAAAATGTCTTCCGCCCATCCACATGCGCGAATTGTAGAATGGTCGGCCATCTCGATAGACATTAGTGAAGGAGTAAGATTAGGAAGATTGAGCGACTTGAAGATTGCAAGTGGCATCAAGTTAATGCTAGCACCGATCGGCCAAGGCATAGCATTCTTCCATATCTTGGATTACACAAGGGATCAAAAATTTACCGAGATCACCGACTTTTTGAGGTATGCGATTAAGATAAACCGATGAACAACTAGACAATTGGTGCAATTTCTCCTTGTTGTTCAACATACTCTTAAAGTTAGCGGCAAATTGAGGCATCATGACCAAAGCATCGGCAAAACTCACATTAAAGTGCAAATCACGAACCATTTTCATAAAAAGCTCAAATTGAGAATTATCGCGCTCTTGTCGTTTCTCCTTCCTAAGTCTCGATGGGTAAGGTAAGGGTGGTGTGGGTTGGGGCATAGGCATAGCCTTTGGAATCTCGGGTTCCAATGTTGGTAAAGGGTCGACCGTAGGTGTGGCATGAGCGATACTTTGTGGGCTTGAGATATGCTCCTTTTCGACCACCACCTCGGGTTCTTCCTCAATTTCCTCCACCGTTGGAGTAATTGGTTGAGGAGTCGGTTCCTTAAGTGTCTTACCACTTCGTGTGGTAATCACTTTCATCTCTCCCTTTGGGTTTGATATGGTGTTACTAGGCAAACTACCAGAAGTAGAGGCTTTGTTCCCCATAACCGCTTCTAAAATAGCATTAAGCTTAACATCTTGACTAGCGGCTTTTTGGTCAATCCTTTGTTCAAGCCTAGCATGACTTTGCTCAATTTTATTGTTTTGACCTCTAATTTGATTAGCAAAATCATTTTTCAACTCATTTCTCATGTTAACATTTTCCTTAACAAAATTAGCTAACTCCTTAGTGTTTTTAGCCGTGTCCCTAGCTTGACTAGCCAATTTCTCTTGAATGTTTTCCAAAATCTTATCATTTGCCGTAGCGTAATTCAAAAAGTCCATTGGAAGTTCTTTAGTGTAAACATTTTGAAGACCTTGACTTGTGTTTTGAAAATTACGGTTTTGGTTTTGATTTTGCAATTGGCTACTACTTCCTTGATTCCCATAGTTGTTATTACCCTTGTAATTGTTTCTTTGATTGTTTTGGTAACCAACTTGATTGTTTCGATAATTGTTAGCATTTTGATTTGGTGGAAAACCCGGTGGAGTCAATTGATTAGTGCGGGTAACTTGACCGTTTTGGTTATAAGTTCCCGCGGCCGCGTAGGCACTCGAAGTGTTACCACCGTTGGTAATGCACTCGGAGTAATCGTGAGCTCCACCACAATACATACAAGAAACCTCAACCGCTTTAGCCGTAGCGGGAGTGGGTTGTTCACCAACTTTAGACTCAATTAACAATCCTTTAAGCTTATCAAAAATCTTGTTCTCCAAATTAGCCTCGATTTGGCAAGCATCAATGGTATGTGACAATGAAGGCGAAGGTGTAGACGAAGTCTTACGAACACTCGATGTGCTACGAGGACTATAAACCTTAGACCTATTCTCAATGATTAACAATGCTTCCTCGACCGTTTTACACAAAAAATTACCACCCGCGGCAGCATTAAGATAATCACGCTCATGATCGTTCAAGCCATTGTAAAACGTGTCAATTTGATGCAAGTCGGAAAAACCATGATGAGGACATTCGTGCAACATTTCCTTAAACATATTCCAAGCCGTCGAAAAACTCTCATTATACTCTTGTGAAAACTTTGAAATCTCGTTTTTCAAATGCGTAGTCTTAGAGGGCGGAAAAAATTGGTTCACGAATTTTGAAACGAGATCCTTCCACGTTAATATAGAATTGGGAGGCTCTTTCTCTAACCAAATTTTTGCGGGCCCCACTAAGGAATACGGAAAAAGCATCATCTTAATCGAGGTGTTAGAGACGTCCTTAAACTTGCAAGTGGCGGTAAGACGATTAAATTGGCGAATGTGGTTATGAGGGTTGTCCTTTTCGTCACCACGAAACTTGTTGTTTTGAATCATGGACAACAAACCTGTCTTAACCTCAAAATTCTCCGCAAGGATAGCGGGAATCACAATCGCTTCTCCATAACCCTCGGTGGGTGCTTGAAGCAACTCCATCATAGTTCGATTAGCCATGGGTGCTTCTTTCTCTACGATGGGTTCGACAATGGGAGATTATTCACTAGAAGATGTTTGCTTTCCTTCCTTTTGACGACGTTTACGTGCACGTTTTGCTTTGGAGCGAGTTTGCATAAACGTCACGTACAACGAGAGGGTGAGCAAAGAAGATTCTTTTTGGTGTTTTTAATTTTTTCAATTTTTTTGTGGTTTTTGATTGTTTTTACTTTTATTTTGTGGAATATATTAAGTAGACAAAAATCTACAAATCTCCTCCTTAATCAAATCTCTCGATTAAAGAAGCCTCAATGAATGAAAACGATCACGTGAAGTGAACGCCTTCGATGACTTTAGAACGTTGGTGGAACACCAAAACGTTCAAGAGGGTTTAATCAAATGAAACCAAGAAAATATATATGATACTTAGTAACTTTGGGCGGCAAAACCCTCGATTAGCTCTCAAAATCAAATACTCATAAGCAAGCGGGGAAACGAGGTGGCGCGAAGCACTTAAGAGCCTTTTCCTTAGGATATATTTTATAATATACGCCTTATACCCACCTTATAGTTTGTATTTTCAAAATCGAGCTTCACGGAAGTATTTATCTATTTTTGCCTTTTTTCTTTGGTTTGAGATTCGAATACAATGATTGGGTAATGACCTCCCAAGTCAAGGTTGTGATTTCTCACGTATTTGGAGTACTTGTGAATTTATTGTTCTACGTATACAATATAGTAATAGTATTCTCACAAAAATCGAAAACCGATACTACGTATTAGTAGAGTGCTACTAATACAAATACTATTTATGGTTAGTATATATAAAAAAACAATTCCAAATCAAAACACAACACGCCTCCCCGGCAGCGGCGCCAAAATGATGTAGTGATTTTACTACTCTTTAGGAAAAGAGAGCAAATAGGGCAAGTAGTGAATACGACGATTTAGGAAAACCGTGAATTAATGACCCTAAAATTAGTTCGTTCTCAAGGAGGCTAGTGTGTTATATGTGTAATGACTTGGATTAATTTGTGATTATACTTGTGAGAAAGAAAAGTAGAAATGAGATTAGAAGAGAATGACGGTTACGTAGACGGATTAAACTAAGACGAAAAAGGCGTTCACGTAAAACCGTAAAAAGCACCAAATTAAAAATTGAACCTAAAAATTAATTAAAAGTTAAAACTAAGTCTAAAATAATATAAATAAGGATAAAAATCCCACAAAAATATTTTAAAACCTTTTATTAATTAAATATTCAATTTTGAATGCTAATTAAAGCCCTAAAATCGAATATAATTAAAAAAATGTCCAAAATATTATTTTATTGAACAAATAACTCACTTTATTATTTAAAGACTAAAAAGTATTTTTCCTAAATTTTAAAAACTATTTTTCTATTTTTAAAACACTTAAAACTATTTTTAAACTAAAATAACCATAAAAAAATAATAAAATAATGCTAAAAATAATTTGACAATTTTAAAAATCCTAATTTATACTAAAGAACAATAGAAAATTAAAAAAGTTTGAAAAATTTAAAAATTTTCACTAAACGACAAAACAGTTTATAATTAAACCCTAATTAAACTATATTTAATTCTAAAAATTATTTAAAACAGTGAACAGTAAAATCTTTTTAAACTAAAAACCTTAAACTATTTTTCTAAATATAAGAAAAATTTTAAAACTGAAAAATATTTAATTTTACCACTAAAAGACAAAATCAGAAATATTAAAAGTAATTTGAAATAGCAATTTAATCTAAAAAAATACTAGATAAACAGTAACTGAAAATTTATTTAAGCTGAAAAATCAAAAATTAAATTAGAAAAATAATGCAATTAAAATGAAACCCTAATTCCTATTTTTGGTCACAAAAGACAAAAAATGAAAGTTACTGATGTTGACACTTCAAGGACTTTTGTCCTTTTGTTGAGCAGTGGTAACAAATGTGCCAGCAGGGGGAACTTAGTTCCCACTGTTAGTGCAAAAACAATTTCTGGTGACTGAATAGCTTAGGAAAGCTATGTGTGTTGGTTTTCTTTGGACAATGGGGCACCCCTACACTCAATGGAGTGTAGGGAGTCAAGATATGCAAAAATATCAGCAAGTCAAATACACAAATTACACAAACAAGCACAAAATCAGTCACTGAGGGCTAATGCAAGTTTCTGATGAACAGTGCTCTGAACTCCTTTGCACAAAATCGAATTTCAAAGCTTCAAATCTTGCATATAAGTTAACCAAAACACTTACAAGCTATCTAGAATCCTAGATAAGCCTATTCTCTAATCAATGAGCAAGATTATGGCACAAATTTCACAAAAACAAGCAGGAAATGGGGCTTACTGTTTCTGAGCTATATGAACCAATATTTGATCATGCAAACTTCTGATTAAACACACCAAAATAAAAAGAACAATACACTGATACTAAATGAACCAAAGAGAGTGTGTGTGAGTGGTTTTTAGCAGATTTATAAACCTTTAAACCTCTTAAATCCCTAATCCCAAACAGTCCCTTAATTCATGAAATCAACAATTAACACACTAACAGCTTACAAAACTAGATTCAAATGATCAGAATTAACCTAAACATGCATATAAACCTCTAATGAGTAAAATCAACCAATAAACAAACACATAAACAGCTTTCTCACAAAATCACATCAAATCATATATTAAACTTGAAAACAAGAGAGTTCAAGGTTTATACCTTGTGGGACCCACATCCAGGCCCCACTATGGCAGCAATGCCATCTCCCATCAGCTTATAGCTGGGCTTTTGGCTTATGGGTCAGAGTTGCTTAGTAGAGAGTTGCTAGTGATGGTCTCAATAGACACATGCACCCAATATGTCTTCAAAATGGTTGAGTTTTTATGAACCTGCCAAGAAAGAAAGAAAGCAGAAAAGTGACCTGTTCACAAGTCAAATAAGCTAATAAGCCAGCTTATTAATTAAGCTGCGTATGGCTTATTTGACATAAAAAACTGATTTTTGATTTTCTGAAAATTTTTAGTATTAACTAAATCCAACCTGCTAAGATGAAAAGTAGAACTTGTGTAAAAAGCAAGGGGCTTTCTTCAAGCTTATGGAAGAAGCATGAAGAGAGCAGTTGATAGGGTAATGAAGTTTAGAAAATTCAAGAAAATGAGGTTCACAATCTTTAGTCTTAACTTTGTACCCACTCCACCATATTATGTAGTTATGGTACCATGGACATACAAATGTTAACACTCCAACTAACATACATGGTCACCAGTAAGAGATTTCAAACAGAACTTTGAGAAGAACCTTAAAAAAGACGTGAAAACGGATTTTCTAGAACACTTGCTTAAACTTGAAACAAACTTGTAAACCAACCAACAATCACATAGACATTACAACAACTAACATGAAAATAAATATGTGGAACTTGTTTTTCTTCACTAAAATGGGATTTACAAGCTGTGAACAATGGAAAGAACAAGAACAACCTAAAACTGAAAACCTATTGCTCTTTATATAGAGAGCTACAAAACATTCTAGAACTGAAAAGAACCATTAACCCTAATGGTGTGATCTTCCACTTTTGCCCTTTGATTCCTTTTGAAGATTCGTATTTTGAATTTGGTCAAGAGCTCCATGTGATGATGTTGGACTGTTGTGAATGTTACAGCTGGTGGGAAGTGATCCTAAGCATCCAAATGAGCGTAGTCTCCAAGCATTAAGTCTCAGCCAGTGATTGGTTTGTACATCCTTGGATTTATGCAGCAGGGGAGCCACGTGGGGGCCCTACAAGTCACGGGGTGGAGATTCTAGGTGTGGGGTTGTGATTAGGGTCGGGTTAATTGTTGATCTGTACTTAATCAACAAAAACCCCTTTATATTAAGGGCAAATTAGGTTAGGGTTTAATGGATTAGGGGTGGAGGAACAGTGGTGTTTGATTTGGTTTAGGGAAAGGATTAATTTAAAAAAGTGTTTTAGTGGGAAAGTTTTAACAGATTTAGTTATGGGTGAGTAGATGAGTGACGTGTGAGGGAGTGGTGAGGTGGTGATGTATGATTGGTTAAGGTAAGTGACATGGCATGTTGATTGGTGGTGGTAGGTTGTGATGTTTGACAGGTTTGGTCCCCTGCTTCCTTTTAACTTGCTACTTTGTAATAACAGCCCAAAAACTTTAATTCCTTTGTAAAAAGTTTGGCTGAGTTGTCAAAACGGCACAAAGATTTTTCAAAATTTATCACAAGGACTTTAAATGCAATTTCTTCAATCTTCAAGGGCTTAACTTGTCATGTCTTCATTCTTCAAGGTTTTGACTTGTTTGTTGACTTCTTGGAGGACCAATATTGACAATTTAGTTTAGTTGAGGGACTAAATTTGCCAACTCTTCAAAGTTAAGGGTCCTTTTAGTAATTTTGACAAACTTTAGGGACCAAACTTGTAATTATGAAGATACAAGGGTATGAAGTGTCAATTCTTCCATATTGGAGGACCCTTCTTCATAATTCTTCAAATCTTCAAGGGTTTTCTTTGGAAAATTCTTCATTACGGCTTGGTGCGGCTTCGTTTCCCGTGTTCGTTTTTGCATGATTCTTGTGATCTTTTGTCATTTTCTCAATATCCGTACCTAAAATACACAAGTAACAAACACAAGCATATATTTGGCATTTTTGATGATATTTAATGCATTTAAAGCCCGTTTTGGACGATGAGACTATGTATAAAAGCAGTCTCATCAGTGCACATTGTTTAAATCTTGCTAAGGAAAGAGACGACTATAGTGATTTCAATGTCAACATATAAGATATGAAATATTAAATCACGACAGTTTAGGATAGAACCGGGAAGACGGGTACACGGGATCACGGGTCGTCAAATATCATCAAAAGTGCTCTTTCAAAGCTTTAATCCTTGCACATCATAAGAAACAAGACAACAAACACCTATGTAGCTCACCCTACACTTATTATGAAAACGGGTAAAAAGGATAGATCAACGGGTTGCCTCCAAAGAAGCGCTTGTTTTTGTTAACCGAGTCCCGAGCCTGACTCGACCCAGAACTAATTCAAAGGAAACGTGGTGAGGGATGGAATCATTTCATGAGAGATGTCCTCACCAAAGTACAACTTAACACGCTGGCCATTCACTTTAAAATTTGGCCCATTTGGTTGCGATAACTCAATGGTGCCATAAGGGAAGACTTTGGCGACGATGAATGGACCAGACCAACGGCTCTTAAGCTTGCTCGAAAAGATTTTCAACCGAGAGTTAAACAGTAAAACTTGATCACCAATTTTGAACTCTCGGTTTTTTATCTTAGAATCATGAATGAGCTTGGTTTTCTCCTTTAGATCAATGAATTCTTAGAAGCCTCATTCCTTAGTTCATTAAGTTCATTGAGTTGGATTTTCCTAAGATCACCGGCTTTGTTGATATCAAAATTAGCCCATTTCAAGGCCGAATAAGCCTTATGCTCAAACTCAATGGGGAGGTGGCAAGCCTTTCCGTACACAAGACGATATGGAGTACAACAAATAGGTGTCTTATATGCGGTACGGAAAGTCCACAAAGCATCATCTAACTTATCAACCCATGAGGTACGATACTTTCCCCCAGTACGCTCTAAGATTCTCTTAAGTATACGATTTGAAATCTCAGCTTGACCATTTGTTTGTGGATGATACGCGGTGGAAAGACGGTGATTGACACCATACTTAGCCATGACTCGAGCAAATTGATCATTGCAAAAATGAGCCCCATGATCACTAATGATAGCACGAGGAACACCGAATCAAGCAAATAATTGTTTTAGAAAGTTCACAACCACCCTCGCATCGTTCGTAGGTAAAGCTTTTTCTTCAACCCATTTGGATATGTAGTCAACGGCTACGAGGATGTACTTATTCCCTTTGGATGATGGAAATGGCCCCATAAAGTCGATGCCCCATACGTCAAAGATTTCACACTCTTGGATGAAGTTTTGAGGCATCTCATCTTTGTGTGTGATCTTGCCTTGTCGTTGGCAAGCATCACAATGCTTAACCATTTCGTCTGCATCACGATAAATGGTGGGCCTATAAAATCCGGAATCGAAAACTTTCTTCGCGGTGTAATTGAGACTAAAGTGACCACCAGTGGGTCCTTTATGGCAAGATTCCAAGATTTGTAAAGCTACGGGCCCGTCAACACACCGACGAAGGATCAAGTTAGCACATTTTTTGAAGATATAAGGGTCGTCCCAATAGTAAGTTTTCACATCCATGAAGAATTTCTTCTTTTGCTGGGACAATAACCCTTTGATGAGAATTCCACCCGCCAAGTAGTTTGCAAAGTCCGCAAACCATGGGGTCTCATCAAGGTTGGAGTTAATAGACATCAAAGCCTCAAGGGGAAAAGATTCATTAATCTCTTGATTTGGGAGCTCCCCTTGATAAGGATCCTCGAGTCTACTAAGATGATCCGCTGCTAGGTTGTCCGCTCACTTTTTATAACGAATTTCAATTTTGAATTCTTGAAGGAGTAAAACCCAGCGAATAAGTCTTGGTTTGGAATCTTGTTTTGTTAACAAGTACTTCAACGCGGAATGATCGGTGTACACAATGGTGGTGGAAAGGATAAGATAGGGGCAGAATGTTTCAAAAGCATACACTACAGCTAAAAGCTCTTTTTCGGTAGTGGTATAATGCAATTGTGCCCCCGTCATTGTCTTGCTAGCGTAATGTATTGGTTGGAAATGTTTGTTGATTTTTTGTCCCAAAACCGCTCCAATAGCAAAATCGCTAGCATCACACATGAATTCAAAAGGTAACTCCCAATTAGGGGTAACTAAGACCGATGCCTTAGTTATTTTATCCATAAGAAGATTGAAAGATTTGATACACTCTTTAGAAAAGATAAAAGGAGTATCTTTTTCCATGAGGTGGGTCATCGGGCGAGCGATCTTAGAAAAATCTTGAATGAATCGACGATAGAAGCCCGCATGACCAAGAAAACTTCTCACACCCTTCACGGTTGAAGGAGGAGGTACTTTAGCAATCACATAGACTTTATCACGGTCAACTTCAATACCGGCTTTGGAAATTTTATGTCTAAGAACAATACCTTCTTTTACAATGAAATGGATTTTTTACCAATTAAGAACGAGACGAGTGTCTTTACACCGTTTAAGCATACGTTCTAAATTGGCAAGGCAAGTAGAGAAAGAATCACCATATATCGAGAAATCATCCATAAAGACTTCCATAGTTTCTTCAACCATGTCATAGAATATAGCCATCATACACCTTTGGAAAGTCCCGAGAGCATTGCATAAGCCTAAAGGCATTCGTTTGTAAGCAAATGTTCCATAAGGATAATTGAATGTGGTTTTCTCTTGGTCTTTTGGATCGATGGGATTTTGAAAATACTCGGAGAAACCGTCTAAGAAGCAATAATAGTCATTACCCGCTAAACGCTCGAGCATTTGATCCATGAAAGGAAGAGGAAAATGATCCTTACGAGTGGCATCATTGAGCTTGCGATAGTCTATGCAAACTCGCCAGCCCGTGACAAGTCGAGTAGGAATCAACTCGTTGTTTTCATTGGGAACAATGGTTATTCCGCCTTTCTTAGGTACACAATGGACGGGACCAACCCATGGCGAATCCGAAATAGGGTAAATTATTTCGGCATCTAGAAGTTTGATAACTTCTTTCTTGATGACGTCATGAATTTTTGGATTAACCCTTCTTTGGCTTTGGATTGCGGGTTTAAAGTCATCTTCCATGAGAATTTTATGAGTACAAAAGTTAGGATCAATTTCGCGGATGTCGGAAATTTTCCAAGCAAATGCTTTCTTATGATTTTTGAGCACATCGATAAGTCGAGATTTTTCATCCTCTTGTAAGTCCTTTGCAATGATGACGGGTAACTTCTTATTGTCTTCAAGGAAAACGTATTCGAGATGAGACGGTAAATCCTTAAGCTCTAAATCCGGAGGATTTTCAATGGAAGGCGTAGTCAATTCGGATCATCGTTTATGATTTCAATAGGAGAAGGTGGAGAAATATGGTCCTCATTGAGAAGTTTCTCAATGGTAAGAATGTCTTCTTCCCAATCGGTGGGAGAATCGTCATATTTTAAGTACACATCCCCTAAAGTGGCTTCAAATTCTTTCAAAAGAAAATAACTTTCTCCGAAAGGAGTCAATGAGGGAGCAATAGAGGCAACGGTCTCAAAAATGGGTAGAGAGGAGAAACCACTTTTACAAGCCTCTTTGAAATGTTCTTCACAAGCCTCATCAAGTACGTCAATCAAATTAACGCTCTCGTGTTCATAAGGTTGCTTAGAAAGTTTACCCATGTTGAAGACGATTTTGTCGTCACCAACTCTCATGATTAATTTTCCCGCGACTACATAAATGAGAGTGAGACCGGTCCTCGAGAATGGACGTCCAACGATTAATGGAACACGGGGATCCATCTGGTAGTCAACGACAATAAAATCTGCCGGAAAGGTGAATTTGTCGACACCGACAAAGACATCTTCGGCTATCCCCACCGGATAAGCAACCGTACGGTTAGCTAATTCCAATGTCATTCGTGTGGGGACTAGCTCGGGTAGAGATAATTGTTTCCAAACGCTTAAAGGCATTAAGTTGATACTAGCACCTAGATTGGCTAGGGCCATACAATTCTCTACCCCGGGAAAGTTGCAAGGAATGAGAAAGCGACCCGGATCACCAAGTTTGGTTGGTAATTTCATTAATAGAACCGCGGAGAAATTCTTATTAAGTTGGGTTTGAGCAATATCAAGAAGTTTTTCTTTATCAATGAGAAGATCTTTGAAAATTTTAGCATATTTAGGCATGTGACCGAGAGCCTCAGCAAAGGAGATGTTGAAATTCAATTTTTTAAACATTTTAAGAAAGTTTGAAACTTGAATATTATCCTTGTTCTTCAACTTCTCTTTCCTCAACCTTGAAGGATAAGGTATATCAGGTTAAGAGGAAGGCTTTCGAATGGAATTCTCACTCACATCCTTGGGTGGAGGAGGGGTAGAAGTAGAAGGTGGAGGAATTGGTGAAGGGGGCTCGTTTTCCTTTGTCACAATCACCGGTGTAGGTGTAGGAATCTCGAGTTCCTTATAACCTTTTCCACTTCGGGTGGTGATTGCTTTCATCTCCCCTCTTGGATTAGCAACGGTATTACTCGGAAGAGAACCCGAAGCAGAGGATTGATTAATTCGGAAGAAACTAGCCATCATATCCCTTAAGTCATTCGTTTGACTACTTAAAGAGTTTCGCATGTCATTCCTAAGCTCGGCTCGAAGATCATTCCCTTGTTTCGCCATGTCTCCCTTCAAGTTAATAATTTCGCTCTGAAGATTCTTTACAAGCGCGTCATTAGTCCTCATGTACGTTTCAACCTCTTGATGATATGCCGTGGGTTGGTTGGGATGGGGAACTTGGTTAGCGGGTGGTTGATAAGTGGTTTGTTGATAAACTTGATTATTTCCTTTAGGTGGATATGGGTTTCTTTGGGTTTGATATTGATTAGGAGCTCGAGGTTGATTTTGATTATTGCGATTAAAGTGGTTTTGGTTTTGAGGAGGAAAACCGGGTGGTGAAAGGAAGTTGTTTGAACGATAACTTAACAAATTGCGGTCAACTTGAGGACGAGCTTGATAGCCACCCGTGGAAAAGTTACCGTTAGCCGCATACACATTTTCCGGATTGTCATGAGTAGAAGGACAATCGGTGTATGAATAAGAAGCCCCACAAATCTCACAAGAAGGTGTGACAGCTTTAACTTGTTGAAATTGGTCCGTAGCCATGGTTAAGAAATTTTTGTTCATCTCGGCTATTTGGCGGGTAAGTTCGGTTATCTCGGGGTTTGATGAAGTAGAAGAAACATTGGCCCTCGGGTTATTTTTTGAAGATGCGGATGAATCCCAATTTTTGTGATGCGTGGTCATGTTCTCTTTAAGTCTCTACACTCCTCAGGTCTTCTCTTCATGAATGTACCACCGGCGGCAGCATTAATCGTATCACGATCATGAAAATTTAAACCATTATAGAAAGTATCAATCAAAGTGACGGGGATCATATTATGGTTCGAACAACGGTCGATCAAGACATTATAACGTTCCCAAGCATCGAAAAGCAACTCATCAGGTTCTTGAGTGAAACCACTGATTTGATTTCGAAGACTAGTGACCATAGATGGTGGAAAGTAGCGCAACAAATTTTTTTGAGTCATTTCGTCCCATGTATGAATTGAGTTTTTGGGAAGACGATCAAACCATTTTTCGGCATGGTGGGATAAAGTGTGTGGAAAAAGGTGAAGCGAAGAAAATCCACGGAAACACCGGGCAATTTCATGCTTTGAGTGACGGTTATGAATTTATCGAGGTGTTTGTTGGCATCATCATCCGGTAATCCGCGAAATGGACAAGCGTTTTGAACTTGTTGGATCATGTGATGCTTCCAACAAAAATTCAGGAGCCATGATTTGCATCGGCGCAATAGTTCCTCCACGTCCATTCATAGTTGGTTGACAAAGCTCCTCCATCGTACGAAGGTCGGGTTGAGGGACATGGTTGTTGTTGTTATTGTTGTTCAAATTGGGGTGAGGTGGGTTGTTATTATTACGCAAACCGGCCGTATCTAAGTCTCTACGAGTCTCGGGCTCAGAATAAGACGTAAATCGAGTACGCATACACTAAAAATGAAATACCATATTTTTGGTTTTTTCATCTTTTTTTTTTTGGATTTTTGAAAATTTTATATTTTTTTAGGATTTGTTTTGGAAATTTTTATGCTTTAAAATAACGTTCCTAAAAGAACGGATCCCAAAATCCAATTTTTCTCACTAAAGACCGGTAGTCTTTACGAAAAGAGCCGACAGTAGCACCATTTAATATGGGGATTTTGCATATGTGTACTCAATCGTTCTCGGTATCTAATCGAATTGATCACGGTTTAGGGTGGAATTATTGGTGTTGGTCACTAAAAGGGGGAGCTTGATTATCTAAGTCTACAAATAACATAAACGTAAAAGCTATTAAAAATAAAGAAGAATGTCTAACCTCGATTGCTTATCCAGAGTGAATACTGCATAGTAGATTAAAGTGAAAATAACTAAAGATAATTATTTATTTTAAAATAAAGTGGAAATATAAATGTCGTTGAGTAAAAATTAAAGCTTTAAAAATTAAACTAAGAATCAAGACTTAAAAATAAATGACGAAAAAATTAAAAGTTTAAAAGTAAATTTGAAACTTAAAATTTCGTAAAAATGTAAACTTTATAAAAATGTAAACTTGAAAATAACTAGGACAAAACTCTTTTGAAAATAAACTAAGTAAAATTGGCGGGAAAAATTAAGGTTTGAAATAAATTCGGAAAACAAGCACTGAACATAAGTCGGAATATGAAAATATGGATCTAATTCGGAATCTGTAAAGTTAGACCTTATCCGGAATGTCCCACCTTGTACACAATTCGGAATACCCAAATCCTCACCGTGTTCGGAATGTACAAAGTGAACCTAATCCGGAATTTGTGTTCACTACTTAATTCGGAATACTCGATCCTACCCGTAATCCGGAATCCGTCTTCTTAACTTAATTCGGAATTAGTAAATCCTGGACCTAATTCGGAATATGAGATGGGCTGAATCCGAAATAACTCTTCACACACTTAATTAGGAATATGGAGAGTTGTATGCAATTCGAAATCCACAATCTTGCACTTAATTCGGGAAATGAATTTCACACTTAAGTCGGAATGTAGTTTTTGCTATTAATCCGGAATGGGTATTCTGATGTAGTTTGGAATATTGAGTCTTGCACTCTATTCGAAATCCAGGGACTTTAGACACAAGTCAGAATCAAAAGAGAACAATACCTAAGTCAGGAAAAAGGGAATTTTGCATATAAGTCGGAATGTTAGGGTTTTGAAAATCCGAACTAACTCAAAATAAGCAAAAATCAAGTTAAGCACTTACCAAAACTTAAACCAAATTAATTTTTAGAAAAAGCTAATAAGACACAATTTAAAAACTTTTTAAAAACACTAAATAATCAAATTATTTATAATCAACTTTTTATAAGAATATTAATCTACCAAAATCAACTTATTTAAAAACTAACAAACCTAAAAATTAAGTAATAATCACAATAATCTAAAAACCTCAAACACTCCAACTCAATGAGCACAATCAAATAAGCAAACCAATCACACAATCAACAAGATGAAATCAACTACATGATTAATTAAGCAAAACAATAGATTATTATTTAGACAGGTAGAATGAGTATTTATTAAAAAGCTTGATTATATTAAAGATTAAGATTCAAGAGTACAAGATTAAGATGAAGGTTTGATAAGCTTGAAAGAAAAATCTAGAGAGAAAAAGTAAAAACACACACTAATTAAAACTTAACTAAAAATTAAAAACTAAAGACTAGCCTCCTAATGACATACAAGGAGACTATATATAGGGGAAGGGGAAGGTGTTGTTTTCTTCTCTCTTTTCTTCTTGTCTTCTCGTCTTTTAAATAACTCGTCTTTCTCGACTTTGTCTTGGGATTAGTCGAATGGTAACTTGAACTTGTCTTCTAATTTTCTTCTTTTATTAGACTTGGTTCTTCGATTTCGTTAAACTTCCGTCTTTAGACTTTTTCTTCGAGAAATCTTCAGAATAGGCCTTTGACTTCCGTTCTTCTTGCACTTTTGATCTTTTGACTTCGCCTTTTGTCTTTTTCTTCGATAAAAGCCCGTGAAAGCCTGTGTGTTCTTCCTTTTTCATATTTTTGTCCTAAAGCACAATAAAAACACAAACCACGCATAATTCCGCCTTTTACGACATTAAATGCACGTTTCGGTCTTGTTATTATTAGAAATAAGTGGTAAAAGGATAAGTGTTTTCACACTTATTAATAATCAACAAGAATAATCCCAATAATCCAAGTGAAATAAGCTGTAGAAGCAAATAAGCAAACTAAAAAAAGCCAAATAAGTTGGTTTTCTAGCAAAACCTTAAGCAAATAAGCTAAAACCTTCCAGAATTGGTATTAAGTTGAGAAAAATGGCACCTATTATAAAAGCCAAGTTGGTGCATGTACCAATAAGCAGAACTGAAAAATAAGCCAATATGAGCTTATTTGAAAAAAAGTCAAAGTGCACCAAATTTTACCAAACTTACAGGACTTGTTTATGAGCTTGTTTTAAGCCTTTTTGTGAAGGATTCAAGGATGAATCCTTTGAATCAAGCTAGTCAGTTGGCTTACTTGACTTTAGTTTTGGCAAATATAAGCCAATAAGCCAGTTAGCTTATCAGCCTTACAAATAAGCAACAAGTACTGAAAACACTTCCACAAGCAGCCAATGAACAAGTATCAAGAAACAATATAGCAGGGCAAACACTAGATAATCAAATGCAAGATAAAATAGGAGTGGTCAAATTGTTGATGCAAATGACCACTTCAGCCAACTTCTATAAGCTATAACTTTCACAATAAGCCACCAAATTGCACAAACAAGTATTGCAGAGATGCACACCAACTATAACTAATCCCAAACCAAATTACAGCCCTTATTTCCAAATTATGAAAAAGTTATCCCTTCTGATGTGTTTGACCCAAAAAACCAATTTTTGCAGATTTATGAAAACTTTGCAAAACCAATTCCAAACCTTATGAAACTTACCCAACTATCAAAACTTACTCAAAAACACTTGATGAGTGAAAACCACCCCTAAGAACCAAGGGCACAAGGCCACAAGGCCTTTTGATCCCAAAAATCCCAAACAGACTTGTTTTAGTACTTTTTCAAAGAAACTTTTTAATTTTGCAAATAACCTATTGATTTTATAGCCTAAATATCTCAAATAGGTGAAAAATAAAAGGTTTAAACAATAAAACTACTAACACAAACACAAGAACTCAAAATCACATAGCCACATAACATAATAGATTTTAATCAAAAAATTTGAAAGAGAAAACTAAAAGAGAGTGAACCTCCTTCCCTTTACTTCCTAAGGAACGTCATCAATGCTCCTTGGACCTTGTTCAACAACTAGAACAATACCAAGGTCCTTGAACAAAGGAGAAGGTTTGTTGATGGTTCAACAGCTGAACCTAGACCTTCTATGAATGGATCTTCAACACAAGTGAGCAAATAGCCTCACCAAAGGCTTAAAACCATTCACAAGCTTGGTGTGAACAAGCTTGCAAGAGCTTATTGCTTTTGGTTAGGGGTTAGTACAAGAAATAATCAAAGCATGGGGATCTATCACTAGCAGTGGGATTAACCACGTTTCAAAAGCTTATAAAAACTTTTCCACTTAAGATCTAGCTTAACCACTCAAACACTAAGGATTTGAGAGGCCAAATAACAGATCTAAACACCTAGAATCCAAGGGCTTCAACTGGTAAAGCCTTGAATCACTAGATTAAAAATGCTTTAAAAACACTTTTTCAAAAACTTGAAAAACTTGAAAACTAAACAAAACTCAAACCTGGCCAACACAAACCACCAAAATACATGTAATATGATTATGGAACTCATATTCAAGCATCTAACACCAACTTCATTCAATGTAAAAGGAATTACAATTGAAAAACATAAAATACACAAACTTTATAATGATATGAAAGGTATTACACTAGAATGCCTAGAAAATGGAACAAAGGGACTCTCACAAACTGAGGTCTCCTTTTATAGAGCTAATAGACTATTCTAGAAAGCTAAAAATACATAAACCCTAGCTATGAAAACTCAGAATTTCCCTTGAGTCGTTTTGTGTTGATGAGTTGTCAAAAATGATCCAAACCATTCCTTTATCCCTTTGGGACCAAGTAGTAGCTGAGAGTTTTTGATTTTGCCACATAGGATTACTTGGAGGCTAAGTCGTGTGTTGATTGGTTGAAAGGGAATTGGGAGTAGTGTCCATGGTGATGGGATGGTTGAGGTTAAGTTTGGGATGGGTTCGTGTGAAGGGGAATCACACGTGGGTATGGGTAATTGGGATTTACCCCTTGTTTTAAGTGAGTTGGTAACTGGGTGAAGAACGATGAATAGTAACAAGTTTGATCCAAAATTCATGGGATGGAAAGTTTGGCGCGTGTTTTTGGTATTTAAAAGTTTCAGTAGGCAACTTTAGTCCGTGTTCTTTAGAAAAACCTTTATAACAAGTCTTTTTAGCCTTAAAAACGTATCCCCTTTGTTTTAAAACTTCTTGTTTTCACACTTTTGCCCCAAAACTTCTTCAAAAGTGTTTATAAGGACTTGTTTTGCCATTTCTTGATTTTTTGAAGGACCAATCTTGAACTTTCTTAAAATTTGAAGGTCTTATTTGTATGTTTGACTTAGAGGAGGACCAATATTGACAAATCAATATTTTTGAGGGACTAATCTTGTCAATTCTTCAAAGTTGAGGGACCTTTTTGTAATTTTGACAAACTTAAGGGACCAAACTTGTAATTATGAATATAAAAGGGTATTAAGTTTCATTTATTCATTGATGAGGGATATTTCTTTTAACATCTTCAATACTTCAAGGATTTATTCTTGGAAAATCACAACTAAGGCCCGGTTCATTATGCGGCTTCGCTTCTCGTGTTTGTTTTTCCTTGTTTCTTTGATCTTTTGTCTTTTTTATGATATCCATACTTAAAATACACAAGTAACAAACACAAGCATAATATGTGGTATTTTTATGACATTTTATGTATTTAAAGCCCAAAAAGAATGATGAGATCATGTATAAATGCCATCTCATCACTTGCATAAAAAAATTGGGACTTAAATACTTAAAACTAAAACTTGAAAACACTTATAACCACCAAAAAACAAGTGTTCAGGGTCCAGTCTTGGGATTTGCTGTCACTCAAACCCCAAAAAAACCCTATCAATCTGAAACACCGATTATATGATTGTTTAAACAGATTTAACAAAGTGATTATATGCAAATGGGATCCAAATAAAATCAAACCACCATGAACATAACTAAGCAGTCAAAATATGTAGAAAACAACATAAGTCGTCATAATCAATATAAATGGGGTTCAATTATGTCTATCCAATTAATGTCTAAACCCTAATAATGTTATGGTTCTTTGATTCCAAAAAAATGGAAAAAAATGTTGATTGTAGATAACATCGTAGATAATAATACAAACATCATGTATAAAAGCACAAACCTGTTCAACAAATTAGATAGTGGAATTAATTTTTTTTAGGATTCTTATTCTTACTAGCGAGGGGGAAAAGATGGTTATGATTTCTGGTGGGTCAGTTGATCATTATAAGTGTTCTTTCCCCCAAAAGAAATATAACCGGTTACCCCATCTAGTCATTAAAAAGAAGTCAAACTTTATATTTCTGTTCAAATAGGAATATCAAACATAAAAAAGTCCATTGGGTACAATGGACCACTTTTATAAGTATGTTGTGTATTTATGACTTTTACCCTTTTATAAATATGTTATTTATGATTTATTAAACATAAGTCGAGATAGGCTTATGTGTCATAAGCTTGCATTTTGTGGTTTATATCTATTACTAAAATTAATATAATGCATGAAATATATTTAAGGAATTATTAGTTTAAACGGGCCAATGCGGTGGAGTCGTATTATCAGGTAATCATATAACATAAACAAATATGTTAAAAGTGAAAGTATCAAAATTAAGACAAAAAAGTCAACAACAGACAATTATTATGAAACACGAAGTATATAAAACTTGATAAAAATTATGTCAATGAAAATACATTAATTATGTTTTAAATAAGTAATATATGAATAATATATGCAACCTTTTTATGCCCCTTTTAAGAGGTTGGTGCTTAAACGGTTTTATGACTTATTTCACCAAGAACACGTTTGAAAGTAACATAAACGATGAATAATCTGTTATCTGACTTATTTTATAACCTGAACCTTAAACCATTTAACCCTAAGCCATATGAACCTTAAACCATAAAACCTAATTAAACCATAAATCATAATCATACATACCATAAACCCTAAACCTTAAACATTAAACCCTAAACATTAAACCTTAAACCAATAAACCCTAAACCCTAAACCCTAAACATTAAACATTAAACCAATAAACCAAAACCGTAAGCCATAAACATTAAACCAATGAACCCTATACACTAAATCATAAACCTTAAACTATAAACCTTAAATCCTATTTAACCCTTAAACCACAAATGCTAGCTAATTAAACCATAAATCCTAAACCTTAAACCATAAACCAATGAACATTAAACCCAAAACCCTGCCCTAAACCTTAAGCCAATGAACCCTAAACACTAAATCATAAACCTTAAACTATATACCTTAAATCCTATTTAACCCTTAAACCACAAACCCTATCTAATGAAACCATAAATCCTAAACCTTAAACCATAAACCAATGAATCTTAAACCCTAAACCCTAAACCCTAAACCCTAAGCCCTAAAACTTATACCAATGAACCCGAAACACTAAATCATAAACATTAAACTATAAACCTTAAATCCTATTTAACGCTTAAATCACAAACCCTAGCAAATTAAACCATAAATCCTAAACCTTAAACCATAAATCAATGAACCTTAAACCATAAATCCTAAGCCCTAAACCTTAAACCAATGAACCCTAAACACTGAATCATAAACCTTAAACTATAAACCTTAAATCCTATTTAACCCTTAAACCACAAACCCTAGCTAATTAAACCATAAATCCTAAACCTTAAACCATAAACCAGTGAACCTTAAACCCTATACCCTAAGCCCTAAACCTTTAACCAATGCACCCTAAACACTATATCATACAACTTAAACCATTTATCCTTAAACTATAAACCTTAAATTATAATTAATCCTTAAACCATAAACCCTAGCTAATTAAACCATAAATCCTAATTAAACCTTAAACCATAAACACTAGCTAATTAAACCATAAATCCTAAACCTTAAACCATAACCCTAATCTAAACCATACAACCTAAACCTAAAGTCTAAACCATACAACCTAAACCTAAAGCACTATACCCTAAACCCTAAATCATAAACATTAAAAACCATTAATTAACCCTAAAACATGCACTTAAATTAAACTATAAACCCTAAACCATAAACCCTAAACCATAAATCCTAAACCTTAACCCTCAACCCTATAGCTTAAACCCTAAACCCTAAACCCTAACCCTAAACCATAAGCCCTAACCCATTACTAAACTATAACGTTGTCACCCTAACCTTATTAAACCGACCATTCAAATCGACCTTATTCATATTAAATTGCTTGAGATGATTATTTAAGGTGATTGATATAAAGCTCAACTAAATCCCACATACTGCTTAAAAACTAAAAGATATTCAAGGTGATTATTATAACCTAATATATTTAAGTTATTTATCTAAAATTTTATGTTTAAAATTAAAGTAATATTTTAATTTTATGTTTAAAATTATAACCTTTTTAAAGTTAGTTAATTTTGACAAAAATGTTTTTAATAAAAATACAACGTATATGTTTTTTATTTACTTATTATTTATTTTTTATTAACTTTTAATACTTAAATGTTAATTATTTTATTATTAAGTAATTTTAGTATTTACATTTTCATTAAACACAAATAATATCCAACAACCATCTTGTAACCGCCACCATCTTCACAATCATACATAGGAAGAACAAACCCTAAATCTTCATCCAATACACGATAAAGAAAATAAAACCCTCATACACAATAGTCACCAATCTACACAATCATTAGCGGCATGAAGCATTAGGAAAAAGTTAATGCAACAATCAGTATTGTTCAATTTAAATATTAGGGTTCATACGAATAGTGTAAGTTAGTTATGATATTAGGGTTTACACTAATTTTTAATGCATGTATGTGTACCTGTGTCATTTTTCATTAACGTGATTCGATTTATAGGACTAACCCTTCTTAGTCTATGTCATTTTTAATTAACGTGTTTATATGGTCTATGTTTCAATCTTGGTTATGGGTTTTGTTAATGTGTCTGGATATGGTCCCATGGTATATTATAATTACAGGTTTTTTTATAATATTGTATTAGGTTTTTTGAAATCAGTTGGATATGGTCCCCTATACAAACATATGCATAACCAAATCCAAATGTTGTTAGGGCATCCACAACCATGCTACGCATACTGCCAAACACTCCCTTCGTTGACATATAACTAACATTAATATGTACATGTTTGCAGAAGTTATTCATATTGAATCAGACACTGCATCATCTACTTCTGAAAGTGCTAAATTTCACCCACCCTAGCAATAGAAGTCCGATTCGGAGTTTGACCACAAGTTCTTCAACTACTCCCTGTATTCGCCCTCCACTGTTTAAAACTCATATTGTACGCATAGATAATGTCAAAAGGTTCGGTCAAGGAATGCTGAAGAGGGGAACAACAGCAAAGGCAAAAGGAAGGTTGGATGATGTCAGTTATCCCTGTTTAATATGAATAATTTTTTTGTGTTTTGTTGGTCTGCTAGTGCTGGGCATCTGTTGCATTTTCAACCTACAGGTCGCAACAATTTAATAGATATGTATGTATTGCTATCATTATGAAACAATTATCATTATCTATACTCAACAATATGAGTTTGTTAATTAGTTCATATAAGTATTTTAAGACCATGTACAATTCACTATATGTTATATCCATTTTCTTATAATATATGAGTTCAAGTTTTTATGCAGTGTAAACTAAAGGTTTCTGGTTGAATGTTAAAATGTGTAAAATAGTATATCATTTGTTCAACCTTTATTTTTACCAAGAAACTCAAAGGGAAAGTTTACCTAGTTTGAATGTTTAATTTGGAGGTAAATTGGATTTCAAAATATTTGGTTGTTTAATTTTTTGTATCTGGAGCCAAAATTTTCACGAAAATTTTGAATGTCCAGCTAAGTTAATGCATATGCAGTTTCCATAATTTTCGAACTCCATCTCCATCCTAAACCCTGATTTTTCTCCAAAATCAAAAAATATACAAAACTCAATTACTTTTTCATTTGTTTCATACCATCTCCACTTCTTGTTCTTGTACACATCCGATTGTGGTCAATAATCATGAACACTGTAAACGATGATCAAGATTATATTGTTAAACATGATGATTTTAATGATGAATCTTTGGTTAATAATCATGATGTAAATCATCATAATCAAGGAGATTATGAATCAGAGAATTATGGTGATCAATCAGATGAGGATGAAGACATCAGTAAACAGAAGGTTGTTAATAGGAGGGGTATAACTAGGTTATCCAAGTTTTAGACAAAATATGGAAAACCAGGTGTCATGAAGATAAATGTAAACTTTGATGCACTGAATAGAATATCAGGGCCAAACAGATCTGTAGAAACTAGAGGGGGGGGGGTTGAATAGTTTCTCTTCTATTAGTCATCTAATTTAAATTACTTTGAATTAAGTGCGTATCAAAACTATCTTTTACTTGAAGCTACGTTGCATAATGATTAGGTTCAATTCAAATGCATTAGCAATGGTAATAGGTAAGTATAATGATAATGAAATAAGTAAAGAGTAAGGAAAGAGACAACCTAGTGACAAGACACCAAGATTTATAGTGGTTCGACAACGAGGCTCTATCCTCGTTTCTACTCCATTCCTCGAGTAAACCTACTCGAGATTTACACTATATCCACAAGCTCCCTTCTTGGCGGAGAAAGCCTTAAATCGTCGCTTACATTATTTTCCGACACTAAGCTAAATTTCGAGACCTAATCATTAGCTAGGACTAATCTACACAACGTTGCCTACTTCACAATTTAACGACACATGGCTAGATGTCGAGTTCTAATCTCAAGGTAGAACCAATCTTCACGACGTTGCCTAATTTACCATTTTACGACACAAGGCTAGATGTCGAGTTCTAATTCAAAGCTAGAACCAATCTTCACGACGTTGCCTACTTCACCAATTTACGACACAAGGCTAGATGTCGAGTTCTAATCCAAAGCTAGAACCAATCTTCACGACTCTTCACTTTGAAGGTAAGTGGGAACTTCACACAACACAACTACTAATCACTTTCCAGTTTAGTGAGAACTCACAAGACACAACCACATCACTTTATAGTTTAGTGAGAACTACTACATAAATTTATTACAACTCAACTAGACATATCCAAGTACACACATGTAGCTTGGATCTACACAACACAGATCCAAGCAAACACATATGCAATGGATGTACACAACAAATCCAAGTATTCACAAATAGCTAGGATGAACATAAGTAGTCCAAGTATTTGATAAATACAAATGGATCAACAAAAATAAAAAGACTAACATGATGAACGTGACTAATTCATGGATTCATCTTTATCACAACACTAGTGAGTGAGTGATCTTCTCATTGGAGAAGGTAAAGGAGGGGATCAAGAGGATAATCATATGTAAACATACTTAACACATTAAGTAATCATTTACTAATGATTATGCTATAAAAAAGAGAAAGGGGGCTGAGAAAAACATCCAAGAGGCTTATTGGAAAATGAGATTTGATCCACTATTTATAGAAGACAAAGTCCAACGGCAAGCTGGGCGCAGATCCTTAATTAGCCGACGGTTCCATATCGCTAAGGAACCACCTAGCTATTTAAGGTACCGCCCAATAGAGTCCGCTCCCTTTTTTGTCTTTTAGTGGGGTAGGAATATCTAAGGTTTTCTAAACCTTCAAAGGATATTAGTATGGCATATGGAATATGCCATTTTCAAATTTACATTTTCCATTTTAATAAAACATTTTCTTAAAAAGAAATTTTATTAAAAAATCTTTTGTCATATTAACAAAAGTGAGTTTTAAGGATAATCACTTTGATGATCACTAAGTAATATTAAGAAAAGTTAGTGATATGATTATTACCTTGATGATAGTGTTAGTTAAATAATTCATTTTGTGTTTTACACTAAATGTGTTGTATAGTTTGTTGTGATTAAAACTAAGAAAGATTAGTTAACACTAATAATATTTTTAGGCGTCACTTGCATTAACAATCTCCCCCTTTTTGATTACGACAAACTATAAAATCATTTACATAGAAACACAAAATATCGAATTATTAACGAGTTTATCACTATCATTTCTCCCACTTTGTCGTAGCAAAAAGGTAAGCACAAGCCTTTGAAGAGAACCGGACTTTGCTTGTAGCTCCCCCTTGGTGGTTGCTCCCCCTTGCTTGGGGCACCAAGTGTATGAGCTAAGGTAACATGCTACACAAAGGTTAGTAGAAAGGAAAGAAACACCAATATATATATGATCACTACCTACTATGTAACTTGAGAAGGAGAAGGAGAAGAAATCTCAAATTAGAAGCAAGTATTTTCTAAGTATGTCCAAAGAGGTAAATGACAAAATCAAGGTTCAATTGGTGGAATGGAGGTAGAAATGAAACATCCAACCAATGAAGATGATAAATTTGTCAAGGGGTTAAAATTTAGAATTGATGAAATCACCCATAAACAGTTGTAAAGATTAACCACGATCAACTCATAAGGAACAGAGAATGATCAAATAAAGAAAACAAAAACAACATAAAGATTTCATATTACATAAATATGAAAATGACAAACAAAGTAGATAGTCATACACACAATATGAGTATCTAAACCGAAAGATATGGAAAATAAACCACAAAGCATAAGCTAGTCTAATAGTGATAATTTTCCAAGATTGCTTAAAAACACTAATGACTCTAAAACAACTAAAGTTTTATTGACTCCAAGGGAGTGTAGCCCTTTAGTTGGAAAAATAAGACGACGATGCATCATTCGAAGTTTTGTCCACGGGAACAAAAACTTTGAGAGGAGGTCGAGTGAGGAGGAATTCAATAAAATTTAACCTCTCATACACATGAGCAAGTTCAATTTGTGGAAATCGACAACAAGCACACGAGGATCCATGATGCAACACAAATTCGGTTGATGGGGGAAGGCCATCACACCTAGGGTTTGGTGGTGGTGAGGAGAGTGGGTAGGTAATGTTTTCACAATGCCTTGTGAGGTTTGGGAAGGTTGAAAGGTCATTGAGTTGAGGAGTGTTAAAAGGTTTTGGTGGTGGGGGGGGGGGATTTTCCTTTTCTCCGGTGATGGGGTTAATGGAGTAGGTCTCATTCCAATACTTGATTGGAGCGAGTGTGGGGTTCTTGGGTGGTTTGGATGAAGAGGGTTCATTTTTCTTGATCCAAATAGATCTAACCAAGATTTTCGGTTTCTTGGAAAGCTTGGATGAGGAAGCTTTGGGTGAGGAGGTTTGTGACCATGAAATGTCAAGGTTATGAAAGGGAGAGTTAGGCATTGTTGAGGTGTGAGAATGAATTCTCAAGGTGGGGGTATAAGAATAAAGTATACAAGGCAAAGGTTTGAAAATCCAATGTAAAGTGTCAAGGAATGTTTAGCCAAATTGAGTAAACATGGAATCTTGACTGGGAATAGGGGATGAAGAAAGACCAAAAACAAGCCATAAAATGGCTTTCTGTCCGTGGTACCTTATAGGTACCGGCGGTTCCTTATCACTTAAGGAACCGCGCGACTTTAAGGAGCCGCGTGAAGTGGACATGAAACCTTGATTTTCTAGGGTTTTGAGAAAAACTAAGGCTTTTTCAAGAAATTGCAAATCTTGTAATTTTACTCTATTAACACTAAATTATGCTAGGGTTGCTTAAAAGCAACACATTCACCAAGAATGTCTTGACAAAGGGTGACAAAATATTTAGGTAACATTTTGAACCAATTTTAGTCAAGTTTTAGAGGTTGTGATAGATTTAGGTCCAATTTTTATTTGGAATTAAAGTTAATTAATGTGCACATAAAAAACACATAATGCTAAGTCCATAATTCATTCTCATAAAACACTCATGAAAGAGATACATAAAAGAAATAAAGAAACAATTAACTAAAATAAAGATAAATTAAAACTAGGTCTTGATTAGTAATCTTCCTTGGCTTGGTTTAAAGAAAAACTTATTAGGGAAAATCATCATTTGTCTCCTAAGAGGATGATTGGCAAAGAGACTCAACAAAAAGCTTTGCAACTCTATGTGAGCCCCAATCATCTCGATTCCAAGAATATCAAGGAGATAGAAGTTGTTGAGGCAACAAGGGCAATTAGTGCCATTGTGCATGAAATACCCATAAAAGCTAGGATCACCCAAGTTTGGAGTGTTTGAGGGAGGTGGAGGTGGAGGAGGTATGTTCTCCAAGGGTGATGAGGGTGAGTGTGGAGGCATGCTCTCCAAGGGTGAGTTTGGAGGGATAAATGGTGAAGTCACCAAGGTATCATCAAAGTCATTCACAATGGGAATGCTTTGGATGTGTTGTGGTTGGGTAGTCACATCCAAGAGATTACTTGGAGTGAAGGGTGAGGAAAGCTCATTCATCCTAGATTGGAATGAAGAGGAGGTAGAACCATGAGAATGGTTGGTACCATGGGTTGATAAAGTCTTGCATGGAGTAAGAGGTGGTGAGTTTGATGAAGAAATGAGAATTGGGAAAATCTCATTCTTGGGTGTGTGAAAGGGTGAAGAGATTGTTTTAGGCATTTTAATCTTAATCTTAAGATTTTTCTTTGAGGTGGAGTTTTTGGATGAGTTTGAGCTTCTTGTAGAAACCATGGTTGAAATAAAAGGTTTGAGGTTTAAGGAAGAATGGTTTGATGTGAGAAGAACATGGCTAACAAGGTGGGTTTAAAAGGGTGAGGGAATGATCCAAAATAGCAACGGGTTAAAAATTTTTTATGTGAACAATGAATTTAGCTAACCTAGTTTAGGAAATGTGCAGGTTTTTGCAAAGAATCAAGCAAAGTTTACACAGATTAAGGAAAATAGTGTAAAGCAAAGATTCTGTCGAACACAGTAGCCGGTGGTTCCTTATCTAGGGGAGGCGGTTCCTTATCAATAAGGCTTGCCGGGTCGATAAGGAACCGCGACCAGTGGTGTTCAAAAATGTTACTTTCTCAAACTTTGGTTAGCCCAGATTTTTACCAAAGGATTTTCAAGCCAAAGTTAACTACTAACCAAAATCTAGGAAGCTAACTAACACATAAGATGCACAAAGCTATGCAAATCATAATCACAATGGCATAGACAATCATTTAGGATAAATAACAAATAATCCAAACATGTAGAATTTAGTTAATACACATCTAAGATAAAAATAATTGTTCAACATTACATTTTTACCAACATGTATTCTTTGAAAAACTTCAAAGTCTTCACCTTCTTTTCTTGCCCAATCCCTTGATCATATTCCCCAAATAATTGAATCCCTTCCTTGACTCAACCCGATGTTCATGCAATTCACCTCGAGTCCTAAGATTTTCACGGTAGAGATGCTCAATATTGAGATCTTCCGGTACTTCACTAGAGGAATAATAAGGTGGAGGAGCTAAGTCATCAAGTCCATCCACGAATGAGTTTGAGGATGGGTGGGAATTACTCGAAGAGTTGAAGCGAGAACTAGAACCTATGCCTTCACCATCACTTGTTGGCATATAGGTGTCCTCATCATCCGTCTCTTGATGATTGGATTTTCGCGAACCTCGATCACTTCTAGGTTTTCTTGCATATACTTCTTGAATAGGCAACATAACCCGATGAACCGGATGAAAGCGAGAAAGGTCTAGATGGGGAAAGTCATGAGAAACCCTTTTGAAAAGGCGAGTAACAAGCATAGCATAGGGAAGGTTTGTTTTGGGCTTTGAAAGGGCATAATTTATTCGTCGAGCGATATAGAATGCCAAATTATACTTGGTTGATGTGAAGATGCAACACAACATATGCACCATACAAGCCGAGATATGATCTAGGTTTCCACCAAAACAAAATACATTCTACCTAAGGATATTTACCCATTGGACCATAAAATCCTTAAGGTCGCTAGAGAGCACTTCATATCGATTCACATTTCGCACATTAGAATGAAGGCTTCCCACAACATTTCCATCACGCTCTTTCGAGATGATGTCAAGGATAAACTCCGGATCAATTTCGGCGTGGTCATTTTGTGGTTTATCGTAGGATTCCAAGAGAGGATCAAGTCTCCATTTATCCGTAAAACAACAAGTGCCTTCATATGGCACACCAAGAATTTCACCAAAGTTTTCGAGAGAGTATTGAATCATTTGATCATTCAACATGAATCGAATGAAGATTTCTCCATTGTAATCAAACATGGAGTATGTGCTAAAGAATTCTAGAAGAAACAAGGGGTAAATATCTTCTTCTATGTTGAGCAAGCAATCAAACCCAGAAAGCTCAAACATAGATTGGATATAGTCATAACCCGTTATTCCCTCATCGACAACTCTACCCTCACGGAAACATCGAGTAGAAAGAGATAAAAAGGAGTTTCGAAGTTGAGTGGAAGCATAGGTTTGGGAAAGGTTTGGCATGTACTGTCTAGTGAGTTGATGATCCTTTTGGTATTGAGAAGGCATGATTAGTACCTAAATAAACACAAGAAAATATTTTTCCAATCACTCATATGAAAAATAAATCAAAACTCAAAAATATGAGAATGTGTTATATGAATTTCTTGACAAACAAATGATTGAATCAATATCATTCTCATGTTCACAATGTATCTATTCCATTATTAACCAAGAACATATGAACTATGTTGGATCAACAATGGACTAGAGCATTGGTTTTTCAAAACAAGGTTTTTAGGTAAGCATTAACAATGCAACTACCTATTTGTTCAGGGGTTCATCTCAACTCCATCTTTTAACCAAAATCATTTGGCCAAAATTCGGATTTGTTCTACAAGTGGGTTTTAGTGAAACCTTAATGAATATGAACCTAAGGAACAATAGTAAAATAACCATGTCAACCCATATTCCTATTAAGATTCTAATTCAATTTAAATTTTAAAAATTCCCAATTATGAAAGGATGAACCCTAGAACAAAATAGATGAAATTGAAAGAAAGTACTTACAATTAATTGATGTTTGATGTATGATGAGTGAAACCCATAACTTGGAATCAATTAATTTGAGTGGTTGAAGGTTTTTGAAGCTTCAACAATGGTGGAAAAGGTGAAATCCGTCGGATGTGTGTTTTTGGGAGAGAGAGGGTTTGGTTTGAAAAATGTTATTTTAATAAAACTGGCGCTCTGACAAACTTTACTGCCTGCGGTACCTTATCGATAAGGAACCGCGGGTTTGAGCCGCCAGCGATAAAGAACCGCCTACAGAGGCTGGTTTTTATCAATGAAACACGCCAAAATTTTGAAAACCAAGTTTTCTAAAATACTTAAAAATATATCTTAAACCTTTTAGAATATCATTGGATCATCATAACACTAAGCAATATGCCTTAATGAAGGATTACGAGTTGAATCGAGATCGAAAAGAACCGAAACGGACAAACGACTACTCGTAGCGAAAAAGCAAAGTGGAGAGAAGTCAAGGGAAGTAAATCAAGACTAAGATCAATGCTCAAGGGATTAATAACAATCTTCAAATCAGGGAGACGAAGAGCTTGTGTCATATATAGTGGTTTAAGATGTGCCCTTCTGGCGAAACGTTAAACGACTTTGGTAATGAATAAACACAAAGCAATTATTGATGCATAGACTAAGATCACTTTCAATAATAGTCTTAGTCTAAACCAAAACATGAGCAAGGTATTGATTCACTTTCTCTCCCACAAAGGGCCTACTAACCGTATGGGTGCAAACCATGGAAATCATGCTTGATACTTTATGCTACTACTAACTCACTCTACATCACCATAGTGAGTCAAGTATCCAAGCAATGAAGGTTTAAGAGGATAAAAGAAAAGAATCACAAAACACAAACAAATGTCAAGGCAAGGATGCCAAGAGCAAGCACATAGTCAAGTAATGATCAAAAGAATGATCAAAGGGCGTGTGGAAGAACGAAAGCGTACCTTGGCCACAAAGAGTAATCCAATCCATCAAGAAATGAATGCAATGCCCAAGAATGACTATGATGAGTACTAAGTCTTTAAGGACTAGTATCATTCCCAATCATCTAGATATCATCATTCAAAGATGTTGAAGATCAATGAAGATGAGTCTTCTACAAGTGCAAGTAACTCAATCCACAACCAATTAAATGATTGATCTTCATGAGTACCTACACAAAGCAAGATGCAAACTAGTAGATACATTTCAAGAGTAGATCTAAAATGAATAAAGGCTACTAATCTAAGAGGGATGCAATATTATAACACCCCCACCAAATGCTTTGCGCAGCAGAACTACAACATTTGGGTGCTATACAGTTATCATCACACACAAGCTATTTTGAACGACTCAAAGAGACGTAGAAATTTAAACATAAATTAAAGATTGTTTAAAACAACAAAGTCTACTGTTTTCCAAACCCCAAAAATAATATAAAACAGAGTTTGCGTTTTGGTCCCCACTGAATCTCAACCCAAAATACAATTTTCGTTCACATGACATAATATAAAGTATTTAAGTGCTAAAAGGGAGGAAAAACAAAGTAGACCGCCAAGCCACAACAACTTCCATCCTCACATGCTCCACTGCTATCAACCTTGATTACCTGAAACACATGCTTAAAATCGTCAACACAAAGGTTGAGCGAATCTATAGTTTTATCAAATCATCAGTTGAACATAAGTGTTAAAAACCAATCATGATCATTCAATAGCATTGTGGTCATACAATCTATTATTCAAGGATATGACAATTGTGTTTAAGCTCATGACACTAAACCGTTAACTCAATCACCCGCGTAATAATTACCGGCGTGATTCAGATGAAACCAGTTCCCCGACTAAGGCATTAGTTGCAATTATACCTTATCTCTCATACAAGATAATCTACGGCAGAACTTACTCAACGTACAGCTTCTCGGCTAGCATTGGGTCGTTAGCCCCGTAGTACTACAAATTGTATAAGCAGCTATTTCCAACCCACACAAGGGCAAGACAATAGTTAATAGTTCATGAAATTAGGGCCTTTTGCAACTAGGTACTCAACACAATTTCGAGGCAACATTCGGGTCCAACAATCATTCATGACTTATGTTCATTTTCATTTAAATAGCATGTATCCCCCTCGCGGGTAAAAACATTTGAAACAAGTAAAGAGCGAGGCTATAGACTCACCTTGCGTAGTAGTAGTAGTTCTAGCGAAGACGTAATGAGAAATGTCACCGACGACGTGGATGCCCGGGAAAATCAAACACTTGACCTAAAAATCAAGGTACGTAAACCAAATCAATACTCCGCGTACATTATTGTACTAAACACACGCATTTGCAAACACACTCAACTCTTATGAAAACTCACGCCAAAATCAAACAAGTAGTTGTTACTAGACTTATATCATTTATCAATGTTATTAAAGTTACTATCCATTTTACGGTTTCGCCGATACTTACCAAAAGTACGGACTGTTTTACTATACTTAACCATTTTTATAAAATTTGAGAAAATTCTCAAAAATACTTTAAGACCTGTAGAATTCACATATTCAATCCTATTAAAATTTTTTGCTTTTACGACCCGTTACTCAACACATTACTAAACCTACATTTTTCGGACTGAAATTGCACTTTGACCAAGTCGGACTCATTTGACCCATTTAAAATATACCATTGACCTCTACGAAACCTAAGTCTAATAATAGACTCAAATACACAGGTTTGAGACAAAAAATCAACCCTTGACCTTTTACCAAACTATACCTATGGTCCCCGGGATTTAACCCAAAACCAAACACAAATTCGGATTGTGTTGGTTCTCATCTCCCGGTACACGTATTTTCAAAGTATCGTAACTTTTGACTCGTTTGGAGTTAAAAGCTCTATCTTATACCGAAACGAGCGTCTCGGCGACCACTACAACTATATCCTACAATCACAACCTGGACCAAAAATTAAGACCACGAAAATAGCCCTAAACAATCTGTTTGAAAACGACTCATTCAAAATCATTCCAAAACTTGTTTTCAATCCATTTTAACACTACCTAGGCTAATTTTTATCAATCCTAACTACACCCATCCATTACTTACAGCCCTAACTACCTTCAACATCAAATCTTCCTAAAACCCAAATCCTAAAACAAACATGCAATGTGTTTAACCCATTCAAACACGCCCAAAATATCATTATAAACACAACCCATGACATTTCATCAAACACCTTGAACACACCCAACACCCCCCCACATTTCGTGGCTTTTAGGGGCTGTGGAGAACCAAGAACATAACACCCAACTTATTTTATGGATTAATTAGCATTACCCAATCACCAATTACACGAATTAATGATTTAATTATACCAAAACATGTTTTTGAAAAATCATTGATTTTTGATAAATTTGTGTTAATGCATGTTGAAATTGATTATGGAAAAACACTTACCAAATGATTATAAGGAGTGGTCTTAAGTTGGATTAGATCAAAACAAGAAAAAAAAATAAGTTGTGGTGGTTTTGGGGTGGTGGCCGACGACAAAGAGAGGGGTGGGAGAGAAAGGAGAGAAAATTTGTGGTGTGTTTGTTTGTATGTTTTTAATTTCTCCCTTTTTGTAAAGTTTGAGGGGCTTGTTTTGCCACTTTAGTTTTCCTTTGGCCTCCTTTGTAAACGACACTACTTAATAGCGGGAAATGACTAGTAGTCGGTTTTGAAAATTTACGAGATGTCGGGATTTATAAAAATTACTTTCCAAAGGTTAAAACGCACACAAAATGAATATTCATATGGTTCCGACTCGACTTAACACGTAATAAAAATAAAATCTCGAAAAACTCAAGTATCGATCAATCGATAATAAAATGTAAGTTTGGGCATCCGTCGGTATCGTAGTCGTTATCGGTTCTTCTTAAATCGTCAATCGTTAAGATTACGACTTTAAACATTGGTTTCAACTTAAACCGTCAAATAAATCCACGACAAAAATTCTTAAAAATTTCAAAAATATACGTAAAATAGGATTAAATAAATGACGTTGGGCTCGGGATATCACATCCACAAGTGAGCCACAACTTAAGAGAGATGCTCATACTGAACAGCTCTTGAGACAATAACTTAGCATCTTATGGCACTTTCACGGGTCTTACATCCTCCCCTCCTTAAAGGAGAGACGTCTCGGCGCTCTCCAGTTCTTATAATCGCATTTCGTACTACTAGAAAGATGGGGGTACTTCTTCCTAAAGAGGTCTTCACATTCCTGTGTGGACTTCGGTTCACGTCTCGGATTCCATCACACCTTCACAATGAGTATTATACCTTGCTTCAATCTCCTAACATCTCGATCCATGGTTTCCACTTCATTTCCCCAATTTCTTCCTACGGTTATCAACACGTCTCTTTTCAAAGCTTCTCGCGGTTAGCAAGTGATACTTAATCTACCCCATCTCTTCCGTAGCCTCTCGAATCATTTCAAGTCCATTCAACTGACTTTTTCCTACTTCATTCTATCCAACTGACGATCTACATTTCATCAACATTTTCTTCAAATGCCGCAGCTTCACTGCTACCATGGTAAATGTCGTTGCACAAAGATACTACCAACGGCAAGTATCGATCTCAACAACTATCAAAATCAATCACACACGTTCGGAGCATGTCTTCCAACTTTCGAATCGTCCTTTCACTTGGTTCATCATCTCATAAAACAACTACTCACAAAATAAAATCGCACGGGTCACACATAACCCCATCGAAAACGTTCAGAATATACAAGACGAAGTAATTATTACTAGTCCTACAAAATCACCTTGTCGCAATATTAGGTACATACAAACCTATTTCATCAAGAACGAATCCATCGATACGGAAATCATTCGACGTGTACATAACTCTCTCGAAAACATCACAATCCAATCAAACACAAAAGCCATTATGAAGCACATAAAGCCGTATCACGACATGTTTGCGAAATAGCCAAACCATGCCAAGTAAAATAAGTTCAATCAAGTTAACCCATGCTTGCTAATCAGCCAAGCCATGATAAAATAAGAATCTTTGACATGATTCTCGGATGAGTCCAGTCGAAAGAAAATTGCAAGTTTAAGAAGTTTCACAGCTTTCCAGCTATGGATGCATATCCAAAAGAAATAAAATACAAACATATGCCATCGCAGAGTGTTCACACACGGATCCATGCCCAATATATATATATATATATATATATATATATATATATATATATATATATATATATATATATATATATATATATATATATATATATATATATATATATATATATATATATATATATATATATATATATATATATATATATATATATATATATTACAAGAACACCATCTTACTTTCGTCCCAAACGTGGTCAAAATCCCAATATATATCATCGTTCATAGTAAAAAAAAAATATATTACATGGCATGTGTTCTCCCTGATCGGACTTCATTGGACAATGTCGTCTCAAGTTCTCACAACTTACGTTCACTTGACCAGATCACATACAACATAAACACATAAAAGACAAGGGTTCACCATAAAAACATCAACTATGGCTATCTATCGTTTAACCATCGATAATCAAGGATGGTTAAGTCAAGCAAAGAGGATTCCTTACTTAAATAAACGAAGACGGCAATGGAACTGTCTTTCAACTACCGATGCACAGTTGGTAAACTGTAACAGTTTATCGCGTGTCGTTAAACATGTCAAAAGAACGAGGAAGAAAATAAATAAGGTACGATACGTTTGATGTAGGAGAAGTCTTCGTCATTCCCCTCAGAGTCCCTTGAACTCTGATTTCCTCTACTTTGGCAGTCTTCTATTCTTGTTTAAATTTCTTCTCAGTGTCGGTATGAACCCCTTTGGTATAACATCAACACCCTAGCGGTTCCGATAAACTTCACACATTGCACACAACACATTTTCAAAATTACTCGGTCATAGTGACTTACTAAGTCAACGCCAAACAAAAAGAAAAGATTTCAAAGAACACAAGAGAATTCAAAAATTTTCTTTAAGAATCAAAGAAATTACGACTACTTGCGAAAATGATCCACCATTTTAAAAAGAAACGTTCTCTTCCAATACGTTTATCAAAACACTACAAGTTTCAAGATGACCAATTTGTTTGACACGATAGTGCCTTCCTAAACTATGCATAATTAGCTAGATCATGCATACTTAGGGATCAAGCAACAACAATTAACAAAACAGGACTCTTCCCGAAATATGCATAGTTAGCTAAGCTGTGCATAATTGAGGATCGAGTGACGACACAAACATTATTATTACATGCAAAATATGACTACGAAAGTTTTCGACCTAATCTTCAAAATAATTAAACCATTTAAAATGAAATTTGAAATGGGAAAATATTGTTACCATCGTTTTAAGAAACACATCAAACATCTTTCATACACTTTGAAAACATACTTTTGTTTTGCCTTTTGTTGAGAAAATAAATAGATAATTAAATAAATAACTCGACACTATTTGCATTTGATTGAACGAACCATTTAACACACTCATACATATTTTCAAAATAGACTACTCACAAAATAACGGTAAGGTGGTTCATGATTAAAGATCATTGCAAGCACAACAAGTAATAAAATCAAAAATCAATGGGATGGAACGAAGTAAACGAGCAATATAATTGCCAACTAAAATTTAACTACATTAGAAATAAAAATACTTCAAATATATGACAAAAGTCTCGGGATAACAACAGCGATCTACGAATACATGGAGTAAAAATTGAATATCAACACAAGCGTCAAAAATAAAACAACGCTCATAATTCCCATCGTCTCGAGTTGCACACACACTCCACCAAGGGTATACGGGGAGAGAAAAATAATCACTTGGTTAAATAGAAACAATTTCACCAGGAAGATCGAGTTCTTTCACCTCTGCAATTTGATAAAGCGGCTTCGCCTCCTCGCTTTTGTTCAATATAAATAAATAACCAATTTAATGAAGATTTATAGCATCATTCAAGTAAGTACAGAATTGTAGGTTCCATTAACCAAAAGAAGAAAAGTTACGGCGTCCATGAACAGGACAAAAATACACCGGGTCACATACCCTCATTATCAAGTACTAGCGAAGTAGCAATCCAAAAATAGATATAATAATAATGGTTTCATACCATAGACAATATTAAAAATAAACAATCACATGACTACTTAAGTTTGGGTAGAGACCCACAAAATCAAAGAAGGGATGTCGGACGATCGAACCATTGTGACTCAAAACATTACATATACATCTTAAGAAAATAATATAAATATTCGTTTGTTGGGTAATCCATTTGCATTTTCTAGTTACTGTTACCTCGTATATTGTAAAACCGAACATTTGCACATTTTTAGTTTGGGTTACACCATTAAAGAATTTATACCTTTCATTTTCCAATCTTTACAAAGTTTTTATTTTAGGAAAAATTTCAATCTTTCGGAAATTATTAACATTAGTAGATGCGGTGACTCGGTTATCATAATCGACAAATCATTAGGTTTGAAAATCTCCATACTCGCGTCAAAATCTCATTAATCTTCATATCTTAAGTACCAAAAACGTTTATAGTCAGAATTCTCAAAGTTTTACGTTATTACGACATATCTTATTACGTATATACAAATATCCAAAATAACTCAATCTAGTCGAATTAACTCTTAAAATCAACCTTTGACTTTTTTTTATACACATGTCTTCCTTAAAACTGATTTATTAAATCACATTCGCGCACTTCGACTCAAATGATAAAGAGGTTTCACGTAGTTTTATCTCGGATAAATTTACTGATTTTAGTCGAGACTTGAATCTCAAAATATAATAATGTAATAATTAATCAAAAAAATGCTTATCTCAATAATTCTAAAATGTGGAAAATTCAACTTTTAATCCTTAGCCCATTATCAAACGGTTTTTAACATTAACACATCTCGCAGCGGAATAAAACAAAAGATTTTTCAAACGATTTTAAACAAGCATCATCGAATTATGCATAGCGATCTTCTATAACGACAATTAAATAAACACATGATTTCCAATGACGTTCCATCAATGTTTAAAAATTTATTTCAAGCGTTAGAATTTCTCACTTATAGTGTATATTCCGATTTTATCCCAGTTTATTCGCTATAACAAGTAACGTGTTCTAGTTTATACCAATGCATACGTAAACATAACCTTATGTTTAAAATAAAACCAATTTTACAAAGTTTCTAGCTCCAAAACACATGCCCACATCTTCTGCTCATGTTTAATATTACATGATACGTCAAAAGTTTACTACATTGACCCGAAAATTAATTCATATTAAATCCAAGTTACATATACTCAATAGTCATATCGTAAATTCATTTATAACTCTCGTTCTCAAATTTAATTAAACAAATTCTTAACAAGTCCATCATAATCTTTTAGTATCAATTTGTTAATATATGAAAACAAGGATTTTACGAGTAATATAAATCACTTATTATAATATACCAACCAAGGTTGGAGGAAAAACAATTTCATCTTGTCTATTTCTTCTCTACTCTTATTTTTACTTGTTACAAGACACATCATAAGTCATTTTTATCCAAAAGTTTCATCCGCCAAGTATTAAATATGTAAAACACTTTATGTTTAAACAATTTAATCAACAAAGTTTAGTGCTTACTTAACTCACACAAATGCCGGACCTCGTCATATATACTATCAAATTTAAAATAATAAGACAACAAGAACAAAAAAGAAATAAACGAAGCGAGAATGCGTATGTCAACTAAGTGTTGTTATCGGCCTCGGATGAGTCTCAAAATCGTACACCACAAGATTAACACAAAAACCAACCAAATTCCAAGTTATCGCGATTGATCACAACGCCGGTCTATTTTAAAACACATCTTAAAATTCAAGTAGAATAGTAAACAATGATTAAATGGCGACACGCCTCAACCACGTTTTATAAAATACACATGTGAATCGTCGCTACGATGTACGCATCGTTGATTATACTTCGTCTATATTATAGTTACACCAACCAATATATCAAACCCATAAGGAATAAAGGAAATAAAGTAATACGTAAGTAAATTACGTTTCAAAAGAAAATGTCCAAAATGACACATCACGGTGCGATAACGACAATCAAGATCAATCTAGTCAATATACAATATGTTACGAAGCGTTACTTACGTATCTAGAGTATCAAACGAGGTTCATATTCGGTTATCCGAACAATAAATTAATTATCAAGATTGATAATTAGCGGTAAGGCCGAATTCTCAGCAAAACCGCATTTTAATGTACGATAATTACCCAAGGACCATTGCTTCGCGTGCAATGCCTTTAAATACCATAGTATATACATACTTATACATACAACCATTCCTACATACACGTAGGATTACAACGCGGTGTTTCCATGTAATGCAATGTAGCCCGTTATGCCAATTACATGCAACATATACGATAATCTTTACAAGAATTTGCAAATTACGATGATAATTACTCAACGTACAAAACAATATATCTCAATATATATATCAAAGTATTTACTTACTAAATACTAGGGAATTCATATCAATTTTGAGGGATACATCTAAAATATAAGGCAATGCTAAAGAAATCTTACCGGAGCCATGCAGGATAGTTGTGTGCTTGGACAATTTCTTACGACACCAAAAGTTATAGTTTAGGATTTTTCAAAATGACCTAGTTCTCTATAACTCATGGCTCTGATTACCAATCTATAACACCCCCACCAAATGCTTTGCGCAGCAGAACTACAACATTTGGGTGCTATACAGTTATCATCACACACAAGCTATTTCGAACGACTCAAAGAGACGTAGAAATTTAAACATAAATTAAAGATTGTTTAAAACAACAAAGTCTACTGTTTTCCAAACCCCAAAAATAATATAAAACAGAGTTTGCGTTTTGGTCCCCACTGAATCTCAACCCAAAATACAATTTTCGTTCACATGACATAATATAATGTATTTAAGTGCTAAAAGGGAGGAAAAACAAAGTAGACCGCCAAGCCACAACAACTTCCATCCTCACATGCTCCACTGCTATCAACCTTGATTACCTGAAACACATGCTTAAAATCGTCAACACAAAGGTTCAGCGAATCTATAGGTTTATCAAATCATCAGTTGAACATAAGTGTTAAAAACCAATCATGATCATTCAATAGCATTGTGGCCATACAATCTATTATTCAAGGATATGACAATTGTGTTTAAGCTCATGACACTAAACCGTTAACTCAATCACCCGCGTAATAATTACCGGCGTGATTCAGATGAAACCAGTGCCCCTACTAAGGCATTAGTTGCAATTATACCTTATCTCTCATACAAGATAATCTACCGCAGAACTTACTCAACGTACAGCTTCTCGGCTAGCATTGGGTCGTTAGCCCCGTAGTACTACAAATTGTATAAGCGGCTATTTCCAACCCACACAAGGGCAAGACAATAGTTAATAGTTCATGAAATTAGGGCCTTTTGCAACTAGGTACTCAACACAATTTCGAGGCAACATTCGGGTCCAACAATCATTCATGACTTATGTTCATTTTCATTTAAATAGCATGTATCCCCCTCGCGGGTAAAAACATTTGAAACAAGTAAAGAGTGAGGCTATAGACTCACCTTGCGTAGTAGTAGTAGTTCTAGCGAAGACGTAATGAGAAATGTCACCGACGACGTGGATGCCCGGGAAAATCAAACACTTGACCTAAAAATCAAGGTACGTAAACCAAATCAATACTCCGCTTACATTATTGTACTAAACACACGCATTTGCAAACACACTCAACTCTTATGAAAACTCACGCCAAAAACAAACAAGTAGTTGTTACTAGACTTATATCATTTATCAATGTTATTAAAGTTACTATCCATTTTACGGTTTCGCCGATACTTACCAAAAGTACGGACTGTTTTACTATACTTAACCATTTTTATAAAATTTGAGAAAATTCTCAAAAATACTTTAAGATCTGTAGAATTCACATATTCAATCCTATTAAAAAATTTTGCTTTTACGACCCGTTACTCAACACATTACTAAACCTACATTTTTCGGACTGAAATTGCACGTTGACCAAGTCGGACTCATTTGACCCATTTAAAATATACCATTGACCTCTACGACACCTAAGTCTAATAATAGACTCAAATACACAGGTTTGAGACCAAAAATCAACCCTTGACCTTTTACCAAACTATACCTATGGTCCCCGGGATTTGACCCAAAACCAAACACAAATTCGGATTGTGTTGGTTCTCATCTCCCGGTACACGTATTTTCAAAGTATCGTAACTTTTGACTCGTTTGGAGTTAAAAGCTCTATCTTATACCGAAACGAGCGTATCGGCGACCACTACAACTATATCCTACAATCACAACCTGGACCAAAAATTAAAACCACGAAAATAGCCCTAAACAATCTGTTTGAAAACGACTCATTCAAAATCATTCCAAAACTTGTTTTCAATCCATTTTAACACTACCTAGGCTAATTTTTATCAATCCTAACTACACCCATCCATTACTTACAGCCCTAACTACCTTCAACATCAAATCTTCCTAAAACCCAAATCCTAAAACAAACATGCAATGTGTTTAACCCATTCAAACACACCCAAAACATCATTATAAACACAACCCATGACATTTCATCAAACACCTTGAACACACCCAACACCACCCCACATTTCGTGGCTTTTAGGGGCTGTGGAGAACCAAGAACATAACACCCATCTTATTTTATGGATTAATTAGCATTACCCAATCACCAATTACACGAATTAATGATTTAATTATACCAAAACATGTTTTTGAAAAATCATTGATTTTTGATAAATTTGTGTTAATGCATGTTGAAATTGATTATGGAAAAACACTTACCAAATGATTATAAGGAGTGGTCTTAAGTTGGATTAGATCAAAACAAGGAAAAAAAATAAGTTGTGGTGGTTTTGGGGTGGTGGCCGACGGCCAAGAGAGGGGTGGGAGAGAAAGGAGAGAAAATTTGTGGTGTGTTTGTTTGTATGTTTTTAATATCTCCCTTTTTGTAAAGTTTGAGGGGCTTGTTTTGCCACTTTAGTTTTTCTTTGGCCTCCTTTGTAAACGACACTACTTAATAGCGGGAAATGACTAGTAGTCGGTTTTGAAAATTTACGGGATGTCGGGATTTGTAAAAATTACTTTCCAAAGGTTAAAACGCACACAAAATGAATATTCATATGGCTCCGACTCGACTTAACACGTAATAAAAATAAAATCTCGAAAAACTCAAGTATCGATCAATCGATAATAAAATGTAAGTTTGGGCATCCGTCGGTATCGTAGTCGTTATCGGTTCTTCTTAAATCGTCAATCGTTAAGATTACGACTTTAAACATTGGTTTCAACTTAAACCGTCAAATAAATCCACGACAAAAATTCTTAAAAATTTCAAAAATATACGTAAAATAGGATTAAATAAATGACGTTGGGCTCGGGATATCACATCCACAAGTGAGCCACAACTTAAGAGAGATGCTCATACTGAACAGCTCTTGAGACAATAACTTAGCATCTTATGGCACTTTCACGGGTCTTACAAATATTATCAATTAAAAGACCTATTTTCCAAGAAAAAATAGTTTTGACCAAAGAGAAACTTTAGTACAACTTGACCTTCTAATTTGAGGAGACAATGGATCGATCCAAGTTTTAAAGTACAATATACTTCAATGATCTTGAGTGACCATCGCTCTGATACCAATTGTAGAAACTAGAAGAATGGGGGGGGTGAATAGTTTCTCTTCTATTAGTCACCTAATTTAAGTTACTTTGAATTAAGTGTGTATTATAACTATCTTTTACTTGAAGCTACGTTGCATAATGATTAGGTTCAATTCAAATGCATTAGCAATGGTAATAGGTAAGTATAATGATAATGAAATAAGTAAAGAGTAAGAAAAGAGACATCTTAGTGACAAGACACCAAGATTTATAGTGGTTCGACAACGAGGCTCTATCCTCGTTTCTAATCCACTCCTCGAGTACACCTACTCGATATTTCCACTATATCTACAAGCTCCCTTCTTGGCGGAGAAAGCCTTACATTGTCGCATACATTATTTTCCGACACTAAGCTAAACGTCGAGACCTAATCGTTAGCTAGGACCAATCTACACAACGTTGCCTACTTCACAATTTAACGACACAAGGCTAGATGTCGAGTTCTAATCTCAAGGTAGAACCAATCTTCACGACGTTGCCTACTTCACCATTTTACGACACAAGGCTAGATGTCGAGTTCTATCCAAAGCTAGAACCAATCTTCCCGACGTTGCCTACCTCACCATTTTACGACACAAGGCTAGATGTCGAGTTCTAATCCAAAGATAGAACCAATCTTCACGACTCTTCACTTTGAAGCTAAGTGAGAACTTCACACAACACAATTACAAATCACTTTCAAGTTTAGTGAGAACTTACAAGACACAACCACATCACTTTATAGTTTAGTGAGAACTACTACACAAATCTATTACAACTCAACTAGACATATCCAAGTACACACACGTAGCTTGGATCTACACAACACAAATCCAAGCAAACACATATGCAATGGACGTACATAACAAATCTAAGTATTCACAAATAGCTTGGATGAACACAACTAGTCTAAGTATTTCATAAATACAAATGGATCAACAAAAATAAAAAGACTAACATGATGAACATGACTAATTCATGGATTCATCTTTATCACAACGCTAGTGAGTGAGTGATCTTCTCATTGGACAAGGGAAAGGAGGGGATCAAGAGGATAATCATATGTAAACATACTTAACACATTAAATAATCATTTACTAATGATTATGCCATAGAAAAGATAAAGGGGGCTGAGAAAAACGTCCAAGAGGCTTATTGGAAAATGAGATTTGATCCACTATTTATAGAAGACAAAGTCCAACGGCTAGCTGGGCGTGGATCCTTAACTAGCAGGCAGTTCCATATCGCTAAGGAACTGCCTAGCTGTTTAAGGTACCGCCCAGTAGAGTCTGCTCCCTTTTTTGTCTTTTAGTGGGGTAGGAATATCTGAGGTTTTTTAAACCTTCAAAGGATACTATTATGGCATATGGAATATGCCATTTTTAGATTTACATTTTCCATTTTAATAAAACATTTTCTTAAAAAGAAAGTTTATTAAAAAATCTTTTGTCATATTAACAAAAGTGAGTTTTAAGGATAATCACTTTGATGATCACTAAGTATGATTAATAAAAGTTAGTGATATGATTATTACCTTGATGATAGTGTAGTTAAATAATTCGTTTTGTGTTTTACACTAAATGTGTTGTATAGTTTGTTGTGATCAAAACTAAGAAAGATTAGTTAACACTAATAATGTTTTTAGGCATCACTTGCATTAACAAGATCATTGTTTATCAGTTTTTTTGGAGACATGGTTCGGGAGCAGATAGGATTGAAGTTTCTATCGTAGAAAGATGTGAAGGAGGAAGCAAGAAAAAAACTTTGTACTGAAACCATGGTACACATACAAATTTTTTTACCCAACTATTAGTATTATTCCTACATTTACTTTAACATTATGTTAATATGTGTTGCGTTACTTTGAATTTGATGTGTCCTTTAAAAAGTTGGTTATGAATAAGCTAGGTGAACTTCTAAGAAATTTTAGAAGTAAAATGGCAGCAAAGCACATAGTTCCCAACCTAGATAAACCTGAAAAACTATATGAAGTTCCAAAGAATTACAGAGCAATCGCCAATGCCGAACAGTGGGTTGCTTTTGTAATCACACGGCCACAGAAGAATTTAAGGTTGTTCATTTCTATTTCTTTTTACATTTATAAACACCGTATGGATGCATTGTTTGGAAACTCCATATGACAAACACACTCTGTTACATACTTGCAACTTCTCATCGAGTAATCTATTTTCTTATGTGAAATCAGATGCAAATAAATTGGCGCATTGCAAGTCTCTTTATCAGCATACAATGGGACGTGGTGGTTATGTATATATAAAAGAGCAAATGGTAAGGTTATATTGGTGTAATATCCTAATACTGTTGTCCATGTTGGTTTAACTTTTCATCTGTATGTATTTGATGTTTGGAAGATCATAAAACAATAAATTAAACCAGATCAAGAACCCCCCCCCCCTCGTGGTGTATTGTGGTTTAATAGAAGGGCCAGAAAAGACAGAAAAGAGACAGATGATGAAACAATCAAAGTTGGCACTAAGATTGTAAGTGTTATTGCAAATTTTTGTATATTATGTTTATATTCGTATAATAAATTATTTACCATTTGTTGTGTGCAGCTGGAAGCATAGGACCAGATCAGAGATGGAACCTTGATGGTTGATAGTGGCACAGATTCATTATCACATGTATTGGGAAAGGACAAGGGAGGGTATGAAAGAGGAGTGGGAGGCAGAGTTACGTGCAGGAAGTTCTTTGCCCTACCTAGAAGGAAACAAGGAACTGATGTAAGGATTTCGATGCTTGAAACTGAACTTGATAAGGAGAGACAGACGCGTAAAGATAAAGAGATTACAGTCACTCAATTAACCACCCAGATATCACAAACACAGGAAACCCTTAATAAAATGTTGAAACTTATGTCTGCACATGGGGTTAATATAGAAGAGTTATCGCTAAGTCAGTCAAATATAAGAGTAGTTTTCTAATTTTGATTTGATGATTTTCAGTCTGTAATACCAATAACAACTAACATACTTATACATTGCAGGTATTACAACTAGAACATAATACATTAAATACAATACCTAGTGAAGAGCAAAGGACGTCGATCAGTGTTGGTGGACTTCAGAAGGGTGTGTTATTTCCAATGTCTAAGTCAACTGCAACTTCGAACAAGGATTTGGACACTGCAACTGCGAACAAGGTAAGTTATATAAAAACCATGTTTGGTTATTAAATTGTACTATACATGACATATTTACTGTGTTATGTATATATGCGGGGACCTGTTATAACTAGGGGAGCAAAAAATAAGACTAGATCGTTAGAAGAGAAGTCTCCACTTCAAAATTTCCAATCTCAAGAAGATATTTCTCCAGCTTCCGAATCACAACAAAATCTGTCTCCCTCGACACAACAAGACGTACCTATTTCATCATTACAAAAGAAGCGTACACCTTCTAAATAGAAATTAAATCAGTCTCTACCATCACTACCAGATGTAAGTATTTCATCATTATTCATATAGTTACTTTTTTAATTTATTTCTCGTTAACGCATGTAAACATATTTTCTGTAGATATTTAAGTGCAAACTGTGGAACATCTCTAGGACAATTATCATTGGTATCGGTAGGTCATACAAGTCTAAGGATGGAGACAATGTAATGATTCATAACCAACCACTGCCAAAAAATTGCTATAAAGTTTCAGTTGATGAATCCCTAGTGGATGCAGCATTCATACCTGATGACAAAAATAATGGTTTAAAAACTGTTAAGGATGTAAAAGGTAGTTTTATGGCATGGCCAAAGGAAAAGGTTATTTTTTATCAACAGGTACATAGACTTGATTTATCATCCTACATATACATAGCTTTTCATATTTAGATGAATGTTTGTTACACGGCTTTTGTTTCCCTACAGGAAACAACACCACCAAATACCATAAAAGCTATTGTTGAAAGTGCACCAAAGATAGGATCTAAGCTTTCGATGAACATTACAGCAGGCAGTACATTTACGACTATTCCTCATATGCAGAAACAAGCTAGGAATAACAAGGCTCAAAAGACTTTACAATACGGTGATTCAAAGTCTTAACAAGTGTGATTCTTTGTGAAATGTATGTTACTTAAGAATAATACGACATTACAGTCGTTGATTTGCTTATGTACATTCAATTTTATATATTAATGCAATAGAAATTTGATTTCCAGAATTTTGTTTTTTGTTTTTATTGAATTCTGAAAGGTTACTAGAAGATGAAACATAGTCACACTTATTATCATTGTTAGTCACATTCCAATGTGTGACTACATATCATAAAAAGTCACACAAACATACAATTCATGTGACTATTGGATGAATATAGTCACACAAGATATAATTGGCTTGACTTGACAAATCATACAGTCACACTTATTACTACTATTGGTAACTGTTTGGTCAATTATATGTGACAAACTCAGTACAATTAGCATGATTTTTGTAAAACCCAAAAACTTGGTTTGTATTTTATTTATCATTTTGAATATAATCTAAATCCTTAAATAATAGATACCATATATTAAAAATTTATAATACATAATTAATGAGAATTTTCTAAGAATATAGAGAAATACTGTTTTTTGAAGTTTGACTCACATTTGATATTAGTAACATTCGGTCAATTAAAACGGATTGCTCCGTATTTAAAGAATGTCTCCAATTTGCCAGCGTTTCTTCCGCTCAAATTTCGTTGATTTGGAATGACGAGTATTATACACACTTTTCATCCATATCAAGCTAATAACTTCTTAAAAAAATAAGAAGGGAAGAATCAAAGGATAACGGCAACATTATATAAGCTAGAGTTTTGTCTACGTGTTTACCGAAATCGGAGTTCAGGCACGATTCTCATCACAATTCTTTTTGTATCATTCGTTAGAAGTTATCATTCGCATTCAGGAACTTTTAGGGTATGTCTAGACGATCTTGTGCGTGTGCGATGCGGTTCATGCGTTGGTTTTGTTTGTGAACAGTAAGTGATTCGACTTCGACCTTGTTTCAGCGCCTATTTTGTCCGTCTTTATGCATACTTGAGGTAAACTTTAGAACCACCTATTATGCATATGAAACAAGTTAAGAAACACATAGATAAATACATTTCATACACGCGCCTGTGCTAGTTTTACTTTACGTAATTTGACTAGAAGAAGTTGTTTATGTATGGCTTAAACTAAACTTGTATTTAATAGAAAGTCATTTTGAATTACTATACATGTTAGTGGTAAACAATACTAACAATAATAGAAAACACAAGTTGCAACAAATAATCAAATTGAAAGTATGTCTACGTATGATAGATAGATCGAGCGATATAAACGTAACTAAGAATGAGGTTTTGAGAATAATATTTTAATTATTCAACTATTATTAAATGACTAAGTAACATGACTACAAGAATAACTACTTCAAGCATTATTAATCAGTAGTCGGGTATATTTGTAGATTTTTTTACGGGAATATGAATTTGGACAATGATTAGCGTCATGATTGGTTAAGGTACGGGTATGTTGGGTCAAAAAGTTGATGTGGCAGAAACTCAAAAACGAAGAAAACATGAAGATTTTGTCTAAGCGTTGTCAAGAGCAATTTAGGCGTTGACAAGAACAAATCCAGCGTTGTTGGCTCAAGAGTTGTCATGTACAATCTAAGAATTGTTACATGCAATTCAAGCATTGACAAAACGTAGACAAAGAAGCTTATGGAAGCTTCTATTTAGATAAACATGCAAAGATATTCTGCATAAGTTTATTTAAATAGAAGATTTACTTGTTTATTCATTCTTATCTCTTGTAAAACCCTAATCCTTACACTATAAAAGGAACCAAGGGTTATTAGGTTTTTCATATAATTCATTCACAATGTAAACCTAAAAGTGTGTGTGCACTAGACGTGGGATTCAATGTATACACGTCTAGTGGATGTTTGTTATTAATATAATGAACATCCCTTTTGTTTTAATTCATGTTATTCGTGTCTAAACACCTTGTTAATGTGTCGTGTTCTAATTCCGCTTTGATTGTTAAATCATATGAAGATGATGCATTCCTAGTTGCTTCAAAGATCCGGAAACCAAGGTTTCCACAATTGGTATCAGAGCCTCGTGGCTCATGATGCTAGGACCAACAAGGTGTTCGTGTATGGTGAAAAGAAGAAAAATCCGTCTAGGGTTTTTCTGGACGTTTTTGTGTGCGCAACAGTATTCAGAAGGTCATAACTTTCGATTGAACCGTTGGATCGTCACGAAATTTTATATGTGTGTTCTTCATACACATATCTAAACATTCACCGGAGGGATTGTCCTGTTTTATCCCTAATCAAAAGTTATTAAGCGTCGAAGTAGGTTGCAGACATGGTTTTCAGATTTCTTGTTTACATAAAATAATGATTTAGGGTTTTCTAAAAAAACCCTAGATCGATTCTAAACAGCAAGAAACGATTTGCAGCAGTATTGTGTTGTGTAGTAGGATGCAAGACAAGGGTTTTTCACAAACCCTAGTTCTATAATTCAAGAAGATGGCTACTGTATGTTCGAAAAAGTATGGGTTCCAAGGTTTTTCTTCTGCTGTTGGAATATTTTTGTGGTCCCTGGTTTCCACAATACGCAGCCATCATACTTGTTTTATATGCCAATGTTTGAAAAAGAAAAGAATGCAATTTGTAAATGAGTGTTCACACGGTTGTTATTGTATGTTCACATGGTTCTAGCATCCTTATTGGTGGAAAACTTTTGATTTCACACAAAGAATCACAGAAACATTATTAACTTGATCCAGTTTCTGTTCACACGACTAAAGCTTTCTTATTGGTGGAGAATATTGGTGTTCACACGGTTCTTCAAACCTGATTGGTCAGAATCATGTGTTCACATGATTAAACATTGATGTATTCACACGAAGGCTTTAAATCAGAAAGCTATATTCACGTAAACATAGAATTTTTGCTGTCTTTTATTTGCGTATGAATATTTTATTTTACGTAAATCAAGGGAAGTATATGAGACGTGATATACTTTATTTTGGGAACAATATCTGGGATGGTTATCATATATTCTACGTGTGATTTAAGGGAGAAATATGGAAGCAGTTATTATTTCCACGTGAATATTGGAGTCTTTTTAGTCTAGACGTGGGATATTATTCTATTTCCTATTTTGTGGGAAAGAAATCACGAGATAATAGGAATGACAGCTTTTGGACGTGATTTATTGTCCTAGATGACGTCAGCATAAAGAGACGCTACAAGAGTAATGTTGACGCTGACGAGTGTAGTTTTGACGCTGACAGAATAAGTCAACGCTGATAGATTGACAGTGTTGTCCGATATATGAATTCCAACGCTGATAGGTATTGTCCGATATCGGACAATACAACTGATAGAGATATTGGACAGAAGAGGATATTGGACAACATAATGTTTGCTGTTGTTTGAGAAAATTGGTATGTTTTGAGCACATAAAAAGGAGTTATTTACACACGAAGGTACATGGAATCTCCGTTTTAATTTAGAATATCATGTTGATATTTATGGCTCGGATATTTTTCAACGGAATTAATGATCTTAAAGCGAGTTAGCTACAATTCATGAGGAAGTGGAAGTCTTCATGAAGAGGTGTTAGCTTAAGGGGAAGAATTCTTATGGTATGTTTGATGATTGAAGAAGATTTTCGCGAGTTTGTGTTCTATCATATCCTAAAGTCATGCACTCCCAGTCATAGACTTTAAAGATAACTTGTTCGTGCTTTACATGGTTGGTGATGAAGACTTGTCATAACACTTGAAGGAGTTACATTATCGTGCTCAGTGTCTCACATAGGATGAGAATATTGACAAGAGATCGAGGTCTGCTTATAATGCTAAAGGTATAAGTTCTTTATCACGTGGATAGTACAAGACATGGAACACAAGGTTGGGTTATTCTACTTCTACATCAAAAATATTATATTAATTGTTCTTCAAGATCATTACATAGAGCTACATTTGGAGAATCTTCAAGATTGCATACATTGTTTACTTTCCTGTTGATGTGACAAAAAGGGGAAGAAATACATGCTACACTTGAGGGGAAGCAATTTGAAGATCATGTACAACTTACAAGAGATACACATAGAGTTTTGCCACCATCAACTAGGGGAAGATTGTTGGGTCAAAAAGTTGATGTGGCAGAAACTCAAAAACGAAGAAAACATGAAGATTTTGTCTAAGCGTTGTCAAGAGCAATTTAGGCGTTGACAAGAACAAATCCAGTGTTGTTGGCTCAAGAGTTGTCATGTACAATCTAAGCATTGTTACATGCAATTCAAGCATTGACAAAACGTAGACAAAGAAGCTTATGGAAGCTTCTATTTAGATAAACATGCAAAGATATTCTGCATAAGTTTATTTAAATAGAAGATTTACTTGTTTATTCATTCTTATCTCTTGTAAAACCCTAATCCTTACACTATAAAAGGAACCAAGGGTTATTAGGTTTTCATTTAATTCATTCACAATGTAAACCTAAAAGTGTGTGTGCACTAGACGTGGGATTCAATGTATACACGTCTAGTGGATGTTTGTTATTAATATAATGAACATCCCTTTTGTTTTAATTCATGTTATTCGTGTCTAAACACCTTGTTAATGTGTCGTATTCTAATTCCGCTTTGATTGTTTAATCATATGAACATGATGCATTCCTAGTTGCTTCAAAGATCCGGAAACCAAGGTTTCCACAGGGTATCCTTATCTCTCTACTATTATGATTCGTTGTTTCTATCATTTGTTTGATTCATAGTACGGATTTTCCCGTCCTTCGGTAAGGATTTCCTTTATATGCATGATTAGGATTCCCCGTCTACAGCCAAATTTTTTCCCCAGTACATGTTATAAATTATCAGAAGTTATATTAAATAACTAAGATATTGCTTGAGCCTTATATACAAGCATGACCAGTTAGTTGTACTAGTTACGGAGGTACCGTAACAATGACACTTGAGACACCGGTGTCGTGACTCACCTGCAGGAGAGTGATATCCTGCAGCGTCCCACTCAGCTCAGCTTTGCCATTTTATCAGTATTATTAGTGGGGCGTATGGATGCATCCTAGGCTATTAGTTTATAGTTTATCAGGTGAATGTGATGTGTGCTCTACATCCTTCACATTGGAGCTGATCCCTCTACCCAGCACATTATTTAGAGGTCACCCTTCAACAGCATGACGAGGTCACCCCTCCATTTATTCATGCAGCAGTTGTTACAGCACATGACCTATATAAGCTTTTGGCAAATAATTAAAATATAGTAAATGCATGTTTTCAGATTTAACAGATAACAGTTTAGCTTTATTATTTATAAATCAGACTTTTCAGATTATACATTGATTTTCGCTGAAACTTTACTTATCAGTCTTACAGCTTCAGTATTTTATCATCTGTTTCATTTCAGTATTTCTTATCATGCTTTATATCCGTTCACTGAGCGTTATGCTCAGCCGTAGTTCTTTTCATGTTCTAACGGCAGGTACACCGGGATGCTCTTAGGATTCTGAAAGCATGTGCATTTGGATGGAAGCTATCCAGACATCTCACTTTATGCACTTCTTACATTATTCTGTTTATTTGGACATTTTTTAGTCCTTTCCTTCAGTATTTTACTTTTCATGATTTGAGCTTATGTTTGGATTACCGATCTTTGATTCCGGTATTTCCTTTATGGTCAGTTAATAATTTAGGACATTTACCTTATGCTTTGATGACACGCCATAAATACACGTAACGGTCCACTTATCCATGTGGGGTGTTACAATTATGGTATAAGAGCTATAGGTTCGACCTGTAGGCTCTAAAACTTGACCTGTGACTATTGGGTAGTCACCAGGAACTTCCCAGATTTTTGGCGTTGTTATCTTTCATGTTTCTCATGGATTATTCAGTCAGTTTTCTTCATTTATCAGTTAGTTTTCTTAAAGTTTTGACTAAGTAAAAGGTTGGTACAGGAGTGGCCATATTTAGTCGCATGTGCTTTTTATTCGAATTTTGTTCTAGTGAACCGAACCATAGGCGTTCACCCTTGGCCGTTTAGATTTTGTATTGGTAAGCCGACCCATATGCGTTTACCCTTACTCATGTCAGATTCTTGTTTTCAGTCAAATATTACTAGGTGAACCAGCCAAAAACGTTCACCATTTTTCAGGTCAAATTTTCATACTATTCAGTCGAATGATATTTTGTGAACCGAACCAAAAGTGTTTACCTTTTTTCATATCATGATGTTTCATTAAAGTTTTGACTAGTATGGTTGGACTACATCCGTCCATATTTGGTCCCAGATTGTAAAATTTATACAAGACAGTTCTCATAAGACCAAAGGCCTCTTGGTCTAGCGGTATGTGAGTGGCCCTCTAACCTCAAGGTTGTGGGTTCAAGTCTCGGTGGAGACATGTGAGATATAAATTGTGAGATAGTTGGTGTGAGTTGTAAAAATTGCCGTTCTAAAAAAATACAGTTCTCATAAGATTTTGACAAGTATGGATCAAACTAGAATCACCCATACTTAGTCACATGCTTTCTATTTGAAATTCTGTGGATGGGACCATAGCCATCCGCATTAATTGATGTTAAAACTCAGTTGATCATACTCTTATGTTCTTTATAACAATCCAGTTCGCACAACCTCAAGTTGATGTCACTTCTACGCTGTTTCAGTTTCATGTCTCCTGGGTTTTATGTTCAGCAGAATGATAATGTCTTCATGCTAAGACACAAAAAGGATTTCAGTAAAATCCTGTTTTCGTGATAAATCATGTTTGATCTTCATCAGTCATGTCTTCATGTTGACCATTGTCGAAATTCCGTTTAATTAAATTCTTGAAACTCTATACAGCCAGCTTTAAGTCCACGCAGGAATTACCAGGCTATCATGTTACTCATTTCATTTTAATTTACTACTGTTTAATCAATTTATTTCTTTGATCATGTCAGACAAGCGACACCAGTATCGATCATCCCATAAAATTTCCACCAGTGCCATGTACAGTATTCCATCTGTACCCCATGTACAGTGTCTCATTATACTCCATGTACAGTATTTCATGAGTACTCCACGTACCGTGTCTTAGATATGCTCCATGTGCAGTATTCACTTTGTACTTCATGAACAGTAGTCTAGGTGTACTCCATGTACCCTACTCCATGGATATTGCTAATCGATCCTCAATCATCTCAGGCATTTCCACTTTTCGATATTCTACCAGATGCTAATGTTGCTCGTGAGTTGAAGATTTACCAGATACTGATGCTGCTAACACTTTGAAGACCTCACAAATGCTGATGCTGCTGATGCTTTGGAGATTTCTCAAGATGTTGATGCTGTTTATACTATGAAGACTCTGTAGAACAAGGACGAAAACTATAAATTTGAAATTCTTACAAGAGTAAACTTCAACAGTCAGACACTACCATCCCATTCAATGATTTTACCTTCTCAGCTAGATGTCACACTTCACTCAGCTAACCTTCATTCAGAAGAGTGAGAACCGGAACCAGCCGACCACTCAGCAAAATAGTTACATGAATCATGGTCATGATAATGACCGTCGTGAAACTGAATAATAAGTGTGTAAACACTTATCCTTTTGCCACTAAAATCAAGGAAAAACAAGACCTAATCATGTGTTTAATATCAAAAAAGTCGGAATTACGCGTGGTTTTGTGTTAAATAGGTACAAATGATCAAGAGGAAAGAAAACATGGGATTTCACGGTCAAATGTTGAAGAAAAGTCCAAGAAAGAGACGAAGACAAAGTCAAAAGACCAAAAGTGTGCACAAGTTCACGAAAACCGGCTAAACCGACACGAGATTAAAGAAAAATCGAGGAAGCCGAAATCAAGTTCAAATTTGTTCACGGATTCAAGTCTTTGAAAGATTTTTGTCTTGTGGGTCCCACATTGGATAAATGGGCTCAAAATCCCATTTAAGGATTCAAAATATCCACTTTTTGTTAATTAGCCCAAAAACCCATTTGCACAAAATCATGAAATGGATTGTACTTTGGGCCACAAGCCCAATGGTTGATTAAACATGGAATGGATCATTCTTTTTTTTATCCTCAGTCAAACATAACAAAAGATTTATCTTGGTCAACACCCCACACACACATTTGTTTAATAACCCTTTTTACCCACCCACTTCTTTCGATACAAACTAAGAAAACAATTCACCCACTCCTTCTTCTCTCCCAAATAAACTCAGCCACCATTTTACCCCAATCCAAAAACCTAATCAGTAAAAACCAAATTAATTTTTGGGGCTTTTATCTAACTCGTGTGATTCACACGATTTGGAATAAATCCCCATAAGAATCGGAAGCAAACACCATGGTGGTCCAAATCTCATGTGGCCAATCCCCCTCTTTTGATTGGTTGTGACAACACCAAATACCCCAATCCACCAATCAAATGAACCCACGTCATCCCTAAACAAACATAACTAACACATCTCAAAAACACCTTCGCGATCCATGTGATAGTGGAGTATTTTCCATCGTAGATGAAGAAAGAGAAGGAAAGAAGATAAAAAGAGCGGCTCAGATTAATTGCTTACTCTTTAAGCCATGAAGAGGGTTTCCAGGGGTTTGCCTATAAAAACCCCCATAAAATCTTTAATAGAGGGCACTTTTTATTATTTTTATTTTAATTTTATGCAATTTAGATTTTAGGTTATTTGTAATTTTCCTTCAAAATATTGTAATCCAGTTTTTTAATTATTAATGAAATATTAATTTTCAGTTAATTATTGTCTCCTTTAAATTTATTACGTTTTACTTTTCGTTAATGTTTTTGGTTAAAATAATTAAAAAAATAGAAAGTGGAATCTTATCTTCTCCCACTGGGAAGATATAAAAAAATATCTTGGTTCGGATTGGTTACTGTATTTGGTTCGATTATTGATGATGATGATGATTGGGTAAAAGGAGCTGTTTAACGGTGGTGTTTTCGGTTCATAAGGGGGTTCAGCACTTCCCTTCGTCCCAACGGTTGTCATCACGAGGTTCTTCTTTTTCTTATTATTTTTGTTAAGTTTTAGATTTAATTTTGGTTTATATAAACTGCTAGTGTTTGCTTAGTTTAACTTGGTATTTGAGTCTGCTTTGGTTATTGATATGATATTTTAGGACTGCTTATTTATCTGCTTAGTATTTAATCTGTTTAAGTTTGAATCTTCTTGTTTAACTTTGTTTTGGTTTATTTCGTCTGATTGGATTTAGGTTTAATGCGTATTTTGTTACTGTTTGGATCTGCGTATAAATTTGATTATTTTGAGTTTTAAATTTGATAAATCTGTTTTAGTTGATTTAGATCTAGTGTGTTTAGTTAATACTTGGGATTTATCTGCTTATATTTGGACTGCTAGATTTATAATTTTATCTTGGTTTTTGTTTTGCTATGCTTAGTTTGCTAGTAGTATTTTGTTTAGTCTAATTTTTTATTTATCTGCTTATTTGGTTTTTCATCTTATTTAGTTATAGCTTATTTGTTTTTTTTTCAGTTACTGCTTTGCTTTGCTTATTTGATATTAACTGCTTAAAAACTCAGACTCTTTTAGTCTAAGTATTCAAAATTTCCAAAAAAAATATAAGTATTCCAAAAATTTGTCTGTCAAGGTCTCGAACCCCCAACCCCTAGCTCAAAAGACCAACGCCTTAACCAATTGTTCTAGTCTTTCATTTGTGTTTTTTTATTCATCTTTTTATTAATATAGGGTAATATAGTTATAGCTGTCAGTTTTAATTAGGATTTTTATACAAGTTTTAGTATATCTCATTTTAATTCAATGTTTTCTTATTAGTTTCTTTTATAAAGTTTAAATAAAAAAAATATTTTAATTACTTTTAGGAATTTTAAATGTTTTTAAATTTAGTTTAAATTTTAGTTAATATAGATTTTATATAAAATTAGTTTTGTTTTTTAAATTCAAAATAGTATTTTTATTAGAATAATTAAATTTTGTTTAAATAGTTTTAAATATAGTTTAAATCAGTTTTAAATATATAAATCGTAAGTTTTTAGTTAATTGAATTAGATTTAAATTTAAAATAGTTTAATTAGTTTTTAATTAATTAGTTTCTAGTTTTAAAAATACCAAAAATACGTTTCACCAAGAACAAATAGTCTTACGTTTAAATTGAAAATCAATTCGAGTCGAGTCGAGGAAAAACGAACATTAATTGCTAAATTGGACTAAAAATCCTTACATTAAATTGGCGCCGCTGCCGCTTCGCTCGTTACGATTGACGATTTCGTGAGACGTTTGGATTTTGGGATCCGTTCATTTTTAACGTTACTTTTCTTGCAAACAAAACCAAAAATACAAAAAAATCAAAAACCTAAAAATACAATAAAATTAAAAAATCACAAAAGCAAATTCTTTCCTAAGATTTGCACCAAAAAAATTAAAAAATCTAAAAGTAATACTTTTTCCTAAAAGTATTACACCAAAAAAAATTACGTATTAGTGTTATTTTTCTTATTTCGATTTCTTTCATTTTTATTGTGAATATATATTTTTCTAAAAAAAATACAAAAATATTTTTCTTTTACTATATTATATTACGTAGCACAATTAATTTACCTACTTTTCAAATAAGACCTTAGTTGGGATTTCATCACCTAACTATTTTATTCGAATCCACAACAAGGAAAAAGGGCAAAATAGATAAATACTAGTAAGACGTTTGAACTCGATTTATACAAACTATAAGGTGGGTATAAGGCGACGCGCTATAAAAAGTCGTCTAAGGAAAAAGGTTTTTAAGTGCTTTGTGCCACCTCGTTTCCCCGCTTGCTTGTGCGTATATTGAGAGGGACGACCGATTATTGGTTTCCAACTCAATTAGTATTAAGTATATATTTTTGTACCTTTTTAATATTGCACCTCGAGAGGGATAATCCTTTTCCTCTCAAAGTCGACCGAGGTCACCTACCTCATTCCTAAAGTTTTAATTGTATGCGCACTCGCGCGCGTACATACATACCAATTGGTGTACCAAATTCTTCCAATTCTTCCAAAAAGAAGAAGAAGAAGAATAACAAAAAGACCGTCATTCAAGCCGATCCCGAGAATCGAGCTTTCGAAAATACAATGGCAACGGATAACCGACCTATGATCGAGATTTTACAATCTCACGTTGAGGGAAACGATGACGCTATCGTTCTCCCCGCAATCGGAACAAATAATTTTGAAATCAAAACAGGTTTTATTCAAATGGTTTTCGCTACACCAGTTTTGGGAGGTTCTCAAAATGACCCCCATGATCATATCAAGAGATTTATCCATTTAACAAACACCGTCAAATACAATGGGGTGCCACAAGAGGCCATTCGTTTACAACTCTTTCCTTTTTCCCTCGAGGGACAAGCCCGGATTTGGCTTGATAAGGAACCACCCCAAAGTATTACTACATGGATTGACTTAGAGACCAAGTTCATTAACTACTTTTTCCCACCATCACGGACTACTTCTTTAAGGAATGAAATCATTACTTTTGAACAAAAATATGGGGAAACGTTTAGTGAGTCTTGGGATCGATTTAAAGTGCTTTTAAGAAAATATCCACAACACGATTTCACTAAAGTGCATCAAATTAATAAGTTTTACAATGGTTTAACTCTAAATGACCAAGACTCACTTAATAGTGCCGCGAGGGCAATATTCTTGTGAAATCAATGAACGAGGCTTGGGCCATAATTGAAAACAAGGCTAAAGTGCAAACTAAGAGTGTTAGGGCTACTATGGCAAGTGCTAGTTCTAGTGAGAATGATAAGAGAATTGATAAGCTTACGTCGCTTGTTGAATCAATTGCTCTAAAAATCCAAGCCCTCAATGGTCAAGTTAATGCCTTGAAAGAAACTAGTGAAACGTGTGAGACTTGTGGTGGACCACATTCGTATTTTAATTGTGACAAGGTTTATAATCAACAACAACAAGTTTGTACTTATAACACCAATGCTAATAAACGGGTTCAATTCAAACCAAATGTTGATGTTAACCGTTTGTCTTATAAGAGTACTAATTATTTGGCTCTCCCGGGTTTTGTAGCTCCACAAAGACCACCCCCACCCGCCCAAAACACCCAAAACCAAAATAGGAACCAACGTCCTCAAATGGGTAATTTTCAAGGGAATGCAAATCAAGGGAATTTTAATGGTCAAAATCAAGGGTTTCAAAATACTAACCAAGGTTTTTATAATAACAACGGTTTTCAATCTCAATATCAAAACCATGGTTTTCCTAATCAAGGGGTTAACAATCAAGGGTATAATCAAATGAACATGCACAACCCTAAAATGGACTTGGTTCTACAAAAATTAACCGAACATGAGAGAATTATGAAACAAATGCAAGAATCTACTAGACAAATGCAAGAATAAGAGATTTTTGACAATGATTCAAGCCCTTAGACCCCAAGGAGCCTTAACTTCTAATACCGAGATTAACCCTCGTGATAATGTGAGTGCTATCACTACTCGAAGTGGAGCCACTTTAGTAGGACCTTCCATCTCTTCGCCCATAAAGGAGAGACAAGGCCCGGAGGTCATAATGAGTAATCCTACTCCCCCTTCGGTGATTCCTCCCACTACCACTCCTAGTACTAGTGCTCCATTGCCTAATGAGCCCAACCCTAAGGTTGTTCAAGAAGCGAGTCCTTCTCCTTCTCAACCTTCAAAGTCTAAACCAAATATCCCTTATCCATCTAGGTTAGACAAGGGTAAAGTGCTCACCAAAGATGAAGTTCATGTCTCCAACTTTTTGAAAATGATTTCCAACGTTAATGTTAACATTAGCCTTATTGAAGCACTTGCTCAAATGCCAAAATTTGTGAAAATGTTTAAAGATTTGCTTAACAAGAAAGAAAAAATGGTTGAGCTCGTGAATACCCGTTTAAATGAGAATTGTTCCGCGATTCTTCTCAAAGAGCTTCCCGAAAAGCTAGGAGATCCCGGACGATTCGTGTTACCTTGCTCGTTTCCTCAAATTGTGATTGTATGTCCTTAGCGGATCTCGGCGCTAGCATCAATCTTATGCCACTTTCGGTATGGAAACAATTATCATTACCCGACCTTGTACCGACTCGCATGACTCTCGAGTTAGCTAATAGAACTCTCGCATACCCCGTTGGTATTGCCGAAGACGTTTTTGTTAGAGTTGGTACATTCACTTTTCCCGTAGGACTTTGTCGTCGTCGACTATGAGATGGATCCTCGTATTCCGTTAATACTTGGTAGACCATTCTTACGAGCCAGAAGAGCCTTAGTTGATATAGCCAAAGGGGAGTTAATTCTTAGGGATAGGAATGAACAACAAGTTTTTAAATAGGTAAAAATCAAAACAAAATCAAATGGAAAAGAGTCGGTCAATATGATTGATATTCTTAATTATGATAATGACGAGATTTTTATTAACCCTTTTAGAATTAAAACGTCTAATCAAAATGATTTTGTGATAACTTCATCCCTTCCCTTAGAGCCTCAAATTTTTGATACTCCTATTTATGATACCTATAGTGATGACACTTCTTCAAGTGATCACACTATCTTCGGTTTAGACGACTCACCTTTTGACCTACCCACTTTTGACCCACCCATTTATGATACACCAATCTTTGATACCTACGATGATGACACTTCGTTAAGTGATCTCATTAACTTTAATTACCTACCCCATGATCTTAATACAGCTCATATCCCTATGAGTGATTCTTCCATGGAGACTCCCTTTGACTTTTATACCCCACTTTAGAAGTCATGACTTTTGAGGAGGATCCTCCACTCTTAGAGATCATTCCTACTTTAGAGGTTATTCCATTTGAGGAGGATTTGGACATCTTTCTAAATACCTATTTTCCTCATGAGGAAGAGTTTTCCTATGACTCCGATGATACTTATGTTTTCACATCGAGTTTGGAAGAGGACGACCTTCCCACTTTGGATTTTGATGATATTTTTAGCTTAAATGTCAACACCTCTTGCTATTTTCTCGTTAAGGAACCGGTGTTTGATCCCGGAATACAGACTTTAGTGCTATCATTTAAAAATCACCTTACCCTTCCTTATAAGAGACTTTTGCCTAAGGATATCCCACTTTTCTTTGCTTTGTGTTATTTTACCACCTCGGGGTTTATTTCCTTTTGTGATGGAAATTATGTGTTTGACCCGGGTGGATTTTCATGGGGTATTCCTTATATGACTTTGTTTCACCCTTTATCATGGAGATATTTTCCTCCCTTGGAAATCTCGGTTTTCCCATGATTTTCCTAATTGAATGATGACATTCGGGAAATCGAGTCGAGCTAGAGACTCGTGATAAATAAATCAAGCATCGTTTAACTAGGTTAGATTTTTACCTTTACCATCCTTTCCACCCTTTTTCACCTTCACCCATTTTCACCAATTAGTGTATGGGGGAGCCAAGTAGGTTGTTTTTGTGTTGTGATATTGTGTGCATGGACATGAGATTTAATGATCCACTTTTGGTGCTTTTGACGCGACCTGTGTTCCCGTGTACCCGGTTCCTTCGATAAGTTTTTGCTATTGGGATTCAATCTTGTATATAAATAAAACGAATAAATGTAATCACTTTAGTTGTCTCTTCCTTAGCTCGATTTAAACAACGTACTCAATGTCCTAAGTGTAGGGGAGTTTATTCTCCCACATGCTTAAACATTGAGGACAATGTTTATATTAAGTGTAGGGGGGAATTCTATCAAAATTTTAGTGGGCTTTTCCATGAATTTGACCTCATTTAACCGGAAAAATTAAAAGTTTTTCAACGGTTTTCAAATTTTTGATCTATTTTGGCCTAATAAGTATTTCCATGTATTTTCTTTCCTTTTATCTTCGCATCGCATTTATATTTTCCATTTTAAGAATAAAGTCAAAAAAATTAAAAAAATAAATAAATAAATAAAATGGTTTTCAACCCGAGTTTACTTATCCAAGTTTACTCTAGCTAGTATCCTTTTACATATAGACCTTAATTGGTTTATTAGGCTAAGCATCCACGAGTCTCATTCCTTGAGATTTTAAATTATGGAGAACGAGAGATGATAGAGTTGATAATAAGTTTAAGGGTTAATTCTTATTTATATGAGTTTTTGTGGCTCTTTCTTCCCGCATGTATATTTAATTGCTTAATAAATGAGGATTTTTGCGGTGTCGATTAGATATCTTAACTCTTAGCCAAATCTTTATTCTCCTTGTAATTAAAGCATGAACAAATTGAGGGTGCTAGCGTTGTAGACTTCCGACTAAGGTGGCTCATAACCACTAAGTAGGAGGTATTCAGACCATGGGACCACAGAATTTGGCCTATTATATATATCATAAATAAAAAAGAATAAGATTAAAACATGACCTAAAGGAGCCTTAGGGTGTGGGGCATGTAGCACGAACCTTGTCATTAGAGCCTTAGGGTGTATGTCATGGTAAGTGTTGAATAAAAATTGATCAAAATTTAATTCCCTCGTTTATCGTTCAAGGAGCCTTAGGGTATGGAAAATAGATGAGGAGCATTTTTACATCTTAAAGAGCCTTAAGGGTATATGACGTGAACTTGCTAAACTCCACATAAAGTCAACATGACTTTGGAGGAATAATTAATAAGTAGTACTATTGGCCAAATTTTGGGTCCGGGAATTTATTCCCCAAATCGTGTTAAATCATCCTTGATGTGGGCTTACTTCAGTAACAACGTTTTTGAGGACGAGGTTAAGTTTTGAGTGTCGGGTTTGCACCGTTTGGCCTTCATTTTTGGACTAATAATTATCAAATAAGTCAAATGAGCCTAGGGTGAATGACAATCAATAAAATCTAGAGATACAACGTAGGAATTGGAGAAAGAGTATTACACAATTCTCTTATATAAGTGGTTTTAACTTTAGGACTTATGGTAAACAATGGTCTCGTTTTTAAGCTTGGTATAGGGAACGTGAAACTTGAAGGTGATTAATATTCATGACACCAAAGCCCTAATTTAAGTCTTAGATTTCTTTACATGTTTCTTCCATCAAATAATTTCCAAGTTAAATAAATTGTTATAACTTTTGTTTCCTTTAAAGTTTTTATCTTTCCATCATAATAGTAATAGTATATCCTAATAAAGGCCAAGATGGGTTAATAATGAGAAAAGTGTAACTTTATGCTTTAAAATAATGCATTGCATGGGGTCATTGCAATGGTCAAGTGTAGGGGATTTAATAAGTGTGTAAACACTTATCCTTTTGCCACTAAAATCAAGGAAAAACAAGACCTAATCATGTGTTTAATATTGAAAAAGTCAGAATTGCGCGTGGTTTTGTGTTAAATAGGTACAAATGATCAAGAGGAAAGAAAACACGGGATTTCACGGTCAAATGTTGAAGAAAAGTCCAAGAAAGAGACGAAGACAAAGTCAAAAGACCAAAAGTGTGCCCAAGTTCACGAAAACCGGCTAAACCGACACAAGATTATAGAAAAATCGAGGAAACCGAAAATCAAGTTCAAATTTGTTCACGGATTCAAGTCTTTGAAGGATTTTTGTCTTGTGGGTCCACATTGGATAAATGGGCTCAAAAGCCCATTTAAGGATTTAAAATATCCACTTTTTGTTAATTAGCCCAAAAAAACCCATTTGCACAAAATCATGAAACGGATTGGACTTTGGGCCACAAGCCCAATGGTTAATTAAACATGGAATGGATCATTCTTTTTTTTTATCCTCAGTCTAACATAACAAACGATTTATCTTGGTCAAAACCCCACACACACGTTTGTTTAATAACCCTTTTTACCTACCCACTTCTTTCGTTACAAACTAAGAAAACAATTCACCCACTCCTTCTTCTCTCCCAAATAAACTCACCCACCATTTTACCCCAATCCAAAAACCTAATCAGTAACAACCCAATTAATTTTTAGGGCTTTTATCTAACTCGTGTGATTCACACGATTTGGAATAAATCCCCATAAGAATCGGAAGCAAACACCATGGTGGTCCAAATCTCACGTGGCCAATCCCCCTCTTTTGATTGGTCGTGACAACACCAAATACCCCAATCCACCAATCAAATGAACCCACGTCATCCCTAAACAAATACTACTAACACATCTCAAAAACACCTTGGCGATCCATGTGATAGTGGAGTATTTTCCACCGTAGATGAAGAAAGAGAAGGAAAGAAGATAAAAAGAGCGGCTCAGATTAATTACTTACTCTTTAAGCCATGAAGAGGGTTTCCAGGGGTTTGCCTATAAAAATCCCCATCAAATCTGTAATAGAGGGCACTTTTTATTATTTTAATTTTAATTTTATGCAATTTAGATTTTAGGTTATTTGTAATTTTCTTTCAAAATACTGTAATCCAGTTTTTAATTATTAATGAAATATTAATTTTCAGTTAATTATTGTCTCCTTTAAATTTATTACGTTTTACTTTTCGTTACTGTTTTTGGTTAAAATAATTAAAAAAATAGAATGTGGAATGTTATCTTCTCCCACTGGGAAGATATAAAAAAATATCTTGGTTCGGATTGGTTACTGTATTTGGTTCGATTATTGATGATGATGATGATTGGGTAAAAGGAGCTGTTTAACGGTGGTGTTTTCGGTTCATAAGGGGGTTCAGCACTTCCCTTCGTCCCAAGGGTTGTCATCACGAGGTTCTTCTTTTTCTTATTGATAACTAAGATTTTACCTAGTTTAAAAATTAAGTTCGTTGATGTATGTCTAATCGAATTGATCTTGGTTAACTATGTGACTCTATTGTTCTTTGGTGAAACAAAAGTGTTCCGTTGTAGTATTAAAAGTGCAAAACTTAAAAGTAAAAGGGCAATTAAAGTAAATCTAAAACTAATTTAAAGTAAGTGCAAGTATTTAAAACGTGACTAAAATTAAAGGGCACTAAACGTAAATAACGCAAACTTAAATCTATCTAAGGCAAACTTAAAACGCAACTAAAACTTAAAACTAAGGCAAGGCTAAAATAAATCTAAGGTAAAATTAACTTAAAGTGCGACTAAGGAAAAGGCAGGAAAAATAAAGCTTGAAATTAAAAATCAAAGACAAAAACTAAAAACAACCTGAATACAGCTCATTCGGAATAATCCTTCGTTCGGAACAATCACTCATCCGGAATGTCACCTTCGTTTGGAATGATTCTTCTTCGCTCGGAATATTACCAAAATCATTGATCCGGAACAAATTGATCTGAATATGTCACTTATCCAAAACAATCCTACGTTCGGAACTTTGCTGATTCGGAACTTCTTGAAAGAAATCCTTGATTCGGAAGTCTTGGTTCGGAAGATGTTGATTCGGAACTCTTCCGAATGAATTGCTTGATTCGGAAGTTCTTGAGTTCCGAATGAACCACTCTTGAGTCGCAACTCCTTATGCCAAATCCTTGACTCGGAACTTTTGGTTCGTTCGGAAGTTTCTTGATTCGGAAGACTTCCGAATGAAGTACTTGGTTCGGAACTTTTTGATGTTCCGAATAAGTTCCTTGATTCGGAAGTTTTTGCTTAACCCTTGATTCGGAACTTTCGTTCGGAAGTCCTTAACTCGGAACTTTTGGTGTTGATCCGGAACTCTTCCGAATGAAACCTCTTGGCTCAAAACTTCTTCACTCGGAACTTTACCTGGGAAAGATCAGATACAGAAACAAACACCCCCGAAGAAAAGGGAAATACAGTAACAAAGAATCTAACCACAATTTAACCAAAATCAAACAAAAGATTTAACCAAACTAATAACAAAACAACCAATAAGCATAAACAAACAATCTATATCAATAAAACTAACAAATCTAACCACAAAAATTAAAACCCACTTGGATCAAAATAAGAACATGAACATGAACACAAACATAAACATAAAAATCAAAGATTAAGAAAGGTAGATAGGAGATTAACAAGATAAAATAAAGATTGACAAGAATTAAATGGAAACTTACTTGAAATTAAATGAATTTAAGGTGCAAGACAAGGTAATTAAATTGACAAGTATTTAAATTGACATGAATTTAAAGGTGCAAGGTAAATAAATGGTGGAAGACTAATTGTCACACTTAGCCAACACCTGAAAAGTAATTAAGACTAATCTATATATAGGGGAGGATTAGGAAGCTTCCTCCCCTCCTTGCTTTCTTCTTAATTGCGTCATTAGGTCCTTAAGCCTTTAATCTTCATTAATTGCACCATTAGTCCTTTATTCTTCTAATCTTCTTTAAACTTGTACTCTAATGACTTGTGGCTCGGGATTTCTTTTGAACTCGTCTTTTAATTCTTCAATAAAATAGACTTGAGTTCCTCGGCTTTTAGTAAACTTTCGTCTTTTGACTTTTTCTTCGATAAATCTTCAGAATTGGTCTTGGACTTCCGTTCTTTTTGCACTCTTGACTTCCTGACTTCGTCTTTCATCTTTTTCTTCAATAAAAGCCCGTGAATGCCCGTGTTTTCTCCACTTTTCACCTTTTCGTCCTAAATCACAACAAAAACACAAACCACGCATAATTCCGACATAAAAGACTTAAAATACACGTTTTGGCTCGGTTATTATTGTAATTAAGTGGTAGAAAGGATGGGTGTTTACACACCTATCAAATCCCCTACACTTGACCATTGCAATGTCCTCATGCAATGCATTAGTTACAAAGCACGTTTACATTTTTCATCACAATCAATCCATAATGGCCTTTATTAACGAGCTAGAAAATTATAAACATACAAAGTAAAGAAATCAAAAGCATACCTTGGGTTTTGGAAATGTCATGAATAATCATCATCCTCAAGTTTTCACTTTCTCCAAACCAAGCTTAGAAACGAGATCATTGTTATTATAAGTTAGTAAACTAACACGAACTCATGTGGGCTAATTATTCACTTAGACTCCCTTATTCCTATGGGTATATCTTATATTTTATTGTTGTCTTGAATGATCACGAGAATACATTGTTGACTTATTTCGATAGTTTATTAAGCCGAAAATAAAGTGAACGATTTAATCAATAGTTAGCTAAAGGACAAAATCTTTTAAAATTGCCTCTCGGGACCTTATAAAGTTCATATCTTGGCATAACTCGCTTCGCGATTTGAGACCTTTCTCGGACCGATATTTGGCAGCGACTTCATACTTCAAACCTTGAGAGACGTTCATGAAATTATGGTCTTCTCTTCATAATGGAATTTCTTCACTTGAAGTTTTGAGAGATTCATACTTGGACCACGACTTCTTCATTTTTATCCAATCTTTATTTTGGACTTTGATATACAACGATCCACCTCCTTTTATGACTTGGATCTATTTATCCTCATACCTTGCTAGGGTCTTTTCGGATACACTTCTCCATGACTTTTGGGGAGTATTTGCTTTTCGTCGTGTGTCTCGATCCTTCATATTGATTTTCGATAAATGATTCTTCACATTACTTTGGATCTTTAGCAACAAAATATAGCCCTCATGCCTTGTTAGGGCCTTTTCGGACTCGCCAATCTTCGCATCCCGCTTCAATAAGTTATGCCTTGGCTATGAACTCTAATCCATACCGAGCAACTTTTAAACGATCTTGGGCTAGAAGCTAAGTAACTTTTCAAATCGTACAACCTTATTTATTACAAATAAATTTATTAACAGGCGATAGGAGAACGGGCTTATAATTAACTCACATAAATTCACGAAAGAATACCAAACTTATAATTGACTCTATCATCTCTCGTTCTCCATAGTTTAAAACCTCAAGTAATGAGACTCGTGGATGCTTAGCCTATTAAATCAAAGTTTTGGGTTTTCGAGTCGCCTATAGGATCTTGCAAATTCTTAGACTCTTTCAAGTTTAGAAATCGCGTTTTAAAGTTCCCTTGATAAACGACTCTCTAGGATCAATTATAGGAACTTGCGAAAAGTTCTTGTTCTTAACCCGTGAGAGTTAAGACTTTCGCGTTTTATAGCTCCCTATATAAAAGCCTAGCAAAACTTGACTTAAACACGTTAAGGATACTAGCTAGAGTAACTTAGATAAGTAAACTCGGGTTGAGTCAAAAGATTCACAACGTTTGAACATTAAAACCACTTTATTAAAAATTTATTCTAATAAGGTGAGAAATTAACTATACAAAAGGAAAAACTAATGGGCCAAAATAGATCAAAAATTTTGAAATATGTCGAAAAATATGATTTTCCTGTTAAAATGCGGACAAATACAAGGAAAAGGCCACTTAACATCGATAGAAGTCCCCCCTACACTTAAGATAAACATTTTCCTCAATGTTTAAGCATGTGGGAGTAAACTCCCCTACACTTAGGACATTGTGCACTTTGTTTAAATCTCGCTAAGGAAAGGACAACTAAAGAGCTTCCTATTTTAATACTGAGTAAATATAAAATAGTGAATCGAAAAGAGTTTAGGATAGAACCAGGAAGAAGTGAACACGGAATCACGGGTCGTCAAGAATCATCAAGAGTGGATCATTGAAGCTCGAATCCCTGATTAAGAAGTGAGGAGAGGAAATAGCAAACCAAAGGGTCTCCCCTACACTTATGATAAAGAAAGCGAAAAGATAGATGCATGGGTTGCCTCCCAAGAAGCGCTTGATTTTTGTTAACCGAGTCGTGAGCCTGACTCGACCTTGATTATCAACGGAAGAAGCATGAAACATATCCACTATGATCAAAGACATAGTTTTCGTCCATCAAATAGCAGAGGGTTAAGGCGAACAAGGTAAGCCAAAGAAGAATAGGCAAGGTTCCCTTAAGCAGCGATGGAGCACGGTGGATGCAAGGGTGAAGTGGTGCAAGCAGATTTCCAATAATTCCAAAGATTTTTCCTTTTATTTCATCAGGTGGATACTGAGATGGCTGCAGGATATCAATACCGGGGTCGAACAACTTTTCCTTTAGGGGAAAATAGCACTCAGGCTCAGCAGAGTGTGAAGAAGATCCGCGAAGAAGCACAACCTCGTCCTCAGAAGGGGGACAAAGAGGTGTTAACTCATACGTGCTGCGGATATCAGTGTCGACCGGTTTCTTCTCCTTAGAAAGAATGTGCTTCAAATCCAAAGTAGGATCAAGACGATAATCTTCAAAGTCATAAGGAGGAGCATCACTCTCATGAGGGAAGTAAGTGTTGAGAAACGTAGAGAAATCTTCCTCAAATGATTAATCGTCCAAAGTAGGATCGAGTGATGGCGGAGGATCTTCAGCATGTGAAGAATCGCTCGAAAGAGTATCAGCCTCATCAAAATCATCATATGTGGGCAGATCGGGATACTCAGAAGTACAATCATCAAAATCATCCGAATCTGAGCTAGAATCATCATCATCATAAGCATCAAAGACCGGTGGAGAATCATAAATGGGAGAAGGTTCCAAATTGGGGCGAGAATCATCCACATTATCATGAAAGAGTGGATTATCATTGCAAGAATCGAATAGAGGATTGTTGTAGATGACGAAGTCCTCATGCACATTAATCATATTCACTGATTCTTGGCCTCCAAAGGATTTGCCTGTAAGCTTCCCCATTTTAAAAATTTGTGAATCATCCCCGACTCGTAAGATTAACTCACCTTCGGCCACATCAACTAGAGCTCGTCCGGTTCTCAAAAATGGCCTACCAAGTATTAAAGGAATACGAGGGTCCATTTCATAATCAACTATGACAAAGTCGACCGGGAAAGTAAATGTGCCAACTTTGATGAACACATCTTCGGCTATACCAACGGGGTAAGCGAGAGTGCGATTTCCAAGTTTAAGAGTCATCTTTGTTGGAGTGAGGTCTGGCAATGATAGTGTTTTCCAAACACTCAAAGGCATCAAATTAATACTGGCCCCGAGATCAGCAAGGGCAGTAAATTCTTCAGTTTTGTTGAACACGCAAGGCAACACAAAACGACCGGGATCTCCAAGCTTTTCCGGAAGTTCTTTAAGAATAACTGCAGAGCAGTTTTCATTTAAGCGTGTGTTGGCGAGTTCAATCAGCTTCTCCTTCTTGTTAAGCAATTCTTTAAACGCTTTAACAAATTTGGGCATGTGGACAAGTGCTTCAAGAAAGCTAATGTTGAAGTTCATCTGAGAGATCATCTTCACATAGCGTGTCACTTCGGAGTCCTCCTTGGTTAGCAGTTTGGTCTTGCCTAAACGAGAAGGATAAGGGATATTGGGTTTGGGTGGTGAAGGTGAAGGCGTAGCAGGTAAAGGTTGAGATGTTGAAGGGTCCTTCTTAGAGACATCGTCATGACGAGGCGGAGACGGTAATGGTGCACTAATACTAGGTGTAGGAGGAGTGGGGATAAATGGTGGTGGAGCAGGTGTAAATGATGGGGGTGGGATTGGTGGATCGACAATGGTAATTCCACTACGAGTAGTAATAGCACTCACATTTGCTCGCGGATTTGTGACGGTGTTCGAAGGTAGAGAACTCGAAGTAGAAGGTTGAGCTACGGGCAAGAAACTAGCAAGCATATTCTTCAAATCAGTCGTTTGATTGCTGAATGAGGATTGAATATTATCTCGAAGCTCGGATCTAATCTCATTTCCTTGATTTGTGATATCTCCTTTAAGATTGATAATTTGACTCTGCAGATTCTTGATTTGCTCACCTTGGGTTCTCATTATGGCTTCAACATCGGGGTTAATGGGTGGGTTTTGTTGGGCGGGTGGGTGATAAGGATTAGAAGCTCTTGGTGGGATTTGGTTGCTTCTATTGTAGTTGTTGGCGGTGTTTTGGTTTTGAGGAGAAAAACTGGGTGAAGGGTAATTGTTGGACCGGTAACTCAGCAAATTTCTATCCCCTTCAGGTCGAGCTTGGTAATTTTCCGGTGAATAATTACCGTAAGCTGCATACACATTTTCCGGATTTCCTTGAGTTGAAGGACAATCGGTGTATGAGTGTGGACCGCCGCATGTTTCACAAGGATTAGCAACCGCTTTAACTTGTTGTTGTTGTTGTTTTGAAGCGAGAAGCGTGATACTTTTGCTCATTTCAGTCATCATGCGGGTGAGTTCGGTCATTTCAGGGTTTGTTGAGGTGGAAGAAACATTGACTCTCGGGTTGTTCCTTGAAGAAGTAGAGGAATCCCAGTTTTTGTGGTGAGTAGTCATGTTCTCAATAAGCTCTCTACACTCCTCGGGTCTCCTTTTCATGAATGTGCCACCGGCGGCTGCATTAATCGTATCACGATCTTGAAAAGTCAAACCGTTGTAGAAAGTATCAATCAATGTGACTGGAAGCATGTTGTGGTTTGGACAACGATCAATCAAGACATTATATCTTTCCCAAGCATCAAAAAGTGATTCATCGGGATCTTGCATGAAACCGTTGATTTGATTGCGAAGGCTCGTGACCATAGATGGTGGAAAGTAGCGCGACAAAAAGTGTTGAGTCATGTCATCCCAAGTGTGAATAGAATTCTTTGGGAGACGATCAAACCATTTCTCGGCATGATGCGATAAAGTATGTGGGAAGAGTTGTAGGCGAAGAACATCCATTGTGGCACCAGGCAACTTCATGCTTTGGGTGATTGTAATGAACTTGTCGAGGTGTTTGTTGGCATCATCATCAGGCAATCCACGGAAAGGATTTGTTTGCACTTGCTGAACCATGTGGGGCTTCAACGAAAACTCAGGAGCGTTGATTTGCATCGGCGCAATCGGTCCTCCTCGTCCAAACATGGTTGGTTGACAAAGCTCCTCCATTGTCCGAAGATCGGGCTGCGGAAGAACATTGTTGTTATCGTTGAGGTGCGGTGGAATATTATTGTTGTTAACACCTGACATACTTAAATCTTCTTGAGTCTCGGGCTCTTGATAATTAGAAGATCTAGTACGCATACACCTGAAAATGCAAGAGAAAACAATACCAAACGCAAAGACAATATATATACACAATAAAGATAAAATCTTTTTGGATTTTTGAAAATTTTAATTTTTATGGATTTTTATCAATTTTTAATTTTTATGATTTTTTTTTGAATTTTTTAAGGCAAGAAAAATAACGTTCACAAGTGAACGGATCCCAAAAAGCAACGCGTCTCTCACAAAAAACCGTTAATCTTTACGAAAAGAGCCGGCAGCGGCGCCATTTGATAACTAAGATTTTACCTAGTTTAAAAATTAAGTTCGTTGATGTATGTCTAATCGAATTGATCTTGGTTAACTATGTGACTCTATTGTTCTTTGGTGAAACAAAAGTGTGCCGTTGTAGTATTAAAAGTGCAAAACTTAAAAGTAAAAGGGCAATTAAAGTAAATCTAAAACTAATTTAAAGTAAGTGCAAGTATTTAAAACGTGACTAAATTTAATGGCCACTAAACGTAAATAACGCAAACTTAAATCTATCTAAGGCAAACTTAAAACGCAACTAAAACTTAAAACTAAGGCAAGGCTAAAATAAATCTAAGGCAAAATTAACTTAAAGTGCGACTAAGGAAAAGGCAGGAAAAATAAAGCTTGAAATTAAAAATCAAAGACAAAAACTAAAAACAACCTGAATACAGCTCATTTAGAATAATCCTTCGTTCGGAACAATCACTCATCCGGAATGTCACCTTCGTTTGGAATGATTCTTCTTCGCTCGGAATATTACCAAAATCCTTGATCCGGAACAAATTGATCTGAATATGTCACTATTCCAAAACAATCCTTCGTTCGGAACTTTGCTGATTCGGAACTTCTTGAAAGAAATCCTTGATTCGGAAGTCTTGGTTCGGAAGATGTTGATTCGGAACTCTTCCGAATGAATTGCTTGATTCGGAAGTTCTTGAGTTCCGAATGAACCACTATTGAGTCGGAACTCCTTATGCCAAATCCTTGACTCGGAACTTTTGGTTCGTTCGGAAGTTTCTTGATTCGGAAGACTTCCGAATGAAGTACTTGGTTCGGAAGTTTTTGATGTTCCGAATAAGTTGCTTGATTCGGAAGTTTTTGCTTAACCCTTGATTCGGAACTTTCGTTCGGAAGTCCTTGACTCGGAACTTTTGGTGTTGATCCGGAACTCTTCCGAATGAAACCTCTTGGCTCGAAACTTCTTCACTCGGAACTTTACCTGGGAAAGATCAGATACAGAAACAAACACCCCCGAAGAACAGGGAAATACAGTAACAAAGAATCTAACCACAATTTAACCAAAATCAAACAAAAGATTTAACCAAACTAATAACAAAACAAACAATAAGCATAAACAAACAATCTATATCAATAAAACTAACAAATCTAACCACAAAAATTAAAACCCACTTGGATCAAAATAAGAACATGAACACAAACATAAACATAAAAATCAAAGATTAAGAAAGGTAGATAGGAGATTAACAAGATAAAATAAAGATTGACAAGAATTAAATGGAAACTTACTTGAAATTAAATGAATTTAAGGTGCAAGACAAGGTAATTAAATTGACATGTATTTAAAGGTGCAAGGTAAATAAATGGTGGAAGACTAATTGTCACACTTAGCCAACACCTGAAAAGTAATTAAGACTAATCTATATATAGGGGAGGATTAGGAAGCTTCCTCCCCTTCTTCCTTTCTTCTTAATTGCGTCATTAGGTCCTTAAGCCTTTAATCTTCATTAATTACACCATTAGTCCTTTATTCTTCTAATCTTCTTTAAACTTTGACTCTAATGACTTGTGGCTCGTGATTTCTTTTGAACTCGTCTTTTAATTCTTCAATAAAATAGACTTGAGTTCCTCGGCTTTTAGTAAACTTCCATCTTTTGACTTTTTCTTCGATAAATCTTCAGAATTGGTCTTGGACTTCTGTTCTTTTTGCACTCTTGACTTCCTGACTTCGTCTTTCATCTTTTTCTTCAATAAAAGCCCGTGAATGCCCGTGTTTTCTCCACTTTTCACCTTTTCGTCCTAAATCACAACAAAAACACAAACCACGCATAATTCCGACATAAAAGTCATAAAATACACGTTTTGGCTCGGTTATTATTGTAATTAAGTGGTAGAAAGGATGGGTGTTTACACACCTATCACTTATTATTTTTGTTAAGTTTTAGATTTAATTTTGGTTTATATAAACTATTAGTGTTTGCTTTGTTTAACTTGGTATTTGAGTTTGCTTTGGTTATTGATATGATATTTTAGGACTGCTTATTTATCTGCTTAGTATTTAATATGTTTAAGTTTGAATCTGCTGGTTTAATTTTGTTTTGGTTTATTTCGTCTGATTGGATTTAGGTTTAATGCATATTTTGTTACTGTTTGGATCTGCGTATAAATTTGATTATTTTCAGTTTTAAATTTGATAAATTTGTTTTAGTTGATTTAGATCTAGTGTGTTTAGTTAATACTTTATCTGCTTATATTTGGACTACTAGATTTATAATTTTATCTTTGTTTTTGTTTTGCTATGCTTAGTTTGCTAGTAGTATTTTGTTTAGTCTAATTTTTTATTTATCTTCTTATTTGGTGTTTCAGCTTATTTAGTTATAGCTTATTTGTTTTTTTTCTGTTACTGCTTTGCTTTGCTTATTTGATATTAACTGCTTAAAAAATCAGACTCCTTTAGTCTGAGTATTCAAAAATTCCAAAAAAATATAAATATTCCAAAAATTTGTCTATCAAGGTCTCGAACCCCTGACCCCTAGCTCAACAGACCAACGCCTTAACCAATTGTTCTAGTCTTTCATTTGTGTTTGTTTACTCATCTTTTTATTAATATAGGGTAATATAGTTATAGCTGCCAGTTTTAATTAGGATTTTTATACAAGTTTTAGTATATCTCATTTTAATTCAATGTTTTCTTATTAGTTTCTTTTATAAAGTTTAAATAAAATAAAAAAAAGATTTTAATTACTTTTAGGAATTTTAAATGTTTTTAAATTTAGTTTAAATTTTAGTTAATATAGATTTTATATAAAATTAGTTTTTTTTTTTAAATTCAAAATAGTATTTTTATTAGATTAATTAAATTTTGTTTAAATAGTTTTAAATATAGTTTAAATCAGCTTTAAATATTTAAATCGTAAGTTTTTAGTTAATTGAATTAGATTTAAATTTTAAATAGTTTAATTAGTTTTTAATTAAATAGTTTCTAGTTTTAAAAATACCAAAAATACGTTTCACCAAGAACAAGTAGTCTTACGTTTAAATTGAAAATTAATTCGAGTCGATTCGAGGAAAAACGAACATTAATTGCTAAATTGGACTAAAAATCCTTACATTACTGAAAGACAAAGCGGTAATGACAACCGTCGTGCTTATATTTATCAATCAGTAGCCATCAGAACTCCGGAACGGATGTGACAAGAAATACAGAGGTCAGTAGTTTAACCGGTCCGCCAATCCTAGCAGTTACCAAAAAAATTCAGCCTTGTCCAGATTCATCCACTAAAACACATGTCAAGACAGCAGTCAAGACATGGGTCTCAAGTATCATTTCGGAAGACACATTTCAGGACACCAGTCATGGTACACGTCATACGAATCTTTTCTCAAAATATGAGTCATAACTCATAACTCGTGTATGTTTCTAAACCAGGGCCTCAGTAATTCAGGGTACCTTCAGAAAGGGGTATACCCATTCTATTATGCCACGCATGAATCAGATCATTTAAAAGTTCAGTCACCACCACTAGAGTATTATTCAGGTTAAACACGCAGTATTCATTCTGTGAGGTTACAGACGAACACATTCAGGGAAAGTTGCTACGTCTGCTTCGTTTATTCATACGTAAGCTTTATCTAAATCAGGTATTACCTACCTCCCAGCAAGAAAAGACTCCACAGATCACCCATATTTATTAAAGTTTTATTTTCAGTTAGTGGCGAGATCCGTCTTACTAACTCCTGAACATATTCATTTTACTTTTGCCGGAAAAATCAGTACAAATTGTCTTAGCTTTACAAGCATGTGAATTATTATCTTATAGATGTGAAGACTTCTAGTCACCATTTGTGATACGACTTCTAAATTTCCTTAAATTCATAATCAGCAGATTAACCTAAAGTTTCCAGATGTCATTCTAGATGGTTTTTTTTCCAGAAATTCCTTCCTAACCACGACACAGAATTTGACATCAAGTCATGTTACGTTCCATGTACACTTCAGCCATGTCACGTTCCATGTTCACTTCGGTCATGTTGCGTTTATACTCTTTCAGCAGCATTATGTTCTAATTAGAGGACAAATTATCCTTTAGCTTACATGTCTTTTCAGTTTACGTGTTCTTTCAGTTCTTATAATCGTCATCAGCTTATTACCTTTATTTCCAGAACGAAATTTCCTTTTTAGAGGGGGAAGAATCATAAAACCATAGCATTATCGTGTCTCTAATTCGAGGACGAATTATTTTTTTTAGAGGGGAAGAGTTGTAAAACCCAAAAATTTGGTTTGTATTTTATTTATCATTACGAATATAATCTAAATCTTTAAATAATAGATACCTTATATTAAAAATTTATAATACATAATTAATGAGAATTTTCTAAGAATATAGGGAAATACTTTTTTTGAGTTTGACTCACATTTGATATTAGTACCATTCGGTCACTTAAAACTGATTACTCCTTTTTTTTAAAGAAAGTCTCCAACTTGTTTTTAAGTTTGACTCACATTTGATATTAGTAACATTCGGTCAATTAAAACTGATTGCTCCGTATTTAAAGAAGGTCTCCAATTTGCCAGCGTTTCTTCCGCTCAAATTTCGTTGATTTGGAATGACGAGTATTATACACACTTTTCATCCATATCAAGCTAATAAATTTCTTAAAAAAAATAAGAAGAAGGGAAGAAACAAAGGATAACAGCAACATTATATAAGCTAGAGTTTTGGTTACGTGTTTACCGAAATCGCAGTTCCGGCACGATTCTCATCATAATTCGTTTTTGTCTCATTCGTTAGAAGTTATCATTCGCAGTTAGGAACTTTTAGGGTATGTCTAGACGCTCTTGTGCATGTGCGATGCGGTTCATGCGTTGGTTTTGTTTGTGAACAGTACGTGATTCGACTTAGACCTCGTTTCAGCGCCTATTTTGTCCGTCTTTATGCATACTTGAGGTAAATTTTAGAACCACCTATTATGCATATGAAACAAGTTAAGAAACACATAGATAAATACGTTTCATACACACGCCTGTGCTAGTTTTACTTAACGTAATTTGACTAGAAGAAGTTGTTTCTCCATGGCTTAAACTAAACTTGTATTTAATGGAAAGTCATTTTGAATTACTATACATGTTAGTGGTAAACAATACTAACAATAATAGAAAACACAAGTTGCAACAAATAATGAAATAGAAAGTATGTCTACATATGATGGATAGATCGAGCGATATAAACGTAACTAAGAATGATGTTTTGAGAATAATATTTGAAGTATTAAACTATTATTAAATGACTAAGTAACATGACTACAAGAATAACTACTTCAAGCATTATTAATCAGTAGTCGGGTATATTTGTAGATTTTTTTACGGGAATATGAATTTGGACAATTATTAGCGTCATGATTGGTTAAGGTACGGGTATCCTTATCTCTCTACTTTTATGATTCGTTGTTTCTATCATTTTTTATTCATAGTACGGATTTTCCCGTCCTTCGGTAAGGATTTCCTTTCTATACATGATTAGGATTCCCCGTCTGCAGGCAAATGTTTTCCCCAGTACATGTCATAAATTATCAGAAATTATATTAAATAACTAAGATATTGCCTGAGCCTTATATACAAGCATGACCAGTTAGTTGTACTAGTTATGGAGGTATAATAACCATGACACTTGAGGCACCGGTGTCGTGACTCACCTACAGGAGAGTGATATCCTGTAGCGTCCCACTCAACTCAGCTTGGCCATTTTACCAGTATTATTAGTGGGGCGTATGGATGCATCCTAGGCTGTCAGTTTATAGTTTATCAGGTGAATGTGATGTGTGCTCTACATCCTTCACATTGGAGCTGATCCCTCCACCCAGCACATTATTTAGAGGTAACCCTCTACAGCATGACGAGGTCACCCCTCCATTTATTCATGCAGCAGTTGTTACAACACATGACCTATATAAGCTTTTGGCAAATAATTAAATTACAGTAAATGCATTTTTTAGATTTAACAGATAACGGTTCAACTTTATTATTTATAAATCATACTTTTTAGATTATACACTGATTTCCGCTGCAAATTTACTTATCAGTCTTACAGCTTCAGTATTTTATCATCTGCTTCATTTCAGTATTTCTTATCATGCTTTATCTCCGTTCACTAAGCGTTATGCTCAGCCGTAGTTCTTTTCATGTTCTAACGGCAGGTACACCAGGACGCTCTTAGGATTCTGTGAGCATATGCATTTGGATGGAAGCTATCCAGACTTCTTACTTTTTGCACTTCGTACATTATTTTGCTTATTTGGACATTGTTTAGTCCTTTCCTTCAGTATTTTACTTTTCATGTTTTGAGCTTATGTTTGGATTACTGATGTTTGATTCCGGTATTTCCTTTATGGTCAGTTAATGGTTTAGAACATTTACCTTATGCTTTGATGACAGACCATAAATACACGTAACGGTCCACTTATCCAAGTGGGGTGTTACAATTTGTGTGACTACATGTCATGAAAGGTCACACAAACATATAATTCATGTGACTATTGGATGCATATAGTCACATAAAATACAATTTGCTTGACTTGACAAAGCATACAGTCACACTAATTACTATTATTGGTAACTCTTTGTTTAATTGTATGTGACAAACTCAGAGACATTAGCATCATTTGTGTGACTACATGTCATAAAAGGTCACACAAACATAAAATTCATGTCACTATTTGATGCATATAGTCACACAAAATATAATTTGCTTGACTTGACAAAGTATACAATCACACTTATTACTACTATTGGTAACTCTTTGGTTAATTGTATGTGACAAACTCGGAATCATTAGCATGATTTGTGGGACTACATGTCGTAAAAGGTCACACAAACATACAATTTATTTGACTATTGGATGCATATAGTCACACAAAATACAATTTGCTTGACTTGACAGAGCATACAGTCACACTTATTACTACTATTGGTAATTTTTTGGTTAATTGTATGTGACAAACTCAGTACCATTAGCATGATTTGTGTGACTACATGTCATTAAAGGTCACACAAACATACGATTCATGTGACTATTGGATGCATATAGTCACACAAAATACAATTTGCTTGACTTGACAAAGCATACAGTCACACTTATTACTACTATTGGTAACTTTTTGTCCAATTGTATGTGACAAACTCAATACCATTAGCATGATTTGTGTGACTACATGGCATGAAAGGTTACACAATCATACAATTCATGTGACTATTGGATGCATATAATCATACAAAATACAATTGGCTTGACTTGATAAAGCATACATTCACACTTTTTTTACTATTGGTAACTCTTTGGTTAATTATATGTGACAAACTCAGAGCCAGTAGCATGATTTGTGTGACTACATGTCATAAAACGTCTCACAAACATAAAATTCATGTGACTATTTGATGCATATAGTCACAAAAAATACAATTTGCTTGACTTGACAAAGCATACAATCACACTTATTACTACTATTGGTAACTCTTTGGTTAATTGTATGTGACAAACTCAGAGCCATTAGCATAATTTGTGTGACTACATGTCATAGAAGGTCACACAAACATACCCTTTATGTGACTATTTGATGCATATAGTCACACAAAATACACAATCCACATATTAAATGTCACACATATTGTATATTCATGTGACAAACTTATAAACAATAGTCACTCTTAAACAAAACTCGTGTAACTATAGAGTGTTTACCGTCACACATATTCACTAAAACACCAAATATTGTACCTAGTTTGTCACACATTTTCGAGTATTGGTCACATTTTCTTACTGGTTATCGTCACTTAGATCATATTGTGACCGTATGGTACCTACGGTCGCGGGACCTTTGGTCACAAAGGCAAAAAAAACCGCGTGTGACTGTAGGCCTACGGTCACTCTTTTTTAGTGTGACAGATACAATTTTTTGTACTAATGTACACCGTGAACACAGCCGCTAAAAAGTGTTCGCCGCAGGCTTTTATTGGCTTAAAATTGTCCGTGAAGCTCATACCTTAGTTCGTCTTTGCGAAGAAGGTCAAAAGACTACAGACATTTCCAAAAGAGATGAAATGCCTCTTTATAATATCCATGTCTTTGAAATATTTGACGTGTGGGGTATCGACATCATGGGTTCCCCAAATCATACAAATGGGAATACATTTTAGTCCCCGTCGATTATGTGTCAAAATGGGCCAAAGCTCAAGCCTTGCAAACCAATGATGCAAGAGTTGTTATAGCATTTATAAGGAAATTAGTCTGGTGCTTTGGAATACCAAAAGCTCTTATAAGCAACAGAGAAACTCATTTCTTTAACAAACTCATGGACAAATTCATGAAAAGATATAGAGTTAACCATCGTTTTCCACATATTCCCACCCTCAAACGAGTGGCCAAGTTGAAAATACTAATGGAGCTCTTAAACGAATCCTTGGAAAGACTGTCAAATACAACCCCGCTTGTTGGTCTAAGAAATTAGAAGATGCTCTATGGGCCTTTCGTACTGCATTTAGAACATACACTGGAACTACTCTGTACAAGCGTTTGTATGGAAAGACATGCCATTTACCGATCAAAATCGAACATCATGCATATTGGGCACTCCGAAACTGCAACATAGATCTTATCTCAGCTCGCGGAAAGAGAATATTGCAACTTCACGAGTTAGATGAATTTCGACGCCAAGCTTATTAATGTTCTGCTTTATACAAAGCACGAACCAAAGTGTGGCATGATCGCAAGTTAAATCTAAGAAAATAATTCAAGAATGGAAACAGAGTACTACTCTTTATCTCGAAGTACAAATTCAAACAGCCTAAACTCACTTCAAGATGGACTGGTCCTTATATAGTGAAACACTAATATCCATATGGATATGTAGATCTATATGGTAGAGACAACACCACTTTTATTGTCAATGGACATAGACTTAAGCTCTACCACGAGGAGGAGAACTATAACAAACTTGATAGATAAGATATCCCATTCTTTATGTGATAAATCCTAGTAGCCGAGTCTAGATGAAGACTCTAAACTTAGAGCTTCTTGAAGGGCACTCTGTGTTTTATTCCCCACTTTTTACCTTATGTGTGGAGGAGGAGGACTTGTACATAAATAAAACTGTCCTTGTATATTTTGCATATGTTTTTTGTTTGTTATGTTATGTAGGAAAATCAATTTGAAAATTTACGCCGGATTCCTCTTTTGAAGTCCAGCAATTTTACTAAGCCCGGGAATTTCTCGTTTCCCTTTGTATTTTCCTTATTTTTAAATTTTATCACTTCTCACATCGAGGACGATGTTCACCTTAAGTGTGAAGGAGGAGAAAAATAGGAAAATAAAGTAATAAACTCAATTTTCTCCACACAAAAAAAATAAAAAAATCAAAAATAAAATTCAAAAATAAAAATAAAGATGTTTTATAAATAATTAAAGTGTTTTTAGCAAAGCAAAAATCTCATTGATTGACACTATAACTAAGCACAAATCTATCCACCAAATACGTGAAAAAATCTAGCCTTTATATTTCTTTATTTATGTGAAAGCCGATAATTTAGTGTGCTCCAGAACTTTTGCTGATCATCGTTTACTAAACCACACTGAGGTTAATTTATAGAAATTTTTTAGAAGAGGCAAAATAAATTCTACTTATATCATTTTAGTCGAGCTACACTGGCTTGCTAAAATATGTGGCACTCGTACCTATGTGATATATTATCCTTTGTGTCGTTATCCTTGTGTTTATGCATTTTCATTGTCAAGTCATAAGTGTTATGATTTTCTTTTAAAAAAAGACCTTAAAGAAAGAAAAAGAAAGAAAGTATTATAGTATAGTTTTTTTTTACGAATTTGACAAGGAATATTATCTTACTAAACCCTCATCACTATCACGTTTTTCCTCTTTGAAAACTTATCTGGTGCTCACGCTGCAACATATATGTTTACGCATCTTGTACAAGCATATGGTAGCTATCTATTTTATGTCTGTGCTATCTGAGTGTTACTTATAGTTTCCCCTTTTGAGTGACATTTGTGTGAACTTAAATCTAAAGAGTAATCCCTAGTGAGGTTCTGAAATTACTGTGTCCTTTTGCTTTTGCTACTTAGAAACCTAATCCTTTTCCTATCCTGCTTCATAATCCTTATGCTTTTTAAATCTAATCTTGTTTTCTCGCTTTGATTGCTTGAGGGAAAGCAATAGAAAAGTGTGGAGGAATTTGATAACACCCAAATTATACATATCCAAACCATTACTATTATCCTATTTTATATGTTAATAAAGGACTTTCGATACTTAAACATTGCATTTTATATGTAGGTTGAAAGATTGTAGTCCTAAACTGAAAGAAGAGAAATATATGTACTTAGATGCGATAAAGAAGAAATAAGTGAAAATAACATTATGGACGCACGAAAATGTGATGCACATTTCGTAGGTGTGATGCACAATTTCCACTTCCGATGTGTGGCGCAGATTTTGGATGGTGCGGCGCACATCAGCCTCCAGCCAACATTATAAATAGAGAGCCTCACCTGCCATTTTAATCATCCCATTCTCATTCAATACTCTCTAGTCCGAGTTTCTTAGTTACTTTAGAAACTTTTTGGTATATTTCCACTTTTGGGAAATACTTGAATAGGAGTATGCTACTCTTTGGCTCGTGGAAAGTTGATACAATTGTGACACTTGTGTGCTCGTCATTCTATATAATCTAAGTATGATTTTATTTTACTCTTTTCCATTTGATACTTTGATTGCTATGGTAGGCTAAGTTATTTGTGACTACATCGGTATGTGAATATAATTAGTGATGATGTTATGATATGATCCTTTATAAATTGATTTCAAGCTAATGTCGTAGAACCACGTTCCCACTTAGTTCTATCATGTTGTTTTATCAAAATTGATTTGTTACGATAGCTTGACGTCTAAGAGGGTTAAGTTGTTATAATAAGTTTTTATAGAACTTGTCTATGGTTTTTGAATCTTTGGTTGGAGAGATCTGCTCAGATATTTTGATAAAATATTGAACTTATTGGAAACTTGTTTAAGCTTATTCGCTTAATAGACATAAGTCTTGAATCAAAACAAGTGAATTGTGAAACTCCATTTTGACGAAAAAGGTTAATTACTTTTTACTTACCTCATCATATCTCGATCATTATTATCATCATCACGAAATTATATGAGATCTCCCATTTAGTCATATTTTTCATAATATTATTTTAATCACAATCATATATATCTTTGATTATCATTTTGACTATCAAAACGAAACTAAGTCCATGCGAATAATCATGGATTACCACTACAAAGATATGTTACAAACGGAAGGGTATACTTGCCCGTGTTTGTGTTATAGTCCATTGTTTGGTCAATCCTTATTATAAATTTAAGACTTGTGAACACGCGTGAGTAAATCAAGTTGACACTTATTTAAATGTGGTATATCAGAATTAAATTCTATAACGAGAAACTAAAGTTAAACTATATGGAATGAGTTAGGATCCATATCCATAGTTTAACGGTACTAGTAAGAAAGGGATGATATTAGCAAGTAATAATACAACATTTTGATTTTGATATATTTCTTGAAACTATACCTTAATCATTTCTGGTTACAGTAAAGAGTTGCTATTGGTTTATTGTGGACGTACAGTTCTAAGCTCTCACAAGTGAGAGTTGTCGGGATATGCGATCTTTAGCCATCAAGAATGAGTCATCCTATCGGAGGCATACACTCTAATACAGAGAACACTTTATTATGTATTCGATATTTAATGTTTATATTAAGTATTTAATAAAACTTCACTTATTATTTAATTAACGTTCGTTAAGGTTAGCTACTTGTTTAAGTACTTAAACGTATGCGTAAATTAAAATAGAGGGGGTTAAAGTGAAAATCCAAAACCCATGGGAAAGCCCAATGTTGGACGACCCCTATGGATTTCTAGAAGGGGTACGTGTGTTAAATTTTAGGCTAAGTAATACCTAAAATAACTTATCTTGGAGTAGGGATCAAGAAAATCTTTAGGATGTGAAAGCTATATAAACCCCCATACCCTTTTCATTATTTTTTCCCTCACTTCCTCCCCACAACCGATTTTTGGTTTACTCATCTCTTCCAAATCCCTTAAAACTTAAAGTGTAAACCTTTGCAATATCAGCTATCATTTGGTACTCCCTTCTAAAATAATTAAGCCTATACTAAGCCGTTGAAACTTTTATCAATGTTTTGGTTTTGTTTTGGTCCTCCCTTTGATTGACAAATATATAAACCCTAATTAGGGTTTTTGATAAATTTGGGCATTATTCTTGCAACGGTTATAAACTGATCCTTGTATAATCCTTATCTAGGGTGTAGAAACTAGAAGGGTGGGGTGTTAAATAGTTTCTCCAATTAAGGTCGTAATTAAATATTAGGTTGGTCCCAAAATTATCTTTTACTTGAAAACTAGTTTCATAGTTGTTAGGTCCATTTCCAAAGCATTAGCTATATCTAGTGCTAATGAAATGCTATGTACGAAAGTAAGTATATCTAAAAAGAAAGGAAAGATACAACCTAAGATAAGAAACTAAAATTTATATTGGTTCGAAAACAAAGTTCTCTCTTCGTTCCTACTCCACTCCACAAGTACACCTTACTCGATATTTCCACTATATCCACAAGCTCCCTTCTTGGCGGAGAAAACCATACAACGTCGCTTACAATGTTTTCTGACGCTAAGCTAAATGTCAATACCTAATCTTAGCTAAAAACAATCTACACACGTCGCCTACTTCACATTTTCCGAGACAAGGCTAGATATTGAGTTCTAATCCAAAGCTAGAACCAATCTTCGTTGCATGTCTTCTTTTCTAACACAAGGATAGATGTCGAGTTCTAATCCAAAGCTAGAATCAATCTTCACAACTCTTCACTTTTGTAGAAACTAGAGAAGGGGGGGGGGGTTGAATAGTTTCTCTTGTTTAAGATCCTTATTAAAAATCTTTCAATTAGGTTTGTCCCAAAATTACCATTTACTTGAAAACTAGTTTCATAGTTGTTAGGTTTAATTCTAATGCATTAACAATATCTAGTGACAATGAAATGTAATGTATGAAAGAAAGCATAAGTAAAGAGTAAGGAAAGAAACAACCTAAGGTACGACACCAAGATTTGTAGTGATTCGGCAACGAAGCTCTCTCTTCGTTCCTTCTCCACTCCTCGAGTACACCTTACAACGTCGCTTACATTATTTTATGACACTAAAAATGTTGAGACCTAATCTTAGCTAGGACCAATCTACACATGTCGCCGACTTCAACATTTTCCGACACAAGGCTAGATGTCGAGTTCTAGTCGAAAGATAGAAGCAATCTTCGTCGCCCATCTTCTTTTCCGACAAAAGGCTAGATGTCGAGTCCTAATCCAAATCTAGAACAAATCTTCACAACTCTTCATTTTTAAGTTTAGTAAGAACTCACAAGACACATACACACATCACTTTTTAGTTTAGTGAGAACTAACATACAACACTTATTACAACTCAATAACACATATCTAATTATACACATGTAAGTTGGATCTACACAAGAAAAATCCAAGTATACACATATACAATGGATTTACATAAGACTTAACCAAGTATTCACAAATACATTGGATAAACACAATAATAATCAAAGTATACACAAATACATTCGATCAACACAACACTAATCCAAGTATACACAAAGACATTGGGTCTTCACAAGACTCAATTAAACAAAATGATGAACATGACTAGATCTAAGGAAGGATGATCTTCATCAAGGTTTCATCTTTAATCACATCACAAGTGTGTAAGTGGTCTTCTCTTTGGACAAGTAAAGAAGAGGATCAAAAGGATAATCATAAGTAAACATACTTAACAAATTAAGTGATTATTTACTAATGATTGAAGAACATAAAAAGAAGATAAAAAGCTGAAAGATTTTGTCCAAAAAGGTACATGGAAAATGAAAATATGATCCACTATCTATAGGAGACAAAGAATAACGGCTCTCTACATGCGGTCCAATAAATAGCTTGTGGTTCATTATTACTAAAGAACCGCATAGCTATATAAGGAACCACGGGTAGTAGACTCCGCTCCTTTTTGTATTTTAGTGGGAAAATGTTATATGAGGTAGTTTAAACCCTCAAAGGACATTCACATGGCATTTGAAATATGCCATTTTCATATTTTCATTTTCTATTTTAATAAAATATTTTCTTAAAAATAAAGTTTATTAAAATCTTTTGTCACATTTGTGTAAATGTGCATTTTGAGGTTAATCGCTTTCTATGATCATTAAACATGATTAAGATATATTTGTGTAAGACTTAAATGATTATTACCTTGATGATAGTGTTTGTTGAATAATTCGTCTTTCAGTTATCTTTGACGATAAATGTCTTTACAGTTATCGTGATCAAAACTAAGAAAGATTAGTTAACACTAATAATGTTTTTAGGCATTACTTGAATTAACTGTGGAGTCTATGGATCGTTCGACTCAATGGTTAAGAACCATTATATCTAGGATTATCAATGTTCATATGTATAAAACATAGCGGAATAGAACATTAACATGAACAAGATGTTAACAAGATGAATTCTCCCAAAGTGTGTTTGTATTAATGATTAACACAAACAACTCTAGGCATGTATACATTGAATCCCATGCCTAGAGATCAAAGCTTGTTGTAGGTTACATTGTGAATGAATAATGATTAAAACCTAAGACCCTTGGTTCCTTTTATAGTGTAAGGATTAGGGTTTACAAGAGATAAGACTAAATAAACATGTAAATCTTCTATTTAAATAAACTTATGCAGAATATCTTTGCATGTTTATCTAAATAGAAGCTTCCATAAGCTTCTTTGTCTACGTTTTGTCAATGCTTGAATTGCATGTAACAATGCTTAGATTGTACATGACAACTATTGAGCCAACAACGCTGGATTTGTTCTTGTCAACGCCTAAATTGCTCTTGACAACGCTTAGACAAAATCTTCATGTTTTCTTCATTTTTGAGTTTCTGCCACATCAACTTTTTGACCCAACAATCTTCCCCTAGTTGATAGTGTCAAAACTCTATGTGTATCTCTTGTAAGTTGTACATGATCTTCAAATTGCTTCCCCTCAAGTGTAGCATGTATTTCTTCCCCTTTTTGTCACATCAACAGGAAAGTAAACAATGTTGCAATCTTTGAAGATTCTCCAAATGTAGCTCTATGTAATGATCTTGAAGAACAATTAATATAATATTTTTGATGTAGAAGTAGAATAACCCAACCTTGTGTTCCATGTCTTGTACTATCTACGTGATAAAGAACTTATACCTTTAGCATTATAAGCAGACCTCGATCTCTTGTCAATATTCTCATCCTATGTGAGACACTGAGCATGATAATGTAACTCCTTCAAGTGTTATGACAAGCCTTCATCACCAACCATGTAAAGCACGAACAAGTTACCTTTAAAGTCGCAAGTGCATGACTTTAAGATATGATAGAACACAAACTCGCGAAAATCTTCTTCAATCATCAAACTTACCATAAGAATTCTTCCCCTTAAGCCGACACCTCTTCATGATGAATTTAATGGAATAACATCTTCATACCATATGTAAAAGTTTCGCAACGGATAACTCTTTCACAAGGTTATCCCGATTACATAGTTTAAATATCCATCAAATTCCATGAATAGTTGCTAACTCGCTTTAAGATCATTAATTCATTTTAAAAATATCCGAGCCATAAATATCAACATGATATTCTAAATTAAAACGAAGATTCCATGTACCTTCGTGTGTAAATACCACCTTTTTGTTTGCTCAAAACGTACCAATTTTCTCAAACAGCAGCTATTCCTTTTGTTGTCCAATATCCTTCACTGTCCAAGATATCAACACTTGTGTTGTCCAATATCTGACAACACTTGTCAGCGTTTGAAAATGTATATATCGGACAACAAGTGTCAGCGCTTCCCAACAGCGCTTAACTTATTCCTGTCAACGCCAACTTTGTACCTGTCAGCGCCTGGCCATCAGCATCTCATCCATGCCTTGTCAGCGTCACACCAACATCTATCAGCGTCACACCAACATCTATCAGTGTCTAAATAACTCCCATCAGCGGCTAATTGATCTAGGGTTTTATAAACCCTAAATCATTATTTCATGTGAAAATCCATAAACTGCAGTGAACTTCGACAGCGAATAACTTCTTCATAAATTCTCAGATCGAAGATCCCTTCAGTGAGATCCTAGACATACGTGTCAAGAACCTACAGATCAAATTTCACGACGATCCAACGGTTAACGAAGGAGAAATCGCGTTTTTACTATTACTGTTCACAGAAAACAGCATATGACCCCTGCTGACTTTGACGCTTAATAACTTTTTTTGGGGATAGATCTCGACAATCCCTCCGGTGGATATCTAGATATATGTGTGTAGAACACACACAAAAAATTTCGTGACGATCCAACGGTCCAATCAAAAGTTATGACCTTCTGAATACTGCTGCGCACACAAAAACGTCCAGAAAAACCCTAGACGGATTTTTCTTCTTTTCACCATACACGAACACCTTGTTGGTCCTAGCATCACGAGCCACGAGGCTCTGATACCAATTGTGGAAACCTTTATTCATGGATCGATTAAGCTTACTAGGATATGCATCTCATTCATATAATAAATATATGCGGAATTGAACGAAACACATAAACAAGGTGTTGTGGACAAGATGAAATTCTCCTAACGATTACTTGTATTAAAGATTAAAACAAATAATCACTAGGCGTGTATACATTGAATTCCACGCCTAGTACACACGAATTGCTTGTAGGTTACATTGTGAATGAATAATGATTAAAACCTAAGACCCTTGGTTCCTTTTATAGTGTAAGGATTAGGGTTTACAAGAGATAAGACTAAATAAACATGTAAATCTTCTATTTAAATAAACTTATGCAGAATATCTTTGCATGTTTATCTAAATAGAAGCTTCCATAAGCTTCTTTGTCTACGTTTTGTCAATGCTTGAATTGCATGTAACAATGCTTAGATTGTACATGACAACTCTTGAGCCAACAACGCTGGATTTGTTCTTGTCAACGCCTAAATTGCTCTTGACAACGCTTAGACAAAATCTTCATGTTTTCTTCGTTTTTGAGTTTCTGCCACATCAACTTTTTGACCCAACATTAACAATCTCCTCCTTTTTTATTACAACAAACTATAAAATCATTTATGTAAAGACAAATGATTTCGAATTATTAATGAGTTTATCACTAGCATTTCTCCTCTTTTGTCGAAGCAAAAAGGTTAGCAGAAGTCTTTGAAGGTGAAAAAAGAATCGACTTTGCTAGTAGCTCCCCCTTGGTGCTTACTCCCCTAGCTTGGGGCACCAAGTGATCGATCTATAGTGACAAGCTACATACAAAGGTTAGTAGAAACAAAAGAAACCACCAATGTATATACTATAGTCACTACCTACTAAATAACTTTAAGGGAAGAAGAAAAGAAATATTAATTAGAAGTAATTATTTGCTAAGTATGTCCAAAGAGAGTATTTTGACAAGATCAATTCATAATTGATGGAATATATGTAGAAAAGAAACATCCATACCAATTGTAATGATAATATGTCAATGAGTTAAAAACTTGAAATTGTTGGAATCATCTAAAAACAATTGTAAATTTTAACCATAGTTAACTCTCAACAATATATGTGATAACGAATTAGCAAAACAAAAAATAACACACATATCAATCATATTACACAAATATGAAAGAGCATACAAGAATAATATTCATACACAAAATATGAATATTAAAACAACTAATGAAAATAAACAACATAAGCGTAAACTATTCTAGTAAAGATAGTCCTCCAAGATTGCTTAGGTTTTTATTTGACTCAAACAATTAGAACACAAAGTGTGCTTTAATTAAATAAGAGGACGAGGCATCATTCGAACATTTGCTCATGGGAACAATTATGTTGAGAGGAGGTCGAGTGAGAAGAAATTCAAGAAAATTTAACTTGTCATAAACATGAGAAAGTTTAATTTGTTGAAATCGACAACACGCACACGAGCTTCTATGATGTAAAACAAAGTCATTTGATGGGGGAGGACCATCAAAATAAGAAGGTGGTGGTGGAGAAGGAGATAGAGCATAAGGGAGGTTTTCACAATACCTAGAGAGGTTAAGGAAAGAAGAAAGGTCATTGAGATGAGGTATGTTGCAAGGTTTAGGTGGTGGTGTAAGAGCTTATCTTTCTCCGGTAATTGGATTAATTGAGAAAGTATCATTCTAATACTAAATAGGAGATAAATAAGAAGTCTTGAAAGGTTTGGGAGAAGAGGAATCATGATGATCCTTGTTCTTCTTGATCCAAACGGGTCGAACCGAGATTTTTGGTTTCTTAGAAAGCTTAGAAGAAAAAGCTTTAGGTTTAGAAGTTTGTGACAAAGATATATCAAGGATAATATTATAAGAAGACATTGTGAGGATTGAGAAAGAGAACTCCCAAAATGAGAAAATTTAAAGAAAGTAGACAAGGAAAAGAGTAGAAAGAAAGCCAGAATGTTTCAAGGAATGTTTGACCAAAATAGGCAAACCAAGAATCTTGAAATAGACTAAGGTCAAAGAAGAAAGACCAAAAACTAGCCAAAAGTTCGCTTTATGTCCGTGGTTAAATATATATATTGAGCCGCACAACATTTATTGAGCCGCCCATAGTGGACACAAAAATCTGATTTTAGAAAGTTTTGAGAAAAGACTAGACTTTTTAAAATTAAGCAAATCTTGGATTTTTACCTCTAATAACATTAGATTAGGTTGTGGTTGCAAAAAGAGCAACATACTCACAAAGAGTATCTTGACAAAGGATGACAAAATATTTAGATAACATTTTGATCCAATTTTAGTCAAGTAGTAGAGGTTATAATAAGTTGATTAATGTGAGAACACAAAGGTTACAACAAATGATGACGTATAGTCCCTAGTCGGGATGGATAGTCCGACTCACGGGTACTATCCGCATCCATCAGGAATGGATTGGATACTTGTGCGGTGTGCGCACATAGCCCATAAAGCCCAGTAATTCGCTGTCGCACAAGAGGATGATTACTTAGCCAAGTCCTCGTCGTAGCACGACAGGATCAGACAGAATATAACTTATATTATAGTTATATTCGCCTATGGAAAGGGATATACACTTGCCTTAGTTGGATAATGGAGATCAAGTTATTTCGAGTCATTCTCTGTAACACCCCCAAATTTATACAACTCAGTACAGCGGAAGACTCGTTGGTGTTACGGGATAGCACATTACTCACATCATAGACAACGCATAAAAATCGCGTCGTTTAATAATAAATCATTTCCATTCATAAACATCAAAGTTACATCGGTCCCAAGTCATTATATTTCATACAAAGTTTTACAAAGTATTTGAATGGAAAATATAGTTTAGGTGCGGGCCATGAATTCTTGTCGTCTTCCCGAGAATTACCTTCAAGTACCTGAGATAAAACATGTTAAAAGAAAAGGTCAGCGATAACGCCGAGTGAATTCATAGAGTTTAATAAAATCCATCAGTATAATATCAGTATAAAATTATTACTGAAAATCATTTTGTACAAATCATTTTTAATAGGCCATAAAATAGCCAAAGTCATTTTATACAAATCCTTATCGATAATCATAATATAGGCATTAGCCTTAAAAATCATTATACGAATCATTGTCGTTAAAAGCACCATACAATACGTTTTGCAACGTTGTATAGATTAAATAAAACCGTTATATGAATATGGTTATAAAAAGCCTTAAAAATCATTATACGAGCCAATGTCGTAAAAACGTCATACAATACGTTTTGCGACGTTGTATGAAAATAAAAACCGTTATATGAGTATGGTTATGAAAACCAAAACACAAACATAATATCAATAGTATGACCCTGTATTGCTAGTCAGGCAATACATCGTAATTCGGAGCGTCTAGTAGTATTTCGTTAAGTTTTTTGATTATTATAAGCCGCATGACATTGTTACCTTACTAAACCAACAACGGGTAGCTAACCCGATACCAATTTTGCCCATCTAAAGTAGCGTGTCGTCACAAAGGTCACGCTATGGAAATCTTCTCATACATAAATTCGCTTACCAATCAATGTGGCACGACGGGGATCAACCGTCAAGGCGCGAACTGGGGTGATCGTCCCCAAATAGTACTATTAAATGCATAAGCGTCTACCAAATCCCTGTAGTTCACAATTCATGCTAATGGGACTTTTAGTGACATAACCTAACTTTAATAATCCATTTTATTTCATCTATCGGGTCCATTAATCATTTCTCGGGTCATACAATCGGGTCATTCAATCATTCGGGTCCAAAATCAATAAATAAACACTCGGGACAAATGGTGTCCTATTTTATAAAAACTAACATGTTATCTCCCTCGCGGGTTTGCAAATCATTTTATAAAACATTTAAAAGAGTGCGAGGCTATGAACTCACGTTGATGTGGGAAGGCGGGTTATCGGCAATTCGGACGTACGGCACGTGCTTCAATCACGGAAACCTAGACAAATAATACTCGTCTTAGACTCATGTCCAATGACTTTATAAAAATAACAATTATGTATACATATGATGATTATTTATATATGATGATCAAGTGGGTTTACATATTCTTATTTACTCATTTTTGTGTTATGTGTCGATAACTTTTATACTAGTTTTCTCGTTTTACCTATTTACGTTTTTTTAGGTCTAATAAACTTATTATAAGTTCTTTAACTTGTTTTAATCCATGTTATACTTATATTATCAGTATTTAAACTTTCCAAGTTGGGCCCAAATGGGTTAAGCCCAATAAGTTCTTTTTATAAGTGTTTAACTTATTTAGTCCAATTATTAGTCCAATACGTTTACTTAGCTCGTTAATGTCCGTATGTCCTATAGTTCGGGTTTTATCGGTTTTTACTTGTTATACATGTCTATATATCAGTATATGAGTTCATAAAATTTTACATTAGACGGGTCCAACCGTCTAAGTTTTATTTAGCAAAAACGTTAATTTTACGGTATTAGCCGAAAAAGTCGTAAAAATCATGTTTATAGTTTTATAACTTATAAAACATAACAAATTACCATTTTTATAAAATGTCTACTTATTTATCGTTGTACATATTTATATAAATAAAATCCAAGAGTTAGTGGGTTTTAACTTTACATTTTATACAATAAAATTTTGAGTGCTTATATAATAGTATTATTCTTTAATTTCCAAAATCTGATTTTTATCTTCACTTTCACCAAAAATGCCATATCTTGAGTTCTATATTGAGATAGAAGCTCAAATGTTTATCACATAAACTACATGATATGTGCTACATTTAACTCTTCTATAGCTACTGTTGAATCATCTTTTAAATATTTTCTAAAAATCGTCCAAAACAGTGAACTCAGATTTATACCTTAAACTTGTTTTGATCATATCTCACTCATTACAATGATTCCATTGCATGGCCAACTCTCACATGTGTAAAATACCCATAGATTACTGTAAATCCATTCTACTTCATCATTTTATCAGTTCATAACATGTTTCTTTACTGTTTTATACAGCCATGTAAATTAAGCAAGATTTTAGCCTTGTTCTTTATAGTTTTTCACCTTTTTAATCATGTTTATCAACACAAAATCCCCACATAACATTTTTAATCATCATTCATCATCATATAAATATACATAAATAAAGAAAATACAAGATTACATAATCAAAATAACAAGAGGATAGGAAGAACAATCTCTATACCACCATTAGTGATGAAAAGATGAGGTTTTTGATGAACAAGACTTGGTTTTGGGTAACCAATCTTATGAGATATCAATACAACTTCTAGGATCACCAATTATTTGTAGATTCCTCCAAAAATCATCCCTTGTTCTTCATGAAAACTCCTTGAGAAATCAGCCCCAAACTCCCTTGAAAACTCCTTTTTACATGTTAAGATCACCTCCAATCTTCATAACTTCAATGGGTTTTCATCATATGTAAATTATACATATGATTCCATGGTTAAATTTGATCAAATGAGGGTTGTTTTGGGTGAATATGGGACGAAATAGAGAGAGTGAGGGAGGAGAGTATGAGTGGTTTGCATGAGATGGGATGGAGAAATGGTTTTGCTAGTAGTTTTGACAAGTTAGTGGCTTCAAAAAGAAGCTAAGCTACAAGTGTAACTTAAGCTAGTATAAAGATGCCACATCTTTGATGTGGTGTCCTAGCTTGGGCCTTCCCTTTGTAGTGGGGTGGGATAAATTAGTTTTGTCCCATCCCGCTAATTTACGGGTACTCCCCGATTCTAGTTTCCTCGATTTGCGTGCCCTCGGGTCGTTTTACGAAAAACGTTTTTATAAATTATGAATCAACGGCACAAAACGAATCTAATAAAAATTGTCTCATCAAAAACGGAGTTCAAAAACGTAAATACGTAATCCTAAGGTTTCATGGTTTAGTCGTAAAGGACGTTAAAATAAAATCGTAAGTCCTAATCTCTTCTCGTAAATTTGTGAGTTTATGAACCAACACAAATTTAGAATTCCAAAATAATATTCATGGACAAATTTATTTTCTGAAATGTCGGACTGTCACCAAAGACGGTGTATGTAAACGTAAGCATGTAACGTTGAATCCTCCGGTTTAGACGTAGTCGACGCTACTTCAAGATGTAAATCCAAATTTCTTCCCAAAAATAAGTGAGTTCATATTGTAACATTAAAATAATGTTTTCAAATAAATATTGAGAATAAAATATCAACCATAAATTGACGGATTGTCACAGCATTTACCCCTAAACAGGATCTTTGTCCTCAAAGATCATCTTACTACTCGCTTCTTATAGAGTTAAAGCCATGTGGGTATTTCCTCCACATTAGGTCTTTTCTCACAAGTGTAATCCATTATAATACGCGAGTTTCATCAAACATAACTACGGGAATAAGATCAGGCTAAATGTTGACTTACTTTCTCTATCCATGATGTTCACGGGTTTCTGATGAATGCAACTTTTCGCCGATCTAAGCTCTATTAAGAATAATCAGAATTTCACTTGATAGATATTCCATCAAGTTCGATATACGAATCATAATTCACGCAGTCTTTGAAGTCCTAGGGTAGATCCAGCTTATATGCCTTTCAAACCAATCTTTTATGTCATCTCAATGGTCCCATACAACGGGGACTTATATCCCATGATTTGTCAGATCATGAATTCATTTTTTTCCAAGGTTAAAAATTGTGGCATAACTTCGCTACCCATTTGGCACTTCAAGATCTACATTTCACATTCACATAACCTCTTGCCCACTATCGGCAGTCAATAATCAATTCCTAATTTCAGCAATCATTTCAGATCTCGCGGGTCGGGTATTTTGCAAGGATAGGTTCGCCATCATAGGAAACCTTAAACCTAAAAGACATGTCCAACTCACAATGGGTGTATGTCGGGTGTCTTTATCTCAACTCTTGCTTACAGATGCTCTAATATGGATCCTAACAAGATTAGGTCTCGATCCTAATACGATGATTATCAATGGTAATCCTTCCAAAGAAAAACAATTATACGGTCTATTACCAAAGGTCAATCATTCAAACATAAAACAGCACTTATATTACCTTGTATCGTTACTTTACCTCGTCCCTTCGATTTGGGGTGGTACATAGTACTCTCATCAAGGTTCGTTCTCAATGATTTCTGAGCAAATCTCTAGAAATTCGATGCGAAGCGAGGATCTTGATAAAGATGTTTGATACAGGCACACTATGTTTACATAACTCTTTTGCATTTATCATTAACGGGAATGATATTAGCAGATTTGGTCAGTCTGTCGACGATGACCCAAATCGAATCAAATTCAGATGATGACCTTTGCAATAGCTAAACGTTTACTAATGTATGAGGCGATGTCTGCCTTCATAATTTGTCATTAGTACAACTTCTTCAAACAAAGATACTTTTAGTCATAAATGACCTAAATAGAATACTTATACTTACAAATTTCAACATAAATATATCTCGCAATCTCCATATTTAGACAATCATAAGTGGTCTTTTAAAATATTTAACGCTATCGGCTTCTAAATTTTTAATGGTTCATATTAGTCGTGAACCCCTTTTTATTATCTATATTATCCTTTTTTACAATAATTGTCTATTTTTATATTGTTCGGCAATTTATTTTCCACATTCATTATTAAGAAATACATCCTAATTGGTTCTTTATTCTTTTTACATAATGCGTCGGTATCTATATTCACTTCTCATGATGATTTAATTATCATGTCCACAATTCATTCAGATATTCTTTCTATATTATGTGTCAGTAATTACGTTCACTTTTCTTCATATTTTCTAAGTTTCAGTTTCGTCTCATCTATCATTTTTTTTATCAGTTTTTCTCAATCCGGCGTTTAAAGCGTCGATAATTATTACAATTAATTAAATAATAATTATTATAAGTAATTAAATATTAAGTATTCAATTTTTATGAAATGTAAACGTAAAGATTTTAAATTTCTTAGTTCGACCAATTATATAAAATGTTCAAAAATAAATTTGAATTTAATTAACAAGATTTTTGGTTGATTTATCGAAAATAATTAATAAGATTCTGAAATGTTTGAAAAATCTTTGGTTATATTTTGGTCAAAATTTTCTTAGTTAAAAGGCAAAAATTATCGTTTCAAATTTCAAGTTATGGTTTAAATGGTTTCCTCAATCCTTCTTAGATTGTCTTAAAGTATACACAAACATTTACCCCTAAACAGAAGTTTAGTTAAATGGTTTGTGTATAAGGGAATAATCCCTTTAAAATCCTTTGTTAAAACATCTGTCAAAACATATTTTCATTTCGTTTTGGTAAAATCCAAAGTCTTAAAAGGGCTCTTAATTTTTGAAGAGTCAATTTATATTCCATTATCTATTAATCACATGGTTAAATCATGTAAAGGTTCAAGTCTTTAATCACGTGTTAATTATTCAAGGTTCAGGTTTTCACTGTTCGGCCAATTCAGGGCAATCTATAAATAATTATTAACTCTTTCTTATTCTTATAAACAAACAAATGGTACTTAATGATCACAAGCATGACTTTATCAAATTACAGCCTACACACGTGATTCACCAAATTTATGAATACTACATGTGCATTGTCAATCCAAACGACATCACGTGAAACTCATAACGTTCATTACAAGTACCGGATGTAGTACTTGGAATAGATAATCTTCTTCGTGGATTCGAAGTTGATGATAACCATGCTGAGGATCAAAAACCTTGTAAATGATCGAACAAATCTTCCATTTCGAGTTATGGATATCGCTTTCGATTGTCAATTTACTCAGTTCACAGTAATCTATAAATATAAGGAATGATAACACCATAGCTCTTCAGGATGACAGGCATGGTATATTAAAATCTTTTTCCGAGAACTCTCTCAGTTGTACGGTAATTCCTTAAATTCAGATGGTGCTGACGTACAGTGCACAAGCCACAAGTGCAGCACCGGGAATATAATCAAATACTAAATTCTACTTGCCTTAATGGCGAAAGTCTAGGTAATTCATCAACAAATACTTCCTAAAGTTCAGATAACATAAACATCTTTTAATAAATACATATTAGGTTCCTTCTAGATTATAATATCTATAACTAGTTCACAACCATTCACGGTATAATTTTAAGTCTAAAAGTAGGATATGGTCATCCATCAAGAATTATTTAGATCACTTTTGATAATCAACATCTTATCATTTAGGGGCATTCTACTCGAGTCCCCATCAATTAAGACAATGTCGTCATGTCATAATCAATCAATCCATTCTACTGGCACTATCAACTTTCTATTTTTATTGCCGTCGATAAGATGTGAACTTCTCAAAAGACTAATAATAATTCATAATCCTTCACAAATTCAGGGATATTAGGATACACAACTACTATTAAAAGAGTAAGGTCAACGCATAATCCTCGGATCGTTACCCAGGTCATTCAATTGAAATCAAATCAAAAGAAATGATAAGAACGTCGATACATCCAGTAGGGTATCAACACTCGGTAATTTGATATTTTTCCTAAGAATCTTACTACAGGAGAATTAGACAAGTAAGAATTGTCAATTGTCAAATAAGACAATTTCCACAGATGAGTAAATTCGACTCAGAAGAATAGATTCTACAGGCACATATGTAGGTGTCCCTAACATTATGTCCTCATTTTTCACTTCTTGCAGATCTCATAAATTTTAATCTTTCACAATCTTCAAAGAAAATTTAGTGTTTATTAATCAGTTTTATGGTGACTACTAATCAGCCTTGCATGGTCCATTCCAAATTATATGTAGGCGCGCAACTATATACAATTTCAAGATCAACGATGCAATACTCAGTTCGTCAAAATGTTATCATCATGTTTATAATAAAAACATTTTCATGCTTAATTCTTAAATAAGGATCAAGGATAAATTTACAAAGATTTTATTTGTTATGGAAATAATTAAGTTTCCAAAGCTTTTCATAAACAACTTCATTTTGATATCAATCACTTATAATTCTCACTTTGAATAATCCTTATTGTGATGAAAATTCAATTTTTCTCAAGGAATACTGTTTTAACTTATAAAAACAATGAGTGATCTGCCAAAGAGTGATGAAGAGTTGTTCATCAAGAATTAACTACGATATGATAGGAAATGAGCTTAGCCAAATAATCATGAGGTTCATGACTTCGATGGCACTCAGGAATACAAAGAGAATAATCCACAACGTAACTCAATTCGAGATGAGTACTCGTTCAATGGTTGCATCACTAATGCGAGCATTAGGAAGAAGCAAGAAAAGATAGATAACATCGATACATGTAGAATTTAGCAATCAAAGGTAGTCTTTTTCATTAATCACAAACAAGTCAAAATTGTACCGTAACACATTACGTGTCACTATGTCATACAATTCTCAGAACTCATCCTACCAACTGATATCTCAGTTAAGTTAGGGATTTTTAAAAGATACCACAATGAATACTAATCTACAAGACTCATTAGGTGTTCCACATGTCCCAGAGGATCCATCGGTCTCAATTCAGAAGAAGATTTCTTCAATTTATTTCTTGGACACTAGGCATCCTCGTCAGTGGACAGTGGCCTAGGAACAGCCCTTAACACAAACTAACAATCAGTTAAAACTTTATAATTCAATCACAGGACTTAACGACTTCCTCTTATCAATCTCATATTTCATACGGGTTAAATTTTACTTTATTCAAGTTTCAACTAATTTTATACTTAATTCGATATCCTACCTCATATTCCAATACTTTCAATCTTATTCTTCGGCCTTGTAAAGGCAATAAAAGCTCAATATTATCAACACTTAATTTCCAATCCTATTAGCTCTTACAACCACAATTATCAAATGAGTCATTAATATGAAATGACTTGATCATTCAACTAGACTTCTCGGAAAGGTATTAGTGGCATGAGGCTTTTGGGTAATGGTTCCAATAACAGCCTCAAGTGCAACATTCACCATTTCGATTTCAAATCTAAGAATTGGATGACAACGAATCAGATGACATCTTTCCAGGTGATAACGTTTTGTCAAACTCCACTCTATAAGGAAAGATCGTCATGACATCGATATCAGTTTTAATCTCGCCAATTCTTTTTCAATTTCACAATCAACTAATATCTATATTTCTACGAATATCAACCATTTGTTGGGATCATAAATATCCACAACTTGGTTTAGATCTAGGATAGCTAGAATTCCTACGAGAATAGCTTCGATTGATTTGTTAGGGGAGTTAGGGTTACTTGTGACAATCTACGTCGTATAAATACCTCGTATAAATATAGAAATAATCATCAAACAATCATGTAATAAAATTACATCATATATATATAATCCAAGTTATATATATAAAAAATAACACTTCTCAGTCTGGCCTTGTCGGTAACTCGGGAATTCTTCGGCACCGTTATAGTCAAAAGATTTTTAGACATTTTTAGAAAAATGTTTATAGTTAAAAGATTTTGAAAAGTTTTATTCAAAACCTTAGTTTTAAAAATCTTTCGTTCTCTATAACGAGAGCTCTGGTACCAAACTGTAACACCCCCAAATTTATACAACTCAGTACAACGGAAGACTCGTTGGTGTTACGGGATAGCACATTACTCACATCATAGACAACGCATAAAAATCGCGTCGTTTAATAATAAATCATTTCCATTCATAAACATCAAAGTTACATCGGTCCCAAGTCATTATATTTCATACAAAGTTTTACAAAGTATTTGAATGGAAAATATAGTTTAGGGGCGGGCCATGAATTCTTGTCGTCTTCCCGAGAATTACCTTCAAGTACCTGAGATAAAACATGTTAAAAGAAAGGGTCAGCGATAACGCCGAGTGAATTCATAGAGTTTAATAAAATCCATCAGTATAATATCAGTATAAAATTATTACTGAAAATCATTTTGTACAAATCATTTTTAATAGGCCATAAAATAGCCAAAGTCATTTTATACAAATCCTTATCGATAATCATAATATAGGCATTAGCCTTAAAAATCATTATACGAATCATTGTCGTTAAAAGCACCATACAATACGTTTTGCAACGTTGTATATATTAAATAAAACCGTTATATGAATATGGTTATAAAAAGCCTTAAAAATCATTATACGAGCCAATGTCGTAAAAACGTCATACAATACGTTTTGCGACGTTGTATGAAAATAAAAACCGTTATATGAGTATGGTTATGAAAACCAAAACACAAACATAATATCAATAGTATGACCCTGTATTGCTAGTCAGGCAATACATCGTAATTCGGAGCGTCTAGTAGTATTTCGTTAAGTTTTGGGATTATTATAAGCCGCATGACATTGTTACCTTACTAAACCAACAACGGGTAGCTAACCCGATACCAATTTTGCCCATCTAAAGTAGCGTGTCGTCACAAAGGTCACACAATGGAAATCTTCTCATACATAAATTCGCTTACCAATCAATGTGGCACGACGGGGATCAACCGTCAAGGCGCGAACTGGGGTGATCGTCCCCAAATAGTACTATTAAATGCATAAGCGTCTACCAAATCCCGGTAGTTCACAATTCATGCTAATGGGACTTTTAGTGACATAACCTAACTTTAATAATCCATTTTATTTCATCTATCGGGTCCATTAATCATTTCTCGGGTCATACAATCGGGTCATTCAATCATTCGGGTCCAAAATCAATAAATAAACACTCGGGACAAATGGTGTCCTATTTTATAAAAACTAACATGTTATCTCCCTCGCGGGTTTGCAAATCATTTTATAAAACATTTAAAAGAGTGCGAGGCTATGAACTCACGTTGATGTGGGAATGCGGGTTATCGGCAATTCGGACGTACGACACGTGCTTCAATCACGGAAACCTAGACAAATAATACTCGTCTTAGACTCATGTCCAATGACTTTATAAAAATAACAATTATGTATACATATGATGATTATTTATATATGATAATCAAGTGGGTTTACATATTCTTATTTACTCATTTTTGTGTTATGTGTCGATAACTTTTATACTAGTTTTCTCGTTTTACCTATTTACGTTTTTTTTTAGGTCTAATAAACTTATTATAAGTTCTTTAACTTGTTTTAATCCATGTTATACTTATATTATCAGTATTTAAACTTTCCAAGTTGGGCCCAAATGGGTTAAGCCCAATAAGTTCTTTTTATAAGTGTTTAACTTATTTAGTCCAATTATTAGTCCAATACGTTTACTTAGCTCGTTAATGTCCGTATGTCCTATAGTTCGGGTTTTATCGGTTTTTACTTGTTATACATGTCTATATATCAGTATATGAGCTCATAAAAGTTTACATTAGACGGGTCCAACCGTCTAAGTTTTATTTAGCAAAAACGTTAATTTTACGGTATTAGCCGAAAAAGTCGTAAAAATCATGTTTATAGTTTTATAACTTATAAAACATAACAAATTACCATTTTTATAAAATGTCTACTTATTTATCATTGTACATATTTATATAAATAAAATCCAAGAGTTAGTGGGTTTTAACTTTACATTTTATACAATAAAATTTTGAGTGCTTATATAATAGTATTATTCTTTAATTTCCAAAATCTGATTTTTATCTTCACTTTCACCAAAAATGCCATATCTTGAGTTCTATATTGAGATAGAAGCTCAAATTTTTATCACATAAACTACATGATATGTTCTACATTTAACTCTTCTATAGCTACTGTTGAATCATCTTTAAATATTTTCTAAAAATCGTCCAAAACAGTGAACTCAGATTTATACCTTAAACTTGTTTTGATCATATCTCACTCATTACAATGATTCCATTGCATGGCCAACTCTCACATGTGTAAAATACCCATAGCTTACTGTAAATCCATTCTACTTCATCATTTTATCAGTTCATAACATGTTTCTTTACTGTTTTATACAGCCATGTAAATTAAGCAAGATTTTAGCCTTGTTCTTTATAGTTTTTCACCTTTTTAATCATGTTTATCAACACAAAATCCCCACATAACATTTTTAATCATCATTCATCATCATATAAATATACATAAATAAAGAAAATACAAGATTACATAATCAAAATAACAAGAGGATAGGAAGAACAATCTCTATACCACCATTAGTGATGAAAAGATGAGGTTTTTGATGAACAAGACTTGGTTTTGGGTAACCAATCTTATGAGATATCGATACAACTTCTAGGATCACCAATTATTTGTAGATTCCTCCAAAAATCATCCCTTGTTCTTCATGAAAACTCCTTGAGAAATCAGCCCCAAACTCCCTTGAAAACTCCTTTTTACATGTTAAGATCACCTCCAATCTTCATAACTTCAATGGGTTTTCATCATATGTAAATTATACATATGATTCCATGGTTAAATTTGATCAAATGAGGGTTGTTTTGGGTGAATATGGGACGGAATAGAGAGAGTGAGGGAGGAGAGTATGAGTGGTTTGCATGAGATGGGATGGAGAAATGGTTTTGCTAGTAGTTTTGACAATTTAGTGGCTTCAAAAGGAAGCTAAGCTACAAGTGTAACTTAATCTAGTATAAAGATGCCACATCTTTGATGTGGTGTCCTAGCTTGGGCCTTCCCTTTGTAGTGGGGTGGGATAAATTAGTTTTGTCCCATCCCGCTAATTTACGGGTACTCCCCGATTCTAGTTTCCACGATTTGCGTGCCCTCGGGTCGTTTTACGAAAAACGTTTTTATAAATTATGAATCAACGGCACAAAACGAATCTAATAAAAATTGTCTCATCAAAAACGGAGTTCAAAAACGTAAATACGTAATCCTAAGGTTTCATGGTTTAGTCGTAAAGGACGTTAAAATAAAATCGTAAGTCCTAATCTCTTCTCGTAAATTTGTTAGTTTATGAACCAACACAAATTTAGAATTCCAAAATAATATTCATGGACAAATTTATTTTCTGAAATGTCGGACTGTCACCAAAGACGGTGTATGTAAACGTAAGCATGTAACGTTGAATCCTCCGGTTTAGACGTAGTCGACGCTACTTCAAGATGTAAATCCAAATTTCTTCCCAAAAATAAGTGAGTTCATATTGTAACATTAAAATAATGTTTTCGAATAAATATTGAGAATAAAATATCAACCATAAATTGACGGATTGTCACATTATCTCTTCCTTAGGACGCAAGAACAGGGAGCCCAGCCTGGACTCTCTTGAGTATAAAAGGAACCCCTTCGGTTCCACAAAGGTACGATACACACAATACCTTAAACACTAATATACTCAAACCAATTACTTACTCTCATGCTGGAGTCTAATCGTGGGTCATAAACCCACGATAAGCCTAACGGTGTCTGTTTAGTACGCAAGGTCCTAAAGCAAGTTTCACTTGGTGTGAGAGCCGGAGTCCACAAGACCCCAAATTAGGCCTAATTTAGGTCAAGCTAGGTCTATCCCAACTTTTGCATCAATAAGTTGGCACCATCCATGGGACCCACTCTAAGCTCTAACTAATGACGAAAAGCGGTAAGAATGAAGGCCGTCAAGGATCCTCGACGGTAGATGGCCGTATCACATCAGTAAATGTTACCCCTCGATCTTCCAGTGAGGCAAACACTCGGGACGTGAACAATCCTCCAATTATAAGAACAGGAGGACTGTTCTCAACTCCCCTACTCGCCGCGGGGGAAAAATGCATTGAACGAGAGTCAACTTAGCCTCCCCCCAATAAGAAAAAAAGAAAGACGCCGCAAGAGGAGAGAAGGGAATTCGTTGCTACAGAGGCACGCATGATGGAGGAGTATGTAGCTCATAAACTACAAGCACTCATCCCTTTGGTTGCTAAACATTAAAAGATGGTAGATGAAGCAAAGCGCGCGAAGCATGCCTCATCCTCAAAAGGCAATCTGTCAGGATCAAGTGATAATCCGCCAGAAAAACATGTACGTGCAAGTTTATCCTTGGAGGACCAAATATTCTCACAACCTTGGAGGAGACCTAGGAAAAACGCTTTTACGAGGCGCATACAGCATTATGGAGATACCAGAAAGCATCGCATGCCATCAAACGTGAAAACTTATGATGACACGACAGATCCCAAAGACCACTTAAAAGTCTTCAAATCCCAGGCAGGTATCAAACAATGGCCAGAACTCGTATGGTGTAATATGTTTAACTCTTCACTTGTAGGTAATGCGCGGACATGGTTTGATAAGCTTCCGCTACGAACAATCAACGGGTACGAAGTGTTGCAAAAAGCGTTCAAAAGATATTATGTGCAACAAAAAAGACATGCTATGAGTTCTTTGTCGCTCGCCAGGGTAAAGCAGAACCAGGGCAAATACTTGGAACACTTTCGGGAGCGTCTCAAGAGCGAGTGTCTTCAAATAAAAGACTTCCCAAAAATTTTGAAAGTATCCTGCTTCATGGCGGGCATAAGAAACAGTGATCTAATAAAGAAGCTTAATGAAAGAACGCCCGAAACCTTCGATGAATTACTAAGGCGGGTAAGGTCTTTCATAAAAGGAGAATCGGCTTCTTCAGAAATAATACGAAGCACTTATGACTACAGATCTATCCGCATACCCAATAAAGGACCCAACAAGCAAGGCAGATCTCTAGGACTTGATTACCTAGGAAGGAGAAGAGATGGGCGATCTTATAACTCATGGTTTACCCCCCTTAAGTTAACCCCAAGAGAAATCCTCGTATCAGAAGGTGCGAGTTTCACAAGGCCAACACCAATGACCACCCCGGTCGAAAAACGCGCCCGTAATAGATACTGTGAATACCACAATGAGCGGGGGCATGCTACGAACGAATGTATTCAGCTACAAAAATATATCGAGAATAGGGTAAAGAAAGGTGAGCTAAATCACCTTGTCAAGAAAACCACGAAGAATGATAGACAAAAGGTCGCTAGCGCAAATATATACATGGTGGAATCGTGGAAACGAAGGAAAAGATAGAAGGTGAGCCAAAAATTCTCAAAGGGAAAAGACATTTCCTTCCCCCCACTCAATGCAAGGAACATCGCAGACGGCCCGCTAGTTATAGAAATAAGCATTGGTCAGCATAACATACATTACATGTATGTGGATGAAGGTTCATCAGCAGAAATAATGTGCGAGCACTGCTTTCTAAAGCTTAGCACAAAAATAAAGAGCCAAATGATGCCTGCGACTTCCCCGCTCATTGGATTTAGCGGAGAAGCGGTATGGCCCTTAGGCCAACTGAAGTTAACAGTAAGAGTGGTAAATGATGAGCATTCGACGGAAGTCCCAATGAATTTTTTGATCATACGGTCGCCATCACAATATAACGGGATCATAGGGCGACCAGCTGTACTAGCAATGCGAGCGGTACCTTCTACGGCTCACGGTATGATGAAATTCCCAGTTGATGGAGGGGTCGTACCGATATTCAACACGGCAGTAACACCCCCAGAATGCAACGCGATCACAGAACCGCCTAGGATCACGATGGAACCAAAGGTGAACTCACCACCAAACTTAAAGGTAGTAGTGCATCCGCAGTACTCGGATCAGGAGATAACGATCGGAGGGACATTATCTGATAAAGGAAAGACAGACATGTGTCGCCTTTTGAATAATAATCTGGACGTCTTCACATGGGAACCCAAAGATATGACAGGGTGCCAAGGACGATAGCCGAACACAAGCTTCAAATCCGAGAAGGATACCCTCCGGTTAGGCAAAAGAAAAGAGAACAAGCCTCAAAGCGCAACAAAGTAATACTGGACGAGGTAAAAAGCTGGTGGACGCAGGAATCATGAGGGAAGTTTACAATCACGACTGGCTCGCTAACCCGGTAATGGTAAAGAAACATGATGGCAGCTGGCGCATGTGCGTTGATTTCACAAACCTCAATAAAGCTTGTCCCCAAGATTGCTACCCACTCCCAAAAATAGCTTGGAAGGTGGAATGGTTGTGCGGATACCCCTTCAAATGTTTCCTGGATGCATACAAGGGATACCATCAGATACAAATGGAACAAGAAGATGAGGAAAATACAACATTCCATACCAGCCAGAGCGTGTACTGTTATACAAAAATGCCGTTTGGACTAAAGAGCGCAGGGGCCACGTATGAACGACTGATTGATAAGTCATTTGAAGGACAAATAGGGCAAAATCTGGAAGTGTATGTCGATGACTTGGTAATAAAAAGCCATACGGAGAGAGAGCTTATTCGGGATATAGAGGAAACACTCTACTCTCAGAAGGATAAACATGAAGTTAAATCCAAAGAAGTGCACTTTTGGGGCGACAGAAGGCATGTTCCTAGGATACATGATTGACCCCAATGGAATTAAACCCTGTCTGGAAAAAAAAGACGTGGTCATTCAACTCCAAAGCCCAAAAACGAAAAAGGAAGTGAAGTCGCTAAATGGGAAGCTTGCAGGATTGAACAGGTTCCTGTCCAAATCAGGAGAGAAGTCGCTCCCCTTATTTAAGACGCTTAAAAAGTTCATTAATAACGGGGACTTCAATTGGACGAATGAAGCAGAAAAGGCCTTCGAGGAATTAAAAGCGCATTTAGCTTCGATCCCTATGTTAGTCGCGCCATGACCTAAAGAAAAGCTGATAATATATCTGTCCGCAACGCATGGAGCGATCAGCGTGGTGCTAATGACGGACAGGGAAAATGTGCAAACACCAGTGTAATTCATAAGTAGAGTGTTACAAAGCTCGGAGCTAAATTATACCCCAATGGAGAAATTAGTGCTCGCGCTAGTGTTTGCAGCAAAGAGGTTGCGAAGATATTACCCAATAGTGGTGATAACGGATCAACCCATAAAGCAGGTGATCTCAAAACCAGATGTCGCAGGCAGGTTCCAAAAGTAGAGTGTTCTACTAGGGGAACATAATATTACCTACAGACCGCGCAATGCCGTAAAGGGACAAGTTCTGGCGGATTTTATCATTGAAAAGCTAGAAGAAGGCGCTCATGGGCTAGGTGAAAAGGAAGAAGACCAAGCCCCTTGGGTATTTTTCACAGATGGGTCATCTTGCACTGATGGATCGGGCGCGGGACTCATACTCACCAATCTAGAAGGAATGAAGTTCACATACGCATTACGGTTTGAATTCACAGCCACAAAGTATGAGGAAGAGTATGAGGCGCTGATAGCAGGGCTAAGAATTGAAGCAAGAATGGGCGTGCACAATCTCGAAGCGAATGTAAATTCTCGACTGGTAGCAAACCATATACTTAGCGATTATGAAGCCAAAGAAGATAATATGGTGCAGTACTTACAAAAAGCCAAAGAACTGATCGAGGGGTTCAATAGGTTCCAAATACGCCAAGTACCCGGGGGGAGAACAAGAAAGAAGACGCACTTAGCAAGATAGCGTCCACCAGTTTTGCGCACTTGTCAAAACAAGTCCTGGTGTAAATCCTCAAGGACAAGTCAATCAAAGAGCAAGAGGTCGCGTCGGTCGTAGAGGAAGAAGGCCCTACATGGATGACACCGATTATGGATTATTTGATGAATGACTCGCTCCCGCGTGACGAAAATGAGTCACGGCGAGCGCAAAGACGTTCAAGGCAATTTGAAGTCAGAGATGGGGTCCTTTTCAAGCGATCATTTATCCAGCCATGGTGTGACAAATCTAACATTTTCAGGTAGTTAAATATTTTCTCGTATAATATTTTAAAACTTATTTTTATGTTGGTTGACGAACTCACAATTTACGGATTTAAATTTGGGCTTACGTGCATAATTTGGCGTCTTTTACGACTAAACCGGAAACCTTAGGATTACGTATTTACGTTTTTGAACTCCGTTTTTGATGAGACAATTTTTATTGGATTCGTTTTGTGACGGTGATTCATAATTTATAAAAACGTTTTTCGTAAAACGACCCGAGGGCACGCAAATCGAGAAAACTAGAATCGAGAAATACCCGTAAACTAGTGAGATGGGACAAAACACTTTGCCCCATCCCACTAGCTTACATGGGACGGCCAAAAATGACTCACCACCATAGGTGGCACAAGTCATAACTTGTTTATAACAAGTGTAAGCTTTAGCTTACACTTTAGGCTAAGCCTTCCACCACTTAACAAAACCATCAAATGGTTTTCACTTAACCATTTCACACATGCAATTTACTCTCAAAACTCTCTCAACTTTCATCTATGTGCCGTCCCATATCAAGCCACAAACACCATTTTTGATCTCTTCCAACTACAAACCACATGTTTACTAGTCCTATTAAGGTGTTTCCTTGAAACCTTGATCATTTGGTGGCCATATAACCAACTTTGGAGGTGATTTGCTTGTGTCCTAGGGCTGATTTTCCAACATATGATCTTGCTATTTGATGGTCTTGGAGATACTTGTTGTGTTCATCAAGTTCTTGCCTTCCTAAAACAAGAAATCCACTTGGATTGGTAAAGAAGATCATCCTCTACATTTTTCTCTTATTATTTTGTAAAGAACAAATGTATTTTCTTTCATTTTGTATATGTATATGATGTATATATGATGATAAAAATGTTGTGTGGGGATCAAGTGTTGATAAACATGCTTAAAAATGATGATAACCATAAGAAATGAAGCTAAAATCATGTCTAAATAGTTGGCTGTATAAAAACAGTAGATAACTAAATGAAGAACTGATAAAAATGCATGGTTTGATCTATTTACAGTAAAGTATATGATGTTATACACATGTGAGAGTTGGCCATGCAATGGAATCAAAATAATGAGTGAGAAATGATCAAAACAAGTTAGGTGGTACAATCTGAATAAGCAGTTTTGTAGGGACTGTTAAGGCAACTTAAACTCAAAATGGGCAGTAGCTATAACTAAGTTATATTTAGCACATATCATGAAGAAGTTGTCATTTAAAAATGAGCTTCTAAGTCATTGTAGAACTCTAGATATGATAAAAATGGTGAATGTGAAGTTAAAAATCAGATTTTGGAAATAATGTTTATTATTATTATATAAGCACTCACTTTATAATTTATAAAATGTAAAGTATAAACCCACTAACTTGTAAAACTTATTTATATAAATGTATAAAAGGTTAATTAAATGGGTAAAATATATAAATGGTGGTAAAAGTAATACTTATAAGTAATAAAAACTATAAACTAGATTTTTACGACTTTTTCGGCTATCGCCGTGAAATTAACGTTTTTCATCAAATAAAACTTAGACGACCAAACCCGTCTAATGTAAAGTTTATAAAAGTTATATACTGATGTATAAGTAACTAAGGCAAGTAAAAACCGATAAAACCCGAACTATAAGAATTTCGGACAATTACGAGCTAACTAAACCTAATAGACTAATAATTGGACTTAATAAGAAAAATACTTGTAAAAAGAATTATTTGGGCTTAACCCAATAGGGCCCAACATGAAAAGTATATATACTGATCATATAAGTATATAATGGGTAAAAACAAGTAAAAGAACTTATAAAAGACTTAATGAACTTAAAATAGGTAAAATCGGTAAAACTAGTGAACTAGTAAGACGATACTAAAACGTAAACGCTAAAATGAGTAAATGAGGATTTATAAACCCACTTGATCATCATCATATGTACAATAATCATATATATGTATATTGTTATTTTGATAAAAGTCATTGGACCGAGTCTAAGACCGATTATTATTTATATAGGTTTCCGTGACCGAAGCACGCCCGTAGCCGATAATCCGCCTTTCATTAACAACGTGAGTTCATAGCCTCGCACTCTTTTTAAATGTTTTATAAAATGATTTGTAAACCCGCGAGGGAGATAACATGCTATATTTTTATAAAAATAGAACACAAGTAGTCCCGATTGTATGCTTAATGAGATGGACCCGAATGATGCTATGACCCTTTATTCGAGACTAAAAGGATTATTAGTAGTTAGGTTATGTCACTTAAAGTCCCATTAGCATGAATTGTGAACTACCGGGATTTGGTAGACGCTTATGCATTTGATAGTACTATTTGGGGACGATCACCCCAGTTCGCGCCTTGACGGTTGATCCTCGTCGTACCACATTGATTGGTAAGCGAATTTATGTATGAGAAGATTCCATAGCGTGATTTTTGTGACGACACGCTAACTTAGATGGGCAAATTGTTTGTCGGGTTCGCGGCCCGCTGTTTTCACAGTAAGGTAACAATGTCATGCGGCTAATAATAATCCTATACAATATACAACGTATGCTATAAGACATAAATAATAAACGATATGATACGACGCTATTAACGATGAATATATATTACCTATCATGGTAATATAGAGACTACGGTCTCATGGACGGTTTCAGATGTATGCTTGAGTTATATATTGCCTGACTAGCAATATGTGGACTTACTTCCGATATTATACTTGTGTTCTGATTTTAAATGATTGTAAATGATTGTTTTATGTAACGGTTTTCATTAAACTCTATGAATTCACTCGGCATTCGCTGATATGATTTTTGCATGTTTTCTATCTCAGGTGCTTGAAGGTAATCCGTATGGAGATCGACTCTGATGGCCCACACTTAATATTAAAAATGTTCATTCGATCTGTGTTTTGTAAACTTAATGACCTGTATAACTTGGGACCTGTTGTACACTTTTAAACCTTTTTATCGAATGAATGTTTGTTAAACCTTGTACAACCATTTTTATGTGTTGTCTATGATTGGAGTTATTGTGCTATCCCGTAACACTCTGAAAGACCCTTCCGCTGTACCGATACGAAAAATGAGAGTGTTACAGTTTGGTATCAGAGCTCTCGTTGTAGAGAACAAAAGATTTTTAAAACCAAGGTTTTGAACAAAACTTTTCAAAATCTTTTGACAATGAACATTTGAGAAAATATTTGAAAAATCTTTTGACTATAACGGTGCCAGAGATCTCCGACGTTACCAACAAGCCCTATTGAGAAGATATATATTTTGATATATATAATTTAATTTATATATATGTATATATCGTGATTTCATTATGTAATTGTTTAACTAGTATGTTATCCTAATACGAGATAAATATATATAAATGCAGATTGTCATGGCTGACCCTAATATTCCTGTAGAAAACCATGCTATTCCCGAACCTAATATAGAAGATGATCCTTATTTAGACTTAGTAGACTTTGATATTGATGACGAGGAGGAACCATTTGAGGATCCCGAGCCCGAGTTAGGACAAGGAGATCAGATTGCCCCTCAGGTTGACTTAGTAGAGAATGAGATTGAGAATGTGGGTAATGAGGACGTAGATATTGAGAATGCTGATATTGAGAATGGGGATGAGATTGGGTTAGATGAGTTAGATGATGAGATTGACGACGAGGATGTCGAGGAGGATGTAGGTATAGATGTTGAGATTGATGGCGATGAGGAAGCTGAGCTTATATATCCGTATGATGTTCCAGAGGGCGAGCCTTTGCCCCCACCAGTTTGTTTGTCTGATTCCGAGGATGAGTTACCTAGGGATGAAATGTCTGAATCGTCTGAATCTGATTCTGAATCAGAGGAGGATGAGGATGACGATGCACCTGACGGTACCGATGGTATTGCTACTCGTAGACTTGAGATAGGAGAGTCGTCTAGTGCTCGAGAGGCTACTCATATTGATGGTCTTGCACCATGGGCTTTGAGACGTGATCTAGATGCTTCCCGTGTTAAGAGTTGTGTGACAGAGGTTGGATTAGGTGTTGTTCAGACTCAGGTTGCTTATTTGGAGTCGAAGGCAAAGGTTGGCGAGAAAGAGCGGGAGTTGCTTAGTTTGGATTTGAGTGATGTAGAACGCGGTTTGAATGAGGCTTTTAGGAGGTTATCATTGTTGGAAAGTGGTGAGTATGCTGCTATGAAGAGAAAGGTGAATTCTTTGGAGATTCAGTTGAGTGTGGCTCGTGTGATGCGTGAGAAAGCCGAAAAGTTGTTGAATGTATCCGTGGGTTGGAACAGTAGATTTTATGCCGACATGGTTGAAAGAGGAGTAATCCGTAAGCGCCCAGCTGAAGATGTGTCTAGTGATCGTCCGGCGAAGATCCAGAAGACGATGGATGATGGACCATCTGGCGGTTCTCAGTAGACCAGTCTGTATTTAGTAGTGACCTTTAGATCTTTTGTGTTTGTAGCTTTGGCTGAACCGACTTGTTAGTAGTAGACTTGGCACGAATTTTGAGTATATATAGTGTTAGAACTTTGATATGGATGTACTAAGACAATACTTTTGTTTCAGATCGAATGAAATATGTATCTTGTCTTGAATTCCATATTGTGCCTTATTTGTATCTTGATTATGAATTCGATCCATATTATATGAATCCTTTGTTGGATGAATGCTTAATGCTTTGAAATTATGGATTTATAGAACTATGCCGCCCAAGAAGGCTGTGACTGAGGATGATGTACGTAGGATTATTACGGAGCAAGTTACCGCATCTATGACTGAATTCATGGCAAATGCTAGAAATGAAGCTGGCGGTAGTGGAGCTGGCGGTAATGAAGCTGGCGGTAGTGGAGCTGGCGGTAGTGGAGCTGGCGGTAGTGGAGCTGGCGGTAGTGGAGCTGGCGGGTAGTGGAATTGGCGGTACTAATGTGAATGTGAATGCTAATAATGTGAATGCTAATGCTGGAGGAAATGTAGGAGGACTTGGAACGAATGCACCTGAAGTTGGTGGCTGTACTTATGTGACGTTCATGAAGTGTGAACCTCTACCTTTTAATGGAACTGAAGGTGCTGTAGGACTAAGCCAGTGGATCGAGAAGATTGAATCGGTGTTTAGGATTAGTAAGTGTAAAGAGGAAGATAAGGTGACTTTTGCTATGGCTACTCTTAAAGGTCGTGCGTTGACTTGGTGGAACGGGAGAATTGCTTTCATGGGTCTTGATGCTGCTAATGCTACTCCTTGGGCTGAAATCAAGAAGTGGATGACTTTGGAGTTTTGTCCTCGTAGTGTGATCATTAGGTTAGAACAAGAATTGATTCATTTGAGAATGAAAGGTGTGGACATTGATAGTTACACGAACCGATTCCATGAGTTGGCCTTGCTATGTCCTCGATTGGTTGAACCCGAAGAGATCCGAATTGAGCAATATGTGAAAGGGTTGACCAGGAATATCCGGGGGGACGTGACATCATCGAAACCACTTACCATAGATGATGCTGTTCGAATGGCTTACCAACTCATTGGACAGATAATTCAGGATAAGGAAGATGAAGCCCGTGTAGGTGAGAAAAGAAAGGGAGACGGTGAGCGTGTAGATAGAGGTGATTATAGGAAGAATTTCAATCGCCGTCAGAACCAGAGAAAGGGGAATGCAAATGCTATTACCAACAATGCACCGCGCAACGATGATAGATGTCCTAAGTGTAGCAACAAGAGGCATCCTGGCGACTGCTGGAAGTGCCGAAATTGCGGAAAGCTTGGACACAAGGTTGAAAGGTGTAAGAAGGGAACGATTTGCTTCAACTATAATGAAGAAGGTCATAGGAAATCGGAATGCCCCAAGTTGAAAGCGATTGTACCTGGAAGAAACCCCCAGGGTGGTATCTACCAACTTGGAACAATTGAGGTGAAGAAAGAGGATCCGAATGTCGTTACCGGTACGTTTTTACTCAACAATCATTATGTTGTTGCTTTATTCGATTCGGGTGCCGATAGGAGCTTTGTATCCACTAAATTTAGTGCCCTTATTGATATTGAACCTGTTGAGATAAGTACCAGTTACGAGGTGGAATTGGCTGATGGTAAATTAGTGAAAACTAATAAGCTATTAGAAGGATGCTCTCTAAATCTCTTGAACCATTCCTTTCCGATTGATTTGATGTTGATAGAATTAGGTAGTTTTGATATTATTATTGGTATGGATTGGCTGTCGTTGAATAATGCTACTATTTTATGTGGAGAGAAGAAGGTTAAGATTCCTCTTAGGAATAGAACGTTAGTAATTGATGGTAGTCGAGGTGAATCCCGTTTGAAAATCGTTTCATGTATTAAAGTCCAAAAGTACATCAGGAACGGTTGTGAGTTATTCTTAGCTCAAGTGACCGGGAATGAGTCTAGGGAGAAACGATTGGAAGATGTACCTATTATTTGTGAATTTCCTGAGGTATTTCCTAAAGATTTACCAGGACTTCCACCGATAAGGCAAGTAGAGTTTCGAATCGATTTAATTCCTGGTGCTGCACCGGTGGCACGTGCGCCTTACCGATTAGCCCCTTCTGAATTAAAGGAGTTATCTGAGCAACTTAAGGAGTTGTCTGATAAAGGTTTTATTCGACCGAGCTCGTCGCCTTGGGGAGCTCCAGTCTTGTTCGTTAAGAAGAAGGATGGATCTTTTCGTATGTGCATTGATTATAGGGAACTGAATAAGTTGACAATTAAGAATCGATATACTTTACCTAGGATTGATGATTTGTTTGATCAACTGCAAGGATCTAGTGTGTATTCTAAGATAGATTTGCGGTCAGGATATCACCAACTTCGCGTCCGTGAAGAAGATATTCCTATAACTGCATTTAGAACTCGTTATGGACACTATGAATTTCAAGTAATGCCATTTGGGTTAACTAACGCACCTGCGGTTTTCATGGATTTAATGAATCGAGTGTGCAAGCCCTACTTGGATAAATTTGTGATTGTGTTTATTGACGATATTCTAATCTATTCTAAGAATGAAGATAAGCATAGAGAACATTTGAGGATTGTTTTGAAGTTGTTGAAGGATGAAAGGTTGTATGCTAAGTTTTCGAAGTGTGATTTCTGGTTGGATTCTGTGCAATTTCTTGGTCATGTGATTAACAGAGATGGAATTCATGTTGATCCTGCAAAGGTTGAAGCTATTAAGAATTGGTCTGCACCGACAACGCCAACGGAAGTGCGACAGTTCTTAGGATTGGCTGGCTATTATAGGCGATTCATTAAAGAATTTTCTTTGATAGCTAAACCCTTGACTAAGCTTACTCAGAAGAATAAACCTTTCGTTTGGGGAAGTGATGAAGATGGAGCATTTCAGACATTGAAGCAAAAATTATGTAGTGCGCCAATCTTATCATTACCCGAAGGGAGTGAAGATTTTGTAGTGTATTGTGATGCATCTCTTAGAGGTTATGGAGTTGTTTTGATGCAGAGAGAGAAAGTGATAGCTTATGCTTCTAGGCAATTGAGGAAGAATGAGGAGAATTATACTACTCATGATCTTGAGTTAGGAGCTGTGGTCTTTGCTCTTAGGTTGTGGAGACATTATCTGTATGGCACCAAGTGTACGGTATTCACCGATCACAAAAGCCTACAGTATATTCTCGACCAGAAAGAGTTGAACATGAGGCAACGAAGATGGATAGAGTTGTTGAGTGATTACGATTGTGATATAAAGTATCACCCAGGAAAAGCCAATGTTGTAGCCGATGCGTTGAGTAGGAAAGATAGAGAGCCTATCAGGGTGCGTTCTCTAGTCTTGACCGTGCACAATAATTTGCCTGAGCAAATTAGAAATGCGCAAATAGAAGCTTGTAAGAAGGAGAATTTTGTTAATGAAGGGTTCCGAGGAGAAGGAGATCCTTTAGAGGTTAGAGCTGATGGAGTGAAATGTTTAAGAGGTCGTATGTGGATACCTATGTTTGGAGGCTTAAGAGATTTAATTATGTTAGAATCCCATAAATCTAAGTATTTCATTCATCCGGGATCTGATAAGATGTACCATGATTTGAAGAAGTTGTATTGGTGGCCGAATATGAAAGCTGACATAGCTATGTATGTTCTTCAATGCTTGACTTGTGCTAGAGTCAAAGCTGAACATCAAAAGCCATCAGGACTACTTCAACAACCAAAGATTCCTGAATGGAAGTGGGAGCGAATTACGATGGACTTTATCACCAAGCTTCCTAGAACATCATCTGGAAACAATTCGATTTGGGTTATTGTCGATAGACTGACCAAATCAGCACACTTCTTTCCGGTTAAGGAGCAGTTCTCACTGGAGAAGCTGACTCGAATATACCTGGATAATGTCGTATGCAAGCATGGAGTGCCTGTATCGATCATTTCAGATCGAGATCCTAGATTCGCATCGAATTTTTGGAAATCTCTCCAAAGATCTTTGGGAACGAATCTCGATATGAGCACTTCTTATCACCCCCAGACTGATGGGCAGAGTGAAAGGACGATACAAACACTTGAAGATATGTTGAGAGCTTGTGTGTTAGACTTTGGTAAGAATTGGGATAAACATTTGTCGTTAGCAGAGTTTTCGTATAACAATAGTTACCATTCTAGTATTAAGGCTGCACCGTTTGAAGCTTTGTATGGTAGGAAGTGTAGATCTCCTGTATGTTGGAGTGAAGTTAGGGATACCCAGCTCACGGGACCGGAATTGATCCGGGAGACTACGGAGATGATAGTTCAGATTAAGAAGAGGTTGTTGACTGCCCGTAGTAGACAGAAAAGTTACGCGGATGTGCGGCGGAAGCCAATGGAGTTTGAAGTGGGTGTCCGAGTAATGTTGAAAGTATCGCCATGGAAAGGCGTTATAAGATTTGGAAAACGAGGAAAATTGAATCCCCGTTATATTGGACCCTTTAAGATTCTATCTAGAGTAGGTCCGGTGGCTTACAAACTAGAGTTACCCCCAGAACTTCATGGTGTTCACAACACATTCCATGTATCTAATCTGAAGAAATGTCTAGCAGTGAGTGATGAGAAAATTCCATTAGGTAAGGTTCGAATAGATGGGAAGTTGCATTTTATCGAAGAGCCCGTAGAAGTTATGGACCGTGAGGTAAAGCAACTGAAACAAAGTCGGATACCTATTGTCAAGATCCGATGGAATTCAAAGCATGGACCGGATTATACTTGGGAACGAGAGGATGAAATGTGGAAGAAATATCCGCACCTCTTCGATTTCAATAAGAAACGGACATCCAAATGAAATGGATCACGAGGACGTTGATCCCTTTTAGGAGGAAAAGCTGTGACAAATCTAACATTTTCAGGTAGTTAAATATTTTCTCGTATAATATTTTAAAACTTATTTTTATGTTGGTTGACGAACTCACAATTTACGGATTTAAATTTGGGCTTACGTGCATAATTTGGCGTCTTTTACGACTAAACCGGAAACCTTAGGATTACGTATTTACGTTTTTGAACTCCGTTTTTGGTGAGACAATTTTTATTGGATTCGTTTTGTGACGGTGATTCATAATTTATAAAAACGTTTTTCGTAAAACAACCCGAGGGCACGCAAATCGAGAAAACTAGAATCGAGAAATACCCGTAAACTAGTGAGATGGGACAAAACACTTTGCCCCATCCCACTAGCTTACATGGGACGGCCAAAAATGACTCACCACCATAGGTGGCACAAGTCATAACTTGTTTATAACAAGTGTAAGCTTTAGCTTACACTTTAGGCTAAGCCTTCCACCACTTAACAAAACCATCAAATGGTTTTCACTTAACCATTTCACACATGCAATTTACTCTCAAAAATCTCTCAACTTTCATCTATGTGCCGTCCCATATCAAGCCACAAACACCATTTTTGATCTCTTCCAACTACAAACCACATGTTTACTAGTCCTATTAAGGTGTTTCCTTGAAACCTTGATCATTTGGTGGCCATATAACCAACTTTGGAGGTGATTTGCTTGTGTCCTAGGGCTGATTTTCCAACATATGATCTTGCTATTTGATGGTCTTGGAGATACTTGTTGTGTTCATCAAGTTCTTGCCTTCCTAAAACAAGAAATCCACTTGGATTGGTAAAGAAGATCATCCTCTACATTTTTCTCTTATTATTTTGTAAAGAACAAATGTATTTTCTTTCATTTTGTATATGTATATGATGTATATATGATGATAAAAATGTTGTGTGGGGATCAAGTGTTGATAAACATGCTTAAAAATGATGATAACCATAAGAAATGAAGCTAAAATCATGTCTAAATAGTTGGCTGTATAAAAACAGTAGATAACTAAATGAAGAACTGATAAAAATGCATGGTTTGATCTATTTAAAGTAAAGTATATGATGTTATACACATGTGAGAGTTGGCCATGCAATGGAATCAAAATAATGAGTGAGATATGATCAAAACAAGTTAGGTGGTACAATCTGAATAAGCAGTTTTGTAGGGACTTTTAAGGCAACTTAAACTCAAAATGGGCAGTAGCTATAACTAAGTTATATTTAGCACATATCATGAAGAAGTTGTCATTTAAAAATGAGCTTCTAAGTCATTGTAGAACTCTAGATATGATAAAAATGGTGAATGTGAAGTTAAAAATCGGATTTTGGAAATAATGTTTATTATTATTATATAAGCACTCACTTTATAATTTATAAAATGTAAAGTATAAACCCACTAACTTGTAAAACTTATTTATATAAATGTATAAAAGGTTAATTAAATGGGTAAAATATATAAATGGTGGTAAAAGTAATACTTATAAGTAATAAAAACTATAAACTAGATTTTTACGACTTTTTCGGCTATCGCCGTGAAATTAACGTTTTTCATCAAATAAAACTTAGACGACCAAACCCGTCTAATGTAAAGTTTATAAAAGTTATATACTGATGTATAAGTAACTAAGGCAAGTAAAAACCGATAAAACCCGAACTATAAGAATTTCGGACAATTACGAGCTAACTAAACCTAATAGACTAATAATTGGACTTAATAAGAAAAATACTTGTAAAAAGAATTATTTGGGCTTAACCCAATAGGGCCCAACATGAAAAGTATATATACTGATCATATAAGTATATAATGGGTAAAAACAAGTAAAAGAACTTATAAAAGACTTAATGAACTTAAAATAGGTAAAATCGGTAAAACTAGTGAACTAGTAAGACGATACTAAAACGTAAACGCTAAAATGAGTAAATGAGGATTTATAAACCCACTTGATCATCATAATATGTACAATAATCATATATATGTATATTGTTATTTTGATAAAAGTCATTGGACCGAGTCTAAGACCGATTATTATTTATATAGGTTTCCGTGACCGAAGCACGCCCGTAGCCGATAATCCGCCTTTCATTAACAACGTGAGTTCATAGCCTCGCACTCTTTTTAAATGTTTTATAAAATGATTTGTAAACCCGCGAGGGAGATAACATGCTAGATTTTTATAAAAATAGAACACAAGTAGTCCCGATTGTATGCTTAATGAGATGGACCCGAATGATGCTATGACCCTTTATTCGAGACTAAAAGGATTATTAGTAGTTAGGTTATGTCACTTAAAGTCCCATTAGCATGAATTGTGAACTACCGGGATTTGGTAGACGCTTATGCATTTGATAGTACTATTTGGGGACGATCACCCCAGTTCGCGCCTTGACGGTTGATCCCCGTCGTACCACATTGATTGGTAAGCGAATTTATGTATGAGAAGATTCCATAGCGTGATTTTTGTGACGACATGCTAACTTAGATGGGCAAATTGTTTGTCGGGTTCGCGGCCCGCTGTTTTCATAGTAAGGTAACAATGTCATGCGGCTAATAATAATCCTATACAATATACAACGTATGCTATAAGACATAAATAATAAACGATATGATACGACGCTATTAACGATGAATATATATTACCTATCATGGTAATATAGAGACTACGGTCTCATGGACGGTTTCAGATGTATGCTTGAGTTATATATTGCCTGACTAGCAATATGTGGACTTACTTCCGATATTATACTTGTGTTCTGATTTTAAATGATTGTAAATGATTGTTTTATGTAACGGTTTTCATTAAACTCTATGAATTCACTCGACATTCGCTGATATGATTTTTGCATGTTTTCTATCTCAGGTGCTTGAAGGTAATCCGGATGGAGATCGACTCTGATGGCCCACACTTAATATTAAAAATGTTCATTCGATCTGTGTTTTGTAAACTTAATGACCTGTATAATTTGGGACCTGTTGTACACTTTTAAACCTTTTTATCGAATGAATGTTTGTTAAACCTTGTACAACCATTTTTATGTGTTGTCTATGATTGGAGTTATTGTGCTATCCCGTAACACTCTGAAAGACCCTTCCGCTGTACCGATACGAAAAATGAGAGTGTTACACATGGTTAAGATGCGTAGGGCCACGACAGGCGCAGTACATCATTAGCGAAATCCACGAGGGGTCATGCGGAATGCACGCAGGACCAAGGTCCCTGGTGGTAACAGCGTTGCGCAATGGGTACTACTGGCCAACTATGCATACAGACGCGCGGACACTCATTAATAAATGCAATGACTGCCAAGTGCACAGGCCAGTACCTAGGCAGCCTCAGAAGGAGCTCACGTCGATTACCTCCTGATGAGACTGCTTTTATACATAGTCTCATCGTCCAAAACAGGCTTTAAATGCATTAAATATCATCAAAATGCCAAATATATGCTTGTGTTTGTTACTTGTGTATTTTAGGTACGGATATTGAGAAAATGACAAAAGATCACAAGAAACATGCAAAAACGAACACGGGAAACGAAGCCGCACAATGAACCAAACCCTAATGAAGATTTTCAAGAAAAAACCTTGAAGAATTGAATATTATGCAAGAAGGGTCCTCCAATATTGAAGAATTGACACTTTAAACCCTTGTTTATTCATAATTATAAGATTGGTCCTTAAAGTTTGTCAAATTTGCAAAAAGGGCCCCCCACTTTGAAGAATTGGCAAGAGTGGTCCCTTAAAAATCAAGACTTGTCAATATTAGTCCTCCAAAAGTCAATCATACAAATCAAGACCATTATCTATGAAGATAATGCCAAAACAGCCCTTCAAGAATCAACAAATGGCAAGAATTACCCCTGAAAATACTTTGGAAAAGTATTTGAGGACAAAGTGGGAAAAAGGAAACTTGTTTAACAAAGGAATTCGTTTTTTGTGGAGTTTAAACTGAAATGACAAGGAAAGAAGAAGCAAGGGGCTAAATCTGGTAGACAATGAAACTTACCTTCACCACTCAGCTTTTGACACCTGTCCCACTAACTCCCCACAACCAATCAAAACGCCCCATTCATCCACCTCACATCCCACTCACTTTATTTAACTAATCCTAACATATTAGTTTAAATTTACGCGGTTAACACTTTCTAAAACACAAAAACATATTAAACATGCTACTATTCACCTATGAACACGATTTGGGTTTTCTTAATTGCCTTGTAGTTAAGCCACAAAACTTTCCAGAATTATGATTAAGCTAGTCTTAATCATAACCCAACCCCTAAAACCTTGCCACGTCACTCCATGGTAACATGTAAACCCCACTATACCACCTTTTGGGAAGGAGCCAAAACAGTACCAAGGATCCAAGCCCAAGATATAGCTTCAATCCTAAGCTTTCATATAAGCCTTTGATAACAATTGCAGCCTTGACAAGTCACACAAGAAGCCAAAATTTTGTCACATGTTCAAGTAGATTTCAAACCTTCAAGGGCAGTATTGGGACTTCACAACTAGGGTTTATACGTTTTTTATGCTTTCTAGATGAACATTGTAGCCTATATAAAGGCACTTAGGCTTTACATTTCAGCTGCTCTTGGTTTTTCCTTTGTTCAAGTTCTGTAAATCCATTTTCATGTTTAATGAATTGTGTTTGAATCTTTGAAGAAAACCCAATTGTCAATCTTTATATCTGCTTGTTATTGTTTAATGTTAATTAATCTTGAATCTCAAAACATGTTTTCAAACCTTGTGCAAGAAATGGTACAACAACTCAAAATTTGATATTTTGCTAAGTCTTCGTTTAAACCTTGGATTTCTTGGGCTATAAGTAGATCATAGCATCCTGATAAAGTGTTATCAAGGTGTTATGAGGCTTATAACTTGGCGATCATCAAGTGTGGGAACAAGGTTGCATCAATCAAATTTATTTTCAAAGTTGTCACCTTTCTGTTTATGATTTTATTGTGCTAACCTTGTTGAATCTTAGCAGCTTGTTTAAGGAAGCTTGTGCCTTGTTTTGCTAGGCACATCAGCTTAAAAATTCGTGAGTGTCGATGTACATTCATGAGGTTTGAGTTCTTGAACCCAAAAATCTGATAAATACTTGATTTTTATGATTGTGTGTTCTGCTTGTGTTCTTCTTGTTTTTATAGTTTAATCTTGCTTGATACTGCATAATTCATCTGTTATTGTGTTTGATTGGGCTTGGGTAACATTGAATCACACTTATACTTGTTTAATCTTGAATTGAAAAAGATAAGGGGTGTTTGGGTTAACCTGTTTAAACTCATAACTTGTTATTGTGTTATTGGAAGTTGTTTGTTTGAGTTTGTATATGCTATTCACTTGGTTGTGTGCTAAAACCTGCAAGTTATTGGACTTTAAACATCAAATCTAAGATTGTGCTATAAAAACTTGAAATCTGCTTGTTTTGACCTAAGAACTTGGTAACACTTAGTTTGTATGCATGCTTTGGGGTAACAAGTGATTAAACATAGTTTATATAACATGATTAAGAGATCTGAGTGTTTGAATTTGGCTGTGTGGTCAAGTATATTAGCAAGTGTCCAAAACTGCATTATCTTTGTTCATCATTATCTTTTGTATGCTTGAATCTTGATCTAGAATTTTAATAAGTGCATGAAACTTGTTTAGATTTGTTCATTTGAATTAATTAGAGCTTGTGTATGCATTTGGTGAAGTTTGGCTGGCTGATTTTTGCTTACAGTGCTTATTGAACCAAAACTGCTTATTGTTCATATTTGGGCTAGGTCTGTGGATGTTTTGAATTAACTACACTGATTGGCTGTTTGAAATTGTGTTTTTGTGATTGATATTGACTCCTTATGATTAACTGATCATTTGGGTGCCTTTTCTTAACTTCAATCCACAAAAAAGCCACAAAAGACAAAAAGTCAAAAAGGTCAAGCAGGGGGAAAATTTCCCACTGCTCAACCTCCAAAACTAGCCCCTGCTAGTGTAAATCATCATTCAGCTTATTCATAAGCCATATTGGCTTATCAAGACTTGCAACAACTTATTTTTTGTGATAGATCTTCCTTATTTGACCCATTTATTTGATATGCAGCTTATTAGACTCTGACTTTGACTTTTTACTAGAAAACTCATTAAGTTGACTTTTAAACAAGTGCTTATTTGCTTATTATGGGTTATTGCTTGTGCTTATTTGAAAATTTTTTGGTTATTTTTCTTAATTAAGTCATTTAAAAGCTTTTGAAAGTTGAATCAGCACTTGAGGTGGTCTAGAACTCAAAACGACTATTTTATCGTTTTGTGAAGAGAGTCTTGGCTTATTTCAGGCTTATTTCTTGTGCTTTTTCCAATTTTCTTTTTACAGATCTCTTAAGTAACTCAAAAGAAGCTTGTGTGTCAAATTTGAGCTTATGGCATCAGCTTATAGCTTAATGGGCCAAAAAGCCCATTAAGAATAAGCTGCTTTGAAATAAGCTAGCTTAAACAAATTTACAGCTTTTAGACCTTTAGATTTTTGTTCTTAAAATCAAATTTTAAGTCAGTTAGGAGATTTTGGGCTTATTTGGACAACATTTTTCTTATTGGGCCAATTTGAGCCCATTAAGGGACTGTTTGGACTTTTAGCCCATTTCAAGGCCCAATAGGGGTATTTTGTAATTTCAACTTTATTTCTGTATTATTTATGTTAAAATAAGTAGGTTTGCAACTTTTTAGATTTTTTATAAATTTTGGATTTTTATTAATATTTTATTATTAAAAATTAAAATTTAGATTTTTCATTGTTTTTCATTTTTCTTAGTTTAAATACATTAAGTTAGGAACTTTACAATTTTTATAATATTTTTATTGTCATTAGATTAATTTTTAGAATTACTTAAGTTTTAATAGTTTTTAATTGTTTTTAAATAGTTTTAATTAATTTAAAAATTTTCAAAAATAGTTATAAATTTAGTTAAGTCATTTTAGAGGTTTAAAAGTGAAAAAATCTCATTTTGGGCTTTTTGTTAATTAAATTAATTTTTTGGGCTTTAATTAGCATTAAAAAATTATTATTTAATTAAATAAATGGTTTGAGTGATTTTGATTTTTTGTAAACTTTAATTACATTTTTTAGGATTTATTGCAATTTTCTAGGAATTTTTAGGGTAAAATTTTAATTTTGTCACTTTTTATAGTTTTACGTGCACGACTATTCGTCTTAGTTTAATCGATAATCGTACCGTCATTCTCTTCTAATCTCTTTTCTTCTTTTCATTTCTCATCAATATAATTACAAACCATTAATCATCTCTCTACACAACACACAATCCTCCTTGAGAACGATCCCCACTTTGGGTTATTTACTTGTGGTTTTCCTAAACCATTTGTGTACTTACCCTAATTACCTTTGTTTTCCTAAACAAAGTGTAAAAACTCAACTATCATTTTGGCACCGCTGCCGGGGAGGCGTGTTGTGTTTTGATTTGAACAATTGTTGTTTTTATACTAACCATAAATAGTATTTGTATTAGTAGCACTCTACTAATACGTATTATTGGCTTTTCGTTTTTTGTGTGAATACTATTACTATATTGTATATGTAGAACAAAAGATTCACAAGTACTCCAAAAGTGTGAAAACACAACCTTGATTGGGAGGTCATTACTCAATCATTGTATTCGAATCTCAAACAAGAAAGAAAAGGCAAAATAGATAAATACTTTCGTTAAGCTTAATTTTGAAAAACACAAACTATAAGGTGGGTATAAGGCGGGTATTATAAAATATAACCTAAGGAAAAAGGCTCTTAAGTACTTCGCGCCGCCTCGTTTCCCCACTTGCTTGTGAGTGTTTAGATAAAAAAGGCTAATTGAGGGTTTGCCAACCAAAGTATAATCTAAGTATCATATATATTTTCTTGGTTTCATTTGATTAAACCCTCTTGAACGTTTTGGTGTTCCACCAACGTTCTAAAGTCATCGAAGGCGTTCAGTTCACGTGATCTTTTTCATTCCTTGAGGCTTCTTTAATCAAAAGACTTGATTAAGGAGGAGATTTGTAGATTTTTGTCTACTTAATACAATCACAAAAATCCAAAAAAAGTAAAAAGAATCAAAAACCACAAAAAAATTGGAAAAATTCAGAACACCAAAAAGAATCTTCTTTGCTCATCCCCACGTTGTACGTGACGTTTATGCTTACTCGTAATCAAGCAGGACGTGCACGTAAATGAAAAAACCGAAAGGAGTCAACACCTACTCCTAATCTTTCTAGTGAGGAGTCTCCTATTGACGAACCTATCGTAGAAGAAGAACCAACCATGGCGAATCGTACTATGATGGAGTTACTTCAAGCACCCACCGAGGGTTATGGAGAGGCTATTGTGATTCCCGCTATCCTTGCGGAGAATTTTAAAGTGAAAACGAGTTTGTTGTCAATGATTCAAAACAACAAATTCCGTGGTGATGAAAAGGACAACCCGCACATCCATATCCGCCAATTCAATCGTCTTACCGCCACTTGCAAATTTAAGGATGTTGCTAATGACTCGATTAAGATGATGTTATTTCCGTATTCCTTAGCGGGGCCTGCTAAATTTGGTCAGAGAAAGAGCCACCCTATTCTATATTGACGTGGAAGGATCTCGTTTCTAAGTTTGTGAACCAATTTTTCCCGCCCTCTAAGACTACGCATTTGAAAAACGAGATTTCAAAATTTTCACAAGAATTTAATGAGAGTTTTTCAACGGCTTGGAATAGGTTTAAGGAAATGTTACATGAGTGTCCTCATCACGGTTTTTCCGACTTGCATCAAATTAACACGTTTTACAATGGTTTAAATGATCATGAAAGGGATTATCTAAATGCCGCCGCGGGTGGTAATTTTTTGTGTAAAACGGTTGAGGAAGCGTTGTTGATAATTGAGAATAGATCTCAGGTGTATAGTCCTCGTAACACATCGAGTGTTCGTAAGTCTTCGTCTTCGGCTTCACCTTCTTTGTCCAATACCATCGATGCTTACCAAATAGAGGCGAACTTGGTAAACAAAATCTTTGATAAGCTTAAAGGTCTTTTAATTGAATTCAAAGTTGGAGAACAAAGTGCTCCCGCTACGGCTAAAGTGGTTGAGGTTTCATGTATGTATTGTCGTGGAGGTCATGATTTCTCCGAGTGCATTACCAACGGTGGTAACACTTCGAGTGCCTACGCGGCCACGGGAACTTACAACCAAAACGGTCAAGATACCCGCTCTAATCAATTGACTCCACCGGGTTTTGATCCCAATCAAAATGCTAACAACAACTATCGAAACAATCAAGTTGGTTTCAAAAACAATTACAAAGAAAACAATGGGAATCAAGGGGCTAATAATCAAGTTTCAAACAAAAATCAAAACAATGATTTTCAAAACAACAACAAGGGTTTACAAACTTTGAAAGATCTTCCGAATGAATTTTTTGAATACGCTAATGGAAACGATGTTAGGTATGACAACATTCAACGAGAAATCATTAGCCTAAGATCCGAGTTTAAGAATAACTTGAAAAAGGAATTGAAAAACGAGTTAGAAAATGAGCTTAAAATCCATACAAACAAAATGGAAAGGAATGTAACTAGGTTACAACAAAACCATCAAAAAATGGAACAAGGGCAACATGAAATAAAACAAGAGATGATTAAGGCCGAGAAAAGGCAATCCATGTTTGAGGATAAAATTTTATCTATGTTTGAGTCTATAATGTGCAAACCGTCTTCGAGTAGTCTTCCTAGTAACCCCATATCGAACCCTAAGGGAGAGATGAAAGTGATTACCACACGTAGTTGTAAGACACTTAAGGAACCGACTCCTCAACCAATTGCTCCTACGGAGGATGCAATTGAGGAAGAACCCGAGGTGGAGGTCGAAAAGGAGCATGTCCCAATCCCACGAAGTACTGCTCATGCCATACCTACGGTTGACCCATTACCAACATTGGAACCCGAGATTCCAAAGTCTATGCGTATGCCTTAACCCACACCACCTTTGCCCTATCCATCGAGACTTAGAAAGGAGAAACGTCAAGAGCGCGATAATTACCAATTTGAGCTTTTTATGAAAATGTTTCATGACGTTCATTTTAATGTGAGTTTTGCCGATGCTTTGGTCATGATGCCTCGATTTGCCGCTAACTTCAAGAGTAAGTTGAACAACAAGGAGAAATTTCAACAATTGTCTAGTTGTTCATCGGTTCATCTTAACCGCATACCTCAAAAAGTCGGTGATCCCGGTAAATTCTTGATTCCTTTTGCAATCCAAGATATGGAAGAATGCTATGCCTTGGCCGATCTTGGTGCTAGTATTAACTTGATGCCACTTGAAACCTTCAAGTAGCTCAATATTCCTAATCTTACTCCTTCACTAATGTCTATCGAGCTGGCCGACCATTTCACGATTCCCGCATGTGGATTGGTGGAAGACGTTTTTGTGAAAGTGGGAAAGTTCTATTATCCGGTAGACTTTATCGTTGTCGTTATTCCCACGGATCCTCAAGTTCTTCTCATTTTAGGTCGTTCGTTTTTAGATACATCTATGGCTTTAATCGATGTGCATGCTAGAAAGATCACCTTACGTTTCAACGACGAGGAACTTGTTATAAACGCATCTCAAAATTCTCCAATTTCTCATGTTTATTGCGTTGCAACCATAAACCTCGTTGATATAATTGAAGTTGTTTGCGAGGAATTTTCACAAGAAGTTTTAGGTTTTGGTGATAATGAAAATAGTGGCAATCCCACTATGCTTGATCCCATTCTTGATAACTCGACACCAACCTTCACTCCATTTGAAGGTGGTGGTTTTACGTTGGAGGAATTCGATGTTCCACGTACTTGTGACGAAGACCTCGAAAATGATGAGGACTTCTCGATTATCAAGGATTTTCTTAACGATTTCCCATTTCCTCCATCCGAGGAGGTTATGAGTATCGAGCCCAAATCTTCAATTGAGGAACCACCTATCCTCGAGTTGAAAGATATACCTCCTCATCTTGAATACGTATTTTTGGAGGAGGAAGACAAGCTTGAATATGTATTTTTGGAGGAGGATGACAAGTTGCCGTTAATTATTGCGAAAGATCTTTCGGATGATGAAAAAACCGCACTTTTTGATGTTCTAAAGGATCACAAAGGGGAAATTGCATGGAAGTTATCCGACATTAAGGGGATCGATCCCAAATTTTGTAGACACTAAATCTTAATGGAGGAGGATTACAAACCCGCAATCCAATGTCAAAGGAGGGTGAACCACAAAATTCACGATGTCATAAAAAAGGAAGTCCTAAAACTCCTTGGCGCGGGAATGATATACCCTATTTCCGATAGCCCTTGGTGAGTCCTATTCATTATGTCCCTAAGAAAGGAGGAATGACCGTTTTGCCAAACGATGCCAACGAGTTAATTCCAACTAGACTCGTTACCGGATGGAGAGTGTGCATTGACTATCGTAAGTTGAATGACGCCACTCGAAAAGACCATTTTCCCTTTCCCTTCATGGACCAAATGTTGAAGCGTCTTGCGGGAAACGATTTCTATTACTTTTTAGATGGTTTTTTCGGTTACTTCCAAATTCCCATCGATTCTCGTGATCAAGAAAAAACTACGTTTACGTGTCCATATGGAACGTTTGCCTATCTTAGAATGCCATTTGGACTTTGGAGTGCACCGGGAACCTTTCAAAGGTGCATGATGGCTATTTTTCATGATATGATCGAGAAGACGATGGAAGTCTTCATGGATGACTTTTCCGTGTTTGGTAGTTCGTTCATTTCGTGTTTGTCGGATCTTGAGAGAATGTTGAAGCGTTGTGAGGAAACCAACCTTGTGCTTTATTGGGAAAAATGTCATTTTATGGTTAAAAGTGGAATCGTCTTAGGGCACAAGGTTTCGAAAACAAGGATTGAGGTAGATCAAGCTAAGGTAGACGTCATCGCCAAATTACCTCATCCCAAAACCGTTAAGGGAGTTAGGAGTTTCCTAGGCCACGCGGGCTTTTATCTTCGATTCATGAAGGATTTTTTGAAGATTTCTCGACCTATTACACATCTCCTCGAAAAAGATGCACGTTTTGTTTTTGACGAATATTGTGTACCAGCCTTTGAAATCCTTAAGAGGAAACTTACCGAATCTACCATTCTTGTTGCTCCCAATTGGAACCTCCCCTTTGAGCTCATGTGTGATGCTAGTGACTATTCTATTGGGGCCGTATTGGGGCAACATCATGATAAGCACTTCTTGCCTATTCACTATGCAAGCAAGACGATGACCAAGGCTCAACTAAAATACACTACAACGGAAAAGGAATTCCTTGCCGTGGTGTATACATTTGATAAATTTCGACGTTATCTCGTCTTGACTAAATGCATAGTGTATATGGATCATTCGGCTATAAAGTTTCTTATGGCTAAACAAGATGCAAAGCCAAGATTACTTCGTTGGATTCTCATCCTTCAAGAATTTAATCACAAAATCGTTGACAAAAAAGGAGCCAAGAATCTAGCGGCCGATCATCTTTCTCATTTGGAAGATCCTCACCAAAGTGTTTAGAGCCAAAGGAAATCACTGAAACATTTCCGCTCGAGACACTTGGTGTAGTGAATTCTAAACTTGATTCTTCTACCCCATGGTTTGCGGACATCGCAAATTACCATGCGGGGAACTTCATCATCAAGGGTATGACGACTCAAGAAAAACGAAAATTCTTTCATGACGTCAAGTTCTATTTTTGGAATGACTTTACTTGTTTCGAACTTGTGCGGATCAAATTATTCGATGTTGTGTCTTTGGTACCGAAGCTTCTAACATCCTTAGATCTTGTCACGAGGGACCCACGGGTGGTCACCACGGTGCTTATCTCACGGCTAAGAAGGTTTTTGATACCGGTTTCTTTTGGCCTACTATTTACCGAGATGCACATGCACTTGTGAAGTCATGTGACTCATGCCAACGACAAGGAAAAGCCTCACAAAACGATGAAATGCCACAAAATATCATCCAAGTGTGTGAGATCTTTGACGTTTGGGGCATTGACTTTATGGGGTCGTTCCCATCATCTTGTGGTAATAAGTACATCCTTGTCACCGTTGACTACCTATCTAAGTGGGTGGAAGCTAAGGCTTTGCCTACCAATGATGCTCGTGTGGTAGTCAAGTTTTTGAAAAGCTTGTTTTCTGGTTTGGAACCCCTCGTGCGATCATAAGCGATTGTGGAACCCATTTTTGTAATGACCAATTCGAAAGGGTCCTAAGGAAATATGGGGTTACACATCGTCTTTCTACGGCTTATCACCCACAAATGAGTGGGCAAGTCGAGGTTTCAAACCGAGCTTTGAAGAGGATCTTGGAGAGATCTATTGGAGAAAACCGACAATCTTGGTCGGATAAGTTGGACGATGCTTTATGGGCCTTTAGGACCGCTCATAAGACGCCCATCGGGTGCACTCCTTATAAGCTTGTGTATGGGAAGAATTGTCACTTGCCAATTGAACTTGAACACAAAGCTTATTGGGGCCTTTAGCATTGTAATGATGATATGGAGACCGCGGGAAAACACCAAAAAATGCAATTAAATGAATTAGATGAATTGAGGGACATTGCTTATGAAAATTCATTGATTTATAAAGAAAAGACTAAAAAGTTTCATGATTCAAAGATTAAAAACCGGGTTTTTAACATTGGAGATCAAGTGTTGCTTTTTAACTCTAGTTTGAAAATATTTTCCGGCAAGTTGAAATCCCGTTGGTCCGGTCCATTCACCGTGACTCAAGTTTTTCCTTATGGGACCATCGAGCTAGCTCAAAATGATGGCCCTAATTTCAAGGTGAATGGACATAGGTTGAAGCACTACTTTGGCGGGGAAGTTCCATCCTCTAACTACCTCGACCAAATCACCTTCCCCAATGATAACTAGTATTGAGGGGATCGTGTCGAGCTCATGACTCGGTAATCAAAAAGGAGGTGCCTCATGGGGGAGTCCCATGCTTATCCTATGTACATATTATCGCTTTCTAATGTAGTAACGTGTGGGGATTTGTGCCCTTCCAACCTTTGTTCCGTGGTTGTTTGTGAATTGTGGATTTTAGATGATCATTATCTTCACGATTGAAGCCTCTCGTGTTCGTTTTATGGGATCACACGATCGTTTGCTTGGAAGAATCTCCCAATATCCATGATATATCCTTTGATGTTCTAACCTTAGGTTTTTAGCACACTTTATAAACGGCTTTAATTTTAACGGTTACACCCTTTTGCATGCTAGATTAAGCATTCGACTACGTCTCTAGTATGGGGGATTAATAAGTGTGTAAACACTTATCCTTTTGCCACTAAAATCAAGTAAAAACAAGACCTAATCATGTGTTTAATGTCGTAAAAGTCGGAATTACGCGTGGTTCTGTGTTTTGTGTGTTAAATAGGTACAAATGATCAAAAGAAGAGAAAACACGGGATTTCACGGTCAAATGTCGAAGAAAAGTCAAGAAAGAGTCGAAGACAAGATCAAAAGACCAAAAGTGTGCCAAGATCACGAAAACCGGCTAAGTCCACTTAAATTTGAAGAAATTATTAAGAAAGTCGGAATCAAGCTCGCTTTAATGGAATTTATCGTTTTTGAAGATATTCGAGCCAAGTGGGTCCCACATTTGATTAATGGGCTCAAAAGCCCATTAGAAAGTTTGTGCTACTTAATATTAACCCAAAAAAAGGCCCAAAGTTCTCTTTATGAATGGATTGAAAGCAATTGGGCCTCAAAAGCCCAATGCTTACTAAACGTGGGACGTTTGTTGCTAGATAAGTTGGTGAAACTTGACTGGTCAACCCATACAGTCAAACTTCACCAAACGTAACCCCTTATTTACTTCCCCCTCCCCAATCCATCTACACGTGTAGAACACCACCCACTTAAATAAACTTTTTTTTTTACCCCACTCGTTTTATCCCATTTACTCACTCTCTCCCACTTTCTCTTCTCCAAAAAATACGCAGACACCCCAACTCCCTTCCAAACCCTAAATTCTTGATCAGTAAAAATTAACAAGTGAAAATTGGGGGTTTTACCCAATTCGTGTGATTCACACGGATTGGGATTAAATCCCCATAAAAATCGCATCAAATCACTAACTATGGTCCTCTCCTCTCACCAACGTGGAACCATTTGATTGGCTAATACACGTCCATACACCCATCAACCAATTACATCATGCCACTTCACCAAGGAAGAAACACAAATAGCACAACTTCCTGACAGCATGGCGATCCGTGTGCTCAAGAGGGGTTTTCAGCCGTATGATCAAGAAATTAGAAGAGAGAGAAGAAGAAAGAAGGAATAAACGGTGGAGATTGGTTGCTTAACATTGAAGCCAAGATTAGGGTTTCTTGGGGTTTCTCCTATAAAAACCCCCATTTCTCCCATGTAATTTGTGCTTTTTCTTTATTTTTTAATTTTCAGTAATTAGGTCTAGAATTAATTTTGTATTTTTAAATTTCCAGCAATTGTAATTTGATTTTTAATTAATGAAAAATTAGTGTTTAATTAAATTTCACCTCTCCTTTAATTTCTGGCAAGTTTTAATTTTATTCTCCTTTAATCTGTTTTATTTTATATATCACTGTTCGTCACTTATTATTATTATTATAAAAAAAATAAATAAAAAAATAAAAAAATAAAAAAAATAAATAAAGAAAGAGTGAAATAATTTCCCCACTGGGAGATTGTTATAAAAGGATACTGTTCGAAGTTGGCTTCTCGGTTCGGATTAGATTATTATTCGGTTACTTTTGGTTCGTTTGGTTTGAGGAAGTAGAGGCTTTGTGTTGATGATTTTTGGTTAGATTTAAGGCGTTGGTGACGGATTGATTCGGTTCACAAGTACGCTCAGCGCGTTACTTCTCCTCAACGGTTTCGACAAAAAGGTTCTTCTCTTTTTTTTATTTTTATTGATAACTTTTAGATTAATATTTGTTATGTTTGTTCAGCTTGTTTGAGTTGTGTAGTTTATGTTGGAACTGCATATTAGCTTAGTTGTTTACTGCTTATTCGGTATTAGCTTAGTTTCGTTTACGTTTATTTTGCTTATTTTGATTCTGCTGATTTAAGTTTTAGGTTGTCAGTTTGAATTATCAGTTTGACTTGTTTTATTTGTTGCTATGTAAGTTGTTTCATGCTATTTGGAGTAATCAGTAGTTTGAATTTGTTTTGTTTAGTCTGCGGTTTTATATGTTTTGGTATTTAATATTGTTGAATCTGTTTTAGTGTTTTTAAGTTTCAGTTACTGATATAAGATTTGGGTATTGTTATCTGTTGAGTTTGCTTATTTAGGATCTGTTTGGTTATATTTGCTTTTGGTTTGTTTACATATTAATATGTCTGCTAGGCTTATTTATTTGTTTAGATAGAATATAGATTTAGTATCTGTTTGATTTTAATCTGTTTTTTATTATTTCTGCTTAAATCTCGTTAGTTTGCTAGATATTTTTGGTATTTGCCTTTTATAGCTTATTTGGTTCCTGCTTATTTGAGTTCAGCTTATTATTTAGATTGTATTCTTGTTTTTGTAACTGCTTAAGCCTCAGACTCAATTAGTCTGAGGACTTTCTGTCCAAAATTAAAAAGTTCCAAAAAGTCAAAAATATTAACAAAATATTAGGTCTGCTAGGACTCGAACCCAGGACCTCTCGTCTGGTAGACAACGTCCCAACCAACTGCTCTATTCTCTTATTTGTGTTTAGTTACTCATAATTAAGTTAATATAGGGTTTTAATTAATTGGCAGATTATTTTGTTTAAACTTAGTTTAAATCAAGTTTAGTTTTGTTTAATTTTATTTTAAAAGCTTTTGTTTAAGATTCATTTTATAAAGTTAAAAATATAAAAAAAATACAAAAAGACAAAAACATGTTTTATTTTATTACTTTTTCCTAAAAAAAAATATTTTATTTCTTTAATAGTTTAAATTTTTGTTTAAATTCATTTTTAAAAATTTTAGTTAATATACATTAGATTTGTTTAAAAAGTTTTATTATTAAATTTAAGTTAGTAGATTTTATTTAAAAGTACTAGTTTAAAATTAATTAGACTTAAATAGTTTTAATTGAAAAAGTTTTTATTAGTTAATTTTTTAATCCTTTTTATATAAATTAGTTTTAAATAGTTTTTAAAAGTAGACAATTAATTAATTAGTAGATTTAAATTAGTTTAAAAATACCAAAGTTATCTCTACCAAAAACAAGTTAAGTCGATAAGTTAAACCGGAAATCAAATTCGAGTCGAATCGAGGAAAAACGAACTTTAATCGATTAAAAAAAGGATTAAAAACCCTAGTTTCAAAATGGCGCCGCTGCCGCTTCGCTCGTACGATTGACGATTTTTCGTGAAGACGTTTGGATTTTGGGATCCGTTCGTCCTTTGAACGTTACATTTCTTGCAACAAAATCAAAAATACAAAAAAAATCAAAAACTTAAAAATACAAAAAAATTTAAAAAATCACAAAAAGCAAATTCTTTCCTAAGATTTGCACCAAAAAAAAATTAAAAAATCCAAAAGTAATACTTTTTCCTAAAAGTATTACACCAAAAATATTACGTATTAGTGTTAATTTTTATTTCAATTTCTTTCGATTTTTCTTGTGAATATATATTTTTCTAAAAAAAACAAAAAGATTTTTCATTTATTATATTATATTACGTAGCACAATAAAATTACCTACTTTTCAAATAAGCCTTAGTTGGGATTTCATCACCTAACTATTGTATTCGAATCCATAACGAGATAAAAAGGGCAAAATAGATAAATACTAGTAAGACGTTTGAACTCGATATATACAAACTATAAGGTGGGTATAAGGCGACGCGCTATAAAAGGCCGTCTAAGGAAAAAGGTTTTTAAGTGCTTTGTGCCACCTCGTTTCCCCGCTTAATTGTACGTATATTGAGAGGGACGACCGATTATTGGTTTGCCAACTTAATTAGTATTTACGTATATATTTTTGTAGCTTTTTCATATTGCTCCTCGAGAGGGAAAATCCTTTTCCTCTCAAAGTCGACCGAGGTCACCTACCTCATTCCAAATTTTTAATTGTATGCGCACTCGCGCGCATACATACATACCGATTGGTGTACCAAATACTTCTAATTCTTCTAAAAAGAAGAAGAAGAAAAACAAAAAGACCGTCATTAAAGCCGATCCCGAGAATCGAGCTTTCGACAATACGATGGCAACGGATAATCGACCAATGATTGAGATTCTACAATCTCACGTTGAAGGAAACGATGACGCAATTGTGGTGCCGAATATTGGAGCTAATCATTTCGAACTTAAATCGGGTTTTATTCAAATGGTTTCCGCTACACCATTTTTAGGCCGTACTAATGATGACCCACACGCTCATATCAAATGTTTCATCCAATTAGCTAATACCGTCAAATACAATGGGGTGCCCCAAGAGGCGGTTCGCCTCCAAATTTTTCCTTTTTCCCTTGAGGGACAAGCCCGGATTTGGCTTGATAAGGAACCACCCCAAAGTATTACCACATGGATCGACTTAGAGACCAAGTTCATTAACTACTTTTTCCCACCATCACGGACCACGTCCTTAAGGAATGAAATAATCAACTTTGAGCAACAATATGGGGAAACGTTTAGTGAGTCTTGGGATCGTTTTAAAGATCTTTTGAGAAAATGTCCACAACACGGTTTTACTAAAGTGCATCAAATCAACACGTTTTATAATGGTTTAACTCTAAACGACCAAGACTCACTTAATAGTGCCGCGGAGGGCAATATTCTTGTGAAAACAATGATCGAGGCTTGTGCCATTATTGAGAACAAGGCAAAAGTGCAAACAAAGAGTGTTAGGGCCACTATGGCAAGTGCTAGTTCTAGTGAGAGTGACAAAAGAATCGATAAACTTACTTCGCTTGTTGAAACACTCGCTCTAAAAACCGACGCCCTCACTACACATGTGCATGCCGTGAAAGAAAAAAGTGAAACGTGTAAGGCTTGTGGTGGACCACATTCATACTTTAATTGTGACAAGGTTTACAATAATCAACAAGAAGTTTATGCTTATAACAACAATGAAAATGATCGGATTCATTTCAAACCAAATGTTGATGTTAACCATTTGTCTTACAAGTCTAATAACTATTTGGCTCCCTCGGGTTTTGTAGCACCACAAAGACCACCCCCACCCGCCCAAAATAGGAACCAAGGTCCTCAACGGGGTAATTTTCAAGGAAATTCTAATCAACGGGGTTTTAATCAAAATCAAGGGAATTTTCAAGGGCAAAACTAAGGGTTAAATAATCAAGGATTTAATAACCAAAGTTTTCAAAATCAAGGATTTAATCAAGGTTCTAATCAATATCAAAACCAAGGTTTTCCTAATCAAGGTTATAATCAAATGAACATGCATAATCCTCAAATGGACTTGGTTTTACAAAAATTATCCGACCATGAACGAATGATGAGAGAGATGCAAGAACATAATCGACAAATGCAAGAATCGACCGATAAGAATTTTTTGACTATGATTCAAACCTTTCGTCCCCAAGGTGCCCTCCCTTCGAACACCGTGACCAATCCTAGGGCTAATGCATGCTATCACTACTAGGAGCGGTAAGACCACCGTTGAACCTTCCCCACCTAACCAAGGACCCGAGATACCTTCTTCTTCGACACAACCTCCTTCTTCTTCCACTTGTGACATACCTCCCGTTATGCATTCGTCTACACCTTATGTTCCACCGATACCTAAATTTTCTACCACACCTTCGGTTCCCAAACCGGTTCCTTCACCTTCTATTTCTATTCCTCCTCCTCCACCAAAGGATGTGAGTGAGCAATCCACTCCAAATCCTTCATCTCAACCCAATATACCTTATCCCTCAAGGTTGCGGAAAGAGAAATTGAAGAATAAGGATGATATTCAAGTTTCGAACTTCCTAAAAATGTTCAAACAATTGAATTTTAATATCACCTTTGCCGAGGCGCTCGCTCACATGCCTAAGTACGCTAAGATGTTTAAGGATCTTTTAAGTGATAAGGAAAAGTTGCTTGATATTGCCAGTACCCAATTGAATGAGAATTGTTCCGCGGTTCTTTTGAGAAAATTACCGGTTAAGTTAGGAGATCCCGGTCGATTCCTTATTCCTTGTAATTTTCCGGGTGTTGAGAATTGTATGGCCTTGGCGGATCTCGGAGCGAGTATAAATCTTATGCCATTGTCCATGTGGAAACAATTATCTTTACCCGAGCTAGTCCCCACTCGTATGACATTGGAATTAGCTAACCGTACGGTTGCTTATCCGGTGGGGATAGCCGAGGATGTTTTTGTAGGAGTCGACAAATTCACTTTTCCTGCCGATTTCGTCGTAGTCAACTATGAAATGGATCCCCGTGTTCCCTTAATTGTAGGACGACCCTTCTTGAGAACCGGGCGTACATTAATTGATGTAGCCGCGGGTGAACTTATCATGAGGGTCGGGGATGACAAAATCGTCTTTAACATGGGTAAACTTTCCAAACTTCCCGATGAGCCCGAATCCGTGAATTTCATCGATGTGCTCGACGAAGCATGCGAAGAACATTTTCACGAGGATTGTAAGAGCGGTATTTCTCCTTTACCTCATGTTGAGACCGTAGCTTCTATTGCTCCTTCATTGACTCCATTTAGAGAAAGTGACTTAGATGATTTTGAAGCTAGCTTGGGTCCTCTCGATATTAAGTATGATAATTCTCCCACCAATTGGGATGAAGACATTCGTACCATTGAGAGACTTCTCAATGAGGACAATATTTCTCCACCTACTCCTAAAGAAGTTACAAACGATGATCCTACTTTGACTAAGCCTTCCATTGACAATCCGCCGGATTTAGAGCCTAAGGATTTACCGTCTCATTTAGAGTACGTTTTATTAGAGGAGGATAATAAGTTGCCCGTCATTATTGCTAAGGACTTAAAAGAGGATGAAAAATCCCGACTTATCGATGTGCTTAAGAATCATAAGAAAGCAATTGCTTGGAAAATCTCCGACATTCGCGGAATTGATCCTAATTTTTGTACTCATAAAATTCTCATGGAAGATGAATTTAAACCCGCAATCCAAAATCAAAGAAGGGTTAATCCAAAAATTCATGAAGTCATTAAGAAAGAAGTTATCAAACTTCTCGATGCCGGAATGGTTTACCCTATCTCGGATTCGCCATGGGTTAGTCCCGTCCATTGTGTGCCTAAGAAAGGCGGAATCACCGTTGTTCCCAACGAAAACAACGAGTTGATTCCTACTCGACTCGTCACGGGTTGGCGAGTTCGCATCGATTATCGTAAGCTCAATGATGCCACTCGTAAGGATCATTTCCCTCTTCCTTTCATGGATCAAATGCTCGAGCGTTTAGCGGGTAATGATTTCTATTATTTCTTAGATGGTTTTTCCGGATATTTTCAAATCCCTATCGATCCAAAAGACCAAGAGAAAACCACATTCACTTGTCCCTATGGAACATTTGCTTACAAACAAATGCCTTTCGGCTTATGCAATGCTCCCAGGACTTTCCAAAGGTGTATGATGGCAATATTTCATGACATGGTTGAAGAAACTATGGAAGTCTTTATGGACGATTTCTCGGTATATGGTGATTCTTTCTCTTCTTGCCTTGCTAATTTAGAACGTATGCTCCAACGGTGTGAAGACACTCGTCTCGTTCTTAATTGGGAAAAATGCCATTTCATGGTAAAAGAAGGCATCGTCCTCGGTCATAAAATTTCCAAAGCCGGTATCGAAGTCGACCGTGCTAAAGTTGACGTCATTGCTAAATTACCTCCGCCTACCACCGTCAAAGGAGTTAGAAGTTTTTTAGGCCATGTGGGATTTTATCGACGTTTCATCCAAGATTTCTCCAAAATAGCTCGTCCAATGACTCATCTCTTAGAAAAGGATGCTCCTTTCATCTTCTCTTAAGAATGTCTCGACTCTTTCGAACTTCTTAAAGGTAAATTAACTAAGGCACCGGTCTTAGTCTCTCTAAATTGGTAGTTACCTTTCGAGCTCATGTGCGATGCTAGTGATTTTGCGGTAGGAGCGGTTTTAGGTCAACGAGTTAACAAACATTTCCAACCCATTCATTATGCTAGTAAGACAATGATGGGGGCTCAATTGCATTATACCACTACCGAAAAAGAGCTTTTAGCCGTAGTGTATGCTTTTGAGAAATTCCGCCCCTATCTTGTGCTTTCCACCACCATCATTTACACCGACCATTCCGCCTTGAAATACTTGTTCACCAAGCAAGATGCTAAACCGAGACTCCTTTGTTGGGTTTTGCTCCTACAAGAATTTAAAATCGAAATTCGTGATAAAAAAGGAGCGGAAAACCTAGCCGCGGATCACCTTAGTAGACTTGAGGATCCTTATCAAGGGGAATCTCCAATCAAGAGATTAATGAATCCTTTCGCCTTGAGACCTTAATGTCTATTAATTCCAATCTTGATGATACCCCATGGTTTGCGGACATTGCAAACTATTTGGCGGGTGGTGTTCTTATCGAAGGGTTATCGTCCCAACAAAAGAAAAAGTTCTTCAAGGACGTTAAAACATACTATTGAGACGATCCTTATCTTTTCAAGCAATGTGCGGACTTAATCATTCGTAGATGTGTTGATGGGCCGGCGGCTTTACAAATCCTTGAAGCTTGCCATAAAGGACCCACCGGTGGTCACTTTGGTCCTAATTACACCGCTAAAAAAGTTTTCGACTCCGGATTCTATTGGCCCTCCATTTATCATGATGCACATGAAATGGTTAAACATTGTGATGCTTGCCAAAGGCAAGGCAAGATTACACATAAAGATGAGATGCCTCAAAATTTCATCCAATAATGTGAAATCTTTGACGTATGGGGCATCGACTTTATGTGGCCGTTTCCATCATCGAAGGGAAACAAGTACATCCTCGTAGCCGTTGACTACGTATCAAAATGGGTTGAAGCAAAGGCTTTACCTACTAACGATGCGAGGGTGGTTGTTAACTTCTTGAAACAATTGTTTGCTCGATTCGGTGTGCCTCGTGCTATTATTAGTGATCGCGGGACTCATTTTTGCAATGATCAATTTGCACGAGTCATGGCTAAGTATGGTGTCAATCACCGACTTTCCACCGCGTATCATCCTCAAACTAATGGACAAGCCAAGGTTTCTAACCATGGTCTTAAGAGAATCTTAGAGCGAACCGTGGGAGAGCATCGTGCCTCATGTGCCGATAAATTAGATGATGCTTTGTGGGCTTTCCGTACCGCTTATAAGACACCTATAGGTTGTACTCCTTATCGCTTTGTGTACGGAAAGGCGTGCCACCTCCCCATTGAGTTGGAGCATAAGGCTTATTGGGCCTTGAAATGGGCTAATTTTGATCTTAACAAAGCCGGTGATCATAGGAAAATCCAACTCAATGAACTTAATGAACTTAGGAATGAGGCTTATGAAAATTCATTAATCTACAAGGAGAAGACTAAGCTCATTCATGATTCCAAGATTAAAAACCGAGATTTCCATGTTGGTGATCAAGTTTTACTATTTAACTCTCGGTTGAAAATCTTTTCAGGTAAACTTAAGAGCCGTTGGTCCGGTCCATTCACCGTGGCCCAAGTCTTACCTTATGGCACCATTGAGTTATCCCAACCAAATGGGCCCAACTTTAAGGTGAATGGCCAACAGGTTAATTTGTACTATGGAGAGGACATCTCTCACGAGATGATTCCATCCCTCTCCACATTTCCCTTGAATTAATTCGGGAAATCGAGTCGAGCTAGAGACTCATGATAAATAAATTAAGCATCGTATAACTAGGTTAGATTTTTACATTTACCATCCTTTCCACCCTTTTTTTCACCTTCATCCATTTTCCACCAATAAGTGTAGGGGGAGCCAAGTAGGTTGTTTGTGTGTTGTGATTGTGTGCAGGGACATGTGCTTTGATGATCCACTTTCGGTACTTTTGACGCGACCCGTGATCCCGTGATCCCGTGTACCCGGTTCTATCAAAACTATTGTGATTCATACTTGTATATAAATAAAACGAATAAATGTAATCACTTTAGTTGTCCCTTCCTTATCTCGATTTTAAACAACGTACTCAATGTCCTAAGTGTAGGGGAGTTTATTCACCCACATGCTTAAACATTGAGGACAGTGTTTATATTAAGTGTAGGGGGACTTCTATCGAATTTTAGTGGGCTTTTCCATGAATTTGACCCCATTTAACCGGAAAATTTAAAAAATTTTCAACGTTTTTCAAATTTTTGATCTATTTTGGCCTAGTAGTATTTTTATTTATTTTCTTTCCTTTTATTATCGCATCGTAATAATTTCTATTGCAAGAATAAAGTCAAAAATGAAATAAATAAATAAAATGGTTTTAACAAGTTTAGATATCTTTGATATATTAGGCCCATCTTGAATATTTTGACTCAACCCGAGTTTACTTATCCGAGTTTACTCTAGCTAGTATCCTTAACCATACGGACCTTAATTGGTTTATTAGGCTAAGCATCCACGAGTCTCATTCCTTGAGATTTTAAATTGTGGAGAACGAGAGATGATAGAGTTAATTATAAGTTCGGTATTCTTTCATTAACTTATGTGAGTTAGTTATGAGCTTTTTCTCCCATCACTTGTTAATAAATATATTTTTTAATAAATAAAGTTGTACGATTTGAAAGGTTACTTAGCTTCTAGCACAAGATCGTTTAAAAGTTGCTCGGTATTAATTAGAGTTCATAGCCAAGGCATAACTTATTTAAGCGGGACGCGAAGATTGGCTTATCCAAAAAGGCCCTAACAAGGCATGAGGATACCCGAGTCCAAAAAGGCCCTCACAAGGCATGAGGATTCACTTTTTGCTAAAGATCCTAAGATGATGTGAAGATCATTAATCCAAATCAATATGATGGATCAAGACACACGACGAGAAGCAATTACTTCCCTAAAGATCATGGAGAAGTCTATCCAAAAAGACCCTAACAAGGTATGAGGATAAATAGATCCAATTCCGAAAAGGAGGCGGATCGTTGTATATCAAAATCCTAAATAAAGAAGAGGATAAATGAAGAAGTCGTGGTCAACGTTTGAAGCATCTTTCACTCCTTAAGAAGATGTATACCAAAATGAAGAGAAGACCATAAATTCAAGACCGTCTCTCAAGATTTGAAGTTTGAAGTAAAGAAAAATATCGGTCTGAGAAAGGTCTCAAATCGTGAAACGAGTTATGCCAAGATATGAACTTTTTGAGGTTTCGAGAAGCAGTTTTAAAAGATTTTGTCCTTAAGCTAACTATTGATTAAATCGTCCCACTTTATTTTCGGCCTTAATAAATTATCGAAATAAGTCAAAAATGCATCCTCGTGATCATTCAAGACAAAAATAAAATACAAGAGATACACCGTAGGAATAGTTGTGCTAACTTATGGTAAACAATGATCTCGTTTTTAATCTTGGTATGGGGAACGTGAAACTTGAGGGTGATTAATATTCATGACACCAAAGCCTTAATCTAAGTCTTAGATTTCCTTACGAGTTTCTTCCATCTAATAATTTCCAAGTTAAATAAATGATTATAACTTTTGTATCTTTCTTAAGTTTTATCTTTTCGTCGTAGTGGTAGTAGTAATAAAGGTCGAGATGGATTGATTATAAGAAAAATGTAACTTAAGGCTCTATAACTATGCATTGCATGGGGTCATTGCAATGGTCAAGTGTAGGGGATTTAATAAGTGTGTAAACACTTATCCTTTTGCCACTAAAATCAAGTAAAAACAAGACCTAATCATGTGTTTAATGTCATAAAAGTCGGAATTACGCGTGGTTTTGTGTTTTGTGTGTTAAATAGGTACAAATGATCAAAAGAAGAGAAAACACGGGATTTCACGGTCAAATGTCGAAGAAAAGTCAAGAAAGAGTCAAAGACAAGATCAAAAGACCAAAAGTGTGCCAAGATCACGAAAACCGTCTAAGTCCACTTAAATTTGAAGAAATTATCAAGAAAGTCGGAATCGAGCTCGCTTTAATGGAATTTATCGTTTTTGAAGATATTCGAGCCAAGTGGGTCCCACATTTGATTAATGGGCTCAAAAGCCCATTAGAAAGTTTGTGCTACTTAATATTAACCCATAAAAAAGGCCCAAAGTTCTCTTTATGAATGGATTGAAAGCAATTGGGCCTCAAAAGCCCAATGCTTACTAAACGTGGGACGTTTGTTGCTAGATAAGCTGGCGAAACTTGACCGGTCAACCCATACAGTCAAACTTCACCAAACGTAACCCCTTATTTACTTCCCCCTCCCCAATCCATCTACACGTGTAGTCCACCACCCACTTAAATAAACTTTTTTTTTACCCCACTCGTTTTATCCCATTTACTCACTCTCTCCCACTTTCTCTTCTCCAAAAAATACGCAGACACCCTAACTCCCTTCCAAACCCTAAATTCTTGATCAGTAAAAATTAACAAGTGAAAATTGGGGGTTTTACCCAATTCGTGTGATTCACACGGATTGGGATTAAATCCCCATAAAAATCGCATCAAATCACTAACTATGGTCCTCTCCTCTCACCAACGTGGCACCATTTGATTGGATAATACCCGTCCATACACCCATCAACCAATTACATCATGCCACTTCACCAAGGAAGAAACACAAATAGCACAACTTCCTGACAACATGGCGATCCGTGTGCTCAAGAGGGGTTTTCAGCCGTATGATCAAGAAATTAGAAGAGAGAGAAGAAGAAAGAAGGAATAAACGGTGGAGATTGGTTGCTTAACATTGAAGCCAAGATTAGGGTTTCTTAGGGTTTCTCCTATAAAAACCCCCATTTCTCCCATGTAATTTGTGCTTTTTCTTTATTTTTTAATTTTCAGTAATTAGGTCTAGAATTAATTTTGTATTTTTAAATTTCCAGCAATTGTAATTTGATTTTTAATTAATGAAAAATTAATGTTTAATTAAATTGCATCTCCCCTTTAATTTCTGGCAAGTTTTAATTTTATTCTCCTTTAATATTTTTTATTTTATATATCACTGTTCGGCACTTATTATTATTATAAAAAAATACAAAAATAAAAAAATAAAAAAATAAAATAAATAAATAAAGAGTGAAATAATTTCCCCACTGGGAGATTGTTATAAAAGGATATTGTTCGAAGTTGGCTTCTCGGTTCGGATTGGATTATTATTCGGTTACTTTTAGTTCGTTTGGTTTGAGGAAGTAGAGGCTTTGTGTTGATGATTTTTGGTTAGATTTAAGGCGTTGGTGACGGATTTATTCGGTTCACAAGTACGCTCAGCGCGTTACTTCTCCTCAACGGTTTCGACAAAAAGGTTCTTCTCTTTTTTTTATTGATAATTTTTAGATTAATATTTGTTATGTTTGTCCAGCTTGTTTGAGTTGTGTAGTTTATGTTGGAACTGCATATTAGCTTAGTTGTTTACTGCTTATTCGGTATTAGCTTAGTTTCGTTTAGGTTTATTTTGCTTATTTTGATTCCGCTTATTTAAGTTTTAGGTTGTCAGTTTGAATTATCAGTTTGACTTGTTTAATTTGTTACTATGTAAGTTGTTTCATGCTATTTGGAGTAATGAGTAGTTTGAATTTGTTTTGTTTAGTCTGCGGTTTTATGTGTTTTGGTATTTAATATTGTTGAATCTGTTTTAGTGTTTTTAAGTTTCAGTTACTGATATAAGATTTGGGTATTTTTATTTGCTGAGTTTGCTTATTTAGGATCTGTTTGGTTATATTTGCTTTTTGTTTGTTTACATATTAATATGTCTGCTAGGCTTATTTATCTGTTTAGATAGAATATAGATTTAAGTATCTGTTTGATTTTAATCTGTTTTTTATTATTTCTGCTTAAATCTCGTTAGTTTGCTAGATATTTTTGGTATTTGCCTTTTATAGCTTATTTGGTTCCTGCTTATTTGAGTTCAGCTTATTATTTAGATTGTATTCTTTTTTTTGTAACTGCTTAAGCCTCAGACTCAATTAGTCTGAGGACTTTCTGTCCAAAATTATAAAGTTCCAAAAAGTCAAAAATATTAACAAAATATTAGGTCTGCTGGGACTCGAACCCAGGACCTCTCGTCTGGTAGACAACGTCCCAACCAACTGCTCTATTCTCTTATTTTTGTTTAGTTACTCATAATTAAGTTAATATAGGGTTTTAATTAATTGGCAGATTATTTTGTTTAAACTTAGTTTAAATCAAGTTTAGTTTTGTTTAATTTTATTTTAAAAGCTTTTGTTTAAGATTCATTTTATAAAGTTAGAAATAAAAAAAAATACAAAAAGACAAAAACATATTTTATTTTATTACTTTTTCCTAAAAAAATATTTTATTTCTTTAATAGTTTAAATTTTTGTTTAAATTCATTTTTAAAAATTTTAGTTAATATACATTAGATTTGTTTAAAAACTTTTAGTATTAAATTTAAGTTAGTAGATTTTATTTAAAAGTACTAGTTTAAAATTAATTAGACTTAAATAGTTTTAATTGAACAAGTTTTTATTAGTTAATTTTTTAATCCTTTTTATATAAATTAGTTTTAATTAGTTTTTAAAAGTAGACAATTAATTAATTAGTAGATTTAAATTAGTTTAAAAATACCAAAGTTATCTCTACCAAAAACAAGTTAAGTCGATACGTTAAACCGGAAATCAAATTCGAGTCGAATCGAGGAAAAACGAACTTAATTGATACATACAAAAATCCTAGTTTCAGGGTTTCCAACCCTTAGACTCGAAACATTGAGGACAATGTTTAACTTTAGTATGGGGGGGGGGGGTGAATAGATACTTGCCTTGCCAAACGTTCACGCTTTCCAAAGTTTATCTTTTTGTTGCAAAATAAGGCTAAAAATGGCCAAATTTTAAAATTTTCTCATGTTTATATGTGTTTGAAGACACGAATGTAGATTTTCCGATGGCGAGAATAAGAGTAATTTTTACTCGACCGTGCGTGTTGAGCACTTAGCTTCGATTCCTTAACTTTATATTAGGCTCAGTCTCTTAAATGAGAACGAGAAATGATAGAGTTAAATATAAGCTACTATGCTAAACGTAGAGTATTCATATTCTTTCAAAAACTCATGTGTTCTCGTTGTTTTCTTATTCTCCCTTCGCTTGTAAATATTTTTTGCTTAATAAATATTGACTTAGCGGTTTAGTCTTGATTGTTGGTTTCTAGTCTTTTCTAGTAGCTTCCATGTAATTGGGAAGACATTAAGGTATCACCAGCGTCACGGTTTTGAAGTATTGGCAACCCGACTAATCGAAAGCTTCACCCAATAATAAGATTTCAAGTGCTCACCTAAATCAAGCAAACAATTTGAAGCTCACAAGGCCGAAAAATCTATGCGAAACTGAAAGTGAATCAAGCCTTAATCTTTGAAGCTTTAAAGATCAAAAATTCGCCTTAGCGTGAGGATATACGTCTTTGGCCATAATAAAACCACCGATGAAGAGGATAATAAAAGGAAAGGCAAGACCGAAGTCATAATAAAAGCTTCATGGCGAAGTTGAATAAAAGATGGAGGTAAAACTATGATAATAAGGCCCTTCTGTTAGGGGGGCGTATAAAAGTCTTGGTAACAAGTCTCATGTTCAAAACCGTTATAAAACCGTGTTTATCGATATTTCTTGTTGACTTAATTTTTGACATCGTTGTTTATTATTAGGGGCTATTAATTCAATGGTTTTGGTTACACCGTTAGGACTCTATTTTTAGACCTAAATCTCTATTATCTCATAAGTCAAACAATGTATCCTCGTGAAACATTCAAGACAAAATAAAATATAAGAGATACAACTTAGGAAATTGGGAGAATAAGTACGTGATTAGGGCATATGAGTAGTGTTAGCATTACTAACTTATAATGACAATGATCTCGTTGCACGCTTAGCATGGAATTGGGGTGAAAATCGAGGATGACGAAATTATTTCTAACGAAGCATTCACGTGTTGTTGTTCAATGAACCTAAACGTCCCATTTTACGATGAAAAGCATACATTATGTCTAAAACGCAAGTATTAGAAGTAATAGTAGTAGTGTAGCTAGTTTATCATTCAATAAAAGTGAATAAAAATGAATTTTGGAGATGCTACGATACTTTATTCCGGCATTGCGTGAGGGCACGGAAATGGTTTAGTATGGGGAGTGATGAGACTGCTTTTATAAACAGTCTCATCGTCCAAAACGGGCTTTAAATGCATTAAATATCATCAAAAATGCCAAATATATGCTTGTGTTTGTTTCTTGTGTATTTTAGGTACGGATATTGAGAAAATGACAAAAGATCACAAGAAACATGCAAAAATGAACACGGGAAACGAAGCCACACAATGAACCAAGCCCTAATGAAGATTTTCCAAGAAAAACCCTTGAAGAATTGAAGATTATGCAAGAAGGGTCCTCCAGTATTGAAGAATTGACACTTTAAACCCTTGTTTATTCATAATTACAAGATTGGTCCTTAAAGTTTGTCAAATTTGCAAAAAGGGCCCTCCTATATTAGTCCTCCAAAAAGTCAATCATACAAGTCAAGACCATTATCTATGAAGAAAATGCCAAAACAATCCTTCAAGAATCAATAAATGGAAAGAATTACCCCTGAAAATACTCTGGAAAAGTATTAGTGGCCAAAGTGGGAAAAAGGAAACTTGTTTAACAAAGGAATTAGTTTTTTGTGGAGTTTAAACTGAAATGACAAAGAAAGAAGAAGCAAGGGGCTAAATCTGGCAGACAATGGAACTTACCTTAACCACTCAGCTTTTGACACATGTCCCACTAACTCCCCACAACCAATCAAAACGCCCCATTCATCCACCTCACATCCCACTCACTTTATTTAACTAATCCTAACAGATTAGTTTAAATTTATGCGGTTAACACTTTTTAAAACCCAAAACAGATTAAACATGCTACTATTCACCTATGAACACGATTTGGGTTTTCTTAATTGCCTTGTAGTTAAGCCACAAAACTTTCCAGAATTATGATTAAGCTAGTCTTAATCATAACCCAACCCCTAAAACCCTTGCCACGTCACTCCATGGTCACATGTAAACCCCTGCTATACCACCTTTTGGGAAGAAGCCAAAACAGTACCAAGGATCCAACGCCCAAGATTTATCTTCAATCCTAAGCTTTCATATAAGCCTTTGATCACAATTGCAGCCTTGACAACTCACACAAGAAGACAAAATTCTGTTACATGTTCAAGCAGATTTCAAACCTTCAAGGGCAATATTGGGACTTCACAGCTAGGGTTTATACGTTTTTATGCTTTCTAGATGAACATTGTAGCCTATATAAAGGCACTTAGGCTTTAAATTTCATCTGCTCTTGGTTTTTCCTTTGTTCAGGTTCTGTAAATTAATTTTCATGTTTAATGAATTGTGTTTGAATCTTTGAAGAAAACCCAAGTGCCATTCTTTATATCTGCTTGTTATTGTTTAATGTTAACTAATCTTGAATCTCAAAACGTGTTTTCAAACCTTGTGCAAGAAATTGTACAAGAACTCAAAATTTGATATTTTGCTAAGTCTTGGCTTAAACCTTGGAATTCTTGGGCTATAAGTAGATCATAGAATCCAGATAAACTGTTATCAAGGTATTGTGAGGCTTATAACTTTGGGATAATCAAGTGTGGGAACAAGGTTGCATCGATCAAATTTATTTTCAAAGTTGTCACCTTTCTGTTTTTGATTTTATTGTGCTAACCTTGTTGAATCTTAGCAGCTTGTTTAAGGAAGCTTGTGCCTTGTTTTGCTAGGCACATCAGCTTAAAAATTCGTGAGTGTGGATGTACATTCATGAGGTTTGAGTTCTTGAACCCAAAAATCTGAAAAATACTTGATTTTTATGATTTTGTGTTCTGCTTGTGTTCTTGTTGTTTTTATGTTTTAATCTTGATTGATACTGCATAATACATCTATTATTGTGTTTTATTGGGCTTGGGTAACATTGAATCACACTTACACTTGTTTAATCTTGAATTGAAAAAGATAAGGGGTGTTTGGGTTAACCTGTTTAAGATCATAATTTGTTATTGTGTTATTGGAAGTTGTTTGTTTGAGTTTGTATCTGCTATTCACTTGGTTGGTGCTAAAACCTGCAAGTTATTCGACTTTAAACATCAAATCTAAGATTGTGCTATAAAAACTTGGAATCTGCTTGTTTTGACCTAAGAACTTGGTAACACTTAGTTTGTATGCATGCTTAGGGGTAACAAGTGATTAAACATAGTTTATATAACCTGATTAAGAGATTTGAGTGTTTGAATTTGGCTGTGTGGTCAATTATATCAGCAAGTGTCCAAAATTGCATGTTCTTTGTTCATCAGTAAATTTTGTATGCTTAAATCTTGATCTAGACTTTGAATCAGTGCGTGAAACTTGTTTAGATTTGTTCATTTGAATTAATTATAGCTTGTGTATGCATTTGGTGAAGTTTGGCTGGCTGATTTTTGCTTAAAGTGCTTATTGAACCAAAATTGCTTATTGTTCATATCTGGGCTAGGTCTGTGGATGTTTTGAATTAACTGCACTGATTGGCTATTTGAAATTGTGTTTTTGTGATTGATATTGACTCCTTATGATTAACTGATCATTTGGGTGCCTTTGCTTAACTTGAATACACAAAAAGTCACAAAATACAAAAAGTCAAAAAGGTCAAGCAGGGGGAAAAGTTCCCACTGCTCAACCTCAAAAACTAGCCCCTTCTAGTGTAAATAATCATTCAGCTTATTCATAAGCCAAATTGGCTTATCCAGACTTGCAACAACTTATTTTTTGTGATAGATCTTCCTCATTTGACCAATTTATTTGATCTGGAGCTTATTAGACTCTGACTTTGACTTTTTACTAGAAAACTCATTAAGTTGACTTTTAAACAAGTGCTTATCTGCTTATTCTGGCTTATTGCTTGTGGTTATTTTAAAAATTTTGATTATTTTGCTTAATTAAGTCATTTAAAAGCTTTTGAAAGTTGAATCAGCACTTGAGGTGGTCTAGAACTCAAAAACGACTATTTTGTCATTTTGTGAAGAGAGTCTTGGCTTATTTCAGGCTTATTTCTTGTGCTTTTTTCAATTTTCTTTTTACAGATCTCTTAAGTAACTCAAAAGAAGCTTGTGTGTCAAATTTTAGCTTATGGCATCAGCTTATAGCTTAATGGGCCAAAAAGCCCATTAAGAATAAGCTGCTTTGAAATAAGCTAGCTTAAACATATTTTCAGCTTTTGGGCCTTCAGAGTTTTGTTATTAAAATCAAATTTTAAGTCAGATAGGAGATTTTGGGCTTATTTGGACAACATTTTTCTTATTGGGCCAATTTGAGCCCATTAAGGGACTGTTTGGACTTTTAGCCCATTTCAAGGCCCAAAAGGGGTATTTTTGTATTTTCAACTTCATTTCTCTATTATTTAGGTTAAAATAAGTAGGTTTTCAACTTTTTAGAATTTTTTATAAATTTTGGATTTTTATTATTATTTTATTATTAAAAATTAAAATTTAGATTTTGTAACACTCTCATTTTTCGTATCGGTACAGCGGAAGGGTCTTTTAGAGTGTTACGGGATAGCACAATAACTCCAATCATAGACAACACATAAAAATGGTTGTACAAGGTTTAACAAACATTCATTCGATAAAAAGTTTCAAAAGCGTACAACAGGTCCCAAATTATACAGGTCATTAAGTTTACAAAACACAGATCGAATGAACATTTTTAATATTAAGTGTGGGCCATCAGAGTCGATCTCCATCCGGATTACCTTCAAGCACCTGAGATAGAAAACATGCAAAAATCATATCAGCGAATGCCGAGTGAATTCATAGAGTTTAATGAAAACCGTTATATAAAACAATCATTTACATTCATTTAAAATCAGAACACAAGTATAATATCGGAAGTAAGTCCACATATTCCTAGTCAGGCAATATATAAATCAAGCATACATCTGAAACCGTCCATGAGACCGTAGTCTCTATATTACCATGATAGGTAATATATTCATCGTTAATAGCGTCGTATCATATCGTTTATTTAGATTATATAGATTGAATAGATTATAGGATTATTATTAGCCGCATGACATTGTTACCTTACTATGAAAACAGCGGGCCGCAAACCCGACAAACAATTTGCCCATCTAAGTTAGCGTGTCGTCACAAAAATCACGCTATGGAATCTTCTCATACATAAATTCGCTTACCAATCAATGTGGTACGACGGGGATCAACCGTCAAGGCGCGAACTGGGGTGATCGTCCCCAAATAGTACTATCAAATGCATAAGCGTCTACCAAAACCCGGTAGTTCACAATTCATGCTAATGAGACTTTAAGTGACATAACCTAACTACTAATAATCCTTTTAGTCTCGAATATAGGGTCATAGCATCATTCGGGTCCATATCATTAAGCATACAATCGGGACTACTTGTGTTCTATTTTTATAAAAATCTATCATGTTATCTCCCTCGCGGGTTTACAAATCATTTTATAAAACATTTAAAAGAGTGCGAGGCTATGAACTCACATTGTTAATGAAAGGCGGATTATCGGCTACGGGCGTGCTTCGGTCACGGAAACCTATATAAATAATAATCGGTCTTAGACTCGGTCCAATGACTTTTATCAAAATAACAATATACATATGATGATTTTGTACATATGATGATGATCAAGTGGGTTTATACATCCTTGTTTATTCATTTTAGTGTTTACGTTTTTGTAACGTCTTACTAGTTCACTAGTTTTACCGATTTTACCTATTTTAAGTCCATTAAGTCTTTTATAAGTTCTTTAACTTGTTTTTACCCATTTTATACCTATATGATCAGTATATATACTTTTCATGTTGGGCCCAAATGGGTTAAGCCCAATAAGCTCTTTTTACAAGTATTTATCTTATTAAGTCTAATTATTAGTCCAATAGGTTTAGTTAGCTCGTAAATGTCCGTAATTCTTATAGTTCGGGTTTTATCGGTTTTTACTTGTATTAGTTACTTATACATCAGTATACAACTTTTATAAACTTTACATTAGACGGGTTTGGTCGTCTAAGTTTTATTTGGCGAAAAACGTTAATTTTACGGCGATAGCCGAAAAAGTCGTAAAAATCAAGTTTATAGTTTTTATTACTTATAAATATTATTTTACCACCACTTATATAATTTACCCATTTAATTAACCTTTTATACATTTATATAAATAAGTTTTATAAGTTAGTGGGTTTATATTTTTACATTTTATACATTATAACGTGAGTGCTTATATAATAATAATAAACATTATTTCCAAAAATCTGATTTTTAACTTCATGTTCACTATTTTTACCATATCTAGAGTTCTACAATGACTTAGAAGCTCATTTTTGGATGACAAGTTCTTCATAATATGTGCTACATATAACTTAGTTATAGCTACTGCCCATTTTGAGTCTAAGTTGCCTTAACAGTCCCTACAAAACTGCTTATTCAGATTACACCACCTAACTTGTTTTGATCATATCTCACTCATTATTTTGATTCCATTGCATGGCCAACTCTCACATGTGTATAACATCATCTACTTACTTTAAATGGATCAAACCATGCAAATTTATCAGTTCATCTTTTAGTTATCTACTGTTTTTATACAGCCAACTAAATAGTCAAGATTTTAGCTTTATTTCTTATAGTTATCATCATTTTTAAGCATATTTATCAACACTTGATCCCCACACAACATTTTTATCATCATATATACATCATATACATATACAAAATGAAATAAAATACATTTGTTCATTACAAAATAATAAGAGAAAAATGTAGAGGATGATCTTCTTTACCAATCCAAGTGGATTTCTTGTTTTAGGAAGACAAGAACTTGATGAACACAACAAGTATCTCCAAGACCATCAAATATCAAGAACATAGGTTGGAAAATCAGCCCTAGGACACAAGCAAATCACCTCCAAAGATGTTAATATGGCCACCAAATGATCAAGGCTTCAAGAGGACACCTTAATAGGACTAGTAAACATGTGGTTTATGGCTAGAAAATATCAAGAATGGTGTTTGTTGCTTTATTTGGGACGGCACAAGGGAGGGTTTGAGAGAGTTTTTAGAGTGGTTTGCATGTAGGAAATGATAGAAATGAAACAAGTAGCTTGTTTTGTTTAGTGGTAAAGTGAAGTGGTAAAAGTTAGCTTAATGTGTAAGCATATGCTTACACATGTATAAGTTAGCTAAGACTTGATGCCACATATGTGTTGTGGTGTCAAGTTTGGCCGTCCCATATTGCTAGTGGGGTGGGACAAAGTGTTTTGTCCCATCTCACTAGTTTACGGGTATTTCTCGATTCTAGTTTTCTCGATTTGCGTGCCCTCGGGTCGTTTTACGAAAAACGTTTTTATAAATTATGAATCACCGTCACAAAACGGATCCAATAAAAATTGTCTCATCAAAAACGGAGTTCAAAAACGTAAATACGTAATCCTAAGGTTTCCGGTTTAGTCGTAAAAGACGCCAAATTATGCACGTAAGCCCAAATTTAAATCCGTAAATTGTGAGTTCGTCAACCAACACAAAAATAAGTTTCAAAATATTATACGAGAAAATATTTCACTACCTGAAAATGTTAGATTTGTCACAGCTTTTCCTCCTAAAAGGGATCAACGTCCTCGTGATCCATTTCATTTGAATGTCCGTTTCTTATTGAAATCGAAGAGGTGCGGATATTTCTTCCACATTTCATCCTCTCGTTCCCAAGTATACTCCGGTCCATGCTTTAAATTCCATCGGATTTTGACAATAGGTATCCGACTTTGTTTCAGTTGCTTTACCTCACGGTCCATAACTTCTACGGGCTCTTCGATAAAATGCAACTTCCCATCTATTCGAACCTTACCTAAAGGAATTTTCTCATCACTCACTACTAGACATTTCTTCAGATTAGATACATGGAATGTGTTGTGAACACCATGAAGTTCTGGGGGTAACTCTAGTTTGTAAGCCACCAGACCTACTCTAGATAAAATCTTAAAGGGTCCAATATAACGGGGATTCAATTTTCCTCGTTTTCCAAATCTTATAACGCCTTTCCATGGCGATACCTTCAACATTACTCGGTCACCCACTTCAAACTCCATTGGCTTCCGCCGCACATCCGCGTAACTTTTCTGTCTACTACGGGCAGTCAACAACCTCTTCTTAATCTGAACTATCATCTTCGTAGTCTCCCGGATCAATTTCGGTCCCGTGAGCTGGGTATCCCCAACTTCACTCCAACATACAGGAGATCTACACTTCCTACCATACAAAGCTTCAAACGGTGCAGCCTTAATACTAGAATGGTAACTATTGTTATACGAAAACTCTGCTAACGACAAATGTTTATCCCAATTCTTACCAAAGTCTAACACACAAGCTCTCAACATATCTTCCAGTGTTTGTATCGTCCTTTCACTCTGCCCATCAGTCTGGGGGTGATAAGCAGTGCTCATATCGAGATTCGTTCCCAAAGATCTTTGGAGAGATTTCCAAAAATTCGATGCGAATCTAGGATCTCGATCTGAAATGATCGATACAGGCACTCCATGCTTGCATACAACATTATCAAGGTATATTCGAGTCAGCTTCTCCAGTGAGAACTGCTCCTTAACCGGAATGAAGTGTGCTGATTTGGTCAGTCTATCAACAATAACCCAAATCGAATTGTTTCCAGATGATGTTCTAGGAAGCTTGGTGATAAAGTCCATTGTAATTCGCTCCCACTTCCATTCAGGAATCTTTGGCTGTTGAAGTAGTCCTGATGGTTTTTGATGTTCGGCTTTAACTCTAGCACAAGTCAAGCATTGAAGAACATACATAGCTATGTCAGCTTTCATATTCGGCCACCAGTACAACTTCTTCAAATCATGGTACATCTTATCAGATCCCGGATGAATGGAATACTTAGATTTATGGGATTCTAACATAATCAGATCTCTTAAGCCTCCAAACTTAGGTATCCACATACGATCTCTTAAGCATTTCACTCCATCAGCTCTAACATCTAAAGGATCTCCTTCTCCTCGGAACCCTTCATTAACAAAATTCTCCTTCTTACAAGCTTCTATTTGCGCATTTCTAATTTGCTCAGGCAAATTATTGTGCACGGTCAAGACTAGAGAACGCACCCTGATAGGCTCTCTATCTTTCCTACTCAACGCATCAGCAAAAACATTAGCTTTTCCTGGGTGATATTTTATATCACAATCATAATCACTTAACAACTCTATCCATCTTCGTTGCCTCATGTTCAATTCCTTCTGATCGAGAATATACTGTAGGCTTTTGTGATCGGTGAATACCGTACACTTGGTGCCATACAGATAATGTCTCCATAACCTAAGAGCAAAGACCACCGCTCCTAGCTCAAGATCATGAGTAGCATAATTCTCCTCATTCTTCCTCAATTGCCTAGAAGCATAAGCTATCACTTTCTCTCTCTGCATCAAAACAGCTCCATAACCTCTAAGAGATGCATCACAATACACTACAAAATCTTCACTCCCTTCGGGTAATGATAAGATTGGCGCACTACATAATTTTTGCTTCAATGTCTGAAATGCTCCATCTTCATCACTTCCCCAAACGAAAGGTTTATTCTTCTGAGTAAGCTTAGTCAAGGGTTTAGCAATCAAAGAGAATTCTTTAATGAATCGCCTATGATAGCCAACCAATCCTAAGAACTGTCGCACTTTCGTTGGCGTTGTCGGTGCAGACCAATTCTTAATAGCTTCAACCTTTGCAGGATCAACATGAATTCCATCTATGTTAATCACATGACCAAGAAATTGCACAGAATCTAACCAGAAATCACATTTCGAAAACTTAGCATACAATCGTTCATCCTTCAACAACTTCAAAACAATCCTCAAATGTTCTCTATGTTCATCTTCATTCTTAGAATAGATTAGAATATCGTCAATAAACACGATCACAAATTTATCCAAGTAGGGCTTGCACACTCGATTCATTAAATCCATGAAAACCGCAGGTGCGTTAGGTAACCCAAATGGCATTACTTGAAATTCATAGTGTCCATAACGAGTTCTAAATGCAGTTATAGGAATATCTTCTTCACAGACGCGAAGTTGGTGATATCCTGACCGCAAATCTATCTTAGAATACACACTAGATCCTTGCAGTTGATCAAACAAATCATCAATCCTAGGTAAAGGATATCGATTCTTAATTGTCAACTTATTCAGTTCCCTATAATCAATGCACATACGAAAAGATCCATCCTTCTTCTTAACGAACAAGACTGGAGCTCCCCAAGGTGACGAGCTCGGTCGAATAAAACCTTTATCAGACAACTCCTTAAGTTGCTCAGATAACTCCTTTAATTCAGAAGGGGCTAATCGGTAAGGCGCACGTGCCACCGGTGCAGCACCAGGAATTAAATCGATTCGAAACTCTACTTGCCTTATCGGTGGAAGTCCAGGTAAATCTTTAGGAAATACCTCAGGAATTCACAAATAATAGGTACATCTTCCAATCGTTTCTCCCTAGACTCATTCCCGGTCACTTGAGCTAAGAATAACTCACAACCGTTCCTGATGTACTTTTGGACTTTAATACATGAAACGATTTTCAAACGGGATTCACCTCGACTACCATCAATTACTAACGTCCTATTCCTAAGAGGAATCTTAACTTTCTTCTCTCCACATAAAATAGTAGCATTATTCAACGACAACCAATCCATACCAATAATAATATCGAAACTACCTAATTCTATCAACATCAAATCAATCGGAAAGGAATGGTTCAAGAGATTTAGAGAGCATCCTTCTAATAGCTTATTAGTTTTCACTAATTTACCATCAGCCAATTCTACCTCGTAACTGGTACTTATCTCAACAGGTTCAATATCAATAAGGGCACTAAATTTAGTGGATACAAAGCTCCTATCGGCACCTGAATCGAATAAAGCAACAGCATAATGATTGTTGAGTAAAAACGTACCGGTAACGACATTCGGATCCTCTTTCTTCACCTCAATTGTTCCAAGTTGGTAGATACCACCCTGGGGGTTTCTTCCAGGTACAATCGCTTTCAACTTGGGGCATTCCGATTTCCTATGACCTTCTTCATTGTAGTTGAAGCAAATGGTTCCCTTCTTACACCTTTCAACCTTGTGTCCAAGCTTTCCGCAATTTCGGCACTTCCAGCAGTCGCCAGCATGCCTCTTGTTGCCACACTTAGGACATCTATCATCGTTGCGTGGTGTGTTGTTGGTAAGAGCATTTGCATTCCCCTTTTCTTGTTCTGACGGCGATTGAAATTCTTCCTATTATCACCTCTATCTACACGATCACCGTCTCCCTTTCTTTTCTCACCTACACGGGCTTCATCTTCCTTATCCTGAATTATCTGTCCAATGAGTTGGTAAGCCATTCGAACAGCATCATCAATGGTCAGTGGTTTCGATGATGTCACGTCCCCCCGGATATTCCTGGTCAACCCTTTCACATATTGCTCAATTCGGATCTCTTCGGGTTCAACCAATCGAGGACATAGCAAGGCCAACTCATGGAATCGGTTCGTGTAACTATCAATGTCCACACCTTTCATTCTCAAATGAATCAACTCCTGTTCTAACCTAATGATCACACTACGAGGACAAAACTCCAAAGTCATCCACTTCTTAATTTCAGCCCAAGGAGTAGCATTAGCAGCATCAAGACCCATGAAAGCAATTCTCCCGTTCCACCAAGTCAACGCACGACCTTTAAGAGTAGCCATAGCAAAAGTCACCTTATCTTCCTCCTTACACTTACTAATCCTAAACACCGATTCAATCTTTTCAATCCACTGGCTTAGTCCTACAGCACCTTCAGTTCCATTAAAAGGTAGAGGTTCACACTTCATGAACGTCACATAAGTACAGCCACCAACTTCAGGTGCATTCGTTCCAAGTCCTCCTACATTTCCTCCAGCATTAGCATTCACATTATTAGCATTCACATTCACATTAGTACCGCCAATTCCACTACCGCCAGCTAAACTACCGCCAGCTCCACTACCGCCAGCTCCACTACCGCCAGCTTCATTTCTAGCATTTGCCATAAATTCAGTCATAGATGCGGTAACTTGCTCCGTAATAATCCTACGTACATCATCCTCAGTCACAGCCTTCTTGGGCGGCATAGTTCTATAATTCCACAATTTCAAAGCATTAAGCATTCATCCAACAAAGGATTCATATAATATGGATTGAATTCATAATCAAGATACAAATAAGGCACAATATGGATTTCAAGACAAGATACATATTTCATTCGATCTGAAACAAAAGTATTGTCTTAGTACATCCATATCAAAGTTCTAGCACTATATACACTCAAAATTCGTGCCAAGTCTACTACTAACAAGTCGGTTCAGTCAAAGCTACAAGCACAAAAGATATAAAGGTCACTACTAAATACAGACTGGTCTACTGAGAACCGCCAGATGGTCCATCATCCATCGTCTTCTGGATCTTCGCCGGACGATCACTAGACACATCTTCAGCTGGGTGCTTACGGATTACTCCTCTTTCAACCATGTCGGCATAAAATCTACTATTCCATCTTGGGATATATTCAACTCCTTTTCGGCTTTCTCATGCATCGCACGAGCCACACTCAACTGAATCTCCATAGAATTCACCTTTCTCTTCATGGCAGCATACTCACCACTTTCCAATACCGATAACCTCCTAAAAGCCTCATTCAATCCACGCTCTACATCACTCAAATCCAAACTAAGCAATTCTCGCTCTTTCTCGCCAACCTTAGTCTTCGACTCCAAATAAGCAACCTGAGTCTGAACAACACCTAATCCAACCTCTGTCACACAACTCTTAACACGGGAAGCATCTAGATCACGTCTCAAGGCCCATGGTGAAAGACCATCAATATGAGTAGCCTCTCGAGTACTAGACGACTCTCCTATCTCACATCTACGAGTAGAAATACCATCGGTACCGTCAGGTGCATCGTCATCCTCATCCTCCTCTGATTCAGAATCAGATTCAGACGATTCAGACATTTTGTCCCTAGGTAACTCATCCTCAGAATCAGACAAACAAACTGGTGGGGGCAAAGGCTCGCCCTTTGGAACATCATACGGATAAATAAGCTCAGCTTCCTCATCGTCATCAACCTCAACATCTATACCTACATCCTCCTCGACATCCTCGTCGTCAATCTCGTCATCTAAATTATCTAACCCAATCTCATCCTCATTCTCAATATCAACATTCTCAATCTCCACATTCCCAATCTCCACATTCTCATTACCCACATTCTTAATATCCACATTCTCTACTAAGTCAACCTGAGGGGCAATCTGATCTCCTAGTCCTAACTCGGGCTCGGGATCCTCAAATGGTTCCTCCTCATCATCGATATCATAATCTACTAAGTCTAAATAAGGATCATCTTCTATATTAGGTTCGGGAATAGCATGGTTTTCTACAGGAATATTAGGGTCAGCCATGACAATCTGCATTTATATATATATCTCGTATTAGGATAACATACTAGTTAAACAATTACATAATGAAATCACGATATATACATATATATAAATCAAATTATATATATTAAAATATATATCTTCTCGATAGGGCTTGTTGGTAACGTCGGAGATCTCTGGCACCGTTATAGTCAAAAGATTTTTCAAATATTTTTCTCAAATGTTCATTGTCAAAAGATTTTGAAAAGTTTTGTTCAAAACCTTGGTTTTTAAAATCTTTTGTTCTCTACAACGAGAGCTCTGGTACCAAACTGTAACACTCTCATTTTTCATATCGGTACAGCGGAAGGGCCTTTCAGAGTGTTACGGGATAGCACAATAACTCCAATCATAGACAACACATAAAAATGGTTGTACAAGGTTTAACAAACATTCATTCGATAAAAAGTTTCAAAAGTGTACAACAGTTCCCAAATTATACAGGTCATTAAGTTTACACAACACAGATCGAATGAACATTTTTAATATTAAGTGTGGGCAATCAGAGTCGATCTCCATCCGGATTACCTTCAAGAACCTGAGATAGAAAACATGCAAAAATCATATCAGCGAATGCCGAGTGAATTCATAGAGTTTAATGAAAACCGTTATATAAAACAATCATTTACATTAATTTAAAATCAGAACACAAGTATAATATCGGAAGTAAGTCCACATATTGCTAGTCAGGCAATATATAAATCAAGCATACATCTGAAACCGTCCATGAGACCGTAGTCTCTATATTACCATGATAGGTAATATATTCATCGTTAATAGCGTCGTATCATATCGTTTATTTAGATTATATAGATTGAATAGATTATAGGATTATTATTAGCCGCATGACATTGTTACCTTACTATGAAAACAGCGGGCCGCGAACCCGACAAACAATTTGCCCATCTAAGTTAGCGTGTCGTCACAAAAATCACGCTATGGAATCTTCTCATACATAAATTCGCTTACCAATCAATGTGGTACGACGGGGATCAACCGTCAAGGCGCGAACTGGGGTGATCGTCCCCAAATAGTACTATCAAATGCATAAGCGTCTACCAAAACCCGGTAGTTCACAATTCATGCTAATGGGACTTTAAGTGACATAACCTAACTACTAATAATCCTTTTAGTCTCGAATATAGGGTCATAGCATCATTCGGGTCCATATCATTAAGCATACAATCGGGACTACTTGTGTTCTATTTTTATAAAAATCTAGCATGTTATCTCCCTCGCGGGTTTACAAATCATTTTATAAAACATTTAAAAGAGTGTGAGGCTATGAACTCACGTTGTTAATGAAAGGCGGATTATCGGCTACGGGCGTGCTTCGGTCACGGAAACCTATATAAATAATAATCGGTCTTAGACTCGGTCCAATGACTTTTATCAAAATAACAATATACATATGATGATTTTGTACATATGATGATGATCAAGTGGGTTTATACATCCTTGTTTATTCATTTTAGTGTTTACGTTTTGGTAACGTCTTACTAGTTCACTAGTTTTACCGATTTTACCTATTTTAAGTCCATTAAGTCTTTTATAAGTTCTTTAACTTGTTTTTACCCATTTTATACCTATATGATCAGTATATATACTTTTCATGTTGGGCCCAAATGGGTTAAGCCCAATAAGCTCTTTTTACAAGTATTTATCTTATTAAGTCTAATTATTAGTCCAATAGGTTTAGTTAGCTCGTAAATGTCCGTAATTCTTATAGTTCGGGTTTTATCGGTTTTTACTTGTATTAGTTACTTATACATCAGTATACAACTTTTATAAACTTTACATTAGACGGGTTTGGTCGTCTAAGTTTTATTTGGCGAAAAACGTTAATTTTACGGCGATAGCCGAAAAAGTCGTAAAAATCAAGTTTATAGTTTTTATTACTTATAAATATTATTTTACCACCATTAATATAATTTACCCATTTAATTAACCTTTTATACATTTATATAAATAAGTTTTATAAGTTAGTGGGTTTATATTTTTACATTTTATACATTATAATGTGAGTGCTTATATAATAATAATAAACATTATTTCCAAAAATCTGATTTTTAACTTCATGTTCACCATTTTTACCATATCTAGAGTTCTACAATGACTTAGAAGCTCATTTTTGGATGAAAAGTTCTTCATAATATGTGCTACATATAACTTAGTTATATCTACTGCCCATTTTGAGTCTAAGTTGCCTTAACAGTCCCTACAAAACTGCTTATTCAGATTACACCACCTAACTTGTTTTGATCATATCTCACTCATTATTTTGATTCCATTGCATGGCCAACTCTCACATGTGTATAACATCATCTACTTACTGTAAATGGATCAAACCATGAAAATTTATCAGTTCATCTTTTAGTTATCTACTGTTTTTATACAGCCAACTAAATAGTCATGATTTTAGCTTCATTTCTTATAGTTATCATCATTTTTAAGCATATTTATCAACACTTGATCCCCACACAACATTTTTATCATAATATATACATCATATACATATCAAAAATGAAAGAAAATACATTTGTTCTTTACAAAATAATAAGAGAAAAATGTAAAGGATGATCTTCTTTACCAATCCAAGTGGATTTCTTGTTTTAGGAAGACAAGAACTTGATGAACACAACAAGTATCTCCAAGACCATCAAATATCAAGAACATAGGTTGGAAAATCAGCCCTAGGACACAAGCAAATCACCTCCAAAGATGTTAATATGGCCACCAAATGATCAAGGCTTCAAGAGAACACCTTAATAGGACTAGTAAACATGTGGTTTATGGCTAGAAAAGATCAAGAATGGTGTTTGTTGCTTTATTTGGGACGGCACAAGGGAGGGTTTGAGAGATTTTTTAGAGTGGTTTGCATGTAGGAAATGATAGAAATGAAACAAGTAGCTTGTTTTGTTTAGTGGTAAAGTGAAGTGGTAAAAGTTAGCTTAATGTGTAAGCATATGCTTACACATGTATAAGTTAGCTAAGACTTGATGCCACATATGTGTTGTGGTGTCAAGTTTGGCCGTCCCATATTGCTAGTGGGGTGGGACAAAGTGTTTTGTCCCATCTCACTAGTTTACGGGTATTTCTCGATTCTAGTTTTCTCGATTTGCGTGCCCTCGGGACGTTTTACGAAAAACGTTTTTATAAATTATGAATCACCGTCACAAAACGAATCCAATAAAAATTGTCTCATCAAAAACGGAGTTCAAAAACGTAAATACGTAATCCTAAGGTTTCCGGTTTAGTCGTAAAAGACGCCAAATTATGCACGTAAGCCCAAATTTAAATCCGTAAATTGTGAGTTCGTCAACCAACACATAAATAAGTTTCAAAATATTATACGAGAAAATATTTCACTACCTGAAAATGTTAGATTTGTCACAGATTTTTCAAAGTTTTCCATTTTTCTTAATTCAAATACATTAAGTTGGAAATTTTACAAATTTTAGAATATTTTTATTGTCATTAGATTAATTTTTAGAATTATTTTAAGTTTTAATAGTTTTTAATTGTTTTTAAATAGTTTTAATTAATTTTAAAATTTTCAAAAATAGTTATAAATTTTGTTAAGTCATTTTAGAGGTTTAGAACTGAAAAAAAACTCATTTTGGGCTTTTTGTTAATTTAATTGATTTTTTGGGCTTTAATTAGCATTAAAAAATTATTATTTAATTAAATAAAAGGTTTGAGTGATTTTTGATTTTTTGTAAACTCTAATTACATTTTTAGAATTTATTGCAATTTTCTAGGAATTTTTAGGGTAAAATTTTAATTTTGTCACTTTTTACGGTTTTACGTGCACGACTATTCGTCTTAGTTTAATCCATAATCGTAACCGACATTCTCTTCTAATCTCTTTTCTTCTTTTCATCTCTCATCAATATAATCACAAACCATTAATCATCTCTCTACACAACACACAAGCCTCCTTGAGAACGATCCCCACTTTGGGTTATTTACTTGTGGTTTTCCTAAACCATTTGTGTACTTACCCTAATTACCTTTGTTTTCCTAAACAAAGTGTAAAAACTCAACTATCACCTCCCCTTGGCCATTATTCAAATGGGGAATCGATATCGTAGGACCCTTTCCCGTAGCTGCGGGGGGAGTTAAGTTCCTCATAGTTGCGATGGATTACTTCATAAGATGGATTGAGGCAAAGGCAGTCGCAACGATCACGGGGAATCACGTAAAAAGGTTCGTATAGGACAACATAGTGTGTCGTTTCGGACTGCCCGGTGAAATAGTGTCTGATAATGGAAAGAAGTTCGCACAGAACCCATTCAAGGATTGGTGCGCGAAGAATGGAATACATCAACGGTTCGCATCGGTCGCCCACCCACAAACGAATGGACTTGTGGAGAGAGCAAACAGGAGTTTGGGGGATGGCATAAAAGCACGGTTGGGGGAGCATAATAAGAAGTGGGTCGATGAGTTGTCACATGTTTTTTGTGGGCACATAGTACGATGATCAAGACAGCTACATGTGATACACCTTTCGCCCTAACATATGGTACAGAGGCAGTCATTCTAGCTGAGATCAGACTGCAAACACTCCGCACAGCGGAAGTAGACATGGTTACGAACGATGATGAGCTGTGATTGAACCTAGACATAATCGAAGAGCGAAGAGAGTTAACGGCAATCCGTGAAGCTAAGTCAAAAGCAAATATGAAAGGCTACTATGATGCTAGGGTGCGCAAGACCTCCTTCAGGCAAGGTGATTTTGTGTATCGCGCAAACGCGGCCAGTCGCGCTGAGATTACAGGGAAACTGATTGTGGTAAAAATACGTCTTTTAGGAAAAAGAGCGTATATGATCGGAAAGTATTAAGTGATGATTTAGGAAAATCAAACACTAATGACCCAATTAAGTTCGTTTCCCAAGGAAGTATATGTGTGTGAATAATTCGTAATTGATTTGAGATTAATATTGAGAAAGAATGGATGAGAAATTAGAATGACGAATACGTGAAAATTATTACTACGACGACTAAATTAAAAACCGTAAAAAGTGCTAAAATAAAAATTAATTCTAAAAATTCCCAAAAAATTACTAAATATCACATTAAATAAACTAAGATTTTACAAATGATGGAAACTTTTTCAAACCTTTTAATTAATTAAATATTAATTATTAAATGCTAATTAAATCCCTAGAAATCCAAATAATTATTAAAAAGCCCAAATAAAGATTTTTTACTTTGTAAACCTCAAAAATGACTTAAAAAGACTATCAACTATTTTTATGAATTTTTAAACTAAAGAAAACTATTTTTAAATGATTGAAAACTATTTAAATATTAAACTAATTCTAAAAATTAAGAAAATAATGCTAAAATTAATACAAGAGTTTTAAAAATCTTATTTTAATGTATTTGACATAAGAAAAATATAAAAGTTTCAAAAATTTAAAAATGAAATTTAATAATAAGATAATATTAAAAAATTATTAAAAATCCAAATATTATAAAAAAATTCTAAAAACTTACAAACTAGTTTATTTTAACCTAAATAAATAGAAAGTGAAAGTGAAATTACCAAAATACCCCTAATGGGCCCCCAAATGGGCTAAAAACAAAAATAGTCCAAATGAAATGGGCTTTTTGGCCCAATAAGATGAAACTTAACCAAATAAGCTAAAAATCACCATTCTAGCTTAAAATTCAAGTCTAAGCACAAAAGTCTGAAGGCCCAAATGCAGAAAGTGAGCTTATCACAGCTTAATGGTAAAACAACTTATCCTTATTGGGCTTTTTGGCCCATTAAGCAATAAGCCAATGCCATAAGCTCATATTTGACACACAACCTTACTTTGAGATGCCTAAGAGATCTGTGAAAAGAAATTTCAAATAAGCTCAACCAATAAGTCAGAAATAAGCAAAGTAAGTTTTCACTAAAACACAAAATAGTCGACTTAGAGTTCTAGACCACCTCAGACCTTGAAAGACTCTAAATGACTTAATTAAGACATATCAACAAAGAAAAGTTCAATAAGCCAAGCCAAATAAGCTGAATAAGCTGATAAGCACTTATGTAAAAGCTCAAATTTAACCCCTCAAATGCTCCAGTATGAACAAATGGGTCAAATAAGTAACACCTATTACAAAATTAAAGTTGTTGCAGGTTTGAATAAGCTAGAACAACTTATTGATAAGCACAAGGTGAAATAACACTAGTAGTGGCTAGCAGCAGGGGAAAGGAGTTCCCACTGCTTTGACTATTTGACTTGCATTTTTAGAGAGATCCAGTTGGATTCAATGGAAAACAAAGGCATCCTTGTAATCAGTGGATCACAAGTAGTCAATATCAACAAAGAAATTACAATTTGGTTCAGCCAATAAGCACAGAATAAGCAAACAGTCACCAGATATGATACAGACCTGTCAAATAAGCAGTTATGAACTAGAAAGCAGTTTTAGCATGAATAAGCCAACCGAATTGAACCATATGCATACACAAGCTATAATAAAGTCCAACAAGCACAATCAAACTTGTTTCAAACACTGGATCAAAGATTAGACGCAGATTCAAGCACAATCAATTACTAATGAACAAAGGTGATTATCCAAAATCCTTTTGCTGATTTATTTGACCACCAACCCAATTTCAAACCCTCAAATCCCTTTCCCTAGTAATATTAACCAAAACTTAGCACTTGTAAACCCTAGTCTACCCTTAGATCTAGGTGTCCCCAAAACTTTAGCCAAAAAATCCAAGTAAAACAGATTTTATGGTCTTTTGATTGATTTAGGTGTTTAGACCCTCAAAACTTGCAGATAAAAGACCACTTGCACCAGATAAACAATAACCAACAATAAGCAACACAAAACAACCACTCAAGTTGCCTCAAACCTTGGGAGATCAGTTAACCCAAACACCCCTTTGATAACTGATTTCTTAAGTTTTCAAAGGATTGTTGTGATTTAACCCTCAATCCAAGATCTAAACAACCTAGTAACAACAATCCAGCCTCAGACAACACAAATCAACCACAGATATTTAGATTCACAAACAAATATGCAAAATCACCCAAAATCATGCAATATTCAGAAAATATAAACGGTATAAGAGATTCAAACCTCCAAAATGTACATCCACACTTTGGATTGTTTGAGCTTAGGTGCTAGCAAGAACAAGCATCTGCTTCTAAAGCATATAAGAAGAACAAACCACAAAAGTTAACTCAAAACAGATTATCCTTTGATTTTTGAAAACAAGAGTTTTAAACCTTAAAACCTTTCCTCAAAATCAATCAAACATGTAAATGGAACTCAGATCTTAGCTAATCTAACACCAAACTATCATAAAACACAAAAGAGAATTCAATATTTTCAAAAAACCAACTTTTATTTCATAAAAAAGAACTACAAAGAAATTAGCTAAAATCTGGAACAAAGGGGCTCTCACATGTTGAGGCCTCCTTATATAGACGACTAAGGATGACTCTAGAATGAGAAAAATATAGAAACCCTAGCTAGAAAATCCCAAATTTTCCCTCGAGTCTTCTAAATGCTTGTTGTGTTTTAAGCTGTCAAATTTGATCCAAATCGTTCATTTATGCTTTGGGGCCAAGTAATGAGCCTAAAGCGTTGATCTTGCCACGTCATTTTGCTTGGAGAGGAAGTAGACATGTTATTGGTGAACGGGTTTGGGTGTGGGGTCCTTTGGTGAGTGGGGATAGGGGATTTTTTATGTGGGATGTGTTTCTGGGCGTGTGAATTAAGCGTAGGTATGGGTAATTGGTTTTTACCCTTTGTTTTAAGTGAAGGTAAAACTGGGTTCTTGGGGTGAATAGTAAGTCTTTTTTATCCGAAATCAGTGGAAGGGTAATGTGTTTGGCGCAATTAAACATTTGAATGTTTGGTTGTGGCAAAAGTGGCCCTTAGTCTCTGACAAAAGTTGTATACAAAGTTTATTTAGCAATCAAACACGACTCCTTTTGTTTTTGAAGTTTCTGATTTCAGAGTTTGGCCACAAAAAGTTTCAAAACAATGTTTTAGGGCTTTTAACACTTTGGCATAATTACAACTTTAGTCCTTTTGATATTTAATCCATTTTAAAAGGACTAGAAGTGTAATATTCTTGAACTTCAAGGGCTTCTTTGGATCTTGGACTTAATGAAGGACTATTATTGAAAATTTGGATTTGTTGAAGGGCTAATCTTGTACATCTTCAAGTCTTCAAGGGTTTTTCTTTGATAATTCACAACTAGGGCCCAATTCATTGTGTGGCTTCGTTTCTCATGTTCGTTTTTCCTTGTTTCTTGTCATCTTTTGTATTTTTCACGATATCCATTCCTAAAATACATAAGTAAACAAACACAAGCATATATATGGTATTTTATGACATTTTATACATTTAAAGCCCGAAAAGAACGATGAGATCATGTATAAATGCCATCTCATCACTCCCCCATACTAAACCATTGTCGTGCCCTCATGCAATGCTAGAGTAAAGTATCTAAGCATCTCCAAAATTCAATTTTATTACTCTTTATTGAAAAGTAAAAGACTTGCAACAACACTACGAAGATGTTTAAAGACATAATGTATGATTTTCATCACGTGTGTGACTTTTAAGGTTAATGAATAGAAACAAGTGAATGTCCCATAGGGTATAGTTCTTCATCCTTGATTGTCATACATTCCATGCTAAGTGAAAAAACGAGATCATTGTTGGTACAAGTCACAATGCTAACACTACTCATACGTTCAAATTGTGTAATACTTTTTCTCCCCGCAATCCTAGTTATTATGAAAGGAAATGGGTTTCTAGAATTTTTTAACTATTTGTCATGGATCACAAGTGATTCATATTGACTTAATTGAGTATTTATTAGTCCTAAAATAAAGTAGCACGATTTATTCAATAGTTAGCCGAAGGACAAAATCTTTTAAAACGGCTTCTCGAGTATCTCCTTAAGTTCATATCTTGACATAACTTGTTTCACGATTTGAGACCTTTCTTGGACTGATATTTGGCATGTACTTCATTCTTCAAATCTTGGGAAGACGTTCTTAAAATTATGGTCTTCTCTACATATTTTGGAATTTCTTCACTTGACGTTTTTGAGAGATTCTTCATACTTGGACCACGACTTCATCATTTTTCTTCAATCTTTACTTTGGATTTTGATATACAACGATCCGCCTCCTTTTCTATATTTATCCTCATACCTTGTTAGGGTCTTTTTGGATAGACTTTCTCTATGATCTTTAGGGGATTAATTTCTTTTCGTCATGTGTCTCGATCCTTCATATTGATTTAGGAATAATGATACTTCACATCATCTTGGATCTTTAGCAACAAAATAGAGCTCCTCATGCCTTTTTAGGGCCTTTTTGGATCTTCACCAATCTTCGCATCCCGCTTTAGTAAGTTATGCCTTGGCTATGAACTCTATTAAACCCCGAGCAACTTTTAAACGATCTTATGCTAGAAGCTAAGTAACCTTTCAAATCGTACTACCTTACTTATTGCAATTATTTTTATTCCTAATGCATTGATCTTATAGGAGAAAAAGCCACAATTAAAAACATATGAGTTTTTAAAAGAACATTTTCATGTTCTACGTTTAGCATGATCACTTGTCTAACTCTATCACTTCTCGTTCTTCACTATTTAAAGAACTCTAATTAAAGAGATTCGTGAATACTTAGCCATGCAAGTTAAAATTAAGCCAAATTTGGATTAGCTTTCATTAAGACTTACATCAAATCGATGTTTTGGGTTTTCAAGCCACCTATAGGATCTTGCACTTTCTTGGACTTTTTCAAGTTTTAGAGAATGCGTTTTATAGTTCCCTTGATAAGTGACTTTCTAGGATCAATTATAGGAACTTGTGAAAAGTTCTGGTTCTTAACCCGAATGAGCAAATACTTTCGCGTTTTAATGTTCCCTATATAAAAGTCTAGCAAAACTTGATTCGATCGGGTTAAGGAATGTAAAGGGCTCCAAATGCCCATCAATTCAAAAACTAACTCTTATTCTACCCATCAGAAAATATACATTCGTGTTTTAAAAAACACTTATGAAAACTAAGAAAAATTTTAAAATTAGCCATTTTTAGCCTTATTAGCAACAAAACAAAACAAAACGTTGAAAGTTAGAAAACGTGAGGGCGTAGCAAAGCAAGTATCTATTCACCCCCCTTACTAAAATTAAACATTGTCCTCAATGTTTCGAGTCTAAAGGTGGAGCACCCCCATACTAGAGACGAAGAGTTGAATGCTTAGGATCTAGCATGGAAAGGGTGATCATCAATATATCTAAAGCCATTTATGAATTATGCTAAAAGATAAATGTTAGAACAATAAAAGATATGTCATGGATTCGTTAAAAAACTTCTTCAAGCAAACGATCGAGGCTCACGTAAACGAACACGAGAGTCTTCAATCGTAGCGATGATGATAATCTAGATAACACATACACAAACAGCCACGAGACAACGAGTTGGAAGGGCACAAATCCCCTCTCATTATTCTATTAGAAAGCATTAAAAAGGATAAGCATGGGATCTCCCCCACGAGGCACCTCGTTTTTTATTACCGAGTCATGAGCTCGACTCGATCCCCTCAATGCTAATTATCATTGGGGAAGGTGACTTGGTTGAGGTCGTCCAACGAAGGTACTTCCCCACCAAAGTAGTTCTTAAGCCTATGTCCATTCACCTTAAAGTTAGGACCATCATTTTGAGCTAGCTCGATGGTCTCATAAGGAAACACTTGTGTTATGGTGAAAGGACCCGACCAACGAGATTTCAATTTCCCAGAAAATATCTTCAATCGAGAGTTAAAAAGTAACACTTGATCACCAACGTTAAAAATCCGATTTTTAATCTTTGCATCATGAAACTTTTTAGTATTTTCTTTAAAAATCAATGAATTTTCATAAGCATTATCTCTTAGTTCATCCAATTCATTCAATTGTATTTTTCGGTGATCTCCCGCGTTCTTTAAATCATAGTTTGCATGCTTAAGGGCCCAATATGCCTTATACTCCAATTCAATGGGCAAATGACAATTCTTTCCATAAACCAAATTATATGGAGTACAAGCGATAGGTGTCTTATTAGCGGCCCTAAAGGCCCATAAAGCGTCATCGAGTTTGTCGGACCATGAAGCACGGTTTTCTCCAATCGACCTCTCTAAAATCCTCTATAAAGCTCGGTTTGAAACCTCGACTTGCCCACTCGTTTTCGGGTGATAAGCCGTAGAAAGACGATGAGTAACTCCATATTTCTTTAAAACCTTCTCGAATTGGTCCTTACAAAAATGGGTTCCACGATTGCTTATAATAGCATGAGGGGTTCCAAACCAAGAGAATAGTTGCTTCAAAAACTTCACTACCACACGAGCATCATTAGTAGGTAAAGCTAATAAGTGTGTAAACACTTATCCTTTTGCCACTAAAATCAAGGAAAAACAAGACCGAATCATGTGTTTTATATCATAAAAGTCGGAATTACGCGTGTTTTTGTGTTTTTGTTGTTTAAATAGGTACAAATGATCAAAAGAAGAGAAAACACGGGATTTTATGGTCAAAAGTTGAAGAAAAGTCCAAGAATAGACAAAGTCAAAAGACCATTAGTGTGCTCAAATTCACGAAAACCGGCTAAACCGACACGTTTTTGAAGAAATGATCAAGAAAGCCAAAATCGAGCTCGATTCTTACGGATTTAATCATCTACGAAGATAAATAGGCCAAGTGGGTCCCACATCTGGTTATTGGGCCCACAAGCCCATTTGGAAAATTCAATTCAATACATGACGGATCATGAAGCCCAATTGTTTATCAAAAGGGACGGATTGGATAAAGGGCTAAAGCCCATTTCATATTTAAAAGAGACGGATGGGAATGTATTTGGGCTTAGCCCATTAAACAAAAAGAAATGGAACGAAATGAGGAAACAAGTTTTCACTTCACTTTTTCTTTTGCTAGGTCAATCCTTCACAAAACACGTGTAACACCAAATTCTATCTTCACTTCACACGATTTTGGTCAACAACTATTTATTTCTCCTTGGCACATGTATCCCCACACACAATTAAAATAATAAAATGTTTTTTCCAACTACCCACACCCCTGTTTATTTTCGATACAACCAAGATAATTTCACCCCCCACTCTTTCTTCTCCCAACATACGCAGCAACACCCAAACCCTAATTAACCGTGGGTAAATAATTTGGGGCTTTTCTTTTCTTGTTCAAGGCACGTACGATTCACACACTTGGAAATTAATTCCCCCATTTTTCGCAGCAAAGCACCTCAAGTGGTCCTCAAATCAACTTCCACGCTGGCAATCCGTCTCACATGGGTTATTATCACCCGTTGATTGAAGAGAGAAGGAAAGAAAAAGGAGAAGAACGGCCAAGATTTCATGCCGTGGGCACCAAGGAGAATCAAAAGCGTTTGAGGGTTTGCCTATAAAAACCCCACCCACATCTTGTAACCATCAAGCTTTTCTTTATTTTTAGTTTTTTTAATTAAATTAGGAGTAGGTTAAATTAGAATTTAATTTTCAGTAAAATTAGATTAGGTTTAAATATTGTAATTTTATTTTCCAGTCAATGTAATTTGGATTTTTATTAATGAAAAGTTTATTTTATTTAATTATTTTCGTCTTCCTTTAATTACTTGTCAAGTTTTAATCTGAGCTTTCTTTCTATTTTTACTGCTACTGTTCGAATCATTATTATTATATAAAAAAAAATATATATGTTCGAATGAATTGCTTTTGGGATCAAGCTGATGTTGATGATGATGGTTCGAAGGAGGTGTTTGGGATTCGGATTAGATCAATAAGATGGCTCAGCGCCAATCTTCTTCCCAAAGGATTCGACACAAGGTTTGATTTCTTTTTACTTTAATTATTAATGCTTTTATTAATGTTTAAATCTGCTTATTTGGATTTGATGTTTTTTTTCTTATGTTGTTTCGACAAATGCCTGCTCAGTTCTTATTTGGATTTTAAATATAACTGCTTAATATTTTATTATCTGCTCATTTAGATTGTTTATGTTTTTGGGTTTCATATAGTATCTGTTTAAGTTAATCTTCATTAGGATTTGCTTATTTTAGATTTGATTTGCCTAGTTTTGAATCTGCTTTTATTTCAGTTTATATTAGCTTATAGGATTTTTTTTAGTTTGCTTATTGTTTATTTTGTTACTGCTTAGTTAGTTTTTTTATCTACTTTAAGTGTGATTGAATGTTCGTATCTGCTTATGTTGCTTATTCGTTTCAGCTTATAGGGTTATATAGCTTATCGGTTTTTGTAGCTTATTTAGTATTTGATTTATTTTCTTTTTTTTAGATATAGCTTATTTGCTTTAATGTCTTATTTGGATTATTTTTTTTTCACTATTTGCTGATTACACTGCTGATAAACTGATTCAATTAATCAGTTTTGGTTATTTGTCAAAAATATCAAGTTCCAAAAAAAAATAGTTAAAAATATTATCTAATAATTGTCTGTCCTGGGGTTCGAACCCAGGACCTCTCGTCTAGCAGTCGAACGCCCCAACCAGTAGACTAGCACCTCTTTTGTGTTTGATTTCTTTCGCGTTAATTAATATAGGTATTTTTTTTATTAGTGCAGTTTATTTTAATTAAGTTTAATACATGTTTTAATTTTATTTATTTTAAAAGTTTTATTAATAGTAATTTCTTTAATCCAGTTTTAAAAATAAAAAGATAAAAAATATTTCTTTTATTTAAATTACTTTTTCAATTAGTTTTCACTTTAGTTTTCATTTTATTAGTTTCGTCTTCTATTTAAAAATAGTTTTTGTTAAAAGTTTTTAAAATTAGTTTTTTTATTTTTTATTTTTTTTAAATTTACTTTTATTTTAAAATAGAATTTATTTTATGATTTTAAATTTGCTTTTAGAATTAGCTTTATTTTAAAATAGTGTTTATTTAAATTAGATTAAATTAGTTTTTAAAATTGTTTAGATAGTTTTTAAATAAGTTCCATTATTAAATAGGATCTAGTTTAAAATTCCAAAAATATTATTTACCAAAAACAAGTTAAGTCGATACGATAATCGGTAATCAATTCGAGTGACTCGAGGAACGAAAAAAAATTGACATTAAAAAGGATTAAAAAATCCTGATATCAAATGGCACCGCTGCCGCTTCGCTCGTACGATTGACGATTTTTCGTGAAGACGTTTGGATTTTGGGATCCGTTCGATTTTGAACGTTACGTTTCTTGCACCAAAAATCAAAAATACAAAAAAATCAAAAACATAAAAATACAAAAACATTAAAAAATCACAAAAGCAATTTCTTTCCTAAGAATTGCACCAAAAAAATTAAAAAATCCAAAAGTAATACTTTTTCCTAAAAGTATTACACCAAAAATATTACGTATTAGTGTTAATTTTTAGTTCGATTTCTTTCGATTTTTCTTGTGTATATATTTTTTTAAATAAATACAAAAATATTCTTCTTTATCCGCTATATTGTTTAATTCTTTTTCTCAACCCCTCTTATTTATAATTCTTCATGGATTTGTCTTGCGTTCGGTGTGGGAGACCATGGCTCGGTTTTCCAATTTGTCCATGGTGTACTTGTGCGAAGTGTGGTTCCGATATCGACAATACACAATTTGGATTTTGTCCATTGTGCAATTCTAGAAATTCGTACTTCTCCTCTTACACAAATTTCTCCCCTTCTCAAGTCTATGACAATCCCTATCCTCAACATGCACCGGGTTTTTCTCCATACCCGTGTTGCAACTATTGTGGGGGCCCTCACGATACTTCTTATTGTCAACCGATGAATTATGAGCCACATCCGTGCTATAATTCCGGTTTTCAAAATTTTGAACCCCCACAAAACTCCGTCGTTCATCAACCTTCTTTTAAGGAGCAAAGCACTAGTTTGGATGAAATTTTAGAACGCTTAAAACAACTCGAAATTAGCTTGCATGACGAAAGACAACAAGAGCAAGTATCTACTCTTAGTGTTTCTACTCCTCCTCTTGTGCGTTCTTACTATTATGATGACGATGAGACTACTATTTCTTGGAGTGATCTTGTGCTCAATGTCCTAGTGCAATTGTAATCCCTTCTCTCAATATCCCAAATGCATCTAAGGATCTTGATACATCGAGTGAGATTAGCGATTTTGGGCTCGACAAATTCTTTGATGAAGTTTGTGATGTGCCGACTTTTGCTGAGCTTACGGACACGGTCGTTCCGCTAGTCCATGATCACATACTCACAAATCCAAATGCGATAATTGATTCTTCCAATAAGATTTCTATATGTGGTGAGTATGATGATTTCATCTTCGAGCCCGAGATTAAGGAAATTATCGACTGAGAGCTAGCTCTTTTACCTCCACTTCCACCTACAAGTGAGGTCGATTTTTCCAAAATCGAGGCCGAACTTGATGAGTTGGAACGTCTTATTTTTAATAATAATGACGAACCAACTCACATGACCACGCATCCTATTCTCGAGTAGTTACCTAATAAACACTCCTCTAATGAGAATTACGTTTACCACATTCGTGAGGATTTAACTTATCAACAAATCCCACAAATGAATGATGGTTTCATACTTGATCGTGATCTTTTCGAGAGAATTTCTAAAATCCTCAATGAAGGGAACGACAAACCTTTGTTTGACGAGCCTATCTATGATGAAGAAATCGAAGAGATTCACGTTCATGAGGATGAATGCTTTGACCCGGGAGGTGACATTGACAATTCTTTGATTGATACCTTTACGGCTTTGCCGAATAGTGACCATCCTATGTCTTTGGGGGATGACAATTTGTCTCCTTTACCCACCCCACCTCCCGTGGATGAAGACTTCACTTACTTTTCTTATGTCGAGAGGACTTTTCTACCTTTCATGACTTATCCTCCTGCCTCTCATTTATTATGTTCCTCCGGGACCGAGGATAAGATTTTTGATCCCGGTATTACATTCGAGGCTTCCCCATGGACCATTTAATTCGGGGTCGAGTCAGGCTCGTGACTCGGTTAACAAAAACAAGCGCTTCTCGGGAGGCAACCCGATGATCTATCTATTATCTATCTTTTATCTATTTTCTACAATAAGTGTAGGGGGAGCCGTGTGGGTTGTTTGTTTTGTGTGTTGTGATTGTGTAGGTACATGTGCTTTGATGATCCACTTTTGGTACTTTTGACGAGACCCGTGTTCACGTGTTACCCGTGTACCCGATTCCTTCGATAAGTTTTTGCTATTGTGATTCAATCTTGTATATAAATAAAACGAATAAATGTAATCACTTTAGTTGTCCTTTCCTTAGCTCGATTTTAAACAACGTACTCAATGTCCTAAGTGTAGGGGAGTTTATTCTCCCACATGCTTAAACATTGAGGACAATGTTTATATTAAGTGTAGGGGGGATTTCTATCGAAATTTTAGTGGCCTTTTCCATGAATTTGACCCCATTTTACCGGAAAATTTAAAAAAAAATTTCAACGTTTTTAAAATTTTTGGTCTATTTTGGCCTTGTAGTATTTTTCTTTTATTTTCTTTTCTTTGCATCATATTTATATTTTCTATTTTCAAGAATAAAATAAATAAATAAATAAAATTGTTTTAATAAGTTTAGATATCTTTGATATATTAGGCCCGTCGTGAATATTTTGACTCAATCCGAGTTTACTTATCTAAGTTTACTCTAGCTAGTATCCTTAACCATATGGACCTTAATTGGTTTATTAGGCTAAGCATCCACGAGTCTCATTCCTTGAGATTTTAAATTGTGGAGAACGAGAAATGATAGAGTTAATTATAAGTTCGGTATTCTTTCATTAACTTATGTGAGTTAGTTATGAGCTTTTTCTCCCATCACTTGTTAATATATATATTCGCAATAAATAAGGTTGTACGATTTAAAAGGTTACTTAGCTTCTAGCACAAGATCGTTTAAAAGTTGCTCGGTATTAATTAGAGTTCATAGCCAAGGCATAACTTATTGAAACGGGACGCGAAGATTGGCTTATCCAAAAAGGCCCTAACAAGGCATGAGGATACCCGAGTCCAAAAAGGCCCTAACAAGGCATGATGATTCACTTTTTGCTAAAGATCCTAAGATGATGTGAAGATCATTAATCCAAATCAATATGAAGGATCAAGACACACGACGAGAAGCAATTACTCCCCTAAAGATCATGGAGAAGTCTATCCAAAAAGACCCTAACAAGGTATGAGGATAAATAGATCCAAGTCCGAAAAGGAGGCGGATCGTTGTATATCAAAATCCTAAATAAAGAAGAGGATAAATGAAGAAGTCGTGGTCAACGTTTGAAGCATCTTTTGAAGATGTATACCAAAATGAAGAGAAGACCATAATTTCAAGATCGTCTCTCAAGATTTGAAGTTTGAAGTACAAGCCAAATATCGGTCCGAGAAAGGTCTCAAACCGTGAAACGAGTTATGCCAAGATATGAACTTTTTGAGGTTTCGAGAAGCAGTTTTAAAAGATTTTTTCCTTTAGCTAACTATTGATTAAATCGTCCCACTTTATTTTCGGCCTAAATAAATTATCGAAATAAGTCAAAAATGCATCCTCGTGATCATTCAAGACAAAAATAAAATAAGAGATACACCGTAGGAATAAGGGGGTCTAAGTGATTAACTAAACCACATGAGCAAATGTTTGTTGTGCTAACTTGTAATAACAATGATCTCGTTTTTAAGCTTGGTATGGGGAACGTGAAACTTGAGGGTGATAAATATTCATGACACCAAAGCCCTAATCTAAGTCTTAGATTTCTTTACAAGTTTCTTCCATCAAATAATTTCAAAGTTAATAAATGGTTATAACTTTTATTTCCTTTTAAATTCTTATCTTTTTATCATATTAGTAGTAGTAATAATAAAGGCCGAGATGGATTGATTATGAGAAAAATGTAACTTTGTGCTTTAAAATAATGCATTGCATGGGGTCATTGTAATGGTCAAGTGTAGGGGATTTAATAAGTGTGTAAACACTTATCCTTTTGCCACTAAAATCAAGGAAAAACAAGACCGAATCATGTGTTTTATATCATAAAAGTCGGAATTACGCGTGTTTTTGTGTTTTTGTGTTTAAATAGGTACAAATGATCAAAAGAAGAGAAAACACGGGATTTTATGGTCAAAAGTTGAAGAAAAGTACAAGAATAGACAAAGTCAAAAGACCATTAGTGTGCTCAAATTCACGAAAACCGGCTAAACCGACACGTTTTTGAAGAAATGATCAAGAAAGCCAAAATCGAGCTCGATTCTTACGGATTTAATCATCTACGAAGATAAATAGGCCAAGTGGGTCCCACATCTGGTTATTGGGCCCACAAGCCCATTTGGAAAATTCAGTTCAATACATGACGGATCATGAAGCCCAATTGTTTATCAAAAGGGACGGATTGGATAAAGGGCTAAAGCCCATTTCATATTTAAAAGAGACGGATGGGAATGTATTTGGGCTTAGCCCATTAAACAAAAAGAAATGGAACGAAATGAGGAAACAAGTTCTCACTTCACTTTTTCTTTTGCTAGGTCAATCCTTCACAAAACACGTGTAACACCAAATTCTATCTTCACTTCACACGATTTTGGTCAACAACTATTTATTTCTCCTTGGCATGTGTATCCCCACACACAATTACAATAATAAAACGTTTTTTCCAACTACCCACACCCCTGTTTATTTTCGATATAACCAAGATAATTTCACCCCCCACTCTTTCTTCTCCCAACACACGCATCAACACCCAAACCCTAATTAACCGTGGGTAAATAATTTGGGGCTTTTCTTTTCTTGTTCAAGGCACGTACGATTCACACACTTGGGAATTAATTCCCCCATTTTTCGCAGCAAAGCACCTCAAGTGGTCCTCAAATCAACTTCCACGCTGGCAATCCGTCTCACAAGGGTTATTATCACCTGTTGATTGAAGAGAGAAGGAAAGAAAAAGGAGAAGAACGGCCAAGATTTCATGCCGTGGGCACCAAGGAGAATCAAAAGCGTTTGAGGGTTTGCCTATAAAAACCCCACCCACATCTTGTAACCATCAAGCTTTTCTTTATTTTTAGTTTTTTTAATTAAATTAGGAGTAGGTTAAATTAGAATTTAATTTTCAGTAAAATTAGATTAGGTTTAAATATTGTAATTTTATTTTCCAGTCAATGTAATTTGGATTTTTATTAATGAAAAGTTTATTTTATTTAATTATTTTCGTCTTCCTTTAATTACTTGTCAAGTTTTAATCTGAGCTTTCTTTCTCTTTTTACTGCTACTGTTCGAATCATTATTATTATAAAATATATATATATATATATATATATATATATATATATATATATATATATATATATATATATATATATATATATATATATATATATATATATATATATATATGTTCGAATGAATTGCTTTTGGGATCAAGCTGATGTTGATGATGATGGTTTGAAGGAGGTGTTTGGGATTCGGATTAGATCAATAAGATGGCTCAGCGCCAATCTTCTTCCCAAAGGATTCGACACAAGGTTTGATTTCTTTTTACTTTAATTATTAATGCTTTTATTAATGTTTAAATCTGCTTATTTGGATTTGATGTTTTTTTTTCTTATGTTGTTTCGATAAATGCCTACTCAGTTCTTATTTGGATTTTAAATATAACTGCTTAATATTTTAGTATCTGCTCATTTAGATTGTTTATGTTTTTGGGTTTCATATAGTATCTGTTTAAGTTTATCTTCATTAGGATTTGCTTATTTTAGATTTGATTTGCCTAGTTTTGAATCTGCTTTTATTTCAGTTTATATTAGCTTATAGGATTTTTTTTAGTTTGCTTATTGTTTATTTTGTTACTGCTTAGTTAGTTTTTTTTATCTGCTTTAAGTGTGATTGAATGTTCGTATCTGCTTATGTTGCTTATTCGTTTCAGCTTATAGGGTTATATAGCTTATCGGTTTTTGTAGCTTATTTAGTATTTGATTTATTTGCTTTTTTTTTAGATATAGCTTATTTGCTTTAATGTCTTATTTGGATTATTATTTTTCACTATTTGCTGATTACACTGCTGATAAACTGATTCAATTAATCAGTTTTGGTTATTTGTCCAAAATATCAAGTTCCAAAAAAAATAGTTAAAAATAGTATCTAATAATTGTCTGTCCTGGGGTTCGAACCCAGGACCTCTCGTCTAGCAGTCTAACGCCTCAACCAGTAGACTAGCACCTCTTTTGTGTTTGATTTCTTTCGCATTAATTAATATAGGTATTTTTTTTTATTAGTGCAGTTTATTTTAATTAAGTTTAATACATGTTTTAATTTTATTTATTTTAAAAGTTTTATTAATAGTAATTTCTTTAATCCAGTTTTAAAAATAAAAAGATAAAAAATATTTCTTTTATTTAAATTACTTTTGCAATTAGTTTTCACTTTAGTTTTCATTTTATTAGTTTTGTCTTCTATTTAAAAATAGTTTTTGTTAAAAGTTTTTAAAATTAGTTTTTTTTTTTTTTAAATTTACTTTTATTTTAAAATAGAATTTATTTTATGATTTTAAATTTGCTTTTAGAATTAGCTTTATTTTAAAATAGTGTTTATTTAAATTAGATTAAATTAGTTTTTAAAATTGTTTAGATAGTTTTTAAATAAGTTTCATTATTAAATAGGATCTAGTTTAAAATTCCAAAAATATTATTTACCAAAAACAAGTTAAGTCGATACGATAATCGGTAATCAATTCGAGTGAGTCGAGGAACGAAAAAAAATTGACATTAAAAAGGATTAAAAAATCCTGATATCAAAAGCCTTAGCTTCCACCCACTTTGATAGGTAGTCGACGGCGACGAGGATATAGTTTTTACCATGAGACGATGGGAACGGCCCCATAAAGTCTATGCCTCAAATGTCGAAAATCTCACACTTGAATTATGTTTTGCGGCATTTCATCACGTTGAGACGATTTTCCTTGACGTTGGCACGAATCACACGACTTCACAAGTGCGTGTGCATCACGATAGATCGTAGGCCAAAAGAAACCGACATCAAACACTTTATTTGCCGTGAAATTAGCACCGTGGTGACCACCCGTGGGTCCCTCGTGACAAGCTCTAAGGATATTAGAAGCTTCGGTACCAAATACACAACGTCGAACGAGTTGATCCGCACAAACCCGAAAGAGATAAGGGTCGTCCCAAAAATAGAACTTGACGTCACGAAAGAATTTTCTCTTTTGTTGTGTCGTCATACCCTTGATTATGAAGTTCCCCACATGGTAATTTGCAATGTCGGCAAACCATGGGGTGGTGTCTTTAGAATTCACTACACCGAGAGTTTCGAGAGGAAATGTTTCGGTGATTTCCTTGTTCTCAAAAACATCTTTGTGAGGATCTTCTAGACGAGAGAGATGATCGGCCGCTAGATTCTCGGATCCTTTTTTGTCAAGCACGGTGACATCAAATTCTTGGAGGAGTATCATCCAACGAAGCAATCTCGGCTTAGCATCTTGCTTAGCTAAGAGATACTTAATAGTCGAATGGTCGGTATACACGATGCTTTTAGTCAAGACGAGATAAGGTCAGAATTTCTCAAAAGCATAGACCACAGCAAGGAATTCCTTTTCCGTTATTGTGTACTTTAATTGAGCCTCGGTCAACGTCTTACTAGCATAATGGATAGGACAGAAATGATTTTCATAACGTTGCCCTAAGACGGCCCCTATAGCATAATCACTTGCATCGCACATGATTTCAAAGGGTAATCCCCCATTAGGAGCAACAAGAATGGGAGCTTCGGTAAGTTTCCTTTTAAGAGTTTCGAAAGCTCTAACACAATCCTCATTAAAGTTAAAAGAAGCATCCTTCTCGGGAAAGTGTTTCATAGGTCGATAGATTTTCGAAAAGTCTTTGTAGAAACGACGATAAAAGCCCACGTGGCCTAAGAAACTCCTAACTCCCTTGACGGTTTTGGGATGAGGTAACTTGGCGATGACGTCTACCTTAGCTTTATCGACCACAATCCCCGATTTCGAGACCTTATGTCCTAAGACGATTCCTTGTTTACACATAAAATGACATTTTTCCTAATTAAGTACAAGGTTGGTTTCTTCACAACGTTTTAACATTTGCTCGAGATTAGATAAACACGACGTGAATGAATTGCCAAACACCGAAAAGTCATCCATAAACACTTCCATCGACTTCTCGATCATATCATGAAAAATAGCCATCATACACCGTTGAAACGTACCCGGTGCATTACAAAGTCCGAAAGAAATTCTACGATAAGCAAACGTTCCATAAGGACACGTGAACGTAGTTTTCTCTTGATCACGAGGGTCAATAGAGATTTGAAAGTAACCAGAAAAACCATCTAAAAAGAAATAGAATTCATTTCCCACGAGTCGCTCCAACATTTGATCCATGAAGGGCAAAGGAAAGTGGTCTTTACGAGTGGCGTCATTTAACTTTCGGTAGTCAATACACACCCTCCAACCGGTCACAACACGAGTGGGAATTAACTCGTTGTTTTCATTGGGAACAACGGTCATTCACCCTTTTTAGGGACACAATGGATTGGGCTCACCCATGGGCTATCGGAGATAGGATAAATCATTCCCGCGTCAAGAAGTTTTAAGACTTCCTTTTTGATGACATCGTGAATTTTGGGGTTTACCCTTCTTTGACTTTGAATTGCGGGTTTGTGGTCCTCCTCCATTAAAATCTTGTGAGTACAAAATTTTACGTCAATACCCTTAATGTCAGAAATTTTCCACGCAATTGTCCCTTTATGAGCTTTAAGAACTTTCAAAAGTGCGTTTTTTTCATCATTAGCAAGACCTTTTGCAATGATAACCGGAAACTTGTCATCATCTTCCAAGAATAAGTATTCAAGGTGATATGGAAGATCTTTCAATTCAAGGATAGGCGGTTCCTCGATTGAAGATTTTTGTTCAACACTCATAACTTCCATCGGCGGAAAATGGTGGAATAGAAGTATCATTACCAATAATCACCTCATCTTCATTGTCGATTTCATTTGAAATAAAATCGCCTCCTTGGAATGGACTGAGATTTGGTGTAGAATTAGCAAGAATCGGATCCAAAATAGTTGGATTGCCACTTGACGAGCTATCGGAAAAACCTAACACTTCTTGTGAAAACTCATCGCAAACCACATCAACTAAGTCGATGTGATTGATGGTAGCGATTGCATAAACATGAGAAGGTGTCGAGTTTTGAGTAGCGTTTATAACAAGTTCCTCTTCGTTGAATCTGAAAGTAATAGTTCTTGCATGAACGTCGATAAGCGATCTCGAGGTGTCTAAAAATGGACGACCTAAAAATAGAGGAACTTGAGGATCCGCGGGGATGTCAACTACTATGAAATCAACAGGATAGTAGAACTTCCCCACTTTCACGAAAACGTCCTTGGCTACTCCACATGCTAAAATCGTAGAATGATCGGCCATCTCGATAGACATGTTCGAAGGAGTAAGAGCCGGAAGCGAAAGCGATTTCCAAATGGAAAATGGCATCAAGTTAATGTTCGCATCAAGATCAGCCAAGGCGAGGCATTCTTTCATATCTTGTATATCACAAGGAATGAGAAACTTCCCGGGGTCACCAACTTTTTCCCGGTATGCGGTTAAGATAAACCGAAGAACAATTAACAAGCTTCGAAAGCTTTTCCTTATCGTTCATCATACTTTTAAAAGTGGAAGCGAAACGAGGCATGTATAACAACGCGTCGGCTAAACTTGCATCAAAATGAACTTGTTGAAACATTTTTATAAAAAGATCGATTTGTTGTTTGTTACGTTCTTGCAATTTCTCTTTGTTTCGTCTCAAAGGGTAAGGTAAGGGTGGTGTGGGTTGGAAATTAGGCAACGACCTTGGAATCTCGGGTTCCATAATTGGTATTGGTTCAATCGTAGGTGTGGTATGAGCGGTACTTCGTGGGCTTGTAATACGCTCCTTTTCGACCATTACCTCGGGCTCTTTCTCGATTTCCTTCTACGTAGAAGTACTTGGACGAGAGATTGGTTCCTAGAAAGTTTTACCACGACGAGTAGTAATAACCTTCATTTATCCCTTCGGGTTTGCAATGGTATCACTAGGAAGACCACCCGAGGAAGAGGGTTTACACATGATTGCTTCAAACATTTTTTCCATTCGGTCTTCAAATTTTGATTGCCTATCATCCGATTTTAACAATTCTTTCTTAATCTCACATTGTCCTTGTTCCATTTTTTGTTCATTTTGTTGAAGACGTTGAACGTTTCCTTCCATTTTATTAGCATGAGTCTTAAGTTCATTAGAAAGTTCGTTTTTAAGCTCGTTTTTCAACTCGGATCTTAAACTAATCATCTCACGTTGCATGTTATCAAATTTAGCATCGTTTGCTTTTGCATAATCCAAAAAATCTCCATTAAGATTTTTAGTGTGAGCATTTTGAAACCCTTGTGTAGTGTTTTGAAAATGACGGTTTTGGTTTTCATTTGAAACTTGTCCATTCCCACTTTGATAATTCCCTTTGTTGTAATTACGTGAATTTCCTTGATAACCACCATTTTGATTGTTGTTTCTATAGTTGTTAGCATTTTAATTTGATGGAGCTTGATTTGGGCGGGAACCTTGGCCGTTTTGGTTGTAAGTACCTGTTGCTACGTAAGCACTCGAAGTGTTACCACCGGCGGTAATGCACTCAGAAATATCATGAGCTCCACCACAACCTAAACAACTCTTTTCAACCGCTTTAACCGATGCGAAATTCAAAGCATCTTGTGCTTTCCAATGTGTCATAAGCGTCAAAAACCTATCGAAAAACCGATTTTCCTCATTTGCTTCATCATATAAGGCATTAATGTTACGAGACGATGCCGACGATGACGAACCCATATTGGCAACACTCGGTGTGTTACGAGGGTTATAAACCTTAGATCTATTCTCGATAATCTTTAAAGCTTCATCGGTCGTTTTGCACAAAAAATTACCACCCGCGGCGACATTCAAATAATCTCGTTCATGTTCATTAAGCCCATTGTGAAAAGTATCTATTCGATGCAATTTCGAAAAATCATGGTGTGGACATTCATGTAACATTTTCTTAAATCATTCCCATGCCATTGAAAAACTTTCATTATTACATTGTGTAAACCTTGAAATCTCATTTTTCAAATGTGTTGTTTTAGATGGTGGAAAAAGTTGGTTCACAAACTTAGAAACGAGATCAATCCATGTCAAAATCGAATTTGGCGGTTCTTTCTCGAGCCAAAATTTAGCGGGTCCATCTAACGAGTATGGAAACAACATCATCTTAATGGCATCATGTGGACCATCCTTAAACTTGCTTGTTGCGGTGAGACGATTAAAATTCCTTATGTGATAATGCGGGTTGTCTTTTTCATGACCTCTAAACGTATTTGCTTGCAACATCGACATTAAACCCGTCTTAATCTCGAAATTCTCCGTAAGGATGGCAGGAATCACAATAGCTTCTACCAAACCCTCGATGGGTGCTTGAAGCAACTCCATCATAGTACGATTAGCCATGGCGACTATTGGTTCTACAACGGGTTCGACAATTGGAGTTTGTTGTTCAATCAAAGGCTCTTGATTTCCTTAACTTTGACGATGTTTACGAGCTCGTTTTGCTTTATTTACGAGTTAGCATAAACTTGACGAAGAATGGGAGGTGATTAAAGAAGATTCTTTTTGGGTGTTTTGTGAATTTTCAATTTTTTTTTGTGTTTTTTATTGTTTTTAATTTTTTTGGATTTTGTGTGTATTCGTAGACAACAATCTACCAAATCTCTCCTCGAATCAAACTCTTGATTATAGAAGCCTCAAAAGAAGGAAAATGAACACGTGTAGTGAACGCCTTCGAATGACTTTAGAACTTTGGTGAAAACCAAATTGTTCAAGAGGGTTTAATCACAAAGAAACCAAGCAAATATATATGATACGTAATAATACTTTGGGCGGTAAAACCCTCGTTTAGCTTTCAATCTCAAAATACTCACAAGCAAGCGGAGAAACGAGGCGGCGCGAAGCACTTAAGAGCCTTTTTGTTTAGGGTATATTTGTATAATACCCGCCTTATACCCACCTTATAGTTCGTATTTTTCAAAATCGATCTTCACAAAAGTATTTATCTATTTTGCCTTTTTCTTTTTGTTTGAGATTCGAATACAATAATTAGGAGATCAAATCCCAATTAAGGTTGTGTTTGCACACTTTTGGAGATATTTTGATTTTGTTGTGATACTTAATACAATATAGTAATTATAATTTCACAAGAAAAACGAAAAAAACCGATAATACGTATTAGTAGAGTTCTACGAATACAAACACCATTTATGGTTAATATTAAAAACAAAATTTCAAATTAATCACGACACACCATCCCGGCAGCGGCGCCAAGAATGATTGTGGTAAAAATACATCTTTTAGGAAAAAGAGCGTATATGAGCGGAAAGTATTAAGTGATGATTTAGGAAAATCAAATACTAATGACCTAATTAAGTTCGTTTCCCAAGTAGGTATATGTTTGTGAATAATTCGTAATTGATTTGAGATTAGTATTGAGAAAGAAGGGATGATAAATTAGAATGACGAATACGTGAAAATTATTACTACGACGACTAAATTAAAAACCGTAAAAAGTGCTAAAATAAAAATTAATTCTAAAAATTCCCAAAAAATTACCAAAAATCAAATTAAATAAACTAAGAGTTTACAAATGATCAAAACTTTTTCAAACCTTTTAATTAATTAAATATTAATTTTTAAATGCTAATTAAAGCCCTAAAAATCCAAACAATTATTAAAAAGTCCATATAAAGATTTTTCACTTTATAAACATCAAAAATGACTTAAAAAGACTAAAAACTATTTTTATGAATTTTTAATCTAAAGAAAACTATTTTTAAATGATTAAAAACTATTAAAATATTAAAATAATTCTAAAAATTAAAAAATGATGCAAAAATTAATCCAAGAGTTTTAAAAATCCTATTTTAATGTATTTGACCTAAGAAAAATATAAAAGTTGCAAAATTGTGAAATACGAAATTTAGTAATAAAATAATATTAAAATATTATTAAAAATCTAAAAATTATAAAAAAATTTAAGAACTTGCAAACTAGTTTATTTTAACCTAAATAAACAAAAAATGAAAGTGAAATTACCAAAATACCCCTAATGGGATTAAAACAAAAACAGTCCAAATGAAATGGGCTTTTTGGCCCAATAAGATGAACTTTAACCAAATAAGCTGAAAATCACCAGTCTAGCTTAAAAATCAATTCTAAACACAAAAGTCTGAAGGCCCAAAAGCTGAAAGTGAGCTTATCACAGCTTAATGGTAAAACAGCTTATCCTTATTGGGCTTTTTAGCCCATTAAGCAATAAGCCACTGCCATAAGCTCATATTTGACACACAAACTTCTTTTGAGATGCCTAAGAGATCTGTGAAAAGAAATTTCAAATAAGCTCAACCAATAAGGCAGAAATAAGCAAAGTAAGTTTTCATTAAAAGACAAAATAGTCGACTTAGAGTTCTAGACCACCTCAGACCTTGAAATAAGTTGCAAAAGACTCTAAATGACTTAATTAAGACAAAAAAACAAAGAAAAGTTCAATAAGTCAAGCCAAATAAGCTGAATAAGCTGATAAGCACTTATGTAAAAGTCAAAGTTATTGGTTTTCTAGTCAAAGCTAAAAGTCAACCCCTCAAATGCTCCAGTATGAACAAATTGGTCAAATAAGTAACATCTATTACAAAATTAAAGTTGTTGCAGGTTTGAATAAGCTAGAATAGCTTATTGATAAGCACAAGGTGAAATAACACTAGCAGTGGCTAGCAGCAGGGGAAAGGAGTTCCCACTGCTTTGACTATTTGACTTGCTTTTTTAGAGAGATCCAGTTGGATTCAATGGAAAACAAAGGCACCCTTGTAATCAGTGGATCACAAGGAGTCAATATCAACAAAGAAATCACAATTTGGTTCAGCCAATAAGCACAGAATAAGCAAACAGTCACCAGATATGATACATACCTAACAAATAAGCAGTTAAGAACCAAAAAGTAGTTTTAGCATGAATAAGCCAACCAAATAGAACCATATGCATACACAAGCTATAATAAAGTCCAACAAGCACAATCAAACTTGTTTTAAACACTGGATCAAAGGTTAGAAGCAGATTCAAGCACAATCAGTTACTGATGAACAAAGGTGATTATCCAAAATCATTTTGCTGATCTATTTGACCACCAAGCCAATTTCAAACCCTCAAATCCCTTTCCCTGGTTATGTTAACTAAAACTTAGCACTTGTTAACCCTAGTCTACCCTTAGATCTAGGTGTCCCGAAAATTTTAGCCAAAAATTCCAAGTAAAACAGATATTATGGTCTTTTGATTGATTTAGGTGTTTAGACCCTCAAAATTTGCAGATAAAATACCACTTGCACCAGATAAACAATAACCAACAATAAGCAACACTAAAAAACCACTCTAGTTGCCTCAAACCTTGGGAGATCCGTTAACCCAAACACCCCTTTGATAACTGATTTCTCAAGTTTTCAAAGGATTGTTGTGATTTAACCCTCAATCCAAGATCTAAACCACCTAGTAACAACAATCCATTCTCAAACAACATAAATCAACCACAAATATTCAGATTCAAAAACAAATATGCAAAATCACCTAAAATCATGCAATATTCAGAAAATATAAAAGGGATAAGAGATTCAAGCCTCCAAATGTACATCCACACTTTGGATTGTTTGAGCTTATGTGCTAGCAAGAACAAGCACCAGCTTCCACAGCTGCTAAGAATAACAAACCACAAAAGATAACTAAAACAGATTATCCTTTGATTTTTGAAAACAAGAGTTTTAAACCTTAAAACCTTTCCTCAAAATCAATCAAACATGTAAATGGAACTCAGGCCTTAGTTAATCTAACACCAAACTTTCATAAAACATAAAAGAGAATTCAGTATTTTCAGAAAACCAACATTTATTTCATAAAAAGGAATTACAAAGAAATTAGCTAAAATCTTGAACAAATGGGCTCTCACATGTTGAGGCCTCCTTATATAGACGATGAAGGATGATTCTAGAATGAGAAAAATACAGAAAACCTAGCTAGAAAATCCCAAATTTGCCCTTGAGTCTTCTAGATGCTTGTTGTGTTTTGAGCTGTCAAATTTGATCCAAATCGTTCATTTATGCTTTGGGGCCAAGTAATGAGCCTAAAGCGTTGATCTTGCCACGTCATTTTTCTTGGAGAGTAAGTAGACATGTGATTGGTGAACGGGTTTGGGTGTGGGGTCCTTTCGTTAGTGGGGATTGGGGATTTTTTGTGTGGGATGTGTTTTTGGGCGTGTGAATTAAGCGTGGGTATGGGTAACTGGTTTTTACCCTTTGCTTTAAGTGAAGGTAAAACTGGGTTCTTGGGGTGAATTGTAAGTCTTTTTGATCCGAAATCAGTGGAAGGGTAATGTGTTTGGCGCAATTAAACATTTGAATGTTTGGTTGTGGCAAAAGTGGCCCTTTGTCTTTGGCAAAAGTTGTATACAAAGTTTATTCAGCCATCAAACACGACTCCCTTTGTTTTTGTAGTTTTTGATTTCAGGGTTTGGCCACAAAAAGTTTCAAAACAATGTTTTAGGGCTTTTAACACTTTGGCATAATTACAACTTTAGTCCTTTTGATATTTAATCCATTTTAAAAGGACTAGAAGTGTAATATTCTTTAACTTCAAGGGCTTCTTTGGATCTTGGACTTAATGAAGGACCATTATACACAATTTGGATTTGTTGAAGGGCTAATCTTGTACATCATCAAGTCTTCAAGGGTTTTTATTTGATAATTCATAACTAGGGCCCGGTTCATTGTGCGGCTTCCTTTCTCGTGTTCGTTTTTCCTTGTTTCTTGTCATCTTTTGTCTTTTTCACGATATCCATTCCTAAAGTACACATGTAAAGAAACACAAGCATATATATATGGTATATTATGACATTTTATGCATTTAAAGCCCGAAAAGAACGATGAGATCATGTATAAATGCCATCTCATCAGAAACTTGGACAAAAAGGGGAGGGACCCTACATAGTGACAGATGCACTTGGAAATGGTGCGTACCGGCTACGCTATATGGATGGTCGCGACCTACAAAGACCTTGGAACATATGCCATCTAAAGAAGTGCTACCTTTAAGGGCAAACTTCCTAAGTGAATGTATTGTTTGTCCTTTTATTTTATGTGTTTAAAATCTTACAAGTATTAATAAAACAGTCGTGGTCCCTAGCTAGTTCCACGGCGCATTCTAAAAAAATTTCTTTATGTCATACATACTTTTTTCTTGTTATATATTTCCTATTGGCGCACGCATGCACAACGTTTCCAGGAGAAATAGAGGAATGATCCTACCCTACTAATTAGACTCTTCGAGTAAGTGGGATGCACCCCCTTCGACCATGGATCGTGTATCCTTGTTAGGCCCCTTGCTATTAATGACGTCGTAGCAAGTTATGCAGCCAATAAACTCTAAGTTTGTTAAGACACACTTGTGCATACCTAACAATGGGTCAGCCTCACCTGACCGTCCTTATGGTAGTAGCGGTACTGCACGTAATGAGCTTCAAACCCATATGGACCATTTATAAGTTTACATTAGCTTATTATGCAAAATTGCGCTATAAACATTAGATAGACTTTTCATAACAAAAAAGGGATAGTGTTTATTACAAAAGCAAACATTCGCGGATAACAAATACAACATATACTTAGAAATTTATAAGGCGATTGGAGAGCATATGGGTCTCAGAGGAGGATCTCTTTAGTTTTAGCAAAGGAGGGCAGTAAGCAGTAGTGCGGTGATCCTTCATACTTTTTTCCATCCGGTCCAGCAGGCGCGAATCCCTCTCCGACAATTGCAATGGCAACACAGGGATGGAAGGAGTAAGATGGGCCACACCAACGGAAGGCGCTACTTCTATGTTCAGTAGGGCTTTCTTGGCAGCAGCGCGGCTCTCGTGCACTGCAAGGACCTCAGATAGTGGCACTTCCTTCTCAACCGTGAAGGGATCAAGAACATCCTTGGGATGCGCAAATATTGGTACGGTCAGTTGCTCCTTGGGATGCTTCTGCGCCCTCTGCCTTGTGGCGCGCTAAGGTGAGGCCCTCTATTACCACTTCAAAGGGAACTTCATGATCCTTGTCCTCCAGGCCAAAAGAGGGCAGCAGACATACGCTCATTTCTTTCATGGCTGTGGTGAGCTTTGCATCGGCCTTCGGATCATAAAAAGACACCTCTGATAGTTCTTTGTTCAGTAACTTCTCCTTGTGTGTTGTCACCAAACCTCTTGAAGTGCCCTCATTGAAGTGCCCGAAGGGTGGCGTCTTACAAAGCAACCATTGCGGCTAGGCGTAGACCATGGCGCACTAGCCACCGCTTCTCGGCTATCTCTTTCATCAAGCGGGGGTAGAGTTATTCATCGAGTTCGATACTCAGCCTCTTCAATTGACAGCTGAGATCGTTTACATCTTCCTTTACCTAGCACCCAGAGCGTCAACATCAGCAACGAACCTACTCTTTCCCTCCTCAAAGGCACCCATAGCAACTAGGTTGGAGGCCTATATTTGGTGGAGTTGGGCGCTCCTTTCTTCTGTTAAGGAATGGAGAAGGGCGGCATATTTTCTTCCTCCCTCGGCCTCTTGGTCTATTTTTCTTGCATATCACCGAGAGCGGAGTATTTCTCTTTAGTGACCTACCTTAGTTTTTCCTCTGTATTGTGAAGTTTGGCAGACAACCCGAGGTATCTCCTCTTGAGGTGCGATGTCAATGTAACTTGCTACGCTGCCAGATAACTTGCCTCATCGGCCAAGATAGCGTCACTCATCTCTTCTAGCACCACCTCTCGGCCAGGGGGCACGATGTTGTCTAAAAAGCTTGCGCAGTCAAACGCACTCGTTAGGTCGGAGGAAGAAGGAAGCTCCCAGTCAGGGGCAAAGGTAGGATCCTGGGCGAACGCATCTCCTCCCGCTGATGAAGTCTCCTTGTGGGGGGAGGGGGTGGTCTTTTCCTTTGTAGAAGATTTTTCCTGTTCGTCGCTGCTGCATAAGGGTAATGGTTAGACGCATAGAAAATAGTAAAGTATGAGGGAGAACGTATGACTAACTGCTACCGTATAGAAGAAGATGGTTACCTTAGATTGATGGTGGCGGGAGGAGTGCGTGGAGGGGTCTTTGCAAGGTTCTTATCAAAATCTTCCTCTGTTGTGTGCACCCCTGTCCAGGAGGGACCGGCCCCGGTGTGTGCGGATTTGTGTGGAGATGATGGGGGGCTTCTGTGTCTTTTTCCTAAAGAAGTAATGTCCTCTTCCTCAAAACTAGTTGCGGCTTTTTCGGTATCTCTGGTATAATCATCTGAAGACAGGGAGGAGCTGAGAAAGGGTGGTGGTTGTTGTTGTATGGGTGGCTGCTGTTCTAACTGTTGAACTGGTGGAGGGGGGGGGGGGGGTGGTGGTTGATCTGCGCCAGCGTCTTCACTCTCTTGGGCGGCAGATGGCTCCCCAACCTCTTAGTCCATGGTATTTTTCTATGCACGGTCACGGAGTGACTCTTCATTTTCCTGCTGAGGGCGAGAATACACCAGCAAATCTTCGGGGAAGGCATCACAGACAAGGTCAAGAACGTCCATAGCTGCGAAAGGAAGCAAATAGACAACAGGAAAACATATTTTAGTCTTTTGATATGCGATGGTACTTACAGAACGTTATGATAAAGGCTGAAAGGACCACTAACCCTGGCCTCTCTCTCTACAGAACGTTAGTACCATGTGCTTGCCACATATGACTGCGCGACTTAGGCCAAGAGTGACTAAAACACTCTCCGGATAGGGTTGCACGGGAATGCGGTTGTTGCTCAAGGTTTCCGCATCTGCAGTGTTGTAGGAGTTGGGGCCAGGTAGGGGGTCCTTCCTCACAGTGTCAGGGGTCAAGAACGGAAAATGGAAGGGAAAGGCAGCGCCATCGGCCCAGAAGAATCTGTGTTTCCAATTCCTTAAGGAATCTACCTTTCCATCAAAACAATTCATACCACCCTTTTGCTTAGCGAAGGATACCTAACTATTGGCTAATTTCTGTTGGTAGAAGACGCGGAAGAGATCTACTGTGGGTTCTATGTCTAGTGTACGACAGTTTATTTTAAAATTCGAAATTATCGCTGCCCCTATGCAATGCAGTTGGTAGATGTGGGTCTCATAGTGTATTAATACGCTCAGAAGGAAGCGCGACATAGGTATACGCTGGCTTGCGTAATCGAAGTAACGGGTGTATAACCCTATCTTCCCTGCGGGGAACTAACTTATATTATGTTGCGGGTTAGGAACTTCTGGGTGCAGGTAGTCGGGTATGTAGAACTCAGAGGTAAATTCATCTAGCTGCTCAATGGTCAAGATTGATGTGATGTCGGTTAGCTGTTTTACCATGGTGTTGTGTATACAAAACAGTGGTCGCGCGGATTACCTTGATAAGAGATCTGGTGATGATGGTAAATAATGGAGGCGTTAATGGTGATTTGAAGGTTTTTAGATGGTAAACGGTCAAAAGGAGGCATGATGGGTTTATATAGGCTTCCTAGTTTTAATGTTCATGATCAGATGTGTGCCACGTGTCCCCCACTTGCTAGATCTAACGGTAGAAAGTGAAGGGGTAACTATGACGTGGCAAGCACTTTTCCCGAGTACCAAGGAGGTTAGGTGAAAGGGGGGATGTTTGTCTTCTTGGCGGGAATATTTAAAATTTGTGTTTATGCTTGGACTATGCGACTGTTTTGGTTTGATTATAGTCTAGTAGCCGCGGATTGGACCTGCGACCACTAGACTGGGGGGACATGATGACGTATAGTCCCTAGTCGGGTTGGATAGTCCGACTCACGGGTACTACCCGCATCCATCAGGAATGGATTGGATACTTGTGTGGTGTGCGCACATAGCCCATAAAGCCCGGTAAGCTGCTGTCGCACAAGAGGCTGATTACTTAGCCAAGTCCCCATCACAACACGACAGGATCAGACAGAATATAACTTATATTATAGTTATATTCGCCTAAGGAAAAGGGATATACACTTGCCTTAGTTGGATAATGGAGATCAGCTATTTCGAGTAATTATCTCTTCCTTAGGCCGCAAGAACAGGGAGCCCAGCCTGGACTCTCTCGAGTATAAAAGGAACCCCTTCGGTTCCACAAAGGTACGATACACACAATACCCTAAACACTAATATATACAAACCGATTACTTTCTCTCACGCCGGAGTCTAATCGTGGGTCACAAACCCACGGTAAGCCTAACGGTGTCTATTTAGTGCACAGGGTCCTAAAGCAAGTTTCACTTGGTGCGAGAGTCGGAGTCCACAAGGCCCCAAATTAGGCCTAATTTGGGTCAAGCCCGGTCTATCCCAACTCTTGCATCAAAAAAAAGAAAAACAAATAACTACTACAATAGCAAGCTAATTTAATTCTTGATTAAGCAATCTTCTTTGGCTTGTTTTCTAGAAAAGATATTTTGAAAAATATCATCATTCATCTCCTAGGTGGAGGAGGATTGACGAACAAGGTCAACAAGACTTCTTGCAACCTCCTATGAAGACCAAACATCTCCATTCTTAGGTTTTGAATGATGTAGTTGTTATAGAGGCAACATGGACAATTAGTACCATGAGCTTCAAGAAAATAAAAAAAGTATAGATCACCCATGAATTTGGAAAGAGGAACACATAATAGTGAGGGCATGATGTCCAATGGGGATATGGGTGAATTTGGTGGGGTGAAAGGTGAGGTTGCTAAAGGCTCAACAAAGTCATTCTTACAATGAATGCTTTGAAGAGGTTGAGGATTCACATCTAAGAGAGGACTTTAAGTGAAAGGTGAGGACAACTCATTAATTCTTGATTGGAATGAAGAAGAGGTGGAACCATGGGAATGGTTATCACCATGAGTTGGACTAGTCTTCCATGGAGCAAGAGGTGGTGAGGGTGATGAAGAGATAAGAATTGGAGCAATCTTATTCTTAGGTGTAAGAAAAGATGAAGAACCTTGTTTAGGTATCTTAATCTTAATCTTAAGGTTTCTTTTGGTTGTTGAGTGTTTGGAAGAGTTTTAGGATCTTGTGGACACCATGGTTGTGTGTCAAGGTTTAGAAGAAGGATTAGAGGATGAAGAAGAAGAATAACCAAGAGAGGTTTAAGAAGAAGATGAGATGATCCAAACTATTAACGAGTTAAAAATCATTTTGGTGAACAATACAATTTGCTAGGCTTATTAAAGAAAAAGTTGGTTTTTAGCAAAATTTTTATTCATGTTTACAAAGATTTAGAGAAAACAGTGTAAAGCAGAGATTCCTTCGAAGTGTAAAATCCATGATTTTACCATGATTTTATGTAATGATGTTTCATCTAAAGATATTAAGAGCAACCACTCATGTGTTATAATCCTATAAGATGTGTGTGTGAACTTATCATTATGTATTTTTACATCTACAATCATTTTGTTTTTGTGATAGATTACGTAACTTGAATCTTGCATATAAGAGTAAGAGAACAAATAATGAACCATTCATATATATGAATGCAACATTTAGCAAAACATGGAAATATGTTGTGATAAGTATTTATGCCATCTATGTATATGTGTACATCTTAGGCATTCATGCACACCTTGGACTAGCCCAAAATCATTTACCTTTTGGTGCTAGCCCAACACAAGCCCACAACATGAGCCCATTTCTCTTTTTGCTAAGAATGACACGCACCCCCTTATGTGGAAGGTGAATGGATGCCTTGAAACACAAGTTTCAACACTTGGCACAAATGTTCTTACCAAGGTAATCACACTCTTGCCTTGCATTCTCTCTCTCCCCCCCTTTTATCCGAAAACACACTTTCTCACTCTTCACATTCCCTCTCAACTAGATCTCACTCCTTCTTCATCTCTCTCTCAAATGATTCGGCTATAAGCCACAAAAATCCAATTTTGTTCATCTAACCTACTAGATCCTTGTCCTATAGTAATCATTAACATTTGGTAGAATCATCATCTTCTTTGGAAGTATTGTAACAAGCCCTAGCCGAATCTATAAAGGCCACGGCTTAGTTATCTTTAGGGTTTTCTTCACCATCTTGACTAGATCTCTAGCCTCCTTGTTCATATAGATCTTCCTTGGTAACATTTAGGCAAGAAATGTATAATCCTTATGTTTCTTCATTTTTACTTGCATGCATCATCATCCATCTATAAACACATGTATATATAGCTTGTTAATAATCAAGTTTTGGTAAAGCCATGGCCATTCTAGGTCACGGCATATATTAGACCATCATAGCCATGGTTAAAACTTTTTAATAAAGGAACCCTAAGGCTTTTACTCTATGTTTAACATGACCAAAAATCATATGAACCATTTTATAGATTTAAATGTAGCAAAAGTTACAAATCTCACTTTTTGGAATCTTGGTTAACTAATAATCATGGATCTCACAAAGTAAGCTTGTGTAACTCAAAAGACATGGAAAACCATGACCTTGAAGTTCACGGCATACATGAATAATGTATATATAAGTTATGTGCTAAGTTTAAATGATGGGATATGTATCATTAGATGTTAAATAGACTATTAAAAATCACTAAAATGTTATATGTACTTAGATGGTCTTTTGGTGTACATGCATGCTAATGTAGAACCTAGATCTATGGTTAAATGGTAAACATGAAACTAGCATAATGATCTAATGGGATTTTTTGGGAAAAGACAACTTAGTCGTGGGCTATATGTTGTCTAGGTGGATTTATGAAAGATCTTGGAAACATGCAATAAGATTACATGGTTGTATTGGAATTTATGAATGTATATAAATCATATGATTAACTAAAAACCTCATTTTGGAAATACCAAGATTAAAGGTCTACCGTAGGCTATATATATATTTGGTGTACATGGACTATGTCTTGTTTTCTTAAATTGTTGTTGGGTCAATTTAGTGCCTAATTGTCCCATATGTTTGATTTGAATGAAAAGTATCCTAAGTATAATTTATACTTAAGTCCCTGAGTGAATAGTCACTCAGGGAGTCAGGAGCCTCAGGGAGAGTAACTCACTCAGAAGACTCAGGAGCCTCAGGGGGAGCGTTACTCCCCAGGATCCCTAAGAGCCTCAGGAGGGCGTTACCGACTCAGGAGCCTCGAGAGCCTCAGGAAGCTCTACCACTCAGAAGACGTAAAGTCTCAGGGGGAGCGTTACCCACTCAGAAGACTCAGGCTCCCGGTATGAGCAGAAGACTCAGGCTCCCGGTATGAATAGAAGACTCAGGCTCCCGGTATAAATATTACCCTTGAACATTATGAAGTCACTGAGTGAACAGTCACTCAGTGAGTTGTCTTCAAGATTCTCAGCCTGAGTCTACAAGAAAGACTCGAGTATTCAGTGAGGCGGAACTCAATGAATGATATACCTGAGACGAAGAAGAAGACAATGGAGTCAATGAGTGATGACAATAACTCACTGACTCCCTCAAGACCATCTAAAGATAAACATTGACAAGTATAAAGTACAAGAGACAAAGAGACAAAAGGGTGGGGATAAAAGTACAAGTTAGCACATGGTGTGTCATATAGTCACATGCATGCTGACACATGTACTTTTGTATTGTAGTGAAAGATGCTTTCACACCTACCAATATATATACTAGTCTGTGTATAGTTAGATGGTTAGGGATTTTATTCACAGTAAAGTAAATTGTAAAATGTAAAGATTATAGTGATAGGGTTCTTCCTCCCAATCAACAAGCAAAGCTGAGATCAATGGGAGTATAGTTTGTCTATTCAATCCCTATTGTACTTCCGCATACAATAGGGTATAATTCTTTAATAAAGCTAAGAATTAAACGTTGAAAAACCAAACTTGTGTTATTAGTAGTTGAGTGGGTCTTAAGTAGAACATGTTATTAATTGCTTATGATATTCATGTTTTTCTTAACTTTTTGGAACTAACAAGTGGTATCAGAGCGGGTTGGATTTTCTCTATCTAGATCAGTTCGAAATATAACTGCTAATAGCATTTGCGTTTCGTTCAAATTTATGGTCGTTTTTCAAAATTGCTACTACTTATGAAGCGCATGCAATTTTGAGGGGGAGAGAAACCATAAATGTTGAAGAAACATGCCCTGGATATTATATCCCAAACCAAAACCCAAATCCCCACCAATTAAAAAAAATAAAAGAATTTTTATATCTTTCAAAAAAATACTACTGCTTGTGCTTTGAAGAGGAGAAAAACATTTTTCACAAGTGGTGTTTTATAACCCCACGTATCCCATCAGCAACCATACATATTCTTGTCCCTAAAAAATCACCGATTCACTTCATATCAACAAACGCATAACAAAAAAAAGACTCCAAATCCATCTTGATCAATCACGTTTTTTAACATATAACCTATCATCGAATTAAATCCATATCTGGTATCAAATTCGATGCAATTCAATCATCATCAAAATCAAATCAATTAAAAAACATTCGTGGATCTGTTATTTATGGCCCATAGAAATGGATTTCCTTAATTTAAAGATTGATTGTTGTTTTAAAAGTGTTTGATGGTTTCGATAATCAAAAGTCAGTGTTTGACTTTATTTGGTTGGATGTTCTTGATGGGTTTGTGGTTAAAATAATCAGTGGGAGATGGAATGAGAAGGTGGATAAAGTTATGATGAGTTTGTTAAATGGATTGATAAAAATATCAGTGGATGAGGAAGATGTTTGATGGGGGTTGTGAAAACTCAAGGATATTGAGTTTGTGCCATGAATGCATTGTGTGTAGGTTGTTCAGTTTCATAAATAGAAGCTGAAAGATTGAGTAAAAAAAGAGGTCGTTGCTCAGAACTGAAGCAGTGATCAAATGGTTAATGGAACCGATGGAGCTTTAGAAGTGGTTGAGAGCCACTTCGAGAGCTGTTGAATCCACCAACCTGAAACCCAGAACTTGAAGCCCAGAACCTGAAGCCCAACTGATTATAAAATCAGTATTTAAGTTTTGCTGTTGAAGTCCGAAGATGGTCAAAATGAGTGGAGGTGAGTGGTGGCTGTGATGCCTAAAGAACCTCGAAAAGAGGTATTGGTTGTCGGTTGATGTGTGCCAAGCTGATCAAACAAATCAGTCTTCGAGCTTGTTCACTACTGATGATGAATATGAATCGGGCTGAAATAAGCTGCTGATGGTAATGGATTAGCGGTGGATGGCTATGGTAATGGCTTAAAGTGTTGGTTTTGCTTTAAAAGAGAAGCTGAAAATTGGTAAAGCTGAAAAAAAAGGGCTCACGAAGGTACTTATATGAACAAATAAGTTTTTTTTCAGTTTTATAGAAACTGATGAAATGGGGGTGTCCTGAAACTGAATAGGTGTATTGAGTCCTTGAACCAACTCAGGATTCTGAATCGCAACTTCCAATCCATGCTCAGTTGTCCTGAAATGTATTGGCTCACTAAACCAAATAAATAACACTCACCAAAAGGTCAAAAGTTGCATGGTGTTGCAAATTTTGAGGGGGAGAGATACAGTGAGTGTGGGGTTGAGCAAGCTGGGTCACTGATGATCAGGTTGATGAGCAAAGCCTGATCATCAGGCTGATGAGCTGCGTGAACCATAGCCTCCCATCATCATCCGTCACTCATGACCGTCACTCATGACTTAATGGCCTGAGCCAATATGGTCATTAAGCATCGGTCACTCAGCCTGAAGGAAACTCATATGCATGAAGCCTGAGTGACCGATGCGACCGAACCTGAGGAACTGCTGATTGTTCAAAAAGAAAAAGGCATCAGGAAGCTCCTAAGTGATCAGGCTCTACAACAAAGAATCAACAGAAAATCAAGTCAGCGGATATAAAAGATTTGATTAAAGAAGTGACTCAAGAAGTTGTTTCATGATTTCTTTGTGGTAATTTAGTACGTAAGAAGAAGCCATTTTGATCACTTACTGCTAATTAACTTAGGCTACTTTTCTATCCAAATAGGGGGAGATTGTTGGGTCAATTCAGTGCCTAATTGTCCCATATGTTTGATTTGAATGAAAAGTATCCTAAGTATAATTTATACTTAAGTCCCTGAGTGAGTAGTCACTCAGGGAGTCAGGAGCCTCAAGGAGAGCTACTCACTCAGAAGACTCAAGAGCCTCAGGGGGAGCGTTACTCCCTCAGGATCCCTAAGAGCCTCAGGAGGGCGTAACCGACTCAGGAGCCTTGAGAGCCTCGAGAGCCTCAGGAAAGCTCTACCACTCAGAAGACGTAAAGTCTCAGGGGGAGCGTTACCCACTCAGAAGACTCAGGCTCCCGGTATGAGCAGAAGACTCAGGCTCCCGGTATGAATAGAAGACTCAGGCTCCCGGTATAAATATTACCCTTGAACATTATGAAGTCACTGAGTGAACAGTCACTCAGTGAGTTGTCTTCAAGATTCTCAGCCTGAGTCTACAAGAAAGACTCGAGTATTCAGTGAGGCGGAACTCAATGAATGATGTACCTGAGACGAAGAAGAAGACAATGGAGTCAGTGAGTGATGACAATAACTCACTGACTCCCTCAAGACCATCTAAAGATAAACATTGACAAGTATAAAGTACAAGAGACAAAGAGACAAAAGGGTGGGGACAAAAGTACAAGTTAGCACATGGTGTGTCATATAGTCACATGAATGCTGACACATGTACTTTTGTATTGTAGTGATAGATGCTTTCACACCTACCAATATATATACTAGTCATTGTATAGTTAGATGGTTAGGGATTTTATTCATTGTAAAGTAAATTGTAAAATGTAAAGATTATAGTAATAGGGTTCTTCCTCCCATTGATCAACAAGCAAAGCTGAGATCAATGGGAGTATAGTTTGTCTATTCAATCCCTATTGTACTTCCACATACAATAGGGTATAATTCTTTAATAAAGCTAAGAATTAAAAGTTGAAAAACCAAACTTGTGTTATTAGTAGTTGAGTGGGTCTTAAGTAAAACATGTTATTAATTGCTTATGATATTCATGTTTTGCTTAACTTTTTGGAACTAACAATTGTACATAGCTAGATCTATGTTTGTAAACACTTATAATTGCATGCAAAGTTGTAACATACCTAGATCTAATTTGGTACATCACATAAAACAAACTATAAGTTTTATTCTCCTATTTTAGATTTAAAATTAAATATGAATAAGCTAATAATAAGATTATAAGAATATCCTAAGATAAAACTTACATAAAAATGTGAAGTAGTGTTAATGGACTATTTAAGCTCATGAAATGTTAATCCAAGACTTAATGGACTTAAGATTACACTTAGGCCCATTTAACTAAATAAAAGGACTTTAAAAATGTATCAAAATCCAATAATTGATTTAGAAGCCCATTTAAATAAATTAGTGGACTTGAGATATATTTAAGCTCACTAGATAGCCATTAGAATGTTTAGCCCATTTAATGAGCCCATATACTATTTTGAATGTTAAATAAAAGTTTTTATAATAAAATATAACTTATAAAAACTTCTTAGATTAAAATGACAATTTATGAAACTTAAGGACTAAAACCGTAACTTATGAAACTTGTTTTGATAAACTAGTAAACTCAAGGACTGAAAATGTAATTATTCAAAGTCCTAGGGTTTAATAAATACTACCCGTGGAAAATTAAACCCTATGGACCATTTTGGGAAGTTTTAAAAGATATTTTGTCATTATATAACCTTAAGGACCATTCTTGTAATTTACCGAAACTTAAAGAAGCCCTAGGGGATGTTTTTGACAATTTAGTAAAGTTACAAAAACTAGATATAACTAGGGGGACTAAACCTGCCATAAACCGAAATCATAACAAGCCCTAGGTACCAAATGTGTAAAATCCGAAAGTTATACTTGTTTAAAATATGGAAGGACTAGTTTTGCCATATTCCGAAACATTAACAAACCCCAACTCTAAAATCAATAATAATTATAATAAAACATAATTAAAAACTTAGACCATAAGAATTAATGTATAAATTCTTAAGCTTAAATTATTTTATAAATGCTAAAATAATTTATGGAAACTTTCAAGTTAAATAAAATATTATATTTTATTCTTTTTTTTATAAAATATTTATATTTGCTTAGGGAATAAATTCTATAAACATCTATGATATGTATTACTATTATTATTAATGCATGAACTCATATACTTTTAGAAATAAAATTTATATGAATGTTGGATAAATTAAAAACCAATATTTAAGTAGAACAACTTACGTTTACTTAATTTTGTAACTTAATAATAAGTTTAAATGGATGATTATAATATATGAACTACGAACGTAAACTAATATTTTAAGTAAGACATTATATGTCCACTTAAATAAGGAACTTAATCGTAAGATGAATGATTATTATATATGCAAACTGATATTAATGGTTAAACATTTTATGTTTACTTAAAAATGAAACTTATATAAATAAGTTTAAATGAATATTGTTGATACTTGAACTACGGTTATTTAGATAAATACCATAGGATAAAAGAACTGACTACAATCTGTATAAGCAAACATATATGTTCTTTGTACTATCTATTAAGATTGTACTATATGATTAGGCATAACTATTGGCGTGAGCTTTATTTGATATTCGTATTAAACAGCAATTGGCTACTCCCAGGTGAGTTTACAGCCCTATATAAACTTTTGATAAAACTTCCCCTTTTGGGAAAAAAATATGCAAACACATAATGGACATAACTAGATTGTATAAACTTGACTATGATTGATTATTATTGGAACTGTTAAATTGTTGTAAATCGCCCGAATGTTATAAATAGATCTATTAGGGATTTACCATCCCCGTCTGGGTGAGTCATGATCACTATGCCTTGGCCGGGACAACAGACGTATGCCATGCTGGAACTGGAATGGGTGTGTTTTTGTAAGACACTACGTCCTCATCTGTTGAGGACTATGGAAGGTTAAGCTTCAGTTTCTAGTAATAAACAAATGTAATCTACATTTTGGTAAGAATGCTTTGTGCATTTTGCTTCTATGATTAATGTATGTCCAAACTAATTAATTGTAAAATCTATAAATTCACCAACTTTATGTTGACCCCTTTAGTATGTTTTGCACAAGAATATAAAGTTAGTATGTTGTGTGTGCATGGTCTCCATCATCTTAGTAATCTGCATTGTAGGACTCATCAGGTGTTCTATTTGGGAAACACAAACAATCACTCTTCATCATGTTTAAGACAATTTTTATTTATTTGTTTAATAAACATGTAATCTGATTTGACTAACTCTTTATCTTATGCTCTATGGACTATATGCTATCGATCCACCCTAGTGACATCTCCGTGGATATTTCCGCATATTTTTTACCCTACCCGGGGTGTCACAGAGAATGGTATCAGAGCATTAGTTATAGAGAACCAGATAAATTTTTAAATAAAATAAAAATAAAATGATTTTTCTTTTATTTAAAACTGGACTATAACTTATAAAAATCTTTTTGGGATTTTATATTTTGGGACCGTATTAGTTAAGCATATAGATCTTAGGGGATTTTATGCTATGTGAACTAAGTATATATATATATATATTGTTACTAAACTTGATTATTAATACTGTTTAGTATATTGCTATGGAAAATGTTAGATATGCTAAATTTGAAAATTATATAATACATAGTAAAATACTGAAATAAGAATATAGGTAATATTAAACCAAACCTCTCACTTACAAATTGATAAATGAACTGCTTAAATGATAACATATACATATATATATAAGTACTAATATATGTAACCTTAAAACATTATATTAATTGTTTAAAAGGGATATATTTCATAAAACATGTAATCTAAAATGATATTGTTCTTTGTTTGTAAGCTTATACTCACTTCAAACTTAAAATAATATTATTTCAGAGCATTATGACTCCGCCTACTACATCCTCGACTCTTCTACCCGTAGTAGCTCCTACTCCAGTTGTTCGTTCATCTCCACGATCGACGCCGTATGGATGGTTGCCAGCCTCGGATTTAGAGGATGACCTAACTATCGAAGCTGTACTCCCAGAGGACCCATTTCCTATCTCCGCATCAGCTATACTGGCCCCGACCTCTATGGAGGAGGACCAGGTTCTTCCTAGCATATCATCTTTCGTGCCTCCATTCTTATCATCGGGCTATTTCTCCGGGTCCGTACCGGTCTCCACTTATGAGACCAGGGAAGGCTCCGGAGCGAGACGTGTCGATTCCGTCCAGGCTCAGATTGTCGCACTGGCTGCACGCCAGGAGGAGGAGATATCGGACCTCCGCAGCCTAGTGATAGCCGGTCGACAAGGCCACACCGTCATCCATGATCGTATTGACACTTTCTCCCGCACCATGAGGAGAGAAGCCCATGCCACTAAGGGTTTCCAGGCCAAGACTGATAAAGCATTAAAGTGGCTCATAGAGGAGAACCTTCGTCTTCACCAACGCATTCAGGTCATGGAGGGTCCTCAGCATCAGACACATACTGCCCTATCTGCTCAAGAGCAATCGTTGTCTATCTTTTGTGATCTTGCCACCGTCCGACATGACGGGATTACTGCAGAGATGACTCATCTCCGAGGAGCCACCAATAGACTCCGGACCCATTTGCTGACAGCATTACATGTGCTCAAGGAGACCCGAGCGACGATTCGGACATTACAGGGTTCCCGAAGAGCATCTGCAGCTCCACCAGCTCCATCAGCATCATCAACACCGGCCTTATCTAGTGGACCATCTAGGCAGGATTAGTATAGATGTACCAGACTTCTTGTACATCATGACAAGCTTACGGGTTGTATCCCGGCTATCATGATATAAGACCTTCGTACTTTTATTTCTTTTCAAGCTTTTGGTGTTGTATCCTTGTACTGTACCTCTCTTTTTCTAGCATGTATATTGGATTTGATGTACTTAAGACAATGTGTACCACTACCCAGGACAAGGATAGCTAAGTCTCTGTCCCGGATTTGATATGCCCGATGAATGTTTAATTCCTTACGGAAATTTGCATATAATCACTCTCTAATGTTATATCTGTTGTGCAAAGTATTATATTATGAAATCCTGACAAGTTATCCAAATTTGTGATGAATTTTAAGCATGAAATCATCTCTTGCAAATAATATAAAAATTGTACTAACGTTTGAACTAATAATCTCATTTTGTTTATGATTATAGACAAATGGTGATTACGCGATCGAACCCCAATAATGCAACTTCTTCCAACACCGCTAATACCGAAGTTCCTGAAGCTACTCATAATGTTACCGCTGCCCAACTCAGGGAGATGATTGATGAAGGTATTACGGCAGCTATGGCAGCCAGAGAAACTAATGTGAATAATGATCCAAACCACAACATGCACATCAACAACGTCAGCAGGGGTTGTTCTTACCCTGACTTCTTGAAATGCAAACCCTCATACTACCGAGGAAAAGAAGGAGTTGTTGAATTGATGCAATGGTTTGAAAGACTAGAGACAGTCTTCCGCATCAACGGTTGTGCTGACGAGAACAGAGTTAAGTTTGCTACATGCACCCTACTCGAGAGCGCCCTTACTTGGTGGAACTTGTTAGGACCATTGGAATAGTTAATTGTAATAGGTAGACTAGGAGGTATGTAGTTCCTCCTGGTCATAGTAGTAGTAGGAGCAAGTCGTGCTCCTGGTCTTAGTTAAAGTCAAACTTTATTATTTAGTTATTATTCTGTTAGGATATGCATGAGATATGTTAGGAAAGGATATGCATATCAGTTTTACACGTTTTGTTTAATGATGTATTAGGGTTTCCTTGTAGTATAAAAGGAACCTTAGGCAGAAGGGTTAGACACACCTTCATCAAACACAATTCTAGTGATCATTAATATTAGAAATCCTTAGTAAAGGATCAAGTTATTATAGTTATTCTGTTCTTCTTTATAGTATTTGTATTCCGCACTTATATTGTGTATAGAGTCTCTCTGTGAATATACTTGTGATTACAGAAGTCGTTCACCGTTCCTGACAGGCTGCAAGATCCACATCTAGTGGACCCAACAAGTGGTATCAGAGCCTGGGAGAGTCTCTGTACAAGAAGAATCAATTTATCTCATTACTAACATTATTGTTTAATCATGTCTGCTTCAAGTTCTACGCAAACAGGAGAAGATAGTACTGCTAGAACTCAGCAACCTCAACAAATCGTTGCTACGGTTTCGAACACAAATGGTAAGTTTCCTCTTCTGAAAAAGGACGAATATGATAGCTGTGCAATGAAGATGGAATGGTGGATCACCAACACTGATCAAGACCTTTGGAAGATTATTCTGAATGGGAACAGCAGAAAGTTGACTGGAAGAGACAAGAATGGTAATATTACTCTTCTTGACCCTAAAACTCATAAAGAAATCACAGCCATTCAGAAGGAGGTCAAAGCAAAAACTATTTTGCTTCAATCCATTCCTGATGATCACATGGGTGACTTCTATCATTTGGATGATGCTAGAGAGATCTGGAATGGAATAAAAGCAAGGTTTAGTGGGAATGAGGAGTCAAAGAAAATGCGAAGATCTATGCTGAGAGATGAATTCACAGAATTTAAGATCTTAGAAACTGAAGGTATCCATCAAGGGTATGACAGGTTCCAAAAGATATTAAGCCAATTGAATCAACTTCGGTCGAAACCTGACGATGGTGATATCAATGCAAGATTTCTTAGAGCCTTACCCTACTCATGGAATCAGGTGGTAATCTCTCTCAAAGCAAAAAGGTGGGCTTGACTATCTTAATTTTGATGATTTATTTCATAAGCTCAAAACTTTTGAGCCTCATGTGAGGGGATATTCAAGTGACTCATTTCCCACTCCTGCTAACTCTGCCTTTGTGAGTTCTATGGGATCCAGCCCCATGTCTTATGCTAGTAGTCCAAGCAATACTGTGTCTTCTCAACATACCTTTCAGCATACTTCTACTCCTGAACAAACATCCAAGTCTGGTAGCATGGTAGAAGCTGTTCTTCACTCTTTTGTTGCTGACGTTGATGCTCAACAGCAACTTGCTTTTGATGACTTCAATTAGGTTGATAAACTTGACCTGGATGAAATGGATCTCAAATGGCAGATGGCCATGCTCACTCTTAGGGTTCACAGGTTTCAGAAGAAAGACGATCGAAAATTTAATTACAACCCAAGAGAGCCAACAAGGTTTGACAGAAGCAAGGTTCGATGCTATAACTGCCAGCATCAAGGTCACTTTGCAAGGGAATGACTTAACAAGAATGACCTGGAGAAGAGCAGATATTCATCTTTTAAGATTAAGGAGGTGAAGGATGACAAGAAGGCATTGGTGTCTGTTGACTCTATGGTCAACTGGAATGAACATCAGACTACTACACTAGAAACAGCTGAGCCCTCTACTGACGTATTTGCAATGATTGCTGGGAATCTATCTGATGCAGAGGAAGCAGAAGAGTTTGCTCTTATGGGCATCTCACCTCAGGTACAACATTATCCTCTTGGTTGTCATGATAAATATTCAGAATTGTTGTCCCAATATAATGACTTAAATGATCAGAATGATAAGTATTTTTTAGAGGTTCAAGCCTATAAGGCTTCTTTAAAAACATTGGAACAACAAAAGAGGTGGCTTCAAGATACTCAACGTGAGTATGAGGATAAAATTAGGATACTGAACATTGATTTAGAAAACACAACAAATATGCTTAAATACACCGAAAAGGTAAAAGATGACAGTATCAAAGAAAAACAAGAGATGAAAGAAAAATTGGATGCTACACTTCTGAGATTTGAAAAATGGCAAAAGGCACCTAAGAATCTTTCAAAGTTAATTGATAGTAGCATGTCTGGTAGGACTAAAAGAGGGTTAGGATTTGTTAAATATATTGATTCAGAAGATGTGTTTGATTTATCTTTTTCGAGTATCTTTGATCCTGACAAAGAGGAAGAGGGAGCATCTAGCTACAATAGGTTTAAACCAGCAGCAGAAATGCACGCTGTCCCTCCACCTCTTACAGGAACTTTCATGCCCACTCCTAGGCATAATGACTTGGATGGATCAAAGATGCATGAGTCCCCAAAAAGTACTACTAATTCTAATGACTTTGTCTCTTGTACTTTCAGTGACAAAGCCAGTGACTCTACATCAAGTGGTTCAAGTGAAGAGTCGAGACCTACAAGTTCCAAGTCGAATTATCATGCTGCTACTAGTGCTAGGAAGTATGAAGAGAGAGAGTTGCCTTTACTTCAACAGTGTCTAGTCCTGGTTTATTGAGTCCTAGGAAGAATGTTTCTCCTAGAATTGTGTGTAATAAAGTTAGCAGTATGAAACAATATCATTCTAATAAAAGGTCGTTTAAAACATGTTTTGTTTATGGGAGTAAATTTCATTTGATTAAAGATTGTGATTTTTATTCTTCTGTCCATCAAGCATTTCCTGCTCCTAGTCCACCAGGAGCTGTTCCTCATTCTTCTAGAAGATTAAACCCAAGTGCTCAATCATTCTCTTCCTCTAGAAGGACCACTCCTTTAGCTTCTAATCATTGGAGAAACACTGGATTAATATCAAATAGACCAACCAGTAACTATTTTCAGAGTTTTAATCCAAATTATGCATATAATTTTGACCACATGTTTTTTGGTTTGGGAAATCTGGGAACTGCTGTTAAGCCCTCAGCAGGTTGTTCTTGGTCAAACAATAACACTCATATGATGCGTAGGCAACCTAAGAACAACAATGGATCTCATCAATCTTCTTGGCTATCTACTAAAGATCCACAAGGCAAGCTCAAACCTGAAAAGGTTTGGGTCCCCTTAAGACACTAACTTTGGTCTGTCTCTTTTCTTGTTGTTGTAGGTTACTCCATACCAAGATCCTACTCTAGGAATTGTTGATAGTGGATGCTCTAGGAGCATGACAGGAAATAAAAGTCTTTTATCTAACTTTGTACCATTTCAAGGTGGAAAGGTCTATTTTGGTGGAGGTGAAGGCAGGATCACTGGCAAAGGAACGATTCAGATGTCTAATCTTAGCAGGTCTGCTATGTGGAAGCACTTCAACACTTCAATTTGATATTTGTCTCTCAGATTTGTGACAAGAAGCAGTTTGTCCTCTTTACGGATACTGATGCACTTGTGTTATCCAAAGATTTTAAACTTCCGGATGACTCACAGGTTCTACTCAGAATCCCTAGAAGACACAACGTCTATAGTATCAAGCTGAATGAAGTCAACCCTACTGGTCAACTAGCATGTCTGGTTGCTAAAGCCTCAGAAGATGAAGCCACTCAATGGCACAGAAGGATGGGACATGTGAGATTCAAGACCATTCACAAACTAGAAAATCTGAACCTGGTCTGTAGTTTACCTCCCAAATCATTCAGAAATGATATAAATTGCCTTGCATGCAACAAAGGCAAACAACATAAAGCATCCTTCAAGGCCATTACTGCTCTCAGCTTTATAATTGAACCATTGCAGCTACTACACATGGATTTATTTGGTCCTACCTCTATTAGGAGCATTGACCACAAACAATTATGTCTGGTGGTAACTGATGGATATAGCAGGTTTACGTGGGTTTTCTTCATGGCTGCCAAGAGTAAGACCTACTCAATTCTCAAAGATTTTATTACACTTATAGAGAATCAGTTGTCCAAGAGGTTAAAGGTATTCGATGTGATAATGGAACCGAATTCAAAAATGCAGACCTCATAGCACTTTGTAATTCTAAAGGCATTAAAAGAGATTATAGTGCAGCAAGAACTCCTCAACAGAATGGTCTGGCAGAAAGAAAGAACAGGACTCTAATAGAAGCTGCAAGAACAATGCTTGCCGATTCCAAGCTTCCAAGCATGTTCTGGACAGAAGCTGTTAATACTGCAAGTTATGTTTTGAATAGAGTTTCTATTAAAAATCCTCACAAGAAGACTCCTTAAGAGCTCCTAACAGCCAAAGTACCAAATATTGCTCATTTGAAGCCATTTGGGTGTCCTGTCACCATTCTGAATACTAGTGACTATTTGGGGAAATTTGATGGCAATGCAGATGAAGGATACATTGTGGGATATTCAGCTCACTCTCGAGCTTATCGTGTCTACAATCTCCAAGCCAAGCGAGTAATTGAAACTATAAATCTTAGGTCTTTTGAGGAGAAGTCAAACATACAAGGCAAGGGTCCTGAATGGTATTTTGATCTTGATTATCTTAGTGATTCATTAGGATATTTTCAATTCAAAACTAAACATGATGCAGGTCCACAAGTGTTTGCAACTTCTAGTACAGGTGCTAATTCTAGTCTGTCTGACTTAGATGACGAGGATGATATTTTTGTTGTTCCATCCTATTCCACCACAGTCTCTCCTACTCCTCCTAGTGATGCAACTCCATTGGATGTATTGGATTCCCAAGTAGCTCTTGACACATTACTCAAACAACAATAAGAAGCTACTACAGCAGCTTCTCAAGGTGGCTTTGAGTTTCCCTTGAATATGTCTGCTGACAAAGCTGCTCCTAGTACTCCAACTGTTACTCCTAGTGCAAATTCAACACCTATTGGTAGTCCGGCTAGTGATTCTACTTCTCATACTAGATTGTAAAGTCCTTCTGACCTGGGAAACTATCAAAAGAAGTCTTCTACCAAGCTGGATGATATTCATAAGCAACCAATAGATGGCATTTTCAACTCTACTTCATATGATGATGACTTTGTTGGGGATCTTAATAACTTGGCACCAGAAGTGGAAGTACCTTCCAATCTAGTGTTGTAGTCACACAAAGATAATCCTACTACTCAAATCATTGGAGATTTTGGTTCTACTGTCAAGACTCGCAGAATGCATAAGAAGGCCTCGTCTGATCATCATGCTCTTGTGAGCTATATTGAAGATCAAAAGCGTAATAATCATACGGACTTTCAACATTGTTTGTTTGCTTGTTTTCTTTCACAGGTGGAACCTAGATCAGTCTCTCATGCTCTTGAGGATCAAAGTTGGGTGGAGGCTATGCAGAAGGAAATGCAGCAATTCTTGTTTCAGAATGTTTGGATCCTAGTTGACTTGCTGGATGGAAAGACAGCAATTGTTACCAAATGGATTCTCAAAAACAAGAAGGATGCACGGGGTATTGTGGTGAGAAATAAGGCGAGGTTGGTTGCACAGGGTCATACACAACTTGAAGGCATTGACTACACTGAAGTTTTTGCTCCTGTTGCTAGGATTGAGACCATTCGTCTGTTTTTGGCTTTTGCTTCTTATATGGGCTTTACAGTTTTTCAGATGGATGTCAAGAGTGCATTTCTCTATGGCAAGATTGATGAGGAAGTTTATGTCACTCAACCTAAGGGCTTTGTAGATCCACTTCATCCCAAGAAAGTTTACAAGGTGGTCAAAGATCTTTATGGACTTCATCAGGCTCCTAGAGCTTGGTATGAGCGTCTCTCAACTTTCTTTTTGAAACATGGCTATAGAAGAGGCACAATTGACAAAACACTATTTCTTAAGAGGAACACCAAGGACATTATCCTTGTTCAGGTGTATGTGGACGATATTATTTTTGGTTCTACTAAAAAAGAATGGTGTGATGAGTTTGAACAGCTGATGAAGGGCGAATTTCATATGAGTGCTATGGGAGAGCTTACATTTTTCCTTGGTCTTCAAGTCAAGCAACAGTCGGATGGAATCTTCATAAGTTAAGATAAATATGTTCATGAGATCCTTCAGAAGTTTGATATGGATCCTCTTAGACAAGCAGCAACACCTTATGAAGTTGCTAAAGTCAAACTCAATAATGAACCAGATCCTCCGGTAAATGTACACATGTACAGGTCTATGATTGGTTCACTCATGTATTTGACTACATCACGTCCGGATATCATGTTTGCAGTAAGTGATTGTTCTAGACATCATGTGGCTCCAACGGTTTCTAACTTGAATGTCGTCAAGAAGATTTTCAAGTACATCAAGGCTCAACCCAAGCTAGGCTTGTGGTATCCTAGAGAATCACCTTTTGTTCTTGAAGCATATAGTGATAGTGACTATGCAGGTGCTAATAATGACAGAAAATCTACTACTGGTGGTTGTCAGTTTTTGGGTCAAAGACTTATTTCATGGAAATGCAAGAAACAGACGATTGTCGCTACTTTTTCAACAGAAGCTGAATACGTAGCTGCTGCTAGTTGTTGTGGACAAGTTTTGTGGATCCAAAATCAGATGCTGGACTATGGGTTCAATTTTATGAACACCAAAATTTTCATTGACAACCAAAGCACTATATGCATTGTGAAGAATCCTGTGTTTCATCAACGTACAAAACATATTGAAATTCGGCACCATTTTATACGGGATGCCAATGAGAAGAAGTTGATACATGTTCTTAAGGTTCATACGGATGACAATGTTGCTGGTCTGTTGACTAAAGCCTTTGATGGTCCTCGGTTCAACCACTTGGTGGTTCACATTGGGATGGTCAATCCTTGAGACCTAGGATTGAGGGGAGGCTAAGCCTAAGGGGAGGCTTAGTGTACATATTTACTTGCACAGATTAACATATTGGTAGATTTTAACAACAGATTGAATGGGTTCTTGTGGTGTGTGTTACTCCTAGTGGAGGATTTTGCTCACTTCTGATGGTTGTCTTCATTAATGGTTGGCTTCTAGTACTGGTTAGCTTCTAGTCATTTATGGTTGGCTTCTAATGGATAAAAATCCTTCTTTGTCAAGTGTTGGTTGGTTTCTAGTCTTGGTTTGGGTCACTGTTCACTTCGTTGACTTCTGTTGACCATATTCTGCTTCTAGTGTTGACCTTTATACGTTTTGACTTTTAGTCAACGCATGCAAATTCTGGTATATATCCTCTTATTTAACTTTGGTAAATTGGGATTTGCAAATAATGTTATAAGGGGCAAGTGGTTACTTTGCATTAACTGCCTAATTTGAAAGGGCAACCCACATTATTAGGGGTCAATGAACAGTTATTAGACCATTATTTATGGTCAATTATCCCCCTTAACTCATTCATCACAATCATAACACACACACACATGCTCCTACTCTCTCAAACCCTAACAAATCATCTTCCATCACTTCTAATCAACATCAATGGCTGCTTTGGTCTACCAACCCGCTCACAACAAAGTCGCCTATATAGGAGATGGTCCTAAACGTGATGAATTCACAAACATTTTGGTGTTTATTGAGGCTTCTAACCTCAGGTATGTAACACTCTCATTTTTCGTATCGGTACAGCGGAAGGGTCTTTCATAGTGTTACGGGATAGCACAATAACTCCAATCATAGACAACACATAAAAATGGTTGTTCAGGTTTAACATACATTCATTCGATAAACAGTTTTAAAAGCGTACAACAGGTCCCAAATTATACAGGTCATTAAGTTTACAAAACATTGATCGAATGAACATTTTTAATATGATGTGGGCCATCAGAGTCGATCTCCATCCGGATTACCTTCAAGCACCTGAGATAAAAACATGCAAAAATCATATCAGCGAATGCCGAGTGAATTCATAGAGTTTAATAAAAACCGTTATATAAAACAATCGTTTAAAATCAGAACACAAGCATAATATCGGAAGTAAGTCCTCATATTGCTAGTCAGGCAATATATATCCAGGATACATCTTAAACCGTCCATGAGACCGTAGTCTCTATATTACCATGATAGGTAATATATTCATCGTAATAGCGTCGTTATCGTTTATAGGATACATTTTTATTTAAATTAGGTAGGATTATTATTAGCCGCATGACATTGTTACCTTACTATGAAAACAGCGGGCCGCGAACCCGACAAACAATTTGCCCATCTAAGTTAGCGTGTTGTCACAAAAATCACGCTATGGAGTCTTCTCATACATAAATTCGCTTACCAATCAATGTGGTACGACGGGGATCAACCGTCAAGGCGCGAACTGGGGTGATCGTCCCCAAATAGTACTATCAAATGCATAAGCGTCTACCAAATACCGGCAGTTCACAATTCATGCTAATAGGACTTTAAGTGACATAACCTAACTACTAATAATCCTTTTAGTCTCGAATATAGGGTCATAGCATCATTCGGGTCCATATCATTAAGCATACAATTGGGACTACTTGTGTTCTATTTTTATAAAATCTAACATGTTATCTCCCTCGCGGGTTTACAAATCATTTTAAAAAACATTTAAAAGAGTGCGAGGCTATGAACTCACGTTGTTAATGAAAGGCGGATTATCGGCTACGGGCGTGCTTCGGTCACGGAAACCTATATAAATAATAATCGGTCTTAGACTCGGTCCAATGACTTTTATCAAAATAACAATATAAATATGATGATTTTGTACATATGATGATGATCAAGTGGGTTTATACATCCTTGTTTACTCATTTTAGTGTTTACGTTTTGGTAACGTCTTACTAGTTCGCTAGTTTTACCGATTTTACCTTTTTTAAGTCCATTAAGCCTTTTATAAGTTCTTTAACTTGTTTTTACCCATTTTATACCTATATTATCAGTATATATACTTTTCATGTTGGGACCAAATGGGTTAAGCCCAATAAGTTCTTTTTACAAGTTTTTATCTTATTAAGTCCAATTATTAGTCCAATATGTTTAGTTAGCTCGTAAATGTCCTTAATTCTTATAGTTCGGGTTTTATCGGTTTTTACTTGTATTAGTTACCTATACATCAGTATATGACTTTTATAAACTTTACATTAGACGGGTTTGGTCGTCTAAGTTTTATTTGGCGAAACGTTAATTTTACGGCGATTGCCGAAAAAGTCGTAAAAATCAAGTTTATAGTTTTTACTACTTATAAATATTATTTCACCACCATTTATATAATTTACCCATTTGATTAACCTTTTATACATTTATATAAATAAGTTTTATAAGTTAGTGGGTTTATATTTTTACATTTTATACATTATAATGTGAGTGCTTATATAATAATAATAAACATTATTTCCAAAAATCTGATTTTTAACTTCATGTTAACCATTTTTAATATATCTAGAGTTATATAATGAATTAGAAGCTCATTTTTGGATGGCATGATCTTCATATTATGTGCTACATTTAACTTACTTATAGCTACTGCCCATTTTGAGTTTAACTTGCCTTAACAGTCCCTACAAAACTGCTTATTCAGATTAGACCACCTAACTTATTTTGATCATATCTCACTCATTATTTTGATTCCATTGCATGGCCAACTCTCACATGTGTATAACATCTTCTACTTACTGTAAATGGATCAAACCATGCAATTTTATCAGTTCATCTTTTAGTTATCTACTGTTTTTATACAGCCAACTAAATAATCAAGATTTTAGCTTCATTTCTTATAGTTATCAACCTTTTTAAGCATATCTATCAACACTTGATCCACACACAACATTTTTATCATAATATATACATCATATACATATACAAAATGAAAGAAAATACATTTGTTCTTTACAAAATAACAAGAGAAAAATGGAGAGGATGATCTTCTTTACCAACCAAGTGGATTTCTTGTTTTAGGAAGACAAGAACTTGATGAACACAACAAGTATCTCCAAGACCATCAAATATCAAGAACATAGGTTGGAAAATCAGCCCTAGGACACAAGCAAATCACCTCCAAAGTTGTTAATATGGCCACCAAATGAGCAAGGCTTCAAGAATACTCCTTAATAGAGCTAGAAAACATGTGGTTCATGGCTAGAAGAGATCAAATGGGGTGTTGGTTGGATTATTTTGGACGGCAAAGAGGGAGAGTTTGAGAGGATTTTGGTGTGGATTGCATGTGAGAAATGGTGTAGGTGAAAACAAGTTGCTAGTTTTGAGGTTTAGTGGGAAAGTTAGCTTGAAATGTAAGCTTAGGCTTACACTTGTAATGTGTAAGCGAACTTGATGCCACCTTGGTGTTGTGGTGTCAAGTTGGCTGTCCCATTAAGCTAGTGGGGTGGGACAATGTGTTTTGTCCCATCTCACTAGTTTACGGGTATTTCTCGATTCTAGTTTTCTCGATTTGCGTGTCCTCGGGTCGTTTTACGAAAAAAGTTTTTATAAATTATGAATCAACGTCACAAAACGAATCCAATAAAAATTGTCTCATCAAAAATGGAGTTCAAAAACGTAAATACGTAATCCTAAGGTTTCCGGTTTAGTCGTAGACGCCAAATTATGCACGTAAGCCCAAATTTAAATCCGTAAATTGTGAGTTCGTCAACCAACATAAAAATAAGTTTCAAAATATTATACGAGAAAATATTTTACTTCCTGAAAATGTTAGATTGTTACAGCTTTTCCTCCTAAAAGGGATCAACGTCCTCGTGATCCATTTCATTTGGATGTCCGTTTCTTATTGAAATCGAAGAGGTGCGGATATTTCTTCCACATTTCATCCTCTCGTTCCCAAGTATACTCCGGTCCATGCTTTGAATTCCATCGGATTTTGACAATAGGTATCCGACTTTGTTTCAGTTGCTTTACCTCACGGTCCATAACTTCTACGGGCTCTTCGATAAAATGAAACTTCCCATCTATTCGAACCTTACCTAACGGAATTTTCTCATCACTCACTGCTAGACATTTCTTCAGATTAGATACATGGAATGTGTTGTGAACACCATGAAGTTCTGGGGGTAACTCTAGTTTGTAAGCCACCGGACCTACTCTAGATAAAATCTTAAAGGGTCCAATATAACGGGGATTCAATTTCCCTCGTTTTCCAAATCGTATAACGCCTTTCCATGGCGATACTTTCAACATTACTCGGTCACCCATTTCAAACTCCATTGGCTTCCGCCGCACATCCGCGTAACTTTTCTGTCTACTACGGGCAGTTAACAACCTCTTCTTAATCTTAACTATCATCTCCGTAGTCTCCCGGATCAATTCCGGTCCCGTGAGCTGGGTATCCCCAACTTCACTCCAACATACAGGAGATCTACACTTCCTACCATACAAAGCTTCAAACGGTGCAGCCTTAATACTAGAATGGTAACTATTGTTATACGAAAACTCTGCTAACGACAAATGTTTATCCCAATTCTTACCAAAGTCTAATACACAAGCTCTCAACATATCTTCAAGTGTTTGTATCGTCCTTTCACTCTGCCCATCAGTCTGGGGGTGATAAGCAGTGCTCATATCGAGATTCGTTCCCAAAGATCTTTGGAGAGATTTCCAAAAATTCGATGCGAATCTAGGATCTCGATCTGAAATGATCGATACAGGCACTCCATGTTTGCATACAACATTATCGAGGTATATTCGAGTCAGCTTCTCCAGTGAGAACTGCTCCTTAACCGGAATGAAGTGTGCTGATTTGGTCAGTCTATCGACAATAACCCAAATCGAATTGTTTCCAGATGATGTTCTAGGAAGCTTGGTGATAAAGTCCATTGTAATTCGCTCCCACTTCCATTCAGGAATCTTTGGTTGTTGAAGTAGTCCTGATGGCTTTTGATGTTCGGCTTTAACTCTAGCACAAGTCAAGCATTGAAGAACATACATAGCTATGTCAGCTTTCATATTCGGCCACCAGTACAACTTCTTCAAATCATGGTACATCTTATCAGATCCCGGATGAATGGAATACTTAGATTTATGGGATTCTAACATAACCAAATCTCTTAAGCCTCCAAACTTAGGTATCCACATACGACCTCTTAAGAAATGCACTCCATCATCTCTAACCTCTAAAGGATCTCCTTCTCCTCGGAACCCTTCATTAACAAAATTCTTCTTCTTACAAGCTTCTATTTGCGCATTTCTAATTAGCTCTGGCAAATTATTGTGCATGGTCAAGACTAGAGAACGCACCCTGATAGGCTCTCTATCTTTCCTACTTAACGCATCGGCAACAACATTGGCTTTTCCTGGGTGATATTTTATATCACAATCATAATCACTTAACAACTCTATCCATCTTCGTTGCCTCATGTTCAATTCCTTCTGGTCGAGAATATACTGTAGGCTTTTGTGATCGGTGAATACCGTACACTTGGTGCCATACAGATAATGTCTCCACAACCTAAGAGCAAAGACCACAGCTCCTAACTCAAGATCATGAGTAGTATAATTCTCCTCATTCTTCCTTAATTGCCTAGAAGCATAAGCTATCACTTTATCTCTCTGCATCAAAACAGCTCCATAACCTCTAAGAGATGCATCACAATACACTACAAAATCTTCACTCCCGTCGGGTAATGATAAGATTGGCGCACTACATAATTTTTGCTTCAATGTCTGAAATGCACCATCTTCATCACTTCCCCAAACGAAAGGTTTATTCTTCTGAGTAAGCTTAGTCAAGGGTTTAGCTATCAAAGAGAATTCTTTAATGAATCTCCTATAATAGCCAGCCAATCTTAAGAACTGTCGCACTTCCGTTGGCGTTGTCGGTGCAGACCAATTCTTAATAGCTTCAACCTTTGCAGGATCAACATGAATTCCATCTCTGTTAATCACATGATCAAGAAATTGCACAGAATCTAACCAAAAATCACATTTCGAAAACTTAGCATACAACCTTTCATCCTTCAACAATTTCAAAACAATCCTCAAATGTTCTCTATGTTCATCTTCATTCTTAGAATATATCAGAATATCATCAATAAACACAATCACAAATTTATCCAAGTAGGGCTTGCACACTCGATTCATTAAATCTATGAAAACCGCAGGTGCGTTAGTTAACCCAAATGGCATTCCTTGAAATTCATAGTGTCCATAACGAGTTCTAAATGCAGTTATAGGAATATCTTCTTCACGGACGCGAAGTTGGTGATATCCTGACCGCAAATCTATCTTAGAATACACACTAGATCCTTGCAGTTGATCAAACAAATCATCAATCCTAGGTAAAGGATATCGATTCTTAATTGTCAACTTATTCAGTTCCCTATAATCAATGCACATACGAAAAGATCCATCCTTCTTCTTAACGAACAAGACTGGAGCTCCCCAAGGCGACGAGCTCGGTCGAATAAAACCTTTATCAGACAACTCCTTAAGTTGCTCAGATAACTCCTTTAATTCAGAAGGGGCTAATCGGTAAGGCGCACGTGCCACCGGTGCAGCACCAGGAATTAAATCGATTCGAAACTCTACTTGCCTTATCGGTGGAAGTCCGGGTAAATCTTTAGGAAATACCTCAGGAAATTCAAAAGTAATAGGTACATCTTCCAATCGTTTCTCCCTAGACTCATTCCCGGTCACTTGAGCTAAGAATAACTCACAACCGTTCCTGATGTACTTTCGGACTTTAATACATGAAACGATTTTCAAACGGGATTCACCTCGACTACCATCAATTACTAACGTCCTATTCCTAAGAGGAATCTTAACCTTCTTCTCTCCACATAAAATAGTAGCATTATTCAACGACAACCAATCCATACCAATAATAATATCAAAACTACCTAATTCTATCAACATCAAATCAATCGGAAAGGAATGGTTCAAGAGATTTAGAGAGCATCCTTATAATAGCTTATTAGTTTCCACTAATTTACCATCAGCCAATTCCACCTCGTAACTGGTACTTATCTCAACAGGTTCAATATCAATAAGGGCACTAAATTTAGTGGATACAAAGCTCCTATCGGCACCCGAATCGAATAAAGCAACAGCATAATGATTGTTGAGTAAAAACGTACCGGTAACGACATTTGGATCCTCTTTCTTCACCTCAATTGTTCCAAGTTAGTAGATACCACCCTGGGGGTTTCTTCCAGGTACAATCGCTTTCAACTTGGGGCATTCCGATTTCCTATGACCTTCTTCATTACAGTTGAAGCAAATGGTTCCCTTCTTACACCTTTCAACCTTGTGTCCAAGCTTTCCGCAACTTCGGCACCTCCAGCAGTCGCCAGCATGCCTCTTGTTGCCACACTTAGGACATATGTCATCGTTGCGCGGTGCATTGTAGGTAAGAGCATTTGCATTCCCCTTTCTCTGGTTCTGACGGCGATTGATTTCTTCCTATTATCACCTCTATCTACACGATCACCGTCTCCCTTTCTTTTCTCACCTACACGGGCTTCATCTTCCTTATCCTGAATTATCTGTCCAATGAGTTGGTAAGCCATTCGAACAGCAACATCAATGGTCAGTGGTTTAGATGATGTCACGTCCCCCGGATATTCCTGGTCAACCCTTTCACATATTGCTCAATTCGGATCTCTTCGGGTTCAACCAATCGAGGACATAGCAAGGCCAACTCATGGAATCGATTCGTGTAACTATCAATGTCCACACCTTTCATTCTCAAATGAATCAACTCTTGTTCTAACCTAATAATCACACTACGAGGACAAAACTCCAAAGTTATCCACTTCTTAATTTCAGCCCAAGGAGTAGCATTAGCAGCATCAAGACCCATGAAAGCAATTCTCCCGTTCCACCAAGTCAATGCACGACCTTTAAGAGTAGCCATAGCAAAAGTCACCTTATCTTCCTCCTTACACTTACTAATCCTAAACACCGATTCAATCTTCTCAATCCACTGGCTTAATCCTACAGCACCTTCAGTTCCATTAAAAGGTAGAGGTTCACACTTCATGAACGTCACATAAGTACAGCCACCAACTTCAGGTGCATTCGTTCCAAGTCCTCCTACATTTCCTCCAGCATTAACATTCACATTATTAGCATTCACATTCACATTAGTACCGCCAATTCCACTACCGCCAGCTCCACTACCGCCAGCTCCACTACCGCCAGCTTCATTTCTAGCATTTGCCATAAATTCAGTCATAGATGCGGTAACTTGCTCCGTAATAATCCTACGTACATCATCCTCAGTCACAGCCTTCTTGGGCGGCATAGTTCTATAATTTCACAATTTCAAAGTATTAAGCATTCATCCAACAAAGGATTCATATAATATGGATCGAATTCATAATCAAGATACAAATAAGGCACAATATGGAATTCAAGACAAGATACATATTTCATTCGATCTGAAACAAAAGTATTGTCTTAGTACATCCCATATCAAAGTTCTAGCACTATATACACTCAAAATTCGTGCCAAGTCTATTACTAACAAGTCGGTTCAGTCAAAGCTACAAAAGCGCAAAAGATATAAAGGTCACTACTAAATACAGACTGGTCTACTGAGAACCGCCAGATGGTCCATCATCCATCGTCTTCTGAATCTTCGTCGGACGATCACTAAACACATCTTCAGCTGGGCGCTTACGGATTACTCCTCTTTCAACCATGTCGGCATAAAATCTACTGTTCCATCACACAGATATATTCAACTCCTTTTCGGCTTTCTCACGCATCGCACGAGCTACACTCAACTGAATCTCCATAGTATTCACCTTTCTCTTCATTTCAGCAAACTCGCCACTTTCCAACACCGATAACCTCCTAAAAGCCTCATTCAAACCACGTTCTACATCACTCAAATCCAAACTAAGAAATTCTCGCTCTTTCTCGCCAACCTTTGTCTTCGACTCCAAATAAGCAACCTGAGTCTGAACAACACTTAATCCAACCTCTGTCATACAAATCTTAACACGGGAAGCATCTAGATCACGTCTCAAGGCCCATGGTGCAAGACCATCAATATGAGTAGCCTCTCGAGTACTAGACGACTCTCCTATCTCACATCTACGAGTAGCAATACCATCAGTACCGTCAGGTGCATCGTCATCCTCATCCTCCTCTGATTCAGAATCAGATTCAGACGATTTAGACATTTCATCCCTAGGTAACTCATCCTCAGAATCAGACAAACAAACTGGTGGGGGCAAAGGCTCGCCCTCTGGAACATCATACGGATAAATAAGCTCGGCTTCCTCATCGTCATCAACCTCAACATCTATACCTACATCCTCCTCGACATCCTCGTCGTCAATCTCGTCATCTAAATTATCTAACCCAATCTCATCATCGTTGTCAATATCGACATTCTCAATATCCACATTCTCAATATCCACATTCTCAATATCCACATTCTCAATCTCATTCTCTACCAAGTCAACCTGAGGGGCAATCTGATCTCCTAGTCCTAACTCGGGCTCGGGATCCTCAAATGGTTCCTCCTCATCATCAATATCATAATCTACTAAGTCTAAATAAGGATCATCTTCTATATTAGGTTCGGTAATAGCATGGTTTTCTACAGGAATATTAGGGTCAGCCATAACAATCTGCATTTATATATATATCTCGTATTAGGATAACATACTAGTTAAACAATTACATATTGAAATCATGATATATACATATATATAAATTATATTATATATATCAAAATATATATCTTCTCAATAGGGCTTGTTGGTAACGTCGGAGATCTCTGGCACCGTTATAGTCAAAAGATTTTTCAAATATTTTCTCAAATGTTCATTGTCAAAAGATTTTGAAAAATTTTGTTCAAAACCTTGGTTTTTAAAATCTTTTGTTCTCTACAACGAGAGCTCTGGTACCAAACTGTAACACTCTCATTTTTCGTATCGGTACAGTGGAAGGGTCTTTTAGAGTGTTACGGGATAGCACAATAACTCCAGTCATAGACAACACATAAAAATGGTTGTTCAAGGTTTAACATACATTCATTCGATAAACAGTTTTAAAAGCGTACAACAGGTCCCAAATTATACAGGTCATTAAGTTTACAAAACATTGATCGAATGAACATTTTTAATATGATGTGGGCCATCAGAGTCGATCTCCATCCGGATTACCTTCAAGCACCTGAGATAAAAACATGCAAAAATCATATCAGCGAATGCCGAGTGAATTCATAGAGTTTAATAAAAACCGTTATATAAAACAATCGTTTAAAATCAGAACACAAGCATAATATCGGAAGTAAGTCCTCATATTGCTAGTCAGGCAATATATATCCAGCATACATCTTAAACCGTCCATGAGATCGTAGTCTCTATATTACCATGATAGGTAATATATGCATCGTAATAGCGTCGTTATCGTTTATAGGATACATTTTTATTTAAATTAGGTAGGATTATTATTAGCCGCATGACATTGTTACCTTACTATGAAAACAGCGGGTCGCGAACCCGACAAACAATTTGCCCATCTAAGTTAGCGTGTTGTCACAAAAATCACGCTATGGAATCTTCTCATACATAAATTCGCTTACCAATCAATGTGGTACGACGGGGATCAACCGTCAAGGCGCGAACTGGGGTGATCGTCCCCAAATAGTACTATCAAATGCATAAGCGTCTACCAAATCCCGGCAGTTCACAATTCATGCTAATGGGACTTTAAGTGACATAACCTAACTACTAATAATCCTTTTAGTCTCGAATATAGGGTCATAGCATCATTCAGGTCCATATCATTAAGCATACAATCGGGACTACTTGTGTTTGATTTTTATAAAATCTAGCATGTTATCTCCCTCGCGGGTTAACAAATCATTTTATAAAACATTTAAAAGAGTGCGAGGCTATGAACTCACGTTGTTAATGAAAGGCGGATTATCGGCTACGGGCGTGCTTCGGTCACGGAAACCTATATAAATAATAATCGGTCTTAGACTCGGTCCAATGACTTTTATCAAAATAACAATATACATATGATGATTTTGTACATATGACGATGATCAAGTGGGTTTATACATCCTTGTTTACTCATTTTAGTGTTTACGTTTTGGTAACGTCTTACTAGTTCGCTAGTTTTACCGATTTTACCTATTTTAAGTCCATTAAGCCTTTTATAAGTTCTTTAACTTGTTTTTACCCATTTTATACCTATATTATCAGTATATATACTTTTCATGTTGGGCCCAAATGCGTTAAGCCCAATAAGTTCTTTTTATAAGTTTTTATCTTATTAAGTCCAATTATTAGTCCAATATGTTTAGTTAGCTCGTAAATGTACGTAATTCTTATAGTTCGGGTTTTATCGGTTTTTACTTGTATTCGTTACCTATACATCATTATATGACTTTTATAAAGTTGACATTAGACGGGTTTGGTCGTCTAAGTTTTATTTAGTGAAAAACGTTAATTTTACGGCGATAGCCGAAAAAGTCGTAAAAATCAAGTTTATAGTTTTTACTACTTATAAATATTATTTCACCACCATTTATATAATTTACCCATTTGATTAACCTTTTATACATTTATATAAATAAGTTTTATAAGTTAGTGGGTTTATATTTTTACATTTTATACATTATAATGTGAGTGCTTATATAATAATAATAAACATTATTTCCAAAAATCTGATTTTTAACTTCATGTTCACCATTTTTAACATATCTAGAGTTCTATAATGAATTAGAAGCTCATTTTTGGATGGCATGATCTTCATATTATGTGCTACATTTAACTTAGTTATAGCTACTGCCCATTTTGAGTTTAACTTGCCTTCACAGTCCCTACAAAACTGCTTATTCAGATTAGACCACCTAACTTGTTTTGATCATATCTCACTCATTATTTTGATTCCATTGCATGGCCAACTCTCACATGTGTATAACATCTTATACTTACTGTAAATGGATCAAACCATGCAATTTTATCAGTTCATCTTTTAGTTATCTACTGTTTTTATACAGCCAACTAAATAATCAAGATTTTAGCTTCATTTCTTATAGTTATCAACCTTTTTAAGCATATCTATCAACACTTGATCCCCACACAACATTTTTATCATCATATATACATCATATACATATACAAAATGAAAGAAAATACATTTGTTCTTTACAAAATAACAAGAGAAAAATGGAGAGGATGATCTTCTTTACCAACCAAGTGGATTTCTTGTTTTAGGAAGACAAGAACTTGATGAACACAACAAGTATCTCCAAGACCATCAAATATCAAGAACATAGGTTGGAAAATCAGCCCTAGGACACAAGCAAATCACCTCCAAAGTTGTTAATATGGCCACCAAATCAGCAAGACTTCAAGAATACTCCTTAATAGAGCTAGTAAACATGTGGTTCATGGCTAGAAGAGATCAAATGGGGTGTTTGTTAGCTTATTTTGGACGGCAAAGAGGGAGAGTTTGAGAGGATTTTGGTGTGGATTGCATGTGAGAAATGGTGTAGGTGAAAACAAGTTGCTAGTTTTGAGGTTTAGTGGGAAAGTTAGCTTGAAATGTAAGCTTAGGCTTACACTTGTAATGTGTAAGCTAACTTGATGCCACCTTGGTGTTGTGGTGTCAAGTTGGCCGTCCCATTAAGCTAGTGGGGTGGGACAATGTGTTTTGTCCCATCTCACTAGTTTACGGGTATTTCTTGATTCTAGTTTTCTCGATTTGCGTGCCCTCGGGTCGTTTTACGAAAAACTTTTTTATAAATTATGAATCAACGTCACAAAATGAATCCAATAAAAATTGTCTCATCAAAAACGGAGTTCAAAAACGTAAATACGTAATCCTAAGGTTTCCGGTTTAGTCGTAAAAGACGCCAAATTATGCACGTAAGCCCAAATTTAAATCCGTAAATTGTGAGTTCGTCAACCAACATAAAAATAAGTTTCAAAATATTATACGAGAAAATATTTTACTACCTAAAAATGTTAGATTCTTACAAGGTATGCTTTTACTGTGTGCCCCATTGTTTATGATAGTGTGATCCGTCAATTTTGGGATTTTGCTACACTTGTGGCTGTGGTTGGTCGTCCACGTGAACTTCATGCTACCATAGATGGACGTTCTTATGTGGTTACTGAAGCCTCTATTAGGAGTTCCCTTCATCTTCAAGATGAAGGTGGTGTTGTTTCAATCCCCAATGCTGAGGTTTTGGAGGGGATGGTTGCTATTGGGTATAACCATGGGGGGAAGTTTATCTTCCAAAAGAATAGGTTTTCCCCCCAGTGGAAGCTTCTAGTGCACTTTTTGATTCATTGTTTAAGCCCCAAGTCTGGGAGTTGGGATGCTTTTCCTACTCCTTTGGCTACTGGTCTAATCTACATAGCACAGGGTAGGGTGTTTAATTTCTCTCGCTATTTGTTTGATGGGATGGTTAGCAATCTGTCTATTACCGGTTATAGGAAGAAATTTTTAATGTATCCTAGGTTTTTACAGCAGATAATTGTGTGTTTTCCTCGTGATAGGGAGGAGTATGAGACCCCCAAGCTTACTGCTAAAGTTTACTACAATATGGCTCATGGGTTTAGCAGACATTAGAGGCCCCTTACTGATGCAATGTTGGGCCTTTCCCAAGGTCCTCCTGATGTTGTTCCTCCGGTTGTTCAAGCCAAGGAGGAACCTCCATTAGGTGATGACCCAATGGAGGAGGAGCATCCTGCTGGTGGTGCACCGAATGTGGTTGTGGAAGAGCCGGTTGAGGAAGTGGTGGTTGAAGGCCATCCACTTCCAAGGCTGCCCCCTCTTTGATGCCACATTCGTCTCTATTTGTGGATACTCCCCCTCCTAGTCCTGTCCCTCACTTTTCTGATAAGCCCTCTGGTTCTCGTGCTCATGATGATGACCCCTTTATTGCTTCTTGTTCCAATGCAGCCTTCCCAGACCCAAGTCCTCTTGGTGAGAAGGTGGAGGAGCCTATTACACTTACTTCTTTGCTTGATCTCATGCACAGGTACCATGAAAGGATTCTTTCATTCGAGGCGGATTTGAATCAACATCGTAAGCTTATCGAGGAATTTGTTCTTCCCATGGCTGACCGGATTAAAGCGTTGGAGACAAAACAGAGGCGAAGGAAGAAGCATGTGGTTCAGTCTGATTCTGATGAGGAGGTTGATGATCTTGTGGAGGATGGCTTGAATTTGTTGGTGAAGGCTGCGTTTGCTGATAAGTTGTATGATGATCTGCCGATTCCTCCTACTTCTTCAAGCATCCCTCCTACTGCTGCTCCATTAAAGGAAGATGTTGCTGGTACTACTGCTGGATCGTCTCATGATCCAAAAGGGAAAGCCCCTATGCATGCTGCTCCCTCACCCCCCTCGCAAGCGTACTCGCAGACAACTTGAGGAGGATAGGTTGGGTGAGGAGGCTGCACAAAGGATGCAAGCGGATTTTGACCAAGCTGCCCGGGCTGAGGAGGAAGTTCTATAGAAGCAGAGACGTGAACAGTTGCAGCATGATGCTATGCATTGGGACGATAACGATTGGATGCGGGTGCTCATTATTCTTACAATGGATTATTCCCAGTTTACTGAACTCTTGGGTTCTGATGTAAATGAGCATAATTGTATTCCTTGAGCTATGGTGTTAATGCGTAAGCAACAGTTTGCGCTTGCTGCTCAACTGCGTGAAAAACGTAAGAACAGGCCTTTGACAAAAACCGAGGAGAAAAATTTGATGTAGAGGTGTTGTTCCCATTCAATCCATAACACAAGATTTAGAGAGAGAAATAGTAGAAAAGTAGAAAGAGAAAGTAGAGAGAGAAGTGGAAGGTTTACACAAAAACTAGGTGTTTTATGAAATGAACCAACACCCTCTTCCACGTGTGGAAGAGGGTTATATAAGCCACGGCTCTAAGGCCTTTGTGGGCTTCATCTTGGGCCAGGCTTGGCATTCACTTGGGCATATAGCCCCTAACAAAGACAATATTAGCTTAAAGTCCAAGCCCGCGTTTCCCGACTAACCTATTACTATACAAGACCAATAACGACTAAGATGACCTATTACATTCTTGTACGACTATATAAACTATAGGGCTAACAATCTCCCCCAATGTATCGGTCATCTTAAAAAGCTTAAAAAGCATAAGATGGTTGAGTGAATACATTCTTGTAGAGAAGATCTTCCTGCTTTGGTCTTGATCTTGTTTGTAACAGCTTTGTTCCTTCATGCTTTCGTGATCTTTATCTTGAGCCTTTTTCATTCGACTTTGAGTGCTTGAGATCTTCATCTGTGCTCTTGTGACTAAGATGACCTATTACATTCTTACATTCTTAGGTATCTTGATTATCGCCATCTAGTGCTCTTGTGACTTCTGAATCGACATCGGTAGCACAGCTACGCCACCTTCTTGATATGCAGCAACATATATAGACACAGATAAAATGGCTTTGAACATTTCATCCTAACTCGGTAGCGTTTTACCTCCGGTCGGTGAAGACCGTTAAACGGTATTAAATATCGTACCTGTGATCAGGTAGATTCGATTTAGAACCTCCTTGACAGGGTTTCCCAGCGGTAGTAGCCAGTTCTCTTTACTCGACCGTCTCAAAGCAGACTGCGAACGTAAAGAGTGAATAAAAAAGGATACGGTTATCCGTTTGATTAGAGTCGTCAATTCAGAATTCCTGGAACAAGTTTGATTCTATAAGAATAGCACCATTGTTGCTTTCCAGTTTGACACAAGCTTGATTCGTGTAGAATCGCACAAGTTACCTACCATGAGCTTGTTTGATGCTGGCTCAAGCAGGATTTCCGTCTTCATTGTGAATCGTATCACTCAGATGTTCTGGCAATATCACAAGGATAATGCGTAGGACTCGATTCAGTCCTAATGAGATGATAGATAGATCTCGTTTGGCTCTAGACTCAATAAGTGCATTTTGGTATTCGGAGGCTAGAGCAGACTGTCACCTTTTCAATATTAACTGACTCGGAGTGAGAAAGTCAATAGATACGTGTTGATCTCCGTGACAATGAGACAAGTTTCTTTTGAGAGAAACTCGAATGGCTGGGGAAGGGTTGTGCATCGCATCACTGGGTCCATGACACTTGTCTTCAAAAGATGTGTTAACCCGGTTTCTACCTAGTTTGCATAGAATATTCAACTCCTTCCATGCTTACCAATACGTCATCATTAGCACCTTGTTGTGATTGTTCTAGTGCTAACTTAAGTAATTGGTCCGCATTCAGCTTCATTCCACTCCATCTTTCCTAAGGACAACTATTTCTAGCTATGGAATGTCCTTGGGTAGATCCCTCCGGTTCTGGTTGGATCATAGGACTTAGTTTCCTATCCTAAACCACCTTTTGACTCCATCGTTCCGTCGTGGATAGTAGGTTGTTTTGGGTAAAGATCGTAACCATAAAACCATTGAAAACAATTCAAAGTGCTTGATAATAATCAAAACTTTTAACACTTTGAAAGTTTTATATTTTCAAAAAGCTCCCCCTACACACATGCATTGATAAACGAAATAGTTTGGCATGTGAAGGAAAGAGTTGCACTTGAGTCTTTAAGATCACATGTTGCGATATATTACATTTTAATCACATTTTCCCCCCTATATCTAATATAAAAATATAATATTAGAGATACCAATTTATTAAAATATGACAATTTCCGAAAAATCGACGGGAGAGAAACATGTGTGCACGCATGAATCATGGAACTTTTTCAGTCGGGTCGCTCCCCCTCAACAATATATATGTATCTTGAGACAAAATTTTAGAAAAACGACACCACAAAATATGTTGAGGTACGGAGTTGAGATGCGTTTTCCGATATAATATATTATATTTGACAATTTCATATCATTTTCGGAATGTGTTGGATACATAAAATATGACAATTTTAGAGATGTACCCAACAACATTAAAAGGCTTGATTTTAAAACACTCCCCCTCAAAAATTGATCAAAATAACATATGACAATTTTGAGATATAAAAACCACTTATGAGGAAGGGAGTGTTGAACACACAATTTTGAAAGATTTAGAAAAACGTTTTGAGAAATTCTTGAAAAATTATGTTCAACGGTTTTAAAATAATCAGGATAGAAGACTTCTCTTCTATTGATTAGGGAAAGCGCACTGAAACGTACACTCCCTGTCGGGTCCGGTGTTTCATGAGCTCAAAACTTGGATTGTTTTGTGACTAGCTCATGACCGAGAAAAATAAATTTCCCGTTGTGAAGGATAAGTTATCATCCGTGATAAACTTTCCTTAAGTTGAAGTTCAAGGTTTAAGCTGACATTTACTTAGAAATCGTTTTTCATGAGCTTAAAAACATTGAATGTTTTTATGAGAAGCTCATGACCGAGAAATATAAATTTCTCGTTGAAAAGGATAAGTTATCGTCCGAGATAAACTTTCCTTAGTTGAGGTCCGAGTCCTAAGCTGTGATGCGCTTAGAAGTCATTATGAGAGAATATCAAGCAGCTTCATTTGCCAAAACCTCCAAGTCTTCTGGAGTCATATACTTCATACCAAGACGGTCAACGAGATACGCAAACCTATCTTTCGAGAGAGCTTTTGTAAACAAGTCTGCCAGCTGGTACTCAGTTCTGACAAAGTATAATTCCACGATGCCGCGTTCCACTTGCTCCTTGATGAAGTGATATCTGACATCGATGTGCTTGGTGCGGGAGTGCTGAACCGGATTGCAAGATTTGGCTATGGCCGACTTTGAGTCACAATACATAGGTATTTTATCAAAGTGGAAGCCATAATCTGTGAGTTGAGTTCTCATCCAGAGGACTTGAGCACAGCACGCGGATAGAGCCACATATTCTGCTTCAGCCGATGAGAGCGAAGTGCAATCCTGCTTCTTTGACGACCAGCTGACAAGCTTGTCTTCCCCTAGAAATTGTATGCTACCAGAAGTGCTTTTACGACTATCAAGACAACCTGCGTGATCAGAATCTGAAAAAGCCGTTAGATGAAAACCGGTTTCCCTCGGATACCAGAGTCCCATGTGAATGGTATTCTTAAGGTACCGAAAGATCCCTTTAACCTCTTTGAGGTGCTTTTGAGTAGGTCTGGCTTGATATCGTACACAATAGCAAGTGGCATGATGAATATCAGGCATGCGGGCTGTAAGGTACATAAGTGACCCGATCATACTGCGATATCGCGTTTGGTCTACGGGATACGAGTACAAGTCAGCGTCTAGGGATGTGGTCGACAATGGTGTACCAACGCGAGCACATGAGGTCATACCATGCTTGTTAAGTATCTCTTGAGCATACTTAGCTTGGTTAATGAAGATACCACGTGGGGATTGATGAATCTGGAGGCCTAAAAAGAATTTTAGCTCCCCCATCATTGACATTTCAAATCTGTTGTGCATTAATTTTTCAAAACATTTTGAAAGTTTTGGGTTCGTAGAACCAAAAATAATGTCATCAACATAAACTTTCACCAGCATTATGTCATCCTCATATTTATTAGTAAAGAGAGTAGGATCAATAGAACCTTTGGAGAATCCTTTGGACACCAAGAAGTTTGAAAGTTCTTCGTACCATGCCCTTGGAGCTTGTTTACCTCCATATACAGCCTTCTTGAGACGATAGACTTTGTCAGGGTGATGAGGATCGATGAATCCTTCCGGCTGATTCACATACACTTCTTCCTTCAAATGACCGTTGAGAAAAGTAGTTTTAACGTCCATCTGAAAAACCGTGAAGCCCTTATGTGCAACATAAGCAAGGAATATCCTTACTGCTTCCAAACGAGCGACTGGAGCGAATGATTCATCGTAGTCTATTCCTTCTTGTTGACGGTATCCCTTAACCACAAGACGAGATTTGTTTTTAATGATGGTTTTTTCTTCATCCAGTTTGTTTTTCCAGATCCATTTGAAATCTAAAATTGACATTCCATAGGGTCAGTCAACAAGTTCCCAAACATTTAGGCGTTCAAACTGATGAATTTCGTCTTGCATTGATTCAATCCACGCATGATCAGTCATGGCTTGTTTGATGTTTGTAGGTACAGTTGAACTCACGGTGAGTGCATACATACACACATCGCCATCGGTTTCGAGTTGTCAGCGTGTTCGAACCGGTTTTGAAGGATTTCCAATGACTTGCTCCAATGGATGATCACGTGTCCAATGGTGAGTGGATGGATATGGTTGGTAGAATGTATGCATGTTGGACAGATCCACATGTTGAGTAGAAGACTCTCCGACTTCGTGTACCGGTGTACCGAACGGATTGATAAATTCTTCATCGTCAGGTTGTGCATCGACTGCTTGATGGTTGTTTCCTCCTTCAGCATTGACGGTTGGTGATGTTGGTTGTATGACAGTTTCTTGAGTTTGTTGAGTATCCACTGGAATTGTCTCTTGAGCAACGGTTGCTGAAGTAGAGGCAGTTGTGTCTTGTTGATTTTGTTCGGGTGCATCAGCAGTATTGACAGCGGAAGGCTTTGACACAACTTGATTGTTTCCATAGTAATATTCATCAAACATTGGATCATATAAATCAACCAACTCACTCATTTGTGTCGTATCCGTCGAGTCTGCTGTAGGAGTACTTTGTTGACATTCTTGCACGGGACGTACACTGTTTTGTGTAGGTGCCATTGCTAGACATTGAGGTGCGGGACTTGAGCTGTTGTGATCAAGTACCATGTGTGGCAATTCGTCAAAGTTCACATGAATTGTTTCGACAATAATCTTTGTTCCCTTGTTATAGACCCGATATCCTTTCGAAAATGTCGCATACCCCACAAAAATACATGCATCACCTTTTCCTTCATCTTGTCGAGATTATCACTGTCTTTAAGAATGTAGCATAAAGATCCAAATACGTGAAGGAATTTGACAGTAGGTTTCCTGCCATTGATGATGTGATAAGGTGTCTTTTCATGTCTAGGGATAACGAGAGAACGATTCTGAGTATAACAGGCAGTTGCAATTGCGTCAGCCCAGAAGAATAGCGGTAATTTTGAAGCAGAAATCATTGTTCGAGCTGCCTCAACCAAAGTTTGGTTCCGCCTTTCGACAACGCCGTTTTGTTCAGGAGTTCGAGCAATAGACGTTTGATGTTCGATGCCTTCTTCTTGAATTAAGATTGCAAGTTCTTGTTCAAAAATTCAGTACCCCTATCCGTTATTACGGTTAAGACTTGAGCTTGAAGATTGCGTTGTATCATCTTGAGAAAGTTTTTGAGAACCTCTGGTGTTTCATCTTTGGACCTTAGGAAGAAAGTCCATGTGTATCTAGAGTAATCATCAACAATCACGAGAATATACTTTTTCCCGTTAATACTCTCTACACGCATGGGACCACATAAATCCATGTGTAGAAGTTCTAATCGTCCTTTTAAGCTTGGGGTAGTCTTTAATTTGAAAGACTTCCGTTTTGCTTTCCCCAACTCACAAGAAGAACAAAGATGGTCTTTGACGAATTTTAACTTTGGGAGACCGGTCACAATATCATTTTTCGAAAGCAAGTTGATGGTGTCAAAGTTGAGATGTGATAATCGTTGATGCCATAACCATGCTTGAGATGATGAAGCTTTAGCCATTAAGCAAATTGGATTTGTAGAAGATGTGTCTTGAAGAGTTACTGTGTAGAGATTAGAACCACGAGAACCTGTAAGAAGGTCATTCCCATCGTAGTCTCTAACATAGCAAGTAGATTTTCGAAAGGCCACTTCCAAATCCGCATCACAAAATTGACCAACCGAGAATAAATTGTGATTCAGTCCCTCGACGTAATAAACCCATTTTATAGTGATATTCCCTTGAACCAAGACTCCATATCCGAGTATCGGTGCAAATTGATCATTTCCAAATCGTACCGTACCCAGAAACTTCTACACGAAGTTAATGAGAAGCTTGAGATTGCCCGTCATGTGCTTTGTGCACCCGAAGTCCATTATGAATAGGATGATTTCGACGAGCTGCAGAAGAATCAGAAGACAATGTAGCATTTGACAAATGGGATCCCTTGATAGAAACAGGTTCCAAAATAGTAGTGGGCCTAGATGAAAAGTCTACAGGCAAGTTGATATTCCTAGACCTAATCACTAAAGTGGTTAACTTAGGTACCCATTTGTATCCGGGTGGTGTAAATCTCGAATACCCCGTGTACATGTCCTAATCATGTTCTCATATAGCTTCTTTAATATGTTTTGTTTACGCAGAGTAGTGGAGTCTAACGCACTTAGTTTCTTAAGTGGTTGATCAGTGGATTGGTTCAAAGTTCTTGTGGGTTCTCTAGTACTAGTGGGCACAAGAATAGGCTTCCTAGTTCTAGCATTCACGCCATTATGATTAAGAGCACAAGCATCATGATTGAAAGTACGAACATATTTTCCACGTTCAACACAAACAACTTCAACATTCGAGGTCTTAGCATTTAAACTGTCATTACAAGCAGTTACAGACGTTTTATTCTTAGAAAACTTAAAATTCCTACGGTGATCTTCTACTTCCAACTTCTTTCCTTGACTATTGTTAGGCATGACCTTATCTTGCATTCTATTGCTCTTAAGCTGTGGTCCGCTAACGCTAGTAGTGGGGATTACTCCTGTAGAAGAAGACACACTTTGATTAGTTTTCTTAATATTCTGAGGTAACCGCGATGTTCCAGTTTGAGTGGGCTTAGTGTTCATCTTATACATTCCAGGTGCTATCACATTGGTACTCTTATCATTTCCTATCTTAGGCAAAGTCTGTGGGTATTGTCCCAAAATAGATGATTTAGGGCATTTAACCGCATTTGGTTGACGAACGGCGGATGGTTTACCCAAAACAGACTTTCCTTTGATTTTCTCAATGAGTTTCTGTAACTCACTTAGGGCTATGTCCCTTTCTTTTAGCTGAGCTTTCAAATCATTTATTTTGAAATCTTTTTCATTTAGTAGACGAAACAAAGAAGCTGACATTTCTTGACACTTTTTATGATTATGAGTTTTTTCACCTTTTTGTAAAGCAAGTTCAAGAGAAATGGAGTGTTTCTCAAGTTAAGAAAAACTTTTCGAAAGTTTGTTATATGACTGAATTTGTTTTGAAAGCTCTACTTCAAGATTGCGACATTTCTCGTCTGATTCTGACACTAGACATGCTACATGACAATATTTATCAAGATCGGTATACACACCAAGTATAGCATTCATATGGTTAGCATAAAAATATTCCTTAGAAAGTCGATCAATTTCGTTAGAAAGTTGGTGTTCTTGTGTCTTTAATTTAATTTAAAGAAAATCAACTTCATCTTCAAGAGATTTGACATAGCTTAAATCAGTTAACATTTCCTCAGTGAGAGCATTATAAAACATTTCCACATTTTTTGAAAGATCATCAATGGTTGGAACAATGCATTGTTGAATGACGACTTCTACTTGTGGGTTAGGTTTAATATTCCAAATGGTATCCCTAGAAACTTTTTCATAGTCGACGACACCATTGTACAAGTTTAAAACCCCTTGTTTTATAAACTCAAATTGCTGAACACTTTTGCTTTTCTCATTCCATTTACGTTTTTCATCCAAAATTCGCTTTTCTAACAAAATTGATTGTTTTTTGAAACTCCTTTTTAAAGAAACTTTCTTTTGTGGTTCATCACTTGGTGGTGGAACACTGTTATACATCTTTTGTTCTTTTGAAAGTTCTTTTTGAGGAACAAACTTAATATAATGATCAGAATCAGAAAGGTTTATTAAATCACTTAAGTTTGATCGACTTTCTTCTTGATGACGAATGATTTCGTCGTAGTCTGGTGAGATCATAAGAGCAAGATTATCAACATAACAACCGATATCATAAAGAGCAGGTTTGGTACTTTGAACTTTCTTGAGATATTTAGGATTGACAAAACTCGTTTTCATATTTCTATTGAGCATATTCCTAGTTTGAATAGACTGACCCGTTTTGTAAACAATCTTGTTTAACGTGTCGACTCTCTTTTCCAAAGAAAGAATTTTTTTTTATTTTTTTTATTTTTTTATTATTTTTTTTAAGAATTTTCTCAATATCCTTTTCTTCACGAGTTTTATAAAGCTCAGTTTGTTCTTTGTTAACCGACTCTAATTCATTAATTTGGAGTTTATGTAGCAGCAGTTGTTCTTCAAGTTCCGATATCTTCTGTTTTGACATATGAATTTCATGTGTTACTTCAAAACAATATTGTTCGTTGAGCACCTTACGTTCATATACCTAACCATTAGCTATTGCAACACGTCGATCAACTTCTTTTACATAATCACACTCTTTAAGCCTGTCTATCTCCTCGGCTAAGGATGTGTTTGCTTGCTTCAAACGTTTATTAGCCTCTTTGTTTTCCTCAATTTCATGTTTTAAAGAATCAATAATAGACGCAAGCAAATCACGGTCCTCATCCGAGTCAGTATCCTGAACAGCTTTTCCGTCATAATTACACATATGTTGTGAATCCGTAGAGATATTGCTATCCTCCGTGTCCATTACATATGTGTTATTGATGCTTTCGGGTTGCTCAGGATGATGTCGTTCATTAGCAAACACATTATAGTTATCATGTGATTGTACCTTTTCAAATGGCTCAGAATCATAGATGTCCAGAAGTATCATCAGTCTCTGGGATCACTTCTTGAATCTTTGCAATGTACACATAATGTGCCTCGAACTCTTGATCATCGGCTTCATCATCAGTGTCATCACGCCAGTCAACTTCATCTGCTGTGAGTGGAATTCCTGCTTCTTCTTTCTTACACAGCAGCATCTTTTCCTTGTGATAACCTGAGTCCTTAACCCGTTTTGGCTTCTTTCATTCCCTAGCCATGTGCCCAAATCCCTTGCAGTTGAAGCATTGAATCCTAGTCTTCTGCATAACCGGAGTGCCTACAGTATCTCTAGCCCCAACTTGATTCAGCATCCTCTGATTATCCTACCTAACATCACGATCATACCTAGGTGCATGATCAACTTCCTTATATCTAGCATTGAATGATGATCTGAGGTTGTTTTTGGTAGGTTTGTAGATCTTCTTATAAGTTGTGGTGAGTAAAGACATGCGTTCTTCAATCTTCTTGTCCCTTGAAGTTTGTTCATCATCACTGTCTCCATCTGACTCGGTGTCATACTTTGGAGGGGGAGTGGGGACAATTGCTTTTGCTTTGTGTTTAGCAGCAGCTAGAGGTTTGGTGGATGAGCTTGATGACTTTGAGGAATGAGTAGGTGGTTGTTGACGGGGAACGGGTTTTGTTGAAGTAGCAGCCACAAAAGCAATAGAATTTGCAGACCGTTCTGCCTTTTCAGCCCTTATTTCATTCACTTCATTCTGATGTTGTTCAAGATATCATAAAGTTTGTTATAGGAGATGGTCTTGATATCTTCCCTTTGTTTAACTAAGGTCACAAACCTTTGCCATTCCGGTTTGAGTTGAAGTAGAAACTGAACATTGGCATGATGATTGGAGATGGTGCACTGATTTCTGACAAGCTCATTCATCATTTTGTAGAATCTCGAGTAATATGAGTCAATGGATTCACCATCTTCAGATGTGAATTTTCCAAACTCCCAAAGTAGATTAGTCTCGAGATCTTGAACATTGATCGACTCACCTTGCTTCAATCGATGAATTGCATTCAACATTTCCATAGCATTAGGACATGCATCAACTGTGGAATAGATATCGTTATCAATTCCAGTGAGTATGAAGTTTACAGCATCAGCTTCAGCTTGGAGGAGTTTCTTTTTCTCAGCAGAACATGTGTCAAAATCCTCCATAGCTCGTATAGTTGATGAAGTACCATCCTCCGCCTGTGTTGTAATTGGTCTGAATTCAAAAACTGGAGGTGGATTCTCAATGAAGTGACGAAGAGTAGTTCGGTTTTCTTTTCTGTCGAGAAATCTGAGAAAACGAGATCTCCATTGAACGTAGCAACCGGCAGTGAGCACAGGTGGATTACCGTTGGCACCTTGTTCCAAACGAATTTGATTAGCAGTTGCAATGTTGATGTTGTTGTTAGACTTGGTGAATACGTGTGGATGAATTGCAGATCTTAGTGGATTTGTTGTGATGATGTGTGGTTAAAATTGAAATTCCGAAAATTCAAAAAAAAATTCTCAGTCCGACAATAAATTCCTCAGTCTGACAAAACGGTAAGCCGAAAAATTTTGTATCGCCAAATTTTGAATTTGAGTTAGAAATAGCCAAAAACTAGTAGGGAAAAAATTTGATTTTACTTGACCTAAAAATTTTAACTCTTCGTGTAAACTATGTTCCGAAACTATTCTAGATAGTGGCTAAGTCTAAAAAGTTACTCAAACAAAATATCCATCGGAATGTCCATTGGAATACATGTCGGAATGTCCATCGGAATACTTGTCGGAATGTCCTATCGGAATACCTGTCGGAATGTCCTATCGGAATACCTGTCGGAATGTCTAGATCGGAATGTTCTATCACAATGCACTATCGCAATGTTAGATCGGAATGTTCTATCGCAATGCACTGTCGCAATGTTAGATCGGAATGTGGCTAGAACAAATTGGACAAAGTAACGACTCAATATCCCTTGAAACCGTCGGAATCCCAGATCGCAATGTACGATCGGAATATCTCGTCGGAATAAGGTATCGAAATCAGGGTGATCGCAAAGTAGAAGCCTTGGATTATTGCGATCGAGCCTCACACTTTGTACTTTCTGATGGTAACACTTGCTTGAATTTCGGAATGAAGAAAAACAATAAATTTCGCAACTTTTAATCCAAAAGATTTGTGTTTTAGCCAAAACCAAGATACCCAAATCACTACTACTAGTATGTAGATGATTTGTATCAAGAAAAGACCATAAAAACACAAAAAGAAATTTTGGGACGTGAGATTTAGATCAAAAAAAGCAACGAAAAATCAAGAAAACAACTCACTAATCTTCAATCACCTATCCACTATAGGCTCTTGATACCAAATGTTGTTCCCATTCAATCCATAACACAAGATTTAGAGAGAGAAATAGTAGAAAAGTAGAAAGAGAAAGTAGAGAGAGAAGTGGAAGGTTTACACTAAAACTAGGTGTTTTATGAAATGAACCAACACCCTCTTCCACATGTGGAAGAGGGTTATATATGCCACGGCTCTAAGGCCTTTCTGGGTTTCATCTTGGGCCGGGCTTGGCATTCACTTGGGCATATAACCCCTAACCAAGACAATATTAGCTTAAAGTCCAAGCCCGCGTTTCCCGACTAACCTATTACTATACAAGACCAATAACGACTAAGATGACCTATTACATTCTTGTACGACTATATAAAATATAGGGCTAACAAGAGGTATGCCAAGTATCAGTTGGCTGCCCATTTTACTGTTGGTTGGACGTGGGAACGGGTTCGGGTATTATCTTTTGATGAGCTTAAGGCTCTATATGAACGAATGATCAAGCGTCAGAGTACACCTATTCCGGAGCATTTCATCTATCGTCCTCCTCCACGAGTGGTTCCTACTTCTCAACCTGCTGCTGCTCCTGGTTCTTCATCTGATGTTCCTCTTGGTTCTACTGGTATTCCCTCGGTTGCTGATGTTTCTACTGCTGGTACCACACCTACACCTTCGGTTGCTCACCCTGTTTCATCTTCGGATCCTACCACTACCACCACCACTGCTACTCCTATGGCACCACCATCACCACCCGTGGCTGGTCCTCAACCTATTCCTTCTTCTGGTGCAGCTACTGTTGATCCTTTGGTTGGGCAAGGTAGTGATTCTACTTCTGCTGATCCTACTCCTGCTGCAAAGGTAAAGGTTGAACCCTCGTCTGGTGCTCCCACTCCTCGCCGTTCCATCCGCAAGCAGTTGGCTAGACGTGCTAGGCGTGGCAAGTCTGTTCCTTATGAGAAGCGTGCTCCAGAAAATCTTATTGATGCAGCTTCTGATAGTGACTCAGAATTGCCAATGGGTAATGGGTCTCTTACTGGTTGGACGGTTAAGCCTTCTACAACTCTTCCTGGTGCTTTCACCCATAGGATTACCATTAGTGATGGGTATGTTCGTTATGCTTCGGGTTTGCAAGTAATTTTGTCTTGGGCGGATCATAAAGATCTTATGTATGGGTTTGTTGATGCTGGTATGCCTCTTCATCCTAGTGAAGTGCCCTCATGGCCTGGTCTGAGAATGTGGGCTGATTTGAAAATGATGCTTGATTCCCCTCCACATGCTCCCCTTTCTGGTGTCTGGAAGGACCAACCAACATGGGTTATCACAAGATGGATGTTATATGTTGGCTGTGGTGTGCATGTCTTGGAGTTGGAGTATGGTGCTATCGTGTTCATGCTCACGGATTTGGACTATCCGTTGAATATTGCTTCGATGGAGGCCATGCTTGCTTGTCACCTGTAGATTTCCAATGCCCCTTCCGGGAATGAGTCTTCTATGGCAACTACACTGGTGGAAGGGATACAAGCTCGCCTGCAAGCTGAGAAGGTGGCTGCGTCTGGTATGTGATGTGGTTGGTTTTTAAGTTTTTATGTTTTGTGTTTTATGTTCATCTGTTAATACTGCAATTCTTTTCACCAATATGTAAAGTGATTGGTCACTTTCATTCATTATAGTTTTAAAAAAAAAACAAACAAAAATACTTTTTATATAATATCTGCTTATACTTTAAAAAAATCATGGATTTTACACTTGTGAATAATATACCATCTGCTTATCCTGTTTCAAAAATTTGGGTTCCTGTTGCTGATTCACACTTGTGCTGGTTGGATGTTTCATCTGGTGTTGGACTTGGTCTACACAACAAATGGTCCTCAACTCACCATGTCTCACCGACAAGAAAGAGTTGATTCACCTTGAGGGTACGGCTCCTGGTGTGATTCTCAAATCCGTTGATGGTTTCCAGGTTACCCAAAACTGGATGGTTTTCACTTGCCATGGTCCTAGACTGAAAAGTGGCTAATCCAAGGGGGTACGGCTCTTGGTAAATATTTTATCAAATCCGTTGATAGTTGTAATAGCTTGCTTAAAGCTATAAGGTTTTCAACTCACCGATGCTTCATTGCTAAGAGTTGGCGAGTCCAGAAGGGTACGGCTTCTGGTAAAGACATATCAAATCCGTTGACGGCTGTGGTGGTTTGCCTAAAATCATCAGGGTACCCCCACTCACCATTGATTCACGTTCTAAGAGTTGGGTTGGGTTCTAGTCTCCCAGGGTGATGCTTATTCCACCAGAAAGACTGGCTAGCCCAAGAGCAAGCAGCTACTTGGTAAAGGCTCATCAAATCTGCTCATGTTGTTGTAAAGATTCAACACGATGCTGATTTGTTTGAAGCTTTGGAGAAGCTTCTAGTGTTCCATGTTGCGGCGGTTCTTCTGTTTCTTATCTTGCTAATGCTGCTGTTTCTTTTGTTGTTCCAATCCTCAAGCTTTATTGCACGTTTACCAGGAAACTTGAACTCAACATGTCAAATTCAAGTTTTGGGGAGGATTGTTAGGACCATTGGAATAGTTAATTGTAATAGGTAGACTAGGAGGTATGTAATTTTTCCTGGTCATAGTAGTAGTAGGAGCAAGTCGTGCTCCTGGTCTTAGTTAAAGTCAAACATTATTATTTAGTTATTATTCTATTAGGATATGCATGAGGTATGTTAGGAAAGGATATGCATATCAGTTTTACACGTTTTGTTTAATGATGTATTAGGGTTTCCTTGTAGTATAAAAGGAACCTTAGGCAGAAGGGTTAGAAACACCTTCATCAAACACAATTCTAGTGATCATTAATATTAGAAATCCTTAGTAAAGGATCAAGTCATTATAGTTATTCTGTTCTTCTTTATAGTATTTGTATTCCGCACTTATATTGTGTATAGAGTCTCTCTGTGAATAGACTTGTGATTACAGAAGTCGTTCACTGTTCCTGACAGGCTGCAAGATCCACATCTAGTGGACCCAACAGAACTCTGTGGTCGTCATCCTTGGACATGACACTGCTTATACTCTCACTTGGGCCAACCTCAAGGAGAGAATGACTGAGAAGTATTGTCCCAGAGGAGAAATGAAGAAGTTGGAAGTCGAGTTGTGGGATCTAAAGTGTGAGAACAAGGATATCCTTTGGTACAACCAAAGATTTCAAGAGTTAAGCTTGACGTACACCAGAATGTTCCCTCTAAGGAGTGACAAGATTGAGAAGTATGTCATCGGACTCCCTGACAACATTCATGACAGTGTGCTAGCTTCACGACCCACTACCGTGGAAGGTGCAATGTAATTTGCGGCCGAGCTGATCAACAAGCGAGCTCGCAACCTTTCCGAAAGACAAACGGACAACAAGCGAAACTCGGATAAAAATGATCGTTGCCAACACCAGTAGTCTTCCAAAAGACAAAATGTTGAGCAAACTGATGAGACTACTCCCACAAACCGCACCAGGAACTACTCAGGGTCCAAACCTATGTGTTCAAAGTACGACTATCATCATGTTGCTGGAAAACAATGCAAGGGAAACTGAAACCCCGCAAGTGGAAGTAACCATGGGCCAAAGAAAGTTGTAGTATGTTACGAGTGTGGAACCACTTGACATGTGAGACCTGACTGTCCCAAGTTGGCCAACTAGAAGAAGGACAACAAGGGAACTTCATCACAAGCATACATGGTTGGCGATGCCCAAGCCAATCCAAATTCCAAAATCGTCACCGGTACATTTCTACTAAACCAACGATATGCATTTGTCCTAATTGATACCGGGGCAGATCGAAGCTTTATATCAACGGAATTTAGTAGAATATTGGAAATTACTCCATTAGTTTTAGACTCCTACTATACTATAGAACTAGCTGACGAAAAAATTATGACAGTTGACACCATCATTCGAGGTTGTACCTTAAACCTCTCCAATCACCCGTTCAACATCGATTTGATCCCAGTAAGTCTTGGTAGCTTTGATGTCATCATTGGAATAGATTGGCTGTCAAAATACCATACAGTTATCTTATGTGATCAAAAACTGGTCCGTATACCTTGGGGAGATGAAACCTTGATTATACGAGGGGATGGTAACCCTGATATAATCAACACTAGACTTAGTATCATTTCTTGCACCAAAGCACAAAGATACTTGACCATAGGATACCCAATTTTCCTAGCACACATCTCCAGAATCGAGGAAGAAGACAAACCCGAAGAGACACGAATCGAGGACGTGCCAATTGTCCGAGATTTTCCCGAGGTATTTCCTGAGGAACTTCAAGGTATGCCCCCAATGCGATAGATAGAATTCCAAATTGATTTGATTCCTGGCGCTGCACCCGTAGCTAAGGCTCCCTACCGGCTAGCACCACCAGAATTGAAGGAACTAGCCAAACAACTCCAGGAACTATCAGCAAAAGGATTCATTAGGCCTAGCTCCTCCCCATGGGGAGCCCCTGTTCTGTTTGTCAAGAAGAAAGACGGATCTTTTCGAATGTGCATCGATTACCGATAATTGAATAAACTAACGATAAAGAATCGCTATCCATTACCTCGCATCGACAACTTATTTGATCAACTCCAGGGATCAAGTATGTATTCTAAGATTGAGCTGAGGTCTGCTTACCATCAACTGAGAGTCCGGGAAGAAGAGATTCCTAAGACAGCTTTCAGAACTCGTTATGGTCATTTCGAATTAAGAGTTATTTATTTTGGGTTGACAAACACACCGGCAATATTCATGGATCTTATGAACCGGGTGTGTAAACCCTATTTGGATAAATTCGTGATAGTCTTCATTGACGACATACTTGTTTACTCCAAGAACAAACAAGACCATGCTGAGCATCTGGCCCAAGTACTGAAAGCACTCAAGGAAGAGCAGCTATATGCAAAATTTTCCAAATGTGAGTTCTGGATACCCAGAGTCCATTTCCTAGGACACGTCATTGATAGCGATGGTATTCACGTAGATCTTGCAATGGTTGAATCCGTTAAGAGTTGGGCATCTCCCAAATCACCAACGGAGATCCGCCAATTCCTAGGCCTTGCCGGATACTATCGCTGATTCATCAAAGACTTCTCCAAGATATCCAAACCTATGACAAAACTCACTCAGAAAGGAGTAAAATTTAATTGGGGAGAAAAGGAGGAATCAGCTTTCTAGTTGATAAAACAGAAGTTGTATAGTGCGCCTCTCTTATCCTTGCCCGAGGACAATGATGACTTTGAGGTATATTGTGACGCATCATATAAGGGATTGGGAGCAGTATTGATGCAAAGAAAGAAAGTGATTGGCTACGCTTCTAGGCAATTAAAGAAGCATGAGAAGAATCACACTACCCACGACTTAGAACTTGGAGCGGTAGTCTTTGCCTTAAAAATTTGGAGGCATTATCTTTACGAAACAAAATGTACAGTGTACACCGACCACAAGAGTCTGCAACATATATTAGATCAAAAAGAGCTTAATATGAGGCAGCGTCGTTGGATCGAACTGTTAAGCGATTACGATTGTGAAATCAAATACCATCCAGGTAAAGAAAACTTAGTCGCTGATGCACTGAGCCGTAAAGATAAAGACCCACCCATGAGGGTTCGAGCCTTAACCATGACCATCAATCTGGATCTGCCCAAGCAAATGCTTGAAGCACAAACCCAAGCATAGAAACCCGAAAACCTTTGGAAAGAAGACATAGGAGGAATGCTTTGAACCAACCTTTCTAAAGAGAAACTGGAACCAAGGGCGGACGGAACATTGTGCTTGCACGAGAGGAGTTGGTTACCCCGTTATGGGAATTTGAGGGACGTAACTATGCACGAGTCACATAAATCCAAATATTCAATACATCCGGGATCAGAAAAGATGTATCAAGATATGAGGAAATTATATTGGTGGCTAAACATGAATGCTGACATCGCCACTTACGTCCAGAAATGTTTGACATGCGCACGTGTCAAAACAGAACACCAGAGGCCATCCGGTTTATTGGTACATCCTGAAATACCTGAATGAAAGTGGGAAAATATCACCATGGATTTTGTGACCAAACTCCCAAAATCATCACGTGGGTATGATACCATATGGGTGATAGTCGACCGACTCACCAAGTTTGCTCATTTCATACCTATCAAGGAATTCGACTCCCTATCCAAGTTGGCAAGGACCTAACTTAAGGAAATTGTAACCAAACATGGAGTACCCGTCTCAATAATCTGTGACAGGGACAGCAGATTCACCTCCAACTTCTGGAGGGCTCTCCAACGAGCCCTGGGTACCCAACTGGATATGAGCACCGCCTATCATCCACAAACGGATGGTCATAGTGAGCGCACCATCCAAACTCTAGAGGACATGCTAAGGGCATGTGTAATTGATTTTGGAAATAGTTGGGTCGAGCATATACCTTTGGTTGAGTTCTCCTACAACAATAGCTATCACGCTAGTATTAAGGCTGCCCCTTTTGAATCCCTTTATGGAAGGAAATGTCGCTCTCCTGTATGTTGGGCAGAGGTAGGAGAGTTCCAACTTACTGGGCCTGAATTGATTCAAGAGACTACACACCGGATTGCCCTTATAAAGTAGAGACTGCAAGCTGCTCGTGATCGACAAAAGAGCTACGCAGATTAGAAACGCAGACCTGTGCAGTTCAAAGTAGGAGATCATGTCATGCTAAAGTATCACCATGGAAGGTAGTTATACGATTTGGAAAGCGGGGAAAGTTGAATACACGATATGTGGGTCCTTTCAAAGTGACAGCCAAGATTGGGGAAGTGGCTTACCGTTTGGAACTGCTGCCACAATTAAGTCGGATACACCCCACCTTCCATGTATCAAATCTGAAGAAGTGTTACGCAGAGGAACCTTTGGTTATGCCCTTAGAGGGGATCCATATCGATGACCAACTCCAATACACGGAGACACCAGTGGAAATCATGGAGAGAATAACCAAGAAGTTGAAACATAGCCGCATCCCGTTAATCAAAGTATGATGGGACTCGAAGAGAGGCCCCGAGTACACCTGGGAACGAGAAGACATCTTCAAAACCAAGTACCCTCGTCTTTTCACTTAAAAGATAACTACATTTTTAGTAGCTTTGAGGACAAAGCTAAAATAATGGGGTGGTGCTGTAAAATCCATGATTTTACGATGATTTTATGTAATGATGTTTCATCTAAAGATCTTAAGAGCAACCACTCATGTGTTATAATCCTATAAGATGTGTGTGTGAACTTATCATTATATATTTTTACATCTACAATCATTTTGTTTTTGTGATAGATTACGTAACTTGAACCTTGCATATAAGAGTAAGAGAACAAATAATGAACCATTCATATATATGAATGCAACATTTAGCAAAACATGGAAATATGTTGTGATAAGTATTTATGCCATCTATGTATATGTGTACATCTTAGGCATTCATGCACACCTTGGACTAGCCCAAAATCCTTTACCTTTTGGTGCTAGCCCAACATAAGCCCACAAAATGAGCCAATTTCTCTTTTTGCTAATAATGACACGCACCCCCTTATTGGAAGGTGAAGGGATGCCTTGGAAACACAAGTGTCAACACTTGGCACAAATGTTCTTACCAAGGTAATCACACTATTTCCTTGCATTCTCTCTCCCCCTTTTAGTCGAAAACACACTTTGTCACTCTTCACATTCCCTCTCAACTAGATCTCGCTCCTTCTTCATCTCTCTCTCAAATGATTCGGCTATAAGCCACAAAAATCCAAGTTTGTTCATCTAACCTACTAGATCCTTGTCCTATAGTAATCACTAAACGTTTGGTAGCATCATAATCATCTTTGGAAGTATTGTAACAAGCCCTAGCCGAATCTATTAAGGCCACGGCTTAGTTATCTTTAGGGTTTTCATCAACATCTTGACTAGATCTCTAGCCTCCTTGTTGATATAGATCTTCCTTGGTAACATTTAGGCAAGAAAGGTATACTCCTTATGTTTCTTCATTTTCATTTGCATGCATCATCATCCATCTATAAACACATGTTTATATAGCTTGTTAAAAATCAAGTTTTGGTAAAGCCATGGCCATTCTAGGTCACGACATATTTTAGACCACCACAGCCATGGTTAAAACTTTTTAATAAAGGAACCCTAAGGCTTGTACTCTATGTTTAACATGACTAAAAATCATATGAACCATTTTATAGATTTAAATGTAGCAAAAGTTACAAATCTCACTTTTTGGAATCTTGGTTAACTAATAATCATGGATCTCACAAAGTAAGCTTGTGTAACTCAAAAGACATGGAAAACCATGACCTTGAAGGTCATGACATACATGAATAATGTATATATGAGTTATGTGCTAAGTTTAAATGATGGGATATGTATCATTACATGTTAAATAGACTATTAAATATCACTAAAATGTTTTATATACTTAGATGGTCTTTTGGTGTACATGCATGCTAATGTAGAACCTATATCTATGGTTAAATGGTAAACATGAAACTAGCATAATGATCTAATGGGAATTTTTGGGAAAAGACAACTTAGCCATGGGCTATATGTTGTCTATGTGGATTTATGAAAGATCTTGGAAACATGCAATAAGATTACATGATTGTATTGGAATTTATGAAGGTATATAAATCATAAGTTTAACAAAAAACCTCATCTTGGAAATACCAAGATTAAAGGTCTAGTCGTAGGCTATATATATATTTGGTGTACATGGACTATGACTTGTTTTCTTAATTTGTACATAGCTAGATCTATGTTTGTAAACACTTATAATTGCATGCAACCTTGTAACATACCTAGATCTAATTTGGTACATCACATAAAACAAACTATAAGTTTTATTCTCCTATTTTAGATTTTAAATTAAATATGAATAAGCTAATAATAAGCTTATAAGAATATCCTAAGTTAAAACTTACATAAAATGTGAAGTAGTGTTAATGGACTAATTAAACCCATGAAATGTTAATCCAAGACTTAATGGACATAAGATTACACTTAGGCCCATTTAACTAAATAAAAGGACTTTAAAAATGTATTAAAATCCAATAATTAATTTAAAAGCCTATTTAAATAAATTAATGGACTTGAGATATATTTAAGCCCACTAGATAGCCCATTAGAATGTTTAGCACATTTAATGAGCCCATATACTATTTTGAATGTTAAATAAATGTTTTTATAATAAAATATAACTTATATAAACTTCTTAGATTAAAATGACAATTTATGAAACTTAAGGACTAAAACCGTAACTTATGAAACTTTTTTTGATAAAATAGTAAACACAAGGACTAAAAATGTAATTATTCAAAGTCCTAGGGTTTAATAAATACTACCCATGGCGAATTAAACCCTAGGGACCATTTTGGGAAGTTTTAAAAGATAATTTGTCATTATATAACCCTAAGGACCATTCTTGTAATTTATCGAAACTTAAAGAAGCCCTAGGGGATGTTTTTGACATATTAATAAAGTTACAAAACCTAGATATAACTAGGGGGACTAAACCTGGCATAAACCAAAATTATAACAAGCCCTAGGTACCAAAGGTGTAAAATCCGAAAGTTTTACTTGTTTAAAATATGGAGGGACTAGTTTTGCCATATTCCGAAATATTAACAAACCCTAACTCTAAAATCAATTTTAATTATAATAAAACATAATTAAAAACTTAGACCATAAGCATTAATGTATAAATTCTTAAGCTTAAATTATTTTATAAATGCTAAAATAATTTATGGAAACTTTAAAGTTAAATAAAATATTATATTTTATTCTTTTTTTTATAAAATGCTTAGGGAATAAATTGTATAAACAATTATGATATGTATTACTATTATTATTAATGCATGAACTCATATACTTTTAGAAAATAAAATTTATATGAATTTTGGATAAATTAAAACCAATATTTTAGTAGAACAACTTACGTTTACTTAATTATGAAACTTAATAATAAGTTTAAATGGATGATTATAATATATGAACTACGAACGTAAACTAATATTTTAAGTAAGACATTATATGTCCACTTAAATAAGGAACTTAATTGTAAGATGAATGATTATTATATATGCTAACTGATATTAATGGTTAAACATTTTATGTTTACTTAAAAATTGAAACTTATGTAAATAAGTTTAAATGAATATTGTTGATACTTGAACTACGGTTATTTAGAAAAATACCGTAGCATAAAAGAACTGACTAAAATCTATATAAGCATACATATATGTTCTTTGTACTATCTATTAAGACTATACTATCTGATTAGGCATAACTATTGGCGTCAGCTTTATTTGGATATTCGTATTAAACAGCAATTGCCTACTCCCAGGTGAGTTTACAGTCCCATATAAACTTTTGATAAAACTTTCCCTTTTGGGAAAGAAAATATGCAAACACATAATGGACATAACTAGATTGTATAAACTTGACTATGATTGATTACTATTGGAACTGTTAAATTGTTGTAAATCGCCCGAATGTTATAAATAGATCTATTAGGGATTGACCATCCCCGTCTGGGTGAGTCATGCTCACTGTGCCTTGGCCGGGACAACAGACGTATACCATGTTGGAACTGGAATGAGTGTCTTTTTGTAAGACACTACGTCCTCATCGATTGAGGACTATGGAAGGTTAAGCTTCAGTTTCTAATAATAAACAAATGTAATCTACATTTTAGTAAGAATGCTTTGTGCATTTTACTTCTATGATTAATGTATGTCCAAACTAATTAATTGTAAAATCTGTAAATTCACCAACTTTATGTTGACCCCTTTAGTATGTTTTGCACAGGAATATGAAGTTAGTACGTGGTGTGTGCATGGTCTCGAGTATCTTAGTAATCTGCATTGTAGGACTCGTCAGGGGTTCTATTTGGGATACACAAACAATCACTCTTCATCATGTTTAAGACAATTTTTATTTATTTGTTTAATAAACATGTAATCTGATTTGACTAACTCTTTATCTTATGCTCTATGGACTATATGATATCGATCCACCCTAATGACATCTCCGTGGATATTTCCGCATATTTTTTACCCTACCCGGGGTGTCACACGAAGTTACAACCTGCGGTTCCTTAAATAAACATGCGGTTCGATATCACTAAGGAACCGCATGTGATTTACTGGACCGCCGACAGAACCCCTTGAAAATGGAATTTCCAGCAATTTTCACAAGCCCGGATTTTAGACAAAGTTTATCAAGCCAATATAGATTACCAACCAAAATCTAGATAGCTAACTAACACATAATTGCTTGAAGTCATGTAAATCTAAAGTTCGATAACATGAATCACATTAGGATTAAAATATTAATCAATCCAAACACAAAGCATTAGTTGAAGCAAACCAAAGTCTAATGCTAGAAATAGAAACAAGTCTAAAGAAATGAAAATGTTCAACATTAAACTAAATTAAACACCCATGTCAATAAAATGACCTCTTCATCGTTAGCTTCAAAGAATCATCACTTCTTTTTCTTCACCGTTAGCTTCCCGGTGTCGAGTAATGCTGCAAACAAAGGTAAACCGGTTAGACGTAGACCCGAGGCTGGAGCCCCGGGGTCCACCTCTGACGGTCAAGTTAGTATCGGTGCGATAAAGTGTAAGAGAGGTGTAGTATGAGATATAACCTAATTCTAGAATGAGCCCCCTACCCTGTATTTATAGGACTAGGGTTTCTTGAAGGTTAAGTAAGGTCTATGGGCCTCTTGGGTCGCGGGCATCTTGGGTCGCGGGCCTGTTAGGTTGGGCCTCATACCGACTATACGTCGACATGTCCCTCAGTCTAGTATGATATGGTTTATGACCATGTTATGCTAGACTCATTCGTGTGTCACGCTTACCTAGTAACCGTGCGTGGCTTGCTGTTAGGACACGCTCGTGGGTCGTCCGTAACATATGGCTCTACTCGTGGTGGGCTACCTTTAGTAAAAAGATGATGGGAAACTATGTGAATAGTGAGCGCAACCACTATCCGTCATCATGTCCCCCCAGTCTAGTATGCGAGGTTTTCACCAAGATTAATAGACTCTACACCATAGCTACCCGTAAGCGTATCCACGTCAAAATAAATGGGGAACCCATATACGTAATACGGGTGGGTGTACTCGAATGCTTGGTTTCCCGTGGTTTAAATGGTAAAGACTTCATAAGAAGAAAACGTGTTCTATAGCCGGGGTAACACTGGCATTGGCAAGGTTTTATTCTTATGCATCGCTAACTTGAGGATGATAAGAAGGTTTTGTAAAGGTGGAGGTGGAACCCGTATGTTACATTATGAATACTTTGAAGGCGTTCTTATTATACCCAATAATAATGCAACATAGTGCGAATATTACATTCGGCTTAAGGTCAACAGAAGGCGCACCTTTGGGGAAAGGTGATGCCGATGTTAAAATCTGTCTTATGGCCACGACTTAGATAATGAGTTAAAAAAAAATTCACGATTTTTCCTGAACTAAACGCAGTTGATCAAGCCTCGTCTAGTTAAGGTCAAACAATGTAAAATTTTGAAAATAATTCTGTAGCCTGGTAAAGTAATTGGCCGCAGAAGGCGTTCTTCGACAACAAAGATATGAACCAACAGAAGACGTACTTCTATGGCAAAAAGTATGAGCCATTGTAAGACCTGCTTCCATGGGAAACAATGTGACAGTGGAAGACGAACTTCCGCGGCGAAGATAATAAAAGAGTGCGCGGAAGGAGTATTTCCGCGACGAAGATAATGAGCTAGTGGAAGAGATACTTCCATGGCGAAAATAATGAGTGCGTTGAAAAGATACTTCCACAACAAATATAATGAGCACATGGAAGAGATACTTCCATAGCGAATATAATGATCACGTGGAAGAGATACTTCCGCGGCGAATATAATGTGCACATGGAAGAGAAACTTCCACGGCGAAGATAATGAGCACGTGGAAGAGAAACTTCCACGGTGAGGATAATGCGCACGTGGAAGAGAAACTTCCACGGCGAAGATATTGAGCGCGTGAGAGATACTTCTACGGCGAAAATATTGAGCACGTGGAAGAGATACTTCCACGGAAAAAACAATGCGTACGTGGAAGAGATACTTCCACGGCGAAGATAATGAGCACATGGAAGAGATACTTCCACGGCGAATATAATGTGCACGTGAAAGAGAAACTTCCACGGCGAAGATAATGCGCACGTGGAAGAGAAACTTCCACGGCGAGGATAATGCGCACGTGGAAGATAAACTTCCACGGCGGAGATATTGAGCGCGTGGAAGAGATACTTCCACGGAGAAAATATTGAGCACGTGGAAGAGATACTTCCACGGAGAAAACAATGCGTACGTGGAAGAGATTCTTCTATGGCGAAAATAATGAGCACGTGGAAGAGATACTTCCATGGCGAAAATAATGCGCACGTGGAAGAGAAACTTCCATGTTGAAGATATTGAGCGCGTGTGTAAAACCCGCATGCTTTTACCATGAATAGTACCCTTAAGATCGTACGTACTAGATTAAAAATTTCCTTTTATAGCACGATTACGTTTACGTGTTAGGATTTTACGTATTACGTACGTGTTAGAACACGATAATTATTTATTACGCACGAACATGTAATAATTATTTAAACAATAATTAATCACGAACATGCAATCATGAAATCATGAACGTAATTAAATCATGAGCTAATATTAATTACGTATATATATTTATTACGAACACGAATAAATATATTAAGTCACGTTCGATAACTAATTAAAACACGTAAATTATGCACACGAGAACACACGAGAACACACTATAATATTTAGACTCAGGAAATGTATGGGTTACCCCATGTGGGCCCCATACCGCGAAATTAGGGAGGGATGATGGGCTTAGCCCATCAATTTTTACTAAAACAAGGAATTAGGAAAGATTTTGGTCATTTTTCACTTTACAGGAAAACACCAAAAACCCTAAAAAGTTTTTCTCCTTCTCCTCTTCTTCTTCTTTTTAGCCGCCACACATAAACACACCAAGGAGGGTGTTTATTTGATTTTGATCTTGGTTTTTGGTGCAAGTGTTCGTGTTTGTTCATCCTTGTTTAGATCCACGCATTCGGTATATTCTTTTTACCCTTTTTTCTTTTTGATTTGATCTAATAATTAATTAAGAACATGGTGTTTTTAAAACCTAATTAAAAACATAGATCTAACATGAAAATGGTTATTGGGTAAATCAAAAAGGGATGTTTTAGGGGTGTTTGTTTTGGCCGGCGCCTAAACCGAACCCCAAGGGGGTCTCGGTTTGGCTACTCGACCACCACCGAGACCATATGGTCCCGGTTGGTTGGTGTGGGTCCCACGGCAGCAGCAAGACAAGGGGAACCCCGAAGTGGTTCGGGGTATGGTGTCGATTTCATGTCCGGTTCATGGTTCTTAGTCAAGATCCGGTTCATGGTGTATTTTAAGATTATTATTTTTTATAATCATATGTTAAAATTAAATTAATAAACATGACATGATTAATTTAATAACATGACTTAGGTTATATTAATTATTAAAATCATGAAATTATTAGTATTTTATATTTTTAGACTTATAATTAATTAATTATTTAAAAACCATGGTTATAATAAATTAATTAACATGACTTAGGTTATATTATTAATGAATAATAATAGATGTTTTAACCTAAGTATTTAACTTTATTTAATTAAAAACATGATATACTTTAATTAAATATTTTAACCTATAGTTTATTTTAATTACATGAAATAATTAATAAACTATACATTATATCATATGATTTAGAAAATAATCAGGAAAACACATAGGCTTATATACTTAGCTTATTTAACCAGCTTATATCTAATTATGGAAACTTTCTATTTTTAGAAACTTATTTAAATAAGGCAGCTAATCTATTTATGGAAACTTTCTATTTTTAGAAACTTATTTAATTCAGACAGCTAATCTATTTATGGAAACTTATTTAATTAAGGCAGCTGATCTATTTATGGAAACTTTCAATTTTTAGAAACTTATCTATTGTAAGCAGTAATTCTATTTTTGGAAACTTTCTATTTTTGGGAACTTTCTATTTTTGGAAACTCTCTATTTTTGGAAACTTTCTATTTTGGAAACTTTCTATTTTTTGTAACTTTCTATTTTCGGAAACTTTCTATTTTTGGAAACTTTCTATTTTAGGAAACCTGCTATTTTTGGAAAGTTACTTATTATTACACAGTAAGTATAATAATACATGAAATACCAGAAATACTTAATCAGAATAGAAAGAATATAAGATAAACACAGTTTAAGGCTTTAAACACTAAAACATGATATGAACATATAAAATAAGCTAAGACATGACATAAAACCAGTTACGTATTTAGTAAGCAGATACTTATTCATGTATGTATTTATGTAGATTAGTGATACGGAAGTAGGATTCCTCTCAGTTCATCTTCTTCGTTCACTAGACATAAGGTACGGATTCTCGTCCTTTCAGTGTGGACATTCTTTCCTTATTAGGATACCCCGTATGCAGCCAACTGTTTTCCTAGTATTTGTTTTATATGTTTTTGAATTGCTTATGTTTAATTAGAATACCTAAAGCCATATACATGCATGACCAGTTTCACCTAGTTATGAAGGTACCATAACCATAACATTAGAGGCATTGATGTTATGACTTCACCACGGTGGAGTGATTGCTCGTGGCGTCCCTTCAGCTTTTGGCCATATTATTATATTTATCATGTGGGGCGTATGGGTGCATCCTAGTTACATGTTTCAGTCAGGATTTCATGGTGAATGTGGTGTGTGCCTTGCATCCTTCACAAGGAGCTGATCCCTCGTACCCAAAACCAGTATATTAAATTAGAGGCAGCCCCTATAATTTGCATGATGAGGTCACCCCTCCAAGTATTCATGCACGGTTGATTTTCATGACCTATATTGGCTAATGGTAAAATATGTTAAAAAGTTTTCATAAGATAAACATAAGACTTTTCAAACTATAAAACCAGTTTTATGAACATGTTCCAGGTTTTCCAGGACTTATACATTTCAGCTGCTATTAAGTCTTTATTATGTTTTAGTCATTTATGCTATGTCCATATCCGTGCACTGAGCGTTTTGCTCAGCCGTTACTTTCCTTTCCATGTCCCAAAACGACAGTTACCCTACGGAAGACTCGAGCATTTAGAGAACGTGCATAGGATGGAAGCTGCCATTGACTTCTTTTCCTTTTTGCCTTCATATACTTATGCTTGTTTAGTCTTTCATTCATTTCTTTTGCTTTATTATGTTTTGAGCTTATGTTTGGGAACCGATGTTTGATTCCGGTTTACCCTATGGTCATGTAATGTTTTAGACATTTATCCTTGTATGATTTGATGACACACCATAATTACGCGTGACATTCCATTATCAAAATGGGGTGTTAAAATTATGGTATTAGAGCCAAGGCTTCGACCTGTAGGCTCTAAAACTCGACCTGTGACTAGTGGGTAGTCACCAGGAGCTTCCTAAGCTAACGTCTGTTATTCTACGTATTGATGTTTTCAGCGTATTGTTGTTTTAACCATGATGTTTTCAGCACCTTGAGGTTTTAACCTTGATGTTTTCATCGATATTGTTTTACTAATATGGATGGACAACCGTCATTCATATTTAGTAATGTGTCAATGATTACATGCATAATGTTCCTCAAGAACTGTGGCTATGTGGACTGAACCCCAGTAGTTCATAATTAATCACATAAAAAAATTTCTAATAAGTTTTGACAGATGAGTTTCATTTATTTATGTTTCAGGTATCATTGTTGCAGGGATTATGACTTAGTAATGGTTGGTATAGGACTGGCCCTATTTAGTCGCATGTGCTTTTATCGAAACTTTTAACTTTGGGACCGACCCATAGGCGTCCCCTCGCCATGTCTTTTGTTTTGGGACCGACCCATAGGCGTCCCCTCACACATATAAAGGTTTTAATAAACTACATTACGCATTCATGCACTGTTTTTCATGCATAAAATTTTTCTCATGATTTATTGGCATAAAATTTTTTCATGTCACCTCATAAGTTACTATGTTTTTTTATGTCAAGTATGTTTTCATACTGTCATGGTTAACTTCAGTTTCATGCTGATTATGTTATACACTCCTTCACATTGAGTTGTTCCATGTTTCTTCTTAATGACTTGGTCTTCACGTGATTATGTCTTACGTCTCTTTTGTGTCTTTGCTTCCATGCAAGACACTGTTGGAATTCATGTAAATTCTGCTTCCATGATAGTCATGGTTGGTTTTCATTGATCATGCTTTCAAGCAAATCATCTTGAATTTTGTTTAACCACACTTTAACGTTTCTCTATGCAACTAGAATGAGGTATATACTTGCATTGCCAGGTTATCATGATGGTTTTCCTAACCGTTTAACCAGTATACTTTCCTTAAATCATGACAAATGATCGACCCCATACCGATCATTTCATGTGCATTCAACGTGTACTCCATGTACCGTGTTCCATGTGTATTACACGTACCTAAATCCACGTGTATTTCACTTGCAATACTTCACGAGTATTCGCTAGTAGATTATGAATCATCTCAGGCATATGTCCACTTGCTGATATTCTACAAGATTGCTGATGCCGCTCATAGCTTGGAGACGTTACTAGGGTTGATGCTGCTGACGTTCGGAGACGCTACGAGATGCTGATGCTGTTCACAACCTGGAGCTCATACAAGACGAAGACAAAGGCGTTAGATCAAAGAGATCGGACGAGAAGATGCTTCACCACCAGACGATCTCCATCTGTCATTGTCCCAAATTCTTAGTTACATGTCACACGTCATGCAGCTGTCATTTCAACCATATGAGTGCAAACCGGTACCAGCCAGCCACTCAGCTGAATAGTTACATGAATCACGGTCATTAGAATGACCGTCATGGAACTGACAGACAAGACGATAGTAACCACTACTATGACAATAACTATCCTAGAAATCGCAACCGAGGCTCCGGCAGCGGACGTGATCAGACATACAAATGATTAGTAGCCCAACCGATCCGCCAATTCTGGCATAATAACATAATAATTGTAGTTCAATTGTTTTACGTCTCGAGACACATGTCAAGACATCAGTCAAGACACATGTCTCACGTATATTTTCTGAAGACACACGTCAAGACACCAGTCAAGACATATGTCACACTTACATTTCTCAAGACACGAGTCAAGACACATGAATCACGTCTAATTATGGAACATTTCTAAGAAATTCAGGGTACCCTCCAAGGGTATATCCATTTTGTTGTGCCGTGTATTAATCAGGCCACAAGAATTTCAATACCATTACCGGCGCATCAGTGAGAACTCTCACGTTGCCGATATCACTTTCATTTCTTTCAACCATATTTCATATATTCATGACCATGAAGGACGCCTTTTGTATTCCCACGTATACGAAGGTCTTCCTTCAGCTTAATGATGACATCCAAGCTGCTAACGCATTTCCTCGGACATACACGAGATGAATTTTATCCTAATTATGGACTATGAACAACACACCATGCTACGATTCATAATTATGTACAGTAATGTTCAGGCTCCTGAATACACTCAGCTTGATTTTCCATCAGGAAAATATGTACAAATTATCTATGCTTACAAGCATGTGCGTTGTTAGCCATGGTCGCTAAAATTTCCTAGCTATCAGTAAGACACGACCACTTAAGTCCTTTTACGCATAGCCAGTTGATTATTCCAAAAGAACCTACATGGAGAAGGACGGTACCATGAGATTATGTGTCGACTACTGTCGACTTAAACAAATCACCATTCATGACCATTATTCTCCTCCACGTATTGACAACATGTCCAATCGACCTTCTAGTGTTAACCACTTTTCCAAGATCGAACTCATGATCATGCTGCCAACAGTGACGAGTGAAAGAGCAGGACATGTCCATGACTGCTATTCGTGCACGACTCGGTCATGCTAGATTTATGATTTTGAATTAGTCTCAGCAATGCTCCAACGACATTATAAGAATGAGGTTCCATGAACTCATAGCAAATTCATCAGTGTTTTCATTGAGGATAACCTGATTTCCTTTAAGCCTAGAGAAGAACAGGAAGACCATATCTGCACTATGTTGCAAATTCTATGACAAGAGAAAAATTTACCCTTGAAATTTTTCTGTTTGATTACAGTGACACGCAGAATCACATGGGTTTCTAGGGTTAATCCTACCATGACTCAGCTTATGCGTAAAGGAGAGAACCCTACACTACATTTGGTGTTCTAGAAAATCCTACGCTAGGAGAAGCCTAGATTCAGAGACTCAGAGTTTCGTAAACTCCTATGTATCAAGTTCTACGAAGCAAGATACAGTTACGTTCATATCTAAGTACCTGACATACCAACAGGTTAAGATAGGACACCAACAGACTGGGATATTTTCATCATCTGAAATTGTGAATCGAAAAGGGACAAGATCTCCATGGGTTTTGGTTACCAGATTAACGCAAACTCCGAAGAAGCATGATGATATCTGGGTTATTGTAAACAGTTTGATCAAGTCTGCAGAATCCTTACATCCGCAAGGATTGCAGAACCAACAGATTGATCGGACATGTTCCCGCCAAGGCTCATCCGATCACTTGGCAATTCCTCAGTTATCGGGTCAGACAAATATTCATAATTGTGCTCCTTATTTAATTAACGTCCTTGTTCTAATTTCACGAATTGCTTTCGCGCTCGCGTTCATGACACTATTTACGTTTATGATGGTATCTTGGCTTACGACTTTACGTTCATTTTTCTCATTCTGGGGAGTTTTGCAAGAACTTGAGAGACCATACCCAAGTTTAGTATAACTCTCCATCATCAGATAGACGTTTCACGTCATATTCCACGTCTCACCTTGTAGCATTTGGCGTACCGCCATTATATTCTATGTTCACGATATGTTTCACATGTCATGTTCATTCCACGTTCCTCATATCATGATCAAGATATGTTACACGTATCATGGATCATGATATGTTTACTCATACTACACTCGCCATATCTCCACGTAGCACGTTCAAAAATTTTCACGTATCACGTTCAAAATTTTTCACGTACTACGTTTCTTTAGGTCTTGCGCATCATTTCTAATTATCAGTTAAGTCAGATTGTCTTGCATCGTAACGTTTCAGTTACCCTTGCACGTTAACTCTTATTTTTTTTCTTTCCTCGATCGAATTTAGGGGATCTACCTTCCGTTGATAACCAAGAATTTCTTCGTATTCCAAGTCAAGGTCAGGAGGACCAAGATTTATCATTAGTGTCAAGATCTTCTGAAGGAACCGTTCCAAGAGGGAGGCCACTTGGAAAAGGACAAGTTCATCCGAACTTTTATCCGTTTTTCTCTTATCAACTAGATATGTCCTTTCAGTCACGTCATGTTCCATGTCCTTTCAAGACATGTCACGTTCCGCGTTCCTTTTGCCATGAAACCCGCACGTTCATTTATCTTACATACCCTCTCATTTTGATTCGGGTATGTTTCTCTTTCAGTTTACGTTATCTATAATCCGGGGACGAATTATTCTTTTTAGGGGGGAAGATTTGTAAAACCCGCATGCTTTTACCATGAATAGTACCCTTAAGATCGTACGTACTAGATTAAAACTTTCCTTTTATAGTACGATTACGTTTACGTGTTAGGATTTTACGTATTACGTACGTGTTAGGATTTTACGTATTACGTACGTGTTAGAACACGATAAGTATTTATTACGCAGGAACAAGAAATAATTATATAAACAATAATTAATCACGAGCATGCAATCATGAAATCATGAACGTAGTTAAATCACGAGCTAATATTAATTACGTATATATATTTATTACGAACACGAATAAATATATTAAGTCACGATCGATAAATAAAACACGTAAATTATGAACACGAGAACACACTATAATATTTAAACTCAGGAAATGTATGGGTTACCCCATGTGGGCCCCATACCACGAAATTAGAGAGGGATGATGGGCTTAGCCCATCAATTTTTACTAAAACAAGGAATTAGGAAAGATTTTGGTCATTTTTCACTTTACAGGAAAACACCAAAAACCCTAAAAAAAATTTCTCCTTCTCCTCTTCTTCTTCTTTTTAGCCGCCACACATAAACACACCAAGGAGGGTGTTTATTTGATTTTGATCTTGGTTTTTGGTGCAAGTGTTCGTGTTTGTTCATCCTCGTTTAGATCCACGCATTCGGTATATTCTTTTAACCCTTTTTCTTTTTGATTTGATCAAATAACTAATTAAGAACATGGTGTTTTTAAAACCTAATTAAAATCATAGATCTAACATGAAAATGGTTATTGGGTAAATCAAAAAGGGATGTTTTAGGGGTGTTTGTTTTGGCCGGCGCCTAAACCGAACCCCAAGGGGGTCTCGATTTGGCTACTCGACCACCACCGAGACCATATGGTCCCGGTTGGTTGGTGTGGGTCCCACGGTAGCAACAAGACAAGGGGAACCCCGAAGTGGTTCGGGGTATGGTGTCGATTTCATGTCCGGTTCATGGTTCTTAGTCAAGATCCGGTTCACGGTGTATGTTAAGATTATTATTTTTTATAATCATATGTTAAAATTAAATTAATAAAAATGACATGATTAATTTAATAACATGACTTAGGTTATATTAATTATTAAAATTATGAAATTATTAACCTAAGTATTTTATATTTTTAGACTTATAATTAATTAATTATTTAAAAACCATGGTTATAATTAATTAATTAACATGACTTAGGTTATATTATTAATGAATAATAATACATGTTTTAACCTATGTATTTAACTTTATTTAATTAAAAACATGATATACTTTAATTAAATATTTTAACCTATAGTTTATTTTAATTAAATGAAATAATTAATAAACTATACATTATATCATATGACTTAGAAAATAATCATGAAAACACTTAGGCTTATATACTTAGCTTATTTAACCAGCTTATATCTAATTATGGAAACTTTCTATTTTTAGAAACTTATTTAAATAAGGCAGCTAATCTATTTATGGAAACTTTCTATTTTTAGAAACTTATTTAATTCAGACAGCTAATCTATTTATGGAAACTTATTTAGTTAAGGCAGCTGATCTATTTATGGAAACTTTCTATTTTTAGAAACTTATCTATTTTAAGCAGTAATTCTATTTTTGGAAACTTTTCATTTTGAAACTTTCTATTTTTGGTAAATTTCTATTTTTGGAAACTTTCTATTTTTGGAAACTTTCTATTTTAGGAAACCTGCTATTTTTTGAAAGTTACTTATTATTACACAGTAAGTATAACAATACATGAAATACCATAAATACTTAATCAGAATAGACAGAATATAAGATAAACACAGTTTAAGACTTTAAACAGTAAAACATGATATGAACATATAAAATAAGCTAAGAAATGACATAAAACTAGTTACGTATTTAGTAAGCAGATACTTATTCATGTATGTATTTATGTAGCATTAGTGATACGGAAGTAGGATTCCTCTCAGTTCATCTTCTTCGTTCACTGGACATAAGGTACGGATTCCCGTCCATTCAGTATGGACATTCTTTTCTTATTAGGATTCCCCGTATGCAGCCAACTGTTTTCCCAGTATTTGTTTTATATGTTTTTGAACTGATTATGTTTTATTAGAATACCTAAAGCCATATACATGCCTGACCAGTTTCACCTAGTTATGGAGGTACCATAACCATAACATTAGAGGCACTGATGTTATGACTTCACCACGGCAGAGTGATTGCTCGTGGCGTCCCTTCAGCTTTTGGCCATATTATTATATTTATCATGTGGGGCGTATGGGTGCATCCTAGTTACATGTTTCAGTCAGGATTTCATGGTGAATGTGGTGTGTGCCTTGCATCCTTCACAAGGAGCTGATCCCTCCTACCCAAAACCAGTATATTAAATTAGAGGCAGCCCCTCTAATTTGCATGATGAGGTCACCCCTCCAAGTATTCATGCACGATGGATTTTTATGACCTATATTGGCTAATGGTAAAATATGTTAAACAGTTTTCATAAGATAAACATAAGGCTTTTCAAACTATAAAACCAGTTTTATGAACATGTTCCAGGTTTTCCAGGAAGTATACATTTCCGCTGCTATTAAGTCTTTATTATGTTTTAGTCATTTATGCTATGTCCATATCCATGCACTGAGCGTTTTGCTCAGCCACTTTCCTTTCCATGTCCCAAAACGGAAGGTACCCTAGGGAAGACTCGAGCATTTGGAGAACGTGCATAGGATGGAAGCTGCCATAGACTTCTTTTCCTTTTTTCCTTCATATACTTATGCTTGTTTAGTCATTCATTCATTTCTTTTGCTTTATTATGTTTTGAGCTTATGTTTGGGAACCGATGTTTGATTCCGGTTTACCCTATGGTCATGTAATGTTTTAGACATTTATCCTTGTATGCTTTGATGACACGCCATAATTACTCGTGACATTCCATTATCAAAATGGGGTGTTACAGCGTGGAAGAGATACTTCCACGATGAAAATATTGAGCACGTGGAAGAGATACTTCCACGGAAAAAATAATGAGTGCGTGGAGAAATACTTCCACGGCGAATATAATGAGCACGTGGAAGAGATAATTCCACGGCGAATATAATGCGCACATGGAAGAGAAACTTCCACGGCGAAGATAATGCGCATGTGGAAGAGAAACTTCCACGGCGAGGATAATGCGCACAAGGAAGAGAAACTTCCACAACGAAGATATTTAGCGCGTGGAAGAGATACTTCCACGGCGAAAATATTGAGCACGTGGAAGAGATACTTCCACGACGAAAACAATGTGTACGTGGTAGAGATACTTCCACGGCGAAAATAATGAGCACGTGGAAGAGATACTTCCACGGCGAAAATAATGCGCGCGTGGAGGAGAATCTTCCAAAGCGAAGATAATGAGTGCGTGGAATAGATACATCAATGGCGAATAATATAAGAATTTTTCAACCCTTTTTAATGTCTATTTATCGTTCCTCAAATCGACTCGAATGGATTTTCAACTTTAACAATGAGATTTATCGTTTTTGGTTAATAAAACTTGCTTGGTATCTATTGTCTAATTAAACTAAAATGGGGAAAATTATTTAGGCTAGGGAATATATAAAAATAAAAGCGCAATTATTTCACATAAAATTACTCTAAAATGTAATATAACTAAACTACAATTTAAAATCTTGATGCAACAAATCTAAACTATAATTAAAAATCTAGATGCAAGCACGTTATAACAAGTAAAAGTGACAAAAAATAAAATCACAAAGATAAACTTAAAGATAAAGCGTAAAGCTTTAACCTTTTTAGCTTATTAATCTTTTAGATGATAAAGCTAGAAGCTTTATATACTAATAAGCTTAATAATCACATAAAGGTGTACACTTTATACTAATCATAAGCTTATCTAAATGAAAACTAATTTTTTAAACCTTTAAATCTATTTTTTAAACAATAATAATATTTAAAACTAATTAAACCAATTTTATGAAAAATATATTTTTTTGAAAACAATTTTAACTATATTAATCTAGTTAATGAAACTAAAACGATTAAGCTAGAAAAATAAAAAGGAGAGAAATTTGGTACCCGTGTTCCGTAGAAAACGCTCTAAACAAAATCAATCATAAGCAACAACATATGGCCCGTAAAGTACACGGCCTCCCAAAAGCAACAAAATACGGCCCGTAAAGTACACGGCCAACCAAATCAAACTTAAGCTAAGCGTATCCCGGCCCGTAAAGTACACGACCAACCAAATCAAACTCGGACCAAATCTATACAAACCATAAGCTCTGTACCAAACATGATAAACCGATTCGCCAAGATCACAATAAAACAAGAGGTTAGAATAATAAGCAAATATCAATATTCTATAAAGAGATTTAAATAAAACTAATAGATCTCGAATATTTTTTAGTTTTAAAAAAATATATTATTTTTTAAACTTAAAACTTATAGATTTAAACTAATTTGAATAAAAAACTAATAGATCTAACTATTTTTTGGTTTTATGAAAGTATTTTTTATTTTTAAAACTTAAAACTGATAGATCTAAAAAAACTAAAAGATATAAACTAAAAGTACTAATTAAAAAGCTAGCTTATAACTAAGTTGCACGCCTAAGCTTAGAACTTATGAGATTTAAAAAGCTAAAAAGTTAATTAAATAAATCCTCCAACAATAAGCTAGATCTAGGAATATAAGGAAACAATAAGCTTGCAATAAGATGACTTATTCCAAGCTTTTATATAAATCTTAACTTATTTGGAAAAAGTTATAAAAACTAATCCCTAAATAATAAGCTAGATTATTAAAAGTAAAATGAAAGGAAGAATGAGAATAATCTAAAAAGATTATTGATAAGCTAAAACTTGAATTTTATTAATTATGAAAAATCTTAATGAAAAGATTGTACAAAACTTGAAAGGAGAAAAATACAACTACTATGTGAAATTTAAACTACACTATAATGAAAAAACTAAAAAAAACTAGACAAATACAGTGAGATGGGGGGCTTTATATAAGCAGCTAGAAGTGGGGGTATTTTTGTCATTTCCCTTCTTTTTTCCTTGGAGGCTACGTAGTATACTCTAGTTTTCATCGCTAGTGGGAGACAGTTTTTTCATACTTGGATCATGCGCCAATGATGGGCTGGCACACGCCTTCTACAACTTTGTTATCATCGCCAGGCCATGCGGCATCATGTGACTGGCCAGCCGCCGCCGCCGCAATACTGCCACCTCGTACATACTATGCCACCTCGTACTGATGTGGCGGCGCCGCCGCCACGTGTCATCTTCCTAATGGTCAGCCGCCGCTGCACCTGCCACCTCTGACATCATACTGACATGTCAGCGCCTACCTGGTACTGATCCTCTGCTACCGCCACGTGTCGAGCTCCCATTGGTCAGCCGCCACAATACCTGCAACCTTAAACCTGCAATATTTAAGGAAAAGTCAATGCCACGTGGCGCGCTGGCATTGGCCAACCGCCGCCACGTGTCAGCTGACGTCAGCAAGACGTCAACCGGTCTGAACCAGGTCCGGTCTAGTTCTGGTTCAAGTCGGGTCAGGGTCTAGTTCGGGTTGGGTAAGGGTCGGGTCCGGTTCGGGTTGCCACGTGGACAAATCATAAAGTGCCACGTGGCACTGGATTAATATACCTCGCAAGTTGCCCTTGCCAAGGATCGAGCTCGCGCCCTTTGTGCAAAATCTTAAAAGACTAAGGGGTGCCAGCTGAGCTGAGCAACCCCTTGGTTATATAGTTCGAAATTTAAACTACACTATAATGAAAAAACTAAAAAAATTAGACAAATACAATGAGATGGGGGGCTTTATATAACAGCTAGTAGTGGGGGTATTTTTGTCATTTCCCTTCTTTTTTCCTTGGAGGCTACGTAGTATACTCTTGTTTTCGTCGCTAGTGGGAGACAATTGTTTCATACTTGGGTCATCTGCAACTTTGTTATCATCGCCAGACCACATGGCATCATGTAATTGGCCAGCCGACGCCGCAATACTGCCACCTCGTACATACTATGCCACCTCGTACTGAAGTGGCGGTGCCGCCACGGGTCATCTTCCTAATGGTCAGCCGTTGCTGCACCTACCACCTCTGACATCATACTGACATGTCAGCGCCTACATGGTACTGATCCTCAGCTACCGCCACGCGTCGAGCTCCCACTGGTCAGTCGCCGCAATACCTGCAACCTTAAACCTACAATATTTAAGGAAACATCAGTGCCAGGTGGCGCACTGGAATTGGACAGCCGCCGCCACGTGACAGCTGACGTCAACAAGGCGTCAGCCGGTCTGAACCGGGTCTAAACCGGGTCCGGTCTAGTTCTGGTTCGGGTCAGGTCAGGGTCTGGTTCGGGTCGAGTCGGGTCGGGTCAGGGTCGGGTCGAGTTCGGGTCGGGTTGCCACGTGGACCACTCATAGAGTGCCACGTGGCATTGGATTAATATACCTCGCAAGTTTCCCTTGCCAAGGATCGAGCTCGCGCCCTTTGTGCCAAATCTTAAAAGACTAAGGGGTGTCAGCTGAGCTGAGCAACCCCTTGGTTATATACTTCGAAATTTAAACTAAACAATAATGAAAAAACTAAAAAAACTAGACAAATACAATGAGATGGGGGGCTTTTTATAAGCAGCTTGAAGTGGGGGTATTTTTGTCATTTCCCTTTTTTTTCCTTGGAGGCTATGTAGTATACTCTTGTTTTCATCGCTAGTGGGAGACAGTTGTTTCTACTTGGATTATGTGCCAATGATGGGCTGGCACACGCCTTCTGCAACTTTGTTATCATCGCCAGGCCATGTGGCATCATGTGATTGGCCAGTCGCCGCCGCAATACTGCCACCTCGTACATACTATGCCACCTCGTACTGACGTGGCGGCGTCGCCGCCACGTATCATCTTCCTAATGGTCAGCCGCCGCTGCACCTGCCACCTCTGACATCGTACTGACATGTCAGCGCCTACCTGGTACTGATCCTCTGCTACCGCCACGCGTCGAGCTCCCACTGGTCAGCCGCCGCAATACCTGCAACCTTAAATCTGCAATATTTAAGGAAACGTCAGTGCCACGTGGCGTGCTGGCATTGGCCAGCCGCCGCCACGTGTCAGCTGACGTCAGCAAGACGTCAGCCGGTCTAAATCGGGTCTGAACCGGGTCCGGTCTTGTTCTGGTTCGGGTCAGGTCATGGTCTGGTTCAGGTCGGGTCGGGTCGGGTTGCCACGTGGACCAATCATAGAGTGCCACGTGGCACTAGATTAATATACCTCGCAAGTTACCCTTGCCAAGGATCGAGCTCGCGCCCTTTGTGCCAAATCTTAAAAGACTAAGGGGTGCCAACTGAGCTGAGCAACCTCTTGGTTATATAGTTCGAAATTTTGTGTTTAACCCTACTTCGCAACTTGGCCTGCCTGTTATATATATGTATCCCAATTTGAACTAGTTTATAAAAATATTAATAATAATAATAAAAAAAATAATACAAAAATTAAAATAATAATAATAATAATAATAGTAATAATAATAATATATGAAAATTATAATATTTTTATAAAAACTTTATTTTTATTTTAATTATTATTAATTTTTCGAATATATATATATATATATATATATATATATATATATATATATATATATATATATATATATATATATATATATATATATATATATATATATATATATATATATATATATATATATATATATATATATATATATATATATATATATATATATATATATATATATATATATATATATATATATATATATATATATATATATATATATATATATATATATATATATATATATATATATATATATATATATACTAGCGTCATAACCCGCCCAACGGGCGGGGTCGTTTTTCTTGTTGTTTCGGAGCGTTTATTGTTTGTGCGTTTTTAGTTTATTGTATTTCTAATTTAATCTTTAGTAATAATTTAGTTATAGTTTACGCTTGAGTAACGTAATTTTTATGCTTAAAAAATTAAATTCCATCCGGATTTAACTAAATTTTTTATAGTATTTTAATTTTTTTAAAGTTCGAATAATATATTTTGTTTATCAATTTGAATTAGTTTAAAAGAAGTCTAAAATGCACCATGTCCACATGTGCAGTATTCGCAATACGCATGTGTATGTTTGGCTTTTCTTTTTGTTATATGGATGAGGATAATGTCCACATGTCTCAATCGGCGGGTTCGGTTCATAAATAATTTTTTATTACGTTTGTCAATTAGTTATGATCTATGTTAATAGCAAACCAACTTTTGAAATCATTTAGTCTTAACACACTCAACGAACGAGTTCGGTTCATAAATATTGTTTTAAAATGCAAAACCTAAGTTGCACAACATTATAAATTTCTATGAATAATATATTTTTAGCATAATTGTTGGTCATTAGTTGTGAGTTGAGTCTTGAGACGCCAAATGAATTTCCAAGTTTCTTCGTAGTTAAAGTTTGTTTAGTTTCGTTGTTGAGTCTTGAATACCTCCCAAATCTAGTCTCTTTCCCACTTCGATGTCTATCGACGCTTAGTTCAGTTGCAATGCATAGGAATATAACAGTTTGCGATTGCATTGGAGATCTAGATTATCATCTATCTTGGGATGCATTTTCATTGTTTGATTAAACATAGTGGCATTAGTTAAATATGAACTTATGACTTGTAACTTTTAAATGTATAACTATATTATAAAGCAGTTGTAACCTTTTAAAAATAGCAAGGCTGAGTTTTTAAATTTTTTTACCTTTTAAATCAAGAAGGTTGTTGATTTCTACTCACAATTATATAACATGAGCCTTTGCAACAATCTTTTTTAACAAATTTTTGTAACAACTTTTTAAAATAACATTTTTTGTTTCAAATTGAAAAATCTTTTTATCTGTTTATTATTTTTATAATCTAATTTCTTTATATTTTTTAAATTTTTTTTCTTTTTAATCCAATATCCATTTTCATATATTTTTATTAACTTTTTTTTCAATTTTTAATAGATTTATTTTAATTTTAATTTTCACAACTTTAACTTTAACGTGAATACAAACCTAATGGTTAAGAAAGTAATATTTGTTCGCCCCAAAAATCGTCACTGGGTACTCGTCGTTACATTATGCGGAAACCTTGCTAGTATAATATGATTTACACATAATCAAACACTTTTTAGTTATGATAGCAATGGATTTCAAATATTATAAATCATTACACATACAAACATTTTTTTTAAAATTTACGAATACCAAAGAAGAAAATGTATAACTTATCAATAATTTCCAAAATGCCATAGATGATTAGTGGTCAAGTTACCCTAGGAAATAATTTATATTAAAGTTTCAGAGTGGTATTTTTCTAGAAAGTAATGAGGATTGGTGACATAAACTTATTTTTTTATAATAGCACCGGGTACATTGTATATTGGCTTTTTCGAGCCATTGTAATAAGTATACTCTTTGGATGTGATACTACATATGATATCACATGTGGGTACCCTAACAGATTGTAGAGCTTTAGAGTTATCTTTGCGCTTGGGGCAATAACGCAAGTTCCTAGCATGTCTTCGAAGAGGCATGTGTTCCTGACTTCTTTAACTTTGCAAGGTATTGCGCATCAAACTTTGTACAGTAGATTGCTAGGCTAGTCATAGGCCACCAAAGGCGGTCCCAGTGGAAAGTCCACCAAGGGCTGAGGATTTGGGACTTGGGAACACCACGACCTCCAACTGTTGAGGCTAGGGCTGAGGCGTTTGGACTTGGGAACACCACGACCTCGAGTATGCGTCCCATGTCCATCTATCTGAAGTGGGGACCTGCTATCTTGGGTGGCGTTCAGATTAGCATATCGTGCTTCATAATCTTTAAGGTAATATCGAGCTTGTATCAGTTTTCTACAATAATCATGGTTATTATAAGTCATGCTGCTTGTACCCACGTAACTCAGCATAGTATCATATGTAGTCCGTTTAACAACCTTTTTATGATATTAACAGACCTGGTTTAATATCCATGTGAAGACCAAATTAACCGGTATTCTTTTGTAAATTTAGAGTCCAACGCTCATTTAATGTTTTGAAGAATCGGATCTTCCAAGTCAAAAATATAAAATCAATCTCATCACAAGATTATGAAGTAATTCATTTTATTTAAATGTAAATAAGTTTTATGGATCACGTGCTTTATGAAGTAATTTACTCCAGGCATTCTGGTTGAGCAAAGATACCTAGGTGGAACCGGTATTATTGTTACACAATTGTTAAATCTACCAACCATCACAACCACATACATTGTGCCAATAATAGTAGTTACATCAGTGCTGCTATTCCTGTGACATATTGGACGAAATAGATGCAAGTCCTGTTAAAGATTGCTCTAACCTGTGCCATGGTTTATGGTAATGCAGAATACTTGTCATCAGCTTGTTCTCGATAAAATACTGATCTTTCAAAGGATGCAACTGGTATTATTGTTAAACAATTATTAAATCCACCAAACATCGCAGCCATATACATTGTGCTAATTATAGTAGTTAGATCATTTATGCTATTCCTGTGATATATTGGACGAAATAGATACATCGGATCATGTCGACTCTTCGTTTGCACCCTTCAGTCCAAGTAAGTTCAAGCAATTCGGATGATATGTCAGTTGGGTCCGCCTCCCACCATACCGACCTGCAAGAAATTCACAAACAACCAATTAAAAAAAGTAATGGTTGTTTCCTCCCGTCCAATGATAATTGAATTTTTTTTAGTTTTTCCGTCCTTCAGATTGTTTCCAAACAATAGAAAGATGAAACGAAAGAAATCCCACAACTAAATAGTAAATATTCCCAACTTGCCTAAAATGCTTAAAGAAACTTTATGACTCACCTTAATATATTTAGTCGCCACCAAAGGTTCTTTAGAGACAACTTTTTTGGCAGTTTTAGTCTTTGGCTCGCTTGAAGAGCTTCTTTTTTACTTCACTTATTAGATTAGTGTTAGATGATCTAAGGTTGCAGTCTAAAATCCAAATGGCCCTGCAGACACGCATATGAGTTGTGATTATAGATCATGGGATAAAACAGGTTAAGCATGTTTTTAAACTACTAAAACCTATCAAATGCATGATGCATTCTATTGAAAATTATGTAGCAATATTTATAAAACAGTTTTGGAGTTCACATGATTAAATAGAAAACACATTTTGGGACGGGTAAAAATAGGTAGCTTTAGGTAGGGGTCGGTCGAACTTAAACCTTTGGTCCAGACGTGTTTGGTTAAGGTGTATTGTTAATGCAGAATACCTCCTAAATTGTTTGATTAGATCATTTCAAAAATAAATTATTACTAAAATAATATGGACACGATTTATTAGAAACTTGGCGTTAAAAGTATTTCAGGCCAGTTTGACCTGACCGAAACTTACATGTCTGGAGCAATTGCCCAATCAGCCTAACAAAATCTGCCACCTCTAAAACAGATTAGAATTTTAATGTTTCATATGCTTCACCACCAAGCTCAACTTAGGGGATAATTATGTTATTACACAACTCACACAAAGCGGCATATGGTCATTTATTGCTGAAAAGGAAACTTATTCTTAAGTTGCATTTCGACGATAACCATAGGTGATTGCTTTCTTAGGTTAAGAAATTGTTACTCTTAACCTTTGGTCCAGACGTGTTTGGTTAAGGTGTATTGTTAATGTAGAATATAAATTGTAGTGTAATGTGAGATAGCATCCTGATACAACGTGTCTATTCATACTCCTTTATAATGCAAATCTAAACACCCCCTTACGAATACAAATCTAAAACATAATACTCACATGACATTTTTTTACAGCCAATTTTATTTACAATGATCTTTAAAGTCAGTTATAAAAACAAATATAAGCGGTAACTAAACAAAGCTCGATGTAAGATATTTTCATAGGTCTCTTTTTTCTAAGGAGGCAAATAGCTACAAAGTTTGGCAAATAGTTCCAACCAAAACTAATAAAATCAACCAATGTACCTTTGTCGACGTACGAAGCCAAGTGTAGAACAGGGCATAGCAACGCTACTATTTGCTTCTATGTATATAACATCACCAACAGCTACGTTTTCCTTAATCAAGGCATCATAAATAGTAGCTAAAACCTGCTTTCAAATCTGACTTGCCATTTTTTACGTACAGGTGAAAACGATACACAAAGTTTATCCATATCAGCATAAGTATCTCCCTTGCTTGCTATGACCTCCTTGACTTCTTCCTATCAGACTTCAACATAATGACGACCTAAAATTTCGTATAGAACATTAGACTATATAAAAACATAATATGAGAAACCTTAAGACCGTCAACTCAATAATCTTACGGTATATCCATAAAAATTTAGGTTTAGGCAGGGACAGATGGGTGCTCAACAAACTCAAGGCTGAGTGTGAGCGTGGTTGTTGACTATGGAATGGTTACAAACTGCCACAAGCTGTTTTCGTATCTTCAAAATGTATCCCATTCTGAACACCATTGTATTTGAAATAATAAAACAAATAGTATCTGACAAAATTAAAAACAGATGAAACTGAGAGCTTAGGTACCATTCTCCAAATTGTGGTTTTTGGCTAGTATTTTGTTTCGCAACCGAAATGTGTCTACTGAAATTTGTCATTACTTGTACCTTCAGCCACTTTCCAAAGCCTCAGTAACAAAACACCAGTACATTACCATAACTTATGTATGTTCGTCAACACGGGTTTTTTTCTAAGAACTTGGCAAATAAAGTTATCTCTTTATGGCCAGTGCCAGGGTAGGTACATCAATGTTTCGACTTCAGGGTCTACAGTTTGGTTCTACGCAAGTGACTTTTTGCTGCAAGTGGCAGATTATATTACAGTTCAAGTTTGGTTATACTCTATTTTGTAGGAGTTCATCAATGCGAAATGTGTTTACTGCTAACAACAAAACACAAAGGTAATCAACTTTAAATCCAAAAAAGGAAAAACCTTGTTGCGAAAATGAAGAATTCCCGAGAAAGGAACGAACTCCGGTTACACTGGTTGAAGAATAACGGCTAGAGTACGTGGTTGGGCAGCAGAATGACACCTATTTAGGACACTTCCAGACCGATACAGCCCACAATCGTAAGGGCTTGTCGACAACACCACTGGACAGCATCAGAAGAAAGAGTGGGGCTATTATAAACCTATCTAAAATGTATTCACACGAATCTATCTTGTTGACCTCATCAATACTTGTTATGTATTATCTTCTTTATATAAATGTTTTTAAGCACACTGCTTGGTCTGATTACAGTTTCTCTATATTGTTCTTCCCAAAATTGTGTTGTTGGATCTTTTAGGCCTTGTTAGTTAACCTATTCTTTTTCCCCCAATCGACACACCATTTCCACAACCTTCAACTCCTGACTGATGGCGTAACGCTTCAACTCCCGAGTCGTGACTTTTGATCCGATAGGATTAGACACTAAAGGAATCCCCACTAATAATGTAATGAAATAACTGAATGTCCCAAAAACTATTAACTGTAAAATGAGTATCGACAACGAATGTATCATTTTTCAATTTAATGTGCAATCCTGTATCTGATTTAAAATTGTTGATTATACTCCTATGGCAACTGTTCGTCTAATATAATATATCAGTGTCTACAAAAATACGATCAAACTAATTTCTAAATGGCCTGCGCTAGAATTGAGATATGAAAACTGGTAAAGTACTTACATGGATGGATAGTTTATTGAGATGGCACAGGTTGGAGGTGATTTCGCGTGGCTCTTGGCGAACCATCATGGTTTGGGGTTGATTAAGTGAAAGGCATCAATGAGGATCCTTCTTTGACACTCTGGATTAGATACACCATCACCACAGAGCTATCTGATTTAGAGCTTCAAACTTCCGCAACATTGTATGCTTTGGTCGTTGTCATCACACAAGATAGCTTCATCAGGGTTGTTTGATCATTGTAATGGTCACATGACCGGTACTTGAAGTGCTTGCTCTTGTCATTGTTGGCGAACTGTCCGAGCTAGCAAACCACAAGGAGTACACATCTCTGTCTTCACTAAATATAGGCTTGCAAGCCAACACTTTGAAACTCGCCCATATAAACAACAATACCAAACACCCCTTTAGACCGAAGTAGTCAAACAACCCTTGGCTTATACTTATTACCTAGAACTTGGATTATACTTAAAGACGGCTAATGATACCTTGATGATACTGACGTGAATCACTCGATATACACATAGCTGCGAGAATAAAGTTGATTTAGTGGATCCTACTTCATCAAGTGAATCGTTTCTTTTTTTTCTCATCTAGGAAAACTGAAGGAAAGCAAAAACGGGTCGAAACTACCATCTTTATAGTGACTATACTATAAGTTACATAAATAAGCTATATTGCAAATAGGTTGTAACGCGTTACCTCAGGAATAGAATCAGTAAATCCCTTTGGTATCAGAATGACACCATAATTATAACCAAGATCTGCACGTTTCCAAATTACACCCATTATCTAGTGTGTGGTCTTTTTTAGTTCCAGTTTCTGGAAGATTTTAACTTGTGTGAGTGCAGCTCTTGTAATTTTTGTGTTTGTCCATCTGACGTGGATGAAAAATTCTGAATTTTAGCTTGCAATTTATCCCTCTCTTTCTACATCAGTAAAAAAATGCCTTAACTAAAATGAAAGAAAAATTGTAAAAGATGAACATAATTTGATATGTTTATATATACCTTCAAATCAGTAAGTGAGTCTTACATATTGAAGTTCATCCTTACTCGTTCATGAAGCCAATCAGAAATCTAATAATTCAAACAGAAAGCGTATCCTTTTTCACACTGATCCACCAGAGACTCGACCGGAAGAAGAGAACGCACAAATAGCTAAAAACTACTAATTTGCACTCACAAAAAAGATGAGAGTGGTCAAACCAATCAGATGCTAACTTATTGTTATTCAACAATGCTTTAACTATCCTCAACACAATGTAATTAGTTAAAAGTCGAGTGTTATCGACAATTTTTAAACAAATATATCTTTCGAACTTCAGAAGCCAAAGTTCTTAGAGATGAGAAATCACCTATACTGCGGTGAGCTTGGGCTGTAGTCAAGACTCGCACCAGAGCTGTAGGGCTGCATAGACACACATAAATCATGGTCAAAATGAAGTGGTAAAAGAGTAGTTAAATTTATTACAAGAGAAATACTTTAATCTATTAGAGGGTGAACTTAATTGGTACGTGCCACATGAAAAGTTAATGAAATGATTCCAAGGGATGTCAAAGTGAGGTATAGTGTAGTTGGTATATATGGGGGTGTTTGGGATTAAATCTGCTGATGTGTACTTCTGTGTTCTGATTTTACAAGATCGTCAAGTATTGTAGCTGTGAGTACTTGTTTATGCTGAGTTTGCGCATCATCTTGAACAAAATCATGCTCAAAACTATTTAAACGTAACAGCAATTGGTTAACATTTGCTCCTGCAACGTTTATTCTTCAAAGCAATGCACAATAAAAGACATGCAAACTATTGCATCTCAAGTTGACAAATTGAGTACGGTGCTGACCATATGTCAATATGTTATCTTGGATCGTCCCACTTTGAATCCAAGATGTTTGGCTGGCATACACAATTGATCCATAAACATCCACCTGAAAAAAATGAAAATGATTGTTATATGTTCTACGAAAACGTTTAATGGTGATAGACCAGTTTACTACCAGCATACACAAAACATACTCAATTGAGAAATCCGATCACCGTAATCTCTTTCAAATGATATATCCTCCAAAGCATTTCGGCCAAGCCCACACATCAATATCATCTGAATTAAATAGGAAAACTGAATTACATGTAACATTAACAGTTTAAATAAAAAACTTTTCTGTTGTAGTAATTTTATCTTTAGTATTCTTCATTAGATCAAGCCATTTCCTGAAAGAAAAATATGTACCTTTCCCCTATTCTGCAATCCAATGCAACACTTGTAAATTTTAAGTTTTCCAACCTTGTGATCGACCTTGAAGCATATACATAGGTCTGATAGCCTAGCATTGTTCTGTTATCAAGAAGGGCCAAAAGAACCGGTTGAATCAGTGAGAGAAAGTGATGTCGCCAACACTGCCGTCGTCTCTGTAAACACAACCTATGCATATTAAAATCTAAAGAAAGTTTTTGCCTAGTTAGATAAACCTATACCAAATCGTTGAAACCAAATAAATCTTTTAAAGGCCATGTAATGAATATGAAGTAGGACTCCGACCAGAGTTAAACAAACAGAGAGTAGACCGATGCTTACAGATATAAATAACATGGTTAAACAACATATGAAGAATCCCTAATATGCATTCTAAACAATAGGGTTCTGATAATTACATAACATAGCAAACCATACGTTCTGTGCCATCCATCCAACCTTATACTTCCAAAGAAACCATAGAAATCATTACCTGTTATTAGGTTTTGAGTTTTTGAGATGAGACAAATGAATGAAGGTCTCGTTTTTAGATGCGTATGAAAATATTAGGGTTTTGTATGAATCTAAGATTTATTTAAAAATAATAATTTAGGAATAGATATGTATAAATTCCAAAATTGTAGATAAAGAGTGATTTCAGTTCAATATCTATAAGATAAATACGTACATACAGAAAAACCAGAATATTTGTGTGTATCTTTTATATAACTTATTATTAATGTATATCATCTGTGTGTATATTAGAAAAATGAATATTATATATGTTAATATTAGATTTTGATGAGCTTATTACCTGTGTTTTGTATCAAAAATCACAAATAATGGGTTGGCTAAGTTGGTAAAGGTGCTTGTATTCGAATGAGAGGTCACGAGTTCGAATCTTGCAAGAGCCATGATATTGTTTTTAAAAAATCTGAACTTAAATGAGTTTTTATTAAAAACCGAAATTAAATAAAAAAACAAAATCATATAAAACGCTTGACCCGGTCCAGACCCCTCTTGGCCCAGACTTGAACTGGACTGGTCCAAACCGCCTCAGCCCATACCTTCAAAACGCAGTTTTCAAAATTGCGTTTTCAAAACGCGATATTGAAACAAAACGCGTTTTAAAAAACTGCGGTCCGCCCAAAATGAGTTAAAAAAGGAAAAAAGTGAGATTTATTAGCAAATACTCAAATCCTATTGGTTAAAAGATGTGACTGGGATATGACTGGGATCTAAAACTGTGGTTTCAAGTCATAAATATACCTATATATAATATAGAGATATATATATATATATATATATATATATATATATATATATATATATATTTATATATATATATATATATATATATATATATATATATATATATATATATATATATATATATATATACATATATATATATATATATATATATTATTTTATTTAATTATTAAAAACTTAATAAACTTCAAAAATTCATAAAAAATAAACCGTGAGGAGTTACGACGCGAGGTCGGGACCGTTGGCTTCGTAATTTTGTGTTCTTCCATGTGATTAATTAGTGGATGACTTTGGAGAACAATAAAAATGGTCATTGTTGTTTAAACTTCATTAAATCTTCATCCTTAGCCCTTCAAACTCCATTCTTTTGATACTTTTACTCTTTTGACTTTTTCTTTGATAGATGCCCGTGAAATCCCGTGTTTTATTCATTTATGATCTTTTGTACCTATTTCACACAAAACCACGCGTAATTCCGACTTTTATGATATTAAATATACGTTTTGGTTTGTTTTTCCTTGTTTTAAGTGGTAAAACGATAAGTGTTTACACACTTAATAAATCCCCTACACTTGACCATTGCAATGTCCCCATTCAATGCACAATTTTAAAGCACAAATTTAAATTTTTCGTCATAATTAACCCATCTCGGTCTTTATTACGATATACTACTACAATAAAAGAAACTTAACAACGATGAAAAAGATCAAAACTTTATAAAAGATATAACAATTTCATTTTATTTATTTACTTGAAATTGTTTGATGGAAGAAACTCGTAAAGAAATCTAAGAGTTAAATTAGGGTTTTGGTGTCATGAATATTTATCACCCTCAAGTTTCACGTTTCCCGTACCAAGCATAAAAACGAGATCATTGTAATTAAAAGTTAGTAAAGCTAACACTTATCATGTGGTTTAATTATTCACTTAGATCCCCTTATTCATACGGTGTATCTCTGATATTTTATTTTTGTCGAATGATCACGAGGATGCATTTTTTACTTATTTCGATAGTTTGTTAAGGCCAAAAATAAACTAGGAAGATTTAATCAATAGTTAGCTAAAGGACAAAATCTTTTAAAACCGCTTCTCAAAATCTCATAAAGTTGATATCTTGGCAGAAATAGTTTCACGATTTGAGACCTTTCTCAGACCGATATTTTGCATTGACTTCAAACTTCAAATCTTGAGAGACGTTCTTGAAATTATGGTCTTCTTTTAATTTTGGTATACATCTTCATTTGGATTGAGAGATGCTTCAAACATTGACCACGACTTCTTCATTTATCCTTGTCTTTATTTAGGATTTTGATATACAACGATCCCCCTCCTTTTTGGACTTGGATCTATTTATCCTCATACCTTGTTAGGGTCTTTTTAGATAGATTTCTCCAGATCTTTCGGGGAGTAATTGCTTCTCGTCGTGTGTCTTGTATCCTTCATATTGATTTGGATTAATGATCTTCACATCATCTTTGGATATTTAGCAAAAAAGTGAATCCTCATGCCTTGTGGGGGCCTTTTTGGACTCGGATATCCTCATGCCTTGTTAGGGCCTTTTTCGATATGCCAATCTTTGCGTCCCGCTTCAATAAGTTATGCCTTGGCTATGAACTCTAATTAATCCCGAGCAACTTTTAAACGATTTTGGGCTAGAAGCTAAGTAACTTTTCAAATTGTACGACCTTATTTATTGCATTTATTTATTTACAAATGATAGGAGAAAAATCTCATAATTAACTCATATAAGTTCATGAAAGAATACAAAACTTATAATTGACTCTATCATTTCTCGTTCTCCACAATTTAAAATCTCAAAGAATGAGACTCGTGGATGCTTATCCTAATAAACCAATTAAGGTCCATATGGTTAAGGATACTAGCTATAGTAAACTTTGATAAGTAAACTCGAGTTGAGTCAAACTATTCACGACGGGCCTAATATATCAAAGACGTCTAAACTCGTTAAAACCATTTTATTTATTTATTTATTTTCATTTTCATATTTTTGATTTTATTCAAGAAATGGAATATATACATATGATGGTGATGACAAAAGGAAAGAAAATAAATGGAAAATACTACTAGGCCAAAATAGATCAAAAAATTTGAAAAATATCAAAAAATATTAATTTTTCGGTTAAAATGAGGATAAATACATGGAAAAGCCCACTTAACTTCGATAGAAGTCTCCCCTACACTTAATGTAAATATTGTCCTCAATGTTTAAGCTTGTGAAAGTAAACTCCCCTACACTTAGGACATTGTGCACGTTGTTTAACTCGAGCTAAGGAAGAGACAACTAAAGTGATTACATTTACTCAACTTATTTATATACAAGTATAAATCACAATAGTCTTGATAGAACCAAAAGTAGATCATTAAAGCACATATCCCTACACAACATCACAAAACACAATCTATTTGGCTCCCCTACACTTATTGATTGAAAAAATAAAACAATCTAACCTAGTTATACTATGCATGATTTATTTATCACGAGTCTTGATAAGTGTGAAAACACTCATCAATAATGATCCAAATACCACTCAAAACACTGTTAAATACCTTATTTTAACTGTAAATTATCAGAATTACGTGTGTATTTTGTGTTTGTGTATTTTCAGGTAATATAGGTACATTTGAGACAAACACGAGCTTTCAACGACTTATTTGATCAAAAGACGAAGAAAAAGACGAAAGATGCTAAAAGGACCAATCATGCCAAAATTACCATGAAGGAGGACTTAACTTGTAACTTTCACAAAAAGGAAGGATATTAATGAGTTTACTTTAAACTCTTACTACATATGTGACATAAGTGATAAAAGGAGGGACCAAAAAGAAATATAGTGGAAAGTAAGTTTATTTACTTGGTCAATTTGACCAAACTGGTCAAAACACATAAACACCCAAACAGTCGCGTCTTCTCCATTGTGAAGAGAGAGAAACAGCCGACTTATAACTCTTTCCACCATCACACCTGCAATCGAATATCAAGCACGATCCATGAAGTTTCAGCCAAAGATTACAACTAGAAAAAGACTCCTCTTGTTCTCCTCTACAATACGGTACCATTTAATTAGACCAAGAGTTGAAGACGAAGAAACGCCCAAATGTGATGAAGAATGAAGACGAAGTTTATTCTCGTATTTTACACGTGGCAGTTACTGATTGGATAGAACACGTCATCCCACCTCCTCTCGAGCCTATAAATAGAAGACGATGGCCATCACTTCAAGCGGTTAGCATAGGAGTAGTTACACGTAGTTGTAGGTGTAGATTAGATAATTTCTCTCATAGTTGTTATAAAATCTGTTTTAGTTGTTAATAAATCAGTAATTCAGTTACATAGTTTGTTGAGTTTCTGTTAAGTTTGTAACTAATCTTTCTTCCATTAATGAAAGTTAATCTTTTGAGATATGCTTCTTCTTCCTCTGTTTTACATGATCCGTTCTAACTTCTTTTTCTTTTTGTAATTTTTCCACAAGCTAGTATGGTAAAAGCTCATTATGAGCTTATGTTGCGAGTTACTGTTCATCCGAGAGTTTTAAGTGACTACTTTAGTATTGACGTCGAAGCTTTAGTTGATAACATTGTTCATTTGACATGATTAGTCAATTCGTAAATAGCGAATTAGCTACTGTTCAGTCGGCTTTTGGTTTAAAAGAGTCTTAAAAGCTTTTCATGAAATTGTATGTTTCAAGCAGTTAGCTTTTCATGATTTTTCCACCATTAGTGAAAGTTTTAAACCAATTAATGAAGTTTTCAGTTTGGAATTGGAGCTTTACCGAAATCTGCTTTTAGTTTAACTGATTCGAGTTGTTGATGAAGCTCATATAGTCAAGTAAAATTCGTATAGTAGGATTTTCTATCGGAGTGCAGGTTTTCGGATTTGCAGCTTAGAAGACGATGTTTGGGATTTGCTGATTGCAAGTATTTGGATCCGCTGGTGATTAGATAGAAGATTATCAGTCAAGTTCAAATCTTGTGTTCGATTTTTGAAGGTGTTATCTGTTTTAAGCCGGTTCAGCGCCGCGCTTCGACTCAGCGGACTAAGCTTCGGATGAAACGGTTAAGCTCCATTTTACATTCCTGTAATTTCTTAGTGTAGACTGTAATTAGCTGTATTTGTAGTTTAAACATAGCGTAAAGACTAGTGTAATCTTTCTTGAAATGTTCATCTGAATTAGCTACTTGTTTTTTAGCATTTTGTGTGCATTTTTATCAACTAGCTACTGTCCATTTGTAGATCAGGTCTGATTTAGAGTGTTTGGCTATAGATGTTAGCAGTTTTAGGTTTGAATAATTGTGCAATAGTTTTAAGCTGTCAGTAGATTAAGTCGAGCTTTTAGACTATTGTCTTGTACCGTTTTCATGTTCCTTTAGCGCGAGGTTTATGAAAGCTTTTTAATAGGTTTCAAATGTTCCATTTTAGTTTGTTCATTAGATCAGTTAAAAATATAGATAAAAATTGCAGTTTTCTTTTTAGTTTTGAATATACAAATAGGAAGAATAAGTCTGGTAGCATTTAGTGCAGTTTTGTTAAGTACAAGTTTAGACCTCCACTTTATATCCTTCTATGACGCCCACGGTCCACGGTTAACAGCCGTTAGGCATTTCTGACCCTGTTTCGTTAGTTTGATAGTTAGTATTGGTCCCTTGTTAAGTCCAAGATTGAGCTGTAGGTCCTTACCGTTAAGGATTTCAGTTAAGTCAATCTCATCGTTAGTCCTAGTTTGTTAAGTCAGTCACTTTGTTAGCCATTTAGTTAGAAAATAATTGCATTAATAGTCCTTTCTGTTAACTTTGTTTTAGGCCAGTTAAATGTTGAAGTGTATTTGTAGTTTTTTTAAAAATTGCATTTCTTAGATTTATAAAATTTCTTTTTAGTTTTATATTTTAGATTTTGAATTTTGCATTTTACATTTGTAGTATAAAATTTGTATTTTACATTTTTACAATTTGTGCATTTAAATTTGGTAATTGCTAAATGTTTTTAGTATAGTACGTATACGTAGTATAAATACTATTTTTTTTTACATTTTTTACATGCTTTGTGTGCAAAGTAGTTAATAATACCAAACAAATCTTTTTAACCAAAAACAATTTAGTCTTTGCTAGAAAACGTTATATCAATTCGAATCGAGCTGAGAAGACAACTATACTAAAAAACGAAATATTAAATGGCGCCGCTGCCGGTTCTTTTCGTGAAGATTAACGATTTCGAGTGAGACGATTGGATTTTGGGATCCGTTCACTTTGTGAACGTTATTTTTACGTATTATAATCAAAAAGATAAAAAAAAATCAAAAAGATAAAAATACAAAAAAATAAAAAAATCACAAAATCAATTCTTTTCCTAAAGAATTGAACCAAAAAAATAAAAAAATCCAAAAAGTAATATTTTTCCTAAAAGATTACACCCAAAAATATATATTATATCGATTTTCATCGCTTTTTACGTAGATATAGTATTTTTCTTAAAAAAATCAAATAAATACAAAAATATTTTTGATATATTATTATATGTAAATAAGTATACGTATAAGAACAACCAAGTTACCTATCTTCCATAAGTATTGCCGAGGCAATACACCGTGTTGAGGGGCGTTCCGGTCCTTGACACGCGTATCGATCCAATTTAATTAAGCAAGAATAGATAAATACTTCCAATTGGCAATAATTCGAAGAATACAAACTACTAAAGTGAATAGATAGGCGACATGCTATAAAATGCCGTCTAAGGGTTAATAGGTACTTAAGTGCTTCGCGCCACCTAACCCCCCGTTCACTAGTGCGTATTCTAAGAAGGAAGGCTTAATTGGAGGTCTTGCACCCATGTAGTAATTATATATATACTTTCTTGTGGATATTTCATATCGAACCTCGAAGAGGATAATCCTTTTCTCTTCAAAGTCGACCGAGGGCTACTCCCTCATTCCTCGTGTTTATTTACACGTGTACTCGCACACGTGTAAACATACCACCTTTGGTGTATTACTTCCTTCCCCGAGGAAGCTTTTAAACGTCATTATACTTGTATATACATTCGGCCACCTTGTTACACATGGATACTCGTTCCATGTTGGAGATTTTGCAACAACGATCCACCAACGCTAATTATTTGCCTTGTTCGACTTGTGGAGGTCCACACGATACGTATTTATGTGATCAAAATCATGGCTATTATGGGGAGGGATATGCTTATAATGGAACCGAGAACCCTAATTTTCAACCTAACACTCAAATGGACTACACTTGTAATGACTATATGGGCTATTCCGGTTTTTCATCACAACCTCCACCATCATTTCATGATCAAACCTTTAATGTGACATACCAAAACCAACGATTTTCCAATTATGAAGGTTTTCAAAACAATGATAATTTTCAAGGCTATAATCAAGAAACCTTTCATAATCAAGGATTTTCAAATAATGAAGGCTTTCAAAATGATGAAAATTTTCCATGCCATAATCAAGATACTTTTCAAAATCAAGGATTTTCACATTATGAGGGTTTTCAAAATGAAGGAAATTTTCAAGGCTACAATAATGAGAACTTTCATAATCAAGACTCTTTTCAAAACTATAATCCACCTAATTATGAAAATCCACCTCCACCATATTCTTCGACTTATTCATGTGAGTTTTGTGGGAACGCACCCCATTATGGTTATGATTGTAGACTGAGGGATCCGCCTTCTAATGCCCCTCATGTTTTCAACGCGCCGCTTTCTTTACTTGAGACAATAAACAAGTCGATTGATGGAATTTCTAAGGCGATTGATAGTAAGAACGACATAAGCATTGAGGAAATGAAAAACGTTTGCCCGTTGTTAGAGGAACAAATTAAGTTTTTTGAGGAAGTGGAAATTATGACTTGGCAAATTTATGACAAGGAGATCGGTGCAATGTGTCGTGAATCGTTGAAAAAAGGTTCTTGTCACCTCAGGAAATATTTAAATGATTTCCTCTTTAAGATTGATAAAAAAGAGGAAGAAGAACGATATTTTGCTAATCGTGCTCGTTTGCTTAAACAATGCTTATATGACGATGATGACTATTCTCCGATTTGTATGACACTTAATGATGACACACCTTCATCACCTTTACCTCACGTGGAACCCACCGATTCTTTAACCATGGGGGACGAGCCTCTTAGCACTAATTGTAACACTCTCATTTTTCGTATCGGTACAGCGGAAGGGTCTTTCAGAGTGTTACGGGATAGCACAATAACTCCAATCATAGACAACACATAAAAATGGTTGTACAAGGTTTAACAAACATTCATTCGATAAAAAGTTTCAAAAGTGTACAACAGGTCCCAAATTATACAGGTCATTAAGTTTACAAAACACAGATCGAATGAACATTTTTAATATTAAGTGTGGGCCATCAGAGTCGATCTCCATCCGGATTACCTTCAAGCACCTGAGATAGAAAACATGCAAAAATCATATCAGCGAATGCCGAGTGAATTCATAGAGTTTAATGAAAACCGTTATATAAAACAATCATTTACTATCATTAAAATCAGAACACAAGTATAATATCGGAAGTAAGTCCACATATTGCTAGTCAGGCAATATATATCAAGCATACATCTGGAAACCGTCCATGAGACCGCAGTCTCTATATTACCATGATAGGTAATATATTCATCGTTAATAGCGTCATTATCATATATAGGATACATTCTTATTTGAATTAGGTTGTAGGATTATTATTAGCCGCATGACATTGTTACCTTACTGTGAAAACAGCGGGCCGCGAACCCGACAAACAATTTGCCCATCTAAGTTAGCGTGTCGTCACAAAAATCACGCTATGGAATCTTCTCATACATAAATTCGCTTACCAATCAATGTGGTACGACGGGGATCAACCGTCAAGGCGCGAACTGTGGTGATCGTCCCCAAATAGTACTATCAAATGCATAAGCGTCTACCAAATCCCGGTAGTTCACAATTCATGCTAATGGGACTTTAAGTGACATAACCTAACTACTAATAATCCTTTTAGTCTCGAATATAGGGTCATAGCATCATTCGGGTCCATCTCATTAAGCATACAATCGGGACTACTTGTGTTCTATTTTTATAAAAATCTAGCATGTTATCTCCCTCGCGGGTTTACAAATCATTTTATAAAACATTTAAAAAGAGTGCGAGGCTATGAACTCACGTTGTTAATGAAAGGCGGATTATCGGCTACGGGCGTGCTTCGGTCACGGAAACCTATATAAATAATAATCGGACTTAGACTCGGTCTAATGACTTTTATCAAAATAACAATATACATATATATGATTATTGTACATATGATGATGATCAAGTGGGTTTATAAATCCTCATTTACTCATTTTAGCGTTTACGTTTTAGTATCGTCTTACTAGTTCACTAGTTTTACCGATTTTACCTATGTTAAATCCATTAAGTCTTTAATATATTCTTTTACTTGTTTTTACCCATTATATACTTATATGATCAGTATATATACTTTTCATGTTGGGTCCTATTAGGTTAAGCCCAAATAATTCTTTTTACAAGTATTTATCTTATTAAGTCCAATTATTAGTCTAATAGGTTTAGTTAGCTCGTAAATGTCCGTAATTCTTATAGTTCGGGTTTTATCGGTTTTTACTTGTCTTAGTTACTTATACATCAGTATATATATCTTTTATAAACTTTACATTAGACGGGTTTGGTCGTCTAAGTTTTATTTGATGAAAAACGTTAATTTCACGGCGATAGCCGAAAAAGTCGTAAAAATCAAGTTTATAGTTTTTATTACTTATAAATATTACTTTTACCACCATTTATATATTTTACCCATTTAATTAACCTTTTATACATTTATATAAATAAGTTTTACAAGTTAGTGGGTTTATACTTTACATTTTATAAATTATAAAGTGAGTGCTTATATAATAATAATAAACATTATTTCCAAAATCTGATTTTTAACTTCACATTCACCATTTTTATCATATCTAGAGTTCTACAATGACTTAGAAGCTCATTTTTAAATGACAACTTCTTCATGATATGTGCTAAATATAACTTAGTTATAGCTACTGCCCATTTTGAGTTTAAGTTGCCTTAACAGTCTCTACAAAACTGCTTATTCAGATTGTACCACCTAACTTGTTTTGATCATATCTCACTCATTATTTTGATTCCATTGCATGGCCAACTCTCACATGTGTATAACATCATATACTTTACTGTAAATATATCAAACCATGCATTTTTATCAGTTCTTCATTTAGTTATCTACTGTTTTTATACAGCCAACTATTTAGACATGATTTTAGCTTCATTTCTTATGGTTATCATCATTTTTAAGCATGTTTATCAACACTTGATCCCCACACAACATTTTTATCATCATATATACATCATATACATATACAAAATGAAAGAAAATACATTTGTTCTTTACAAAATAATAAGATAAAAATGTAGAGGATGATCTTCTTTACCAATCCAAGTGGATTTCTTGTGTTAGGAAGGCAAGAACTTGATGAACACAACAAGTATCTCCAAGACCATCAAATAGCAAGATTATATGTTGGAAAATCAGCCCTAGGACACAAGCAAATCACCTCCAAAGTTGGTTATATGGCCACCAAATGATCAAGGTTTCAAGGAAACACCTTAATATGACTAGTAAACATGTGGTTTGTAGTTGGAAGAGATCAAAAATGGTGTTTGTGGCTTGATATGGGACGACACAAGGATGAAGTTTGAGAGAGTTTTGAGAGTAAATTGCATGTGTGAAATGGTTAAGTGAAAACCATTTGATGGTTTTGTTAAGTGGTGGAAGGCTTAGCCTAAAGTGTAAGCTAAAGCTTACACTTGTTATAAACAAGTTAAGTTTGTGCCAACTATGGTGGTGAGGTGTTTTTGGCCGTCCCATGTAAGCTAGTGGGATGGGGCAAAGTGTTTTGTCCCATCTCACTAGTTTACGGGTATTTCTCGATTCTAGTTTTCTCGATTTGCGTGCCCTCGGGTCGTTTTACGAAAAACGTTTTTATAAATTATGAATCACCGTCACAAAACGAATCCAATAAAAATTGTCTCATCAAAAACGGAGTTCAAAAACGTAAATACGTAATCCTAAGGTTTCCGGTTTAGTCGTAAAAGACGCCAAATTATGCACGTAAGCCCAAATTTAAATCCGTAAATTGTGAGTTCGTCAACCAACATAAAAATAAGTTTCAAAATATTATACGAGAAAATATTTAACTACCTGAAAATGTTAGATTTGTCACAGCTTTTCCTCCTAAAAGGGATCAACGTCCTCGTGATCCATTTCATTTGGATGTCCGTTTCTTATTGAAATCGAAGAGGTGCGGATATTTCTTCCACATTTCATCCTCTCGTTCCCAAGTATACTCTGGTCCATGCTTTGAATTCCATCGGATCTTGACAATAGGTATCCGACTTTGTTTCAGTTGCTTTACCTCACGGTCCATAACTTCTACGGGCTCTTCGATAAAATGCAACTTCCCATCTATTCGAACCTTACCTAACGGAATTTTCTCATCACTCACTGCTAGACATTTCTTCAGATTAGATACATGGAATGTGTTGTGAACACCATGAAGTTCTGGGGGTAACTCTAGTTTGTAAGCCACCGGACCTACTCTAGATAAAATCTTGAAAGGTCCAATATAACGGGGATTAAATTTTCCTCGTTTTCCAAATCTTATAACGCCTTTCCATGGCGATACTTTCAACATTACTCGGTCACCCACTTCAAACTCCATTGGCTTCCGCCGCACATCCGCGTAACTTTTCTGTCTACTACGGGCAGTCAACAACCTCTTCTTAATCTGAACTATCATCTCCGTAGTCTCCCGGATCAATTCCGGTCCCGTGAGCTGGGTATCCCCAACTTCACTCCAACATACAAGAGATCTACACTTCCTACCATACAAAGCTTCAAACGGTGCAGCCTTAATACTAGAATGGTAACTATTGTTATACGAAAACTCAGCTAACGACAAATGTTTATCCCAATTCTTACCAAAGTCTAACACACAAGCTCTCAACATATATTCAAGTGTTTGTATCGTCCTTTCACTCTGCCCATCAGTCTGGGGGTGATAAGCAGTGCTCATATCGAGATTCGTTCCCAAAGATCTTTGGAGAGATTTCCAAAAATTCGATGCGAATCTAGGATCTCGATCTGAAATGATCGATACAGGCACTCCATGCTTGCATACGACATTATCCAGGTATATTCGAGTCAGCTTCTCCAGTGAGAACTGCTCCTTAACCGGAATGAAGTGTGCTGATTTGGTCAGTCTATCGACAATAACCCAAATCGAATTGTTTCCAGATGATGTTCTAGGAAGCTTGGTGATAAAGTCCATCGTAATTCGCTCCCATTTCCATTCAGGAATCTTTGTTTGTTGAAGTAGTCCTGATGGCTTTTGATGTTCAGCTTTGACTCTAGCACAAGTCAAGCATTGAAGAACATACATAGCTATGTCAGCTTTCATATTCGGCCACCAGTACAACTTCTTCAAATCATGGTACATCTTATCAGATCCTGGATGAATGGAATACTTAGATTTATGGGATTCTAACAGAATTAAATCTCTTAAGCCTCCAAACTTAGGTATCCACATACGACCTCTTAAACATTTCACTCCATCAGCTCTAACCTCTAAAGGATCTCCTTCTCCTCGGAACCCTTCATTAACAAAATTCTCCTTCTTACAAGCTTCTATTTGCGCATTTCTAATTTGCTCAGGCAAATTATTGTGCACGGTCAAGACTAGAGAACGCACCCTGATAGGCTCTCTATCTTTCCTACTCAATGCATCGGCTACAACATTGGCTTTTCCTGGGTGATACTTTATATCACAATCGTAATCACTCAACAACTCTATCCATCTTCGTTGCCTCATGTTCAACTCTTTCTGGTCGAGAATATACTGTAGGCTTTTGTGATCGGTGAATACCGTACACTTGGTGCCATACAGATAATGTCTCCACAACCTAAGAGCAAAGACCACAGCTCCTAACTCAAGATCATGAGTAGTATAATTCTCCTCATTCTTCCTCAATTGCCTAGAAGCATAAGCTATCACTTTCTCTCTCTGCATCAAAACAGCTCCATAACCTCTAAGAGATGCATCACAATACACTACAAAATCTTCACTCCCTTCGGGTAATGATAAGATTGGCGCACTACATAATTTTTGCTTCAATGTCTGAAATGCTCCATCTTCATCACTTCCCCAAACGAAAGGTTTATTCTTCTGAGTAAGCTTAGTCAAGGGTTTAGCTATCAAAGAAAATTCTTTAATGAATCGCCTATAATAGCCAGCTAATCCTAAGAACTGTCGCACTTCCGTTGGCGTTGTCGGTGCAGACCAATTCTTAATAGCTTCAACCTTTGCAGGATCAACATGAATTCCATCTCTGTTAATCACATGACCAAGAAATTGCACAGAATCCAACCAGAAATCACACTTCGAAAACTTAGCATACAACCTTTCATCCTTCAACAACTTCAAAACAATCCTCAAATGTTCTCTATGCTCATCTTCATTCTTAGAATAGATTAGAATATCGTCAATAAACACAATCACAAATTTATCCAAGTAGGGCTTGCACACTCGATTCATTAAATCCATGAAAACCGCAGGTGCGTTAGTTAACCCAAATGGCATTACTTGAAATTCATAGTGTCCATAACGAGTTCTAAATGTAGTTATAGGAATATCTTCTTCACGGACGCGAAGTTGGTGATATCCTGACCGCAAATCTATCTTAGAATACACACTAGATCCTTGCAGTTGATGAAACAAATCATCAATCCTAGGTAAAGGATATCAATTCTTAATTGTCAACTTATTCAGTTCCCTATAATCAATGCACATACGAAAAGATCCATCCTTCTTCTTAACGAACAAGACTGGAGCTCCCCAAGGCGACGAGCTCGGTCGAATAAAACCTTTATCGGACAACTCCTTAAGTTGCTCAGATAACTCCTTTAATTCAGAAGGGGCTAATCGGTAAGGCGCACGTGCCACCGGTGCAGCACCAGGAATTAAATCGATTCGAAACTCTACTTGCCTTATCGGTGGAAGTCCTGGTAAATCTTTAGGAAATACCTCAGGAAATTCACAATTAATAGGTACATCTTCCAATCGTTTCACCCTAGACTCATTCCCGGTCACTTGAGCTAAGAATAACTCACAACCGTTCCTGATGTACTTTTGGACTTTAATACATGAAACGATTTTCAAACGGGATTCACCTCGACTACCATCAATTACTAACGTCCTATTCCTAAGAGGAATCTTAACCTTCTTCTCTCCACATAAAATAGTAGCATTATTCAACGACAACCAATCCATACCAATAATAATATCGAAACTACCTAATTCTATCATCATCAAATCAATCGGAAAGGAATGGTTCAAGAGATTTAGAGAGCATCCTTCTAATAGCTTATTAGTTTTCACTAATTTACCATCAGCCAATTCCACCTCGTAACTAGTACTTATCTCAACAGGTTCAATATCAATAAGGGCACTAAATTTAGTGGATACAAAGCTCCTATCGGCACCCGAATCGAATAAAGCAACATCATAATGATTGTTTGAGTAAAAACGTACCGGTAATGACATTCGGATCCTCTTTCTTCACTTCAATTGTTCCAAGTTGGTAGATACCACCCTGGGGGTTTCTTCCAGGTACAATCGCTTTCAACTTGGGGCATTCCGATTTCCTATGATCTTCTTCACTACATTTGAAGCAAATGGTTCCCTTCTTACACCTTTCAACCTTGTGTCCAAGCTTTTCCGCAATTTCGGCACTTCCAGCAGTCGCCAGGATGCCTCTTGTTGCCACACTTAGGACATCTATCATCGTTGTGCGGTGTATTGTTGGTAAGAGCATTTGCATTCCCCTTTCTCTGGTTCTGACGGCGATTGAAATTCTTCCTATAATCACCTCTATCTGCACGATCACCGTCTCCCTTTCTTTTCTCACCTACACGGGCTTCATCTTCCTTATCCTGAATTATCTGTCCAATGAGTTGGTAAGCCATTCGAACAACATCATCTATGGTAAGTGGTTTCGATGAGTCACGTCCCCCCGGATATTCCTGGTCAACCCTTTCACATATTGCTCAATTCGGATCTCTTCGGGTTCAACCAATCGAGGACATAGCAAGGCCAACTCATGGAATCGGTTCGTGTAACTATCAATGTCCACACCTTTCATTCTCAAATGAATCAACTCTTGTTCTAACCTAATGATCACACTACGAGGACAAAACTCCAAAGTCATCCACTTCTTGATTTCAGCCCAAGGAGTAGCATTAGCAGCATCAAGACCCATGAAAGCAATTCTCCCGTTCCACCAAGTCAACGCACGACCTTTAAGAGTAGCCATAGCAAAAGTCACCTTATCTTCCTCCTTACACTTACTAATCCTAAACACCGATTCAATCTTCTCGATCCACTGACTTAGTCCTACAGCACCTTCAGTTCCATTAAAAGGTAGAGGTTCACACTTCATGAACGTCACATAAGTACAGCCACCAACTTCAGGTGCATTCGTTCCAAGTCCTCCTACATTTCCTCCAGCATTAGCATTCACATTATTAGCATTCACATTCACATTAGTACCGCCAATTCCACTACCGCCAGGTCCACTACCGCCAGCTCCACTACCGCCAGCTCCACTACCGCCAGCTTCATTACCGCCAGCTTCATTTCTAGCATTTGCCATGAATTCAGTCATAGATGCGGTAACTTGCTCCGTAATAATCCTACGTACATCATCCTCAGTCACAGCCTTCTTGGGCGGCATAGTTCTATAATTCCACAATTTCAAAGTATTAAGCATTCATCCAACAAAGGATTCATATAATATGGATCGAATTCATAATCAAGATACAAATAAGGCACAATATGGAATTCAAGACAAGATACATATTTCATTCGATCTGAAACAAAAGTATTGTCTTAGTACATCCATATCAAAGTCCTAACACTATATACACTCAAAATTCGTGCCAAGTCTATTACTAACAAGTCGGTTCAGTCAAAGCTATAAACACAAAAGATATAAAGGTCACTACTAAATACAGACTGGTCTACTGAGAACCGCCAGATGGTCCATCATCCATCGTCTTCTGGATCTTCGCCGGACGATCACTAGACTCATCTTCAGCTGGGCGCTTACGGATTACTCCTCTTTCAACCATGTCAGCATAAAATCTACTGTTCCAACCCACGGATATATTCAACTCCTTTTCGGCTTTCTCACGCATCGCACGAGCCACACTTAACTGAATCTCCATAGAATTCACCTTTCTCTTCATATCCACATACTCACGGCTTTCCAACACCGATAACCTCCTAAAAGCCTCATTCAAACCACGTTCTACATCACTCAAATCCAAACTAAGCAACTCTCGCTCCTTCTCTCCAATCTTTGCCTTCGACTCCAAATAAGCAACCTGAGTCTGAACAACACCTAATCCAACCTCTGTCACACAACTCTTAACACGGGAAGCATCTAGATCACGTCTCAAGGCCCATGGTGCAAGACCATCAATATGTGTAGCCTCTCGAGCACTAGACGACTCTCCTATCTCACGTCTACGAGCAGCAATACCATCGGTACCGTCAGGTGCATCGTCATCCTCATCCTCCTCTGATTTAGAATCAGATTCAGACGATTCAGACATCTCATCCCTAGGTAACTCATCCTCGGAATCAGACAAACAAACTGGTGGGGGCAAAGGCTCGCCCTCTGGAACATCATACGGATATATAAGCTCAGCTTCCTCATCGTCATCAACCTCAACATCTATACCTACATCTTCCTCGACATCCTCGTCGTCAATCTCATCATCTAACTCATATAACCCAATCTCATTCTCATTCTCAATATCAACATTCTCAATATCCACGTCCTCATTACCCACATTCTCAATCTCATTCTCTACTAAGTCAACCTGAGGGGCAATCTGATCTCCTAGTCCTAACTCGGGCTCGGGATCCTCAAATGGTTCCTCCTCGTCATCAATATCAAAATCTACTAAGTCTAAATAAGGATCATCTTCTATATTAGGTTCGGGAATAGCATGTTTCTACAGGAATATTAGGGTCAGCCATGACAATCTGCATTTATATATATTTATCTCGTATTAGGATAACATACTAGTTAAACAATTACATAATGAAATCACGATATATACATATATATAAATTAAATTATATATATCAAAATATATATCTTCTCAATAGGGCTTGTTGGTAACGTCGGAGATCTCTAGCACCGTTATAGTCAAAAGATTTTTCAAATATTTTCTCAAATGTTCATTGTCAAAAGATTTTGAAAAGTTTTGTTCAAAACCTTGGTTTTAAAAATCTTTTGTTCTCTACAACGAGAGCTCTGGTACCAAACTGTAACACTCTCATTTTTCGTATCGGTACAGCGGAAGGGTCTTTCAGAGTGTTACGGGATAGCACAATAACTCCAATCATAGACAACACATAAAAATCGTTGTACAAGGTTTAACAAACATTCATTCGATAAAAAGTTTCAAAAGTGTACAACAGGTCCCAAATTATACAGGTCATTAAGTTTACAAAACACAGATCGAATGAACATTTTTAATATTAAGTGTGGGCCATCAGAGTCGATCTCCATCCGGATTACCTTCAAGCACCTGAGATAGAAAACATGCAAAAATCATATCAGCGAATGCCGAGTGAATTCATAGAGTTTAATGAAAACCGTTATATAAAACAATCATTTACTATCATTAAAATCAGAACACAAGTATAATATCAGAAGTAAGTCCACATATAGCTAGTCAGGCAATATATATCAAGCATACATCTGGAAACCGTCCATGAGACCGCAGTCTCTATATTACCATGATAGGTAATATATTCATCGTTAATAGCGTCGTTATCATATATAGGATACATTCTTATTTGAATTAGGTTGTAGGATTATTATTAGCCGCATGACATTGTTACCTTACTGTGAAAACAGCGGGCCGCGAACCCGACAAACAATTTGCCCATCTAAGTTAGCGTGTCGTCACAAAAATCACGCTATGGAATCTTCTCATACATAAATTCGCTTACCAATCAATGTGGTACGACGGGGATCAACCGTCAAGGCGCGAACTGGGGTGATCGTCCCCAAATAGTACTATCAAATGCATAAGCGTCTACCAAATCCCGGTAGTTCACAATTCATGCTAATGGGACTTTAAGTGACATAACCTAACTACTAATAATCCTTTTAGTCTCGAATATAGGGTCATAGCATCATTCGGGTCCATCTCATTAAGCATACAATCGGGACTACTTGTGTTCTATTTTTATAAAAATCTAGCATGTTATCTCCCTCGCGGGTTTACAAATCATTTTATAAAACATTTAAAAAGAGTGCGAGGCTATGAACTCACGTTGTTAATGAAAGGCGGATTATCGGCTACGGGCGTGCTTCGGTCACGGAAAACTATATAAATAATAATCGGACTTAGACTCGGTCTAATGACTTTTATCAAAATAACAATATACATATATATGATTATTTTACATATGATGATGATCAAGTGGGTTTATAAATCCTCATTTACTCATTTTAGCGTTTACGTTTTAGTATCGTCTTACTAGTTCACTAGTTTTACCGATTTTACCTATGTTAAATCCATTAAGTCTTTAATAAATTCTTTTACTTGTTTTTACCCATTATATACTTATATGATCAGTATATATACTTTTCATGTTGGGTCCTATTAGGTTAAGCCCAAATAATTCTTTTTACAAGTATTTATCTTATTAAGTCTAATTATTAGTCTAATAGGTTTAGTTAGCTCGTAAATGTCCGTAATTCTTATAGTTCGGGTTTTATCGGTTTTTACTTGTCTTAGTTACTTATACATCAGTATATATATCTTTTATAAACTTTACATTAGACGGGTTTGGTCGTCTAAGTTTTATTTGATGAAAAACGTTAATTTCACGGCGATAGCCGAAAAAGTCGTAAAAATCAAGTTTATAGTTTTTATTACTTATAAATATTACTTTTACCACCATTTATATATTTTACCCATTTAATTAACCTTTTATACATTTATATAAATAAGTTTTACAAGTTAGTGGGTTTATACTTTACATTTTATAAATTATAAAGTGAGTGCTTATATAATAATAATAAACATTATTTCCAAAATCTGATTTTTAACTTCACATTCACCATTTTTATCATATCTAGAGTTCTACAATGAATTAGAAGCTCATTTTTAAATGACAACTTCTTCATGATATGTGCTAAATATAACTTAGTTATAGCTACTGCCCATTTTGAGTTTAAGTTGCCTTAAGAGTCTCTACAAAACTGCTTATTCAGATTGTACCACCTAACTTGTTTTGATCATATCTCACTCATTATTTTGATTCCATTGCATGGACAACTCTCACATGTGTATAACATCATATACTTTACTGTAAATAGATCAAACCATGCATTTTTATCAGTTCTTCATTTAGTTATCTACTGTTTTTATACAGCCAACTATTTAGACATGATTTTAGCTTCATTTCTTATGGTTATCATCATTTTTAAGCATGTTTATCAACACTTGATCCCCACACAACATTTTTATCATCATATATACATCATATACATATACAAAATGAAAGAAAATACATTTGTTCTTTACAAAATAATAAGAGAAAAATGTAGAGGATGATCTTCTTTACCAATCCAAGTGGATTTCTTGTGTTAGGAAGGCAAGAACTTGATGAACACAACAAGTATCTCCAAGACCATCAAATAGCAAGATTATATGTTGGAAAATCAGCCCTAGGACACAAGCAAATCACCTCCAAAGTTGGTTATATGGCCACCAAATGATCAAGGTTTCAAGGAAACACCTTAATAGGACTAGTAAACATGTGGTTTGTAGTTGGAAGAGATCAAAAATGGTGTTTGTGGCTTGATATGGGACGGCACAAGGATGAAGTTTGAGAGAGTTTTGAGAGTAAATTGCATGTGTGAAATGGTTAAGTGAAAACCATTTGATGGTTTTGTTAAGTGGTGGAAGGCTTAGCCTAAAGTGTAAGCTAAAGCTTACACTTGTTATAAACAAGTTAAGTTTGTGCCACCTATGGTGGTGAGGTGTTTTTGGCCGTCCCATGTAAGCTAGTGGGATGTGGCAAAGTGTTTTGTCCCATCTCACTAGTTTACGGGTATTTCTCGATTCTAGTTTTCTCGATTTGCGTGCCCTCGGGTCGTTTTACGAAAAACGTTTTTATAAATTATGAATCACCGTCACAAAACGAATCCAATAAAAATTGTCTCATCAAAAACGGAGTTCAAAAACGTAAATACGTAATCCTAAGGTTTCCGGTTTAGTCGTAAAAGACGCCAAATTATGCACGTAAGCCCAAATTTAAATCCGTAAATTGTGAGTTCGTCAACCAACATAAAAATAAGTTTCAAAATATTATACGAGAAAATATTTAACTACCTGAAAATGTTAGATTTGTCACACTAATACAAACACCGATTTGGAAGAATTAACCGTTTCTAGTGTTGAGAACCTTATCCCAATCCAAAGAGAGTTTGAGGGTATTTCCAATGAACCATGTGACGAGCTTTGTATTGATACCTCTTCTCCTCATGATCACATTGAGATTTCATCCCATGTTGACTTTCATGCTACTACTAGTGATTTTGGTGATTTCGATCTTGATGAATTGTTTAAAGAGAGAGATAATGAGATTAAGGAAGAATTTATGCAAGATTTTCCACAAGTAGAGGATGATGATTGTGATTCTAGTGAGGCATCTTATGATATATTATCCGAGGACTTTTCATGTCAAGATGACATTCCTAATTTGGATGATGATGTTGATCATATAGAAGAAGTGGAAGATGTTCATATTCGTGAGGTTTTATCAAAAGTCTATAATCTTATCTCTTCGATTGAAGCTTTGAATGAAGACCATAATGATGAGTCCATAGAAGAAGAACCTTTCATTGACATTTCTTCACCGGTTTTTGAGGTTGCACCTATTGACTTTCATGATGATATCATCCCTTTGAGTGACTCTCTCAATACACCTTCTTTTGAGCCTTCTATTCCCACCCTTCCACCCTTGAAGTTGGTTATTGATGAAGATCCTATACTCTTAGAGATTGATCCTTTTTCACCTATGGCACCTTTAGAACCCAAAACCTGTGATATGGATTCTCATATGGATATTGATGCCACCATAGAGGCTTATCTTGTTGATATTGATATTGAGGTTGATGATAGTGATTCTAATTGGGAAGAGGAGATTCGTCTTAGTGAGAACTTGCTTTTTGGGAACATAGAGATTACACCTCATTCACAAGACACTATTCATCTTGATCCTCCTTATTCTATGCCTTCTATGAGAGATTACCCACCTTTTGATGATGATGAGCCTAATATGGATATACTTGTTATGAATGTTTTGATACCTACACCTTCATATTTTCATGATGATTTGATCACTAAGGGGGAATCTTATATGGTTGATATGAACTCATCTTCTTATTTTCCCATGAAGGGAAAGGTTTTTGATCCTGGGATACATAAATTTGAGACACCTTGGTTTTCATCTACTCCACTTAAGAGTCTGCCTTCGATTGATATGCGCTTCTTGTATGAGCTTACTTTGGTGATGCTACCTATTTTGGAGTTGTTCGAATGTCGAGATGGAAATTATGTATTTGATCTTGGTGTGCTTCATATTTGAGAGATTTTATATGTTGGACAAACTTGAGACACGTTGGACCGTTCCATTTATCGAGGCGGATTTGGTAAATCTTATAGTAAATGGCAACGTGCTAAGTTTGAGTGTATCATGTGAGATGTGCTTCAAAGTGGATATTCTTTATTCTCCATGATGGTTTCCCCAAGGACAACTTAATTCGGGGCCGAGTCGAGCTAGCGACTTAGGGTTAAAAAAACTCAAGCAATGAATAACTAGGTTAGAAAACGTAGAGTAGATTTTCAATAGGTTAGGTTTAATTAAAAGGATGTTATAGTAGAGTTGAAGTGGAGGTGTGCCTTTCTTCGTCATTTGGTGTTTGTTTCAAGGGTTGCTCTCTCACATTTCATGCTTGGAGCTTATGGAGGAGGCCCGTGTATCTGGTTCACTTCGATTAGTTTTTGCTATCGTGATATTAAACACTTGTGCTTAAAATGAATACCCTTTAGTTGTCTCTTCCTTAACTTGGGTTAAGCAAAGTAATCAATGTCATAAGTGTAGGGGAGTTCACTTCCATGCTCTTAAACATTGAGGACAATGTTTATCTTAAGTGTAGGGGAGACTTCTATCGAAGTGACCTTACCTAGACCATTGCCTTAACTTCATGATAATTGGGAAAATTAATTTTTCAAACATTTTTCAAATTTTTGATCTACTTTGGCCACCAAAAATATGCATACATAATTTTTGCATCAATCATTTTTCATTTTTGCATAACACATTTGCATTGTATATATTTTTTCTTTTGTTTTTCATCAAAAATATATAAAAGGGAAAAAATATAATAAAACATGGTTTTAACGAGTTTAGACTTCTTTGACATATTAGGCCCGCCATGGATATTTTGACTCAACCCGAGTTTGCTTATCTTAGCATTCTCTAGCTAGTATCCTTAACCATGTAGTCCTTCATTGGTCTATTAGGCTAAGCATCCACCAATTTCATTATTTGAGATTTTAAATTTGTGGAGAATGGGAAATGATAGAGTTGAAGCAAGTGTAAAAGGGCTAGATAAACTTCATGATAATTACTTGTGGCTAAACCCTTCTCTTCTTAATCTCTATTTTCTTCGCATCTATATAATTGTTAATAAATAATCAAGTACGATTTTAATTGGTTTGTAATCTCTTATGCATTTTTGGCTAATCATTCATGGTTGGTATGAGTACGTCTTAAGATTCTAAGTTAGCACGTTTTATGTGTACTAGACTTATGTCATGCTCCATACTTAGCGGGTGTTTTTCCTTTTCTTCTTTTCAAATTTCTTTGTGAGGAATAAAGAAAAATAAGAGCGGCTTATGAAAAAAAAATGAGTGGCTAGAAAAAAAAAAGAGAAAAAAAAAGAAAAAGAAAAAAAAAATAATGCAAGACTCCCAAGAGGGGCAGTGTGGTGTTAATTATAGTGACTATTGAGTTCCAATATTACCTTGACGGGTTGCGGGGATTCAATAGATTGCTCCAATCCAATATTACCTTGACGGGTTGCGGGGTTGAAGATCCAAAGTCTCAAAAAGATGGCGGATGTAAATTATTGCGTGAGTTTTATTTTTATTTCCTTAGCGAGTGTGTAGCTACTTATGAAAGCATGACATGAGGATTTTATACATAAGGCGAATGACTTATTACTCTTGAAACGGACTTGTATTAATTGTGAGCGGTTTTTCAAGTAATGGATGAGAAGATTACTTAGGATTAAAACCGTGCTTCCTTATTTTTGGATTTTGCACTTCTTATATTTCACACTTGAATAATGACAAATTTGCCTACAAGCAATTTGCTCAAATAATAACCGGTTCCACATTTAATTGTCATGAATAAGTTGATGCACTTTTTACTTGTGAATACAATGATCCCATTTTTAAGCTTGGTATGGGGAAAGTGAAACTTGAGGGTGATAAGTGTCCATGGTACCAAAGCCCTAATCCAAGTCATTGATTTCTTTATGAGTTATTTCCATCAAAACCATTTATGAAAAATCCAAAAATATATAAATAGAATTGTTTTCTTTGCATTGCATTATAAATATTCAAAACCATTCATCATATAGCATAGTATAGTTTATTAAATCATAAAATGGCCAAGGTTGGTTAATAATGAGAAAAAGTGTAACTTTAGAGCTTTAAAATGCTGCATTGCATGAGGACATGGCAATGGTCAAGTGGAGGGGAGTTGATAAGTGTGAAAACACTCATCAATAATGATCCAAATACCACTCAAAACACTATTAAATACCTTATTTTAACTGTAAATTATCAGAATTACGTGTGTATTTTGTGTTTGTGTATTTTCAGGTAATATAGGTACATTTGAGACAAACACGAGCTTTCAACGACTTATTTGATCAAAAGACGAAGAAAAAGACGAAAGATGCTAAAAGGACCAATCATGCCAAAATTACCAAGAAGGAGGACTTAACTTGTAACTTTCACAAAAAGGAAGGATATTAATGAGTTTACTTTAAACTCTTACTACATATGTGACATAAGTGATAAAATGAAGGACCAAAAAGAAATATAGTGGAAAGTAAGTTTATTTACTTGGTCAATTTGACCAAACTGGTCAAAACACATAAACACCCAAACAGTCGCGTCTTCTCCATTGTGAAGAGAGAGAAACAGCCGACTTATAACTCTTTCCACCATCACACCTGCAATCGAATATCAAGCACGATCCATGAAGTTTTAGCCAAAGATTACAACTAGAAAAAGACTCCTCTTGTTCTCCTCTACAATACGGTACCATTTAATTAGACCAAGAGTTGAAGACGAAGAAACGCCCAAATGTGATGAAGAATGAAGACGAAGTTTATTCTCGTATTTTACACGTGGCAGTTACTGATTGGATAGAACACGTCATCCCACCTCCTCTCGAGCCTATAAATAGAAGACGATGGCCATCACTTCAAGCGGTTAGCATAGGAGTAGTTACACGTAGTTGTAGGTGTAGATTAGATAATTTCTCTCATAGTTGTTATAAAATCTGTTTTAGTTGTTAATAAATCAGTAATTCAGTTACATAGTTTGTTGAGTTTCTGTTAAGTTTGTAACTAATCTTTCTTCCATTAATGAAAGTTAATCTTTTGAGATATGCTTCTTCTTCCTCTGTTTTACATGATCCGTTCTAACTTCTTTTTCTTTTTGTAATTTTTCCACAAGCTAGTATGGTAAAAGCTCATTATGAGCTTATGTTGCGAGTTACTGTTCATCCGAGAGTTTTAAGTGACTACTTTAGTATTGACGTCGAAGCTTTAGTTGATAACATTGTTCATTTGACATGATTAGTCAATTCGTAAATAGCGAATTAGCTACTGTTCAGTCGGCTTTTGGTTTAAAAGAGTTTTAAAAGCTTTTCATGAAATTGTATGTTTCAAGCAGTTAGCTTTTCATGATTTTTCCACCATTAGTGAAAGTTTTAAACCAATTAATGAAGTTTTCAGTTTGGAATTGGAGCTTTACCGAAATCTGCTTTTAGTTTAACTGATTCGAGTTGTTGATGAAGCTCATATAGTCAAGTAAAATTCGTATAGTAGGATTTTCTATCGAAGTGCAGGTTTTCGGATTTGCAGCTTAGAAGACGATGTTTGGGATTTGCTGATTGCAAGTATTTGGATCCGCTGGTGATTAGATAGAAGATTATCAGTCAAGTTCAAATCTTGTGTTCGATTTTTGAAGGTGTTATCTGTTTTAAGCCGGTTCAGCGCCGCGCTTCGACTCAGCGGACTAAGCTTCGGATGAAACGGTTAAGCTCCATTTTACATTCCTGTAATTTCTTAGTGTAGACTGTAATTAGCTGTATTTGTAGTTTAAACATAGCGTAAAGACTAGTGTAATCTTTCTTGAAATGTTCATCTGAATTAGCTACTTGTTTTTTAGCATTTTGTGTGCATTTTTATCAACTAGCTACTGTCCATTTGTAGATCAGGTCTGATTTAGAGTGTTTGGCTATAGATGTTCGCAGTTTTAGGTTTGAATAATTGTGCAATAGTTTTAAGCTGTCAGTAGATTAAGTCGAGCTTTTAGACTATTGTCTTGTACCGTTTTCATGTTCCTTTAGCGCGAGGTTTATGAAAGCTTTTTAATAGGTTTCAAATGTTCCATTTTAGTTTGTTCATTAGACCAGTTAAAAATATAGATAAAAATTGCAGTTTTCTTTTTAGTTTTGAATATACAAATAGGAAGAATAAGTCTGGTAGCATTTAGTGCAGTTTTGTTAAGTACAAGTTTAGACCTCCACTTTATATCCTTCTATGACGCCCACGGTCCACGGTTAACAGCCGTTAGGCATTTCTGACCCTGTTTCGTTAGTTTGATAGTTAGTATTGGTCCCTTGTTAAGTCCAAGATTGAGCTGTAGGTCCTTACCGTTAAGGATTTCAGTTAAGTCAATCTCATCGTTAGTCCTAGTTTGTTAAGTCAGTCACTTTGTTAGCCATTTAGTTAGAAAATAATTGCATTAATAGTCCTTTCTGTTAAAAATTTGTTTTAGGCCAGTTAAATGTTGAAGTGTATTTGTAGTTTTTTTAAAAATTGCATTTCTTAGATTTATAAAATTTCTTTTTAGTTTTATATTTTAGATTTTGAATTTTGCATTTTACATTTGTAGTATAAAATTTGTATTTTACATTTTTACAATTTGTGCATTTAAATTTGGTAATTGCTAAATGTTTTTAGTATAGTACGTATACGTAGTATAAATACTATTTTTTTTACATTTTTTACATGCTTTGTGTGCAAAGTAGTTAATAATACCAAACAAATCTTTTTAACCAAAAACAATTTAGTCTTTGCTAGAAAACGTTATATCAATTCGAATCGAGCTGAGAAGACAACTATACTAAAAAACGAAATATTAAGTCTCTAGCTCGACTCGATTTCCTGAATTAATTTAAGGGAAACGTGGAGAGGGATGGAATCATCTCATGAGAGATGTCCTCTCCAAAGTACAACTTAACCCGTTGGCCATTCACCTTAAAGTTGGGCTCATTTGGTTGAGCTAATTTAATGGTGCCATAAGGGAAGATTTGGGCCACGGTGAATGGACCAGACCTACGGCTCTTAAGTTTTCCTGAAAAGATTTTCAACCGAGAGTTAAAGAGTAAAACTTGATCACCTATGTGGAACTCTCGGTTCTTAATCCTAGAATCATGAATGATCTTAGTCTTCTCCATATAGATCAACGAATTCTCATAAGCCTCATTCCTAAGTTCATTAAGTTCATAGAGTTAGATTTTCCTAAGATCACCGACTTTGTTTATGTCAAAATTAGCCCATTTCAAGGCCAAATAAGCCTTATGCTCCAACTCAATGGGGAGGTGGCATGCCTTTCCGTACACAAGGCGATAAGGAGTATAACCTATAGGTGTCTTATAAGCGGTACAGAAAGCCCACAAAGCATCATCTAATTTATCGACCCATGAGGCACGATGCTCTCTCATGGTACGCTCTATGATTCGCTTAAGTCCATGGTTTGAAACCTCGGCTTGACTATTAGCTTGTGGATGATACACGGTGGAAAGTCGGTGATTGGCACCATACTTATCCATGAATTGTGCGAATTGATCATTACAAAAATGAGTACTACGATCACTAATGATAGCACGAGGAACGCCGAATCGAGCAAACAATTGTTTCAAGAAGTTCACAACAACCCTCGCATCGTTAGTAGGTAAAGCCTTTGCTTCAACCCATTTGGATACGTAGTCAACGGCTACAAGGATGTACTTGTTCCCTTTGGATGATTGAAATGGCCCCATAAAGTCGATGCCCCATACGTCAAAGATTTCACACTCTTGGATGAAATTTTGAGGCATCTCATCTTTATGTGTGATCTTGTGTTGTCGTTGGCAAGCATCACAATGCTTAACCATCTCATGAGTGTCATGATAGATGGTGGGCCAATAGAATCCCGAATCAAAAACTTTCGTTGCGGTGTAGTTAGCACCAAAGTGACCACCGGTGGGTCCTTTGTGGCAAGCTTTAAGGATTTGTAAAGCCATCAGCCCATCAACACACCTACGAATGATAAGATCCGCACATTTCTTGAGTCCCAATAATAGTGCTTAATATCCTTAAAGAAAATTTTCTTTTATTGGGACGTTAACCCTTCGATAAAAACACAACTCGCCAAATAGTTTGCAATGTCCGCAAACCATGGGGTATCATCAAGATTGGAATTCATAGACATTAGGGTCTCTAGGGGAAAAGATTCATCAATTTCTTGTGTAGAAACTAGAAGGGGGGGGGGGGGTTGAATAGTTTCTTATATTTACTTGTTAAAGGAAGGTTTTCAAAAAATACTTTTTCAAAAACTTAGGCTTTAGGAAATATGTGAAATGTTCTTATGCACAATATGAACAATGATAGTGTAACTAAACTAATACTAACTAATGTATATGCACAAAGAATAAAGAATGTAAAGAGTTAAGGGTAAAGAAAGATCAAACCAAACACCAAGGATTTATAGTGGTTCGACAACGAAGCTGACTCCTCGTTCCTACTCCACTCCTCGAGTACTCCTTACTCGAGAGTTCACTACACAACAAGCTCCTTATGGTAGAGAAAACCTTACACGTTGCTTAACCAATTTCTGACTCTAAGCTAAAAGTCGAGCCCTAATCGTAGCTAGGACCAATCTACACAACTATACTTAGTACATACACAACTTCCAAATAGACACAACTACTTGGATCTTCACAACTATGACACAACAACAAATGTATAAGATTTGATCTTCAAAGGATCTTTGGTGGTGGACTCAACACTTCACAAGGATAGTGTTCTTCTCTTTGCACTTGGAAAGGAAGGGATGGATGGGATAGATTCACTTCTAAACAAGTAGTAATCAAACAAATGATCAAGGATTTGAGTGATTTAAGAAGTATGTTTGAATCTAGAAATTTATGTGCAAAAGAGGTGAAAAGAAAATCTAAGAATGGTCCACTATTTATAGGACAAAGGGCCAACGACTATATCTGCCTGCGGTTCATTATCTCAGCCGACGGTACCTTATCGATAAGGAACCGCATAGGCACTAGGGAACCGCCGGAGTAGACTCCGCTCCCTTTTTGTCCTCTAGTGGTGGAGGTCTTATCTGATTATAAAATATCCTGAAAGAATATTCCAAATGAAAAAAGAATATGCCATTTTCAAATTTTCAAATATTTAATTTAATAAAACATTTTCTTAAAAAGAAAGTTTAATAAAAAACTTGTCACACTTAATAAAAAGTGAGTTTTAAGAAAAGATTAAATCACTTGATCACTTGATTAAGGTTAGTACTTGTTTATTCATACCTTAAGTGAAAATGATTAAAATGAAAAATACTTGAACTCAAGAGAATTCTTTTTTCGTTGTTTTCGTAAATGCTTGTTTTTACATATTGTCGTAATCAAAACTAAGCGAGACCAAAAAATGCAAGTAATGTTTTTAGTCATTATTGCATTAACAATCTCCCCCTTTTTGATTCCGACAATACATAAACTCAATCACATAAAAACAAGATTTTCGAAGACGAGTTTATTCATTTCTCCCCCTTTGTCGAAGCAAAAAGGTTGCACAAGTTGGTGTTGAAGAGACTGAATTTGCAAAGACTCCCCCTTGGTGCTTACTCCCCCTTGCTTGGGGCACCGAGGAATCCAGATATGGTGACAAGCTACATAGAAGGGTTAGTTGAACAAAAGAGACAGCCAACAAGAGATAGCTATAGGTCACAAAAAAACAAAATAAAAGGAGAAGAAAACACAAAGACTAAGATCCAAGTGAAGTCATGTAATAAAAAAATCATACAAAGATGTCTGAAAAAGGAAACAAGCCAAAAGAATAAATCTAATCCTAGTTAATCTAGAATTCTAAGATTTGCTTGAATTAGGTGTCTTGTGGATAAGCAGCCAATGCTTATATGAAAGACAAGGTAGTGGCGGAAGGTGGTGGTTGGCTTAGTGGAGATCCTAAAATCAAAGTGAAGAGGAGGCTTGATTAAGAGACTATTGATGTAGCTCAACTCCTCATAGATGTGTGCCATAGCAAGATGTTGATATTGAAAACAATGACAATATGTCCCATGGTGCATGACATTATCATGAGAAGGAGGAAGAACACTAAAGGGTGGTGGTGGAAGAAAAGATGTTCCACAATCAACATTCTTGGTAGGAGAAATGTGATTAAGAGTGTTCTTGGGTGAATTTGTATTGAAAGTGTTCTTGGGTGAGTTGGGATTGAAATAAATTGGGGAAAATGGAGGAGAATCAAGGCTTTCATTAGGAGAATAAGACATTTTGGGATGTGAAGTATGGCAAAATGCTTATGGTTAAATAGGGAAGGCTCAAGGTATTTTTAGGGTGGTCAAAGGGTTGAAACAAAGATTCCCAAAAGTGTTGGAACAAATTGGAGTTTTAGAAATACCCGAAAAAGGAAGCACTGTACGCGGTTCCTTATCTCTTTTGGCGGTTCCTTATCGCTAAGGGACCGCGGTTCATATATGGAACCGCCTACAGAGGCTGTGTTTTGGTGGTGAAGGAAGATTTTTCAGCAAATCTTATTTTCCAAGTCTAACTAATCATAGGTATATGCATAAAAGCAAAGATAGACAAAGAAAACACATACGAACTCACCAAATAGAGATTTGACCAAAATACATGGATTTTAAAATAAAAATCGATGTAGGAGGTGTGTAAGACAAGACCCTAAGTCACGACACAATGATCCGCCAAGGCCATACAATTCTCTACACCCGAAAAATTTCAAGGAATAAGGAATCGACCGGGATCTCCTAACTTAACAGGTAATTTTCTCAAAAGAACCGCGGAACAATTTTCATTCAATTGGGTATTGGCAATATCAAGGAACTTTTCCTTATCACTTAAAAGGTCCTTAAACATCTTAGCATACTTAGGTATGTGAGCGAGATCCTCGGCAAAGGTGATATTAAAATTCAATTGTTAGAACATTTTTATGAAGTTCGAAACTTGAATATCATCCTTATTCTACAATTTCTCTTTCCTCAACCTTGATGGATAAGGTATATTAGGTTGAGATGAAGGCTTTAGAGTGGATAGCTCACTCACATCCTTGGGTGGAGGAATGGACGGTGAAGGAATTGGTTTGGGAACCGAATATGTGGTATAAGATTGAGGGGAAGGGTGAATATAAGGTGTAGACGAAGTCTTTAAGGGAGGTATCTCACAAGTAGAAGGTGAAGGAGGGTGGGTAGAAGTAGATTGAATCTAGGGTCCTTGTTTGGGTATAGAATAAAAAGGTTCTTCGGTGGTCTTACCACTCCTAGTAGTGATGGCATTCACGTTAGCCCTAGGAATTGTCTCAGTGTTAGAAGGTAGGGCACCTTGAGGTCGAAGGGTGTGCAACATTTGCATAAATTTCCTATCCGTAGACTCTTGCATTTCCTTAAGCTTACGGTCTTGCTCATTTAGTTTTTGTAGAACCAAGTCCATTTGGGGATTAGGCATATTGTACCCTTGATTGTTAAACCCTTGATTAGAAAAAAACTTGGTTTTGATATTGATTATAATTTTGAAAACCTTGATTTTGAAAACCTTGGTTATTAAAGCCTTGATTTTGATTATTAAACCCTTGGTTTTGCCCTTGAAAATTCCCTTTATTTTGGTTAAAACCCATTGTATTTGAATTCCCTTGAAAATTACCCCTTTGAGGACCTTGGTTCCTATTTTGGTATTAGGTATTTTGGGTGGGTGGGGTGGTCTTATGGAGCTACAAAATCTAGGGGAGCCAAATAGTTATTAGACTTATAAGACAAATGGTTAACATCAACATTTGGTTTAAAATGAACTCTTTCTTTTTCATTGGTATTGTAAGCATAAACTTCTTGTTGTTGATTGTAAACCTTGTCACAAGTATAGTATGTGGGCCACCACAAGTCTCACACGTATCACAATTCTCATTTAAAGCATGTTCATGTGTAGTGGGAGGGTTATCTCTTAAAACAAGTTTTGTCACAATTGAAGTAAGCGCCTTAATTTAATTATTCACCTCATTATCACTAGCACTAGCCATTGTAGCCCTTACACTCTTAGTTTGAACTTTTGCCTTGTTTTCAATGATTGCCCAAGCCTCGTTCATGGATTTCACAAAAATATTACCCCATGCGGCATTATTGAGTGAGTCTTGGTCATTTAGAGTTAAACCATTGTAAAACGTATTAATTTGATGCACTTTTGTAAAACCATGTTGTGGACATTTTCTTAAAAGTTCCTTAAAACGGTCCCAAGACTCACTAAATGTTTCCAATTATTTTTGTTCAAAGGTAATGATGTCATTCCTTAAAGCGATGGTCTGTGATGGTGGGAAAAAGTAGTTAATGAACTTGGTCTCTAAATCCACCCATTTGGTGATACTTTGGGGTGGTTCCTTATCAAGCCAAATCTGGGCTTATCCCTCGAGGGAAAAAGGAAAGAGTAACAAACGAATTGCCTCTTGTGACACCCCATTGTATTTAACAGTGTTTGCCAATTGTATGAAACGTTTTATGTGAGCGTGTAGGTCATCATGAGTACGGCCTAAAAATGGTGTAGCGGAAACTATTTGAATAAAACCCATTTTTAGTTCAAAATTATTCGCTCCAATATCCAGCACCACAATTACGTCATCATGTCCCTCAACGTGAGATTGCAAAATCTCAATCATTGGTCAGTTATCCGTTGCCATCGTATTGTTCAAAGCTCGATTCTCGGGATCAGGTTGATTGACGATCATTTTGTTCTTCTTCTTTTTTTTGGAAGAATTAGAAGTATTTGGTACACCACTCGGTATGTGTGCACGCGCGCGAGTGCGCATACAACTAAACACGAGGAATGAGGTAGGAGACCTCGGTCGACTTTGAGAGGAAAGGGATTATCCCTCTCGAGGTTCAGTATCAAAAAGTTACAAAAAATATATATGTAATACTACTTGGGTGGCAAAACCCTCGATGAGCCTTCCTTCTCAAAATACTCACAAGTGAACGCGGGGAATGAGATGGCACGGAGCACATAAGTACCTAGCTTCCCTTAGACAGCCTTTTATAGCACGTCGCCGTTCTATTCACCCTAAAGTTCGTATTTTTTCGAATTATTGCTTAACGAAAGTATTTATCTATTTTTGCCTTTATTTTTGTTTGATCGATACACATATAAGGAAGCGGAACGCCCCCAAATACGGGGTATTGCAAGCAATACTTATGGAAATATTGTATATTGAGGTTCTTATATATAATATCTATAGTAAAATAAAAATCTTTTTGTATTATTTTTTTTAAGAAAAATATATTCACAATAAAAATAAAGATTGTTGGGAATTAAGATTTGATGACACCAAACCAAAAGTACTTACAAAGGTACTTGGAAGTACCACTAGACTAGATAAAAGTATTGCTAGCACATTCCATGTACCGCTAGTGTAATCCATGTACCGCTAGGGTAAATCCAAGTACCCCTAGCCTACGCAAGTACCTTTAGTGTTAGAAGATGTAGAGATCTTCAAAAGATTCTAGAGGATGAAGATAAGTATGAAGAATATTGTGAAGATATTCTTTATACTTAGAAGATATACTTGCTTTATTGTGTTTATCTCCTTGTAAACCCTAGAACCTCTAGTATATAAAGAGGGGCAGGGCTATTGATTTTAATGATCCAGCATAGCTTAGAACTCATATGAGAGTCTAAGAACCATAGAACACGTGGGTGTTATAGTTAATAGTTAGGTTTGATTTATGTGGAATAAAGAAAACCTTAATAGTAGCAATTGTTCATTGTGCTAATTCCGCTATGCATGTTTAATGTTCATTGTTATATAATCCCAGATGAGTCTTAATAACGATCAGTGAATCGTAAAAATTATGATTCAACAAAGATAAATCAAAATAAGAAAAATAGTAATAGTCCTTAATATTTTTGGTGTAATACTTTAGGAAAAGTATTACATTTTAGATTTTTTTTTTATTTTTTTGGTGCAAATCTTAGGAAAGAAATGCTTTTGATGATTTACTTATTTTTTGTAGTTTTATCCTTTTTATTTTTTTTGTATTTTTTATTTTGTTAACAAGAAAAATAACGTTCAAAAGTGAACGGATGCCAAAATCCAAATCTTCTCACGGAAATCGTCAATCGTAACGAGATCGAAGCGGCAACGGCGCCAGTTTAATATAAGAATTTTTCAACTCTTTTTAATGTCTATTTATCGTTCTTCAAATCGACTCGAATTGAGTTTCAACTTTAACAATGAGATTTATCGTTTTTGGTTAATAAAACTTGCTTGGTATCTATTGTCTAATTAAACTAAAATGAGGAAAATTATTTAGGCTAGGGAATATATAAAAATAAAAGCGCAATTAATTCACATAAAATTACTCTAAAATGCAATATAATTAAACTACAATTTAAAATCTAGATGCAACAAATCTAAACTATAATTAAAAATATTAATAATTATAAATGCAAAATTAATCTAAATACAAACACATAATAACAATTAAAAGTGACAAAAAATAAAATCACAAAGATAAACTTACAAATAAAGCGTAAAGCTTTAACCTTTTTAGCTTATTAATCTTTTAGATGATAAAGCTAGAAGCTTTATATACTAATAAGCTTAATAATCATAAAAAGGTGTAAACTTTATACTAATAATAAGCTTATCTAAATGAAAACTAACTTTTTAGACCTTTAAATCTATTTTTTAAAACAATAAAAATATTTAAAACTAATTAAACTGATTTTTATGAAAATATATTTCTTTGAAAACAATTTAAACTATATTAATCTAATTAATTAAACTAAAACGATTAAGCTAGAAAAATAAAAAGGAGACAACTTTGGTACCCGTGGTCCGTAGAAAACGCTCTAAACAAAATCAATCATAAGCAACAACATATGGACCTTAAAGTACACGGCCTACCAAAAGCAACAAAATATGGCCCGTAAAGTACACGACCAACCAAATCAAACTTAAGCTAAGCGTATCTTGGCCCGTAAAGTACACGGCCAACCAAATCAAACTCAAACCAAATCTATACAAACCATAAGCTCTTTACCAAACTTGATAAACCGATTCGCCAAGATCACAATAAAACAAGAGGTTAGAATAATAAGCAACGATCAATATTCTATAAAGAGATTTAAAAAACTAATAGATCTAGAATATTTTTAGTTTTAAAAAATATATTAATTTTTAAACTTAAAACTTATAGATCTAAACTAATTTGAATAACAAACTAATAGATCTAACAATTTTTTTTGGTTTTATGAAAGTATTTTTAATTTTTAAAACTTAAAACTAATAGATCTAAAAAAACTAAAAGATATAAACTAAAGGTACTTAATTAAAAAGCTAGCTTATAAATTAGTTGTAAGCCTAAGCTTAGAACTTATGAGAATTAAAAAGCGAAAAAACTAATTAAATAAATCCTCCAACAATAAGCTAGATCTAGGAATATAAGGCAACAATAAGCTTGAAATAAGATGACTTATTCCAAGCTTTTATATAAATCTTCACTTATTTAGAAAAAGTTATAAAAACTAATCCCAAAATAATAAGCTAGATTATTAAAAGTAAAAAGAAAGGAAGAATGAGAATAAGCTAAAAATATTATTGATAAGCTAAAACTTGAATTTTATTAATTATGAAAAAGCTTAATGAAAAGCTTGTACAAAACTTGAAAGGAGAAAAATACTACTATGTGAAATTTAAACTACACTATAATGAAAAAACAAAAAAAAACTAGACAAATACAATGAGATGAGGGGCTTTATATAAGCAGCTACAAGTGGGGTTTTTTTGTCATTTCCCTTCTTTTTACTTGGAGGCTACGTAGTATAGTCTTGTTTTCATCGCTAGTGGGAGACAGCTGTTTCATACTTGGATCATGTACCAATGATGGGCTGGCACACGCCTTCTAAAAATTTGTTATCATCGCCAAGCCACATGGCATCATGTGATTGGCCAGCCGTCGCAGCAATACTACCAACTTGTACTGACGTGGCGGCGTCGCGGCCACGTGTCATCTTCCTAATAGTCAGCCGCCGCTGCAACTGCCACCCCCGACATCGTACTGACATGTCAGCGCCTACCTGGTACTGATCCAATACTACCGCCACGTGTCGAGCTCCCACTAGTCAGCCGCCGTAATACCTGCAACTTTACCAGCAATATTTAAGGAAACGTCAGTGCCACGTGGCGCTGGCATTGGCCAGTTGTCGCCACGTGTCAGCTGAAGTCAGCATGATGTCAGCCGGTGTGAACCGGGTCTGAACCGGGTCCGGTTTGGTTTTGGTTCGGGTCGGGTCAGGGTCTAGTTCGGGTCGGGTCAGGGTCGGGTTCAGGTCGGGTCGGGTTGCCACGTGGATCACTCAAAGATTGCCACGTGGCACTAGCTTAATATACCTCGCCAGTTGCCCTTGCCAAGGATCGAGCTCGCGCCCTTTGTGCCAAATCTTAAAAGACTAAGGGGTGCGAGTTGAGCTGAGCAACCCCTTGGTTATATAGTTCGTAATTTTGTATTTAACCCTACTTCGCAACTTGGCCTGCCAGTTATATATATATATATGCCACAATTTGAACTAGTTTATAAAAATATTAATCAAAAAATTAATAGTATTAATAATAGGATTAGTTTTGCTATAACTAAAGGAGTGGGGCTCAAATAGTATCTCGGCTCCCTACTAACTTTTGGTACATCCTATTATTCTAATAAAGTGATGTTTATTATTAAAATAATAATAATAATAATAGTAATAAGCTTCACTTTTTATTAAGATAATAGGATTTACAATAAATTAGCGGGAAGCCAAGATACTATCTGGGCCCCCACTCCTCTAGCTATAGCAAATTATATCCTATTAAAAATGTGAACAACAACGCGTGCACCAATATATTGAGTCATGGAGAATCTTAGGATCCGCTTTAGTATGTTTAATGCATCTGTCTCAAGTTCCCCAAAAGAAGAGAAACATAATGGGAGAAAACCATATCCAATATATGCACATTTAGCTTCATACTTAACGTGTTTACGTTGTGCAGCCTCAATCATCACAGGTCCCGGTGCAAAATCGAGCATCCCAGTTCGCGTTAAGGGAGATGAACCTGTCAGATCCACATAAATATTATATACGAAAATTATAATATTTTTATAAAAACTTTATTTTTATTTTCATTATTATTAATTTTTTGAATATATGTATGTATATATATATATATATATATATATATATATATATATATATATATATATATATATATATATATATATATATATATATATATATATATATATATATATATATATATATATATATATATATATATATATATATATATATATATATATATATATATATATATATATATATATATATATATATATATATATATATATATATATATATATATATATATATATATATGTATATGTATATGTTAAGTTGGATTCACTAATAACACGGGTAAAAGATCCGGAGGTCTGGGAGGATAGAGGTGGTGTTTATCCATTTTAGTGAGTGAAACAAGTAAGAATAAAAGTGTGTCTTATTCTAGTAAGAGAAAGGGAAAACAAGAAATGGTTAGCCTCACCCCTCCATGGAAGTATGGAGGGGTTTATATAGCGCGGGACTTGGACTATTACATATGACAATATTAGTCCCTGCAAGTCCCGGCTATGAAACTAATGTAATTCCGTTAGTCGCACACATTTTAAGGCTAACAATCTTCCCCCAATGTGGAGACATACGGAATTACTTACAATGTTCCTAACAAATGCAAATACAACAAAAATATGACAGTATTAAGTTTGCTTCCAATGCTGAGGATGACACGGTTGTCTTCAAGTCTTCTTGAAAAACTTATACCCCAGTTTGAGTCCTCTTTGTCTTTTCTTGTTGAGGAACCATTGTATCATGTATGAACTGGATTAACTTCCCCCCAATTCATACCACATGTCTTGAAAAGCTTTCTTCATAGACTTCTTTTTGACGAAGCTTCTAAATCAGCTTCCCCCCAAACCAATATCCCTGTCTTGAGCAGAACCTGTAGCTTGAGAAATCTTCTATCTTTGACATTTAAAGTGCACAAACGGAATTTTGTAGAAGAAGAAGTAAACCACACCAAGTAACTACTACCTTGACATTTTTGGTCTTAATGATTATGTGTTTGGGGGAACATGTAAGAAATCAGCAACAAATCTTCTCACGCTTGTAGAATACTTCCCCCTGGAAGTTGAACTAAGTACTCCAGAGTGGGAACTAAATCTCCAAAGTACACGTTCTTCCCCCATGATGGTGACGAACTCTCGGAAGCATCGTCTGACGTGTACCGCGAGATGTTCTTGTCGAAAGTATGATGGTGACGAACACTCAGAAGCATCATCTGACGTGTACGCTCAGAATCGCGAGATGTTCTTATCAGGAGTAAGATGGTTAAGAACACTCGGGAGCATCATCTGACGTGTACGCTCAGAATCGTGAGATGTTCTTGTCAAGAGTATGGTGGTTAAGAACACTCGGGAGCATTACCTGACAAGTACAATCAAAATCGCGAGATGTTCATGTCTGAAGTAGAAATCTTTATTGACATTTTGTAGCTCAAGTTGCTCGTGAGAATTGTTTGTTGAGCACATCTCTACTCTTGTACTCTCTGGCTAAACTTACCAACCTCGTATTCTTTCGGCTATTTGTAGTGACCACTGATGAAGTAAACCTGATATTCCAAACTTGAAAATGAAGTACAATCTCCCAAATTTGTTACTTACGCTTAGCACTGTTGTTGATTGACGAACGGTGCAGAGAAACGTCTCTTAGTACCTTATACATAAAAGAAGAGAGAAGTATAAGATGTAAAACACCTCTTGAAATACCCACAACTACAGATGAGTGTGACACTAAGCACTACAACGTAACTCCTTAAGTGATAGTTATCCATGTCGTCGACCATCCACCCCTTGACAGTGGAAACTAGATAAATCAAGTCTCAATCATAAATGCTGAAGCGAATCATCAATCGATAGAGGGGGTGAAAAGGCTCGATGATGAATTGAGTAGACGCCTTCGTGATATTCCACTTCACCTTCAAATAATAAATACCAAATCCACTTCGTAATCACTTGATATTACTTTGCCCGAATACTAGCCGTTTTGACAATTTTAGTGAATCTTAAAGGATCGTTTTGGTGTTTGTTTGTTTTTGTCTTCATGTTTATTGTGTGTGTTGAGTATGAGTGAGTGTCGTTAACTAGGGAAAACCCTTTTTTCGAAGAATAAGGGTTTAAAACGAAGTTTTTCTTTAGTCGGAATGAACCCGTAATCACCATATCCCCATAATCCGCACATAATCACCATATCCCCATAATCCGCACATCCATCATACCCGGCCAAACTCTTGAAAATATGATAAATATATTAACCACTATAACTGTGACAAAGTTCTTACTATACGACCCAAATCAATAGAAAATTTGGATTGCAGATAATTGTTATCACAAAACATTTTGGCCCATGCCAAAACTACTACAACCCAATCTAATCAACTTCAATGGTATCAAAACTGGGCTTGCTAAGCTCCCTAATAACCGGGTTCTCACTTGGGATATATATTACTCAATCCTAAAGATTAGGTATTCTAATCACACACATAGAATTGTCCGCCCCATCTCCTTCCATCGTTCTCTCCGCCCCCATGATACCTTCTCTCTCTAAAAACATTCAACCATCATCTAAACTTAAACAGATATTAAACTTCAACCTTATAACTCCATAATCAATCAAATCTCAACATACCCTTTTTAATTATACGTTTAAAGTGCCAATCTGTGAAGAACAAGAAGTAAAAAAAAACTTCAAGGTCTTATAGATGAGATCTCAGGTAGGTTGTGTTGGTATAGATTAATTGATTGAATATGTGATCATCGAAACAAAGCAAGGTGATAACCAACATGCTATATACCCTTCTTTAATTCGAATATCTACAGGGTGAGAAACTCTATAAGGTCGATGATGATTATTCGTTTAGGATCTAAAAGATCTTGGCTAGCATGTCTTAGACACGAATGTAATCTGAGATCCTCATTTTTTTTTGTTAAGTTTCGAGTCTAGATGATTGGGTTTAGGTGACGATGGGATTAGGATTAGATGAAGATTTCTAGAGATAAAAGGTGATTTGTTAAATGTTAATTTTGGTAATGATCTGATTGGGTCATCGCATGTCTTCAAATACAGTCCATCGCAATGAATATTTCCATCGCAATATGTTCCAGAAAAAGTCATCGTACTATTATCAGAAAGTCATCGCAATATGTCCAAACATCCCCATCGCAATGATTTTATCTTCCATCAGAATGTTAAAAAAATCATCAACATGTTCCCTTAATATTCCATCCTAATGGGTCAAACCACCCATCGCAATGAGACCCATCAGAATGAGTTCCATCGCAATAGGTACAGTCGAACCCATCGCAATGTATCAAATATAACCCATCGGAATGTAGCTGTGATTCCCCATCTGAATATGCCATCTGAATGAATCAGTGTCACCCAATCGTAACTCACCATCGGAATGGGGTTTTGACCACATGATTTGTAGATACTGAAAAATAGGTTTGGACCATATTTTTTGTTTTTACTGTCCTTTTCCCAATAAACAAACCTGTTAATGTTTCCTTGTCATATTCCCAACTAAATAATAAAGTAACAGATTTCGAGATCAATATAATGACACGCAACACCAAAAAAATGATGCTGAAGGAAACAGTAAACGAGGTATGGATAACAAAATATGAAAGATCATATAGGACAAAAGACACTAACGATTTGACAGATTTAGAGAAAGAAAAGGAATTCAAACCGTGAACAAATCAAGCACAAACATGAACAAAAGCACGAATAAAAAACACGAAACACCCCCGGTTTGCTCTGGTACCAATTGTTACATTTGGATTCACTAATAACACGGGTAAAAGATCCGGAGGTCGGGGAGGATAGAGTTGGTGTTTATCCATTTTAGTGAGAGAAACAAGTAAGAATAAAAGTGTGTCTTATTCTAGTGAGAGAAAGGGGAAACAAGAAATGGTAAGCCTCACCCCTCCATGGAAGTATGGAGGGGTTTATATAGTGCGGGACTTGGACTATTACATATGACAATATTAGTCCCTGCAAGTCCCGGCTATGAAACTGATGTAATTCTGTTAGTCACACACATTTTAAGGCTAACAATATATATATATATATATATATATATATATATATATATATATATATATATATATATATATATATATATATATATATATATATATATATATATATATATATATATATATATATATATATATATATATATATATATATATATATATATATATATATATATATATATATATATATATATATATATATATATATATATATATATATATATATATATATATATATATATATTATTTATTTTATTTAACTATTAAAATCTATTTATTTAATTTAAAAACTTAATAAACTTCAAAAATTCATAGAAAACAAACCGTGAGGAGTTACGACACGAGGTCGGGACCGTTGGCTTCGTAAATTTGTGTTCTTTCATGTGATTAATTAGTGAGTGACTTTAGAGAATGGCAAAAATGGTCCTTATTGTTTAAACTTCATTAAATCTTCATCCTTAGCCCTCCAAACTCCATTCTTTTGACACTTTTGGTCTTTTGACTTCAACTTTGACTTTTTCTTCGATAAATACCCGTGAAATCCCGTGTTTTCTTCATTTATGATCTTTTGTACTTATTTCACGCAAAAACACAAAACCACGCGTAATTCCGACTTTTAAGATATTAAGTACACGTTTTGGTTTGGTTTTTCTTTGTTTTAAGTGGTAAAAGAATACGTGTTTACACACTTATTAGTGAAAATATTGAGCACGTGGAAGAGATACTTCTACGGCGAAAACAATGTGCACGTGGAAGAGAAACTTCCACGGCGAAGATATTGAGCGCGTGGAAGAGATACTTCCATGGCGAAAATATTGAGCACGTGGAAGATATACTTCCACGGCAAAAATAATGCGCATGTGGAAGAGATACTTCCACGACAAAAATAATGAGCACGTGGAAGAGATACTTCCACGGCGAAAATATAGAGCACGTGGAAGAGATACTACCACGGCGAAAGAATAAAGAGATACTTTCGTGTCGCACAAAATAAACTCGCGGAAGGAGTACTTCTGCGGTGAAGGAATAAGCCAACATAAGGTGGACTTCTGCGACAAAGGAATATATCCAAAGATATTCGCGTGACATGCACAGAATAGCGGTATAATTATACCCTGATAGCCCCCCAAGTTTGAGGCGCTATACTCGATGTAGCAGTATTAAACTTAATCAAGTATTCAAAAAGTTATGGTCGTGTATACCGACGCGAATGGACATACCATAGCCGCGTACAGAAGATAAAAATAGGTTCGAACCTGCGAACCAACGTGGAAGGGCAAGCCGTAACCGCGAAAAATGACTTGTTATGAAAACATTTCTTGCTAATCGTGAAAAACTATTGTTGTTGGTGAGTGCGAATGTTCGCATTCGGTTTTTTACAATTGTGACCATTAGTTACGTATTAAATTTATAACACGGTGCTCTATTTATGAATTATTGTAATATCATAAAGGGTACTTATGGGTGAGGCAAACTCATTACGTGCGGGCCTGCCGCTACTACCATAAGAACGGCCAGGTGAGGCTGACCAGTTGTTAGGTGTGCATGAGTGTGTCTTTATTCAGTCTCAAAATGTACTGGCTGTAAAACTTGCTACGACGTCATTAATAGCAAGGCGCCTAACAAGGATACATGATCCGTGGTCGATGAGGTTGCATCCCTCTTACACGACAAGTCTAATTAGTAGGTTAGACCTTTTCTTCTTATTCCGCCTGGGAACAATAAATACATGTACAGCCCGTCAGGCTTAAGATGTCCAAATGTATGCACTAGCATATATATATATATATATATATATATATATATATATATATATATATATATATATATATATATATATATATATATATAGGGTAGGGATCCAGTAAGAAGAAAAAATAAAATGAGAAGAATAAGAAGAAATCCTGACCATAAATTCCATAAAGGAAGGAGAATTTTAAGGGGAGATGCATCTGACTTTGTAAGTATATCTGAAATGTGTGGTTGTGGTTTCTTCTCATTCTTCTCATTTTACTTAATCTTCTTATTTGATCCTAACTCTATATATATATATATATATATATATATATATATATATATATATATATATATATATATATATATATATATATATATATATATATATATATATATATATATATATATATATATATATATATATATATATATATATATATATATATATATATAATAAGTAATCACTTAATACTAGACATGCAAATATTATCTAGATATGCATTGGAGATGTGAACATTTATTGCAATAAAATAAATTCGCACAAAGTTAAAAGATATATAATATCTTGTTACCAAGTTAAGAGATATACGTAATATCGTTTATAGAAATAGCATGATTTTTGGATATAAAAGATATAGAAAATATCCTTTAGTATTTTATAAATTATAGAAAATATCCTGGCGCTTATTAAAAAAATATACACGTAATATTTTTTATTAATATGAAAAAAGATTTTTGAACATAAAAGATATAGATAATATCTTTTATTAGTTTAGAAATATAGGTAATATCTTACTACCTAATTAAAAATATGAATAATATATTATCCATAAAAAAATAAGAATATACCTTTACCAAATTTAAAATATAAAAGTATCTCTTTATTAATTCAAAAGATATGTGTGATAATCTTTTATTAATATAAATAATATGAATAGGTAGACTAACGCGAAAGAACGCGGCCCACAACCATAGTTAAAATATAAAATATTATGGAACGTGCAAGTGAGTGCGGTTGGACATGCCATGACCGTAGATAAAAAATAAAATTCATGTATGTCCAAATACGAGGACTATCGCGGATGGACGGTGCCTATGACCGCGAAAAAACTAAAACTAACAAATATCTAATGAGGTACATTAAATCAAATGTAATCTCATGCATCAAATATATAAAAAGTGAATATTTTGGAGCATCCAATATACAGCAAAACATTATATATATGGAAAAACATTTTAGTTTTACCCAATATTAATAAATATCTTCCATATGAAAAGTATTAAAGAACGAAAAAAACATTGCAATATTCAAAAAAAATTAGTCGCATCTCATGGATATGTATTGCATGACAGACGCATTCGGTAGACCTATTGGTTTAACTATTTTCCATATTTGCATAATAAATATTCAGAATAGATCTGATACATAGGAGGATGCGTATTGTTTGGAGACCATCTTTTTTTAGTATATTTTTTCCGCATAGAAAAATAGGACAGTGAATGAAAACAAAACCTTTTGATTCCGCTTCTGCGGTAGTATAAACTCTCGGTCCCTTACCCCCGAAGCCTAACTCCCGGAATGATTTGAGGACCATCGCTTCCTTCCTCTACGAGTTCTTGAGTCAAGCCAGCAAAGATGTAGACTCATTCCTTTTTCACTGGCTAGGGGTATTCGACGTTTAATGAGATAGTATAGTTCTAGACTAAAGCTAGCAAAAAACAAAACTGAGGTCGATAGGGGCATTACTAGTAATTTCTAAGGTGCCTTATTAAGTATTAATTACGCTCATCTCCAGTCTCCAAAAGGCTAAGATTTACCGGCTTCCGGCACTGTTGTTTTTCGCTTATCGCTAATGTGAGAGTATGAGACATAGTTTATTCGAATTATTCGCATATTTTGTTGCAAAGTATCCGTATGTCCAGTACTTCAACTATGCTTTTCTTTTTGCACGTCTCTGTGATGTTATAACTTTTTTACTTGTAAAAACATAGATCCATCACTTCCATTATGTATGCATAGAATATACTATGATATATGTGTAAGTAATTAAATCACATACTATGGCAAATAAGAAAAAAATTCTATATCTATATATCCACGGGAACATAAAATAGAAAAGTTAAGTGTTACCAATTTTCGCATGGAGCTTTTCGGTGGTATTAGACCACGGGACATTGTATAGTCAGGGCCCCAGGGATGGCGCCAACTTGTTGAAGCATAGCTTGGTGAAATTGAGTATTTATGAGTTCTAGTATTTTCGATTCTTGACAAATTGAAAGGCCTAAAAATCTCGAGCTTTTAATTGTTCTTGGTTGTTAAGGGTATTTGGAAGTCTATGTATAATTCAATCATTACGTAAAAAGAGGAAAATATTAAGGCTACGTATCCGTAAAACACAGTGCAAATACCAATTACTATTCACAAAGTACAAATCTAAAATGCAATAAAAGTAAATTGCTTGAAATGTAAGCTAAATGAAAGTATAAGGACTAAAATGTAAATTTCAGAAACTACAAGGACCAATTATGAAAAATATAACAAACTAGTAACAAATTTAACAACTTTTCAAAACTGCCTAACTGAAAATGTTAAAATCTGAAACTTAAAGGACTGATTATTAGAAAACCCTAAAAACTTGTACAATTAACTCTGAATACAAACAATAGCAAACATTAAGGACCAAAGTGCAATTAAATGGAAATTTTTAACAAAAACGGGTTATGCACTTCAATAAGCTGGTTTGAGCTTATTTTTGAACCAAATTTGTTCTAGTTTGCTTTAAAATGCTTTAAATGGAAAATAAGCTAGGCTTGTAACAGTAATCAACGTAAAAGCTTCTAAATCACTAGTTAGCTTATTTCAATAAGCCAAGATTAAGCTATCTTGAAATCCAGACTTTCACAACTTGTTTTTATTAATGAAACTGGTTAACCAACTAACAAGAAGCTAGGAATGTCTTTTAGAATGAAAAATGATTCACTAAATAAGCCAAAATCTGGAATTAAGCAAAAGTGAGCTTATTTGACCAACGTTGACAAAATTTCCAAAAAGCTGATTTTTACAAAATCCACTCAGGACATGTTGGCAATAAGATTTGTGAAAGAAAATTAACAAGTTTGTGAAGTAGAAATGAAGATATAGGAAATCAGTTTGGTCTTTATTACAGAAACATGCAAATGCTCATAAGCTGACTAATAAGCTGTTTTCTCATTCAAAACTTGAAACTGTATAATTTCCTTATAGACACTAAAACTTTGGATGTTGAACTTCAAATGTAAACATGTTTGAGGCAATATGATCAAGAAATGAAGTAATGGCAAGTAATCAAAGTTGGCTAGTTTGACTGATGAGATGCTTAAAAATCTTGACCATACTTTTTATACTACGAATTGCCTTTTTGACTAAACTTTTTACCACAAAACTGAACCAAACTGTTTACACTATGTAACCAAATTTACATGAACTCAATACAACAAATTTAATAAACTCTAATCACCAAAACTCATCAAATCCAAACACTACTTTATAAATCTGTATAAGACTTTTTCAAAGGAAATTTTAGCACAAGTGTAAGACAGGTTATGACTCATATCAAAACTTATTTGAATGACCAAATGAGATATGTTTGAACTAAAATCAAGCAGATAAGCAGACTATATCACAAAATGAGACTAAAGACTTTAAACTGATGAAATACCAATTGAAATCAAGTGCAACTAAGTAAAAGACTAAAAAACTATAAGAACTCTATCAAACTGATTCAGTTATGCTACAATCAAGCTAAACACATCATCAGATCAGCAAATAATAGATAAACTAAGAATTTAGCATGCAATACACTTGAGAGGAACCAAAAATAGGATTTTAGCACCTTTTAGCTAAAGGCATCCTCTGATGGAGTAGAGGAGCGTTGAGCTCTCTAAAACAAACGTTCTTCAACCGAAATCAACTCAATTCTACAACCAAATCACCTCCAAAAGCCATATCTAATCAATTTGACTAACAAGCTGCTACTTCTGAACTACTGATAAGAACTTGAGCTACAAATGGCTAGAATCAATGGCAAAGCTTCCAAATTACAAACACAAGTTCTATTGATCTATGGAGATCAACAGCAACACAAGGTATCAACAAGATTGCAGTAAGGAAGGAAGTATGATAAGAGTGAAGTGAACTGTTTTTTTTATTTTATTATTTGGAGGGAAAAACTGTTACAAAAGCTAACTGTCTAACTAACAGACTCTTAAGTGTGTGTAAAACACTTAAGAGTTGTTGTAGCTGAAAAGGAGGAACTAGAAATGAAAGGAAAATGAAGTGTGTGTTTTCTCACACTTTAAGCTACACACAACAATTGAGCTAATCTATCCTATTTATAGAGTTGGAAATGAGAAGTAGTTGGGGTTGGTGACGTGTCTTGACCAATAGGAGAGTGCCAGGTGTCTTCATCCTCCTAATTGTAAATTCGGCTCAAGAACAAAAATTGGGGGAATTTGATCTGGTTAATTTTAATGTAATTGGATAGTCTGAGTAGTTTCCTTGCTTGATTTGGAGTCATTTTCATGTTCTGAACTTGTCTTGAAATGCAATGTAGCTCAAGTTGAGTTATGGGCGCGTTATTGTTGAAGATGACGCGTGGCATTCTTTGATTCGTCCTCATCAAGTCACAGGGATTAATATCCAATTTGTATAAAATTATTATTGAGTGTCGCATTATGATTGGTTGATAATAGGATAGTGGGTTGCACTGTGCTTGATTTGTTCATTAATGCGAGCTGAGTTAGTGGCCAGCTGTCAGCCTATGTGGTGATTCGGATACCATCATTCTTGCATTCTTATTGGTCCATTCTATGTGACATGGATTAAGACCAAATTTAGTGTAAATTTGTCACTTTCAGCCCTTGAACTTTAGCAGATTTATCATTTGAGCTCTTTTCTTCATTCCTTTGGCAAATTAAGTCCTTTGACTTGCATTCTTAATCATTTGAGTCCTTTGACTTGGTTGACTTGAGAGTTTACCAGGTTTGACTTTGTTCTTGACTCTTTCCAAAATTGCACTTAAGTCCCTTAACTTTTGAACATTATCAAGATAGGTCCTTTATCTTCAAATGGCTTGTCATCTTTGATCCTTCTTTTGTCTTTTCTTCATAAATGAGCTTGATTTCACCTGTTTGCTTGAAATTTGTATCCTTGTTACCTATTTAAGCACAAACACAAAACATACCACATAATAATGCTTTATAGCATAAAAGTTAGGTATTTGCTATGTGTTTTAGGGTAATTTGTTGACTTATTGATATGAGATTTTGCTCATATCAAATCCCCTACACTTGATCATTGCCATGACCTCATGCAATGCTATATTTTAAAGCACAAATTTACATTTTTCTTATAATTAACCCACCTTGGCCAATATGAAATGCTTTTACACTACCCTACACTATATGATGCATGATTTTGATTTTGTACAATGCAATGCAAAGAAAAACAATTCTGGTTATATATTTTTGGATTTTTCATAAATGTTTTTTTATGGAAATAACTCATAAAGAAATGAATGACTTAGATTAGGGCTTTTGGTACCATGAACACTTATCACCCTCAAGTTTCACTTTCCCCATACCAAGCTTAAAAATGGGATCATTGCATCCACAAGTAAACAGTGCATCAACTTATTCATGAAAATTAAATGTAGAACCGATTATTATTTGAACAAATTGCTTGAGAGCAAATTTGTCATTATTTAAAGCGTGAAATATAAGAAATGTAAAATCTCAAAATAAGGAAGCACGGTTTTAATCCTAAGTAGTTCTCTCATCCATTACTCGAAAAACCGCTCACAATTAATATAAGTCCGACTCAAGAGTAATAAGTCATTCGCCTTATGTGTAAAATCCTTATGTCATGCATTAATAAGTAGCTACACACTCGCTAAAGAATAGAACTCACGCAATAATTTACATCCTCTGCCTTTTTGAGACCTTGGATCTTCAACCCCACAACCCGTCAATGTAATATTGGATTGGAGCAAGTATCAATCACGCAACCCGTCAAGGTAATATTGGAATTCAATAGTCACTATAATTAACACTTCACTGCCCCTCTTGGGAGTCTTGTATAATTTCTTTTTTTCTTTTTCTTCTTCTTTTCTTTTTTTTCTATCCACTCCTTTTTTTTCATAAGCCGCTCTTATTTTTCTTTATTCCTCGCAAAGAAAATTGAAAAGAATAAAAGGAAAAACACCCGCTAAGTATTAAGCATGACATAAGTCTAGTACACATAAAACGTTTTAACTTAGAATCTTAAGACGTACTTATACCAACCATGAATGATTAGTCAAAAAGGCATAAGAGACTACAAACCAATTAAATCCGTTCTTGATTATTTATTAACATATATACATGCGAAGAAAATAGAGGCAAAGAAAGAGAAGGTTTTAGCCACAAGTAATTTACATGAAGTTTATCTTGCTCTTTTATACTTGCTTCAAATCTATCATCTCCCATTCTCCACAAATTTAAAATCTCAAATAATGAGAGTAGTGGATGCTTAGCCTAATAGACCAATGAAGGACTACATGGTTAAGGATACTAGCTAGAAAATGCTTGGATAAGCAAACACGGGTTGAGTCAAAGTATTCATGGCGGGCCTAATATGTCAAAGAAGTCTAAACTTGTTAAACCATATCCTTTATTATATTTTTCCCTTTTTCAACTTTTTTTTTGATGAAAAGCAAAAGAAGAAATATATACAATGCAAATGTGTTATGCAAATGAAAAACGATTGATGCAAAAATTATGAATGCATATTTTTGGTGGCCAAAGTAGATCAAAGATTTGAAAAATGTTTGAAAAAGTAATTTCCATGTTATCATGAACGTCAATGACAAAGTCTAGGTAAGGTTACTTCGATAGAAGACCGCCTTACACTTAAGCTAAACATTTTCTTCAATGTTTAAGAGCATGGGAGTATAAACTCCCCTACACTTATGACAATGAATAGAATTTTCTTAACCAAAGCTAAGGAAAGATCAACAATAGTGAATTCATTTTTTAAGCACAATGTGTCTATGAAAAATCACAATAGTAACGAAGTGAACCGGATACAAGGGCCTCCTCCAAAAGTTCCAAAGCACGTGATGAGAGAGTAATGTCCGTTTTTTAGTATATCGTTTTTCCTCTAGTTTTTCGTTCATCGACGCGTGTCGAATTGATATCCAATTTATACGTAGAGATTAATTTTTTTGGTTAATTAAACGGATATTTGGAATTATAACTACTTGACACAAAAGATATAAAAAGTAAAAATATTATATAATACGTATACGTACTATTCTAAAGCAAATTGCAAATACCGCAAGTAAAATAAAACACAAAGTAGAAATAGAAAATGCGCAAGTAAAAATACTAAAAAAAACTAAATGCCAAAAACATAATTGTAAAAATTATCCTAAAATTGAAAATGACAAATTTATTCTAAAAATGTAAAGAAAACTATTTTTATACTTTTTATATTTTTTTAAATTTTATTTTTTAAATTTTTTTATTTTTAAACAAATAATATTAGACAAAATAATTAAAACTTATAGTTATAAAAGGTAAATAATATTTCTATATATTTAAAAATAATAGACTTATCAAGTTTAATTAAAACGTTTGTAATTAAACTAAGAATTCATAATTGAAAAAGTATATTAAATTAATTAAGCAGACTATTACCAAAACATGTAGCTAGCCCATCTGGTTGGGGCATTATACATATAACAAACAGGTCTCGAGTTCAAGACCTGCTGTGAGCATTTTTTATTCTTTTTCTGATTTTAATGATTTTGGAACAGATTTAGATCAATATCACAGACCAAACTCCCTCAATTGAGGTACAGTCCACGAAACAATCAAATAAGCACTAATTAGTTAAATAGAACTGAACAAATGCAACAGGTAAATCAAATCAATCAAGTAAATACATGTAACCCACAAATTCTAATGACCAAATCAAACAAGTTTATACTACGAAATCAACTACACTACAACTAGCAGTTTGAAGTTTTAAAAAAAATGCAGAAAATTAAAGTGTGAAACTACCTGCCATCTGAGGACATGTACGCTGTCGACGTGTGTTATGCTAACGAAAACCAAACCGAAACCATGAGCTTACTGTGCGAACCGAACTGCTACAATCAAACCGAAACCTGAAATCAAAGCTGTCATCCGAGGACATGTACACTGTCGACGTGTGTTATGCTAACGATAACCAACCACATCTAAATCCTACTATACTGCTGCGTCAAAATCAGCTACCAAATGCTACTTCTGAATCTATTCGATCACATCATCAAAACAGTACCAAATTCGAACTCGAGGAACCAATTTACTAAAGCTCAAACAAGCTAGAAAGCTTTATCTCTGAACGAAACACTTGCAAATTCAGTCTGATCGGAAGCTTTGCTCACTTAACTCTCTAACAAACTAATCCTAACACTTTCCAAATGAACTATCCGCCACAGTTTGCTCAGCTTCACAATTAAAGCAGGTCCATTAACTGTTCGAACCCAACGAACTGTAGGCAGAACCAAAATCATTACCGAATCAATCTAACACCGCTTACGGAATTAAAGAATCCAAATACCGACCTCTCGCTAAATTAACTAAAACCTATCTGATATAAACGGCTACTCCAAAATTAATAACCTATAATCAGCTTATGAGCTAGCTACAAAACCATAAAGCTGCTCGAATCACTTTACCAAAAAAACAATCCGAAAGTAACCACAGATCTAAACCGTTACCTGAACGAACGACTAGAAGAATAGAATATATCAATCGAATTTAACCAGAAATATTATTCAACTATCTCGGTAATCCGAGATCAGTAACATCAATCGAAACTCAAACTTTCTCCGAATCAAACAGAAACACAAATTTAATGAACCGAAACTAAATCTTCAACAAACAAAACTTCAAAATCGATCTCTTCAAACTACGAAAAGCATAACTTCATTATCATACGAATCATAAACGAACCTCCGTCCCAAAACGAAAACTACAATAGAATCAATAGATTCAAACTTTCATTAATCGTAAATGCGAAATACAAGTAAAACGAGAATCTGGGAATTTGTTTATAGAAAAATCTCAGTCTAAAACTAGCCTAACCTTCTGCTACCCTACGAAAAAATGAAAATGGAACCGAAAGAAAAATATAAGCTAAAGATGGTATCTGCGTTTTTTCTAAGTTACATATGGAAAAAGTATGTTGCGTATTAAATAAGCTATCCTCCCACAAAAGATGTTGCGTATGAATGAATATTTCCCCCATATGATCTCTGTTTATTTTTGGGCTTCAAAATCGGGCCTCATGGGCTGTAGTGTGAACAAAGTGGGCCTGGGGTAGCAAAGGCTTATGTATCAAACTGGGCCAGCAGCTTCCTTTATAACCGGGCCTGATGGGTTGTTTGTTATTATGGAGTCTATTTGGTTATTAATGGGTCGGTCTGACCCATATAAGTGGCGTTGGGTCGGCCCATTAAAATAAGAAGGCACCGTCAAACTCGATCTTTGTCATCTTTTTATAATTTGGCTCGGGTTTTGACTTTGACTTCTTGAAAATCTTCAAACTTTGTTGAGTTGATTCCATTCGATTTTGATAGATATAATTCCGACTTCGGTCTTGAGAATTTCTTCATTTCTCGTGTCCGTTTTGGCTCTTTGGCTTCATTTCTTGTGATTTTCTTGATACCCATACTTGCACACGCACAAATGACAAAACACACATATACAAGGCATAATTGATGATTATTTGACCATTTTAGCACATTTTACGAGGAAATATGATGTGTAATTAGAGTCACATCACACCCCCTACTAAACCATTGCCGTGTCCTCACGTAATGCTAGAATAAAGTATAAAGCAACTCAGTTTTTCATTTATTAAAAGCATTTAGTCATTTTATTAATATTTAATGTGTAAATGACATAATGTATCACTTTCATTATTCAAAAATAACTTTTAGGATCACAAAATTTGAACAGGTTTATCGTCCTCGACTTTTCACTCTTTCCATGCCAAGCTCAAAAATAAGATCATTGTTAACAACAAGTTCTCATGTTAAGACCATTTATATAATACATTTGTGTAAAAATCCTTCTCCATTATTCCTACGTTGTATCTCTAGATTTTAAGGATTGTCATTCACCCGTAGGATCATTTGACTTATTTAATAATTATTAGTCCAAAAATGAAGGCAAAACGGTGTAAAACCCAACACTTAGAACCTAACCTCATCCTCAAAAACCGTTGTCACTAAAGAAAGCCCACATCAACGATAATTTAACATGATTTAGGGAATAATTTCCTGCATTCGAAATTTGGCCAAATAGTACTACTTATTATTTATTCCTCCAAAGTCATTTTGACTTTATAATGGAGTTAGCAAATTTACATCATATACCCTAAGGCTCTTTAAGATGTAAAAGTGCTCCTTATCTATGATCCACACCCTAAGGCTCCTTGCACCATAAACAAGGGAATTGACATTCATCATCACTCCACACCCTAAGGTTCCTTGAAATAATGATGAAGCAATTTTTATTAAACACTTACCATGCCATACACCCTAAGGCTCTAATGACAAGGCTCGTGCTACATATCCCACACCCGAAGGCTCCTTGAGATCATGTTTTAATCTTATTCTTCTTTATTTATGATATATATAGTAGGCCAAATTCCGCAATCCCATGGCCTAAATACCTCCTACTTAGTGGTTATGAGCCACCTTAGTCGGAAGTCCATGACGCTGGCACCCTCAATGTGTTCTCGCTTTAATTACAAGGGAATTAAAGAGTTGGTTAAGAACTAAAATATCGAACCTAAACCGCAAAAACCTTCATTGATTAAGCAATTAAATATACAAGCGGGGAGAAAGAGCCACAAAAACTCATATAAGGAAGAATTAACATTTAAACTTATTATCAACTCTATCATCTCTCGTTCTCCACAATTTAAAATCTCAAAAAATAAGACTCGTGGATGCTTAGCCTAATAAACCAATTAAGGTCTACATGGTTAAGGAATGAGCCAAGGTAAAAAAACCGGTCGAGTCAAAAACTATTCTTATTTTCACCAACGGAAAGCTTACATTCGTGTCAAAAACACTTATTAAAATATGAAAAAAAATTAAAATTTATGCAATTTTAAGCACATTTTTGAAAAACGGTGTACGTGAAGACAACGAAAAAAAGGAAAAGCATATCGATAGATACCCCCCCATACTAAAACCAAACATTATCCTCAATGTATCAATTCTAAGGGTTTAATACCCCCCTACTAGAGACGAAGAGTCGAATGTAAAATTCTAGCATGGAAAGGGTATGATACAAATAATTAAAAGCCTTTTATTAAAAATGCCAATAACGATAAGCGTTAGTAAAGGATATAATCATCGGATATCGGATGTCTCAAATGAAGAATCGAAATTCGAGTGATATGTGATGAAAAACGAACACGAGAGTCTTCGATATATGAGAAACCTAAAATCACATCACAAACGGAACACGAGAAACAAACGAAGAAGCACAAGCCCTTCACATTAGAAATTAGAAAGAAGATAGAATGATAAGCATGGGAATCTTACCCATGAGGCACCTCGTTTTTGGTAACCGAGTCATGAGCTCGACTCGATCCCCGAATTAAATTGTCCTTAGGGAAATGATCATGGAGAGAAAAAGATTTACCCGTAAAAGAAAACTCTCCATGATAAAGTGAAATAACCACCCAAATAAGGAAAACCCCATAAAATTCCACCGGGGTCAAATACGTGGTTTCCATCTCTAAAAGAAATAGACCCCAAAGTGGAAATAGCAAACAAGTATAAGAAATATTGGTTTCCTTTAAGCAAAAATCTATCACAATGAAGGGTATAGTAAGAAGGTAATGATCCCAAATTTTCAAAAATTTTCCTTTTGATTTCATCATTAAGATATGGAGATTTCTCAAAAATGTGTATACCCGGATCAAATACCGTTCCCTTTATGGGAAAATAGCAAGACAACTCGGTGTCAATCATAAAAGAATCACCCTCAAATGTGAAATCAACAAGAGACACCGGGGGTGAAAAAGTAGGTGTCAAAACACTAATAGTCGGAACCCTCGGGTCTTTGTTTTCTTTAGCATCATGAATGGGTGGGTCGGGAGGGATAGAAGGTATAGTGTCATCGTGTAATAAATCCTCTAGAAAAAGTATATCTCCCTCCACATCAAAATACCCGGATATGTACTCCACGGGTGTATCAATATCAAGAAAATCAACGATCTCGGGAATGTGAAAACATTCATCACTAAGGAGTGAAGTATCCGAAAAATCATTAGTATCATTAGCATGTTTTTCAAAAGTCGGTTTTTGTAAAATAGGAAAGTCATCCTCATCCGAGCCTGATAAAGAATTAAAAGTATAGTCGGAATCATAAGATAACACATCCATATCCAGATTACTATGAGGAGTAGTATCATTTGGAGGAGTGGGTGAAGGAGTCATAAAAGGAATGAGGTCAAATGTAGGCTCAAGTACAATATCAGGAATTTCCTCACAAGATGAGGAAGGGGGAGAGCTAAATGTATCTGTGGGTGTCAACACCTTAGGGGGAGTAAAACTCATGATTATCTCCGGGCCTTGTCTCTCCTTTATTGGAGGAGAGATGGAAGGATCCACAGTGGAAACATCACTACTAGTAGTGGTGTTAGCCTCAACATGAGCTCTCAAAGCTTCTAAAAGTTGATATGTAAGACTTTGGTTTTGTTCATGAAGATCATTTATCATCCTCTTTTGTTCCTCAAATATTTCAACTATTTCGTCCATTTGTGAATGTTGAATTTGAAAATCCCCTTGATTATCACTTTGAAAATTGTTATGATTTTGAAAATCTTCTTGAGTTGGAAAGCCTTGATTTTGAAAATCCCCATAACAGCCTTCATTAATTTGTGGTGGTTCGGAAGTCAACTCAACCGTGAGTCGCTCAATAACTACTTCTTCCTCAAAATCCGGAGGAGAAGAGTCACTAGTCACAGGAGAAAGAGGACTAGAAGAATCATCAAAAATAGGGTCATCCGAATCATGGCTCATCACTAACTCTCGGAGTATATGAGAAAAGAGGGCCACTCCTAATGATAACCGTATTACCGGATACTTCGGTCTTGCTCCATACTTGAGACTTGTTCTCAATAATCATTAAAGCCTCACTAGTACTCCGAGAGTAAAGATTTCCTCTTGCAGCCGTGTTAAGAGAATCTTGATCGTATTGGGTCAACCCGTGATAAAAAGAATCAATCAAATGCAAGGCGGAAATTCCATGATGAGGACAACTATGCACTAAATCCTTAAATCTTTCCCAAGCCTCAGTAAACGTTTCAGTATTAGACTCTTCAAAATTAGTTATTTCCAACCGAATTTTTCTCGTTTTAGCATAAGGGTAAAATTGATTTAAGAATTTTGACTCAAGATTAGCCCATGTGAAAATAGATCGTGGTGGTTCCTTTTCTAGCCAAAGTCGGGCTGCTCCATCGAGGGAGAAAGGAAAAAGGTGTAAATAGATAATGTCTTGTGTCACATTGGTGTATTTGACGGTATTGGCGTATGAAAGAAAATGACGGATATGAGTGTAAGGATCGCCATCCTCAAATCCGCAAAATGGACGACTGGATATCAACTTAATCAAATCCGGATTAAGCTCAAAAGAATCAACCTCGATATCCGGTATCACGATCGCATTGTCGAGACATCCTAATAAGTGTGTAAACACTTATCCTTTTGCCACTAAAATCAAGGAAAAACAAGACCTAAACATGTGTTTTATATCATAAAAGACGGAATTACGCTTGTTTTGTGTTCTTGTGTTTAAATAGGTACAAATGATCAAAAGAAGAGAAAACACGGGATTTCACGGTTAAATGATGAAGAAAAGTCCAAGAAAGAGACAAAGACACAGTCGAAAGACCAAAAGTGTGCCAAGTTCACGAAAACCGGCTAAACCGACTCGAGTTTTGAATAAAGGATCGACAAATCCGAAATCGAGCTCGTTCTTAGTGGATTTAATATTATTCGAGTTTAATGGGCCTTCAAGCCCATTTAGAAAAAAATGCTAAAAAGGATCAAAACTCAACAAGCCCATTTGCATATTTGATAAAAAGTAGGACGGTTAATATATTGGGCCAAAGCCCATACATGGCCAATTTGATAAATGAATTATAAACGGATGAAGAAAGAAATTAAAGTGGGTCAAAGCCCATTTCGCATATAAATGGAACGGGGAGATTAATTCTTAGTCAATATCTTGGTCAACCCCCATACAATATACATAATTCTCTCACCCCACGTGTAAACACACGGATGCCTAGTAAAACTCTCAACCCCCACACGTTTGTTATTTATTATTACCCACACTTTTTATTTATTCAATGAAAACAATGTTTACATTCACTTCCACTGTTTTCTCCCATCTCCCACTTTCACAGCCTCCATCTTCACCTTTTTACCAATCACCCAAACCCTAATCAAAGATTTACTTAAGATAAATTGGGGGTTTTTACATAATCATGTAATTCACAACCAAAGGAAATAAAACCCCATGATTTTCGGATCAAAACACTCAAAAGTGGTCCTCTCTTATCCAATCCGACGTGGCTTATCTATCTCTTTTTATTGGTGGAAACAACACACCAAATACATGCTGGCAATCCGTGATAGTGGAGCAATCTCAGCCGAAGATTCAAGAGAAGAAAGAGAGAGGAGAAATCGAGGGTCAAGATTGAAGCCTTGGGCACCAAGGAGTTTAGGGTTTCTCCTATAAAAACCCTTTTCACTTGTGTAATCATATAAGCTTTTATTTATTTTTTTCAGTTTTAATTAATTAAATAGGAGTAGGTTAAATTAGATTTAATTTTCAAAAAAATAGATTAGGTTTTTGTATTTTTTAATTTTCAGTAATGTAATGATTTATTTGAATTAATGAAAAGTATTTTTTTTATTTGATCTCTTCTTGTTTTAAATTCTGTCGAAATTCATTTTTTTATGATTAATCTGTTTCTTGTTTCTTATATTACTGTTCGAGTATCATCATCATTAAAAAAAAAATAATAATAATAATAAAAATAATAAAAAAAAAAAATTAATAATAATAATTACTGTTCGCAAGTTTGCTGTTGGTTCGAGGGGATTGATGTTCGAGAGATTGAAGATGGTGTTTTGGTTTCGGATCACTGAGGTGGCTCAGCGCCAGCCTACGGCTCAACGGAATCGACAAAAAGGTTCTCAATCTCTTGTTCATTTTTTTTTGTTTTAGACAAGTTTTAATTTCTGTTTATGTTTATCTATTGTAATCCTGCTAGTTTTAGGTTTAATATTTGTTTGTTTTAGCTTTAGTATCACTGTTTGGATTTTTGGTACTTTTTGATTCTGCTTTGGTTTAGTTTTTAGGTGTCTGTTTGATCGATTTATCATCTGCTTATTGTTTATTTTAAGATTTCAGTAGCTTATTTTAGTCGTTTGCTTATGCTTATTTGTTCTAGCTTATTTTGGTATTTCATAGTTCCTATTTTAGCTTATTTAGTATTTAGATTGCTCAGTTTTATTAGCTTATTCGATTTTCAGCTTAATTTGCTTATGTTAGTTTGAAGATTCAGTTTGTTTTGGATTTGCTTATTTAGTTTATTTTAGATTATTATGCTTTAGCTTATTTAAGATTTCAGTTGCTTATTATTGATTATTCTTATCTGCTTATCAGTTTTTTTTTGACTCTATTTGCTTATTTGACTTTCAGCTTTTGTGTTTATTTTATTTTAAGTCTTATTAGCTTATTTATTGTTATAAATATTTTTCAATCTGATTATTTGCTATTTGCCTGTCTGTTATTTGCTTTAGGCTTATTTGGTATTAATTGTTTGGTTTCTGTAACCAAATTCAGACTTTCTGTCTGATGTCCCAAAAAATTCCAAAATAAAAATATCTAGCATAAATTTTGGTCTTACTGGGAATCGAACCCATGACCCTTCGTTCAATAGACGTACGCCCCAACCAACTGCTCTGGCTTTCTATTTATGTTTATCTTTCCAGCTTTAACTTAATATAGGATTTTTTATAGTTGCCAGTTTTTATTAAAATTAGTTTAATATAAGTTTTTAGATTTATTAAGTTTTAATTAATAGTTTTATTTTAATTCAGTTTTTTTTTTTTTTATAAAATAATAAAAAGATAAAAAAATATATTTTAATTACTTTTAAAATTAGTTTAAATTTTATTAGTTTTAAATTTAGTTTAATTAAAGTTTTTAGTTTATTTAAAATTTAGATAAAAGTTTTAATTAAGTTTTATTTTAATCTATCTTTCTTTTATGTCATTAAATTTAGCTTAGAATTTCTTTAGATTTAAATTAAAAAGTTTTTAGTTTAAAATTAATTAGGTTTTAGTTTTATTTTCAATATAGATTTTATTTAAAAGTCATTATTAGTTTTTAAGTTTTATATTTTTAATTAGTTTAAATTAGATTTAAATTTTTATTCTTGTTAAGTTTTTTATTTTTAATTAGGTTTATTTAAATTAGATTTTAATATTAAATAGTTTTAATTAGTTAAAAATTATCAAAAATAGATTTTACCAAAAACAAATCAAGTCGTTACGATAATTGCTAATCAATTCGGGTGAGTCGAGGAACGATAAAAGAAAAATAAAAAAAGATACACAAAATCTCTTTTTCAAAATGGCGCCGCTGCCGCTTCGCTCGTACGATTGACGATTTTTCGTGAAGACGTTTGGATTTTGGGATCCGTTCATCCTTTGAACGTTACGTTTCTTGCACAAAAAAATCAAAAACATAAAAAAATCAAAAACTTAAAAATACAAAAAAAAATTAAAAAATCACAAAAGCAATTTCTTTCCTAAGAATTGCACCAAAAAAAATTAAAAAATCCAAAAGTAATACTTTTTCCTAAAAGTATTACGCCAAAAATATTACGTATTAGTGTTAATTTTTATTTCGATTTCTTTCGATTTTTCTTATATATATATTTTTCTATAAAATTCAAAAATATTCTTCTTTATCCTCTTTTGTGTTTAATTCTTTTCTCAACCCCTCTTATTTTTAATTCTTCATGGATTCGTCTTGCGTTCGGTGTGGGAGACCATGGCATGGTTTTCAAACATGTCAATGGTGTATTTGTGAGCGGTGTGGTTTTGATATCGACAATACACAATTTGGATTTTGTCCATTTTGCAATTCAACGAATTCGTACTTCTCCTCTTACAATACTTTCTCCCCCCCTCTCGTCTATGACAATCCCTATTCGCAACATGATCCGGGTTTTTCTCAATACCCGTGTTGCAATCATTGTGGGGGCCCTCACGATACTTCTTATTGTCAACCGATGAATTATGAGCCACATCCGTGCTATAATTCCGGTTATCAAAATTTTGAACCCCCACATCCCACCATCAATCATCAATCCTCTCAGAGAATTCAACAAATCAATGCTTTGAATGACGAAAGAAAAGCCCTTCTTTGGGAACTTCATGACGGCTTAATTCGACTGACCGAGACATTGGAGGAGCAACAACGACAACGACAAGAGCAAGTATCTAATCTTAGTGATTACACTCCGCCTCTTGCGCGTTCTTTCTATTATGATGATGATGACGATGAGAATACTATTTCATGGAATGATCTTTGTGCTCAATGTCCTAGAGCAATTGTAATTCCTTCTCTCGACTTACCGGCTCTCGAGCCTAAGGATTCTACCACTCCTATTCTCGATTCTTCTACTACGGAGCCCGATGCCTCTCTCATCATGGGGGATGAGGGTCTTATCACTATTCCTTGTGACGAGACTCTTATTCCAATCCAAAGTGAGCCTACGGTTGCTTCCGATAGTGACGATGAGTGTGAATCTCTTTCTAGTGCTGATTCATTACCTCCCACCGACATCTTGGGAGACGATTCTTTGGCTTTCTCTAATCCCATTTTTGATCTCGATGATGATTTTACTTCTAGTGATGACGAGTCACTATCCGATGAAGACGTTCCGAAGGAAAATTTCAAGATTTATTCGAACCCTTTATTTGATTTTGATGACGCCTACATCTCTAGTGACGTGAATCCTCTCTTTGAAGAGGGGATTGAGGACATTGATAGCTCCGACTCTATTGCTATTAATGAGCATCCTTTGTTAGCCATGCCACCTCCCATCATAGAGGAGGTGGAAAGATTTGACCCTACTTTCCGTTTGATTCGGTCTGGTGAGGTGACGCGGGTGGTAGATATGTCCTCTGATATTTCTCATATTATGTTGCCACCCCGTCCTACCGCGTGCACACCCAAGCAAGTGATGTATCGTTTTTCCTCTCCCCATTTCACACGGGGAAATGAGGATGAGTGCTTTGACCCGGGAGGTGACATTGACCATTCTTTGATTGATACCTTTACGGCTTTGCCGAATAGTGACCATCCATTGTCTTTGGGGGATGACAATTTGTCTCCTTTACCCATCCCACCTCCCGTGGATCACGACCTCACATACTTCTCGTATGTTGAGCGGACTTTTCTACCTTTCATGACTTATCCTCCCGCCTCTCATTTACTATGTTCCTCCGGGACCGAGGACAAGATCTTTGATCCCGGTATCACATTCGAGGCTTCCCCATGGACCATTTAATTCGGGGTCGAGTCAGGCTCGTGACTCGGTTAACAAAAACAAGCGCTTCTCGGGAGGCAACCCGATGATCTATCTTTTATCTTTTATCTTTTATCTATTTTCTACAATAAGTGTAGGGGGAGCCGTGTAGGTTGTTTGTTTGGTGTGTTGTGATTGTGTAGGTACATGTGCTTTGATGATCCACTTTTGGTGCTTTTGACGTGACCCGTGTTCCCGTGTTACCCGTTTACCCGGTTCCTTCGATAAGTTTTTGCTATTGTGATTCTATCTTAAAACGAATAAATGTAATCACTTTAGTTGTCCTTTCCTTAGCTCGATTTTAAACAACGTACTCAATGTCCTAAGTGTAGGGGAGTTTATTCTCCCACATGCTTAAACATTGAGGACAATGTTTATATTAAGTGTAGGGGGGCCTTCTATCGAATTTTAGTGGCCTTTTCCATGAATTTGACCCCATTATACCGGAAAATTTTTAAAATTTTCAACGTTTTTCAAATTTTTGATCTATTTTGGCCTTGTAGTATTTTCATTTATTTTCTTTCCTTTTATTTTCGCATCGTATAAATAATTTTCATTTCAATAATAAAGTCAAAAATAAATAAATAAATAAAATGGTTTTAATAAGTTTTGATATCTTTGATATATTAGGCCCGTCGTGAATATTTTGACTCAACCCGAGTTTACTTATCCAAGTTTACTCTAGCTAGTATCCTTAACCATATGGACCTTAATTGGTTTATTAGGCTAAGCATCCACGAGTCTCATTACTTGAGATTTTAAATTGTGGAGAACGAGAAATGATAGAGTTAATTACAAGTTCGGTATTCTTTCATTAACTTATGTGAGTTAGTTATGAGCTTTTTCTCCCATCACTTGTTAATAAATATATTTGCAATAAATAAGGTTGTACGATTTAAAAGGTTACTTAGCTTCTAGCACAAGATCGTTTAAAAGTTGCTCGGTATTAATTAGAGTTCATAGCCAAGGCATAACTTATTGAAACGGGACGCGAAGATTGGCTTATCCAAAAAGGCCCTAACAAGGCATGAGGATACCCGAGTCCAAAAAGGCCCTCACAAGGCATGAGGATTCACTTTTTTTGCTAAAGATCCAAAAATGACGTGAAGATCATTAATCCAAATCAATATGATGGATCAAGACACACGACGAGAAGTAATTACTCCCTTAAAGAGCATGGAGAAGTCTATCCAAAAAAACCCTAACAAGGTATGAGGATAAATAGATCCAAGTCCGAAAAGGAGGCGGATCGTTGTATATCAAAATCCTAAATAAAGAAGAGGATAAATGAAGAAGTCGTGGTCAACGTTTGAAGCATCTTTCACTCCTTATGAAGATGTATACCAAAATGAAGAGAAGACCATAATTTCAAGATCGTCTCTCAAGATTTGAAGTTTGAAGTACAAACCAAATATCGGTCCGAGAAAGGTCTCAAATCGTGAAACGAGTTATGCCAAGATATGAACTTTATGAGGTTTCGAGAAGCCGTTTTAAAAGATTTTGTCCTTTAGCTAACTATTGATTAAATCGTCCCACTTTATTTTCGGCCTTAATAAATTATCGAAATAAGTCAAAAATGCATCCTCGTGATCATTCAAGACAAAAATAAAATACAAGAGATACACCGTAGGAATAAGGGGGTCTAAGTGATTAATTAAACCACATGAGTATGTGTTAGTAGTGCTAACTTGTAATAACAATGATCTCGTTTTTGAGCTTGGTATGGGGAACGTGAAACTTGAGGGTGATTTATATTCATGGCACCAAAGCCCTAATCTAAGTCTTAGATTTCTTTACAAGTTTCTTCCATCGAATAATTTCCAAGTTAATAAATGGTTATTATTTCTGTTCCCTTTTAAAGTTTTTATCTTTCCGTAGTAGTAGTAATAATTAATAAAGGCCGAGATGTATTGATTATGAGGAAAAGGTAACTTTATGCTTTGAAATAATGCATTGCATGGGGTCATTGCAATGGTCAAGTGTAGGGGATTTAATAAGTGTGTAAACACTTATCCTTTTGCCACTAAAATCAAGGAAAAACAAGACCTAAACATGTGTTTTATATCATAAAAGACGGAATTACGCTTGTTTTGTGTTCTTGTGTTTAAATAGGTACAAATGATCAAAAGAAGAGAAAACACGGGATTTCACGGTTAAATGATGAAGAAAAGTCCAAGAAAGAGACAAAGACACAGTCGAAAGACCAAAAGTGTGCCAAGTTCACGAAAACCGGCTCCGAAATCGAGCTCGTTCTTAGTGGATTTAATATTATTCGAGTTTAATGGGCCTTCAAGCCCATTTAGAAAAAAATGCTAAAAAGGATCAAAACTCAACAAGCCCATTTGCATATTTGATAAAAAGTAGGACGGTTAATATATTGGGCCAAAGCCCATACATGGCCAATTTGATAAATGAATTATAAACGGATGAAGAAAGAAATTAAAGTGGGTCAAAGCCCATTTCGCATATAAATGGAACGGGGAGATTAATTCTTAGTCAATATCTTGGTCAACCCCCATACAATATACATAATTCTCTCACCCCACGTGTAAACACACGGATGCCTAGTAAAACTCTCAACCCCCACACGTTTGTTATTTATTATTACCCACACTTTTTATTTATTCAATGAAAACAATGTTTACATTCACTTCCACTGTTTTCTCCCATCTCCCACTTTCACAGCCTCCATCTTCACCTTTTTACCAATCACCCAAACCCTAATCAAAGATTTACTTAAGATAAATTGGGGGTTTTTACATAATCATGTAATTCACAACCAAAGGAAATAAAACCCCATGATTTTCGGATCAAAACACTCAAAAGTGGTCCTCTCTTATCCAATCCGACGTGGCTTATCTATCTCTTTTTATTGGTGGAAACAACACACCAAATACATGCTGGCAATCCGTGATAGTGGAGCAATCTCAGCCGAAGATTCAAGAGAAGAAAGAGAGAGGAGAAATCGAGGGTCAAGATTGAAGCCTTGGGCACCAAGGAGTTTAGGGTTTCTCCTATAAAAACCCTTTTCACTTGTGTAATCATATAAGCTTTTATTTATTTTTTTCAGTTTTAATTAATTAAATAGGAGTAGGTTAAATTAGATTTAATTTTCAAAAAAATAGATTAGGTTTTTGTATTTTTTAATTTTCAGTAATGTAATGATTTATTTGAATTAATGAAAAGTATTTTTTTTATTTGATCTCTTCTTGTTTTAAATTCTGTCGAAATGCATTTTTTTATGATTAATCTGTTTCTTGTTTCTTATATTACTGTTCGAGTATCATCATCATTAAAAAAAAAAATAATAATAATAATAAAAATAATAATAAAAAAAAATAATAATAATAATTACTATTCGCAAGTTTGCTGTTGGTTCGAGGGGATTGATGTTCGAGAGATTGAAGATGGTGTTTTGGTTTCGGATCACTGAGGTGGCTCAGCGCCAGCCTACGGCTCAACGGAATCGACAAAAAGGTTCTCAATCTCTTGTTCATTTTTTTTTGTTTTAGACAAGTTTTAATTTCTGTTTATGTTTATCTATTGTAATCCTGCTAGTTTTAGGTTTAATATTTGTTTGTTTTAGCTTTAGTATCACTGTTTGGATTTTTGGTACTTTTTGATTCTGCTTTGGTTTAGTTTTTAGGTGTCTGTTTGATCGATTTATCATCTGCTTATTGTTTATTTTAAGATTTCAGTAGCTTATTTTAGTCGTTTGCTTATGCTTATTTGTTCTAGCTTATTTTGGTATTTCATAGTTCCTATTTTAGCTTATTTAGTATTTAGATTGCTCAGTTTTATTAGCTTATTCGATTTTCAGCTTAATTTGCTTATGTTAGTTTGAAGATTCAGTTTGTTTTGGATTTGCTTATTTAGTTTATTTTAGATTATTATGCTTTAGCTTATTTAAGATTTCAGTTGCTTATTATTGATTATTCTTATCTGCTTATCAGTTTTTTTTTGACTCTATTTGCTTATTTGACTTTCAGCTTTTGTGTTTATTTTATTTTAAGTCTTATTAGCTTATTTATTGTTATAAATATTTTTCAATCTGATTATTTGCTATTTGCCTGTCTGTTATTTGCTTTAGGCTTATTTGGTATTAATTGTTTGGTTTCTGTAACCAAATTCAGACTTTCTGTCTGATGTCCCAAAAAATTCCAAAATAAAAATATCTAGCATAAATTTTGGTCTTACTGGGAATCGAACCCATGACCCTTCGTTCAATAGTCGTACGCCCCAACCAACTGCTCTGGCTTTCTATTTATGTTTATCTTTCCAGCTTTAACTTAATATAGGATTTTTTATAGTTGCCAGTTTTTATTAAAATTAGTTTAATATAAGTTTTTAGATTTATTAAGTTTTAATTAATAGTTTTATTTTAATTCAGTTTTTTTTTTTATAAAATAATAAAAAGATAAAAAAATATATTTTAATTACTTTTAAAATTAGTTTAAATTTTATTAGTTTTAAATTTAGTTTAATTAAAGTTTTTAGTTTATTTAAAATTTAGATAAAAGTTTTAATTAAGTTTTATTTTAATCTATCTTTCTTTTATGTCATTAAATTTAGCTTAGAATTTCTTTAGATTTAAATTAAAAAGTTTTTAGTTTAAAATTAATTAGGTTTTAGTTTTATTTTCAATATAGATTTTATTTAAAAGTCATTATCAGTTTTTAAGTTTTATATTTTTAATTAGTTTAAATTAGATTTAAATTTTTATTCTTGTTAAGTTTTTTATTTTTAATTAGGTTTATTTAAATTAGATTTTAATATTAAATAGTTTTAATTAGTTAAAAATTATCAAAAATAGATTTTACCAAAAACAAATCAAGTCGTTACGATAATTGCTAATCAATTCGGGTGAGTCGAGGAACGATAAAAGAAAAATAAAAAAAGATACACAAAATCTCTTTTTCACATCCCTCAGTAGGTACTTGCAACAACTCATAAATCGATCGATTATCCATAGCCATGTAAATAGCACGATACTCGGGATCGGCTTGACTCGTCACGATATTATTTTTTATAAAAGAGAATATAATATGTACGTAAAAACGGAGAAGAAACCAAGATAGAAAATATATATATATATATATATATATATATATATATATATATATATATATATATATATATATATATATATATATATATATATATATATATATATATATATATATATATATATATATATATATATATATATATATATATATATATATATACGTAGATTTTTTTGATGTAATACTTTAGGAAAAGTATTATTCTTTTTATTTTTTTTAATTTGTTTTTTTTTTGTTGCAAATCTTCGGAAAGAATTGCTTTTGTGTTTTTTTTTTTAGAAAATATTATAATATATAGTTAAAGAAAAATAAAAGCTAAAAGAAAAAAATATTTTTTTTAATGGGTATATATAGTTATAAAGAAAAGAATATAAAATAAGAAAATACTTTTGGTTTTTATTGATTTTTTTTTGACAATAAAAATAACGTTCAAAATTGAACGGATCCCAAAATCCAAATCGTCTCACGAAAAATCGTCAATCGTAACGAGCACGAACCGGCAACGGCTCCATTTTAATGTCCGTTTTTTTAGTATATCGTTTTTCTTCTAGTTTTTCGATCCTCGACTCGTGTCGAATTGATATCCAGTTTATACGTAGAGATTAATTGTTTTTGGTTAATTAAACGGATATTTGGAATTATAACTACTTGACACAAAAGATATAAAAAGTAAAAATATTATATAATACGTATACGTACTATTCTAAAGCAAATTGCAAATACCGCAAGTAAAATAAAACACAAAGTAGAAATAGAAAATACGCAAGTAAAAATGCTATAAAAAACTAAATCCCAAAAACTTAAATGTAAAAATTATCCTAAAATTGAAAATGACAAATTTATTCTAAAAGTGTAAAGAAAACTATTTTTATACTTTTTGTATTTTTTTTAATTTTTATTTTTTTAATTTTATTATTTTTAAACTAATAATATTAGACAAAATAATTAAAACTTATAGTTATAAAAGGTAAATAATATTTCTATATATTAAAAAAAAAATAGACTTAGCAAGTTTAAATAAAACGTTTGTAATTAAACTAAGAATTCATAATTGAAAAAGTATATTAAATTAATTAAGCAAACTATTACCAAAACATGTAGCTAGTCCATCTGGTTGGGGCATTGTACATATAACAAACCGTTCTCGAATTCGAGACCTGCTGTGAGCATTTTTTATTCTTTTTCAGATTTTAATGATTTTGGAACAGATTTAGATCAATATCACAGACCAAACTCCCTCAATTGAGGTAAAGGCCACGAAACAATCAGATAAGCACTAATTAGTTAAATAGAAGTGAACAAATGCAACAGGTAAATCAAATTCAATCAAGTAAACACATGTAACCTATAAATTCTAATGACCAAATCAAACAAGTTTATACTACGAAATCAACTACACTACAACTAGCAGTTTGAAGTTTTAAAAAAATGCAGAAAATTAAAGTGTGAAACTACCTGCCATCCGAGGACATGTACGATTTCGACGTGTGTTACGCTAACGAAAACCAAACCGAAACCATGAGCTTACTGCGCAAACCGAACTGCTAGAATCAAACCGAAACCTGAAATTAAAGCTGCCATCCGAGGACATGTACGATGTTGACGTGTGTTATGCTAACGATAACCAACCACATCTAAATCCTACTATACTGCTGCATCAAAATCAGCTACCAAATGCTACTTCTGAATCTATTCGATCACATCATCAAAACAGTACCAAATTCGAACTCGACGAACCAATTTACTAAAGCTCAAACAAGCTAGAAAGCATCTATCTCTGAACGAAACACTTGCAAATTCAGTCTAATCGGAAGCTTTGCTCACTTAACTCTCTAACAAACTAATCCTAACACTTTCCAAATGAACTATCCGCCACAGTTTGCTCAACTTCACAATTAAAGCAGGTCCATTAACTGTTCGAACTTAACGAACTGTAGGCAGAACCAAAATCATTACCGAATCAATCTAACATCGCTTACAGAATTAAAGAATCCAAATACCAACCTCTCGCTAAATTAACTAAAACCTATCTGATATAAACGGCTACTCCAAAATTAATAACCTATAATCAGCTTATGAGCTAGCTACAAAACCATAAAGCTGCTCGAATCACTTTACCAAAAAAAACAATCTGAAAGTAACAACAGATCTAAACCGTTACCTGAATGAACGACTAGAAGAACAGAATATATCAATCAAATTTAACCAGCAATATTATTCAACTATCTCAGTAATCCGAGACCAGTAACATCAATCGAAACTCAAACTTTCTCCGAATCAAACAGAAACACAAATTTAATGAACCGAAACTGAATCTTCAACAAACAAAACTTCAAAATCGAACTCTTCAAACTACGAAAAGCATTACTTCATTATCATACGAATCATAAACGAACATCCGTCCCAAAACGAAAACTACATCAAATAGAATCAATAGATTCAAAATTTCATTAATCGTAAATACGAAATACAAGTAAAAGGAGAATCTGGGAATTTGTTTATAGAAAAATATCAATCTAAAACTAGCCTAACCTTCTGCTACCCTACGAAAAAATGAAAATGGAACTGAAAGAAAAATATAAGCTAAAGATGGAATCTGCGTTTTTTCTAAGTTACATATGGAAAAAGTATGTTGCGTATTAAATAAGCTATCCTCACACAAAATATGTTGCGTATGAATGAATATTTCCCCCATCTGTTCTCTGTTTATTTTTGGGCTTCAAAATCGGGCCTCATGGGCTGTAGTGTGAACAAAGTGGGCCTGGAGTAGCAAAGGCTTATGTATCAAACTGGGCCAGCTGCTTCCTTTATAACCGGGCCTGATGGGCTGTTTGTTATTATGGAGTCCATTTGGTTATTAATGGGTCGGTCCGACCCATATAAGTGGCGTTGGGTCGGCCCATTAAAATAAGAAGGCACCGTCAAACTCGATCTTTGTCATCTTTTTATAATTCGGCTCGGGTTTTAACTTTGACTTCTTGAAAGTCTTCAAAGTTTGTCGAGTTGATTCCATTCTATTTTGATAGATATAATTCCGACTTCAGTCTTGAGCATTTCTTCATTTCTCGTGTCCGTTTTGGCTCTTTGGCTTCATTTCTTGTGATTTTCTTGATACCCGTACCTGCACACGCACAAACGAAAAAACACACATATACAAGGCATAATTGATGATTATTTGACCATTTTAGCACATTTTACGAGGAAATATGATGTGTAATTAGAGTCACATCAGAGAGCAACCCTACAAACAACATGAATACAAAAGGAAGGTCTCCCCCTACACTTATCCTCAACTCTATACTCTTATTGATATCCTACCACACTCAAATTCTAAAAACTCTAAACCTAGTTATTCAAGCTTGATTTATGGAGTCTCTAGCTCGACTCTTCCCTCAATGAATTAATTCATAGGGAAAATGGGGATCTCTTGGACCATTTCTACGGAATTGTCCTCCCCAAAATAGTGCTTAACACGGTGACCATTCACTTTGAAATTTGGACCATCGGGTTGTGACAACTCAATATTACGTATGGAAATACTTGAGCAATAGTGAATGGACCGGACCATCTCGACTTAATCTTGCCCGCAAAGAGTTCAACCTTGAGTTAAAGAGGAGAACCGACTCTCCAACTTTGAACTCACGGTTCTTGATCTTAGCATCATCCAATTGCTTAGTCTTTTCCTTGTAAAGCAATGAGTTATCATAAGCATTGGCTCTCAATTCATCCATTTCATTGAGTTTGTCCTTTCTATGTGAACTGGCTTGGTTTAAATCAAAATTTTCCCACTTGAGAGCCCAAGAAGCCTTATGCTCTAACTCGAATGGGAGGTGGCATGCTTTTCCATAGACAAGCCTATATGGAGTACAACCAACTGGTGTCTTAAAAGCCGTCCTAAAAGCCCACAAAGCATCATCAAGCTTATCCGACCAAGAAGCTCGAAGCTCTCCCACTGTTCTTTCCAAAATTCTCTTTAAACTACGATTTATGACCTCAGTTTGACCATTGGTTTGAGGGTGATATGCGGTAGAAAGTCTATGGTTAACACCATACTTCTTCATGACTCTTATAAATTTATCATTACAAAAATGAGTCCAACGATCACTTATGATGGCCCGAGGTACACCAAATCTAGCAAATAACTGCTTCAAAAATTTCACTACAACTCGAGCATCATTAGTAGGCAAGGCTTTGGCCTCAACCCACTTTGACACATAGTCCACGGCTACGAGTCTGTACTTGTTTCCCTTAGAAGATGGAAAAGGTCAAAAAATCTACTCCCCACACATCAAAAATCTCACATTCTTGGATGAAGTTTTGTGGCATCTCATCTCGTTGAGTAATTTTCCCTTGTCTCTGACATACATCACAAAATTTCACCATCTTTTGGGCATCTTTGTATATGGAAGGCCAATAGTAACCCAAATCAAAGAGTTTCTTGGCGGTGTAGTTGGGCCTAAAATGTCCACCCGTAGGTCCCTTATGACAAGCTTCTAAGATCTTAAATTCCTCGGGCCCATCTACACACCGTCTAATGATTTGTTCTGCACATTGCCTAAAAAGGTCAGGATCATCCCAAAAGTAGTATTTCACTTCCTTAATAAATTTCTTCTTTTGTTGTGAAGTGAGACCCTCTATTAGCACATCCCCTACAAGATAGTTTGCAATATCCGCAAACCAAGGGGTGGCATCCTCTTGAGAAGAGATAGACATGAGCTCCTCTAATTAAAAGGATTCATTAATTTCCTTATGAGGTAATTCACCTTGAAAGGGATGCTCAAGTCTACTCAAGTGATCCGCCACTAAATTCTCGGCTCCTTTCTTATCACAAATCTCAATGGAAAACTCTTGTAGCAATAAAACCCATCTCAAAAGTCTAGGCTTAGCATCTTATTTTGTCATGAGGTACTTGAGAGCGTAATGATCCGTATACACTATGGTTTTAGAGAGCACAAGATAGGGTCTAAATTTCTCAAAAGCATAGACTATAGCAAGCAACTCTTTCTCCATGGTGGTATAGTGAAGTTGAACACCCGTCATGGTTTTACTAGCATAGTGTATAGGTTGAAAATGCTTATTCACTCTTTGTCCTAACACGGCCCCTACGACATAATCACTAGCATCACACATAAGCTCAAAAGGCAAATCCCAATTTGGAGAAACCAAAACGGGATCCTTAGTCAACGTTTCCTTAAGTATCTCAAAATAGTCTAAACACTCTTGGGTGAAAATGAAAGGAGCCTCTTTTTCCAAGAGGTGGGTCATCGGTCTTGCAATCTTAGAGAAATCTTATATGAAACATCTATAGAATCCCGCATGACCCAAAAACTTCTACCTCCTTTCACCGTGGTAGGTGGGGGAAGCTTAGCAATAACATCTATTTTAGAATGTTCCACTTCTAAACCTTTGTTGGATATCTTATGTCCCAATACAATCCCCTCTTTGACCATGAAATAACACTTCTCCCAATTAAGAACAAGACATATTTCTTCACACCTCTTAAGCATACGTTCTAAATGGGAGAGACAAGAAGTGAATGAATCTCTAAAGACCGAGAAATCATCCATGAAAACTTCCATAGTGTGCTCAATCATGTCATGAAAGATTGCCATCATACACCTTTGCAATGTCCCCGGTGCATTGCACAAGCCAAAAGGCATTCTCTTGTAAGAAAATGTACCATAGGGACAAGTGAATGTGGTCTTTTCTTGATCCTTAAGGTCAATGGGTATTTGAATATAACCCGAGAATCCATCTAGAAAGCAATAGTACTCATTTCCTGCTAAGCGTTCAAGCATTTGGTCCATAAAAGGCAATGGGAAATGATCTTTCCTAGTAGCATCATTGAGCTTCCTATAATCAATACAAACTCTCCAACCCGTGACAAGTCTAGTAGGAATAAGCTCATTGTTCTCATTGGGCACTACAGTGATTCCACCCTTCTTAGGAATACAATGTACTGGGCTAACCCATGGAGATTCGGAAATAGGGTAAATCATGCCCGCATCAAGGAGTTTGATAACTTCCTTCTTAATGACTTCATGGATTTTGGGGTTAACCCTTCTTTGGCTTTGAATAGCGGGTTTGTAATCATCATCCATAAGGATTTTGTGTGTACAAAAATTTGGATCAATTCCCCTTATGTCAGATATTTTCCATGCTATGGCTTGCTTATGTTTCTTAAGGACTTCTATGAGTTGTTCCTTCTCATCATCTTTCAAGTCTTTTGCTATGATCACATGTAATTTGTCTTTCCCCTCTAAGAAAGCATATTCAAGGTGGGATGGAAGGTCCTTAAGTTCAAAGGAAGGTGGACTCTCTATGGAAGGTTTCACTATGGATGGATCATCATTGGTAACTTCTTGTGGGATAGGTGAAGGAATAGGATCCTCATTGAGCAACTTTTGGATAGTGAGAATGTCTTCTTCCCAATTAATGGGAGAATCATCATTACCAAGGAACATGGACTCAAGTTCCTCCAAGAAGATCTCCAAAAGTTACTAAAGAGGGATCAATTGAGGCAACGGTCTCTACATGAGGCATGTCTTCACTATCATTCTTACAAGCTTCATGGAAATTTTCATCACACACCTCCTCAAGTACATCCACTATGTTAATTGTTTCACAAGCTTGAGACTTCTTCGTCACTTTTCCTAACTTAAACACCACTTTCTCATCCTCAACTCTCATAATTAGTTCTCCCTCCGCCACGTCTATAAGAGTACGACCCGTCCTCAAAAATGGTCTACCAACAATTAGAGGAACTCTCGGGTCCATATAAAATCTACCACCACAAAGTCCGCCGGAAAGGTAAACTTATCCAGGCCTACAAACACATCCTCCGCAATACCTACCGGATAAGCTATGGTACGATTGGCTAACTCAAGGTTCATCCTAGTAGGAATTAGCTTGGGAAGAGAGAGTTTTTGACAAACCAATAAAGGCATGAGATTAATGCTTGCCCCTAAATCCGCTAGTGTCATGCAATTTTCCACCCAGGGAAAATTACAAGGGATCAAAAATTGCCCCGGGTCTCCAAGTTTTGTAGGTAAGGTTTTGAGCAACACGGCGGAGAAATTCTCATTAAGTGATGTGTTAGGAAAATCCAGCAATTTTTCCTTGTTGGAGAGGAGATCTTTGAACATTTTAGCAAACTTTGGCATATATGCAAGAGCTTCCACAAAGGAGATGTTTATGTTAAGTTGCTTGAACATCCTCAAAAAGTTTGAGACTTGTATATCATCCTTGTTTTTCAATTTCTCTTTTCTCAATCTTGATGGATATGGAAGGCTTGGTTTTGGTGTAGATGGAGTAGTTGTTGTTATGGAAGGTTTCTCTTTGTTGGTTTCTTCATTGGTAGGTGTGGAAGGTAAAGGAGAAGTCGGTGTAGGATGAGAAGGTGTAGGTGTTAAAGTGGTAGAACTTGAAGGTGGTGAAGAAGATTTAGAAGGCTTATCACAAGGTGGAACCATAGTAGGCTTAACCATAGAAGGTGTAGGAGGGTGAAGGATCATTAGTTGTTTTTCCACTTCTTGTTGTGATAGCATTGACATTAGCCCTTGGGTTTGTTTTTGTGTTTGAAGGTAGAGCCCCTTGTGGCCTTTGAGTGTGCATAATTTGGTTGTGTAGAAGAGAAAATTTCTTGTTGTTTTCCTCTTGAGCCTCCTTCATTTGTCTTTCATAAGAAGTAAGCTTTTGAAGAATCAAATCCATGGGATTAGGTTGCACATTTCCTTGATAAAAACCTTGGTTTGGATATTGAGGTGGAGGTGGTTGGTTAAATCCTTGATTGGGTGTATGAAAGTTATTTCATTGATTGTGAAAATTGTTGGGTTCTCTATATTTGTTCCCTTGGTAGTTTGGCCTAGGCCCTTGATTTCTTTGTAACAATTGAGGAGGATTGGGTTGAGTATGGGTGGGTGGATGGGGTGGAAAGCCGGGTGGAGCAAGGTAGTTATTTGACTTTTAAGAGAGATTGTTTTGATTGATGTTAGGTTTGAAGTGCTCTCTATGTTCTTCTTGATAAGCATAACACTCAACTTGATAACATTGAACCTTGTCACATTGTAAGTAAGAATGAGGACCTCCACAAGTCTCACATGATATAGCAATGGCATTCACATCATTGGTGGAATTGTTGCCCAAGGAAACTTTCATAAAGTCTTGCATCATGGTTTGTTGCATCTTTTGGGTGTTTTGCAAAAGTGCTTGATTTTCCTTTTGGGCTTGAGTCCATTCTTGCATTTGTGAAAGAAGTTGACTCTCAAATGTTTTGGAAACACCCTCTTGAATAACATGGACTCTCTCATCAAATTGTGTGTTAGTTTGCACCATGGATTTAGTCTCAATAATGTCCCATGCCTCTTGAATGGATCTGGAAAGAATATTCCCACCCGCGGAGGAGTTGATGGAATCTTGATGATGTGGTCTTAATCCATTGTAGAATGTATTGATTTGGTGAACTTCATTGAATCCATGATTGCGACATTTTCTTAATAACTCCTTATACTCTTCCCAAGCATCACTAAAGGTTTGGCTAGGTTTTTGTTGAAATCCAATAATTAGGTTTCTCAAAGCCGTGGTCCTAGATGGGGGAAAGAACTTGTTCAAAAACTTCTTAGTGAAATCATCCCAAGTAGTAATGCTCTTAGGTGGTTGCTTATCAAGCCAATACTTAGCATTGCCCTCTAATGAAAATGGAATTAGGAGCAACTTATTGGCATCATGGGGAACTCCATTGTACTTAATGGTATTGCAAAGAGATAGAAACTTCTTTATATGATCATGTGGATCATCACTAGGTCTCACAAAAAATGGTGTGTTTGAAACCAAGGTAATCATGGCGGTCTTATGCTCAAAGGTATTTGCGGGTATCTCGGGTATAACAATAGCATCAGCATATCCTTACACATTGGATTGAAGGTGCTCCATCAAAGGTCGATTGTCAACGGCGGCCATGGCTTCTTGTGTAATGATCAAAGCACGATTCTCGCGATCGGCTTGATGGACGGTGTTGTTTTTACTCTTTCTCTTTTTTTTCATTTTTGAAGGAAGGGGTTGTACACCAAATGGTATTTGTGTACGCTCGCAGGTGAGCATGCAACTCAAATCAAGGAGTGAGAGAGAATCTCTCGTTCGACTTCGGAAAATAAGGGATTATCCTTTTTGAGGTTCAATAAGTAATATCCACAAGAAAGTATAGTATGCGTTAGTAATACTTGGGTGCAAGACCCCCAATCAAGCTTTCCTTTTTAGAATACGCACTAGTGAACGGGGGGTTAGGTGGCGCGGAGCACTTAAGTACCTATTAACCCTTAGACGGCATATTATAGCACGTCGCCTTTCTATGCACTTTGTAGTTTGTATTCTTCGAATTCTTGCCTATTGGAAGTATTTATCTATTTTTGCTTAATTAAATTTGATCGATACACGTGTCAAGGACCGGAACGCTCCCGAACATGGTGTATTGCAAAAGCAATACTTATGGAAGTATGTGTATTGAGTGTTCGTATACGTATACGTATCTACATATAATAATATATCAAAAATATTTTTGTATTTATTGGGTTTTTAAAGAAAATACTGTATGTACGTAAAAACTGATGAAATCCAATAATATATATTTTTGGGTGCAATATCTTAGGAAAAAGATTGCTTTTTGAATTTTTTTTATTTTTTAGGTCAATTCTTTAGGAAAAGAATTGATTTTGTTATTTTTTAGTCTTTATATTTTTATATTTTTGATTTTTTATGTTTTTGATTTATGATACGTAAAAATAACGTTCACGAGGTGAACGGATCCCAAAATCCAATCGAAACCGTCAATTAATAATCTCTCGTAATGTCAAGAACCGACAACGACGCCATTTGAAATTGAGTATTTATGAGTTCGTTTATTCTCGATTCTTGATAAATTGAAAGGTCTAAAAATCTCGAGTTTTTAATTGTTCTTGGTTGTTAAGGGTATTTGGAAGTCTATGTCTAATTTAATCAACACGTAAAAAGGGGAAAATTTTAAGGCTACGTATCCGTAAAACACAATGCAAATACCAATTACTATTCACAAAGTACAAATTTAAAATGCAATAAAAGTAAATTGCTTGAAATGTAAGCTAAATGAAAGTATAAGGACTAAAATGTAAATTTCAGAAACTATAAGGACCAATTATGAAAAATATAACAAACTAGTAACAAATTTAACAACTTTTCAAAACTGCCTAACTGAAAATGTTAAAATATGAAACTTAAAGGGCTGATTATTAGCAAACCCTAAAAACTTGTACAATTAACTCTGAATACAAACAATAGCAAACATTAAGGACCAAAGTGCAATTAAATGCAAATTTTTAACAAAGACGGGTTACCCACTTCAATAAGCTGGTTTGAGCTTATTTTTGAACCAAATTTGTTCTAGTTTGTTTTAAAATGCTTAAAATGGAATATAAGCTAGGCTTGTAACAGGAATTAGTGTAAAAGCTTCTAAATCACTAGTTAGCTTATTTCAATAAGCCAAGATTAAGCTATCCTGAAATCCAGACTTTCACAACTTGTTTTTATTAATGAAACTGATTAACAAACTACCAAGAAGCTAGGAATGTCTTTTAGAATGAAAAATGATTAACTGAATAAGGCAGAATATGGAATTAAGCAAAAGTGAGCTTATCTGACCAACGTTGACCAAAATTTCCAAAAAGATGATTTTTACAAAATCCACTCAGGACATGTTGGCAATAAGATTTGTGAAAGAAAATCAACAAGTTTGTGAAGTAGAAATGAAGATATAGGAAATCAGTTTGGTCATTATTACAGAAACTTGCAAATGCTCATAAGCTGACTAATAAGTTGTTTTCTCATTCAAAACTTGAAACTGTATAATTTCGTTATAGACACTAAAACTTTAGATGTTGAACTTCAAATGTAAACAGGTTTGAGGAAATATGATCAAGAAATGAAGTAATGGCAAGTAATCAAAGTTGACTAGTTTGACTGATGAGATGCTTAAAAATCTTGACCCATACTTTTTATGCTACCAATTGCCTTTCTGACTAAACATTTGACCACAAAACTGAACCAAACTTTTTACACTATGTAACCAAATGTACATGAACTCAATACAACAAATTTAACAAACTCTAATCACCAAAACTCATCAAATCCAAACACTACTTTAGAAATCTGTATAAGACTTTTTCAAAGGAAATTTTAGCACAAATGTAAGACATGTTATGAATCTTATCAAAACTTATTTGAATGACCAAATGAGATATGTTTGAACTGAAATCAAGAAGATAAGTAGACTATATCAAAAAATTAGACTAAAGACTCTAAACTGATGAAATACCAATTGAAATCAAGTGCAACTAAGTAAAAGACTATAAAACTACAAGAACTCTATCAAACTGATTCAGTTATGCTACAAGCAAGCTAAATACATTATCAGATAAGCAAATAATAGCTAAACTAAGAATTTAGCATGCAATACACTTGAGAGGAACCAAAAACAGGATTTTTAACACCTTTTAGCTAAAGGCCTCCTCTGATGGAGTAGTGGAGCGTTGAGCACTCTAAAACAAACGTTCTTCAACTCAAATCAACTCAATTATACAACCAAATCACCTCCAAAAGTCATATCTGATCAATTTGACTAACAAACTGCTACTTATGAACTACTGATAAGAACTTGAGCTACAACTGGCTAGAATCAATGGCAAAGCTTCCAAATCACAAACACAAGTTCTATTAATCTATGGAGATCAACAACAACAAAAGCTAACTGTTTAACTAACAGACTCTTAAGTTTGTGTCAAACACTTAAGATTTGTTGTAACTAAAAAGGAGGAATTAGAAATGAAAGGAAAATGAAGTGTGTGTTTTTTCACACTTTAAACTACACAAAACAAATGAGCTAATCTATCATATTTATAGAGCTGGAAATGAGAAGTAGTTGGGGTTGGTGACGTGTCTTGACCAATGGGAGAGTGCCAGGTGTCTTCATCCTCTTAATTGTAAATTCGGCTCAAGAACACAAATTAGGGGAATTAGATCTGGTTAATTTCAGTGTAATTGGATAGTCTGAGTAGCTTCCTTGCTTGATTTGGAGTCCTTTTCATGTTTTGAACTTGTCCTGAAATGCAATGTAGCTCAAGTTGAGTTATGGGCGCGTTTTTGTTAAAGATGACACGTGGCATTCTTTGATTCGTCCTCATCAAGTCACACGGATTAATATTCAATTTGGATAAAATGATTATTGAGTGTCGCATTATGATTGGTTGATAATAGGATAGTGGGTTGCACTGTGCTTGATTCATTCATTAATGCGAGCTGAGTTAGTGGCCAGCTGTCAGCCTATGTGGTGATCCGGATACCCTCTTTCTTACATTCTTATTGGTCCATTCTATGTGAGATGGATTAAGACCAAATTTAGTGTAAATTTGTCACTTTCAGCCCTTGAACTTTAGCAGATTTATCATTTGAGCTATTTTCTTCATTCCTTTGGCAAATTAAGTCCTTTGACTTGCATTCTTGATCATTTGAGTCCTTTGACTTGGTTAACTCGAGATTGACTAGGTTTGACTTTGATCTTGACTTTTTCCAAAATTGCACTTAAGTCCCTCAACTTTTGAACATTGTCAAGATAGGTCCTTTATCTTCAAAAGGCTTGTCATCTTTGATCCTTCTCTTGTATTTTCTTCATAAATGAGCTTGATTTCACTTTTCTGCTTGAAATTTGTATCCTTGTTACCTATTTAAGCACAAACACAAAACATACCACATAATACTACTTCATAGCATAAAAGTTAGGTATTTGCTATGTGTTTTAGGGTAATTTGTTGACTTATTGATATGAGATTTTGCTCATATCATTTGGCTAGGCCGGTGACGATTCTCCTAGGCTGTTAATCGTCTTCCCGGGTGCCGAGTAATGTTGCAAACAAAGGAAAACCAATTAGACGTAGACCCGAGGCTAGAGCCCCGAGGTCCACCTCCGACGGTCAAGTTACTATTGGTGCGATAAAGGATAAGAGAGGTGTAAGTAAGAGATATAACCTGATTCTAGAATGAGCCCCTACCCCTGTATTTATAGGACTAGGGTTTCTTGAAGGATAAGTAAGGTCTATGGGCCTCTTGGGTCGCGGGCCTGTTAGGTCGGGCCTCATACCAACTATACATCGACAAGCCTACTCCATATAGCCTTGAAGGCACCCCTTGAATCTGTACGATGATCGTACAACTCCTCTCGAGTTTGAAGGTTTGACCGATAAACATCCTCAAGACCAAAATTTTGGAAGTTGACTCGATGAAGAAATAGGAGGACGATTAATTTGGTCTAACCCATCCACGAAAGTGTTCAAAGATGGTGTGGAGTCACTCGTAGAACCAATATTAGTACTAGTTCCCGCACCATCACCATCACTTGATGATGAGGAACTTTCTTCGTTATTGGTTTCTTGATGATCACTTCTATGAGTCCCTCGGTCACTCCTAATCTTTCGTGGACGTATCTTTTGAATTGGATACATCACACGATTAACCGGCATATAGGTAGAGAGACCAAGATTAGGATAGTCATGATCAACCCTTTTCATAAGGCGAGTGAGGAGCATGGCATAGGGAAGATTAGCTTTTGGTTTTGAGAGGACGTAATTGATTCGTCCAGCTATGAAGTATGCAAGACTGTAATTAGTGAAGGTGCATATGCAACTCATTATGTGAGCCAGACAATCCGGAACATGATCCATATTTCCACCATGAAAAAATACATTCCTAAGGATATCGGCCCAAGAGACCATACACTCATTAAGATCTCTTACGAGTATCTCATGGCGATTCAAAGCACGCTTCTTAGTATGGATACTTCGTATAACGAGTTGATTAAGACCTCTGGTAATGACATCAAGGAAGAATTCCGATTTTGTTGCTTCAGTGTCATATAGAGGATTGTCGATACACAATTCCAAGGAATCAATTTTCCATGAATCCGTGAACCGGCAATGACCTTCATATGGCACTTTAAGTGCCTTACCGAATTCTTCGAGAGACTAAGTGATGAGTCGACCATTAATGGCGAACCTAACAAACATCCCATATTCATTATATATAAGGGATAAGTGCTAAAGAACTCTAGAAGGAATTGGGGATATATGAGTTCTTCGATGTCTAGCAAACAATCAAGTTTAATACCACTAAACATATGTCTAGTATAATCATATCCCACAATATCCTTATAGACAACTCTACCCTCATGAAAGTAACACTTTTTAAGTGAGCGAAAGTTATTACCAAGAGTCACGGATTGACACGACTCGGAAAAAATAGGCATATAGTCCTTAGTTTTGTGGTGGTCTTGTTCATATTCTGAAGGCATGATTTAGTACCTATATATAACACGAAAATATTTCCACAATCACTCTTATGTTATATAATGAATAAAAATCGAAATCATAAGAATGTGTTTATTAATTACTTGACTAACCAAGGAACTAATCTTTAAAATTCTAATAACTAAGATTTTACTAGTTGAAAGTTCACGAATCTTTTCGAATTGATTAAGGTTGAAAGCGTGACTCAGTCGTTCTTGGTTAAGAAAAATGGAAATTTGATTATCTATTTCTACTAAAAAGGCAAATGCAAAACGGATTAAAAATAAGCCAACAACGATTAACTAATGATAACGAAACAATTTGAAATAATAGAACGTGAATTAAAAATAAGCAATTAATAATTAATGAAAACTAAAAAACGAAATTAACTATCAACTAAAAAGGTAAATGCGTGAATTACTAAAAATAAGCTAAAAACGAATTCCAGAAAAACTGTCACTTTTTCGGAAAATTAAAAAAATTACAAATCTAAAAAAAACTACTTGTTCGGTAAATATCCTTCACTCGGGAAAATTCACTCGTTCGGGAAATCTAGCTCGTTCGGTATAAATCCTTCACTCGGGAAAATACCTTCGTTCGGGAAATATTCCTTCACTCGGGAAAAAGTCCTTCGTTCAGAATGTTTAGCTCGTTTGGGAAAATCTTCTTCACTCGGGAAAAATTACTTCGTTCGGGAAAATCTAGCTTGTTCGGAATAAATACCTTCATTCGGAAAAACTAGCTTCGTTTGGAAAAACCAAATCGTTCGGGAAAACAAGTTCATTCGGGAAAAACTTGGTTCGGAATAAAAGCTTCATTCGGTAAAATATAGCTGGTTCGGGAAAGAAGAAATGGTTCGGTAAAAAAAACTGGGAAAACAAAACAGTGACGAAAACTGGGAAAAACTAGGCACGAATTTAACTAAAAATAACCATAATCAATCTAAAAATTAAACTAAACTAGCCACTAATGATCAAGTATCAATAATAAATCAAACCAAATCAATAAAACTAACACTAATAACCAAATCAATCAAAACCCACTTAATCAAATCTATAAAAACTCAAGAACACAACCATAAACATAAGCAAAGATTAAACCATAGAAAACAAGAAAGGAAGAAGGAGATGAATAAAAAGCTTGATTAAAAGTATAAGATTCGAACATTAAAACATAAAGATTAAAGGTTCTACAAATTAATCTAGAGAGAGAAAATAAAAACTAGAGAGAGATACAAACTACACCTATATAAACTACTCCTAAAATTAACTAACTAACCACCTCCTAATGACACATTAGGAGGGTATTTATAGGAGGAGTAAAATGTTGATGCTTTCTTCCTTCTTTCTTCTTGTCTCGACTCGATTTAAATTCTTTGTGATTCTCGACGTCGTCTCGGGATTTGTCGATATAAATTGAACTCGTCTTTTAATTTTCTTCTTTATTTAGACTTGGTTCTTCGAGTTCATTAAACTTCCGTCTATAGACTTTTTCTTCGATAAATCTTCAGAATAGGCCTTGGACTTCCGTTCTTTTTTGCACTCTTGATCTTTTGACTTCGTCTTTTCCCGTTTTCATCGATAAAAGCCCGTGTTTTCTTCCTTTTTCATCTTTTGGTCCTAAAACACAATAAAAACACAAACCACGCATAATTCCGACATTTACGACATAAAATACACGTTTTGGCTTGGTTATTATTATAATTAAGTGGTAAAAGGATGGGTGTTTTCACACCTATCAAATCCCCTACACTTGACCATTGCAATGCCCTCATGCAATGCATTAATTACAAAGCACGTTTTACATTTTTCATCATAATTAACCTATCATAGACTTTATTAAACATAATTAAAGGAAGAAAAACAAATAAAGAGATTAAAGACTTACATTGAGGCTTTGGATTGTCATGAATGTTTATCATCCTCAAGTTTCACGTTCCCCAAACCAAGCTTATAAAGTAGATCATTGTTATTATAAGTTAGCAAACTAATACAAATTCATGTGTCCCAATTATTTACTTAGACTCCCTTATTCCTAGGTGTATCTCTTATATTTTATTGTTGTCTTGAATGATCACGAAGATGCATTGTTGACTTATTTCGATAGTTATTTAGGCTGAAAATAAAGTAGGACAATTTAATCAATAGTTAGCTAAAGGAAAAAATCTTTTAAAACTGCTTCTCGGGACCTCATAAAGTTCATATCTTGGCATAACTCGCTTCATGATTTGAGACCTTTCTCGGACCGATATTTTGCAGTGACTTCATACTTCAAATCTTGAGAGACGTTCATGAAATAATGGTCTTCTCTTCATAATAGGAATTTCTTCACTTGAACTTTTTAATAGATTCTTCATACTTGGACCACGACTTCTTCATTTTTCTCCAATCCTTATTTGGGATTTTGATATACAACGATCCGCCTCCTTTTAGGACTTGGATCTATTTATCCTCATACCTTGTTAGGGCCTTTTTGGATAGACTTCTCCAGGATCTTTAGGGGAGTATTTGCTTTTCGTCGTGTGTCTTGATCCTTCATATTGATTTTTGATAAATGATTCTTCACATCACTTTGGATCTTTAGAAACAAAATGTAGCCCTCATGTATTGTTAGGACCTTTTCGGACTCGCCAATCTTCGCATCCCGCTTCAATAAGTTATTCCTTGGCTATGAACTCTAATCAATACCGAGCAACTTTTAAACGATCTTGGGCTAGAAGCTAAGTAACTTTTCAAATCATACGACATTATTTATTGCAATTAAATTTATTAACAAGCAATGGGAGAAAAAGCTCATAATCAACTCACATAAATTCATAAAGGAATACCAAACTTGTAATTGACTCTATTGATGAGACTGCTTTTATACATAGTCTCATCGTCCAAAAAGGGCTTAAAATGCACTAAATATCATGAAAATACCCAAATATATGCTTGTGTTTGTTGCTTGTGTATTTTAGGTACGGATATATAGAAAATAACAAAAGATCACAAGAATCATGCAAAAACGAACACGGGAAACGAAGTCGCACATTGAACCAAGCCCTAATGAAGAATTTTCAAAAGAAAACCCTTGAAGATTTGAAGATTTATGAAGAAGGGTCCTCCAATATTGAAGAATTGACAATTTATACCCTTGTATCTTCATAATTACAAGTTTGTTCCCTAAAGTTTGTCAAAATTACCAAAATGGCCCTCCACTTTGAAGAATTGGCAATTTTAGTCCCTCAACAAAGCTAAATTGTCAATATTATCATCCTCAAAGTCAAATATATCATGAAGTCCTTCAAAGAACAAGAAAAGACAAGTTTGGTCCTTGAAATATGTTAATTTGCAAAAAGGACCCTTGACTTTCAACTTTTGGGAAGAATGGTCCCTCATAAATTAAGACTTGGCAATTTTAGTCCTCCAAAATGCCAATCATACAATTCAAGACCATAATCCTTGAAGAAAATACCAAAACAGCCCTTCAAGAATCACAAAATGGCAAGAAATACCCCTGAAAATACTTTGGAAAAGTATTTGGGGCAAAAGTGTGAAAATGAAAAGTTTGCTAATGAAGGAAAATGGTTTATGGCTTATTAAACTTGAAATGACAACAAAGGGAAAGATGGGGGGTTATTTGTGGCCGACATCCATTATAACCTAGACTAATCCCAGCCTACCACCTCACCCCACTCACATTTTCCACCAATCAGCTTACACCCCCTTGCCACCTCACCCGTTGTAAAACCCGCATGCTTTTACCATGAATAGTACCCTTAAGATCGTACGTACTAGATTAAAACTTTCCTTTTATAGTATGATTACGTTCACGTGTTAGAATTTTACGTATTACGTACGTGTTAGAACACGATAAGTATTTATTACGTACGAACACACAATAATTATTTAAACAATAATTAATCACGAACACGCGATCATGAAATCATGAACGTAATTTAATCACGAGCTAATATTAATTACGTATATATATTTATTACGAACACGAATAAATATATTAAGTCATGGTTATTATTTAACAAGAACACATAAAACACGAACACGACTAAACACGAATGAACCCTTAAATAACGAGACTCGGAAAATGGTACGGGTACCCCATGTGGGGCCCCTACCCGCGGCTACACCAAGGAGATGGGCCAAGCCCATCTAATGTTTTTACTAACATGGGGAATGGTAAAACTTGTGGTCATTTTTCACATTACAGTAAAAACATCTAAACCCTAAAAGATTTTTCTCCATCCTCTTTGTCCTCTCCTTTGGTCGCCGCATATACAAGGCACACAAGGGGGTGTTTGTTCGATTTTGATCTTGAATTTGGTGCAAGTGTTCGTGTGTGTTCATCCTCGTTGATCCACGCATTTGGTATACCTTTTTAATCCTTTTTTCTTTATGTTTTGATTTAATAAATTAAATAAGAACATGATGTTTTTAAAAAGCTAATTAAAAACATAAATCAAACATGTAAATGGTTATGGGGTAAATCAAAACGGAGGATTTAGGGGTGTTTGTTGTGGCCGGCGCCTAAACCGAACCCTAAGGGGGTCTCGGCTTGGCATATGGACCACCACCGAGACCTCAAGGTCTCGGTTTGGTGGTGTGGGTCCCACGACAGCAGCAAAAAGGGGAGAACCCCGAAGTGGTTCAGGGTATGGAGTTGATTACGGGTCCGGTTCATGGTTTCTAGTCACGATCCGGTTCATGGTTTATGTTAAGTTTATGTTTTAATAATCATATGTTAAAAATTAAATTAATAATATATGACATGATTAATTTAATAAAACATAACTTAGGTTATAATTTAATTATTAGATCATGAAATTTTTAACCTAAGTATTTATATTTTTCTAAACCTTATAATTAATTAGTTATTAAAAAACATGGTTATAATTAATTAATTAACATGACTTAAGTTATATTATTAATAGTTAATAATACATGTTTTAACATAAGTATCTTAACTTTATTTAATTAAAAACATGATATATTTAATTAAATACTTTTAACCTATAGTTTATTTAAATTACATGTAATAATTAAAAAACTATACCTTATATCATTATGACTTAGAAAAATAATCAGAAAACACTTAAGCTTATATACTTAGCTTATTTAACCAGCTTATATCTAATTATGGAAACTTTCTATTTTTAGAAACTTATTTTATTAAGGCAGTTAATCTATTTATGGAAACTTTCTATTTTTAGAAACATATCTATTTTAAGCAGTAATTCTATTTTTGGAAACTTTCTATTTTTGGAAACTTTTTATTTTTGGAAACTTTCTATTTTTGGAAACTTTCTATTTTTAGTAACTTTCTATTTTTGGAAACTTTCTATTTTAGGAAACCTGCTATTTTTAGAAAGTTACTTATTATTACACAGTAAGTATAATAATACATGAAATACAAGTAATACTTAATCAGAATAGACAGAATATAAGATAAACACAGCTTAAAGCCTAAAACAGTAAAACATTACATGAACGTATAAAATAAGCTAAGACATGACATAAAACCAATTATGTATTTAGTAATCAGATACTTATACACGTATGTATTTATGTAGCATTAGCGATACCGAAGTAGGATTCTCCTCAGTTCGTCTTCTTCGTTCACTGGACATAAGGTACGAATTCCCATCCTTTCAGTATGGACATTCTTTCCTTATTAGGATTCCCCGTATGCAACCAACTGTTTTCCCGTAGTATATGTTTATATGTTGATTTGCTTATGTTTAATTTAGAATACCTATAGCCATATACATGCATGACCAGTTTCACCTAGTTATGGAGGTACCATAACCATAACATTAGAGGCACTGGTGTTATGACTTCCCCACGGCGGAGTGATTGCTCGTGGCGTCCCTTCAGCTTTTGGCCATATTATTATATTTATCATATGGGGCGTATGGGTGCATCCTAGTTACATGTTTTTCAACAAGTTACTCAGTGTGAATGTGGTGTGTTCCTTGCATCCTTCACAAGGAGCTGATCCCTCCTACCCAAAACCAGTATATTAAATTAGAGGCAGCCCCTCTAATTTGCATGATGAGGTAACCCCTCCAAGTATTCATGCACGATGGATTTTCATGACCTATATTGGCTAATGGTAGAATATGTTAAACAATTTTTATAAGATAAACATAAGGATTTTCAAACTATAAAACCAGTTTTACCAAGACTTAACCATGTTATTCGGGACTTAGTTTCTTCCGCTGTTATATGCTTATATGCTTATCCTATTCATGCTTTATTGTACATCCGTGCACTGAGCGTATTGCTCAGTCGTTTTCCTTTTCTATGTTCCCAAAACGGAAGGTACTCAGGGACGCTCGTAGACTTTAAGCATACGTGCATATGGACTGGAAGCTTTCTAGCCTTTCTTTACTTTATGCATTATCTTTACTTTGATACTCTTGCTATGGACATTGTTTAGTCCTTTCATTTACCGTACTTATGTTTGTGTGTGATGAGCTTTACTTTTAGACTACCGATGTTTGATTCCGGTATTTTCCTTTTATGGTCATGTAATGTTTAGACATTATCCTTGTATGCTTTGATGACACACCATAATTTCGCGTGACATTCCATTATCAAAATGGGGTGTTACAATTATGGTATCAGAGCCAAGTCTTCGACCTGTAGGCTCTCAAAATATGACCTGTAATTAGTGGGTAGTCACTATGGTCTTCCTAAAACTGACAGTCGTTTTTCATGCATTCATCATTTTTATGCATACATATATATGTCATTGTCGCAGGTTTATGACTAAGTAATGGTTGGTACAGGACTGGCCCTATTTAGTCGCATGTGTTTTATCAAAACTTTTAAATTTGGGACCGACCCATAGGCGTCCCCTCGCCATGTCTTTTATTTTGGGTGAACTGACCATAGGCGTTCACTCTCGAACATACAAAAGTTCTCATAAAACTGCATCATGCATTCATACACAAATTTTCTTGCATAAATTTTTTCTCAAGATTTATTGGTATAAATTTTTTTCATGTATATATATTTTATGTTTTGATCGGTTAATCATATGTTTTATGTTATACTGTCAGATGGTTCTCACACGCGAACAGGAACAACTCAATGCTGCAATCCAAGCTTTGCTTCCTCAACTGAGGAACGACATCACGGCTGAGGTTCAAGCTGCCAACAATCAGCAGCATAACCAAGCACCTCCTCCTCCTCCTCCAGTGACATTGGCAGTATGGCTGGAGAGATTCAACAAGCTCCGTCCTCGAGCTTTTGAGAAAACAGATATCCCTAGTGATGCTGAAAGCTGGTTGGCTCACATCGAGGAGATTTTCAATGCTATGGGTTGTGACCCCGTGTACAAGGCGAGGTTGGCATGCTACCGGTTCGAAGGCGATGTGTTAAATTGGTGGTTAGCGTTGATGCAGTCTGAGAGAGGTGACGACTGGGTGGTTGGTTTGACATGGGCTCAGTTCAAGGACAGGGTGATGGAGCAGTTATTTCCCAAGGCTGAGCAAGACAAGCTCAAGAGGGAGTACCATGGGATCCGACAGAGAGCTGGGAAGAATAGCAACGAGTTCATGCAGCGCTTTCTTCGCTTAGCTGGTTTCCTTGGTGCAGCGGCAGGTACTCCTGAAGAGCAGGCACACCACGTTAGGTGGGCTCTTCGCACATCGGTCGCAAACAATCTGGTGTGTGCTACGTTCAACACGGTAGTACAAGTGGCTGATGCGGCACGTAAGCTGGAGATGTTGCAGGAGAGAGATGAGTTCGGGGAAGCTGAGAGACCCGACAAGAGGTAAAAATTCGTATTCAAGCGATGACCAATCCGTATTCTCTCCATATATGTCAATTATTCATCTCTTTAAACTGTATCTTCCATGCAGAAAACTGGGGACCGGTCTCAGCCGGCTACTCAGCAGCAGCCTCATCAGCCCAAGGGAAACGGTCAGACTAACGACCGTTCTGCTACGGATAGGCATGGCGGTAATGATAATTACCGTAACAACGCTGGACACTTCGACAACAGCAGGTCCTAATACTTACACATTTTCATATGATTTCATGTTATAACTCATATCTGACACTTTAGAAAACTTCTACCAGGAACCATGGAAACGGTAGGGACCAGAACCAGAGAGGTTCACAGCCTAGCCGTCCAGCTATCACTGGTATTCAATCATACGATTATCCGCATTGTCCTTGGTACCCTATATCATGTCTTATCTAAAATGTTTTATCAGGTCCTCAGCCAGCCAGAGCACCTGCTGGAGGATATACTCATCCTCTTTGCTCTACTTGCCACCATAGGCACCCAGGGCCATGTCGTCGTAACACTGACGCATGCTTCAAGTGTGGTCTTCATGGCCATATCATGAAGGATTCGTAAGGGCGAGATGAAGGGCAGATCGGTACATGCTGATACCAAGCCGTCTCCTACCACTGGGCGTGTCTACACGACATCTCGAGACCAGGCCAACAAGTCTACATGTACCATCACTGGAATCTTGTATATGTATTGATGAGACTTCTTTTATACATAGTCTCATCGTCGAAAATGGGCTTAAAATGCATTAAATATCATTATAAATGCCAAATATATGCTTGTGTTTGTTGCTTGCGTATTTTAGGTACGGATATTGAGGAAATGACAAAAGATCACAAAGAATCAAGCAAAAACGAACACGGGAAATGAAGCCGCACAATGAACCGGACCCAAATCATGAATTTCCAAAGAAGTCCTTGAAGATTTGAAGATTGGCAAGATTGGTCCCTCAACTTTGGAAGACTTGTCAATTTAAACCCTTGTAAAACTCATTAATACACATTGGGTCCCTTAATTGACAAGAGTGTACAAGAAAAGCCCTTTAAGATTGCATTTATTGCACATTTGGTCCTTATACAAAGTTTACAAATCAATTGGGCCAAAAATGACAAGTTAATCAAACTTGTTACAAAAGGAAATAGAGTTTGTGGCTGATTAGTACAAAGTGAAGAAGACAAAAGAATATAGGGGCCATTTGTGGGCAGACAACCAAACTACTATCCACCACTCCCCATACACCACGTCACCCCACCCAAACAACCAACCAATCACACTCCATCTCCCTTCCACATCAGATCTCCACCCATTTTTAAATAACTGATTATTAAATCAGTTAGTTTTTCCCACTAAACATGTATTTAAATTCCATCATCACCCAAAATGAATTAAAACACCCCCTAATTACCTGTTCTTGCTATAAACCCTAATCCCTCTAATCCCATCTAAACAAAGGGGTTTTGGCTTATTATTTCAAGAACACTAATTTACATCCCCCTAATCACATCCCACAACCAAGATTCCCTTCACACTCCCCATTGGGCCCACCATGAGCACCCCTGCACCCATCACTTTCCCTCAAACCCCAAAAATCGACAAAACATACAGTTGGATGCAATTTCTTGTCCCCAGATGAGTTTTAAACGCTCAGGATCATCAAAAACAAATGTCAATCACGTGAAGCATCTTTTGACCAAGAATCAAGTCAAATTTCAAAGGGCAATTCTGGGAATTACTTGTATTGGGGTTTCAAGTTTCATTATTTTAATTCATTAGCCTAGAATGTTCTATTATCACTATAAAAGGAGGATGCAACATGTGCATTTCCCTTTTGTTCCAACTTTTTACAAAGCCTTGTAATCTGTTTTTCTTAATGAAAGTTGGTGTTTTTAGGAGAAAATATAATTCCTTTTCAGTTTTAGTTAAAATTTTATTGGCTTGTGTGAAAGACTGAGTTCCAAATTGATTTGTTGAAGTACTTTGTTGAAAGAGTTTTCAAAAAGGCATTTTAATGTTCTAAAAATTTGTTTTTAGTTTATCAAGAAGGTTCAAAGGCCACATAAGCTACCTACTTGGGCACTTATATGACCATAGAACCTTGATATCTGGGAGATATCAAGATTCAGTGGGTATAGTACTTGGGTAAGAAGTTTAGGGAGGTGAAAACCTTTTTGTTATCTTGACCCATTTGTTTGTTCGCACTCACTGTATCAAAAGCTACAAGCCAAAAGCTTGTAGCCTTTGATATTTGAAGCTTTTATTTGGTCTTGTGGTGTTGTGTGTACGTATTAAGAAAGCAGCAAGCAAGATCCATTAATTCCCTTTGTTCTTTCTGTTTGAAGACATTGTTTAGCCTTGGGTCCACTTAGATTCCACTAGCAGGCATCTCTACACTTCATTAAGCTCACTCAAGTCCCCTAATCATACCCCTAGGAGGCACAAGCAGGTATCTGCTTGAAACTTATGGTTTTGGTTTTTGAACTTTTCATGTGAACTTATTTGGAGTTTGTAAGTTGCTAGTTCATTGTGTGATATTTGTTTGTTTATGCTCAAATCTGATCTAGATGCATGTTAGAAGTAGTTGATATCTGTTTAGTTAAAGTTTGAGCAGATTTGGTTTGCAAAAAGTTGTTTTCAGTAAGTTAAGGGGTGTTTGGGTTAAGGGTCTTAACTGGTTTAATGTGACATTAAACTAGAGAAAACTGCCTAGGCACACTTGATTTATTTTTATTAGCTTATTTCTATCATTGGTTTTCAGTCTTGTTAAGTTTTAAAGTATTTTGCATGTTAAACATTTGGTTAAAGTAAGCCAAGTAATCAGGAGACTTAAACTAGTGTGATTTTGATTATATGCTCTAAAATCTTGGAACTTGTTATCAAATCTGTCTATCTAGGACTTAGGATCTATTGGTTATTGATTGGTTGTGTCTTGTGTTAACTTGAGTGGATTGAAATTTGTTTTTAAGCCAACTGCATCAGCAAAGACTGTCTATATGCTTATTCTGATTTTCAGTAACCTATTTGCCTTGTGTAATTTGATTCTTGTGTGTTAACTTGGTTCTTTCTTGATCATTGTGACTCCCCACAACCCAACTGGTTGTGGGGGTGCCTTGTCTTGCCAAAACAACCAACAAACCATCAAGATCTAGCCAAAAAGGCTACCAAAAGCAAATTAACTTCTCTGGTCCATCAGAGAACGTCCTTGGTTTTTGTTTCATCAGATATCGGATAAGACTATTTTTGGTTTTGTTGTCACTGTAGCTAGACTTGATTAACTGGGCACGCTTTTTGTGATTACTAGGGTTTAATCTTGTTTGATTTTGATCTTTTTGTGTTTTTGGAGTAGTGTAAGTTACTGGTTTTAAGCTTTATAAATTTAAAAAAGAAAAAAAAAGTTTTTAACAAAAAGAGACTGGCCAGGACTCGAACCTGCGCCATCTCTCCCACACACCAACGTGATAACCAGTTGCCCTAGGGTCTTTGACTGGTTATCACTTGGTTTCTTTAATACTTAAGGTAAACTTGGTTTTAGCTTATTCAAACCAACAGCTTAATAATAAGCTTATTTCAGCTTATTTGTTTTAGCTTTTCACCAGTTTACATTTTTCCTTTGTTCTTTGTTAGGTTTAAGATTTTTTGGCATAAAAATATTATTTTTCACATGTGTAGTTAATTTATTAGGATTATTTTAAGTTTCAATTTTAGAAAGTAAATAAAAAATAGGAAAAAGTGTTTTAAAAATCTGGAAAAATAGTTTTTAAGTTTTTAGTAGTATTTTTAAGGTTTACATCAATTAAAGTTTTCAAATTAACTTATTTTTGATTTTATATGATTTTAGGGTTTTTAATCAACTTTAAGAATTTATATAAAATTATTAAAAAGGTTTTGAAAACTTTTGTTTACATGTATGTCTTAGTTACATTTTTCTAGATTTTTGGTAATTTTTTAGAATTTTTTATAAACTTTGGAATTTTAATATTATTTTATTATTATTTTATTATTAAAAATTAAAAGTTATTTTTTTCTAGTTTTTTCGTTTTTCCTAGTTTAAACACATAATGTTAGGAGTTTTGCAACTTTTAGAATATTTTCATTGTCCTTAGATTTATTTTTATAATTATTTTAAGTTTTAATAGTTTTTAATTGTTTTAAAATAGTTTTTATTAATTTTAAAATTTTCAAAAATAGTTTTAAATTGATTTAGGTTGTTTTAGAGGTTTACAAAGTGATAAAACTCATTTTGGGCTTTTTATTAATTAAATTTATTTTTAGGGCTTTAATTAGCATTAAAAAATCATTATTTAATTAAATAAAAGGTTTGAGTGATTTTTGATTTTTTTTGTAAACTCTTAATACATTATTTAGGATTTATTGCAATTTTTTAGAGTAAATTTTTAAATTTGGTGCTTTTACGGTTTTACGTGTACGACCCTTTCGTCTTAGTGTAATCCGTCATCGTAACCGTCATTCTCTTCTTATCCCATTTCTCTTTTCTTTCTCATAACAATATAATCACATAATTAATCCTTTCATTACACACACACTAGCCTCCTTGGGAAACGAACTTCTCATTGGTCATTAGTGCTTGGTTTTCCTAAACCGACACTTAATACTTTCCACTATTTTACGCTCTTTTCCTAAAGGGTAGTAAAAAGGCTACATCATTTTGGCGCCGCTGCCGGGGAGGCGTGTTGTGTTTTGATTTGAACAATTGTTGTTTTTATATTAGCCATAATATCTATTTATATTAGTAGCACTCTACTAATATGTATTATCGGTTTTTGTTTTTGTGTGAATACTATTACTATATTGTATACGTAGAACGATAAATTCACAAGTACTCCAAAAGTGAGAAATCACAACCTTGACTTGGGAGGTCATTACCCAATCATTGTATTCGAATCTACAACCAAAGAAAAAGGCAAAAATAGATAAATACTTTCGTGAAGCTCGATTTTGAAAAATACAAACTATAAGGTGGGTATAAGGCGGATATTATAAAATATATCCTAAGGAAAAAGGCTCTTAAGTGCTTCGCGCCGCCTCGTTTCCCCGCTTGCTTGTGAGTATTTGATTTTGAGAGCTAATCGAGGGTTTTGTCGCCCAAAGTATTATTAAGTATCATATATACTTTCTTGGTTTTATTTGATTAAACCCTCTTGAACGTTTTGGTGTTCCACCAACGTTCTAAAGTCATCGAAGGCGTTCACTTCATGTGATCGTTTTCATTCCTTGAGGCTTCTTTAATCAAGAGATCTGATTAAGGAGGAGATTTGCAGATTTTTGTCTACTTAATACAATTCCAAAAATCCAAAAAAAAAGTAAAAACAATCAAAAATCCAAAAAAAAATTGAAAAAGTTAAAAACACCAAAAAGAATCTTCTTTGCTCATCCCCACGTTGTACGTGACGTTTATGCGAACTCGTAATCAAGCAAGACGTGCACGTAAACGTAGAAACCGAAAGGAGTCAACACCTACTCCTAATATTTCTAGTGAAGAGACTCCAAGTGAGGAACCTATTGTAGAACAAGGAGATATCATGGCTAATCGTACTATGATGGAGTTGCTTCAAGCACCCACCGAGGGTTTTGGAGAGGCCATTGTGATTCCCGTCATCCTTGTGGAGAACTTCGAGATCAAGACGGGTTTAATGTTTATGCTTCAAGCCAACAAGTTTCGCGTACACGAAAAAGACAACCCACATTATCACATTAGGCAATTTAATCATCCCACCACGACAAGCAAGTTTAAGGATGTACCACACGATGCCATTAAGATGATGTTGTCTCCATACTCGTTAGATGGACCCACCAAGATATGGCTCGAGAAAGAACCCCCAAATTCGATTTTGACGTGGGGTGATCTCGTTCCTAAGTTTGTGAATCAATTTTTTCCACCATCTAAAACAACACATTTGAAAAACGAGATTTGACGATTTACTCAAAGGTCTAATGAAAGTTTTTCAATGGCTTGGGAAAGGTTTAAAGAAATGTTACATGAATGTCCACACCATGATTTTTCCGAATTGCATCAAATTGACACTTTTTATAATGGTCTTAATGATCATGAACGAGATTACTTAAATACCGCCGCGGGTGGTAATTTTTTGTACAAAACGACCGAAGAGGCTTTGAAAATCATTGAGAATAGGTCTAAGGTTTATAGCCCTCGTAACACACCGAGTGTTGCCACTATGGGTTCATCGTCGTCTCGTAACATGAGTGCCTTGCAAGATGAAGCAAATGAGGAGAATCGGTTTTTCGATAGGTTTTCGACTCTTATGACTCATTGGAAAGCACAAGATGCTTTGAATTCCGCATCGGTTAAGGCGGTTGCCAAGAGTTGTATTTTGTGTGGTGGAGCTCATGCTTTTTCCGAGTGCATTACCGCGGATGGTAACACTTCGAATGCTTATGTAGCCACGGGAACTTATAACCAAAACGGTCAAGGTTCCAGCCAAAATCAAGCTCCACAAAATCAAAATGCTAACAACTATCGAAACAATAATCAAATTGGTGCTTATCAAGGAAATCAATGTAACTACAACAAGGGTAATTATCAAAGTGGAAATGGGAAAATTTCAAACCAAAACCAAAACCGTGATTTTCAAACTACCACACAAAGTTTTCAAAATTATCACACCAAAAATCTTCAAGGAGAATTTTTGAATTATGCTAAGGCAAACGATGCTAAGTTTGATAATATGCAACGTGAAATGGTTAGCTTAAGATCCGAGTTGAAAAACGAGCTTAAAAACGAACTTGCTAATGAACTTAAGACTCATGCAAATAAAATGGAAGGAAATGTTCAACTTCTCTAACAAAATCAACAAAAAATGGAGCAAGGTCAACATGAGATTAAGCAAGAATTGTTAAAAGCGGATGCTAGGCAATCTAAGTTTGAAGACCGAATGGGAAAAATGTTTGAAGTTATCATGTGTAAACCTTCTTCTTCGGGTGGTCTTCCTAGAGATACCATCGTAAACCCGAAAGGGGAATTGAAGGTTATTACTACTCGTAGTGGTAAAACTTTCAAAGAACCCATTTCTCGTCCAAATACTTCTACGGAGAAGGAAAAAGAGAAAGAACCCGAGGTGATGGTAGAAAAGGAGTAAATTCCAAGTCCACGAAGTACCGCTCAAACCACACCTACGGTTCAACCAATACCAATAGTGGAACCTGAGATTCCAAGGCTGTTGCCTATGCCCCAACCCACACCACCCTTACCTTACCCTTTAAGACGAAACAAGGAAAAGGGACAAGAAAGAAATAATTATAAATTTGAACTTTTTATGAAAATGTTTCGTGACTTGCATTTTAATATAAGTTTTGCCGACGCCTTGGTCATGATGCCTCGATTTGCCGCAAACTTTAAAAGTATGTTGAATAACAAAGAGAAATTGCAAAAGTCGTCTAGTTGTTCTTCGGTTTTTCTTAGCCGCATACCTCAAAAAGTCGGTGATCCCGGTAAATTTTTAATCCCATGTGCAATACAAGATATGGAGGAATTCTACGCCTTGGCCGATCTTGGTGCTAGTATAAATTTGATGCCTCTTGAGAGTTTTAAGTCGCTCAATCTGCCTAATCTCACTCCTTCAAGAATGTCAATCGAGATGGCCAATCATTCTACGATTCTAGCTTGTAGAGTAGCCGAGGACGTCTTCGTGAAAGTTGGAAAGTTCTACTATCCCGTAGACTTTATCGTTGTTGACATTCCCATCGATCCTAAAGTTCCTCTAATTTTAGGTCGGTCATTTTTGGATACCTCGAGAGCACTTATCGATGTGCATGCTAGGAAAATCACTCTTCGTTTCAATGAGAAAGAACTCGTCATAAATGCAACTCAAAATTCTACACTTTCTCATGTGTACTCGATCACGTCTTTGAACAATGTTAATCCCATCAAAAACATTTGCAAAGGATTTCAAAAAGAGTTTTAGGAGTTGATGATAAAAATGATTTTCCGTCCCCTCCGTCGGTGGAGGTTAAGAGTGTTAAGCCTACGTTTCCAATCATGAATGATCCTTCGGGTGATGAATATGTTGACCCCGATGGGGAAGTTTTCTTTGTTGACAAACGTTTTGAGAACTTACCACCACCAAAACCAAAACGGTTTTCAAATGTGAGAATTTTTAGTGTGACTAACATTGCTTTAGAAACACCAAATATATTTGACATAATCAAGTCGGGTTTTCATAAGGAGAGTTTAAAAGATGAAAAAGGGAAATATTTTAAATTGGATTTAAAAGATTTTTCTACAATGCTAACTCCGTCATCACCTAGTGTTTTGAGTGCTACAAGCTCGTCTTCTCCTTTTGACGATGCTTTGTGTGAACTTAGTGTGGGGGAAGCCCCTTATGTTCCCGCCCCTTTCTCCACCGAGGATGAGATATTTGATCCCAGAATTGCATATAAAGGGAAATCTCGGTCTTCCACCGATGCAATAAATGGAAAATCTTTCTATTTGATTGGTGCGAGTCTACCTCGAGTAGCTCATGGTTTTTGTGACTTACCCATTGTCCCACCCTTCTATTTCTTCTCATCTATTTTCTTTAAACCCTTTGGGTTTGTGTTGACACATGATGAAGTGGCGTTGATTTGTTTTTCCAATGAAAACGAGAAAGCCATCTTCGATCCCGGTATTTTGCACCATCAAAGGACTTAGTCCTTAATACCGGTTGTTTTTGGGCCTTGTTTATCATGTAAGCCCCACTAAAAACTGACCATACCAAGATAATCCCTAAATGATCACATTTATGGGGATTCGAGTCGAGCTTTTGACTCGGTTATCAAAAACAAGGTGCCTCGTGGGGGAAACCCATGCTTATCCATGTACATATTATTTCTTTCTAATTAGTTTAATGTGAGGGGATTTGTGCCCTTCCAACCTTTGTTCCGTGGTTGTTTGTGAATTGTGGTTTTTCGATCATGATCTTCACGATTGGAGGCGCTCGTGTTCGTTTTAAGGGAGCACTCGATCGTTTGCTTTGAAGACTTCTCAATATCCATATGATATATCCTTGATTGTTCTAACCTTAGGTTTTTAGCACACTTCATAAACGGCTTTAAATTTAAAGGTTACACCATTTCCATGCTAGATTAGGCATTCGACTACGTCTCTAGTATGGGGGTGTTTGCACCCCTAGACTCGAAACATTAAGGACAATGTTTAACTTTAGTATGGGGGGTGAATAGATACTTGTCTTGCCAAACCCTCACGCTTTCTAAAGTTTATCTTTTTGTTTATCGTTTTTGTTGCAAAATAAGGCTAAAAATGGCCAAATTATAAATTTTTCTCCTGTTTTATAAGTGTTTGAAGACACGAATGTAGGTTTTTCGATGGCGAGAATAAGAGTAATTTTTTACTCGACCATGCGTGTTGAGCACTTAGCTTTGAATCCTTAACTTCACATTAGGCTAAGTCTCTTAAATGAGGACGAGAAATGATAGGGTTAATTATAAGTTACCATGCTAAACGTAGAGTACTCGTATTCTTTCAAAAACTCATGTGTTCTCGTTGTTTGCTTATTCTCCCTTCGCATGTAAATATTTTTTGCTTAATAAATATTGACTTAGCGGTTTAGTCTTGATTGTTGGGTTTCTAGTCTTTTCTAGTAGCTTCCGTGTAATTAAATTGGGAAAACATTAAGGTATCGCCAGCGTCACGGTTTTGAAGTGGCACCCGAATAATCAAAAGCTTCACCCAATAATAAGATTTCAAGTGCTCACCTAAATCAAGCAAACAATTTGAAGCCCCACAAGGCCAAAAAAATCTATGCAAAATTGAAAGTAAATCAAGCCTTAATCTTTGAAGCTTTAAAGATCCAAAATTCGCCTTAGCGTGAGGATATACGTCTTTGGCTAAAAAAACTACCGATGAGGTGGATAATAAAAGCCAAGGCAAGACTGAAGTCATAATAAAAGCTTCATGGAGAAGTTTAATAAAAGATGGAGGTAAACCAAAGATAATAAGGCCCTTCCGTTAGGGGGCGTATAAAAGTCTTGGTAATAAGTCTCATGTTCAAAACCGTTGTAAAACCGTGTTTATCGATCCTTCTTGTTGACATAATTTTTTGGCATCGTTGTCTATTAGGAGGGGTTATTGATTTGATGGTCTTGGTTACACCGTTAGGACTCTATTTTTAGACCTAAATCTCTATTATCGCATAAGTCAAACAATGTATCCTCGTGAAACATTCAAGACATAATAAAATATAAGAGATACAACTTAGGAAATCGGGAGGATAAGTACGGGATTAGGGCATATGAGTAGTGTTAGCATTACTAACTTATAATGACAATGATCTCGTTGCACGCTTGGTATGGAATTGGGGTGAAAATCGAGGACGACGAAATTATTTCTAACGAAGCATTCACGTGTTCTTATTATATGAACCTAAACGTCACATTTTGCGATGAAAATCATACATTATGTGTAAAACGCAAGTAGTAGCAATAGTAGTAGTGTATCTAGTTTATCATTCAATAAAGTGAATAAAAATGAATTTTAGAGATGCTACGATACTTTATTCTAGCATTGCGTGAGGGCACGACAATGGTTTAGTATGGGGGAGTGATGAGACTGCTTTTATACATAGTCTCATCGTCCAAATGGGCTTAAAATGCATTAAATATCATTACAAATGCCAAATATATGCTTGTGTTTGTTGCTTACGTATTTTAGGTACGAATATTGAGGAAATGACAAAAGATCACAAAGAATCAAGAAAAAACGAACACGGGAAACGAAGCCGCACAATGAACCGGACCCAAATCATGAATTTCCAAAGATGTCCTTGAAGATTAGAAGATTGGCAAGATTTGTCCCTCAACTTTGGAAGACTTGTCAATTTAAACCCTTGTAAAACTCATTAATACACATTGGATCCCTTAATTTACAAGAGTGTACAAGAAAAGCCCTTGAAGATTGCATTTATTGCACATTTGGTCCATATACAAAGTTTACAAATCAATTAGGCCAAAAATGACAAGTTAATCAAACTTGTTACAAAAGGAAATAGAGTTTGTGGCTGATTATTACAAAGTGAAGAAGACAAAGGAATATAGGGGCCATTTGTGGGCAGACAACCAAACTACTATCCACCACTCCCTATCCTCCACGTCACCCCACCCAAACAACCAACCAATCACACTCCATCTCCCTTCCACATCAGATCTTAATAACTGATAATTAAATCAGTTATTTTTTCCCACTTAACTTGTATTTAAATTCCATCATCACCCAAAACAAATTAAAACACCCCTAATTACCTGTTCTTGCTATAAACCCTAATCCCTCTAATCCCATCTAAACAAAGGGGTTTTGGCTTATTATTTCCAGAACACTAATTTACATCCCCCTAATCACATCCCACAACCCAGATTCCCTTCACACTCCCCATTGGGCCCACCATGAGCACCCCTGCACCCATCACTTTCCCTCAAACCCCAAAAATCGACAAAACATACGGTTGGATGCAATTTCTTGTCCCCAAAGGAGTTTTAAACGTTCAGGATCATCACAAACAGCTGTCAATCACGTGAAGCATCTTTTGACCAAGAATTATGTCAAATTTCAAAGGGCAATTCTGGGAATTACTTGTCTTAGGGTTTCAAGTTTCATTATTTTAATTCATTAGCCTAGAATGTTTTGTTATCACTATAAAAGGAGGATGCAACATGTGCATTTCCCTTTTGTTCCAGTTTTTTTACAAAGCCTTGTAATCTGTTTTTCTTATTGAAAGTTGGTGTTTTTAGGAGAAAATATAATTCCTTTTCAGTTTTAGCTAAAATTTTATTGGCTTGTGTGAAAGACTGAGTTCCAAATTGATTTGTTGAAGTACTTTGTTGAAAGAGTTTTCAAAAAGGCATTTTAAAGTTCTAAAAATTCGTTTTCAATTTATCAAGAAGGTTCAAAGGCCACATAAGCTACCTACTTGGGCACTTATATGACCATAGAACCTTGATATCTGGGAGATATCAAGATTCAGTGGGTATAGTACTTGGGTAAGAAGTTTAGGGAGGTGAAAACCTTTTTGTTATCTTGACCCATTTGTTTGTTCACACTCACTATATCAAAAGCTACAAGCCAAAAGCTTGTAGCCTTTGATATTTGAAGCTTTTATTTGGTCTTGTGGTGTTGTGTGCAGGTATTAAGAAAGCAACAAGCAAGATCCATTAATTCCCTTTGTTCTTTCTGTTTGAAGACATTGTTTAGCCTTGGGTCCACATGGATTCCACCAGCAAGCATCTCTACACTTCATTAAGCTCACTCAAGTCCCCTAATAATACCCCTAGGAGGCACAAGCAGGTATCTGCTTGAACCTTATGGTTTTGGTTTTTGAACTTTTCATGTGAACGTATTTGGAGTTTGTAAGTTGCTTATTCATTGTGTGATATTTGTCTGTTCATGCTCAAATCTGATCTAGATGCATGTTAGAAGTAGTTGATATCTGTTTAGTTAAAGTTTGAGCAGATTTGGTTTGCAAAAAGTTGTTTTCAATAAGTTAAGGGGTGTTTGGGTTAAGGGTCTTAACTGGTTTAAGGTGACATTAAACTAGAGAAAACTGCCTAAGCACACTTGATTTATTTGTATTAGCTTATTTCTATCATTGGTTTTTAGTCTTGTTAAGTTTTAAAGTATTTTGCATGTTAAACATTTGGTTAAAGTAAGCCAAGTAATCAGGAGACTTAAACTTGCATGTTAAACATTTGGTTAAAGTAAGCCAAGTAATCAAGAGACTTAAACTAGTGTGATTTTGATTTATATGCTCTAAAATCTTGGAACTTGTTATCAAATCTGTCTATTTAGGACTTATGATCTATTGGTTATTGATTGGTTGTGTCTTGTGTTAACTTGAGTGGGTTGAAATTTGTTTTTAAGCCAACTACATCAGCAAAGACTGCCTATATGCTTATTCTGATTTTCAGTAACCTATTTGCCTTGTGTAATTTGATTCTTGTGTGTTAACTTGGTTCTTTCTTCATCATTGTGACTCCCCACAACCCAACTGGTTGTGGGGGTGCCTTGTCTTGCCAAAACAACCAACAAACCATCAAGATCTAGCCAAAAAGGCTACCAAAAGCAAATTAACTTCTCTGGTCCATCAGAGAACGTCCTTGGTTTTTGTTTCATCAGATATCATATAAGACTGTTTTTGGTTATGTTGTCATTGTAGCTAGACTTGATTAACTGGGCACGTTTTTTGTGATTACTAGGGTTTAATCTTGTTTGATTTTGATCTTTTTGTGTTTTTGGAGTAGTGTAAGTTACTGGTTTTAAGCTTTATAAATTTAAAAAAGAAAAAAAAAGTTTTTAACAAAAAGAGACTGTCCAGGATTCGAACCTGCGCCATCTCTCCCACACACCAACGTGATAACCAGTTGCCCTAGGGTCTTTGACTGGTTATCACTTGGTTTCTTTAATACTTAAGGTAAACTTGGTTTTAGCTTATTCAAACCAACAACTTAATAATAAGCTGATTTCAACTTATTTGTATTAGCTTTTCACCAGTTTACATTTTTCCTTTGTTCTTTGTTAGGTTTAAGATTTTTTGGCATAAAAATATTATTTTTCACGTGTGCAGTTAATTTATTAGGATTATTTTAAGTTTTAATTTTATAAAGTAAATAAAAAACAGGAAAAAGTGTTTTAAAAATCTGGAAAAATAGTTTTTAATTGTTTAGTAGTATTTTTGAGGTTTACATCAATTAAAGTTTTCAAATTAACTTATTTTTGATTTTATATGATTTTAGGGTTTTTAATCAACTTTAAGAATTAATATAAAATTGTTAAAAAGGTTTTGGAAACTTTTGTTTACATGTTTGGCTTAGTTACATTTTTCTAGATTTTTGGTAATTTTTTAGAATTTTTTTATAAACTTTGGATTTTTAATATTATTTTATTTTTATTTTATAATTAAAAATTAAAAGTTATTTTTTTCTAGTTTTTTCATTTTTTCCTAGTTTAAACACATAATGTTAGGAGTTTTGCAACTTTTAGAATATTTTCATTGTCCTTAGATTTATTTTTATAATTATTTTAAGTTTTAATAGTTTTTAATTGTTTTAAAATAGTTTTTATTTATTTTAAAATTTTTAAAAATAGTTTTAAATTAAGTTAGGTTGTTTTAGAGGTTTACAAAGTGATAAAACTCATTTTGGGCTTTTTATTAATTAAATTGATTTTTAGGCCTTTAATTAACATTAAAATATCATTATTTAATTAAATAAAAGGTTTGAGTGATTTTTGATTTTTTGTAAACTCTTAATACATTATTTAGGATATATTGAAATTTTTTAGAGTAAATTTTTAAATTTGGTGCTTTTACGGTTTTACGTGTACGACCCTTTCGTCTTAGTGTAATCCGTCATCGTAACCGTCATTCTCTTCTTGTCCCATTTCTCTTTTCTTTCTCATAACATTATAATCACATAATTAATCCTTTAATTACACACACACTAGCCTCCTTGGGAAAGGAACTTCTCATTGGTCATTAGTGCTTGGTTTTCCTAAACCGACACTTAATACTTTCCACTATTTTACGCTCTTTTCCTAAAGGGTAGTAAAAAGGCTACATCATGTATGGTCAAGCTGCGTGTGTTCTTTTCGATACGGGTGTTACTCACTCGTTCATTTCTACTGCTTATACTAAGAACATTAGGATGCTCCCCATGCCACTAGAGAATAGACTTACTATTTCCACGCCTTTGAGGGACTCTATATTAATCACCCGTGTATACAAGAGTCTTCCCCTAGAATTTGACGATAAGGTTCGTCCTATTGACGCACTTCCGTTGGATATGAATGACTTCGACATGATTTTGGGCATGGATTGGCTATCCAAGCATCATGATACCATAGACTGCCATTCATATCGAGTTATCTTCGTTGATGTTAATGCACCAAAATACATTCATAACGGGTTCGTACCCGGACGATCTGTACAAATCATATCTACCCTGCAAGCGCGTGCACTACTGTCACATGGCTGCAAGGGTTATCTAGCTACGGTTCACGACATGGATGCTGAATCTCCATCAATTCAGGATCAACCAATAGTGTCGGAATTCCAAGATGTATTTCCAGCAGAACTTCCAGGCATACCACCTGCACGAGAAGTGGAATTCAATATTGAGCTTATTCCATGAGCTGAACCAATCTCCAAGGCTCCTTATCGCATGGCTTCCATAGAGCTGAAGGAGCTGAAGGATCAACTGAAAGAACTTCTAGAACGAGGTTTCATTCGACCGAGCGCATTTCCATAGGGCGCACCGGTCTTATTTGTTAAGAAGAAGGACGACAGTATGCGTCTTTGCATAGACTATCGCGAGCTCAACAAGATTACTATCCGGAATAGGTATCCACTGCCGCGTATAGACGATCTGTTTGACCAACTCCAAGGGGCCAAACACTTCTCCAAGATTGATCTTAGGTCAGGCTGCCATCAGCTACGGGTTAAGGAGCAGGACATCGCCAAGACTGCTTTTCGTACCCGCTATGGCCACTATGAGTTTGTAGTTATGCCATTCGGCCTGACAAATGCTCCAGCAGTGTTCATGGACTTGATGAACAGAATCTTCCATGAATTTCTGGACAAGTTCGTCATTGTCTTCATCGATGACATCCTGATTTTCTCAAAGTCCAAGGAGGAACACGAAGACCATCTTCGTACGGTACTACAGATTCTTCGCCAGAAGCAGTTGTATGCTAAATTCTCCAAGTGTGAGTTTTGATTAGACAAGGTGGCATTTTAGGTCACATTGTATCAGCAGAAGGAATCACTATGGATCCAGCAAAGGTTGAGGCCATTACTAAGAGGCAGAGGCCGACGTCAACGACGGAAGTCCGCAGTTTCTTAGGCTTAGCTGGCTATTACCGTAGGTTCGTGGAGAACTTTTCCCGTTTAGCACTACCATTGACCAAACTGATGCGGAAAGGGGAGAAATTCGTTTGGACTAAAGAACGAGAGAAGAGCTTTGAAGACCTGAAGCAGAAGCTAGTATCTGCACCTATTCTTACTCTCCCATCTGGTACGGGTGGATTTCAAATCTATAGTGATGCATCGGGGAAGGGACTTGGCTGTGTTCTCATGCAACATGGGAAAATGATCGCGTACGCTTCACAACACCTTAAGCCTTATGAAGAAAATTACACCACGCATGACTTGGAACTTGCTGCAGTCGTGTTTGCATTGAAGATATGGAGGCACTACTTATATAGAGAATCATGTGACATTTTCACAGACCACAAGAGTTTGAAGTAAATCTTCACTCAACGTGAATTGAACATGAGACAGAGGAGATGGTTAGAGCTGTTGAAAGATTATGACATTAACCTATAGTATCATCCCGGAAAGGCGAATATAGTAGCAGATGCACTTAGCAGGAAGTCCAGAATGATCAACGACATTAAAATTGAGGAGGAAATCATAAGAGACTTGGAGCGACTATACATCGAGATCATGGTACGTGGACAACATGGTTACTGGGCTAATCTTAGAGTAGAACCCGAGTTACTCTCTAAGATCAAGGAAGCTCAGAAAGATGATGGAGAAATCTGGGCGATAGTACAGAATTTGGAGAAACAGGCGGAATTCAGAGTAGATGCAGATGGTATCGTATGGCAGGGCACGAGACTTTGTGTTCAAGATGAGCAAGCACTCCGGAAAGCCTTGTTAGCTGAAGCTCATAGCTCCCCATTCTCTATACATCCTGGTTCGACTAAGATGTACCATGACATCAAACAGTACTTTTGGTGGAGTGGTATGAAACAGGATGTGGCCACTTACGTCTCCAAATGTCTTACCTGTCAGCAGGTTAAGATCGAGCATCAGCGATCTGGCGGTCTCCTTCAACCGTTAGATATTCCAGAGTGGAAGTGGGACAAAATCACCATGGATTTTGTTACTGGTCTTTCGCCTACCAAGAGGAAGCACGATGCAATTTGGGTTATGAGACTCCACGGTGCTCCATCCAGCATCGTCTCAGACAGAGATCCTCGTTTCACTTCGCGATTTTAGAAGAGTCTGCAGAAAGCTTGGGGTACACAACTTAAGCTTATCACGGCTTTTCATTCTCAAACAGACGGACAGTCGGAGCGAACGATTCATACATTGGAAGACAGAGGTCATGTGCGTTGGAATGGACGGGCGATTGGGATGATTACATCTGTTTGGTGGTGTTTGCATACAACAACAGTTGGCACGCAAGTATCAAGTGTGATCCTTTCGAGATGTTGTATGGTAGAAAGTGTCGCGCCCCAATCTGTTGGGATCAGGTTGATGAGCGAACACTTGAAGGACCAGAAATCATAGAGATGACCAACGAAAGGATCGCAGTAGCTAAGCAGAAACTTTAGGAAGCACGGTCACGTTAGAAGAGTTACGCCGATAAGCATCGTAGGGACATACATTTTAACGTAGGAGATCACGTCTTCCTTAAGGTTTCGCCGGCACGTGGTGTTAGACGCTTCGGGATTAAAAGGAAGCTCAGTCCTCGTTTCATCGGACCGTTTGATATCATTGAACGAGTCGGTGAAGTATTTTACCGGTTAGCGTTACCTCCGCAGCTTTTGCATGTACACAATGTGTTTCATGTGTCCTTACTCAGAGGGTACCAGTATCATCCCCTTCACATGGTTTAGTATCCACTGGAACAGATACGTGAAGATCTCACTTTCATAGAAGAACCCGAACGAGTTCTTGACAGACAAGAACGAGTCATGAGAAGGAAGACGATTCCTTTCGTCAAAATCCTTTGGAGGGATCATACCGAGCGGGAAGCCACTTGGGAAACAGAGGATTCTATCCGGGCTTCTTACCCTCATTTTATATTTTGAATTCGGGTATGTTCTTCTTTTCCAGTTTACTTTATCTATAATTCGGGGACGAATTATTCTTTTTAGGGGGTAAGAGTTGTAAAACCCGCATGGTTTTACCATGAATAGTACCCTTAAGATCGTACGTACTAGATTAAAACTTTCCTTTTATAGTATGATTATGTTCACGTGTTAGAATTTTACGTATTACGTATGTGTAAGAACACGATAAGTATTTATTACGTACGAACACACAATAATTATTTAAACAATAATTAATCACGAACATGCGATCATGAAATCATGAACGTAATTTAATCACGAGCTAATATTAATTATATATATTTATTACGAACACGAATAAATATATTAAGTCACGGTTATTATTTAACGAGAACACATAAAACACGAACACGACTAAACACGAATGAACACTTAAATAACGAGACTCGGAAAATGGTACGGGTACCCCATGTGGGGCCCCTACCCGCGGCTACACCAAGGAGATGGGCCAAGCCCATCTAATTTTTTACTAACATGGGGCATGGTAAAAACTTTTGGTCATTTTTCACATTACAGTAAAAACATCTAAACCCTAAAAGATTTTTCTCCTTCCTCTTTGTCCTCTCCTTTGGCCGCCGCATATACAAGGCACACAAGGGGGTGTTTGTTCGATTTTTATCTTGAATTTGGTGCAAGTGTTCGTGTGTGTTCATCCTCGTTGATCCACGCATTCGGTATACCTTTTTAATCCTTTTTTCTTTATGTTTTGATTTAATAAATTAAATAATGATGTTTTTAAAAAGCTAATTAAAAACATAAATCAAACATGTAAATGGTTATGGGGTAAATCAAAACGGAGGATTTAGGGGTGTTTGTTGTGGCCGGCGCCTAAACCGAACCCCAAGGGGGTCTCGGCTTGGAATATGGACCACCACCGAGACCTCAAGGTCTCGGTTTGGTGGTGTGGGTCCCACGGCAGCAGCAAAAAGGGGAGAACCCCGAATTGGTTCGGGTATGGAGTTGATTACGGGTCCGATTCATGGTTTCTAGTCACGATCCGGTTCATGGTTTATGTTAAGGTTATGTTTTAATAATCATATATTAAAAATTAAATTAATAATATATGACATGATTAATTTAATAAAACATGACTTAGGTTATAATTTAATTATTAGATCATGGAATTTTTAACCTAAGTATTTATATTTTTCTAAACCTTATAATTAATTAATTATTAAAAACCATGGTTATATTTAATTAATTAACATGACTTAGGTGATATTATTAATAGTTAATAAAATTTTTTTTAACCTAAGTATTTTAACTTTATTAAATTAAAAACATGATATATTTAATTAAATACTTTTAACCTATAGTTTATTTAAATTACATGTAATAATTAATAAACTATACCTTATATCATTATGACTTAGAAAAATAATCAGAAAACACTTAACCTCATATATTTAGCTTATTTAACCAGCTTATATCTAATTATGGAAACTTTCTATTTTTAGAAACTTATTTAATTAAGGTATCTAATCTATTTATGGAAACTTTCTATTTTTAGAAACTTATCTATTTTAAGCAGTAATTCTATTTTTTGAAACTTTCTATTTTTGGAAACTTCCTTTTTTTGGAAACTTCCTATTTTTGGTAACTTTCTATTTTTGGAAACTTTCTATTTTAGGAAACCTGCTATTTTTAGAAAGTTACTTATTATTACACAGTAAGTATAATAATACATGAAATACAAGTAATACTTAATCAGAATAGACAAAATATAAGATAAACACAACTTAAAGCCTAAAACAGTAAAACATGACATGAACGTATAAAATAAGCTAAGACATGACATAAAACCAATTACGTATTTAGTAATCAGATACTTATACACGTATGTATTTATGTAGCATTAGTGATACCGAAGTAGGATTCTCCTCAGTTCGTCTTCTTCGTTCACTGGACATAAGGTACGGATTCCCGTCCTTTCAGTATGTACATTCTTTCCTTATTAGGATTCCCCGTATGCAGCCAACTGTTTTCCCGTAGTATAAGTTTATATGTTGATTTGCTTAAGTTTAATTTAGAATACCTATAGTCATATACATGCATGACCAGTTTCACCTAGTTATGGAGGTACCATAACCATAACATTTGAGGCACTGGTGTTATGACTTCCCCACGGCGGAGTGATTGCTCGTGGCGTCCCTTCAGCTTTTGGCCATATTATTATATTTATCATGTGGGGCGTATGGGTGCATCCTAGTTACATGTTTTTCAACAGATTACTTAGTGTGAATGTGGTGTGTGCCTTGCATCCTTCACAAGGAGCTGATCCCTCCTACCAAAAACCAGTATATTAAATTAGAGACAGCCCCTCTAATTTGCATGATGAGGTCACCCCTCCAAGTATTCATGCACGGTGGAATTTCATGACCTATATTGGCTAATGGTAGAATATGTTAAACAGTTTTTATAAGATAAACATAAGGCTTTTCAAACTATAAAACCAGTTTTACCAAGACTTAACCAGGTTATTCGGGACATAGTTTCTTCCGCTGTTATATGCTTATATGCTTATCTTATTCATGCTTTTTTGTACATCCGTGCACTGAGCGTATTGCTCAGCCGTTTTCCTTTTCTATGTTCCCAAAATGGCAGGTACTCAGGGACGCTCGTAGACTTTAAGCGTACGTGCATATGGACTGGAAGCTTTCTAGCCTTTCTTTACTTTATGCATTATCTTTACTTTGATACTCTTGCTATGGACATTGTTTAGTCCTTTCATTTACCGTACTTATGTTTGTGTGTGATGAGCTTTACTTTTGGACTACTGATGTTTGATTCCGGTATTTTCCTTTTATGGTCATGTAATGTTTAGACATTTATCCTTGTATGCTTTGATGACACGCCATAATTTCGCGTGACATTCCATTATCAAAATGGGGTGTTACACCCATCCACTAACCCGGATTAAATACTTGTTTAATCATGGCGCCTAAACACATTTTTAATCATAATCTACCCCTAAAATAGATTAAAAACCTGTTCTTCATGTTCATAATCCCAATTGGGCGTTTTATAATTATCATGAATTAGCCCTTAATCTTTTCCAGATTAATGATTAAGGTGCTAATGAACATAAACCAACCTTAATACCTTGTGCCACATCACCACCTTGGTCACATGATACCCCTACTTTTGCACCTTTGGACAAGAAGACAAGAAGAGGCCAGTCATCCAACGTCCAAGGATCCAGCTTACATTTCAAGCTTAATACAAGCCATTAGATGAACTTTTCACATGCCAGCTACAACAAACTGCCAAAAATCAGTCACATGATTCTCCAAGAGTTCAAACTTCACAAGGGCATTTTAGGACTTCTACTACATTAGGGTTTACGTTTTTTAGCCTTGCACTAGTTCATTGTAAGCCTATAAAAGGCATAGGACTTAGAACATTTCAGTTTGCTCTTGAATTTTCCTTTGTTCAAAATTCTGTAGACGCATATTCAGTTTAATGAAATGTGTTTGAATCTTTGAAGAAAACTCAAGTGCCATTGTTGTTTACTGCTTATTATTGTTCTTAGTTTGATAATCTTGAATCTCAAAACCTGTTTTCAAGGAGTGTGCAAAATTTTGCACATTTTCCTTCAAGCTTGATATTTTGCTAAGTTTCTTGGTATACCTTGGAATTCTTGGGCTATAAAGCTGATCATAGCATCCTGATATTGAGTTATCAAGGTGTGGTGAAGCCTATAACTTAGGGATAATCAAGTGTGGGATACAAGAGTTGCATCAATCAAGGCTTTTTCACTTTTCTAATTTTACTATTTTGCTTCTAACCTTGTTGAATCTTAGCAGACTTTGTTGTGGAAGCTTGTACTTGTTCTTGCTAGTACATAAGCTCAAAATTCGTGGGTGTGGATGTACATCCATGAGGTTTGCATACTTAATCCCAAAATCTGTTAAAATCTTGATTTTTGGTGATATTTGTGTGTGACTCGTGTTCTTGTGATTTTTGTGGCTTAATCTTGCTTGAATATGCATATCTCATTTGTTATTGTGCTAATTTGGGCTTGGGTAACCTTGGAATGTTGTTTTGAATTGAAAATCTTGATTTGAAAAGTTAAAAGGGTGTTTGGGATTACCTGTCTTGAATCATATTGTGTTATTTTGTGGTTGGAAGTTTGTGTATTTGCTTTGTATCTGATAAATACTTGGTTGAGTGCATATTGCTGCAAGTTTTTGGGTTTGAAACCTCAAATCATACGTTGTGCTATATCTTAGAATTTATGCATGCTTAGAGATAAAAGTTGTTTAAACATCATTTATATAACATATGTGATAGATCTGAGTGATTGAATCTGGCTTGTTGGTCAAGTGCATCAGCAAAAGTAAAATCTGCTTGTGTTAGTGTTCATCAGTAACCTTCATCTGCTTGAATCTTGATTTAGGTTTTGAGCCATTGCATGAAAACTGTTTAAATATGTTCGTTTAAGTTTATAATAGCTTGTGTATGCTTTCGGTGCAATTTGGTTGGCTGAATATTGCTAAAACAGCTTATAAGTTCATAACTGCTTATGTGTTCATGTCTGGTGCATATATGGTGATTGGTTGAATTAACTGTACTAATTGGCTGTTGTTGATTGTGATTCCTTTGTTTGTATTGACTCCATATGATCCACTGATCATTTAGGTGCCTTTGTGTAACTTGAATATCCAAAAAAGTCACTAAAGACAAAAAAGTCAAGAAGTCAAGCAGTGGAAAAAGTTTCCACTGGTCAACACCCAAAACTAGCCCCTACTAGTGCAATTTTTTAGTTAGCTTATCAATAAGCCATTTTGGCTTATCCAGACCTGCAACAACTTATTTCTTGTGATGGATCTTCATTATTTGACCCATTTGATTGAACTTGAGCTTATTAGACTTTGACTTTGACTTTTTGCTAGAAAACCAACTCATTTGACTTTTTCGTAAGTGCTTATTTGCTTATTTCAGCTAATTGAGTGAACTTATTTGAAAACCTTTTGTTGATTAAGCTTAGTTAAGTCATTTAAAAGCTTTTGCAATTTGAATCAGCTCTTGGGATAGCCTAGAACTCAAAAACGACTACTATGTCGTTTTCTATAGATTGCTTTTTGCATTTTCAGGCTTATTCCTTTGGCTTATTTCAAATTTCTTTTTACATAAGTCTTAAGCAACTCAAAAGAAGCTTGTGTGTCTAATTTGAGCTTATGGCATCAGCTTATAGCTTAATGGGCCAAAAAGCCCATTAAGAATAAGTTGTTTGATATAAGCTTGCTTATTTCACATTTTCAGCTTTTGGGCCTTTGAAAAATTGTGCTTAAAATCAAATTTTGAGTCAGATATGAGTTTTTGGGCTTAATTGGACAACATTTTTCTTATTGGGCCTTAAATAGCATATTAAGTGGTCTATTTGGACTTTTGTCTCATTTGGAGGCCCATTATGGGTATTTTGTAATTTCAAATTCATTTTCTGTTTATTAGGTTAAATTAAGCTAGTTTTCAAGTTTTTAGAATTTTTTATAAATTATGGATTTTTAATATTATTTTATTATTATTTATTATTAAAAATTAAATTTAGATTTTTCAAGTTTTTATATTTTTCTTAGGTTAAATACATATAGTTAGGAATTTTACAACTTTTAGAATAATTTTTTTGTTCTTAGATTAATTTTTATAATTATTTTAAGTTTTAAGAGTTTTTAATTGTTTTTAAATAGTTTTAATTAATTTTAAAATTTTCAAAAATAGTTTTAAATTAAGTTATGGTATTTTAGAGGTTTACAAATGAAAAAATCTTATTTTGGGCTTTTTGTTAATTAAATTGATTTTTACGGCTTTAATTAGCATTAAAAAATCATTATTTAATTAAATAAAAGGTTTGAGTGATTTTTGATTTTTTGTAAACTCATAATACATTATTTAGGATTTATTGCAATTTTTTAGGAATTTTTAGAGTAAAATTTTAAATTTGGTACTTTTTACGGTTTTACGTGTACGACCTTTTCGTCTTAGTGTAATCTGTCATCGTAACCGTCATTCTCTTCTTATCCCATTTCTATTTTTTTTCTCATAATCATATAATCACATAATTAATAATTTCTTAACACACACACCAAGCCTCCTTGAGAACGATCCCCACTTTGGGTCATAACTCGTGGTTTTCCTAAACTACTTGTGTACTTACCCTAATTACCTTGTTTTCCTAAACAAGTGTAAATTTACAACCATCATTTTGGCGCCGCTGCCGGGGAGGTATGTTGTGTTTTGATTTGGACATTGTTGTTTTTATATACTAACCATAAATAGTATTTGTATTAGTAGCACTCTACTAATACGTATTATCGGTTTTTCGTTTTTTGTGTGAATATTATTACTATATTGTATACGTAGAACAATAAATACACAAGTACTCCAAAAGTGTGAAAACACAACCTTGACTTGGGAGGTCATTACCCAATCAGTGTATTCGAATCTCAAACAAGAAAGAAAGGCAAAAATAGATAAACACTTTCGTGAAGCTCAATTTTGAAAAATACAAACTATAAGGTGGGTATAAGGCGGGTATTATAAAATATACCCTAAGGAAAAAGTCTCTTAAGTGCTTCGCGCCGCCTCATTTCCCCGCTTGCTTGTGAGTATTTGATTTTGAGAGCTAATCGAGGGTTTTGCCGCCTAAATTATTATTAAGTATCATATATACTTTCTTGGTTTCATTTGATTAAACCCTCTTGAACGTTTTGGTGTTCCACCAACGTTCTAAAGTCATCGAAAGCGTTCACTTCACATGATCGTTTTCATTCCTTGAGGCTTCTTTAATCAAGAGATTTGATTAAGGAGGAGATTTGTAGATTTTGGTCTACCTAATACAATGACAAAAATCCAAAAAAAATAAAAACAATCAAAAACCACAAAAAAAGTTGAAAAAGTAAAAACACCAAAAAGAATCTTCTTTGCTCATCCCCTCGTTGTACATAACGTTTATGCAAACTCGCTCTAAAGCAAGACGTGCACGTAAACGTCGTCAAAAGGAAAGAAACCAAACATCTTCTAGTGAAGAATCTCCCATTGTCGAACCCATCGTAGAACAAGAAGCACCCATGGCTAATCGTACTATGATGGAGTTGCTTCAAGCACCCACCAAGGGTTATGGAGAAGCGATTGTGATTCCCGCTACCCTTGCGGAAACTTTTGAGGTGAAAACGGGTTTGTTGTCTGTGACAATCCGTCAATTTATGGTTTATATTTTATTCTCAAATATTATTTAAAAACATTATTTTAATGTTATATTATGAACTCACTTATTTTTGGGAAGCAATTTGGATTTACGTCTTAAAGTAGCATCGACTACGTCTAAACCGGAGGATTCTACGTTACGTGCTTACGTTTACATACACCGTTTTGGTGACAGTCCGACATTTCAGAAAATAAATTTATCCGTGAATATTATTTTGAGATTTTAAATTTGTGTTGTTTCATAATCTCACTCATTTACGAGAAGAGATTAGGACTTACGTGAATAATTTAACGTCCTTTACGATTAAACCGGAAACCTTAGGATTACGTATTTACGTTTTCGAACTCCGTTTTTATGAGACAATTTTTATTAGATTCGTTTTGTGCCGTTGATTCATAATTTATAAAAATGTTTTTCGTAAAACGACCCGAGGGTACGCAAATCGAGGAAACTAGAATCGAGGAGTACCCGTAAATTAATAGAGATGTGACAAGTTTACACTTGCCCGCCCATATACAAGTGGAATCCAAGAGTACATAACACACTCTTGATGTGTCAAGTTTACTTAAGTAAACAAGGACATTTGTCCTTGTTTCTTTCCAAACCACTTAACCACAAAAAAAGCTAACCATAAACCATTTCACACACATGTAAACCAAGAAACTCTCTCAACTCTTACTCTCTCCCCTTGAACGTCCAACACCACCATTATATCACCATCATCATAAAATTTTGACCATAAACAAAAGATATAATCAATATATGTTGATAACCACACCAAAAGATGAAGATTGGAGGTGATTTTAACATATAAAAGGGAGTTTTCATGGAGGTCTTTGGGCTGATTTTCAAGAAGGAGTTTAGGGCTGATTTATTGAAGGTGTCTTCATATCCTTGGTAATCTTGAAGGTGGTCTTGATATTTCATAAGATTGGTTACCAAAACCAAGCCTTGTTCACCAAAATCTCAACCTTTTCATCACTAATGGTGGTATAGAGATTGTTTCTTCCTATCCTCTTGTTATTTTGATTATGTAATTTTGTATTTTCTTTATTTATGTATATGTATATGATGATGAATGATGATAAAAATATTATATGGGGATTTGGTGTTGATAAACATGGGTAAAAAGATGGAAAACCACATGTAAAATGGTTAAAATCTTGCTAAATATGATGGCTGTATAAAAATAGTAAGTAACCAAATGTTAAACTGATAAAATGGTAAAGTGGAATCAATATACAGTAATTATTAGGTATTATACACATGTTAGAGTTGGTCATACAATGGAATCATAAAAATGAGTGAGATATGATCAAAACAAGTTTAGAGTGAAAATCTGCCTACACTGTTTTGGACGAATTTATTAAAATCTTTAGAGGTTGATTCATCAGTAGATATAAGGAATAAAATGAAGCACATATCATATAGTTTCTGTGATAAAAATTTGAGGTCATATCTCATTATAGAACTCTGGATATGGACATTTTAGTGAACTTAAAATTTTGGACTGATTTTGTGAAATTAAAGTTTAATATTATTATATAAGCACTCAAATAAATATAGTATAAAATATGAATTAAAACCCACTAACTTATATATTTAATTAATATAAATATGCATAAGGATAAATAAATGGACATTATATAAAAATGGTACTTTGATAAGTTTTATAAGTTATAAAAACTATATACTACGTTTTACGTCTTTTCGGCTAAAACCGAAATAGTAACGTTTTTGTCAAATAAAACTTAGACGGTCGGACCCGTCTAATTTAAACTTTTATAAACTCACATACTGATATATGAACTTATATAACAAGTAAAAACCGATAAAACCCGAGCTATATAACATACGGACATTAACGGGCTAAGTTAGCATTATTGGACTATAAACCCGACTAGTTAGTAAAACACTTATAAACTTACTTATTGGGCTTAACCCATTTGGGCCCAACATGTAAAGTATAATACTGATAATAAAAGTATAATTGGGCTAATATAATATATTGGGCTTGTATTGGGCCCATTGGGCCTCAAAATGTAAACAAGTTGAACTAGTGTAACTAGTCTTGAAAATTACCAACACATAAACACTATAATGAATGAGTAAAAATGTACAATCCCACTTGATCATCATCATATTTACAAAATCATCATATGTATACATAATTGTTATTTTTATAAAGTCATTGGAAAAAAGTCTAAGACGAGTATTATTTGTCTAGGTTTCCGTGATTGAAGCACGTACCGTACATCCGAATTGCCGATAACCCTCTTTCCCACATCAACGTGAGTTCATAGCCTCGCACTCTTTTAAATGTTTTTATGAACTGTTTTATAAACCCGCGAGGGAGATAACATGTTAGTTTTTATAAAATAGGACACTAGTTGTCCCAATTGTTTGTTTATTGATTTGGACCCAAATGATTGTATGACCTGATGAATGATTAAATGACCCGATAGATGAAATGAAATGGATTATTAAAGTTAGGTTATGCCACTAAAAGTCCCATTAGCATGAATTGTGAACTACCGGGATTTGGTAGACGCTTATGCATATAATAGTACTATTTGGGGACGATCACCCCAGTTCGCGCCTTGACGGTTGATCCCCGTCGTGCCACATTGATTGGTAAGCGAATTTATGTATGAGAAGATTTCTATAAGCGTGAATATTGTGACGACACGCTATTTTAGATGGGCAAATGATTGTCGGGTTAGCTACCCGTTGTTTGTTGTAGTAAGGTAACAATGTCATGCGGCTTATAATAATCCAAATAATGAAACTACTGCTATATGCAGTGAATTACGATATATTGCCTGACTAGCAATATGGGGTCTTATTATTGATGTTATGTTCGTGATTTGGTTTTACATAACCATATTTATAAAACGGTTTTTATTTAACTTCACACGACGTTATAAAATGTATTGTATGATATTTTTACGACATTGGTTCGTATAATGGTTTTGAAGGCGAAAGCCTACATTGTGATTTTGACAAGGATTTGTATAAAATGTTTTTGACCTATTTTATGGTCTACTATAAAGATTTGTACGAAATGATTTTCGGTAATAATTTTATACCGATGTTATATTGATGGATTTTATTAAACTCTATGAATTCACTCGGCGTTTTTGCTGACCTTTTCTTTTAACATGTTTTATCTCAGGTACTTGAAGGTAATTCTCGGGAAGACAACAAGAATTCATGGCCCGCACTTAAATAACAATTTCCATTCAAATCTTTTGTAAAATTGTATGAAATGACAATGACTTGGGACCTATGTAAACTTGATATTTATGAACGGAAATGCTTTATTATTAAACGACGTGATTTTTAAGCGTTGTCTATGATGTGAGTAATGTGCTATCCCGTAACACCAACGAGTCTTCCGCTGTATTGAATTGTATAAATTTGGGGGTGTTACAGTTTGGTATCAGAGCTCTCGTTATAGAGAACGAAAGATTTTTAAAACCATGGTTTTGAATAAAACATTTCAAAATCTTTTAACTATAAACATTTTTCACAAAATGTCTAAAAATCTTTTGACTACAACGGTGCCAAAGAATTCCTGAGTTACCGACAAGGCCAGACTGAGAAGTGTTATTTTAATATATATATAACTTGGATTATATATATATATATATATATGATGTAATTTTATTACATGATTATTTGATGATTATTTTGATATTTATACAAGGTATTTATACGACGTAGATTGTCACAAGGAACCATAAATCCCCTAGTAAATTAATCGAAGCTATTCCCGTAGGAATTCTAGCTATCCTAGATCTAAACCAAGTTGTGGATATTTATGATCCCAACAAATGGTTGATATTCGTAGAAATGTTGATATTAGTTGATTACGATATTAAAGAAGAATTGGCGAGATTAAATCTGATATCGATGTCATGACGATCTTTTCTTATAGAGTGGAGTTTGACAAAACGTTACCACCTAGAAAGATGTCATCTGATTCGTTGTCACCCAATTCTTAAAATTGAAATCGAAAAGGTGAATGTTGCACTTGAGGCTGTCATTGGAACCATTACCCAAAAGCCTCATGCCACTAGTACCTTTCCGAGAAGTCTAATTGAATGTATGAGTCATTTCATACTAGTGACTCATTTGATAACTATTGTTGTAAGAGATATAGGATTGGAAATTAAGTGTTGATCATATCGAGCTTTTATTGCCCTTTTAAGGTCTAAGAATAAGGTTGAAAGTATTGGAAAATGAGGTAGGATATCACATTGAGTATAAGTTGGTTGAAACTTGAATAAAGTAAAATTTAACTCGTATGGAATATGAGATTCTTAATAGGAATCTGTTAAGTCCTGTGATTGAATTATAAGGTTTTAAATGATTGTTAGTTCGTATTAAGGGTTGTTCCTAGGCCATTGTCCAATAACGAGGATGCCTAGTGTCCAACCAAAAAATTTAAGAAATCTTCTTCTGAATTGGGACCGATGGATCTTCCGGGATAGGTGGGACACCTAAAGACTACTGTAGATTAGTATTCATTGTGGTATCTTTTAAAAATTCTTAACTAAACTGAGACATCATTTGGTAGGATGAGTTCTTGGAATTGTATGACATAGTGACACGTAATGTGTTACGGTACAATTTGACTTGTTTGTGATTAATGAAAAGACTACCTTTGATTGCTAAATCCTACATGTATCGATGTTATCTATCTTTTCTTGCTTCATCCTAATGCTCGCATTAGTGATGCAACCATTGAACAAGTACTCATCTCGAATTGAGTTACGTTGTGGATTATTCTTTTTGAGTGCCATCGAGATCATGAACCTCATGATTAATTGGCTAAGCTTATTTCCTGATATATTGAAGTTAGTTCTTGGTGAACAACTTTTCATCACTCTTTTGCAGATCACTCATTGTTTTTATAAGATAAAACAGTATTCCTTGAGAAAAAAATTGAATTTTCATCATCGTAAGGATTATTCAAAGTGAGACTTATAAATCATTATTGAAATAAAGTTGTTTATGAAATACCTTGGAAAACTTAATTGTTTTCATAACAAAGAAAATCTTTGTAAATTTATTTTTGATTCTTATTTAAGAATTAAGCATGAAAATGTTTTTATTATAAACATGATGATAAAATTTTGACGAACTGAGTATTGCATCGTTAATCTTGAAATTGTATATAGTTGCGCGCGTACATACAATTTAGAAGGGACCATGCAAGGCTGATTAATAGTCACCATAAAATTGATTAATAAACACTAGATTTTCTTTGAAGTTATGAAAGATAAAAAAATTTATGAGATCTACAAGAAGTGCAAATTAGGGACATAGTGTTAGGGACACCTACATATGTGCCCGTACTATTTATTCTTCTGAGTCGAATTTACTCATCTGTGGAACTTGTCTTATTTGACAATTAATATTCCTTTCTTTGTCCAATTCTCTTGTGGTGAGATTCTTTGAAAAAAAAATATCTGATTACCGAGTGTTGATACCCGACTGGATGTATCGACGTTCCTATCATTTCTTTTGAATTGATTTCATTTGAATGACCTGGGTAACGATCCGAGGAGCTTTCTAATGCGTACTCAACTTATGAAAACATGGAATATACTCATATTCGTTAACGTTTTCGACTGTATCTGATTTGAAATTCTCTCGCATAGATTATGCATTAACCTTACTCTTTAAAAGGTTAGTTATGTCTCCTGATATCCTTGAATTTGTGAAGGATCATGAATTATTATTAGTCTTTTGAAGAAATCACATCTTATCAATGGTAACAAAACTGGAAAGTTGATAGTGCTAGTTGAATGGATGGATTGATTATGACATGACGACATTGTCTTAATTGATGGGAACTCGAATAGAATTCCCCTAAATAATAAGATGTTGATTATCAAAAGTGATCTAAATAATTCTTGATGGATGACCATATCCTACATTTAGACTTGAAATTATACCATGAATGGTTGTGAACTAGTTATAGATACTGTAATCTACAAGAACCTAATATGAACTTATTAAAAGATGTTTCTGTTATCTGAAACTTTAGGAAGTATTTGTTGGTGAATTACCTAGACTTTCGCCATTAAGGCAAGTTGAATTTGGTATTGATTATATTCTTGGTGATGCACCCGTGGCGTGTGCACTGTACTTCAGCACCATCTGAATCAAAAGAATTACCGTACAACTGAGAGAGTTGTCGGAGATAGATTTTATTCTACCGAGCTCGTCATCATGAAGAGCAATGGTGTTATTATTCCTTATATTTTTGGAATTACCGTGAACTAGGTAAATTGATGATAAAAATCTATATCCACTACCCAAGATGATAGATTTGTTCGATCATTTACAAGTTTCTAGCGTATGTTTTAAATTTTTTTATCATCGGCATGGTTATCATCAATTTCGCATCCGCGAAAAAGATTATCTATTCCAATCACTATATCCAGAACTTGTAATGAACATTATGAGTTTCACGTGATGTCGTTTGGATTAACTAGTACACATGTAGCATTCATAAATATGGTGAATCACGTGTGTAGGTTGTAAATTGATAAATTCATGCTTGAGATCATTAAGGACCATTTGTTTGTATATAAGAATAAGAAGAAGTTAATAAATATATATAGATTGCCCTGAATTGGCCGAACAACGAAGACCTGTACCTTGAATATTTAACATGTGATTTAAGACTTTGGGTTTTACCAAAAAGTAGGTGCAAATATATTTTGACAAATGTTTTAGCAAAAAGAACTTTTGAGGGATTATTCCCTTATACACAAATTATTTAACTAAACTCCTGTTTAGGGGTAAATGTTTGTGTATACCTCAATACAACCTAAGAGGGATTGAGGAAACCGTTTAACCATGACTTAAAATTTGAAACGACAATTTTTGCTTTTCAACTAAGAAAATTTTTACCAAAGAATAAACGAAGGTTTTTCGAACATTTACGGATCTTACTAATTATTTCTGATGAATCAACAAAAATTGTGTTAATTAAATTCAAATTTATTTTGAACATTTTTATATAATTGGACAAACTGAGAAAATTTTAAAACTTTTTGCGTTTACGTTTCATAAAAATTAAATATTTATTATTTAATTACTTGTAGTAATTATCGACGCTTTAAACGTCAGATTGAGCAAAACTGATAAAAACAATAGTTGAGATAGAACTAAGACTTTGAAAATGTGAAGAAAGAATTTTCGAATAAATACGTTCATGATATTTATTCCATCTAGGAAAGTGAACGTAATTACTGACACATTATATAGGAAAGATAAAGAACCAATTAGGACATGTTCCTTAATAATGAAGATGCAAAATAAATTGCCAAACAATATAAAAATAAACAATGTTTGTAAAAAGGGTAATATAGATAATAAAAGGGGGTTCGCGGCTAATGTTAACCAATAGATTTGAGAAGCCTATGGCGTTAAATGTATAAAAGGCCGCTTGTGGTTGCCTGAATATGGAGGATTTTGAGATTTAGTCATGTTGGAATCTCATAAGTATAAGTATTCTATTCCTGTCATTTCTGATTAAATGTATCTTTATATGAAGAAGGTGTACTAATGGCAAATTATGAAGGCAGACATTGCCTCATACATTAGTAAACGTCTAGATATTGCAAAGGTCATCATCTAAATTTTATTCGATTTGGGTCATCGTCGACAGACTGACCAAATCTGCTAATATCATTCCTGTTAATGATTGATTCTTGTAGAAGAAATTGACTCTTTTGTATTTAAAGGAGTTGTGTAAGCATGGTGTGCCTGTATCGATCATCTCTATCAAGATCCTCGCTTCGCATCGAATTTCTAGAGATTTGCTCAGAAGTCATTAAGAACGAATCTTGATGAGAGTACTATGTACCACCCCAATCGAAGGGACGAGGTAAAGTAACGATACAAAATACTATAAGTGTTGTTTTATGTTTGAATGATTGACCTTTGGTAATAAACTGTAAAATCATTTTCCTTTGGAGAGATTATCATTGAAAACTATCGTATTAGGATCGAGATCGAATCTTATGAGGATATATATTAGAGCATCTGTAAGTAGGAGTTGGGATGAAGACACTCGACATACACCCATTGTGAGTTGGACATGTCTTTTAGGTTTAAGGTTTTCTATGATGGCGAACCTAACCTTACAAAATACTCGACCCGCGAGACCTGAAATGATTGTTGATATTAGGATCTGATTATTGACTGCCGATAGTGGGCAGGAGGTTATGTGAATATGAAATGTAGATCTTGAAGTGCCAGATGGGTAGCGAAGTTATGCCAAAAATTTTCACCATAAAAAGATGAATTAAAGATCTGAAAGATCATGGGAATTAAGTCCCCGTTGCATGGGACCATTGAGATGATGTAAAAGTTGGTTTGAAAGGCATATAAGCTGGAACTACCCTATGACTTCAAGGACTGCGTGAATTATGTTTAGTTAATCGAACTTGATAAATATCTATCAAGTAAAAATCTGAATTCTTCTTGATAAAGTTTAGATCGGCGAAAAGTTGCATTCATCAAAAACCCGTGAACATCATGGATAGAGAAAGTAAGTCAACATTAAGCCTGATCTTATTCCCGTAGTTATATTTGATGAAACTCATGTATTGTAATGAATTACACTTGTGAGAAAAGACCGAATGTGCAGGAAATACCCACATGGCTTTAACTCTATAAGAAGCGAGTAGTAAGATAAGATGACCGTTGAGGACAAAGATCCTGTTTAGGGGTAAATGCTGTGACAATCTGTCAATTTATGGTTTATATTTTATTCTCAAATATTATTTAAAAACATTATTTTAATGTTATATTATGAACTCACTTATTTTTGGGAAGAAATTTGGATTTACGTCTTAAAGTAGCATCGACTACGTCTAAACCGGAGGATTCTATGTTACGTGCTTACGTTTACATACACCGTTTTGGTGACAGTCCGACATTTCAGGAAATAAATTTATCCGTGAATATTATTTTGGGATTTTAAATTTGTGTTGTTTCATAAACTCACTAATTTACGAGAAGAGATTAGGACTTACGTGAATAATTTAACGTCCTTTACGATTAAACCGGAAACCTTAGGATTACGTATTTACGTTTTCGAACTCCGTTTTTGATGAGACAATTTTTATTAGATTCGTTTTGTGCCGTTGATTCATAATTTATAAAAACGTTTTTCGTAAAACGACCCGAGGGCACGCAAATCGAGGAAACTAGAATCAAGGAGTACCCGTAAATTAATAAGGATGGGACAAGTTTACACTTGCCCACCCCTATACAAGTGGAATCCAAGAGTACATAACACACTCTTGATGTGTCAAGTTTACTTAAGTAAACAAGGACACTTGTCCTTTTTTCTTAACAAACCACTTAACCACAAAACAAGCTAACCATAAACCATTTCTCACACATGCAAACCAAGAAACTCTCTCAACTCTTACTCTCTCCCCTTGAACGTCCAACACCACCATTATATCACCATCATCATCAAATTTTGACCATAAACAAAAGATATAATCAATATATGTTGATAACCACACCAAAAGATGAAGATTGGAGGTGATTTTAACATATAAAAGGGAGTTTTCATGGAGATCTTTGGGCTGATTTTCAAGAAGGAGTTTAGGGCTGATTTATTGAAGGTGTCTTCATATCCTTGGTAATCTTGAAGGTGGTCTTGATATTTCATAAGATTGGTTACCAAAACCAAGCCTTGTTCACCAAAATCTCAACCTTTTCATCACTAATGGTGGTATAGAGATTGTTTCTTCCTATCCTCTTGTTATTTTGATTATGTAATCTTGTATTTTCTTTATTTATGTATATGTATATGATGATGAATGATGATAAAAATATTATATAGGGATTTGGTGTTGATAAACATGGGTAAAAAGATGGAAAACGGCATGTAAAATGGTTAAAATCTTGCTAAATATGATGGTTGTATAAAAACAGTAAGTAACCAAATGTTCAACTGATAAAATGGTAAAGTGGAATAAATATACAGTAATTATTAGGTGTTATACACATGTAAGAGTTGTCCATACAATGGAATCATAAAAATGAGTGAGATATGATCAAAACAAGTTTAGAGTGCAAATCTGCCTACACTGTTTTGGACGAATTTATTAAAATCTTTAGAGGTTGATTCATCAGTAGCTATAAAGGAATAAAATGAAGCACACATCATGTAGTTTCTGTGATAAAGAGGTCCTATCTCATTATAGAACTCTAGATATGGACATTTTAGGGAACTTAAAATTTAGGACTGATTTTGTGAAATTAAAGTTTAATATTATTATATAAGCACTCAAATAAATATAGTATAAAATGTGAATTAAAACCCACTAACTTATATATTTCATTTATATAAATATGCATAAGGATAAATAAATGGACATTATATAAAAATTTTAATTTGATAAGTTTTATAAGTTATAAAAACTATATACTACGTTTTACGTCTTTTCGGCTAAAACCGAAAAAGTAACGTTTTTGTCAAATAAAACTTAGACGGTCGGACCCGTCTAATGTAAACTTTTATAAACTCACATAATGATATATGAACTTATATAAAAAGTAAAAAACGATAAAACCCGAGCTATATAACATACGGACATTAACGGGCTAAGTTAGCATTATTGGACTATAAACCCGACTAGTTAGTAAAACACTTATAAACTTACTTATTGGGCTTAACCCATTTGGGCCCAACATGTAAAGTATAATACTGATAATAAAAGTATAATTGGGCTAATATAATATATTGGGCTTGTAATGGGCCCATTGGGCCTCAAAATGTAAACTAGTTGAACTAGTGTAACTAGTCTTGAAAATTACCAACACATAAACACTATAATGAATGAGTAAAAATGTACAATCCCACTTGATCATCATCATATACAAAATCATCATATGTATACATAATTGTTATTTTTATAAAGTCATTGGAAAAAAGTCTAAGACGAGTATTATTTGTCTAGGTTTCCGTCATTGAAGCACGTACCGTACATCCGAATTGCCGATAACCCGCTTTCCCACATCAACGTGAGTTCATAGCCTCACACTCTTTTAAATGTTTTTATGAACTGTTTTATAAACCCGTGAGGGAGATAACATGTTAGTTTTTATAAAATAGGACACTAGTTGTCCCAATTGTCTGTTTATTGATTTGGACCCGAATGATTGTGTGACCCGATGAATGATTAAATGACCCGATAGATGAAATGAAATGGATTATTAAAGTTAGGTTATGTCACTAAAAGTCCCATTAGCATGAATTGTGAACTACCGGGATTTGGTAGACCCTTATGCATATAATAGTACTATTTGGGGACGATCACCCCAGTTCGCGCCTTGACGGTTGATCCCCGTCGTGCCACATTGATTGGTAAGCGAATTTATGTATGAGAAGATTTCTATAAGCGTGAATATTGTGACGACACGCTGTTTTAGATGGGCAAATGATTGTCGGGTTAGCTACCCATTGTTTGTTGTAGTAAGGTAACAATGTCATGCGGCTTATAATAATCCAAATAATGAAACTACTGCTATATGCACTGAATTACGATATATTTCCTGACTAGCAATATGTGGTCTTATTATTGATGTTATGTTCGTGATTTGGTTTTACATAACCATATTTATATAACGGTTTTTATTTAACTTCACACGACGTTATAAAATGTATTGTATGATATTTTTACGACATTGGTTCGTATAATGGTTTTGAAGGCGAAAGCCTACATTGTGATTTTGACAAGGATTTGTATAAAATGTTTTTGACCTATTTTATGGTCTACTATAAAGATTTGTACGAAATGATTTTCGGTAATAATTTTATATCGATGTTATATTGATGGATTTTATTAAACTCTGTGAATTCACTCGGTGTTTTTGTTGACCTTTTCTTTTAACATGTTTTATCTCACGTACTTGAAGGTAATTCTCGGGAAGACAACAAGAATTCATGGCCCGCACATAAATAACAATTTCCATTCAAATCTTTTGTAAAATTGTATGAAATGACCATGACTTAGGACCTATGTAAACTTGATATTTATGAATGGAAATGCTTTATTATTAAACGATGCGATTTTTAAGCGTTGCCTATGATGTGAGTAATGTGCTATCCCCTAACACCAACGAGTCTTCCGCTGTATTGAATTGTATAAATTTGGGGGTGTTACATTGTCGATGATCCAAAACAACAAATTCCATGATGATGAGAAGGACAACCCGCACAACCATATCCGCCAATTCAATCGTCTTACCCCCACTTGCAAATTTAAGGATGTTGCTAATGACTCGATTAAGATGATGCTTTTTCCGTATTCCTTAGCGGGGCCCGCTAAAATTTGGTTAGAGAAAGAGCCACCCAATTCTATATTGACGTGGAAGGATCTCGTGTCTAAATTTGGGAACCAATTTTTTCCGCCCTCTAAGACTACGCATTTCAAAAACGAGATTTCAAAATTTTCACAAGAATTTAATGAGAGTTTTTCAACGGCTTGGAATAGGTTTAAGGAAATGTTACATGAGTGTCCTCATCATGATTTTTCCGATTTGCATCAAATTGACACGTTTTACAATGGACTTAATGATCATGAAAGGGATTAGCTTAATGCCGCCGCGGGTGGTAATTTTTTGTGTAAAACGGTTGAGGAAGCTTTGGTGATAATTGAGAATATATCTAAGGTGTATAGTCCTCGTAGCATGATAGGTGTGTAAACACCCATCCTTTTTACCACTTAACTACAATAATAACCATGCCAAAACATGTATTTTATGTCGTAAATGTCGGAATTATGCGTGGTTTGTGTTTTTTTTGTGATTTTAGGATCAAAATGTTAAAAGGGAAGAAAACACGGCTTTCACGGGCTTTTATCGAAGAAAAAGACAAAAGACAAAGTCAAGAAATCAAGAGTGCAAAAAGAACGGAAGTCCAAGACCAATTCTGAAGATTTATCGAAGAAAAAGTCAAAAGACGGAAGTTTACTAAAAGCCGAAGAACTTAAGTCTAATTTATTGAAGAAATTACAAGACGAGTTTATTAATCCCGAGACAAAAGTCAAAGAATTTGGAAGATTAAGGACTTAACAAGTAATTAAAGAAAGAAGAAAGAGGGGAGGAAACCTCCTCCCCTATAAATAGATCATTAGTGTTAATTTTATTGTTGTTGGCTAGTTTGACAAACTATGCTCTTCCATCTTTAATTTTTGCATCTTAATTACTTGCACCTTTAATTACCTTGTCATGTACCTTTAATTCCTTTAATTCCAAGTAAGTTACTTTATGTTTATTGAATCTTTATCTTTATTATTAATCTCTCATCTTCCTTTCTTGTGATTGATTTAATCTCATGTTTATGTTCATGTTATTGAGTTTTTATTAAATTGATTAAGTGGGTTTTTATCATTTTGATTATTATTGTTAGTGTTATTGATTTGGTTTGATTAGTATTTGTTAGTTGATCATTAGTGGTTGTTTCGGTTTAATCTTTTGTTTTGATTTAATTAGTTTTGGTCAAATTCGTGTTCTTTTTCATTCCTTATTCATCGTTACTGTTTATGTGCCCAGATTCCGAATCAGTGCTTTATATTCCGAACCAACCTTTTCTTTCTTTTATTCCGGATCAACTTATTATTCCGGATGAATGCTTTGTTGTAATTATTCCGAATCAGTTTAATATTCCGAATGAACCTTTGATTTAAATTGTTCCGAATGAGCTTATTAGTTTAATTATTCCGAATCAACATTTTCATTTTATTCCGGATCAGTGTGATTATTCCGAATGAACCCTTTATTCCGGATGAGCAATTATTCCGAATGAAGGGGGATATTCCTGATGAACATATATTCCGAATGAGCTAATTATATTCCGGATGAACAAACATTCCGGATCAAGCAATATATTCCGGACGAAGCATTTATTCCGCATGAGTGATTATTCCGAATGAACCCTTTATTCCGGATGAGAAATTATTCCGAATGAAGGGGGATATTCCGGATGAAGATACATTCCGGATGAATGACTTATTCCGGATGAAGCTTGTAGAAACTAGAAGGGGGGGGGGGGGGGGGGGTTGATTAGTTTCTCTTTGATTGATGACCAAATTAAAATTACTTTCAATTTGGTTTGTATCAAAACTATCTTTTACTTGAGGCTAAGTTGCATAATGATTAGGTTCAATTCAAATGCACTAGCAAAGATAATAGGTAAGTATAATGATAATGAAATAAGTAAAGAGTAAGGAAAGAGACAACCTAGTGGGAAGACACCAAGATTTATTGTGGTTCGACAACGAGGCTCTATCCTCGTTTCTACTCCACTCCTCGAGTACATCTACTCGAGATTTCCACTATATCCACAAGCTCCCTTCTCGGCGGAGAAAACCTTACATCGTTGCTTACATTATTTTCCGACACTAAGCTAAATGTCGAGACCTAATCTTTAGCTAGGACCAATCTACACGACGTTGCCTACTTCACAATTTTACAACACAAGGCTAGATGTCGAGTTCTAATCAAAAGCTATAACCAATCTTCACGACTCTTCACTTTGAAGCTAAGTGAGAACTTCACACAACACAACTACTAATCACTTTTAAGTTTAGTGAGAACTCACAAGACACAACCACATCACTTTATAGTTTAGTGAGAACTCCTAATCAAATCTATTACAACTCAACTAGACTTATCCAAGTACACACATGTAGCTTGGATTTACACAACATAAATCCAAGCAAACACATATGCAATGGATGTACACAACAAATCTAAGTATCCACAAATAACTTGGATGAACACAACTAGTCCAAGTATTCATAAATACATTGGATTGACCTAAAACAAAAAGGGTATCATGATGAATATGACTAGCTCATAGATTCATCTTTATCATAACACTAGTGAGTGAGTGATCTTCTCATTGGACAAGGTAAAGGAGGGGATCAAGAGGATAATCATATGTAAACATCCTTAACAATTTAAGTGATCATTTACTAATGATTATGCTATAGAAAATAGAAAGAGGGCTAAGAAAAACGTCCAAGAGGCTTGCTGGAAAATGAGATTTGACTCACTATTTAAAGGAGACAAAGTATAACGGATCTATAACGGCTACTGTGTGCGGTACCTTATCTCACCCCGCGGTACCATATCGCTAAGGTACCGCGTAGGTACTTAAGGTACCGCCACTAGACTCCGCTCTGTTTTTTGTCTTTTAGTGGGGTGGGAATATCTGAGGTATTTGAAACCTTCAAAGGATATTCTAACAGCATTTGGAATATGCCATTTTCAAATTTTCATTTTCCATTTTAATAAAACATTTTTTAAAAAAGAAAGTTTATTAAAAAGTCTTTTGTCATATTAAGAAAAGTGAGTTTTAAGGATAATCATTTTGATGATCACTAAGTATGATTAAGAAAGGTTAGTGATATGATTATTACCTTGATGATAGTGTTAGTTAAATAATTCATTTTGTGTTTTACACTAAATGTGTTGTATGGTTTGTTGTGATCAAAACTAAGAAAGATTAGTTAACACTAATAATGTTTTTAGGCATCACTTGCATTAACAATCTCCCTCTTTTTGATTACGACAAACGATAAACTCATTTAAGTAGAAACACAAAATATGGAATTATTAACTAGTTTATCACTATCATTTCTCCCCCTTTGTCGTAGCAAAAAGGTTAGCACACGTCTTTGAAGAACATCGAACTTTGCTAGTAGCTCCCCCTTGGTGGTTGCTCCCCCTTGCTTGGGGCACCAAGTTTGTGAGCTAAGGTGACATGCTACACAAAGGTTAGTAGAAAGGAAAGAAACACCAATGTATATATGATCACTACCTACTAAGTAACTTGAGAGGGATAAAGAGAAGAAATCTTAAATTAGAAGCAAGTATTTTGCTAAGTATGTCCAAAGAGGTAATTGACAAAATCAAACTTCAATCCAAAGAAGATGATAAGCTTGTCAATGGGTTAAAGCTTAGAATTGATGGAATCACCCATAAGCAATTGTAAAAATTAACCAAGATCAACTCAAAATAGAACAAATGAAATAACACACAAATAACACAAAGGTTACATAAAAAAGAGAGACACAACGAAGAAGATAGTCATATACACAATATGAGTATCTAAAAGCAATAAATAAGGAAAGTAAACCACTAAGCATAAGCTAGTCTAATAGTGATATTTTCCAAGATTGCTAAAAATAAAATTAAAAAAAAAACTAAAAAGACGACGATGCATCATTCGAAGTTTTGTCCACCGGAACGAAAACTTGAAAGAGGAGGTCGAGTGAGGAGGAATTCAATAAAATTTAACTTCTCATACACATGAGCAAGTTCAATTTGTTGAAATCGGCAACAATCACACGAGGATCCATGATGCAACATAAAACCGTTTGATGGGGGTATGGCATCAAACTTAGGTTTTGGTGGTGGTGGGGTAATGGGTTTGGGAATGTTTTCACAATGCCTTGTGAGGTTTGGGAATGTTTAAAGGTCATTGAGTTGAGGGGTATTGAAGGATTGTGGTGGTGGTGGAACATTTTCTTTTGCTCCGGTGATGGGGTTTATGGTATAAGTCTCATTCCAATACTTGATTGGAGAGAAGGTAGGGTTTTTGGGTGGTTTGGACGAAGATGGTTCATTCTTCTTAACCCAAATAGGTCGAACCGAAATTTTCGGTTTCTTTGAAAGCTTGGATGAGGAAGCTTTGGGGGAGTGGGGTTGTGACAAAGAAATGTCAAGGTTAGGAATGTAGGAGTTAGGCATTGTGAGAGTGTGAGAATGATATCTCAAGGTTATGTGAGAATGAATTCTCAAGGTTGGGAAGGTGTGAGAATGAAATCTCAAGGTTGGGAAGGTGTGAGAATGAAATCTCAAGGTTGGGGTATAAGTAAAATGTAATCAAGGTAAGAATTTGAATACAAGATGTGTAGTGTCAAGGAATGTTTAGTCAATTTGAGTAAACAAGGAATCTTGACAGGGTATAGGGTTTTAAAGGTTTTGACCAAAAATTCGTCAAAAGCCACTTACTGTCCGCGGTACCTTATAGGGACCGGCAGTTCCATATCGCTAAGGAACCGCGGGACTTTAAGGAACCGCGTCCAGTGGACTTTAAACCATGTTTTTCCTGGGTTTTGGGAAAAACTAAGACTTTTTCTAAAAGTTGCAAATCTTGGAATTTTACCTCTATTAGCACCAAAATATGCTAGGGTTGCATGAAGCAACACATTCACAAAGAATGTCTTGACAAAGGGTGACAAAATAATTTAGATATCATTTTGAACCAATTTTAGTCAAGTTTAGGGGTTGTGATAGATTTAGGTTCAATTTTAATTTCAAATTAAAGTTGATTAGTGTGCACAAAAGGATAGAAACACACAAAGCTAAATCCATAAGTCAACAATATGAAACATTCATTAATGAGGCAAGTACAAAGATAAATAAAAACTAACTAATACATACTTAGCTTAACATTAAATTTAGATAAGTAGTTTTCTTTGGCTTGGTTTTGTTGAAAACTCTTATTAATAAAACTCCATCATTCATCTCCTAGGAGGAGGCATGGAGAACAAGGCAAGCAAGAAATCTTGCAAACCCCTTTGTAGTCCATACATATCCATCCTTAGGTTATGGATGATGTAGTGGTTGTAGAGACAACATGGACAACTAGGACCATGAGTTTGTTGAAACCCATAGGATGGATCACCCAAAAGGAGGGAAAGTGAAACACCCAAAATTGGGATGTTTGAGTTGGGTGGAGGTGGAGGAGGCAAGTTCTCCAAGGGTAATGTGGGTGAAAGTGGAGGCATGTTCCCTAAAGGGGAAATGGGTGAGTGTGGAGGTAAATTCTCCAAGGTTGGTGAAATGGGTGAGTTGAGAGGGGTAAATGGTGAAGTCACCAAAGTGTCATCAAATTCATTCTCAAAAGGAATGCTTTGGATTGGTTGGGGTTGTGTGGTCACTTCCAAGGGTGTACTTGGAGTGAAGGGTGAAGAGAGCTCATTCATTCTTGAGTTGAATGAAGAGGAGGTAGAACCAATGGAGTGGTTAGTACCATGGGTGGATGAAGTCTTGCATGGTGCAAGAGGTGGGGAAGGTGATGAAGAAATGAGAATAGGAGCCATCTCATTCTTAGGTGTGTGGAAAGGTGAGGAGTTAGGATTAGCTACCTTAACCCTTATTTTGAGTGTTTTCCTTGGGGTGGAGGTCTTGGAAGTGTTTGAGGTTTTGGTGCACACCATGGTTGATTAGGGTGGTTTAAGGTTTAGGGAAGTATGTTTGATGTGTGAAGAACATGGCAAACAAGGTGGGTTTAAATGGGTGAGGGGGTGATCCAAACTAGTAATGGGTTAAAATCATTTTAGGTGAATAATGAATTTAGGTAACCTAGTTTAGGAAATGTGCAGTTTATTACTGAAAATCATACAAGGTTTACACAGATTTAAGAAAACAGTGTAAAGCAAAGATGATGTCGTGCACAGTGACCGACGGTTCCTTATCTAGGACCGGCGGTACCTTATTGATAAGGAACCGCGGGTCGATATGGAACCGCGACCATTGGGTTTACAAAAATTTCCCATCCCAGTTTTTGATAAACCCAAATTTTTCCCAAAAGATTCACAAGCCAAAGTTAACTACAGACCATAATCTAATAAGCTAACTATCATAAAGCAAGCACAAAGCTATGTAAATCACTAACAAGATGGCATAATTAACATTAAGGATCAAGAAAAATGATAATTCAAGCATGCAATCATAAGTTAATACATATCCAAGATAAAATAAAATTGTTCAACATTACATGTTTACCAACATGTATTCTTTGAAAAGCTTCAAAGCTTTCACCTTCTCTTTTCCCCAATCCCTTGATCATATTCCCCAAGAACTTGAGACCTTTTCTTGATTCAACCCGGTGTTCGTGCAATTCCCCTCGAGTTCTAAGGTATTCACGGTAAAGATGCTCCATATTGAGATCTTCCGGTACTTCACTAGAATGCTGAGGAGGAGGAGCTAAGTCTTTAAATTCATCCTCGAATGGGTTTGAGGATGGATGGGAATTACTCGAAGAGTGGAAATGAGAACTAGTACCTATGCCATCACCATCACTTGTTGGCATGTCCATGTCCTCATCATCCATCTCTTGATGAACATATTTTCTCGATCCTCGATCACTTCTTGTCTTTCTTGCATATGCCTCTTGAATAGGCAACATAACCCGATGAACCGGGTAGAAGCGGGAAAGATCAAGGTGGGGAAAATCATGAGCAACCCTTTTGAAAAGGCGAGTTAGAAGCATAGCATAGGGAAGGTTTGTCTTGGGCTTCGAAAGGGCATAATTGATTCGTCGAGCGATATAGAATGCCAAGTTGTACTTGGTGGATGTAAAGATGCAACTCAACATATGCACCATACACGCCGGGATGTGATCTCAGTTACCACCAAGACAAAAGACATTCTCCCTAAGGATATTGGCCCATTGGACCATGAAATCCTTAAGGTCGCTAGAGAGCACTTCATATCGATTCACATTTCGTACATTTGAATGAAGGCTTCTCACAACGTTTCCATCACGCTCTTTCGAGATGATGTCAAGGATGAACTCTAGATCAATTTCGGTGAGGTCATTTGGAGGTTTATCGAAGGATTCCGAGAGAGCATCAAGTCTCCATTTATCTATAAACCGACAAGTGCCTTCATATGGCACACCGAGAATTTGACCAAAGTTTTCGAGGGAGTATTGAATCAATTGATCATTCAACACGAAAAGAATGAAGATTTCTCCATTGTATTCAAACATGTAGTAGGTGTTAAAGAATTCAAGAAGGAATAAGGGGTAAATATCTTCTTCTATGTTGAACAAGCAATCAAACCCCGAAAGCTCAAACATAGATTGGATATAGTCATAACCCGTTATTTCCTTGTCAACGACTCTACCCTCATGGAAACAACGAGTGGAAAGGGATGGAAAAGCGTTTTGAAGTTGGGGGGAAGCATAGGTTTGAGAGATGTCAGGCATATAATCTCTAGTGAATTGATGATCTTTTTGATATTGAGAAGGCATGATTAAGTACCTAAATACAAACACAAGACAATATTTCTCCAATCACTCATATGAAAAATAAAAAATAAAGAAAAAATATAAGAATATGTTATATCAATTTCTTGACAAACATAGGATTGAATCCATGTCATTCTCATGTTCACAATGTGTCTATTCCATCATTAACCAAGAACACATGATCTATGTTAGATCAACAATGGATTAGAACATTGGTTTTTTTAAAACAAGGTTTTTAGGTAAGCATTAACAATGTCATTACCTATTTGTTCATGGGTTCATCTCAAATCCATCATTCAACCAAAATCATTTAACCTAAATTCGGATTTGTTCTACAAGTGGGTTTTAGTGAAATCTTAATGAATATCAACCTAAGGAATCATAGTAAAATAACCATGTCAACCCACATTCCTATTAAGGTTTTAATTCAATTTCAATTTTAAAAATCCCCAATTATGAAGGGATGAACCCTAGAACAAAATAGATGAAATTGAAAGAAAATACTTACAATTAATTGATGTTAGATGAAGGATGAGTGAAACCCACAACTTGGAATCAATTAATTTGAGTGATTGAAGGTTTTGGAAGCTTCAACAATGGTGGAAAAGGTAAAACCCGTCGGCTGTGTGTTTTTAGGAGAGAGAGAGTTTGGTTTGATATTGAGAAGGCATGATTAAGTACCTAAATACAAACACAAGACAATATTTCTCCAATCACTCATATGAAAAATAAAAAATAAAGAAAAAATATAAGAATGTGTTATATCAATTTCTTGACAAACATAGGATTGAATCCATGTCATTCTCATGTTCACAATGTGTCTATTCCATCATTAACCAAGAACACATGATCTATGTTAGATCAACAATGGATTAGAACATTGGTTTTTTTAAAACAAGGTTTTTAGGTAAGCATTAACAATGTCATTACCTATTTGTTCATGGGTTCATCTCAAATCCATCATTCAACCAAAATCATTTAACCTAAATTCGGATTTGTTCTACAAGTGGGTTTTAGTGAAATCTTAATGAATATCAACCTAAGGAATCATAGTAAAATAACCATGTCAACCCACATTCCTATTAAGGTTTTAATTCAATTTCAATTTTAAAAATCCCCAATTATGAAGGGATGAACCCTAGAACAAAATAGATGAAATTGAAAGAAAATACTTACAATTAATTGATGTTAGATGAAGGATGAGTGAAACCCACAACTTGGAATCAATTAATTTGAGTGATTGAAGGTTTTGGAAGCTTCAACAATGGTGGAAAAGGTAAAACCCGTCGGCTGTGTGTTTTTGGGAGAGAGAGAGTTTGGTTTGAAAAAGAATAAAAAACTCAAACTGGCGCTCTGACAAAAGTTACTGCCCGCGGTACCTTATCGATAAGGTACCGCGGGTTTGAGCCGCGTAGATAAGGAACTGCCTACAGAGGCAGGTTTTTATCTATGAAAAACGCCAAATTTTGAAAATCCAGTTTTTCTAAAATACTTAAGATTAAATCATGAGCCTTTTAAAATATCATTGGATCATCATAACACTAAGCAATAAGCCTTAACGAAGGATTACGAGTTAAATCAAGATCGAAAAGAACCGAAACGGACAAATGACTACTCGTAGCAAAACGACTAAGTGGAGAGAAGTCAAGGGAAGTGAATCAAGACTAGGACCAATGCTCAAGGGATTAATGACAATCTTCAAATAGTTGTAACGAAGATCTTGTGTCATATATAGTGGTTTAAGACGTACCTTTCCGGCGAAACGTTAAACGGCTTTGGTAATTAATAAGCACAAAGCAATTATTCAAGTATAGACTAAGATCACTTTCAATAATAGTCTTAGTCTAAACCAAAATTTGAGCAAGGTATTAATTCACTTTCTCTCCCACAAAGGGCCTACTAACCGTATGGGTGCAAACCATGGAAATCATGCTTGATACTTTAAGCTTCTACTAACTCACTCTACATCACCATAGTGAGTAAAGTATCCAAGCAATGAAGGTTTGAGAGGATGAAAGAAAAGAAACACAAACCACAAATAAATGTCAAGGCAAGGATGCCGAGAACAAGCACATAGTCAAGTAATGATCAGAAGAATGATCAAAGGGCGTGTGGAAGAATGAAAACGTACCTTGGCCACAACGAGCAATCCATGAAGGAATAAGTGCTATGCCCAATCAATGACTATGATGAGTACTAAGTCTTCAAGGACTAGTATCATTCCCAATCATCTTGGTATCATCATTCAAAGATGTTAAATATCAATGAAGATGATTCTTCTACAAGTGCAAGTAACTCAATCCACAACCAATTAAGTGATTGATCTTCATGAGTACCTACACAAAGCAAGATGCAAACTAGTAGATGTATTTCAAGAGTATATCTAAAATGCATAAAGGCTACTAATCTTAAGTGGGATGCAATATTATCAATTAAAAGACCTATTTTCAAAGAAAACATAGTTTTGACCAAAGAGAAACTTTAGTACAACTTGACCTTCTAATTTGAGGAGACAATGGATCGATCCAAGTTTCAAAGTACAATATACTTTAAAGATCTTGAGTGACCATCACTCTGATACCAATTGTAGAAACTAGAAGGGGGGGGGGGGGGGGTTGAATAGTTTCTCTTCGATTGGTGACCAAATTAAAATTACTTTCAATTTGGTTTGTATCAAAACTATCTTTTACTTGAGGCTAAGTTGCATAATGATTAGGTTCAATTCAAATGCACTAGCAAAGACAATAGGTAAGTATAATGATAATGAAATAAGTAAAGAGTAAGGAAAGAGACAACCTAGTGGGAAGACACCAAGATTTATAGTGGTTCGACAACGAGGCTCTATCCTCGTTTCTACTCCACTCCTCGAGTACACCTACTCGAGATTTCCACTATATCCACAAGCTCGCTTCTCGGCGGAGAAAACCTTACATCGTTGCTTACATTATTTTCCGACACTAAGCTAAATGTCGAGGCCTAATCTTTAGCTAGGACCAATCTACACGATGTTGCCTACTTCACAGTTTTACGACACAAGGCTAGATGTCGAGTTCTAATCAAAAGATAGAACCAATCTTCACGACTCTTCACTTTGAAGCTAAGTGAGAACTTCACACAACACAACTACTAATCACTTTTAAGTTTAGTGAGAACTCACAAGACACAACCACATCACTTTATGGTTTAGTGAGAACTCCTAATCAAATCTATTACAACTCAACTAGACTTATCCATGTACACACATGTAGCTTGGATTTACACAACACAAATCCAAGCAAACACATATGCAATGGATGTCCACAACAAATCCAAGTATCCACAAATAACTTGGATGAACACAACTAGTCCAAGTATTCATAAATACATTGGATTGACCAAAAACAAAAAGGGTATCATGATGAATATGACTAGCTCATAGATTCATCTTTATCACAACACTAGTGAGTGAGTGATCTTCTCATTGGACAAGGTAAAGGAGGGGATCAAGAGGATAATCATATGTAAACATCCTTATCAATTTAAGTGATCATTTAGTAATGATTATGCTATAGAAAATAGAAAGAGGGCTGAGAAAAACGTCCAAGAGGCTTGCTGGAAAATGAGATTTGACCCACTATTTAAAGGAGACAAAGTATAACGGATCTATAACAGCTACTGTGCGTTGTACCTTATCTCACCCCGCGGTACCAAATCGCTAAGGTACCGCGTAGGTACTTAAGGTACCGCCACTAGACTCCACTCTGTTTTTTGTCTTTTAGTTGGGTGGGAATATCTGAGGTATTTGAAACCTTCAAAGGATATTCTAACAGCATTTGGAATATGCCATTTTCAAATTTTCATTTTCCATTTTAATAAAACATTTTCTAAAAAAGAAAGTTTATTAAAAAGTCTTTTGTCATATTAACAAAAGTGAGTTTTAAGGATAATCATTTTGATGATCACTAAGTATGATTAAGAAAGGTTAGTGATATGATTATTACCTTGATGATAGTGTTAGTTAAATAATTCATTTTGTGTTTTACACTAAATGTGTTGTATGGTTTATTGTGATCAAAACTAAGAAAGATTAGTTAACACTAATAATGTTTTTAGGCATCACTTGCATTAACAAAGCTGTTTTATTCCGAATGAGGGATTTATTCCGAATGAACTTGTTTATTCCGAATGAAGGATTTATTCCGAATGAGCATTTTTTCTTAGTTTTAGTTTTGTAATTTCAGTTTTAGTTTATTTTAAGTTTTAAACTTTATTTTTCCCGCCTTTTTCCTTAGTCGCATTTTTAATTTACTTGCCTTCATTTTAGTTTGAGTTTAATTTTGTCTTATTTTATTTTTCAGTCTTTAATTAATTTCGCCTTTTAGCTTTAACTTAATTTATTGTTTTGCTTTACTTTTCGTTTTATTATTTGCATTGCTCCTTTATTATTTGTCTTTGTTTATTTTCGCTTCACATTTACCTTTTCAGTTAGAATAGATATCCAACTTCATCTTTTGTTACCAAGAACGACTGAGTCACACTTTGAACCGGAAATCAATTCGAGAAGATACCGAGAACTTAATTGAACCTAGCAAAATCTCTTACATTATAGCACGTCTAGTGTTCGTAAGGCTTCGTCTTCGGCTTCACCTTCTTTGTCTACTACCATCGATGCTTGCCAAATTGAGGCGAACTTGGAAAATAAAATCTTTGATAAGCTTAAAGGTCTTCTAATTGAGTTCAAAGTTGGAGAACCAAGTGCTCCCGCTACGGCTAAAGCGGTTGAGGTTTCATGCATGTATTGTGGTGGAGGTCATGATTTCTCCGAGTGCATTACCAACGGTGGTAACACTTCGAGTGCCTACGCGGCCACGGGAACTTACAACCAAAACGGTCAAGTTACCCGCTCTAATTAGTTGACTCCACCGGGTTTTGGTTCAAATCAAAATGCTAACAACAACTATCGCAACAATCAAGTTGGTTTCAAAAACAATTACAACAAGGGAAACTATGGTAATCAAGGGGCTAATAATCAAGTTTCAAACAAAAATCAAAATGATTTTCAAAACAATAACAAAAGTTTGCAAACGTTGAAAGATCTTCCAAATGAATTTGTTGAATACGCTAATGGGAACGATGCTAGGTTTGAGAACATTCAAAGAGAAATCATTAGCCTAATATCTGAGTTTAAGAACGACTTGAAGAAAGAGTTGAAAAATGAGTTAGCAAATGAGCTTAAAATCCATACAAACAAGATGGAAGGAAATGTAACTAGGTTACAACAAAACCAACAAAAAATGGAACAAGGGCAACATGAAATTAAGCAAGAGATGATTAAAGCCGAGAAGAGGCAATCCATGTTTGAAGACAAAATTTCATCTATGTTTGAGGCAATTATGTGCAAACCGTCTTCGAGTAGTCTTCCTAGCAACACCGTATCAAACCCTAAGGGTGAGATGAAAGTGATTACCACACGTAGTGGTAAGAAACTTAAGGAACCGAATCATCAACCAATTGCTCCTACGGAGGATGCAATTGAGGAAGAACCCGAGGTGGTGGTCCAAAAGGAGCATGTTCTAATCCCACGAAGTACCGCTCATACCACACCTACGATTGACCCATTACCAACATTGGAACCCGAGATTCCAAAGGCTATGCCTATGCCTCAACCCACACCACCTTTTCCCTATCCATTGAGACTTAGAAAGGAGAAACGTCAAGAGCGCGACAACTACCAATTTGAGCTTTTTATGAAAATGTTTCGTGATTTGCACTTTAATGTGAGTTTCGCCGATGCTTTGGTCATGATGCCTCGATTTGCCGCTAACTTTAAGAGTATGTTGAACAACAAGGAGAAATTGCACCAATTGTCTAGTTGTTCATCGGTTTATCTTAACCGCATACCTCAAAAAGTCGGTGATCCTGGTAAATTTTTGATCCCTTGTGCAATCCAAGATATGGAAGAATGCTTTGCCTTGGCCGATCTTGGTGCTAGCTTTAACTTGATGCCACTTGCAATCTTCAAGTCGCTCAATCTTCCTAATCTTACTCCTTCACTAATGTCTATCGAGTTGGCCGACCATTCCACGATTCCCGCATGTGGATTGGCTGAAGACGTTTTTGTGAAAGTGGGGAAGTTCTATTATCCGGTAGACTTTATCGTCGTCGATATTCCCACGGATCCTCAAGTTCCTCTCATTTTAGGTCGTTCGTTTTTAGATACGTATATGGCTTTGATCGATGTTCATGCTAGAAAGATCACCTTACGTTTCAACGACGAGGAACTTGTTATAAACGTAACTCAAAACACTCAAATTTCTCATGTTTATTCCGTTGCAACCATAAACCTCGTTGATATGATTGACGTGGTTTGCGAGGAATTTTCACAAGAAGTTCTAGGTTTTGGTGATGATGAAAATAGTGGCAATCCCACTATGTTGGATCCCATCCTTGATAACTCGACACCAACCTTCACTGCATTTGAAGGTGGTGGTTTTACGTTGGAAGAATTCGATGTTCCACGTACTTGTAACGAAGACCTCGACAACGATGAGGACTTCTCGATTATCAAGGATTTTCTTAACGATTTCCCATTTCCTCCACCTGAGGAGGTTATGAGTATCGAGCCCAAGTCTTCAATTGAGGAACCACCTATCCTCGAGTTGAAAGATTTACCTCCTCATCTCGAATATGTCTATTTGGAGGAGGGAGACAAGTTGCCGGTTATTATTGCGAATGAACTTTTAGATGATGAAAAAACCGCACTTGTCGATGTTCTAAAGGATTACAAAGGGGAAATTGCGTGGAAGTTATCCGACATTAAGGGAATCGATCCAAAATTTTGTACCCATAAAATCTTAATGGAGGAGGATTACAACCGCAATCCAATGTCAAAGGAGGGTGAACCCCAAAATTCACGACGTCATCAAAAAGGAAGTCCTTAAACTCCTTGACGCGAGAATGATTTACCATATTTCCGATAGCCCTTGGGTGAGTCCTATTCATTGTGTCCCTAAGAAGGGAGGAATGACCGTTATGCCAAACGATGCCAGCGAGTTAATTCCCACTAGACTCGTGACCGGATGGAGAGTGTGCATTGACTATCGTAAGTTGCATGAAGCCACTCGTAAAGACCATTTTCCCTTGCCCTTCATGGACCAAATGTTGGAGCGTCTTGCGGGAAACGATTTCTATTTCTTTTAGATGGTTTTTCCGGTTACTTCCGAATCCCCATCGATCCTCGTGATCAAGAAAAAACTACGTTTACGTGTCCATATGGAACGTTTGCCTATCGTAGAATGCCATTCGGACTTTGTAATGCACCGGGAACCTTTCAAAGGTGCATGATGGCTATTTTTCATGATATGATCGAGAAGACGATGGAAGTCTTCATGGATGACTTTTCCGTGTTTGGTAATTCGTTCACTTCGTGTTTGTCGAATCTTGAGAGAATGTTAAAACGTTGTGAGGAAACCAAGCTTGTGCTTAATTGGGAAAAGTGTCATTTTATGGTTAAAAGTGGAATTGTCTTAGGGCACAAGGTTTCGAAAGCGGGGATTGAGGTAGATCAAGCTAAGGTAGACGTCATCGCCAAATTACCTCATCCCAAAACCGTTAAGGGAGTTAGGCGTTTCCTAGGCCACGCGGGCTTTTATCGTCGATTCATCAAGGATTTTTCAAAGATCTCTCGACCTATTACACATCTTCTTGAAAAAGAGGCACGTTTTGTCTTTGACAAAGATTGTGTACGAGCCTTTGAAATCCTTAAGAGGAAACTTACCGAAGCTCCCATTCTTGTTGCTCCCAATTGGAACCTCCCCTTTGAGCTCATGTGTGATGCTAGTGACTACGCTATTGGGGTCGTATTGGGGCAACGTCATGAAAAGCACTTCTTGCCTATTCACTATGCTAGCAAGACGATAACCGAGGCTAAACTAAAATACACTACAACGGAAAAGGAGTTCCTTGCCGTGGTGTATGCATTTGAGAAATTTCTACCTTATCTCGTCTTGACGAAATGCATAGTGTATACGGATCATTCGGCTATCAAGTATCTTATGGCTAAACAAGATGCAAAGCCGAGATTACTTCGTTGGATTCTCCTCCTTCAAGAATTTGATCACAAAATCGTTGACAAAAAAGGAGCCGAGAATCTAGCGGCCGATCATCTTTCTCGTTTGGAAGATCCTCACCAAAGTGTTTACGAGCCCAAGGAAATTACCGAAACATTTCCGCTCGAGACACTTGGTGTAGTGAATTCTAAGCTTGATTCTTCCAACCCATGGTTTAAGGACATTGCAAATTACCATGCGGGCAACTTCATCATTAAGGGTATGACGACTAAAAAAAAACGAAAATTCTTTCGTGACGTCAAGTTCTACTTTTGGAACGACCCTTACTTGTTTCGAACTTGTGCGGATCAAATCATCCGACGTTGTGTCTTTGGTACCGAAGCTTCTTACATCCTTAGAGCTTGTCACGAGGGACCCACGGGTGGTCACCATGGTGCTAATCTCACGGCTAAGAAGGTGTTTGATGTCGGTTTCATTTGGCCTACTATTTACCAAGATGCACATGAGCTTGTGAAGTCATGTGACTCATGCCAACAACAAGGAAAAGCCTCACTAAAAGATGAAATGCCATAAAATATCATCCAAGTGTGTGAGATCTTTGACGTTTGGGGCATTGACTTTATGGGGCCGTTCCCATCATCTCGTGGTAATAAGTACATCCTTATCACGGTTGACTACCTATCTAAGTGGGTGGAGGCTAAGGCTTTGCCCACTAATGATGCTCGTGTGGTAGTCAAGTTTTTGAAAATCTTGTTTTCTCGGTTTGGAACCCCTCGTGCGATCATAAGCGATCCTGGAACCCATTTTTGTAACGACCAATTCGAAAGGGTCCTAAGGAAATATGGGGTTACACATCGGCTTTCTACGGCTTATCACCCACAAACGAGTGGGAAAGTTGAGGTTTCAAACCGAGCGTTGAAGATAATCTTGGAGAGATCCGTTGGGGAAAACCGACAATCTTGTTCGGATAAGTTGGACGATGCTTTATGGGCTTTTAGGACCGCTCATAAGACGCCCATTGGGTGCACTCCTTATAAGCTTGTGTATGGGAAAAATTTCCACTTGCCAATTGAATTGGAACACAAGGCTTATTTGGCCCTTAAGCATTGTAATGATGACATGGAGACCGCGGGAAAACACCGGAAAATGAAATTAAATGAATTGGATGAATTAAGGGATATTGCTTATGAAAATTCATTGATTTATAAAGAAAAGACTAAAAAGTTGCATGATTCTAAAATTAAAAACCGGGTTTTTAACATTGGGGATCAAGTTTTGCTTTTTAATTCGCGTTTGAAAATCTTTTCCGGTAAGTTGAAATCCCGTTGGTCCGGTCCATTCACCGTGACTCAAGTATTTCCATATGGGACCATCGAGCTAGCTCAAAATGATGGCCCCAATTTCAAGGTGAATGGACATAGGTTGAAGCACTACTTTGGCGGGGAAGTTCCATCCTTGAACTACCTCGACCAAATCACCTTCCCCAATGATAATTAGCATTGAGGGGATCGAGTCGAGCTCATGACTCGGTAATAAAAAACGAGGTGCCTCGTGGGGGAGTCCCATGCTTATCCTATGTACACATTATCGCTTTCTAATGTAGTAACGTGTGGAGATTTGTGCCCTTCCAACCTTTGTTTCGTGGTTGTTTGTGATTTGTGGATTTTAGATGATCATGATCTTCACGATTGGAGCCTCTCGTGTTAGTTTTATGGGAGCACTCGATCATTTGCTTTGAAGACTTTCTCAATATCCATGATATATTCTTTGATTTTCTAACCATAGGTTTATAGCACACTTCATAAACGACTTTAAATTTAACGGTTACACCCTTTCCATGCTAGATTAGGCATTCGACTACGTCTCTAGTATGGGGGTGTTTGCACCCCTAGACTCGAAACATTGATGACAATGTTTAACTTTAGTATGGGGGGTGAATAGATACTTGCCTTGCCAAACCATCACACTTTCCAAAGTTTATCTTTTTTTTATCGTTTTGTTGCAATATAAGGCTAAAAATGGCCAAATTTTAAATTTTTTCTCATGTTTTATAAGTGTTTGAAGACACGAATGTAGATTTTCCGATGGCGAGAATAAGAGTAATTTTTGACTCGACCGTGCATGTTGAGCACTTAGCTTTGATTCCTTAACTTCACATTAGGCTAAGTCTCTTAAATGAGGACGAGAAATGATAGGATTAATTATAAGTTACTATGCTGAACGTAGAGTACTCGTGTTCTTTCAAAAATATTTTTTGCTTAATAAATATTGACTTAGCGGTTTAGTCTTGACTGTTGGGTTTCTAGTCTTTTCTAGTAGCTTCCGTGTAATTAAATTGGGAAGACATTAAGGTATCGCCAGCGTCACGGTTTTGAAGTATTGGCACCCGAATAATCAAAAGCTTCACCCAATAATAAGATTTCAAGTGCTCACCTAAATCAAGCAAACAATTTGAAGCCCCACAAGGCTGAAAAATCTATTCAAAATTGAAAGTGAATTAACCCTTAATCTTTGAAGCTTTAAAGATCCAAAATTCGCCTTAGCGTGAGGATATACGTCTTTGGCTAATAAAACTACCGATGAGATAGATAATAAAAGGCAAGGCAAGACCGAAGTCATAATAAAAGCTTCATGGCGAAGTTTAATAAAAGATGGAGGTAAACCAAAGATAATAAGGCCCTTCCGTTAGGGGGAGTATAAAAGTCTTGGTAATAAGTCTCATGTTCAAAACCGTTATAAAACCGTGTTTATCGATCCTTCTTGTTGACTTAATTTTCTGACATCATTGTCTATTAGGAGGGGTTATTGATTTGACGGTCTTGGTTACACCGTTAGGACTCTATTTTTAGACCTAAATCTCTATTATCGTATAAGTCAAACAATGTATCCTCGTGAAACATTCAAGACAAAATAAAATATAAGAGATACAACATAGGATATTGGGAGAATAAGTACGTGATTAGGGCATATGAGTAGTGTTAGTATTACTAACTTATAATGACAATGATCTCGTTGCACGCTTAGCATGGAATTAGGGTGAAAATCGAGGACGATAAAATTATTTCTAACGAAGCATTTACGTGTTCTTATTCTATGAACCTAAACGTCCCATTTTGCGATGAAAATCATACATTATGTCTAAAACGCAAGTAGTAGCAATAGAAGTAGTGTAGCTAGTTTATCATTCAGTAAAGTAAACAATTTTTTTTGGAGATGCTACGATACTTTTTTCTAGCATTGCGTGAGGGCACGACAATGGTTTAGTATGGGGGAGTGATGAGACTGCTTTTATACATAGTCTCATCGTCCAAAAAGGGATTAAAATGCATTAAATATCATGAAAATACCCAAATATATGCTTGTGTTTTTTGCTTGTGTATTTTAGGTACGGATATTGAGAAAATGACAAAAGATCACAAGAATCATGCAAAACCGAACACGGGAAAGGAAGCCGCACATTGAACCAAGCCCTAATGAAGAATTTTCCAAAGAAAACCCTTGAAGATTTGAAGATTTATGAATAAGGGTCCTCCAGTATTGAATAATTGACACTTTATACCCTTGTATCTTCATAATTACAAGATTGGTCCCTAAAGTTTGTCAAAATTACCAAAAGGGCCCTCCCCTTTAAAGAATTGGAAATTTTAGTCCCTCAACAAAGCTAAATTGTCAATATTATCATCCTCAAAGTCAAATATATCATGAAGTCCTTCAAAGAACAAGAAAAGACAAGTTTGGTCCTTGAAATATATTAATTTGCAAAAAGGACCCTTGAGTTTCAACTTTTGGCAAGAATGGTCCCTCATAAATGAAGACTTGGTAATTTTAGTCCTCAAAAATGCCAATCATACAAGTCAAGACCATAATCCTTGAAGAAAATACCAAAACAGCCCTTCAAGAATCACAAAATGGCAAGAAATACCCCTGAAAATACTTTGGAAAAGTATTTGGGGCAAAAGTGTGAAAATGAAAAGTTTGCTAATGAAGGAAAACGGTTTATGGCTTATTAAACTTGAAATGACAACAAAGGGAAAGATGGGGGTTTATTTGTGGCCGACATCCATTATAAGCTAGACTAATCCCAGCCTGCCACCTCACCCCACTCACATTTTCCACCAATCAGCTTCCACCCCCTTGCCACCTCACCCATCCACTAACCCGGATTAAATACTTGTTTAATCTTGGCGCCTAAACACATTTTTAAACATAATCCACCCCTAAAACAGATTAAAACCTGTTCTTCATGTTCATAATCCCAATTGGGCGTTTTATAATTATCATGAATTAGCCCTTAATCTTTTCTAGATTAATGATTAAGGTACTAATGGACATAACCCAACCTTAATACCTTGTGCCACATCACCACCTTGGTCACATGATACCCCTGCTTTTGCACCTTTGGACAAGAAGACAAGAAGAGGTCAGTCATCCAACGTCCAAGGATCCAGCTTACATTTCAAGCTTAATACAAACCATTAGATGAACTTTTCACATGCCAGCTATAACAAACTGCCAAAAATCAGTTACATGATTCTCCAAGAGTTCAAACTTCACAAGGGCATTTTAGGACTTCTACTACATTAGGGTTTACGTTTTTTATCCTTGCACTAGTTCATTGTAAGCCTATAAAAGGCATAGGACTTAGAACATTTCAGTTTGCTCTTGAATTTTCCTTTGTTCAAAAATCTGTAAATCCATATTCAGTTTAATGAAATGTGTTTGAATCTTTGAAGAAAATTCAAGTGCCATTGTTGTTTACTGCTTATTATTGTTCTTAGTTTGATAATCTTGAATCTCAAAACCTGTTTTCAAGGAGTGTGCAAAAGTTTGCACATTTTCCTTCAAGATTGATATTTTGCTAAATTTCTTGGTACACCTTGGAATTATTGGGCTATAAAGGTGATCATAGCATCCTGATATTGAGTTATCAAGGTGTGGTGAAGCCTATAACTTGGGGATAATCAAGTGTGGGATATAAGAGTTGCATCAATCAAGGCTTTTTCACTTTTCTGATTTTACTATTTTGCTTCTAACGTTGTTGAATCTTAGCAGGCTTTGTTGTGGAAGCTTGTACTTGTTCTTGCTAGTACATAAGCTCAAAATTCGTGGGTGTGGATGTACATCCATGAGGTTTGCATACTTAATCCCAAAATCTGTTAAAATCTTGATTTTTGGTGATATTTGTGTGTGACCTGTGTTCTTTTGAATTTTGTGGCTTAATCTTGCTTGAATCTGCATATCTCATCTGTTATTGTGCTAATTTGGGCTTTGGTAACCTTGGAACGCTGTTTTGATTTGAAAATATTGATTTAAAAAGTTAAAAGGGTGTTTGGGATTACCTGTCTTGAATCATATTGTGTTATTTTGTGGTTGGAAGTTTGTGTATTTGCTTTTTATCTGATAAATACTTGGTTGAGTGCATATTGCTGCAAGTTTTTGGGTTTGAAACCTCAAATCATACATTGTGCTATATCTAGTTGATTTTAACTGTTTTTTACCTAAGACTTTGGTAAAATCAAGAATTTAGGCATGCTTAGGGTTAAAAGTTGTTTAAACATCATTTATATAACATATGTGATAGATCTGAGTGATTGAATCTGGCTTGTTGGTCAAGTGCATCAGTAAAAGTAAAATTTTCTTGTGTTAGTGTTCATTAGTAACCTTCATCTACTTGAATCTTGATTTAGGTTTTGAGCCATTGCATGAAAACTGCTTAAACTTGTTCATTTAAGTTTATAATAGCTTGTGTATGCTTTTGGTGCAATTTGGTTGGCTGAATATTGCTAAAACAGCTTATAAGTCATAACTGCTTATGTGTTCATGTCTCGTGCATATTTGGTGATTGATTGAATTAACTGTACTAATTGGCTGTTGTTGATTGTGATTCCTTTGTTTGTATTGACTCCTTATGATCCACTGATCATTTGGGTGCCTTTGTGTAACTTGAATCTCCAAAAAAGTCACTAAAGACAAAAAAGTCAAGAAGTCAAGCAGTGGAAAAAGTTTCCACTGCTCAACACCCAAAACTAGCCCCCGTTAGTGTAATCAAGAAGCCATTTTGGCTTATCCACACCTGCAACAACTTAATTTTTGTGATAGATCTTCATTATTTGACCCATTTGATTGAACTGGAGCTTATTAGACTTTGACTTTGACTTTTTGCTTGAAAACCAACTCATTTGACTTTTTCATAAGTGCTTATTTGCTTATTTCAGCTTATTGAGTGAACTTATTCGAAAACTTTTTGTTGATTAAGCTTAGTTAAGTCATTTAAAAGCTTTTGCAAATTGAATCAGCTCTTGGGATAGCCTAGAACTAAAAAACGACTATTTTGTCGTTTTCTGTAGATTGCTTTTTGCATTTTCAGGCTTATTCTTTTGGCTTATTTCAAATTTCTTTTTACAGAAGTCTTAAGCAACTCAAAAGAAGCTTGTGTGTCTAATTTGAGCTTATGGCATCAGCTTATAGCTTAATGGGCCAAAAAGCCCATTAAGAATAAGCTGTTTTATATAAGCTTGCTTATTTCACATTTTTACCTTTTGGGCCTTTGAAAAATTGTGCTTAAAATAAAATTTTGAGTCAGATAAGAGTTTTTGGGCTTAATTGGACAACATTTTTCTTATTGGGCCTTAAATAGCCCATTAAGTGGTCTGTTTAGACTTTTGGCCCATTTGGAGGCCCATTAGGGGTATTTTGTAATTTCAAATTCATTTTCTGTTTATTTAGGTTAAATTAAGCTAGTTTGCAAGTTTTTATAATTTTTTATAAATTTTGGATTTTTAATATTATTTTATTATTATTTTATTATTAAAAATTAAAATTTAGATTTTTCAAGTTTTTATATTTTTCTTAGGTTAAATACATAAAGTTAGGAATTTTACAACTTTTAGAATATTTTGTTGTTCTTAGATTAATTTTTATAATTATTTTAAATTTTAAGAGTTTTTAATTGTTTTAAATAGTTTTAATTAATTTTAAAATTTTCAAAAATAGTTTTAAATTAAGTTAGGGTATTTTAGAGGTTTACAATTGAAAAAATATCATTTTGGGCTTTTTGTTAATTAAATTTATTTTTAGGGCTTTAATTAGCATTAAAAATCATTATATAATTAAATAAAAGGTTGAGTGATTTTTGATTTTTTGTAAACTCTTAATACATTATTTAGGATTTATTGAAAATTTTTAGGAATTTTTAGAGTAAATTTTTAAATTTGGTACTTTTTACGGTTTTACGTGTACGACCTTTTCGTCTTAGTGTAATCCGTCATCGTAACCGTCATTATCTTCTTATCCCATTTCTATTTTCTTTCTCATAATCATATAATCACATAATTAATCATTTCTTAACACACACACACCAAGCCTCCCTGAGAACGATCCCCACTTTGGGTCATAACTCGTGGTTTTCCTAAACTACTTGTGTACTTACCCTAATTACCTTGTTTTCCTAAACAAGTATAAATTTACAACCATCATTATCATCTCTCGTTCTCCACAATTTAAAATCTCAAAGAATGAGACTCGTGGATACTTAGCCAAATAAATCAAAGTTTGGGTTTTCAAGTCATCTATAGGATCTTGCAACTTGAGTTTCGACATGCGCGCGTTAGGAGTGTAAGTAACTAAACAGTCCACAGGTTCTGTTGAGTTTTGTCCTTTGAAGCAGTTTTTAAATTGATTTTGCTCGTTTAGGAATTTGAAGGTTTTTACTGTTTTATTTGCAGGCTTACCGAGGACTTTAGGTTTGTGTCCCACTTATGAAGTTTGTGATTTGTGAAGCTTTGAATTGAGACGAAATTTGTGAAATTGAGTTTTAAATCATATACTTGGTTGTGTAATGTTACTTATGAGATGACTGATGAGACACCACGGTTTCTCTGTTTAATATGAGATGGTTTTTATTATTCAGTGCTATGAAGTACATTATAATTTTGATATGGAGCTACATATATGACTGTTGATGTGTATTTGTGATTTGGTGCACCTACAGGTTGTTATTGACATGCGTGACATCGACTGCATTGTGTATTAGAAAAAAGATTTAAACCTCTACTTGCAATTTGTTATAATGGTTAGCCAGTGACCATGATAGTTATGGCATGATGTATAATTCTTCTTTTTCACTTGGGGTGTTCATCAGTTCGGGTCATCAGGTTGTTAGATGCCACGGTACAATTGAGCCGTCGGGCTCGTGCCGTAGGAAAAAGTGGTGCTAACTGCTAAATCATCACTTTTTTCTCATAACATCAAAACACACCATAACTTCACAAACACACTCTTTGCCTCTATGGTTAACAACAAACTTTTTGGTGTTATTGTGAACCACCATTTTTTTTTCTTTTTTTTCAACAATTTATTTTAAATTAAAAGCTTAACATTTTATTAATAATAAAAATACAAATGCAAAATTTTAAAGTTCCCTTGATAAACGACTTTCTAGGATCAATTATAGGAACTTGCGAAAAGTTCTTGTTCTTAACCCGTAAGAGTTAAGACTTTCGCGTTTTAAAGTTCCCTATATAAAGCCTAGCAAAACTTGACTTAAACACGTTAAGGATACTAGCTAGAGTAAACTTGGATAAGTAAACTCGGGTTGAGTCAAAAGATTCAAGACGTTGAAAAATTAAAACCACTTTATTAAAATTTATTCTAGAAAAGAAAGAAAATAACTATAACAAAGGAAAGACTACTAGGCCAAAATAGATTAAAATTTTTGAGAAATATCAAAAAATCAAATTTTCCGGTTAAAATGAGGACAAATACATGGAAAAACCCACTTAACTTCGATAGAAGTCCCCCTACACTTAATATAAACATTGTCCTCAATGTTTAAGCATGTGGGAGTAAACTCCCCTACACTTAGGACATTGTGCACGTTGTTTAAATCTTGCTAAGAAAGAGACAACTAAATTCATTCCTATTTTAATATTGGAAAATATAAAATAGAGAATCAAAAGAGTTTAGGATAAAACCGGGAAGACGGGTACACGGGATCACGTTTCGTCAAAAGTCATCAAGAATGGATCTTTGAAAGCTCTAATCCCTGCACATGATAAGAAAGAAAACAACAAACACATACTAGGGTCTCCCCCTACACTTATTATAAAAACAGATAAAGATAGAGAGATAATCGGGTTGCCTCCCGAGAAGCTCTTGTTTTTGTTTACCGAGTCACGAGCCTGACTTGTCCCCGAATTAAATGGTCCATGGGGAAGCCTCGAATGTAATACCGGGATCAAAGACCTTGTCCTCGATCTCGGAGGAAAATACAATAGGAGAGGCCGGAGGATAAGTTTTGAATGGTAGAAAAGTCCTCTCAATATAAGAAAAGTAAGTGAAATCATGATCCACGGGAGGTGGGGTGGGTAAAGGAAGCAAATTGTTATCCCCCCAAGATAGTTTATGGTCACTAAGCGGCAAATCCGTAAAGGTGTCGATCATAGAATGGTCAATTTCACCTCCCGGGTCAAAGCACTTATCCTCACTTCCCGGTGTGAAATGGGAAGAGTAAAATCGATACATCACCCGATTGGTGTGTACGCGTAGGATGAGGTGGCAATAGAATATGAGAAGTATGAGAACAATTACCTTCCACCCGCGTCACCCTTCCAGTAGAGTCAAATCTCTCCGCCTCTGCGATAGAAGGAGGCATGGCTAACAAAGTATGCTCATTAATAGCAAGAGAATCAGGGCTATCAATGTCCTCAATCCCTTCGTCAAAGAGAGGATTCACCTCACTAGATATGTAGGCGTCATCAAAATCAAATAAAGGGTTCGAATAAATCTTGAAAGTTTCCTTCGGAACGTCTTCATCGGATAGTGATTCGTCATCACTAGAAGTAAAAACATCATCTTGATCAAAAAGAGGATTAGAGAAAGCCAAAGAATCATCTCCCAAAGTGTTGGTGGAAGGAACATCATCAGAAGAAAGCACATCATACTCATCGTCACTGTCGGATGTCACCTCAGATTCACTTCAGATCGGGACAAGGTTATCGGCACTAGACTTTATAACTTCATCTGATTCCTTTTCAGGAGTTGTGATGATATCCTCAGTTCCTATGATGGGTGAATTCTTGGGCTCCAAAGCCGGCAAGACAAAAGAAAGAAGTACGATTGCACTAGACGAAGGATGTTGAGCAATAATATCTCGGAAAGAAATAATACTCTCCTCGTCATCATCATAATAAAATGGAAGCACAAGAGGAGGAGTATAATCATTAAGATTAGATACTTGCTCTTGTTGCTGTCGCTTTTCCTCTTCCCATGTTGCTTTTAGTTGATCTACTGCTTCTTCAATGGATTGATGTTTAGTCAAAATTGTAGCTCGTTGTTCTTCACTCATTCCAAAAGAAGGTGATGATGGAGGGTGTATTGTGGGGGCTCAAAATTATGAAAACCAGAATTATAGCACGGAGTTGGTTCATAATAATTCATCGGTTGACAATAAGAAATATCGTGAGGGTCCCCCACAATTGTTGCAACACGGGTATTGAGAAAAACCCGGTGCATATTGCGGATAAGGATCGTTATTGGTTGAAGATGGTGAGATAGTGTCAGTAGAGGTGAAGTATGAATTGGTCGAATTGCAAAATGAACAATGTCCAAATTCGTCATTAGGGATATCCATTCCACACCGTTCGCATGAACACCATTGACAGGAGTGACTACCAGAAGATGGTCTTCCACACCCCACACAATCAACAAACGAGTCCATTGAACATAATAGATAAGTAGGATGAGTATTTTTGGTGCAAACTTTCGAAAAAGAAATGCTTTTTATGATTTTTCAAATGTTTTTGGATTTTTTTTGAAATTTTTTATTTTTTAGGATTTTTGTAAATTTTTGAAAATTTTGCAAGAAAAATAACGTTCAAAAGTGAACGGATCCCAAAATCCAACGTGTCTCTCATAAAAAACCGTTAATCTTCACGAAAAGAGCCGGCAGCGGCGCCATTTTAATAAAGATTTTACTAGTTGAAAGTTCACGAATCTTTTCGAATTGATTAAGGTTGAAAGCGTGACTCAGTCGTTCTTGGTTAAGAAAAAGAGAAATTTGATTATCTATTTCTACTAAAAAGGTAAATGCAAAACGGATTAAAAATAAGCCAACAACGATTAACTAATGATAACGAAACAATTTGAAATAATAGAACGTGAATTAAAACTAAGCAATTAATAATTAATGAAAACTAAAAAACGAAATTAACTATCAACTAAAAAGGTAAATGCGTGAATTACTAAAAATAAGCTAAAAACGAATTCCAGAAAAACTGTCACTTTCTCGGAAAATTAAAAAAATTACAAATCTAAAAAAAAACTACTCGTTCGGTAAATATCCTTCACTCGGGAAAATTCACTCGTTTGGGAAAACTAGCTCGTTCGGTAAAAATCCTTCACTCGGGAAAATACCTTCGTTCGAGAAATATTCCCTCAGTCGGGAAATAGTCCTTCGTTCGGAAAAATCTCATTCACTCGGGAAAAATTACTTCGTTCGGGAAAATCTAGCTTGTTCGGAATAAATACCTTCATTCGGAAAAACTAGCTTCTTTCGGAAAAACCAACTCGTTCGGGAAAACAAGTTCATTCGGGAAAAAGCTTGGTTCGGAATAAAAGCTTCATTCGGTAAAATATAGTTGGTTCGGGAAAGAAGAACTGGTTCGGTAAAAAAAACTAGGAAAACAAAACAGTGACGAAAACTGGGAAAAACTAGGCACGAATTTAACTAAAAATAACCATAATCAATCTAAAAATTAAACTAAACTAACCACTAATGATCAACTATCAGTAATAAATCAAACCAAATCAATAAAACTAACACTAATAACCAAATCAATCAAAACCCACTTAATTAAATCTATAAAAACTCAAGAACACAACCATAAACATAAGCATAGATTGAACCATAGAAAACAAGAAAGGAAGAAGGACATGAATAAAAAGCTTGATTAAAAGTATAAGATTCGAACATTAAAACATAAAGATTAAAGGTTCTACAAATTAATCTAGAGAGAGAAAATAAAAACTAGAGAGAGAAACAAACTACACCTATATAAACTACTCCTAAAATTAACTAACTAACCACCTCCTATTGACACATTAGGAGGGTATTTATAGGAGGACTAAAATGTTGGTGCTTTCTTCCTTCTTTCTTCTTGTCTCGACTCGATTTAAATTCTTTGTCATTCTCGACGTTGTCTCGGGATTTGTCGATATAAATTGAACTCGTCTTATAATTTTCTCCTTTAATTAGACTTGGTTCTTCGACTTCATTAAACTTCCGTCTTTAGACTTTTTCTTCGATAAATCTTCAGAATAGGCCTTGGACTTCCGTTCTTTTTTGCACTCTTGATCTTTTGACTTCGTCTTTTCCCGTTTTCATCGATAAAAGCCCGTATTTTCTTCCTTTTTCATCTTTGGTCCTAAAACACAATAAAAACACAAACCACGCATAATTCCGACATTTACGACATAAAATACACGTTTTGGCTTGGTTATTATTATAATTAAGTGGTAAAAGGATGGGTTTTTTCACACCTATCACATTCGTATGTCCACAATGTACCAATTTCATTTTTGACAACTACATATGAGTTATGTAAAATCAAACATGAACTTGAACATTGGTTTTTCAAAATTCGTTTTTAGGTAAGCATTAACAACGCAATTACCAATTTGCTCAAGGGTTCAAATAAATTCCATCATTCAACCAAAATAGATTAGTTAAAATCTGGATTTGTTCATAAGTGGGTTAATAAGTGTGAAAACACTTATCCTTTTACCACTTATTTCCAATAATAAAAAGACCACAACATGTATTTTATGTCATAAAAGTTGGAATTATGTGTGGTTTGTGTTTTTATTGTGTTTTAGGCCCAAAAGATGAAAAAGGAAGAAAACATAGGCTATCACGGGCTTTTATCGAAGAAAAAGACTAAAGACGAAGTCGAAAGATCGAGGATGCAAAAAGAACGGAAGTCCAAGGCCTATTCTGAAGATTTATCGAAGAAAAACTCTAAAGACGGAAGTTTAATGAAGTCTAAGAACTCAAGTCTAATTATAGAAGAAAATTATAAGACAAGTTCAACTTATATCGACAAATCCCGAGACGACGTCGAGAAAGACAAAGAAATTAAATCGAGTCGAGACGAGAAGAAAGAAAGAAGAAAGCTTAAGCACTTAATCTCCCCACCTCCTATAAATACCCTCCTAATATGTCATTAGGAGGGTGGTTAGTTTTAGTTAATTAGTTTTGAGTTAATTTTTAGTTTTTAATAGGTAATTAGTGTGTTTATTTCTCTCTCTAGCTTTTTCTTCAAGTTATCTTAATCTTCATCTTAATCTTGTAACTTTGAATCTTAAATCTTCAATTAAATCAAGTTTTTCATTTAATTTTCATTCTACCTTTCTTAATCTTTTGGTGATTTAATTAATCATGTAGTTGATTTCATCTCTTTGATTATGTGATTGATTTATTCATGTGATTGATCTTTTAGTTTTGATGTGGTGGATGTTTTGAGCTTATTGTGATTGTTGATTTACTAGTGTTTGGCTTATTTTTGATTAAGTTAGTTTGATAGATTAATAGATTTGATTATTAGTTGATTTTAAATGTTTTGATTATTTAGTGTTTTGGTAGTTTTTAATTTGTGGCTTATTTAGTTCTACTTCAAATTTATTTGGTTAAAGTTTTGGTTAATTGCTTGTTTGGTTCGTGCTTATTCGTAGCTTATCTCTTTAGTTTTGATATTACTGATTATCTGTATATGTTCTCTAACTTCTTCGGAAAAGGGTTTTATATTCTGAAAACATGCTTTATTCCGAAAATATATCATTTCTCTGAAAACTTCTTTTTTTCCGAAAATTCCAATTTTTCTGAAAAAGTCTTTATTCCGAAAAACCCATTTTTCTGAAAAGCATCTTTATTCCGAAATTTCCCTTTTCTCTGAAAAAGTCTTTTTTTCCGAAAATCCTATTTCTCTGAAAACATGCATTATTCCGAAATTATATCATTTCTCTGAAAACTTTTTTTTTCCGAAAATTACAATTTCTCTGAAAAAGCCTTTTTTCCGAAAATCCCATTTTCTCTCAAAAACTCTTTATTCCAAAAATTCCCTTTTCTCTGAAAAAATCTTTATTCCGAAGATTTCTCTGAACTTGCCACTTTTTCCGAAATTATTGATTTTCCCATATTCCACTTTTTCCCATTTTTCCAACTTTTCCCATTTTTATAAATTCACGTTTTATTATTTATATTGTTTTGTTTTAATTAGTTAATTGCTCTTAGCCTATTGTTATTATTTTGCGCATTTACCTTTTAAGTAGAATAGATAACCAAACCATTTTATTTTCCACAAAGAACGACTGAGTCCCACTTTCTACTAGTAATCAATACGAAAAGATCGGTTTAACGAACTTTCATAACTAAGTGAAAACTTAGTGATCAAATGGCGCCGCTGCCGGCTCTTTTCGTTAAGATTAATGGTTTTAAGTGAGAGACGCGTTGGATTTTGGGATCTGTTTATTCGTGAACGTTCTTTTCCTTGCTTAAAAATTTTCAAAAATCCATAAAATTTAAAAAATTGTCAAAAATACAAAAACATTAAAAATTATAAAAAGCATTTCTTTTCCAAAGTTTTGCACCAAAAAGATTTTATTTTTACAAGTACATATATATTCTTTGTATCTTTTTCTTTTTCTTGTGCATGTGTATGCGTACTAGATCTTCAACTTATCCAGAGCCCGAGACTCGTGAAGATTTAGATATGGCTGGTTTGCACAACAACAATAACAACCCACCTCTACCCAATTTAAATAATAATAACAACAACAACAATGTTCACCCACCTGACTTACGAATAATGGAGGAGCTTTGTAAACCAACCATGAACGGACACGGAGGAGCGATTGCACCGATGCAAATCACGGATCTTGAATTTTCGTTGAAGCATCACATGATCCAGCAAGTTCAAAATGCTTGTCCTTTTCGCGGATTACCCGATGATGATGCCAACAAACACCTCGACAAATTCATTACCGTCACCCAAAGCATGAAACTTCCCGGTGTTACTATGGATTTCCTTCGCCTACATCTCTTCCCACACACTTTATCCTACCATGCCGAGAAATGGTTTGATCGTCTTCGCAAAAACTCAATTCATACATTGAATGACATGACTCAACGATTTTTGTCGCGCTACTTTCCACCATCCATGGTCACTAGTCTTCGCAACCAAATCAGTGGATTTACTCAAGAACCCGACGAGTCACTTTTCGATGCTTGGGAACATTATAATGTCTTGATCGACCGCTGTCCGAACCATAGCATGCTCCCCCTTACTTTGATTGATACCTTCTACAATAGTTTAACTTTTCGTGATCGTGATACGATTAATGGTGTCGCCGGTGGTACATTCATGAAGAGAAGACCTGAGGAGTGTAGAGAGCTGATTGAGAACATGACCACTCACCACAAAAATTAGGATTCATCCACATCCTCAAGATCAAACCCGAGAGTCATTGTTTCTTCTACTTCTTTAAACCCCGATATTACCGAAATGTCTCGCGCAATAGTCGAATGAGCAAAAAGATTGAACTTTTAGCCACTAACCAATTTTAACAAGCTAAATCTGTAGCTACGTCTTGTGAGATTTGCGGGGATTCTCATTCATACACCGATTGTCCTTATACTCAAGACAATCCAGAAAATGTGTATGCAGCCAATGGTAACTTTTCTATGGGAGGCTATCAAGCACGTCCTCAAGGTGACCGCAATTTGCTTAGTTATCGTTCGAATAACTTTCTTTCACCACCCGGTTTTTAATCCCATAATAGACCACCACCTCCATTGAACAACACACAATACCCACCAAGGAACCAAGGCCAAAGAAGTAACTACCAAGGGAATTCTTCTAATAATCAAAGGAATTATAACTCAAATCAATGGGCTTCTAATGGACAAAACCAAGGGTTTCAAAATAACAACTTTAACCAAGGTTTTAATAATAACAATGCTTATCAACAACAATATCCATACCAAGGTTTTCAAAATCAAGGGCAAAACACGAATTCCCCTTCAATGGACTTGGTTCTTCAAAAGTTGACTGATAAGTTGAGTGAACATGAGAAAATCATGTCTGTTATGCAAGAATCGAGTGATAAGAATTTTATGCTAATGTTTCAAGCCATTAACCCCCAAGGCCCACCCCAAGGTACTCTTCCTTCTAACGTCGTGACCAATCCTAGGGCCAACGTTAATGCCATCACTACTAGGAGTGGTAAGATCATCGTTGAACCTTCTTCTTCACCAACTAACCGAGGACCCGAGATTCCTTCTACTTGTGATATACCACCCGTTATGCCTTCATTTGCACCTTATGTCCCACTGATACCTCAAGTTTATACCACCCCTTCGGTTCCAAAACCGGTTCCTCCACCTTCCACTTCTACCCCTCTACCACCCAAGGATGGGAATGATAATTCCATTCCAAAGCCTTCATCTCAACCCAATATACATTATCCCTCAAGGTTGAGGAAAGAGAAGTTGAAAAACAAGGATGATATTCATGTTTCTAACTTTCTTAAAATGTTTAAACAACTGAATTTCAACATCTCCTTTGCTGAGGCTCTCGCTCACATGCCTAAATATGCTAAGATGTTTAAGGATCTTTTAAGTGATAAAGAAAAATTGCACGACATCGCCAATACCCAATTAAATGAGAATTGTTCTGCCGTTATTTTAAGAAAACTTCCAGTTAAGTTAGAAGATCCCGGTCGCTTTCTAATTCCTTACAACTTCCCCGGGGTAGAGAATTGTATGGCCCTAGCCGATCTAGGTGCTAGTATCAACTAAATGCCATTAAGTGTTTGGAAACAATTATCTCTACCCGAGCTAGTCCCCAAACGAATGACATTGGAATTAGCTAACCGTACGGTTGCTTATCCAGTGGGGATAGCCAAAGATGTCTTCGTTGGTATCGACAAATTCACCTTTCCGGCGGATTTTGATGTCGTTGACTACGAGATGGACCCCCGTGTTCCATTAATCGTTGGACGTCCATTCTTGAGGACCGGTCGCATTCTCATTAATGTAGCCGCGGGCGAATTAATCATGAGAGTTGGTGACAAGAAAATCGTCTTTAACATGGGTAAACTTTCTAAGCAGCCTTCTGAAAACGAGAGCGTTAATTTCATTGACGTTCTTGATGAGGCTTGTGAAGAACATTTCAAAGACGCTTGTAAAAGTGGTTCTTCTTCTATACCCATTGTTGAGACCGTTGCCTCTATTGCTCCATCACTAACTCCATTTGGAGAAAGTGATTTCATTTTGAAAGAATTTGAAGCAACTTTGGGAGATGTGGACTTACAATATGACGATTCTCCCTTCAATTGGGATGAAGACATTCGTACCATTGAGAAACTTCTCAATGAGGACCATATTTCTCCACCATCTCCTAAGGATATCTCTATCGATGAACCGAATTTGACTACGCCTTCCATCAAAAATCCTCCGAATTTAGAGCTTAAGGATCTGCCGTCTCATCTCGAGTATGTTTTCCTTGAAGACAACAAGAAGTCGCTCGTCATCATCGCAAAGGACTTGAAAGAAGAAGAAAAATATCGCCTTATCGGTGTGATGAAAAATCATAAGAAAGCGATTGCTTGGAAAATCTACGATATTCGTGGAATTGATCCTCACTTTTGCACACATAAAATTCTCATGGAGGACGACTTTAAACCTACTATTCAAATCCAAAGAAGGGTGAATCCCAAGATCCATGATGTTATCAAAAAAGAAGTTATCAAACTTCTTGATGCGGGGAATGATCTACCCTATCTCGGATTCACAATGGGTTAGTCTGGTCCATTGTGTGCCTAAGAAAGGCGGAATCACCGTTGTGCACAATGAAAACAATGAGTTGATTCCTACTCGTCTCGTTACAGGGTGGGGAGTTTGTATAGACTATCGCAAACTCAATGATGCTACGAGCAAGGATCATTTTCCCCTTCCTTTTATGGACCAAATGCTTGAACGTCTAGCGGGTAATGACTATTACTGCTTTTTAGATGGTTTCTCTGGGTATTTTCAAATCCCCATCGATCCAAAGACCAAGAGGAAACCACATTCACTTATCCTTATGGAACATTTGCTTATAAAAGAATGCCTTTCGGCTTATGCAATGCTCCTGGGACATTCCAAAGGTGTATGATGGCTATCTTCCATGACATGGTTGAAGAAACTATGGAAGTCTTCATGGATGATTTCTCGGTCTATGGTGATTCTTTCTCTCATTGCCTTGCCAATTTGGAATGCATGCTTAAGCGGTGTGAAGACACTCGCCTTGTTCTAAATTGGGAAAAATGTCATTTCATGGTAAAAGAAGGCATTGTGCTTGGACATAAAATCTCAAAAGCCGGCCTTGAAGTAGACCGTGCTAAAGTGGATGTCATAGCCAAATTACCTCCACCTTCAACCGTGAAGGGTGTGAGAAGTTTCCTTGGTCATGCGGGCTTCTATCGTCGATTCATTCAATATTTTTCTAAAATCGCTCGCCCAATGACTTACCTCTTGGAAAAAGATACTCCTTTCATATTTTCTAAAGAGTGTCTTCAATCCTTCAATATTATTAAGGATAAGCTAACTAAGGCACCGGTCTTGGTTACCCCTAATTAGGAGCTACCTTTTGAATTGATGTGTGATGCTAGCGACTTTGCTATTTGAGCGGTTTTGGGCCAAAGAGTGAACAAACACTTCCAACCAATCCATTATGCTAGCAAGACAATGACGGGGGCTCAATTGCATTATACCACTACCGAAAAAGAGCTTTTAGCTGTAGTGTATGCTTTTGAGAAGTTTCGTCCCTATCTTGTCCTTTCCACCACAATTGTCTATACCGACCATTCCGCGTTGAAGTACTTGTTGACTAAGCAAGATTCTAAGCCAAGACTTCTTCGTTGGGTTTTGCTCCTACAAGAATTTAATATTGAAATTCGTGACAAAAAGGGAGCCGAAAACCTAGCCGCGGATCATCTAAGTAGACTTGAGGATCCTTATCAAGGGGATCATCAGAACCAAGAGAGCAATGACTCTTTTCCGCTTGAGACCTTAATGTCTATCAATTCCAATCTTGATGACACCCCATGGTTGCGGACATTGCAAACTACTTAGCGGGTGGAATTCTCAAGGAAGGGTTAACGTCCCAACAAAAGAAAAAGTTCTTTAAAGACATTGAACACTATTTTTGGGACGACCCTTACCTTTTCAAACAATGTGCGGATCTTGTCATTCGTCGATGTGTTGATGGGCCGGCGGCTTTACTAATCCTTGATGCTTGCCATAAAGGACCCACCGGTGGTCACTTTGGTCCCAAGTACACCGCGAAGAAAGTATTCGTCTCTGGATTTTATTGGCCCACCATTTATCATGACGCTCATGAAAAGGTTAAACGTTGTGATGCTTGCCAAAGACAAGGCAAGATCACACATAAAGATGAGATGCCTCAAAATTTCATACAAGAATGTGAAATCTTTGACGTATGGGGCATCGACTTTATGGGGACATTTCCATCATCTAAAGGGAATAAGTACATCCTCGTAGCCGTTGACTACGCTTCCAAATGGGTTGAAGCTAAGGCTCTCCCTACGAACGATGCGAGGGTGGTTGTGAACTTTATGAAGCAACTTTTTGCTCGATTCGGTGTTCCTCGTGCTATCATCAGTGACCGCGGGACTCATTTTTGCAATGATCAATTTGCGAGAGTCATGGCTAAGTACGGTGTCAATCACCGTCTTTCCACCGCTTATCATCCTCAAACAAATGGTCAAGCCGATATATCTAACCGTGGATTGAAGCGAATTCTTGAGCGTACTGTGGGAGAGCATCGTGCCTCGTGGGCCGATAAGTTAGATGATGCTTTGTGGGCTTTCCGTACCGCATATAAGACCCCGATTGGTTGTACACCTTATCGTCTTGTGTACGGGAAAGCATGTCACCTCCCTATCGAGCTGGAACATAAGGCATACTGGGCCTTGAAGTGGGCTAACTTCGACATCAACAAAGCCGACGATCTTTGGAAGATTCAACTCAACGAGCTCAACGAACTAAGGATTGAAGCTTATGAGAACTCATTGATCTACAAGGAGAAGACCAAGATCATCTATGATTCAAGGATTAAGAACCAAGAGTTCCATGTTGGTAATCAAGTTTACTCTTTAACTCTCGGTTGAAGATCTTCTCGAGAAAGCTGAAGAGCCGCTGGTCTGGTCCATTCACCGTTGCCAAAGTCTTCCCATATGGCACCATTGAGCTTTCACAGCCAAATGGGCCCAATTTTAAGGTGAATGGCCAGCGCGTGAAGCTGTACTTTGGTGAGGACATCTCTCATGAGATGATTCCATCACTCACCACGTTTCCCTTGAATTAGTTCTGGGTCGAGTCAGGCTCGTGACTCGGTTACCAAAAACAAGCGCTTCTCGGGAGGTAACCCATGATCTATCCTTTACCGTTTTCATAATAAGTGTAGGGGAGACCCGTATGTGTTTGTTGTCTTGTTTCTTCTTATGTACAGGGATTAAAGCTTCAAAGATCCATTCTCGATGATTTTTGACGAACTGTGTTCCCGTGTATCCGTCTTCCCGTTTCTATCCTAAACTGTCGTGATTCAATATTTCATATCTTATATGTTCACATTGAAATCACTATAGTTGTCCTTTCCTTGGCAAGATTTAAACAAAGTGCAATGTCCTAAGTGTAGGGGAGGTTACTTCCACATGCTTAAACATTGAGGACAATGTTTATATTAAGTGTAGGGGGGACTTCCATCGAAGTTAAGTGGGCTTTTCCTTGCATTTGTCCTCATTTTAACCGGAAAATCAATTTTTCGACATTTTTCAAAAATTTTAATCTATTTTGGCCTAGTAGTATAGTAGTATTTTCCTTTAAACTATTTTGGCTAGTCCGAAAAGGCCCAAACAAGGCATGAGGGCTACATTTTGTTGCTAAAGATCCAAAAGTGATGTGAAGAATCATTTATCAAAAATCAATATAAAGGATCGAGACACACGAAGAAAAACAATTACTCCCCTAAAGATCATGGAGAAGTCTATCCAAAAAGGCCCTAACAAGGTATGAGGATAAATAGATCCAAGTCCTAAAAGGAGGCGGATCGTTGTATATCAAAGTCTAAAATAAATATTGGAGAGAAATGAAGAAGTCGTGGTCCAAGTATGAAGAATCTCTCAAAACTTCAAGTGAAGAAATTCCCAATATGAAGAGAAGACCATAATTTCATGAACGTCTCTCAAAGATTTGAAGTATGAAGTCGCTGCAAAATATCGGTCCGAGAAAGGTCTCAAATCGTGAAGCGAGTTATGCCAAGATATGAACTTTAAGAGGTCTCGAGAAGCAGTTTTAAAAGATTTTGTCCTTTAGCTAACTATTTCTTAAATCGTCCCACTTTATTTTCAGCCTAAATAAACTATCGAAATAAGTCAAACAATGCATCCTCGTGATCATTCAAGAAAATATTAAAATATAAGAGATACACCTAGGAATAAGGGTGTCTACGTAAATAATTGGCCCACATGAATTCGTGTTAGTTTGCTAACTTATAATAACAATGATCTCGTTTTTAAGCTTGGTATGGGGAACGTGAAACTTGAGGATGATAAACATTCATGGCAGCTAAAACCCCGATGCAAGTCTTTGATTTCTTTACTTATTTTGTACATATTTTTGTTCTTTTAATTTCCTTAGTATTTAGTATTTAATAAAGGACAAGGTGGGTTATTTATGATGAGAAATATAATTTGTGCTTTGAAATTAATGCATTGCATGAGGGCATTCCAATGGTCAAGTGTAGGGGATTTAATAAGTGTGAAAACACTTATCCTTTTACCACTTATTTCTAATAATAACAAGACCAAAACGTGTATTTTATGTCGTAAAAGTCGGAATTATGCGTGCTTTATGTTATTATTGTGTTTTAGGACCAAAAGATGAAAAAGGAAGAAAACATGGGCTATCATGGGCTTTTATCGAAGAAAAAGACTAAAGACGAAGTCGAAAGATCGAGGATGCAAAAAGAACGGAAGTCCAAGGCCTATTCTGAAGATTTATCGAAGAAAAAGTCTAAAGACGGAAGTTTAATGAAGTCGAAGAACTCAAGTCTAATTATAGAAGAAAATTATAAGACAAGTTCAACTTATATCGACAAATCCCGAGACGACGTCGAGAAAGATAAAGAAATTAAATCGAGTCAAGACGAGAAGAAAGAAAGAAGAAAGCTTAAGTACTTAATCTCCCCACCTCCTATAAATACCCTCCTAATATATCATTAGGAGGGTGGTTAGTGTTAGTTAATTAGTTTTGAGTTAATTTTTAGTTTTTTTAATAGGTAATTAGTGTGTTTATTTCTCTCTCTAGCTTTTTCTTCAAGTTATCTTAATCTTCATCTTAATCTTGTAACTTTGAATCTTAAATCTTCAATTTAATCAAGTTTTTCATTTAATTCTCATTCTACCTTTCTTAATCTTTTGGTGATTTAATTAATCATGTAGTTGATTTCATCTCTTTGATTATGTGATTGATTTATTCATGTGATTGATCTTTTAGTTTTGATGTGGTGGATGTTTTGACCTTATTGTGATTGTTGATTTACTAGTGTTTGGCTTATTTTTGATTAAGTTGGTTTGATAGATTAATAGATTTGATTATTAGTTGATTTTAAATGTTTTGATTATTTAGTGTTTTGGTAGTTTTTAATTTGTGGCTTACTTAGTTCTTCTTCAAATTTATTTGGTTAAAGTTTTGGTTAATTGCTTGTTTGGTTCGTGCTTATTCGTAGCTTATCTCTTTAGTTTTGATATTACTGATTATCTGTATCTGTTCTCTAACTTCTTCGGAAAAGGGTTTTATATTCTGAAAACATGCTTTATTCCAAAAATATATCATTTCTCTGAAAACTTCTTTTTTCCGAAAATTCCAATTTTTCTGAAAAAGTCTTTATTCCGAAAAACCCATTTTCTGAAAACCATCTTTATTCCGAAATTTCCCTTTTCTCTGAAAAATCTTTTTTCCGAAAATCCTATTTCTCTGAAAACATGCATTATTCCGAAATTATATCATTTCTCTGAAAACTTCTTTTTTTCGAAAATTTCAATTTCTCTGAAAAAGTCTTTTTTCCAAAAAACCCATTTTCTCTGAAAACCTCTTTATTCCGAAAATCCCATTTTCTCTGAAAAACTCTTTATTACGAAAATTCCATTTTCTCTGAAAAAGTCTTTATTCAGAAGATTTCTCTGATTTTGCCACTTTTTTCTGAAATTATTGATTTTCCCATTTTCCACTTTTTCCCATTTTTCCAACTTTTCCCATTTTATAAATTCACGTTTTATTATTTATATTGTTTTGTTTTAATTAGTTAATTGCTCTTAGCCTATTGTTATTATTTTGCGCATTTACCTTTAAGTAGAATAGATAACCAAACCATTTTATTTTCCACCAAGAACGACTGATTCGCACTTTCTACTAGTAATCAATTCGAAAAGATCGGTTTAACGAACTTTCATAACTAAGTGAAAAATTAGTGATCATAGGTTTAGTGAAATTGCAAAGAATTCAAATCTAAGGAATCATAGCATTACAACTATGTCAACCCTCATTCCTAATTAGGTTCCATTTCAATTTTAATTTTAAAAATCCCCAATTATGAAAGTAAGAACCCTAGTACAAAATGATTGAAATTGAATGAGTATACTTATAATTAATTTATTTTAGATTAAGGATGAGTGAAGCCCTTGTCTTGAAACCAATTAATTTGAGCGATTGGAAGCTTTTAAAAACTTGTTAATGGAGGTTTTGAGGAAGAACCCGTCGCTACCGATGAGAAGGAAGAAGGGGATGAGGGTTTGAAATAATGATATTATAATAAAACTTTTTTATATTATCCTCAGTGGGCCGAGGTTCATTATTGATAATGAACCTCACATTTGTGTAGTGACAGATAAAGAACCGCCAGCAAGGGACCATTTTAACCAAGAAAATGAAAGAAATTTTTGAAACCAAGTTTTTCTAAAATACTTAAAATATATATCAAGCCTTTTGGAAATCATTGTACCACTCCGAGACTAGGTTATAATGCCTTAATGAAGGATTACGAGTTGAATCGAGACCGAAAAATACCGATTAATATTGATACGAAAAAACGACTACTCGTAGGTAAAAGAAAAGAGGAGAGACACCAATAGGAGTGAATCAAGGCTAAGTTCAATTCTCAAGAGATGAGTGAAAATCTTCAAGTTGTAGAAACGAAGAGCTTGTGTCATCTATAGTGGTTTAAGACGTGCTTTTCCGGCGTAAAGCTAAACGGCTTTAGTAATGAATTATATCAAGTAATTTTGTTATATAGAGTAAGATCACTTTCAAGAAATTGTCTTAAACTTTTACAAAATATGATCAAGAGTATAGATTCACCTTCTCTCCCACGTGATCGGACAAATATCATTGCTTAGGATCACAATGACAATATCCTTGGAATATTTCAATTCCAAATATGTAATATCCTAACTACACCTTATGATGTAGTTTGGTATCTAAAAGGATTAATCATTCATCTTAGAGATGAGTTCTAAAATTCACATATTACACATGATATAGGGCATACTAACCGTATGAGTTGCAAAGCATAAAAATCATGCTTGATACTTTAAGCTACTACTAACTCACACTACAACACGTAAGTGAGTCAAGTATCCAAGACCATGAAGGTTTGAGAGGGTGAAATAATAGAATCACATACCACAAACAGATGTCAAGGCAAGGATGCCAAGAACAAGAAAATAGTCAAGTAATGATCAATAGAATGATCAATAGGGTGTGTGGAAGGAGAAAGCGTACCTTAACCGCAAAGTGCTTCCCAAGTCTTCTATGGACAAATGCAATACCCAAACTTGAATAAAGTGCATACTAAGTCTTCAAGGACTAGTCTCACTTATGTTGGAAATACGTTTTTACGTATTTAGGAACATTTGGTCACTCCGACAATATATTAAGTAGTAGCTCGTAGTCTAGATATCTTTATACATATCAAACAAGGAAAAGCCCGGTCCATGCTTGTATGGCCGGCCCAATTGTAAGCCCAAGCCCATCTTATAGGCTTGGTATATAAACCCTCAACTTAGATGGAGAAGGTGTTGGTTCACATATTTTCACATAGTAAGAAGGTGTTTTTCTTCTCACTTTCTCTCTCTAAGTGTGTGTGTTCTTACCATATCTCTATCTCTTTCTCTCTCTAAACATAAGCTAGATTTACAATATCCTAGAAATGGTATCAAGAGCCATGGGATAATTGTTTGGTTTATGTGTTTGTGTTCTTGATTCATACGCCTTTATTTGATCTAAAATCATTCGTACCAAAAAATTTTTGTGTTTTTATGGTTTAATCTTGATTTACATCATCTACTTACTTGTTATAGTGATTTGGTATTGTTACTTTGTTTAAAAACACAAAATTTTTGGGTGTTTGATTCATTTTTAGGCTTAGAATCTCGAATTTGTTGTGTTTTGTACTGTCCGAGAAAAGTGGTAACCATAGTACGATATGTGTATTGTGATCGCATAAACCTGGGGTTTCTACTTGCAATCCAATAGCACGATCACATAATACGATCACTCACTGCGATCACAAGCTACGATCACTCACTGCGATCACATGCCACGATCACTAGTGCGATCGTTGGGTACGATCACTAGTGCGATCCGAGTACGATCGTTGGGTACGATCACTAGTACGATCCGAGTACGATTGTTGGGTACGATCACTAGTGCAATTTGAGTATGATCGTTGGGTACGATCACTAGTGCTATCCGAGTACGATCGTTGGGTACGATCACTAGTACGATCTGAGTGCGATCACTTGTCACGATCAAGGAGTGCGATCTGAGTACGATCATAGGGTGCGATCTGTGTACGATCATAGGGTACGATCCACAAGTACGATCTGAGTACGATCATAGGGTACGATCCACGAGTGCGATCTGAGTACGATCTCCACTGTGATCAAGTGTTGCGATCCAACATTTTTCAAAAACGTGTTTTTGGAAATTTTTAATCGTGTGCAATTTTGACTTGGAATTTTTGGTTTATTGATAACATAATTTAGGGGATTTCAATATTATTTCTCGGCTTTAACACACAACAACAAATACATTTACTTTCTCTCATTGTTTGATCAACATTTGTAAATCTTAACTTATAGAAATGGAGTACACATCTCTTACGGATAAGTCCATCCTCTCGGGTACGGATAATCATCCACCAATGTTGGAGAAGTCTATGTATGAGGATTGGACTTCCCGAATGGAACTTTACATGTTGAACAAAGAGAATGGACATCTCGTTTGGGAATCGGTGCTCAATGGAACATTAGATTATGGTACAGTGACGGAAGGTACAGTTACTCGTCCTCGCACAACGGGTGAATTGACTGGAGATATGAAGATTCAAGACAAATGTGATAAGTATGCTACAAACATCATTCTCCAAGCCCTTCCTCCAGATGTCTACAAACTCGTCAGCAAACTTAAAGTTGCCAAAGAGTTATAGGATAGAATTCGTGTTCTAATGCAAGGCACCTCGTTAACTAAACAAGAACGAGAGTGTAAGCTTTATGATACTTTTGATAAGTTTTCCTATGTCCCCGGGGAGACTCTCAATGACTACTATTTGAGATTTACCCTATTGTTAAATGAGCTCAATATCTATGGCATGGCAATTCCTACGTTTCAATTAAACACCAATTATTTGAACACTCTTCCTTTAGAATGGTGTAAGTACGTGACGGATGTTAAATTGGTTAAGGACTTGCATAACACCAATGTGGATCAACTTCAAGTTTTTCTTCAACAACACGAATGCCATGTGATCGAGGCTCGGTTGTCTACACCTCAAGTTCATGATCCACTTGCCATGTATGCTTCTCAACAAAACATGTCTTATACTTATCAACAACCATCATACTTGCAGCAGCCACCACCACACACCTATCAGCAACCACAACAACCATCTTATCAACCACTAATGATGCCACAGCAAGCATTTCAACAAAGAGTTCATCAACAATATTTTCAACAGCAACCACCACATCAGATATCACCATCACAAGCCAACACCTCTCCAATGGGCTATACTCCTCAGCAAGGATATTTTCCAATTGAAGCACAACCAGCACAAGCCTTCTACTCCAATGAACTTCCACCAATCCAAGCACCGGTCTTTACTCCAAATGATACGCCAGCTGATGTTCTAAACCATCTTACTGCCTACTTGTCAAAACTTGTTGTAACTAGAGGATTTCCACCAACAAACAATCAGCTCCGTACCTCTTCAGATCCTCGACGACAAGCCACTGTTCAAGATAGTCAAGTGACGGTGCAACCTATTTAGGGAAGGAAAACTTCATATGGACCTCCTACAAGGACGGTGAATGCTCAAGCTGTGAATTCTCAAGCTAATGGAAATGGAAGCCCTATTGGTCCTCAAAAGGTTGTGACTTGCTACAATTGTCGAGGACAAGGTCATATGGCTAGGGAATGCACTTAGCCAAAAAAAAGAAGGGATGCAACATGGTTTCGTGAGAAGATGTATTTGGTTGATGCTCAGTCTAAGGGAAAGATTTTGGATTCAGAAGAGTTAGCATTTCTTCACCCAGGGGCAGCAGATAATGAAGGCATTGCAGTCGTTTCTACTTATAATGCAGCATATCAAGCGGACGATCTTGATGCATATGATTCGGATTGTGATGACATTCACTCAGCCTCAGCTGCTCTCGTTGCTAATCTCTCTCACTACGGATCTGATGTCGTCAGTGAGGTACCCACCATAACTAATCTTGGTAATGATGATAACCCACATCAAGTTGGGCATGAAAATGACAACCTCGAACAGCATTCAGGAACTACTAACTCAAATGATGTGGTAACCAATCCTACACATTTGAGTGAACCTCAACCAAATGCTACGACGGGTATGGAATCTTATGCTCAACATGATTTGGTCATGGTGCCTAAACATATTATTGATCAAATGCATATGGCTCTCAGACAATCCGTAGATACGAATTCCACCCTAACAGCTGAGCTTGCGTTGCATAAAGAAAAGGTCAAACTTTTGAAATGGTCCATCAAGTAGAGAAAATAATGTGTTCTGAATTTGACCAATTTCGTTTTGAAAAGATTGAACACTTGAAAGAAATAGAATCATTAAAAGCTAATCTTTCCAATGAATTAAAAGAAAAAGAGTCGGTTGTAAATGATTTTCAGAAACTTAAATCGGATTTCGAAAGTCTCGAGTCTAAAAAGTTTGAATCAAAAATTAATGCTACCAAACTTCTTAAATTCAAGGAACAACAGCTTTTAAAACAATACGCTTCCACAGAAAAAGTTCATCTCTTAACTAAATCGTTTATAGAACTCGAACTTAAGCGTGTTTAAGATTTACCACCTAATCCTGGTTATGCAAAACAAGCTCAGGAATATATTCCTTGTCTATATGATGTGACCCTAATTGGCAAATCGAAAGAAGCACCTTATGTTCGTAGTACTGAGGAGACACAGTCACTTGCGGAAGATACTCATTCTAAAATGCTTTCAAATTTCCATACGATTGATTATGATAAGCATAATAAAGATCAATTTGATAAAAAGACTCGTATTCGTTTACAAAAGGAATTAGCTCAATTAACAGTTTTTGTTCCTCAAAATTTGTCAACGGAAAACCTTCCTAGTACGTCTCCTACACTTGTCAAAAAGGATTTAACTAAATTAATCCCGCCGGTAAGTAAGGTGTCTCATAGCATAAATACAGACCAACACTTTGCCGATTTTGACAAGGTCATTACGGAGCGTACGACGGCTTCGGCCATAACGGAAGGTAAATGAAATTTTGAGCACACAAGAGCTGCATTTCGATACGAAATTGTTCCATTTGTAAACAATGTTAAAGCTTGTCTTAGTAATATTGATCAAGATTTGCTTTTGGAAGCAGAAGAAGTTAGACGTGTTTTCAATGAAATGGATGATGCTTATGAAAATAGTTTACTTGAAATAGAACGAGTTTCACGCCAAAATGATCACCTTTTGAAGCAAGTGATGTCTCATGATATTATCTCCGTATGTGTGAATAAAAGTGTTGATAATTATTCTATTGTGCATAATGTTGAATCTGTGGATAATGTGGTAGATAGTACTCGTCACAAATCTGACGCTGAATTTTTAAAGCTTCAAGATTCTTATACTTTGCTTTCAAATTTTTTTGATAAGATCCAAAAACATTGTATTTCGCTTAAATGCAAGCAACAATTTATTCAAGAGATCTTTGAAACTTAATTTGAGGTGTAAATATAGATGATACAAATTTTCAAAAGAATTTTCTATTAAATTTACAATCAAAACAGCGTCAGCCAAGTGACAAGGTTGCTAAATCATTGCCGATAGACATAGAGAAATCTAAGGAGCTTAACTATGTGAACGTACTTGAGGCCGCTGAGAATATTAAACTTGATCTAGATAATCGAGTTTCCAAGATTTTTTCCAAAGTTGATAACTTAAAACAGAAAAATACACAACTCTTCGATTCATTAAAGCCCGCATGTGCTAATACCATTGCACAGAATCAATCATTGATTGAACAACTGAATCAAAAGTCGGTGGAAATATCTGATTTGAGGGAACAAATTTGTGATAAAAATCTTGCTTTGGCTGAGTTATAGGAAACACTTCGTACTCTAAAAGTTAAGAATGTTGTGGATAACAAAGCCACTATCTCAGCACCGTCCTCTAGTGCCATCAAAAGGAACCTTATCGCTGTCGCAACACTTAACAAGGGCCCTAGGACTAAACCATCTCAAACTTTGGTCACTAAAGATAAGGCGGAATCAAAACCAGCTTCTAATATTCCCGTGTTACCCTCTACAGGAGTAATCACCACTACTTAGGCTCAAAGATCTAATCTTAAAAGAAACAAGAAGAATGATAGGATCTTGCCCCCATCTAGTAGTCAAGAGTAGAAGAAAGTAGAAGCCCACCCTAGGAATGTTATTTCTGTTTTGAATAAAAAGAATCATGTAGCTAAACCTAAAGGCTCTGCGGTTGTGCAGCGTTCTAAGCCTACTGTGAATTCTAATTTGAAATGTTGAAATTGCAATGAATGTATGTTTTCTAGTCGTCATGATTCTTGCCTTATTGACCATGTTAATGAGATGAATGCCCGGAAAATGGATTAGAATGGAAACCGACTGGGAAAGTGTTAACCCAAGTTGGTTGGATGTGGCTCCCCACTGGTAGAACTTTCACTATAGTAGGAAATACGTGTCCGTTAACTAGGATCACCCCCACTAAAGCGAAGAAAGCGTGCCCTTTAACTAGGAATACCAAGGCTACCAAAACACAAGCGTGTCCTTTAACTAGGAACACCAACAGTAATGTAGGAAACAAGTGCCCTTTAAATAGGTCTACTCCCACTGTAGTGACCTCTAATAATCCAAAACCTCAAAAAGTTGGAACAATAAAACCTGTTAGTGATAAAACTCACATTAGAAAACGCAGGAAATCTAAGGGTCACAAAAATGTTAGCACTTCTGATAATATTATATCTGTATCTGCTAACACTCCGGAACCAATAGTTTCCAATGCATTGTCTACTGTTGTTGAAAACAGGTGGTCCAAATTGTTCTCTGGTATTTGGACGGTGGTTGCTCTAAACATATGACCCAAGATCGCTCTCAGCTCAAAAATTTCGTCAGCAAGTTTCTTGGTACGGTTCGATTTGGAAATTATCATATTGCAAAGATAATGGGTTACGGTGAATATCATATTGGGAATGTTATAATTTCAAGAGTGTATTATGTGGAAGGTCTCGGTCACAACTTATTTTCTATGGGACAATTTTGTGATGCAAAACTAGAAGTTTCTTTTCGAGGGCATACCTGCTTTATTCGTAATTTGGAAGGGGTTGATTTATTGAAAGGTACTCGAGGGAATAATTTGTACACTTTGTCTCTACAAGACCTGATGGCCGCTTCTCCCGTATGTCTTCTCTCCAAAGCTTCGAAGACTAAGTCATGGTTATGGCATCGACGGTTATTTCATCTTAACTTTGACGCTATTAATCATTTGGCGAAAAACGAACTTGTTCGTGGTCTTCCTAAACTTACATTTCACAAGGACCATTTGTTTCTGTGTGTACAATGGGGAAAAGCACTAAGAAATCATACAAACCCAAGATTGAAGAAACCAACCAAGAGAAACTTTATTTGTTGCATATGGATCTTTGTGGGCCAATTCGCGTTGAAAGTGTTAGTGGTAAAAAGTACATCCTCGTCATTGTCGATGATTACTCTGGGTTTACATGGGTGAAATTTCTTACAACAAAAAATGAGGCACCTAAATTCATCATCGGATTTCTCAAGATTTACAAGTGCATCTCAAAACTATTGTCTGACGCATTCGTACAGATAATGGAACCAAATTTGTGAATCAAATCTTGCGTGATTATTATGAAGAAGTTGGCATATCTCATGAAACATCTGTTGCTCGCACTCCATAACAAAACAGTGTCGTTGAAAGGTGAAATCGCACACTTATGGAAGCTGCTAGAACGATGTTAATTTACGCAAAGGCTCCATTGTTTTTATTGGCAGAAGCAGTATCTACAACAGTTTACACCCAAAACCGATCACTAATTCGAAAACGCCATAGTAAAACACCTTATGAGCTGCTCCATTGAAAAGTACCAGATTTATCGTATCTTCATGTATTTGGTTCTCTTTGTTATCCAAATAATGATGGTGACAATTTGGGAAAACTTCAACCAAAGGCTGATATTGGTATTTTCATTGGTTACGCACCCGCAAAGAAAGCATACCAAATCTACAACAGTAACTCTCGCAAGATCCTCAAAACTATGAATGTTGATTTTGATGAGCTGACAGCAATAGCTTCTGAGCAAAGCAGCTCTGAACGCGCACTTCATGAAATAGGACCCAGTAACATTAGCTCTGGTCTTGTTCTAAATAACCCTACTTCATCATCATTTACACCACCTTCTAGGAATGAATGGGATACGTTGTTTCAACCGTTCTTTGATGAACTCTTTACTACTCCAAGTATTGTTGCTCCAGAACCTGAGGTAATAGATCCGGTAACCGAAGTTGTCGCTCCAGCAACCGAAGCACAATCAGATACGTCTACACCTACAATTGGTCAAGATATACCCTCAACGAGTTATTCTCAACCAACTACCGAATCAACTACTCATTTCATGCCTATTGATGATGAAGAGGATGATGATGATCACGATCTGGAATTCGCTCAAATGCGTGAACTTCCATTCTTTAGTGTACCAATTCCCGACTCTAATCTAGTCGGGTCGTCCACCACAGAGGAAGATCCTACTACGGTCTACTCCAATCCACGGATTCCTGAACATGACAACAAGTGTACAAAGGATCATCCAATAGATTCTATTATTGGTGACCCTAATCGTCCGGTATCCACACGAAGTCAGTTACAAGAAAATGCAATGTTTTGTCATTTTGATGCTTTTCTCACTGAAGTTGAACCTAAGACATGGCAAGAAGCTTTTACTAAATCATGTTGGATAGAAGCTATGCAAGAATAACTTAATGAATTTATATGTCTTGAAGTATGGGAACCTTTCCCATGCCCGGATCAAGTGCAGTTACTTACTTTGAAATGGTTTTACAAGGTGAAACTCGACGAGTTAGGCGGAATATTGAAGAATAAAGCTTGACTAGTAGCTCGTGGATACTAGCAATTATTAGGCATCAACTTTATGGAATCCTTTGCACATGTTGCCCGTTTGGAAGCTATTAGACTATTCCTCGCTTATGCAACCCACATGAATATAATCGTCTATCAGGTGGATGTGAAGATGACATTTCTTAATGGTGAAATAAAGGAAGAGGTCTATGTTCAACAGCCGGATGGTTTTGTGAATCCTAAATATCCTAATCATGTGTACAAGCTTAAGAAGGCTCTCTATGGGTTGAAGCAAGCTCCACGCGTATGGTATGATCTATTGTCACAATTCCTCATTACTCAAGGCTTCGCTAAAGGCAAGGTGGATCCCACGCTGTTCATTCAGAAACGAGGTAAAGATATGATTATGGTACAAATATATGTTGATGATATTTTATTTGCTGCCTCGACCAAAACCTTATCCGATGAGTTCGGGACACTCATGTATTCCAAGTTTAAGATATCAATAATGGGCAAGGTATCATTCTTCTTAGGACTTCAGATATCTCAAAGTCCCAGAGGCATCTTTATCAATCAATCCGAATATGCCCTTGAATCGTTTAAAAAATATAAGATGGAATCTTGCGACCCCGTGGACACTCTAATGGTGGAAAGAACTAAGCTTGATGCAGATCCACATGGAGTTGTCGTTGATCCGACACTTTATTGTGGAATGATCGATACCCTACTGTATATCACAGCTAGTCGACCTGATCTTTAGTTTGCTATATGTATGTGTGCTCGGTATCAAACTCGACCTACTGAGTTACACTTAGCTACTGTTAAACGGATCTTTTGATATCTTAAAGGAACCATTAATCGGGGATTTTGGTATTCAAAGGACTCTTCGATTGCACTAATGGCATATGCATATACGGATCACGCGGGTTGTCAAGATACAAGGCGTAGCACGAGTGGAACTTTACAACTACTAGGAGATCGACTAATTAGTTGGGCATCAAAAAGGCAGAAAAGCGCTGCAATTTCAAGTACAGAAGCTGAATACATAGCAATATCCGGTTGCTATACTCAAAATATTTGGATGAGATCGTAATTAACCGACTATGGTCTAGGTTTCAACAAAATTCCGATTTACTGCGACAACAAGAGTGCAATTGCCTTATGCTGCAACAATGTTCATTTTTCCCGGTCGAAGCATATTGACATTCGCTACCACTTCATCAAGGAGCAAGTGGAAAATGGAGTGATCGAGCTTTACTTTGTCCGATCTAAGTATCTATTGGCGGATATTTTCAGGAAGGCTTTAGATCGCGCTCGAATTGAATTTTTGGCCGACAAGCTAGGAATGAGAACCTTCTCGCCTGAGACTCTAAAGGAATTGGCAGATGAAGCGAAAGAATAGTGGTGGTAAACTATTCTCCGTATCCTTGGTGATCATCTGTATATATTGTTTATATTTTTATCCACAAAAGCAAAATACAAAAATATAAAACCATATAAAAACCATAAAAATTGAAAATTTCATAAAAATCCAAAAATATTTTTACTTTATTTTTCAAAAGCATGTCTTTTGGTACGATAATATTTACGGCATTAGAAATGTCGATTGGTATTGACACGGCGCCATAAATAGAGTTCATACAAAAGTTGTAAATATTTTATAAAACATGCCCAAATGGCTTGTAGTTATTTCAGACTGCAACCCGGTTTTCATATTAAAGTCAAGTATTTCTTATGAAAGCTTTGGCTCTCAACGGGAATTAATTTTCTCGAGCAAGGTTTACTTTAAAACCTTGTAAAGGATCAAGTTTACTTTATAACTTGTTCTAACACAAATCTATGTACGCTTCAGTGCATTTATTTGTTAAAACAAGAGAAGTCTTGTTTTTATGAAGTCATAATTTCCACAACCATAGCTATCTACATTTGGTATCTACATACTCGACGATGCGACTACTCAAACGACGACTACAGCTCTTTCAATAGAACACGGGTCAATAATTTAGGGGGAGCAACTGTCAAGCATTCAGAATCTTCGATGCCAAAAATGCCAAGTTCACTAATTGGTGTCAAGACAACAATACCAATCGTACAGGTGGTGTCAAGAGATGACTTCAGAAGTGACGAGGCGACCAACATTTGCCGACAAGAACCATTTGATCTTATCATATGATGTTCTCATCAATCAGGTCCAACCTTGTCAATTTATTCTAATATGGTGAATATGTGATCATGTTACAAATCGGTATCATATCTCACAAATTGGTCTCATGAAGATAAAACGGACTTGCATTTTTCTTCCCAAAAACCTTTTAAACTTCATTAAATCAATTGATATTAAAAACATCGATTGGGTTAATATTTTTAATATGGGGGAGAAAATGTGATTTAATATGGGAAATTATCACAAATGGCTTTGACTTAACATGATGGCTCGTCCCGACATATGCGAAATGTTTTCGAATATCGTGGCATATGTTAAGGGGGAGAAAAATGGATTTGAACTTCAAAATGGATTTCTTGGTGATTTATACTTACCCACAACCCATTTATTTCACGACGATGAAGATTGTGGTGACATAAGGATGGTAGGATAGGTTAAGTCCAATGATTCTTCCAAAACCGGAGGAATCTTCCCAAGGACATTCCATAGCTAGAAATAGTAGTCCTTAGGAAAAATGGGGAAAGATTGTGAACGTAGCTGAATGCTGACCAAGTACTTAAGTTAGCATTGGAACAACAACAAGGTGCTAGTTATGACGTATTGGTAAGCATTGATGTGATAACCCTAGGTTTTGGATTTGTCACTTGGTCTTACTTTTAAGTTATTTTATGTGTGCTTACTTGAATTGTGTGTTTACGTGTTTATTTTGTGTGAACGAGGTTGGTGTGGTTATCATTTATGAGTATAGAAGTACTCATAAGTAAATCGAGGAACGGTTATTTCATGTTCATGAGCTCACAATTAGTGACTATGAAATGAAATGGTGATATTTTGGTGTTTACGTATACGTATAATTATTATCATAATAGTGTATTTTTTAGGATTTACGGTTTAGCATTTAGAGGTCTCGGGTGAGGTAATTATCCATATGAATATTTTTCGGGATGGTTTTAATTCATTTAGGACTTAGTTATAAAGTTTATTTCAAAATTTGAGATTTTTTTTAAAAGTGTATATTTTATGTCTTTTACGGTAATCGCGTAAAAACTGACTAGTTTTACGGTTTTGAGGTTTTGGAGGCTTTAGGAGCTGAAATAAATTAAGGAAAATTAAGGTAATATTATTAATACATATATTAATAATAAAAAGGAAAAAAAACGAATTTTAAGGGTGCATAGTCGGTTTTGGACGCAGAAAAGAAGGGAAAAAGGGAAAAAGAGGGAAAAAAAAGGAAAGTGGGCTTATTTTTGGATTAGGATTTTATGTACACCCTATATATTGTTTTTAATCACAATCCAAATTTACTATTATTCCTTGGAGATTAAAAAAAATTCGTGGGTTTTCATGAGGGTTTTTAGGGTTCTTCATAATTTTGGGGTTTTCATAAATCAAAGGTAAACCTTCATAACCCTTTTTAATTTAATTGTTTTTATGTTTTTATAATCATCTTATGATGGATATAGGTTAGGGTTTAATTTAAGAACATTAAATTAATGTTATATTAATGGTGTTATAATGATTACATAAATTAGGGCTTGTAATTAGAGGGATTAGGGTTAATTAATGAGGTTGATTTTGTTAAACCCGTTTTTAAAAACTGGACAGAATTTTGAGTCAATTGTTTTGATCATATCGGGAGTTCTATAAACTCTTATTTTACGATCCAAGTACCCCTGGAAAGATATTTGAAGTGGCTTTCCAATGCAAGAAACGAGAACTAAATTGGAGGTCGGGAAGTGGGTCAAAAACAGGTTACAACAGTCGGTGGTCAAAACAATTTTGAATTCAGCCTGTTTTCTTTTTAAGTTTTGGGTTGTTTGGGGTACTTAGGGTTGCATTGAGATCTTCTCACGAACGTGAGAGATGGTTTATATATTGTAGTAAGTATCTGCACTTGGGCTAAGGTTGTGGTTTAGGGTAAGACCCCTTAATGGTAACAAACGTTTAGTACGTTTAAAATCAGGAAATATGGAATGACAAAAGTAGATATATGTATATCGGGGCCTTAACAGTAGCTTTAAGGTTAGGGCAAGTGGGAGGTGTTAGCCAACATATGTAAGAGTATGAATATTCCTTTTACAGAAACCATGGGTATGTTTAAGTGGACTTTTGGACTTAAAGTTTTGAGACTTAAAAACTAGGACTGATTTGTGTAAAATATAAACGGGATAGTTATTAAACTTAATCAAGTTAAGGACTTGTTAGGGAAGGTTAATGGGATGGTTAGAGCTTATCAATGAGGTTTTTATATGGGAATAGACTAGATGTCCATCATAAGTTGATGAGCCATCTTAGTGATAGGTTCGTGTATTGATTTCGTGTTTTTGGTTTGTTAGCTTGTTGCTAGTGCGAGGACTTGTGAAGAAGCTATCAGGTGAGTTTCATAGTCCCATGTTTATTATTGTTTTTGACTTCCAGATGGGATGGAAGAGACACTGTGTTGAATTATTTTCTAAATTAATGTTGTGAATGTTTTAAGGTTTGAGATGGACTTGTGTGTACATTTATGTGATTAACTGCTATGTGATTCTTGTTTGTGTGTGATCTGGATTGGAAAGGTACCTAGGTGTATGGGCGCCTATGGGACCTACGGTTAATGATAAGGCGTGATGCCTTGGAAATTGTGATTGTTGGTAAGGCGTGATGCCTTGGAAATTGTGATTGTTGGTAAGGCGTGATGCCTTGGAAATTGTGATTGTTGGTAAGGCGTGATACCTTGGAAATTGTGATTGTTGGTAAGGCATGATGCCTTGGAATTGTAATGATTGATTGAACTTGAATGCTAGTTGTTAGTTCATGATTGTAGCGTATTGTCCATATGTTTATTGGTTTATGGTATTCACAGCTTATGACTTGTCTTGTGTTGGAGTGTAAACCTATGACTCTCACCAACTTTATGTTGACGTGTTTTAGTGTCTCTTTCAGGTGATACTATGGTTAAGCATGAGAACTTAAGTGGCTAAGACTTGGAGAGAGTAGGAATGCATATAGAAGGATATCCCCGTTTCCTTCTTAGTTTTATTTGTTTGTTCATTTTAATAAGTGATATTGTGGCACACATATGATTGTTTTGGTATGATATTTGTTGTCTTGGGTAAGAAGTAGGACTGTTACTTACTTACCTAGACCCCTTGCATTTGTTGAGATATTGTCATGACCTTCGTGTCACCATTTTTACGGCATTTCTTATCTCATATAGTTATCTCTATAGACACAACATGTTGTGATGATATCCATACGTCGCGCCCCATGTTCCACCATGGTGGGGTGTGACAGAATGGTATCAGAGACAATGGTTATAGAGAATTAGGTTGCCTAGTCGTGTAGCCTAGTCTATAGCTTAAGGTTCCCTGCATATAGGCGACATAGGAGTATGTGTGCATTTTATAGTAATTGATGTGTTTGATTATTATTTTCGTAGTATTTGTTAGGTTATGAACTACTATGGTTCATACTTAACTACATGTTATTTTCTTTACGAGTTTTGAATAGTGCGGGTTGAACTATAGTCGTATACGTTCGTTATTGTTGGATTCCGTTTAATTACGTTTTCATGTTCTTTATACATTTTGAATTTTGTCTACGGTGGTTCAGCTGGATTACGAGTTTATATGTTTCATGCATTGGCTACGTTATTTTAATACATGGATTTTGGATCTTACTTTATGTTGTGGTTATGTGCTTATATGAGTTGTAGGATCTATGTGCTTATTTGAGTTGGTAGACTGATGTGTTATGTGTAGTATTAATTCTTATAAGTGTCATCATAGGAGGGAGTGCATTAGTGAAAGGGGACTGGTATAAGTATGGTGGCCAACATAGTTATACAAGTACCACAATATTAATGGATTCCTGACTATGGTTGCATGGAAGAGGGTTAATACATGTTTGTATAGTATACGTTGGATGGATTTGAGTGTATGTACGCGTATGCCTATATATGTATATATCCCTTCTACTTATCAGTTGTATTCTTAGGATGGTTTTCTAGCTCTTTTCTCTTTGGGATGTTCAACTTCTGTAGTAGCGCATTTATCGAGTTCTCATTTCACGTGGTTGTTTGTACGGCACTTTTGGTGTAGAAGCTATTGGAAGGGTGAAGATTTATTTTGGAATAACGATATCTTTTGTTTTGAGTCTTACATGGTAAAAAAATGGAACTTGCAAATAGTAAAAAATAATTAGTTGTTGGTAGTCCATAAAATGAGGGTAAAGTGTCGAAAACGTGTTTGAAATAAAGTGGAATATAATTTTTTTTATTTTTTTACATTTAAGCATGGCTTGTTTATTTTAAAATATTTTGGTTTTGATCACCTAAAGTTATTGTTCTTTAGTTAGAAAATTTTTTTTTATTAAATTAAATATGTTAAAGTCATGTATTTAATCATATGATGGGTGAGAGTTTTAATTTTCTGGAATTAAAATAAATTAGGGTTTAAAATCATTTTTTTGGGTATAAATCGGAGTAGGCAGAAACAGTCGCTAAACTGTCAAAATTCGTCGTTAAACTGTCAGAAACTGTCGCTAATGTCTTGGCAGATTTTAGGTAAAATCGTTTTGGTCATAACTTATTCGTTTTTAAAGCTTTTTGAGTGATTCAAAAGACTAAAATTATGTAATCGGAACGTACTTTTCGAATATTCATAAAGTTTGGTAATTAGAAGTCAGTAGCTTGGTCGAATTAATTGTGCAAGTGTCGAGTTCAAGGTTAATTTTCGGACAACATTGATTAAACTTGTGTTTTGGGTATTTTGTGGTAATGAACACTTGGAGGGTTAACATAGAGATGAGTTGGGATGGAATGTGAGAGTTCTCTAGACTTTAGAATTCGTGGTTATATTTGATGAGTTTTGATTTATGGTATTTATGAGTAAGACTGAAATCGGGGTGACAGTTTTAAACCCGTCGAGTTATGTGATGGCTCCTAACTTGGTTTCAAGACAGTTCTTGTTTGATGAGTTGCGAGATTTAGTTAGGTTGGTTACATAACTTTATGGTTTTGATAAGTTTCCTCGCGGACGGTTAAGGCTCATGTGTTGTTGGTTGAGATTATTTTCGTGTAAACTGAGTTCACGTTTGAACGTGGAGGTTTTATCAGGGATATGTATCCTCGTTTGTTAGCTGAGAATAAGTTGGAGTTTGGGAGTAAATCTCGGGACGAGATTTCTATTAGGAGAGAGTGATGTGACAACCCTAGGTTTTGGATTTGTCACTTGGTCTTACTTTTAAGTTATTTTATGTGTGCTTACTTGAATTGTGTGTTTACGTGTTTATTTTGTGTGAACGAGGTTGGTGTGGTTATCATTTATGAGTATAGAAGTACTCATAAGTAAATCGAGGAACGGTTATTTCATGTTCATGAGCTCACAATTAGTGACTATGAAATGAAATGGTGATATTTTGGTGTTTACGTATACGTATAATTATTATCATAATAGTGTATTTTTTAGGATTTACGGTTTAGCATTTAGAGGTCTCGGGTGAGGTAATTATCCATATGAATATTTTTCGGGATGGTTTTAATTCATTTAGGACTTAGTTATAAAGTTTATTTCAAAATTTGAGATTTTTTTTAAAAGTGTATATTTTATGTCTTTTACGGTAATCGCGTAAAAACTGACTAGTTTTACGGTTTTGAGGTTTTGGAGGCTTTAGGAGCTGAAATAAATTAAGGAAAATTAAGGTAATATTATTAATACATATATTAATAATAAAAAGGAAAAAAACGAATTTTAAGGGTGCATAGTCGGTTTTGGACGCAGAAAAGAAGGGAAAAAGAGGGAAAAAAAAGGAAAGTGAGCTTATTTTTGGATTAGGATTTTATGTACACCCTATATATTGTTTTTAATCACAATCAAAATTCACTATTATTCCCTGGAGATTAAAAAAAGTTCGTGGGTTTTCATGAGGGTTTTTCGGGTTCTTCATAATTTTGGGGGGTTTTCATAAATCAAAGGTAAACCTTCATAACCCTTTTTAATTTAAATGTTTTTATGTTTTTATAATCATCTTATGATGGATTTAGGTTAGGATTTAATTTAAGAACATTAAATTAATGTTATATTAATGGTGTTATAATGATTACATAAATTAGGTCTTGTAATTAGAGGGATTAGGGTTAATTAATGAGGTTGATTTTGTTAAACCCGTTTTTAAAAACTGGGCAGAATTTTGAGTCAATTTTTTTGATCATATCGGGAGTTCTATAAACTCTTATTTTACGATCCAAGTACCCCTGGAAAGATATTTGAAGTGGCTTTCTAATGCAAGAAACGAGAACTAAATTGGAGGTAGGGAACTGGGTCAAAAACAGGTTACAACATTCGGAGGTCAAAACAGTTTTGAATTCAGCCTGTTTTCTTTTTAAGTTTTGGGTTGTTTGGGGTACTTAGGGTTGCATTGGGATCTTCTAACGAACGTGAGAGATGGTTTATATATTGTAGTAAGTATCTGCACTTGGGCTAAGGTTGTGGTTTAGGGTAAGACCCCTTAATGGTAACAAACTTTTAGTACGTTTAAAATCAGGAAATATGAAATGACAAAAGTAGATATATGTATATCGGGGCCTTAACAGTAGCTTTAAGGTTAGGGCAAGTGGGAGGTGTTATCCAACATATGTAAGGGTATGAATATTCCTTTTACAGAAACCATGGGTATGTTTAAGTGGACTTTTGACTTAATGTTTTGAGACTTAAAAACTGGGACTGATTTGTGTAAAATATGAACGGGATAGTTATTAAACTTAATCAAGTTAAGGACTTGTTAGGGAAGGTTAATGGGATGGTTAGAGCTTATCAATGAGGTTTTTATATGGGAATAGAGTAGATGTCCATCATAGGTTGATGAGCCATCTTAGTGATAGGTTCGTGTATTGATTTCGTGTTTTTGGTTTCTTATCTTGTTGCTAGTGCGAGGACTTGTGAAGAAGCTATCAGGTGAGTTTCATAGTCCCATGTTTATTATTGTTTTTGACTTCCAGATGGGATGGAAGAGACACTGTGTTGAATTATTTTCTAAATTAATGCTGTGAATGTTTTAAGGTTTGAGATGGACTTGTGTGTACATTTATGTGATTAACTGCTATGTGATTCTTGTTTGTGTGTGATCTGGATTGGAAAGGTACATAGGTGTATGGGCACCTATGGGACCTATGGTTAATGATAAGGCGTGATGCCTTGGAAATTGTGATTGTTGGTAAGGCGTGATGCCTTGGAAACTGTGATTGTTGGTAAGGCGTGATGCCTTGGAAATTGTGATTGTTGGTAAGGCGTGATGCCTTGGAAATTGTGATTGTTGGTAAGGCGTGATGCCTTGGAAATTGTGATTGTTTGTAAGGCGTGATGCCTTGGAATTGTAATGATTGATTGAACTTGAATGCTAGTTGTTAGTACATGATTGTAGCGCATTGTCCATATGTTTATTGGTTTATGGTATTCACAGCTTATGACTTGTCTTGTGTTGGAGTCTAAACCTATGACTCTCACCAACTTTATGTTGACGTGTTTTAGTGTCTCTTTCAGGTGATACTATGGTTAAGCATGAGAACTTAAGTGGCTAGGACTTGGAGAGAGTAGGAATGCATATAGAAGGATATCCCCGTTTCCTTCTTAGTTTTATTTGTTTGTTCATTTTAATAAGTGATACTGTGGCACACATATGATTGTCTTGGTATGATATTTGTTGTCTTGGGTAAGAAGTAGGACTGTTATTTACTTACCTAGACCCCTTGCATTTGTTGAGATATTGTCATGACCTTCGTGTCACCAATTTTACGGCATTTCTTATCTCATATAGTTATCTCTATAGACACGCCATGTTGTGATGATATCCATACGTCGCGCCCCATGTTCCGCCATGGTGGGGTGTGACAATTGAAGAGGTTGAAGAATGAAAAAGAATTGTAAAGATAAAGGGTGTAAAGAGAGAAGCCCTCCTTACAACCTTAGGCATAAACCGGGTCAACACATATGCTATTGAGATCATTTTTAAATGATGCTTGATATTAAAGATAAAACATCATGGACCCAGTGATGCAATGCACAACCCATCCCAGCTAACTCATATATCTCTCAAAAGATATTTGCTTTAATCACAAGGAGACAACACATTATTTATTGATTTATTCACTCCGAATAAATTGGTAGTGAAATGGTGGCACTCCTCTCCAGCCTCCGATCACTAAAATCTAAAATGTACGATCGAGTCTAGAGCCATTTGAGATCATCAAATATCTCATTAGGACACACTTTCATAATTCCTTGCTTCTTCATACACTGTGAAAAGTAAGAAAGATATTAAGAGTCCTACGCAAAATCTTCATGATCTTGCCTGAACATCCGAGTAATACGAAAGTATTTACAATGAAGATGGAAATCCTTCTTGATTGAATATCAAAAAGCTCATGGTAGGTCACTTGTGCGATTCTTTATTAATCAAACTTGTGATAACTGGAAAGCAACAGTGGTTTAATTCTTAACTGAACTTAAACACGTTCCAAGCCTCTACGCAATATCTTAGTGATCTTGCCAGAACACTCAGAGTGACACTCTATAGTGTTCATAGTGATGAGTGGAAATCCTTCTAGTGTTAACTTCAAACAACACTTGGTAGGTAACTTGCAAGATTCTATATGAATCAAGCTCGGGACAACTGGAAAGCAACGATGGTGCGATTCTTTAATGAATCAAACTTGTTGCATGTATCCGAATTGACGGCTTCAATCATGCGGATAATTTTATCCAAATGATTCACTCTTTACGTTCGCAGTCAGCTTTCGACGGTCGAGTAAAGAGAACGGGTTTACCCACGAAATCTTGTCAAGGAGATTTTTAATTAAATCTACCTACCAAAAGTATGATATTTATATCGTCCAACGGTCTTCACCGACCGGAGGTAAAATGCTACCGAATTAGAATGAAATGTTCAAAGCCATTCCGTTCGTGTCTACTTATGTTGCGGCATTTGAAGACGGTGGCGTTGCAGAATCCGAGAAGAAGTCGTCCCCGCATGCTTATACCTTATGCACTTAATACTTCATCTAATTCAAGAAAGCCTAAAAGTCAAAGTCTTCTGCTGTATCGAACTCTGAAGCTTTCAAGAATTACGAAGGTATAAGTATGTGGAACGTGAAGTCACGAAGAGGCGAAGATCACAAGTGATGGATGCACAAGATCAAGGCAAGAGATTAATGCTAAAGATTGATATCAAAGATCACATCAGAATGTTCACCAGAAAATAAAAAGAAAAGAAAGACGAAGACTACGAGCTCAAGACAAGCATAGAATGCTAGGTTTATTTTATTATTGTAACTTGGGTAACGCCCTTGTTTGGAGTGACCTCCCTTAGGGGGAGATTGTTGGAAGTACGTTATTACGTATTTAGGAAGATTCGGTCACTCCGACAATATATTAAGTAGTAACTCCTAGTCTAGATATCTTTATGCATATCAAACAAGTAAAAGCCTGGTCCATGCTTGTATGGCCGGCCCAATTGTATGCCCAAGCCCATCTTATGGGCTTGGTATATAAACCCTCTACTTAGATGGAGAGGGTGTTGGTTCACATATTTTCACATAGTAAGAAGGTGTTTTTCTTCTCAATTTCTCTCTCTAAGTGTGTGTGTTCTTACCATATCTCTATCTCTTTCTCTCTCTAAACATAAGCTAGATTTAAAATATCATACAACTTAAACCAATCTTGATATCATCATCCTATGATGTTGGAGATCAAACGGAGATGAGTATTCTATAAGTGAAAGTAACTCAATCCACAATCAAGGTAATGATTAGTCTTCATGAGTACCCATACAAAGAAAGATACAAACTAGTAGATACATTCAAGAGTAAATCTAAAATGCATATAAGCTATTAATCAAGAAAGGATATTATACTAACAATTAAAAGGTCTACTTTTATTAAAAAAATAGTATTACCAAAGAGAAACTTTAGTACTAGGAACCCTTCTAATTTGAAAAGACAATAGATCGAGCCAAGCTTTAAAGCACAATATACTTCAAAGATCTTGAGTGACCATCACTCTGATACCAATTGTAGAAACTAGAAGAGGGGAGGGGTTGAATAGTTTCTCTTGTTTAAGATCTTAATTAAAAATCCTTTCAATTAGGTTTGTCCCAAAATTACCTTTTACTTGAAAACTAGTTTCATAGTTGTTAGGTTCAATTCTAATGCATTAACAATATCTAGTGACAATGAAATGAAATGTAAGAATGAAAGAATAAGTGAAGAGTAAGGAAAGAAACAACCTAAGGTACAACATCAAGATTTATAGTGGTTCGGAAACGAAGCTCTCTCTTTGTTTCTACTCCACTTTTCGAGTACACCTTACTCGAGATTTCTACTATATCTACAAGCTCCTTTCTTTGCGAAGAAAACCTTACAATGTCGCTGTTGATAAAAAAGTTGGATGATCCTGGCTAGACCCGAATTAGGCTTTATTCGTGTTGGCTGGGCTCTGGCTCCTACACCAAGTGAAATATTTGGTCGGGATCCTGCAGACTAAAACAACACGCGTTAGGCTTACCATGGGAATGTATCCCACGATTAGACTCCGGCGTGAGAGTAAGTAATCGGTTAGGGTTATGGAATCAGATGAGTTGAGAGTATGTAGAATCTTATACCTTTGTGGAACCCTTTGGGGTTCCTTATATAGGCGGTGAAACCCTAATGGGCTGTCATCGATGCTTCGGCCACAAGCAAAGGATAAGTACCATAATTAGCTTGATTGTTATCTTCTAATTATGGTGAGTGTATATCCTTTCCTTTGGGGTAAATCCTAATCACAATAAAAGTATGATTCTGTCTAACCCTGTACCGGCCGTAATGGGCCGTGGGCCGCACACATGTATGCGGCTACTGTTCATTCGAAGCTCATAAGCTTTAAATGATATTAATCCAACCCATTAGTAATAGGCCGGATGCGGGTAGTACCCGTGGGCCGGGTTTACGACCCGAATAGGGACTATACGTCATCATGTCCCCCTAGTCTAGTTGTTACCGCCATAGGCGGAATATCTAGACTAAAAAGATGCTCCCCGGACGTACCAAGAAAGGTCATTTAGGAAATGATGAATTTTTTGAAAATTTTGCTACGGCCGCACGTGTCAACCCTATTAGGAATTTATTCCAATGATACCTCAGCCGCATGTGACGACCGAGACAAATTAAATGCAGCATTGAATATGGTCATACGTATGACCGCATATCCTGACACAATTGACTGTTCACCTGCCACTTGACTGACAAAGTGCAAACAGTCAGAACCTCAAGCGACGTAAACTTCTGAGTCAAAAGTGACCCGTGGGTCCCACCTGACTTTTCACTTGCAACTCGCATCCCAACCATACGACTTAGGATAGTGGCAAACACGTGTCATGAATCCAACGAACCATGACTTCCAAGGCAACTCTATAAATAAGTCGCACATACGGCTGTGTGTGACACACAGTCTTTTCCTTCATTTCTGCCATTAAAGCTTTCCTTCTTATCACCACCTTCTTATGCACGGATCCCTTCCTACACAGGTTAGAATACCACGCCCTTATCTTTTTTATTTAGTAATGGCTCAAAGAAACAACCCTTCTATTGGATCCGTGCTCAACATAATGACAGAGGAGAAATTGGGGCACTTCTGCTCCGATTTCTTCATTCCTAGCAACCTACACCCTTCTCTCCCTGGTGCAGGGGACCTCATAACTGAGGCACCCCAGGGAAAGATTAGTCTATACACCCGTCTATTCGATGCGGCCAACTACCGCATTCCTTTCACTCGTTTTGATAGTTGTAAATATACGTGTTTTAGGAAAAAGAGCGTAACTAGGTTAAGTATTAACAAGTGATTTAGGAAAACCACAAGTTATGACCCAAAGTGGGGATCGTTCTCAAGGAGGCTTGGTGTGCGTGTTAAGAGATGATTAACTTTGTGATTATATTTATGAGAAAAGTAAAGAAGAAATGAGATTAGAAGAGAATGACGATTTAAACTAAGACGAAATGGTCGTACACATAAAACCGTAAAAAGTGACAAAATTAAAAATTTACCCTAAAAATTCCTAGAAAATTGCAATAAATCCTAAATAATATAATTTGAGTTTACAAAAAATCAAAAATCACTCAAACCTTTTATTTAATTAAATATTAATATTTTAATGCTAATTAAAGCCCTAAAAATCAATTTAAAACTATTTTTGAAAATTTTAAGACTAATAAAAACTATTTAAAAACAATTAAAAACTATTTACACTTAAAATAATTATAAAAATTAATCTAATGACAATAAAAATATTCTAAAAATTGTAAAATTCCTAACTTAATGTATTTAATCTAAGAATAATATAAAAACTTGATAAATCTAAATTTTAATTTTTAATAATAAAATAATAATAAAATAATATTAAAAATCCAAAATTTATAAAAAAATTCTTAAAACTTGCAAACTAGCTTAATTTAACCTAATAAATACAGAAATGAAGTTGAAATTACAAAATACCCCTAACGGGCCTTCAAATGGGCCAAAGTCCAAAACAGACCCTTGTTGGGCCAAAATAAGCCCAATAAGAAAAATGTTTATAAAAATGGCCCAAAAGCTCATATCTGACTCAAAATTTGATTTTAAACACAAAACTCTGAAGGCCCAAAAGCTGAAAATGAGTTTAAGCTAGCTTATTCCAAAGCAGCTTATTCTTAATGGGATTTTTGGCCCATTAAGCTATAAGCTGATGCCATAAGCTCAAATTAGACACACAAGCTTCTTTTGAGTTGCTTAAGACTTCTGTGAAAAGAAATTTGAAAAAAGTCCAAGAAATAAGCCTGAGAAAGCAATAAGCTATCTTCACAAAATGACAAAATAGTCGTTTTCGAGTTCTAGGCCACCCCAAGAGCTGATTCAAGTTTCAAAAGCTTTTAAATGACTTAACTAAGCTTAATCAACAAAAAGTTTTCAAATAAGTTCACTCAATAAGCTAAAATAAGCAAATAAGCACTTATTTAAAAGTCAACTTTATGAGTTTTCTAGCAAAAAGTCAAAGCCAAGGTCTGATAAGCTCCACTTCAAACAAATGGGTCAAATGAGGAAGATTGATCACAAAAAGTAAGTTGTTGCAGGTCAAAATAAGCCAATATTGCTTATTAATAAGCCAACTGAAAATTAACACTAGCAGGGGCTAGTTTTGGTGTGTGAGCAGTGGAAACTTTTTCTATTGCTTGACTTGTTTGACTATTTGTCTTTAGTGACTTTTTTGTGGATTCAAGTTTCACAAAGGCACCCAAATGATCAGTGGATCATAAGGAGTCAATAACAACGAAGAAATTACAATCACAATCGCCAATTTGTACAGTTAATTCAATTAAGCACCAGATATAGCCCAGACATGAACAAATAAGCAGTTATGGTTCAATAAGCACTTATAGCAAAATTCAGCCAGCCAAACTTCACCAAATGCATACACAAGCAATAATAAACTTAAATGAACAAGTTTAAACAGGTTTCATGCAATGATTCAAAACATAGATCAAGATTCAAGCATAATATGTTACTGATGAACACTAACACAAGCAGTTATGAACACTTGCTGATGTATTTGACCACCAAGCCAAATTCAAACCCCCAAATCTTGTTAACAGGCTATATTAACTATGTTAAGCACTTTTTAGCCCTAAGAATGCATACACTCTAGGTGTTCCCAAAGTCTTAGGTCAAAAACAGTCAAAACAAGCAGACTATAGCATAATGTTTGATTTGGTGTTTTAAAGTTGAAAACTTGCAGCAAATAGCACACAAACAAGTACTTAGCAGATACAAAGCACAAACACAAACTTCCAACCACAAAATAACACACTATGATTCAAAACAGGTAATCCCAAACACCCTTTTAAATTTTTAAATCAAAATTTTCAAATCAAAAGTGAATTCCAAGGTTACCCAAGCCCAAATCAACACAATGACAGATGTAATATGCAGATTTAAGCTTGATTATCCCCAAGTTATAAGCTTCACAACACCTTGATAACACAATATCAGGATGCTATGATCAGCTTAATAGCACAAGAATTCCAAGGTTTGAACTAGACTTAGCAAAATATCAAGATTATAGGAAAATATGCAAACTTTTGCACACTCCTTTGAAAACAAGTTTTAGGATTCAAGAACAGTTAACATCAAACAATAATAAATAGATAATAAGGTTGGCACTTGATTTTTCTTCACCAAATTCAAACACATTTCATTAAACTGAATATATGATTTACAGATTTGTGAACAATGGAAAATTCAAGAGCAAACTGAAATGTAATGAGTCCTATGCTTTTTATAGGCTACAAACTACTTGCTAAGAAGCTAAAAACGTGAACCCTAATGCAGTAGAAGTCCCAAAATGCTCCTTGTCTTGTTTGAATGTCTTGGCATCATGTGAAGGGAATTGGCTGTTTGTGTGAGGTGTACAAGGTGAAAATGTGATCAAAGGCTTAGAAGAAAGCTTAGGATTGAAGCCAAATCTTGGGCGTTGGATTCGTAGGCCATTTTGGCATTTTCCCCAAAGGTGGTATGCAGGGTTTATCATGTGAGCTGGTTGAATGATGTGGCCAAGGGTTTAAGGTGGGGTTGTGTTTAGTCTCACCTTAATCATACTGGAATGAATTAAGGGATAATATCAAGTATTTAGCAAAAGCCCAAATCTGCTTATGAACACGAAGAACACTGGTTTGATCTTTATTTGTGTTTAAAAGTGGTGTTTAGCGCGTAATTCACTAATAAATAGTTAGTTAGTTACGGCTTGGTGAGTGGAATGGTGATGTGGAGCGAGGGTGAGCTCCCATTGGTTGATTTCAAGTAGTGGGGCACGTGTCTTCCTCCCATAGGTCAAGGTAAGAAATGTTGTCTGCCCATTTTGGTCCCTTATCTTTCAAACTCCTTTCATTTGCAAATAATCTGGCTAAAACTTGATTCCCTTTGTATTTGAAGTTTCACTTTTCATACTTTTGCCCCAAATACTTTTCCAAAGTATTTTCAGGGGTATTTCTTGCCAATTCTTGATTCTTGAAGGGCTGTTTTGGCATTTTTTTCACTGATAATGGTCTTGACTTGTCTTGTTGACTTCTTGGAGGACTAAAATTGCCAAGTCATGATTAATGATGGACCATTTTTTCCATTTCTTCAAAGTCAAGGGTCCTTTTGGTAATATTGACAATTTTAAAGGACCAAACTTGTAATTTCTTGTAACTTGAAGTCCTTCATGGTATGTTTGACTTTGAGGAGGATTAATATTGACATTTTAGTTTTGTTGAGGGACTAAAATTGCCAATTCTTCAAAGTGGAGGGTCCTTTTTGCAATATTGACAAACTTTAGGGACCAATCTTGTAATTATGACGATACAAGGGTTTAAATTGTTAATTCTTCAATATTGGAGGACCCTTCTTGCATAATCTTCAAATCTTCAAGGGTTTGCCTTGGGAAATTCTTCATTAGGGCTTGGTTCAATGTGCGGCTTCGTTTCCCGTGTTCGTTTTTGTATGATTCTTATGATCTTTTGTCAATTTCTCAATATCCATACCTAAAATACACAAGCAACAAACACAAGCATATATTTGGCCAATTTCATGATATTTTATGCATTTAAAGCCCTTTTTGGACGATGAGACTATGTATAAAAGCAGTCTCATCACTCCCCCATACTAAACCATTGCCGTGCCCTCACGCAATGCTAGAATAAAGTATCGTAGCACCTCCAAATTTATTTTTATTCACATTTATTAAATGATAAACTAGCTACACTACTACTATTACTACTTGCGTTTTAGACATAATGCATGATTTTCATCGCAAAATGGGACGTTTAGGTTCATAGAATAAGAACACGTGAATGCTTCGTTTAGAAATAATTTCGTTGTCCTCGATTTTCACCCCAATTCCATGCTAAGCGTGCAACGATATCATTATCATTATAAGTTAGTAATGATAACACTACTCATATGCCCTAATCACGTACTTATCCTCCCATTTTCCTAAGTTGTATCTCTTATATTTTATTTTGTCTTGAATGTTTCACGAGGATACATTGTTTGACTTATGCGATAATAGAGATTTACGTCTAAAAATAGAGTCCTAACGGTGTAACCAAGACCATCAAATCAATAAACCCTCCTAATAGACAACGATGTCAAAAAATTAAGTCAACAAGAAGGATCGATAAACACGGTTTTATAACGGTTTTGAACATGAGACTTAATACCAAGACTTTTATACGCCCCCTAACGCAAGGGCCTTATTATCATAGGTTTAACTCCATCTTTTATTCAACTTCGCCATGAAGCTTTTATTATGACTTCGGTCTTGCTTTGCCTTTTATTATCCACCTCATCAGTGGTTTTATTAGCCAAAGACGTATATCCTCACGCTAAGGCGAATTTTGGATCTTTAAAGCTTCAAAGATTAAGGCTTGATTCACTTTCAGTTTTGCATAGATTTTTCGGCCTTGTGAGCTTCAAATTGTTTGCTTGATTTAGGTGAGCACTTGAAATCTTATTATTGGGTGAAGCTTTCGATTATTCGGGTGCCAATACTTCAAAACCGTGACGCTGGCGAGACCTTAATGTCTTCCCAATTTAATTACACGGAAGCTACTAGAAAAGACTAGAAACCCAACAATCAAGACTAAACCGCTAAGTCAATATTTATTAAGCAAAAAATATTTACAAGCGAAGGTTGAATACGCAAACAACGAGAACACATGAGTTTTTGAAAGAATACTAGTACTCTACGTTTAGCATAGTAAATTATATTTAACTCTATCATTTCTCGTCCTCATTTAAGAGACTTAGCCTAATATAAGTTAAGGAATCGAAGCTAAGTGCTCAACACGCACGGTCGAGTCAAAAATTACTCTTATTCTCACCATCGGAAAACCTACATTCGTGTCTTCAAACACTTATAAAACATGAGAAAAAATTTAAAATTTGGCCATCTTTAGCCTTATTTTGCAACAAAACGATAAATAAAAAGATAAAATTTGGAAAGCGTGAAGGTTTGGCAAGGCAAGTATCTATTCACCCCCCCCCCCCCCCCCCGCCATACTAAAGTTAAACATTGTCCTCAATGTTTAGAGTCTAGGGGTGCAAACACCCCCATACTAGAGACGTAGTCGAATGCCTAATCTAGCACGAAAAGGGTGTAACCGCTAAATTTAAAGCCGTTTATGAAGTGTGATACAAGGTTTTTCTATGCTTGAAAAAAAAGTTCGTTTCTCGGAATCCTCTCAAATTGATCTCAGTTAAAAGTGGAATGATTTGTTCTTGGTGACAAAAAGGAGTTTGGTTTTCTATTCTATTAAAAAGTAAAACTAGACTTAAAATTTAGATCAAACAGTAAATGAAAAATACCCTAACAGAAATTACCCTACTCGGAAAACAAGTATTATGCGGAAAGCATTCTTCTATTCGGAATAAAATGCAACTCGGAATAAAACCTCTATTCGGAAAAATCTTGCCTATGCGGAATAAATGAAGTATTCGGAAAAATACAGTCTATTCGGAAAAACACAAACCTATGCGGAAAAATTGCTTTATTCGGAAAACATGTCCTATTCGGAAAAACACATCCCTATTCGGAAAAAACAGGCTTATGCGGAAAGTAAGTGCTATGCGGAAAAATTGTATTATTCGGAAAATTTTGACCTATGCGGAATAATTTGGAAGAAATCCTATTCGGAAAGTATCTCTAATGCGGAATGAAAATCTTACTTGGAATATTTGTTCTATTCGGAAAGTTTTGAAAGGAAACCTTACTCGGAATAATTGATATTCCGAATAACCAAGAAAAATAACCTCTACTCGGAATAATTGAAATATTCCGAATAGACACAACCCTAGATTCCCTATTCGGAATCTGGGAAACTCAGTACTGTAGAAAGCGAAGAACAGGGGACTCGGTTTTAATCCAAAATCAAACTCAATAAGCAAAAAGGTTTTACCAAGCTAAACACAAATCATCTAAATACCATAAGTAATAAATCCCAACAATAAAAACACAATATCAACCACTTTTAAAAGATCAAAATCAATCACACAAGAACTTAAGAACTTTGAATAAAAATGGAGATGAACAAGATGAATGAAAAGATGGAATTGAAAGATTAATGTAAAGGTAAAACAAGAGTAATGATTGAAACTTACAAGATTGAAGGAAGAATTAAAAATCACCAAACACCCTAATGGTGTTGGTGATGGAACGACCCTAAGGAACTAGGAAAAGAAAAAAATGAAAACTCTCTAAAATGTGAAGGAAAACCCTATATATAGTCCTAGTGGTTGGTTGGTGAGTGGGCTTTCTCCCTTTCTTCTTGTCTTCTCGTCTTTTCAGAAAAGTTGACGTTTTCGATTCCGATTCGGGATTTGTCGTCGATTAAATTCGACTCGTCTTTTAATTTCTTCGTTAACTAGACTTGAGTTTCTTCGACATATGTAAATCTTCCATCTTTGGTCCTTTTCTTCGATAAATCTTCAAATAGGCCCATTGACTTCAAATCTCTTGCATCTCTTGGACAGTAGACTTCGTCTCTAGTCTTTTTCCTTGATAAAACCCGTGCAACCCCATGTTTTCTTTAATATTCATCCGGTTAGCTCTGAAAACACAATAAACACAAAAACTACGCATAATTCCAAACAAATGATATTAAATACGTGTTTTGGTCTCGTTTTAGCCCGAATTAAGTGGTAAAAGGATGGGTGTTTACACACCTATCAAATCCCCTACACTTAACCATTGCCATGCCCTCATGCAATGCTTAGTGATAAAGCAATTTTACACTTTTCTCATAATTAATCAACCTTGGCCTTATTAACATACTACTTAACAAACATTAAAGTACTAAGAGAAATTAAAACTTTAAAATAAACAAAAGGATGGAAATAACTTGCAAAGAAATCAAGGACTTACATTAGGGCTTTGGTGCTGCGAAGATTTATCACCCTCAAGTTTCACGTTCCCCAAACTAAGCTTAAAAACGAGATCATTGTTATTATAAGTTAGCAATTCAAACACTTACACACATGGCTTAATTAAATGCTTAAACTCCCTTATTCCTAGGTGTATCTCTTATATTTTATTTTTGTATTAGAATGATCATGAAGATGCATTTTTGGACTTATTTCGATAGTTTATTTAGGCTGAAAGCAAAGTAGGACGATTTGATCAATAGTTAGCTAAAGGAAAAAATCTTTTAAAACTGCTTCTCGGGATATCAAAAAGTTCATATCTTGGCATAACTTGGTTCACGATTTGAGACCTTTCTCGGGCCGATATTTGGCATGTACTTCATACTTCATATCTTTGAGAGACGTTCTTGAGATAATGGTCTTCTCATCATAATAGAGTTTCTTCACTTGGAGACTTTTGAGGGGCACTCCAACTTTGTTGACCACGACTTCATGCTTATTTCTTCAATCTCTAATTGGGATTTTGAGATACAACGATCCGCCTCCTTTTCGGACTTGGATCTATTTATCCTCATACCTTGTTAGGGTCTTTTCGGATAGACTTTTCCACGATCTTTATGGGAGTTGATTGCTTTTCGTCGTGAGTCTTGATCCTTCATATTGATTTTGGGAATAATGCTTTTCACATCACTTTGGATCTTTAGCAATAAAATTGAATCCTCATGCCTTGTTAGGGCCTTTTCGGACTCTCCAATCTTCACGCCCCGCTTCATAAGTCATGCCTTGGCTATGAACTCTTATCATTACCGAGCAACTTTTAAACGATCTTGGGCTAGAAGCTAAGTAACCTTTCAAATTGTACGACCTTACTTATTGCAGATAATTTATTAGCAAGTGATGGGAGAATAGGCAAATAATTACACCAAGTGAGCTTGCGCAAGAATACCGACTTATAATTGACTCTATCATTTCTCGTCCTCCACAATTTAAAATCTCAAGTAATGAGATTCGTGGATACTTAGCCTAATAAACCAATTAAGGTCTACATGGTTAAGGATACTAGCTAGAATAAACTTGGATAAGTCTATTCGGGTTGAGTCAAAATAAACGCAACGGGCCTAATATGTCAAAGACTTCTAAACTAGCTACACCACTTTATTAAAATTTTTAACTTTATTGTGGAATATATACATATGAAAGCAACGATAAAAATTTAAAAATTACGACTAAATGGCCAAAGTTAATAAAAAATTTGAAAAATGTTGAAAAATAGGATTTTCCGGTTAAATGAAGGCATTTTCATGGAAAAGTCCACTTAAAACTTCGATAGAAGTCCCCCCTACACTTAAGATAAACATTGTCCTCAATGTGTAAGCATGTTGGAAAAGTCTCCCCCTACACTTATGACATTGTGCACGTTGGTTAACTCAAGTTAAGGAAGAGACGACTAAAGTGATCAATTTCAAATGTGAGTATGAAGAAAATTGAATCACGATAGTTGAGAGATAGAACCGGATTTCGGATAACACGGGAGCATGGTTCTTCAGAGATTTCCAAGATTGCAGTTATCCCTGTAATCACATCACCATACAAACACAAACGACCAAAATAGGTCCTCCCCTACACTTAGGGGGTTAAAGGGATAGATACTCGGGCTGCCTCCCGAGGAGCGCTTGTTTTTGATAACCGAGTCACGAGCCTGACTCGACCCAAAATTAGTTCATGGGGAACGTGGTGAGGGATGGAATCACCTCCTGAGAGGTGTCCTCACCAAAGTATAATTTCAGACGCTGGCCATTCACCTTGAAATTGGGCCCATTTGGCTGAGAAAGCTCAATGGTCCCATACGGAAAGACGTTGGCGACGGTGAATGGACCAGACCAGCGGCTCTTCAACTTGCCAGAGAAGATCTTCAACCGAGAGTTAAAAAGTAAGATTTGATCACCAACGTGGAACTCTCGGTTCTTGATTTTTGCGTCATGAAGGATCTTCGTATTCTCTTTGTAGATCAGCGAGTTCTCATAAGCTTCATTCCTCAGTTCGTTGAGCTCGTTGAGTTGAATCTTGCGATGATCACCGGCTTTGTTGATGTCGAAGTTAGCCCACTTCAAGGCCCAGTGCGCCTTGTGCTCCAACTCAATGGGGAGGTGGCACGCTTTCCCGTACACAAGACGATAAGGCGTACAACCGATTGGGGTCTTGTACGCAGTATGGACAACCCACAAAGCATCATCAAGTTTATCAGCCCATGAGGCACGATGCTCTCCCACGGTTCTTTCCATAATTCGCTTAAGACCTCGGTTGGATATTTCAGCCTGGCCATTAGTTTGTGGGTGGTAGGCTGTGGAAAGACGATGATTTACACCGTACTTAGCCATGACTCTTGCGAATTGGTCATTGCAAAAATGAGTCCCACGATCACTAATAATGGCACGAGGCACACCGAATCTAGCGAATAAAGCTTTCAAAAAGTTACAAACCACCCTTGCGTCATTAGTAGGTAAAGCTTTGGCTTCAACCCACTTTGAAACGTAGTCAACGGCTACAAGGATGTATTTGTTTCCTTTAGATGAAGGGAATGGCCCCATAAAGTCGATGCCCCAAACATCAAAGATTTCACACTCTTGAATGAAATTCTGAGGCATCTCATCTTTATGTGTGATCGTGCCTTGTTTTTGGCAAACATCACATGTTTTAACCATATCGTGAGCGTCACGATATATGGAGGGCCAATAAAATCCCGAATCAAACAATTTTTTGGCGGTGTAGTTGGGACCAAAGTGACCACCGGTGGGTCCTTTGTGGCAAGAATCAAGGATTTCAGACGCTGCCGGTCCGTCAACACATCGGCGGATAATCATGTCGGCACATTGTTTGAATAGGTAAGGGTCGTCCTAAAAGTAAGTCTTGATGTCGGTGAAGAACTTCTTCTTTTGTTGAGACATCAACCCTTCCTTGAGAATTCCACCCGCCAAGTAGTTTGCAAAGTCCGCAAACCACGGGGTTTCATTAGAATTCGAATTTATAGACATTAAGGTCTCCAAGGGAAAAGAATCATTGATTTCTTTGTTCGGATGATCCCCTTGGTAAGGATCCTCAAGTCTGCTGAGATGGTCCGCGGCTAAGTTTTCAGCTCCTTTTTTATCGCGAATTTCAATTTTAAATTCCTGGAGCAGCAAAACCCAGCGAAGAAGTCTTGGTTTGGAATCTTGCTTTGTCAACAAGTACTTCAGCGCGGAATGATCGGTATACACGATGGTGGTGGAAAGGACAAGATAGGGGCGAAATTTTTCAAAGGCATAGACAACAGCTAAAAGCTCTTTTTCGGTTGTCGTATAATGCAATTGTGCCCCAGTCATTGTCTTGCTAGCGTAATGGATTGGTTGGAAGTGTTTATTCACTCTTTGTCCCAGAACCGCTCCAATAGCAAAATCACTAGCATCGTACATCAACTCAAAGGGCAGCTCCCAATTAGGGGTAACCAAGACGGGTGCCTTTGTTAGCTTATCCTTAAGCGAGTTGAAGGCTTCAAGACACTCTTTGGAGAAGATAAAAGGAGTATCTTTTTCCAAGAGGTGGGTCATCGGGCGAGCGATTTGAGAAAAATCTTTGATGAATCGACGGTAGAAGCCCGCATGACCCAGGAAACTTCTCACACCCTTCACAGTTGAAGGTGGAGGCAACTTTGCGATAACATCGACTTTAGCACGGTCTACTTCAAGACCGGCTTTGGAAATTTTGTGTCCCAGCACGATGCCTTCTTTTACCATAAAATGGCATTTTTCCCAATTCAGAACAAGGCGAGTGTCTTCGCACCGCTTAAGCATACGTTCCAAATTGGCAAGGCAAGAAGAGAAGGAATCCCCGAAGACCGAGAAATCATCCATGAAGACTTCCATGGTTTGTTCAACCATGTCATGGAAGATAGCTAACATACACCTTTGGAAAGTCCCGGACGCATTACATAAGCCAAAAGGCATTCTTTTGTAAGCAAAAGTGCCATAGGGACAAGTGAATGTAGTCTTCTCTTGATCTTGGGGATCGATGGGTATTTGGAAATAACCCGAGAAACCATCAAGAAAGCAGTAATATTCATTTCCTGCTAATCGTTCAAGCATTTGGTCCATAAAAGGTAGAGGGAAATGATCCTTTCTCGTGGCATCATTGAGTTTGCGGTAGTCTATACAAACTCTCCACCCAGTAACGAGACGAGTGGGAATTAACTCGTTGTGTTCATTGGGAACAACGGTTATTCCGCCCTTCTTGGGCACACAATGGATTGGACTAACCCATGGTGAATCCGAAATAGGGTAAATCATACCCGCATCAAGAAGTTTGATAACCTCTGTTTTGATGACTTCATTGATTTTTGGATTCACCCTTCGTTGGCTTTGAATTGTGGGCTTAAAGTCGTCCTCCATGGGAATTTTGTGTGTGCAGAAGTGAGGATCAGTTCCACGAATATCCGCAATCTTCCAAGCAATAGCCTTCTTATGATCTTTCAACACGGCGACAAGTCGGGTTTTCTCTTCATCCTTCAAATCCTTAGCAATGATGACTGGCGACTTCTTCTCTTCTTCAAGGAAGACATACTCAAGATGGGGCGGCAACTCCTTAAGTTCTAAATCCGGAGGATTTTCGACGGGAGGCGTATTCGAAGTCGGAATATCGATAGCAATGACCGTGGGAGATGGAGGGGAAGAATTGTCTTCTTTGAGGAGGTTAGCAATGAAACTGAGATCTTCATCCCAATTGGTAGTAGAATCGTCATTGTCTAAATGCACATCTCCCATGGTGGCTTCCAAATCTTTCCAAAGGAAATCACTTTCTCCAAATAGAGATAGTGAGGAGTCGATAGAGGAAACGGTCTCAACATTGGGAAGAGAGGTAGGAATATTTTTACAAGCATCTTTGAAATGTTCTTCACAAGCCTCATCAAGAACGTCAATACAATTAACACTCTAGTAAGAATAAGGCTGTTTAGAAAGCTTTCCCATATTGAAGACTACTTTATCGTCACCCACTCTCATGATAAGCTCGCCAGCTTCAACATCGATGAGAGTGCGACCGGTCCTCAAGAATGGACGACCAACAATGAGTGGCACACGGGGGTCCATCTCGTAGTCGACGACAACAAAATCAGCAGGGAAGGTGAATTTGTCGACTCCTACAATGACGTCTTCGGCTATCCCCACTGGATAAGCAACCGTACGGTTAGCTAATTCCAAAGTCATTTTGGTGGGGACTAGCTCTGGGAGAGATAATTGCTTTCAAACACTTAGAGGCATGAGATTAATACTGGCACCTAGATCGGCTAGGGCCATGCAATTCTCTACTCCCGGGAAATTGCAAGGGATAAGAAAACGACCCGGATCACCAAGCTTGGTTGGCAATTTCCTTAAGAGCACTGCAGAGCAATTCTCATTAAGTTGGGTGTTGGCAATATCGAGGAGCTTTTCCTTGTCGCTCAGAAGATCTTTAAACATTTTGGCATATTTAGGCATGTGAGTGAGAGCCTCAGCGAAGGAGATATGGAAATTCAGTTGTTTAAACATTTTAAGAAAGTTTGAAACCTGAATATCATCCTTGCTCTTTTGCTTCTCTTTCCTCAACCTAGATGGATAAGGTATATTGGAAGAAGAGGAAGGCTTTGGAAGAATAGGATCACTCACATCCTTGGGTGGAGGAGGGGTAGAAGGAAGAGGTGGAGAAATTGGGGGAGGAGAAGGATGAGGAATAGGAGCAGGTGACTCGTTCTCCTTAGTCACAACCACCGGTGGAGGTATAGGAAGCTCGGGTTCCTTGGTACCTTTGCCACTTCGAGTTGTGATTGCTTTCATCTCCCCTCTTGGGTTCGCAACGGTGTTACTCGGAAGAGTACCCGAAGAAGAGGGTTGATTACCATTGAAGAAACTAGCCATCATGTTCCTCAGATCATTAGTTTGGGTATCCAATGTGTTTCTCATGTCGGCTCTCAAATCATTTCCTTGCTTTACCAAGTCTGCCTTCAAGTTTCGCACTTCCTGTTGGAGATTTTCCACAATCACATCATTGGTCCTCATGTAGGTTGCAACCTCTTGGTGTAATGCAGTGGTGGTTTGGTTTGGAGGAGCATTGAATGCAGGTGGTTGGTAAGCGGGTTGTTGGTAGACTTGATTGGTACGTTGAGGTGGTTGTTGCTGCTTGTGAGGAGGTATGTATGGTTGTCGAGGCTGTTGTTGTTGTTGAGGAGGGCGATTGAGGTTTTGTTGTTGGTTTGGGTTGTTTTGGGGAAAACCAGGTGGGGAAAGATAATTGTTAGAGCGGTAGCTAAGCAAATTACGGTCACCTTGAGGTCTAGCTTGATAAGCAGGTTGTTGATAGGTGCCATATGCCGCATTCACATTCTCAGCAGGGTAGTCTTGGGTGGCGGTACAAGTTGTGTAAGAGTGAGGACCACCGCATATCTCACAAGGTTGGCTGACAGCGTTTACTTGAGCGTTTTTGGCGTTGTTGCTGTTGTTGTTGTTGACGGTGTGGGTGACAAGCGATTCAAGAAGCGTAGTGATTTTGTCTAATCACTTGTCGCTGTCACTAGTGCTAGCACTAGCGACATTGGTCCGAACACTCTTGGTTTGCACACGAGATTTATTCTCAATGATGTCCCAAGCAGCATTAGAAGTCTTAGCCAATAGATTACCCCCCGAGGCACTGTTCAGTGAATCTTGGTCACTCATGCTTAAACCATTGTAAAAATTATTAATTTGATGTACTTTGGTAAAACCATGTTGTGGGCATTTTCTTAAAAGATCTTTAAAACGATCCCAAGATTCACTGAACGACTCATCGTACTTTTGTTCAAAATTTATGATCTCATTCCGCAAAGCGGTAGTACGAGAGGGTGGAAAAAAGTAATTGATAAACTTTGTTTCCAAATCCGTCCACGAGAGAATACTCTGTGGCGGTTCCTTAGCAAGCCAATGCCGGGCTTGTCCCTCTAAAGAAAAGGGAAAAAGTTGTAACCTTATAACCTCTTGTGGAACTCCATTGAACTTGACCGTGTTAGTGAGTTGCAATAATCTCTTTATGTGGTCGTGTGGATCATCAATGGTTCGTCCCAAGAATGGTTGAGCGGAGACCATCTGGATAAAGCCTGATTTTAGCTCAAAGTTGTTGGCTGCAATTGCTGGTATGACAATTGGATCCGTGTTGCCATCTACATGAGCTTGCAGCAATTCAATCATTGGGTGATTATCCGGAAGGGGCTCATTGTTGTTGTTATTGTTCATTTTGTTGAAAGGCGGGTTGTTGTTGTTATTATTGTTTGGAGGTGGTACACCGGCCATGTCTAAGTGATCGAGAGGCTCGGGCTCTTGATATGACGTGGATCGAGTGCGCATACACCTGCAAAAGAACGAACAAAGAAAAACAAAGCAAAAATATTTTTGGTTTTTATGTTTTTTAATTTTTTGTATTTTGAAAATTTTATATTTTTTAGGATTTTTTTTGAAAATTTTTGTGAAAAAGTAACGTTCACGGGGAACGGATCCCAAAATCCAAGTTCTCACAAAAAACTTTTGATCTTAACGAGAAGAGCCGGCAGCGGCGCCATTTGATACAAGGTTTTTCTATGCTTGAAAAAAAGTTCGTTTCTCGGAATCCTCTCGAATTGATCTCAGTTAAAAGTGGAATGATTTGTTCTTGGTGACAAAAAGGAGTTTGGTTTTCTATTCTATTAAAAAGTAAAACTAGACTTAAAATTTAGATCAAACAGTAAATGAAAAATACCCTAACAGAAATTACCCTACTCGGAAAACAAGTATTATGCAGAAAGCATTCTTCTATTCGGAATAAAATGCAACTCGGAATAAAACCTCTATTCGGAAAAATCTTGCCTATGCGGAATAAATGAAGTATTCGGAAAAATACAGTCTATTCGGAAAAACACAAACCTATGCGGAAAAATTGCTTTATTCGGAAAACATGTCCTATTCGGAAAAACAGATCCCTATTCGGAAAAACAGGCTTATGCGGAAAGTAAGTGCTATGCGGAAAAATTGTATTATTCGGAAAATTTTGACCTATGCGGAATAATTTGGAAGAAATCCTATTCGGAAAGTATCTCTAATGCGGAATGAAAATCTTACTCGGAATATTTGTTCTATTCGGAAAGTTTTGAAAGGAAACCTTACTCGGAATAATTGATATTCCGAATAACCAAGAAAAATAACCTCTACTCGGAATAATTGAAATATTCCGAATAGACACAACCCTAGATTCCCTATTCGGAATCTGGGAAACTCAGTATTGTAGAAAGCGAAGAACAGGGGACTCGGTTTTAATCCAAAATCAAACTCAATAAGCAAAAAGGTTTTACCAAGCTAAACACAAATCATCTAAATACCATAAGTAATAAATCCCAACAATAAAAACACAATATCAACCACTTTTAAAAGATCAAAATGAATCACACAAGAACTTAAGAACTTTTAATAAAAATGGAGATGAACAAGATGAATGAAAAGATGGAATTGAAAGATTAATGTAAAGGTAAAACAAGAGTAATGATTGAAACTTACAAGATTGAAGGAAGAATTAAAAATCACCAAACACCCTAATGGTGTTGGTGATGGAACGACCCTAAGGAACTGGGAAAAGAAAAAAATGAAAACTCTCTAAAATGTGAAGGAAAACCCTATATATATTCCTAGTGGTTGGTTGATGAGTGGGCTTTCTCCCTTTCTTCTTGTCTTCTCGTCTTTTCAGAAAAGTTGACGTTTTCGATTCCGATTCGGGATTTGTCGTCGATTAAATTCAACTCGTCTTTTAATTTCTTCGTTAACTAGACTTGAGTTTCTTCGACATATGTAAATCTTCCATCTTTGGTCCTTTTCTTCGATAAATCTTCAAATAGGCCCATTGACTTCAAATCTCTTGCATCTCTTGGACAATAGACTTCGTCTCTAGTCTTTTTCCTTGATAAAACCCGTGCAACCCCATGTTTTCTTTAATATTCATCCGGTTAGCTCTGAAAACACAATAAACACAAAAACTACGCATAATTCCAAACAAATGATATTAAATACGTGTTTTGGTCTCGTTTTAGCCCGAATTAAGTGGTAAAAGGATGGGTGTTTACACACCTATCAAAGTGTGCTATAAACCTAAGGTTAGAACATCAAAGGATATATCATGGACATTAAGAAAGTCTTCAAAGCAAACGCTCGAGTGCTCCCATGAAACGAACACGAGAGGCTCCAATCGTGAAGATAATGATCATCTAAAATCCACAATTCACAAACAACCACGGAACAAAGGTTGGAAGGGCACAAATCCCCACACGTTACTACATTAGAAAGCGATAATATGTACATAGGATAAGCATGGGACTCCCCCACGAGGCACCTCGTTTTTGATTACCGAGTCATGAGCTCGATTTGATCCCCTCAATACTAATTATCATTAGGGAAGGTGATTTGGTCGAGGTAGTTCAAGGATGGAACTTCCCCGCCAAAGTAGTGCTTCAACCTATGTCCATTCACCTTGAAATTGGGGCCATCATTTTGAGCTAGCTCGATGGTCTCATATGGAAAAACTTGAGTCACGGTGAATGGACCGGACCAACGGGATTTCAACTTACTGGAAAAGATTTTCAAACGAGAATTAAAAAGCAAAACTTGATCCCCAATGTTAAAAACCCGGTTTTTAATTTTTGAATCATGCAACTTTTTAGTCTTTTCTTTATAAATCAATGAATTTTCATAAGCAATATTCCTTAATTCATCTAATTCATTTAATTGCATTTTCTGGTGTTTTCCCGCGGTCTCCATGTCATCATTACAATGCTTTAGGGCCCAATAAGCCTTGTGTTCGAGTTCAATTGGCAAGTGACAATTCTTCCCATACACTAGCTTATAAGGGGTGCACCCGATGGGCGTCTTATGAGCGGTTCTAAAGGCCCATAAAGCATCGTCCAACTTATTCGAACAAGATTGTCTGTTTTCCCCAATCGATCTCTCCAATATCCTCTTCAACGCTCGGTTTGAAACCTCAACTTGCCCACTCGTTTGTGGGAGATAAGCCGTAGAAAGCCGATGTGTAACCACATATTTCCTTAGGACCCTTTCGAATTGGTCGTTACAAAAATGGGTTCCACGATCGCTTATGATCGCACGAGGGGTTCCAAACCGAGAAAACAAGCTTTTCAAAAACTTGACTACCACACGAGCATCATTGGTGGGCAAAGCCTTAGCTTCCACCCACTTAGATAGGTAGTCAACCACGACAAGGATGTACTTATTACCACGAGATGATGGGAACGGCCCCATAAAGTCAATGCCCCAAACGTCAAAGATCTCACACACTGGGATGATATTTTGTGGCATTTCATCTTTTGTGAGGCTTTTCCTTGTCGTTGGCATGAGTCACATGACTTCACAAGCTCATGTACATATCGGTAAATAGTAGGCCAAAAGAAACCGGCATCAAAAACTTTCTTAACCGTGAGATTAGCACAGTGGTGACCACCCGTGGGTCCCTCGTGACAAGCTCTAAGGATGTTAGAAGCTTCGTACCAAAGACACAACATCGAATAATTTGATCCGCACAAGTTCGAAACAAGTAAGGGTCGTTCCAAAAATAGAACTTGACGTCACGAAAGAATTTCCGTTTTTCTTGAGTCGTCATACCCTTGATGATGAAGTTGCCCGCATGGTAATTTGCGATGTCCGCAAACCATGGGGTGGAAGAATCAAGCTTAAAATTCACTACACCAAGTGTCTCGAGCGGAAATGTTTCGGTGATTTCCTTGGGCTCGTAAACGCTTTGGTGAGGATCTTCCAAACGAGAAAGATGATCGGCCGCTAGATTCTCGGCTCCTTTTTTGTCAACGATTTTGTGATCAAATTCTTGAAGGAGGAAAATCCAACGAAGTAATCTTGGCTTTGCATCTTGTTTAGCCATAAGATACTTGATAGCCGAATGATCCGTATACACTATGCATTTCGTCAAGACGAGATAAGGTCGGAATTTCTCAAATGCATACACCACGGCAAGGAATTCCTTCTCCGTTGTAGTGTATCTTAGTTGAGCCTCGGTCATCGTCTTGCTAGCATAATGAATAGGCAAGAAGTGTTTTTCATGGCGTTTCCCCAATACGGCCCCAATAGCGTAGTCACTAGCATCACACATGAGCTCAAAGGGGAGGTTCCAATTGGGAGCAACAAGAATGGGAACTTCAGTAGGTTTCCTCTTAAGGATTTCAAAGGCTCGTACACAATCTTCGTCAAAGACAAAACGTGCATCTTTTTCAAGGAGATGTGTAATAGGTCGAGAGATCTTTGAAAAATCCTCGATGAATCGACGATAAAAGCCTGCGTGGCCTAGGAAACTGCTGACTCGCTTCATGGTTATGGGATGAGGTAATTTGGCAATGACGTCTACCTTAGCTTGATCTACCTCAATCCCCGCTTTCGAAACCTTGTGCCCTAAGACGATTCCACTTTTAACCATAAAATGACATTTTTCCCAATTAAGCACAAGGTTGGTTTCCTCATAACGTTTCAACATTCTCTCGAGATTCGACAAACACGAAGTGAACGAACTACCAAACACAGAAAAGTCATCCATGAAGACTTCCATCGTCTTCTCGATCATGTCATGAAAAATAGCCATCATGCACCTTCGAAAGGTTCCCGGTGTATTGCAAAGTCCGAATGGCATTCTACGATAGGCAAACGTTCCATATGGACACGTAAACATAGTTTTTTCTTGATCACGAGGATCGATGGGAATTTGGAAGTAACCGGAAAAACCATCTAAAAAGCAACAAAAATCGTTTCCCGCAAGGCGCTCTAACATTTGGTCCATGAAGGGCAAGGGAAAATGGTCTTTTCGAGTGGCTTCATTCAACTTACGATAGTCAATGCACACTCTCCATCCGGTCACGAGTCTAGTAGGAATTAACTTGTTGGCATCATTTTGCACAACGGTCATTCCTCCCTTCTTAGGGACACAATGAATAGGACTCACCAAAGAGCTATCGGAAATAGGGTAAATCATTCCCGTGTCAAGGAGTTTTAGGAATTCCTTTTTGATGACGTCATGAATTTTGGGGTTCATCCTCCTTTGACATTGGATTGCGGGCTTGTAATCCTCCTCCATTAAGATTTTGTGGGTACAAAATTTGGGATCGACCCCTGTTGTCCCATATTATTTAGATTATTAATGATAGAAAATAGATGAAAAGAGATGGATTCCTAAAGAGAGAAAGTAGTGAGAGAATGTAGAGAGAGAGATGATTAACTTTATGAATATTAGATTAGGAATAATGAGAGTCACAAATGACCATCCACCCTCCTAACATGCTAGGAGGGTAGTATATATAGTCCACCCACATGCGGGCTTTAATGGGCTATATATTGGGTCGGGCTTGACGTTTGGACTTTAATTAGTTTAAATCCAAGCCCGTGAACCACGACTAATTAACTACCTATTACAACGTTCTAATAAATATTACAATAGAAACCTATGACCGAACATTCTTGTTTGACTCAATATTTTGAGGCTAACAATCTCCCCCAATGTGAGGTCATTCCTCTTCGATATTTGGAGTCCAATGGAGATTAATGAATTTCGTCATAAATGAGTCTTGAACGTGTAACAGTAGTTTTGTTCCTTTATGCTGTGATCTTTGATCCTTTGTCGTTGTCTTTCGACTTAGTCTTTTATTTTGAGATCTTCAAATCATTCTTGACTTGTCTTTGCCATCTTGTGATCTTGTGTCTTTATCCACATGCTCACACTCCTAATTGTTGAATAAGTCTTTGGGCATGAATATGTGGTTTTGAATCTTTGACTTTGCTGAGTACACCGTGACGCCACCTTCTCGAGACAAAACATAGACACGGACTGAATGGCTTTGACATTCGTCCTGAATCGGTAGCGTTTTACCTCCGGTCGGTGAAGACAGTTATACGATATTAAATACCGTACCTGTGATTAGGTAGATTCAATTAAGAATCTCCTTGACAGGGTTTCGCGGCTGTACTAGCCGTTCTCTTCACTCGACCGTCTCAAAGCAAGACTGCGGTCATAAAGAGTGAATCAATTGGATAAATGTCCGCTTGCTTAAAGTCGTCAATTCAAATTCCTGGAACAAGTTTGATTCATTAAGAATCTTACCATTGTTGCTTTCCAGTTGACACAAGTTTGATTCATAAGAATCTCACAAGTTACCTACCGTAGCGCTGTTTGATGTTGACGCTAGAAGGATTTCCATTCGTCACTGTGAATATTAATAAAATCACTCTGAATGTTCTGGCAAGACCATAAAGATATTGCGTAGAAACCTGAAACGAGTTTGAATCAATTCAGAATCAAACCACTGTTGCTTTTCAGTTTTACATATGTTCAATTCATAAAGAATCTTGCATATGACCTACCGCAGTGCTGTTTGATGTTAACACTGGAAGGATTTCCACTCATCATTGTGAATACTAAGTAGTATCACTCTGAGTGTTCTAGAAATATCGCAAGGATATAGCGTAGGACTCTCTTGATCTTCATCTGTGTGTCCTAACGAGATTTGATTGATCTCTTGGCTCTAGACTCGATTTGTGCACTTTTAGTGGTCGGAGGCTGGAGCAAATGCCACCTATTCAATATCAACTATCTCAGAGTGAGAAAGTCAATAGAAGTCGTGTTGATCTCTGTGACAATAAAACAAACTTCTTTTGAGAGAATCCTTAGTAGCTAGGAAAGGGTTGTGCTTCACATTACTGGGTCCATGATGAGTTTGTCTTCATGATGAGTTGACCCGGTTTCTGCCTAAGTTGTATGGAGGGATTCTTTCTTTATACCCTTTATCCTTACATTTCTTTTTCATTCTTCAACCCCTTCAATGCTTACCAAGACATCATTAATAGCACCTTGTTGTGATTGTTCCAGTGCTATCATCAGTACTTAGTCGGTATTCAGTACCGTTCACATTCTACTCCATCTTTCCTAAGGACTTCTAATAATCTATTAGATTGTCCCTGGGAAGATCCCTTCGGTTCTGGTTGGATCATAGGACTTAAACCTAACAACCCTTTTGACACCAATAACGTCGTGAATTAAAGATGTTGTGGGTATTTAATCGTAACCATGAGTGCTTGAGTCTTTAGATCACATTTTAATCACATTTTCTCTCCCTATCTCTAATATATAAAATCTTTTGATATTAGGGATACCAAATTTGATTAAAATATATTTTGAAAAATAGTCTTGAAAGTCTTCGGGAGAAAAATGTGTCAAACTTAGCATGAAATTTGGAACACTCCCCATCAAAAATTGATCCAATGGAATTGTCATTACGAGGATTTGATCCACATTAAACTTTGAGGATAGGAGTTGTTGAACACACAATTTTTGAAAGATTTTGAATATCATTGAGAAATTCTTGAAAAAATTATGTTCAACGCTTTTTGAAAAATCGATTCTTTTTGACGAAAAGGTTTTTCTAAAGCATAAACTTGAGTTCATAGACTTTGAATGTCTTGACGAATCCACTCAAGTGTAAGAAGATTTAACTTATTTTGCTAAGTGTAAGGGCACAAAATTGTACACTCCCCCGTGAATATAGTTCCGGGTTGCAATCTGAAAGTGATTACAAGCCATTGTGTTGAGCTCAAAACGTTGAATGTTTTGTGACTAGCTCAACCCAAGATAGATTGCTCTACCCGTTGTTGGAAATATTGTCCAAAATAGACAATCTCCTTTTAAAAAGATAGAAATGACATGTTTTGAAAAATATTTACAACTTTCATTCGAGCTTTATGTACACACCCGTGTCGTAATTGAGCGACATTTCTAGGTACGTCCATATTATCGATACTGAAAGACATGCCGAGAAGAATATTTTTCGATTTTCAAAGATTTTTTAATTTTGTATTTTTCTTTTTCATTAATATTTACAGATAGATGTTTGATAGATGAATCAAGCAGGCTTATTTGCCAGAATCTCCAGTTCTGCTGGAGTCAAACATCTCATACCAATTTGCCTAACAAGATACGCAAACCTCTCTTTCGAAAGAGCTTTTGTAAACAAGTCAGCTAATTGGTAATCAGTTCCAACAAAGTATAATTCAACAATACCCTTTTCAACTTGTTCCTAAATGAAGTGATATCTGACATCAATGTGCTTCGTGCGGGAATGCTAGACCGGATTGCAAGAGATGGCTATGGCAGACTTTGAGTCACAGTACATAGGTACTTTATCAAAGTGGAAGCCATAATCCGTGAGTTGTGTTCTCATCCAAAGAACTTTGAGTCACAGTACATAGGTACTTTATCAAAGTGGAAGCCATACTCCGCTTCGGCTGATGACAATGATGTGCAATCCTGCTTCTTGGAAGACCATCCCACAAGCTTATCTTGACCTAGAAATTGTGCACCACCAGAAGTAGTTTTACGTGTATCAAGACACCCTGCATGATCAGAATCTGAATAGGCCGTTAGAAAGAAACCGGTTTCCCTCGGATACCAGAGACCCATGTGAGTGGTATTCTTAAGGTACCGAAAGATCCGTTTAACCTCCTTGAGGTGCTTTTCAATGGGTCGTTCTTGATATCGTGCACAATAGCATGTAGCATGATGAATATCAGGTCTGCTTGTTGTCAAGTACATGAGGGACCCGATCATGGAACGATATCTCGTTTGATCTATGTGTAATCCCTCCAAATCAGCATCTAGGGATGTGGTTGATAATGGTGTCCCAATGGGGTCACATGATGTCATACCATGCTTTGTGATTATCTCTTGACAATACTTAGTTTGGTTAATGAAGATACCACTTGGGGATTGATGAACTTGAATTCCTAGAAAGAATTTTAGTTCGCCCATCATAGACATTTCAAATCTACTGTGCATTACTTTTTCAAACCATTTTGAAAGTTTTGGGTTTGTAGACCCGAAAATGATGTCATCAACATAAATCTGCATAAGCAAAATGTCATCCCCATATTTATAAGTGAACAAAGTTAAATCAATGGAACCTTTTGAGAAACCTTTGGAGACCAGAAATTTCGAGAGCTCGTCGTACCATGCCCTTAGAGCTTGCTTCAGTCCATAAAGTGCTTTGTGGAGATGATACACCTTGTCAGGATAATGAGGATTGACGAATCCTTCCGGCTGTGTGACATAGACTTCTTCCTTCAAAGGACCGTTAAGAAACGCCGTCTTGACGTCCATTTGATAGACAATGTATAACACCCCCAAATTTACACAATTCAATACAGCGGAAGACTCGTTGGTGTTACGGAATAGCACATTACTCACATCATAGACAACGCTTAAAAATCACGTCGTTTAATAATAAAGCATTTCCATTCATAAATATCAGATTTACATAGGTCCCAAGTCATAATATTTCATACAATTTTACAAAGCATTTGAATGGAAATTATTTTTTAAGTGCGGGCCATGAATTCTTGTTGTCTTCCCGAGAATTACCTTCAAGTACCTGAGATAAAACATGTTAAAAGAAAAGGTTAGCGATAACGCCAAGTGAATTCATAGGTTTAATGAAACCATTAATATATCATCGGTATATAATTATTACTGAAAATCATTTTGCACAAATCTTTGTAATAGGTCATAAAATAGCCAAAGTCATTTTATACAAATCCTTATCAAAATCATAATATAGGCTTTCGCCTTCAAAATCATAATATAGGCTTTCGCCTTTAAAATCATTATACGAACCAATGTCGTAAAAATATCATACAATACGTTTTATAACGTTGTATAGAGTTAAATAAAAACCTTTATATGAATATGGTTATGAAAAAACAAAACACGAACATAATATCAATAGTAAGACCCCGTATTGCTAGTCAGGTAATATATCGTAATTTAGTGCGTATAGCAGTATTTCGTTATTTGGATTATTATAAGCCGCATGACATTGTTACCTTACTAACAAACAACGGGTAGCTAACCCGGAACTCATTTGCCCATCTAAATTAGCGTGTCGTCACAATAATCACGCTTGTGTAAATCTTCTCATACATAAATTCTCTTACCAATCAATGTGGCACGACAGGGATCAACCGTCAAGGCGCGAACTGGGGTGATCGTCCCCAAATAGTACTATTATATGCATAAGCGTCTACCAAATCCCGGTAGTTCACAATTCATGCTAATGGGACTTTTAGTGACATAACCTAACTTTAATAATCCATTTCATTTCATCTATCGGGTCATTTAATCATTCATCGGGTCATACAATCATTCGGGTCCAAATCAATAAACAAATAATCGGGACAAATGGTGTCCTATTTTATCAAAACTAACATGTTATCTCCCTCGCGGGTTTATAAAACATTTCATAAAAACATTTAAAATAGTGCGAGGCTATGAACTCACGTTGATGTGGGAAAGCGGGTTATCGGCAATTCGGATGTACGGTATGTGCTTCAATCACGAAAACCTAGACAAATAATACTCGTCTTAGAATCTTGTCCAATGACTTTATAAAAATAACAATTATTTATACATATGATGATTTTATATATATGATGATGATCAAGTGGGTTTATATATTCTCATTTACTCATTTTAGTGTTATGTGTTGATAACTTTTATACTAGTTTACTAGTTTTACCTATTTACATGTTTTAGGTCCAATAAGCCTATTATAAGTCCATTAACTTGTATTAATCCATTTTATACTTTTATTATCAGTATTATACTTTATATGTTGGGCCCAAGTGGGTTAATCCCAATACGTAAATTTATAAGTGTTTAGCCCATTTCGTTGGATTATTAGTTCAATAATGCTAACTTAGCCCGTTAATGTCCATAAGTTATTTAGTTCGGGTTTTATCGGTTTTTACTTGTATTAAGTACTTATATATAAGTATGTGACTTTTTAAAAAGTTTACATTAGACGGGTCCGATCGTCTATGTTTTAATTGACGAAAAACGTTAATTTTACGGTACTAGCCGAAAAGACGTAAAAATCATGTTTATAGTTTTTATAACTTATAAAACTTACCAAACTACCATTTTTATATAATGTCCATTTATTTATCCTTATGCATATTTATATAAATGAAATATATAAGTTAGTGAGTTTTAATTCATATTTTATACTATATTTATTTGAGTGCTTATATAATAATATTAAACTTTAATTTCACAAAATCAGTCCTAAATTTTAAGTTACTAAAATGTCCATATCTAGAGTTATATAATGAGATATGACCTCAAATTTTTATCATAGAAACTACATGATATGTGCTTCATTTTATTCTTTATAGCTGCTGATGAATGAACCTCTAAATATTTTAATAAATTCGTCCAAAATAGTGTAGGCAGATTTACACTCTAAACTTGTTTTGATCATATCTCACTCATTTTTATGATTCCATTGTATGGCCAACTCTCACATGTGTATAACACCTAACACCTACTGTATATTGATTCCAATTTACCATTTTATCAGTTTAACATTTAGTTACTTACTGTTTTTATACAGCCATCATATTAAACAAGATTTTAACCTTGTTACATGTGGTTTTCCATCTTTTTACCCATGTTTATCAACACTTGATCCCCACAAAACATTTTTATCATCATATATTCATCGTATACATATACAATAGGAAAGAAAATACAAGATTACATAATCAAAAAAACAAAAGGATGGGAAGAACAATCTTTATACCACTAAGATTATGTAGGTTATGATCAAGACATGGATTTTGATGGCAAAACTTGTGATAGATCAACACCAATCTTCAAGGCCACCAATACTTGTAAACTTCATGTAGAAATCAGCCCTTGGACATCACCAAATCACCTCCTTGGATGTTAGAATCACCTCCAATCTTCAAGACTTCAAAGGAGCATCATCATATGTATGAATAACACATGATTTGTGGTTAAAATTGATCAAATGGGGTGTTTATTTGATGATATGGGACGGCATAAATGGAGTAGAGAGAGAGATGAGAGTGTTTTGCATGGAGGAAATGAAGTAAATGGTTTCACTTGGGTGGTTTTGTGGTTTGGGTGGAAAGTGTAGCTTACTTGTTAAGCTTGGTAAGACAAGTGTAGCTTGTAAGCTACAAACTTGACACCTCATGGTGTTGAGTCATTGTTTGGCCGGTTATGAGTGGGGGTGGGGCAAGATTTATCTTGTCTCATCCCCATTTAATTACGGGTACTCCTCGATTCTAGTTTCCTCGATTTACGTGCCCTTGGGTCGTTTAACGAAAAACGTTTTATAATTTATGAATCAACGGCACAAAACGAATCAAATAAAAATTGTCTCATCAAAAACGGAGTTCAAATACGTAAATACGTAATCCTAAGGTTTCCGGTTTAGTCGTAAATGACGTTAAATTATTTACGTAAGTCCTAATCTCTTCTCGTAAATTTGTGATTTTATGAACCAACACAAATTTAAAACTCCAAAATAATATTCACGGATAAATTTATTTTCTGAAGTGTCGGACTGTCACCAAAACGGTGTATGTAAACGTAAACACGTAACGTAGAATCCTCCGGTTTAAACGTAGTCGATACTACTTCAAGACGTAAACCCAAATTTCTTCCCAAAATTAGGTGAGTTCATATTATAACATTAAAATAATGTTTTCAAATAAATATTAAGAATAAAATATCGACCATAAATTGACAGATTGTCACACAATGAATCCCTTATGTGCAGCATAAGCAAGAAAATCCTGACCGCTTCCATTCGAGCTACTGGTGCAAATGATTCTTCGAAATCAATACCCTCTTTCTGTCCATACCCTTTAGCCACAAGCCTAGATTTATTCTTGATGATCGTGTTTTCTTCATCCTTCTTGGTTTTCCAGATCCATCGAAGATTTAATGGTGTTACATCGTATGGTCTGTCAACAAGTTCCCAGACTTTAAGTCTTTCAAATTATTGAAGTTCGTCCGTCATCGATTCAATCCAAGCATGATCAGCCATGGCTTCTTTGATGTTTTTCGGTTCAGCTGAACTCACGACGAGTGCGAACATACAAACATCGCCATCGGTTGCTAGTTGTCGTCTTGTACGAACAGGGTGTGAAGGGTTTCCAATTACGTGAACCAAAGGATGATCTTGGGTCCAATGATGTGTTGAAGGATGTCGTTGGTAGAACGTATGCATATTTGACGGATCAACATGGCGAGTAGAAGACTCTCCAGTTTCGTGTACCGGTGTACCGAATGGGTTGATAAATTCGTCTTTGTCAGATAATGCATCGTCTGCTTGATGTGTGTTCTCTGGAGCAATGACAGTAGTTGTGGATGTTGTAGGATCGATTGTTGAAGTGATATTCTGAGGAGGTAAATCTGCAGCAACCTGTGTTGAAGTAGATGAAGTTGTATCCGGTTGTTGATGATGATCGGTATCATCATTCTTATCATGAGTGTCAGCGGAAGGCTTCGATACAACTTGTTTCTCCCACGTGAAATATTCATCATACATTGGTCCATATAACATTTCCAACTCTTTAATTGTCGTGTCGACTGTCATATCAGCTCTAGGAACATTTTCTAGAACCAGCATTGAACTTGACGGTTCATTGCTGTGGTCTTGAGTTCCGAGTTCCGTGCGGTTGTGAATGGAAGTCGTTCGTCGTTGTGGATCGGGACATAAACTGTTTTGTTCAAGTGCCATTTCTTGTAATTCATCAAATCGGATGTGAATAGTCTCGACAATCAATTTTGTTCTCTTGTTGTATACTCTATATCCCTTAGACTGAGTTGCATATCCCACAAGAATACATGCATCACCTTTTTCTTTCATCTTATCCAAATTTTCACCATCTCGAATAATGTAATAGGTACATCCAAAAACATGAAGGTGTTTGAGTGAATGTTTTCGATCATGAATTATGTGATATGGTGTCTTTTCGTGTCTTGGGATAATTAAGGAGCGGTTTTGTGTGTAGCATGCGGTTGAAACGGCTTCGGCCCAAAAGTATAGTGGAAGTTTTGAAGCAGATAATAATGTTCGAGCAGCTTCAACCAAAGTACGGTTTCGTCTTTCAACAACGCCGTTTTGTTTGGGTGTTCGAGCAATAGATGTTTCATGTTCAATCCCTTTGGCTTCGAAATACTTTCTCAGATTTGAATTCAAAAATTTTGTACCTCTGTCAGTACGAACCACTTTAACTTGAGCTTGAAGACCACGTTGTATCAATTTAAGGAAGCTGATGAGAACGTCGGGTGTTTCATCCTTGGACCTCAAGAAGTGAGTCCATGTGTACCTTGAGTAATCATCGACTATTACCAGAATATATTTCCTTCCATTGATACTCTAAACACGCATGGGACCACACAGATCCATGTGAAGAAGATCTAACCGTCCTTTAGAGCTTGGTGTGGTCTTGTTTTGAAGCTACTTCGTTTAGCTTTACAAAGTTCACAAGAAGAACAAAGATGATCTTTGATGAATTTCAAGCTTGGAAGGCCTCTCACAATATCTTTCTTGGAAAGCAATTTAATGGTATCAAAATTGAGATGAGAAAGACGTTGATACCATAACCATGCCTGAGTCATTGAAGCTTTAGCCATGAAGCAAATTGGAGTTGATGAAGTTGTGTCTTGAAGTGAAATTGTGTAAAGATCAGTACCCCGTGTACCGGTAAGTAAGTCATTCCCATCATAATCACGAACAAAACATGTCTTCTTTCTGAAAGCAACTTCCAAATCCGCATCACAGAATTAACCAACAGAAAAAAGATTGTGATTGAGCCCTTCGACGTAGTATACCCTTAATAAGTGTGAAAACACTTATCCTTTTACCACTTATTTCCAATAATAACATGACCAAAACGTGTATTTTATGTCGTAAAAGTCGGAATTATGCGTGGTTTGTGTTTTTTATTGTGTTTTAGGACCAAAAGATGAAAAAGGAAGAAAACACGGGCTTTCACGGGCTTTTATCGAAGAAAACGAGAAAACACGAAGTCAAAAGATCAAGACTGCAAAAAGAACGGAAGTAAAAGGCCTATTCTGAAGATTTATCGAAGAAAAAGTCTAAAGACGGAAGTTTAATGAAGTCGGAGAACTCAAGTCTAATTGAAGAAGAAAATTACAAGACAAGTTCAATATACATCGACAAATCCCGAGACGACGTCGAGAAAGACAAAGAATTTAAATCGAGTCGAGAAGAAAGAAAGAAGAGGCAACACATGCACACCTTCCCATTTTCCCTATAAATACCCTCCTAATACACATTAGGAGGGTTGGTTAGTTTTTAGTAGTTAGTTTCATTTTCATTTTTTCTTTCTAGTTTTTAGAGAGAGAAAGTTACAAACTTTCTCTCACTAAGTTTTCATATTTTCTTTCTTTTAATCTTTCAAGTTTAAACCTTTGTGTATTTGGATTCCATTAATCAAGTTCAAGTTAAGCTTTTTGTTCATTAATCTCTTTCTACCTTTCTTGATTTTAGTTTACTTTTGGTGCGAAATATATTTGATCCGTGTTGATCTTGATGTTTTTGTGCTTAAAAAGTTAATCTTTTTATTCCTACATAAGCTTTCAAACGGATAAGCTTTAAGTTCTTTGTGCTTATTGGCTTATTTGTGTGTTTAGCTTATTTACTTTTTGAAAGTTTTCTTAAAAAGTTTCTTCTTTTATGGTTTGATTTAAAAGATTGCTTATTTTAAGTTGGAAAAGTTGTTATTTGTGCTTATTTAGTCCTTTTCATTATAGATTCGTTCAAGTTTTGGTGTTAGCTTATCATCCTAGCTTATCACTTAGCTTATTTTTCGAATCAAAGGGTAATCGGAAAAGGTTTAAACCCTTTTCCGATTGAAGCATTCCGATTTGCACTTCCCTTGTATTCCGATCTCCAAATCGGAAAAGGGTTTATGTTATTCCGATTTGCTTACTATTATTCCGATCACCCTGATCGGATTAGGTTTTAAACATTCCGATTGTTTTTCAAGTATTCCGATTGTGTCCGCTTTTATGCTATTCCGATTGGGTCAGTTTCACCATCATTCCGACTAGGGATTTGTTGACATTCCCATTGGGTGTCTTGCTAAACATTCCGACTGCTTCCTTTTTCTTTATTCTGATTGGGAATTCTGATTGCAGTATTCCGACAAGAGTGTTGTTTGACATTCCGATTTGGCCTTATTCTGACTACAATTCCGATCAGTCTCCTTTGGCACATTCCGATCACTCCCTTTTGGCACATTCTGATTGGAAGAGTTTCTTGTTTTTACATAGTTTTCAAGTTTTAGATTTATTAAGTGTTCAAGTATTTTTCTAATCTTGTCTTTAAGTTTTCAAGCATTTATCTTTAACTCGTCCTTTTAGTTTAATCTTTAAAGGCTCTCATTTTACTCAACGACATTTACATATTTGCTATTAGTTTAAAATAGATAACCAACCAAACCATTTATTATTCCACCAAGAACAATTGAGTCACACTTTCTACCAATAGTCAATTCGAAGAGATCGGTTCAACGAACTTTCACACGAGCTTAAAAACTTTGTATTAAATGGCGCCGCTGCCGGCTCTTTTCGTTAAGATTAAAGGTTTTTAGTGAGAGACGCGTTGGATTTTGGGATCCGTTCATCTTTGAACGTTATTTTCCTTGCTTTAAAATTTTCAAAAATCCTAAAAAAATATAAAATTTTCAAAAATACAAAAAAATTAAAAAACATAAAAAACCAAAAATATTTCTTGCTTTGTTTGTTCTTTTGCAGGTGTATGCGCACTCGATCAACGTCTTATCAAGAGCCCGAGACTCTCGATAACTTAGACATGGCCGGTGTACACAACAACAATAATAATCCACCTCAAAACAACATGAATAATAACAATAATGAACCTCTACCGGACAATCGCCCTATGATCGAACTTTTGCAAGCACATGTAGAGGGCAACCACGATGCTATTGTCATACCCGCGATTGGAGCCAACAACTTTGAGCTCAAATCCGGCTTTATTCAAATGGTCTCCGCTCAACCATTCTTGGGGCGTACCATTGATGATCCTCATGACCACATCAAAAGGTTCCTTCAACTCACGAATACGGTCAAATTCAATGGGGTTTCACAAGAGGTAATCCGCTTGTAACTTTTTCCTTTCTCCTTAGAGGGATAAGCCCGGCATTGGCTTGATAAGGAACCGCCACAAAGTATTCTTACGTGGACGGACTTAGAGACCAAATTCATAAACTACCTTTTCCCACCCTCTCGTACTACCGCTTTGCGGAATGAAATTATTACTTTTGAATAAAAGTACGATGAGACTTTTAGTGAATCTTGGGACCGTTTTAAAGAACTTTTAAGAAAGTGCCCACAACATGGTTTTACCAAAGTGCATCAAATTAACACTTTTTACAATAGTTTAAGCATGAATGACCAAGATTCACTAAATAGTGCTTCGGGGGGTAATCTTTTGGTTAAGTCTTCTAATGCCGCTTGGGATATTATTGAGAACAAGTCTAGAGTGCAAACCAATAGTGTTCGGACCAATTTGGCTAGTGCTAGCACTAATGAGAGCAACAAGAGACTTGATAAGCTTACTTCGCTTGTTGAATCACTTGCTCTCCAAGCCGCCAATAATACTAAAGCTATCACTACCCAAGCAAATGCTATGACTCAATCTTGTGATATATGCGGGGGATCTCACTCATACACCGATTGTCCTTCGACACACGACAATCCAGAAAATGTGTATGCCGCCAACGGTACCTATGCTACAGGAAGCTATCAAGCACGTCCTCAAGGTGACCGCAACTTGCTCAGCTATCGCTCAAACAACTTTCTTTCACCACCCGATTTCCCCCCACAAAACCCGAACAACCTCAATCGTAACAATCAAAACCAACCACGTGCTCCAGCTCCATATCAAAACCAAAGAACCCCATATCCACCTCAAAGAAACAACCAAGTTTACCAACAACCTGCTTATCAACCACCCGCCTACCATGCTCCTCCTCTCAACCAACCCACAGCCTTACACCAAGATGTTGAAACCTACATGAGGACTAATGATGTGATCGTGCAAAATCTTCAACGGGAAATGGCCAACATGAAAGCAGATATGGTGAAGCAAGGGAATGATCTTCGAGCTGATATGCGAAACACTTTGGCAAGTCAAACGAATGACTTGAGAAATATGATGGCTAGTTTCTTCCCGAGTAATCAAGCCTCTGGATCGGGTTCTCTTCCAAGTAACACCGTCGCTAATCCAAGAGGGGAGATGAAAGCAATCACCACTCGCAGTGGAAAAGTTTTAAAGGAACTTGAGCTTCCTACACCTACACCGGTGATTGTGACAAAGGAAAACGAGTCTCCTTCTCCGAATCCTCCATCTTCTATTCCTCCAACTTCTACTTATCCAATTACACCACCTTCTACTTCTACCCCTCCACCACCCAAGTATGTGAGTGAGAATTCTATCCCGAATCCTTCATCTCAACCCAATATACCTTATCCTTCGAGGTTGAGGAAAGAGAAATTGAAGAACAAGGATGATATTCAGGTTTCAAACTTTCTTAAAATGTTCAAACAACTGAATTTCAATATCTCCTTTGCTGAGGCTCTCACTCACATGCCCAAATATGCTAAAATGTTTAAAGATCTTCTCAGTGATAAGGAGAAACTTCTCGATATTGCTCAGACCCAACTTAATGAGAATTTCTCCGCAGTGCTCTTAAGGAAATTGCCAACCAAACTTGGTGATCCGGGTCGTTTCTTGATTCCTTGCAACTTCCCGGGAGTAGAGACTTGCATGGCCCTAGCCGATCTAGGTGCTAGTATTAACTTAATGCCATTATGTTTTTGGAAGTAATTATCTCTCCCCGAGCTAGTCCCCACACGAATGACTTTGGAATTAGCTAACCGTACGGTTGCTTATCCAGTGGGGATAGCCGAAGACGTCTTCGTTGGTGTCGACAAATTCACCTTCCCGACGGATTTTGTTGTCGTTGACTATGAGATGGACCCCCGTGTTCCATTAATTGTTTGACGTCCATTCTTGAGGACCGGTCGCACTCTCATCAATGTAGCCGCAGGCGAATTAATCATGAGAGTTGGTGACGATAAAATCGTTTTCAACATGGGTAAACTTTCTAAGCAGCCTTCGGAAAACGAGAGTGTTAATTTCATTGATGTTCTTGATGAGGCTTGTGAATAACATTTCAAAGATGCTTGCAAAAGTACTCTCTCTTCTCTACCCAATGTTGAGGCCGTTGCCTCAATTGCTCCGTCATTGATTCCTTTTGGAGAAAGTGACTTGGATGATTTTGAAGCTAGTTTGGGTCCTCTCGATCTTAAGTATGATGATTCTCCCACCGATTGGGATGAAGACATTCGTACCATTGAGAAACTTCTCAATGATGACCATATTTCTCCATAGTCTCCTAAGGCTATCTCTACCGATGATTCGAAGTTGACTACGCCGTCCATCGACAATCCTCCGGATCTAGAGCTTAAGGATCTTCCATCTCATCTCGAGTACGTTTTCCTTGAAGACAACAAGAATTTACCGGTCATCATCGCTAATACCTGACAGAAGAAGAAAAATCCCGACTTATCGCCGTGCTGAAGAATCATAAGAAATCGATTGCTTGGAAGATCTCCGATATTTGTGGAATTGATCCTCACTTTTGCACAAATAAAATTCTCATGGAGGACGACTTTAAACCCACTATTCAAAGCCAAAGAAGGGTGAATCCTAAGATCCATGACGTAATCAAAAAATAGGTTATCAAACTTCATGATGCGGGAATGATCTATCCTTTCTTGGATTCACCGTGTGTTAGTCCCGTCCATTGTGTGCCTAAGAAAGGCGGAATCACCGTTGTTCCCAATGAAAACAACGAGTTGATTCCTACTCGTCTCGTTAGAGGTTGGAGAGTTTGTATAGACTATCGCAAACTCAATGATGCTACGAGAAAGGATCATTTTACCCTTCCTTTCATGGACCAAATGCTTGAACGTCTAGCGGGTAATGACTATTACTGCTTTTTAGACGGTTTCTTCGCGTATTTTCAAATTCCCATCGATCCCAAAGACCAAGAGAAAACCACATTCACTTGTCCTTATGGAACATTTGCCTACAAAAGAATGCCTTTCGGCTTGTGCAATGCTCCTGGGACTTTCCAAAGGTGTATGATGGCTATCTTCTATGACATGGTTGAAGAAACTATGGAAGTCTTCATGGATGATTTCTCGGTTTATGGTGATTCTTTCTCTGCTTGCCTTGCCAATTTAGAACGTATGCTTAAGCGGTGTGAAGACACTCGCCTTGTTCTAAATTGGGAAAAATGCCATTTCATGGTAAAAGAAGGCATCGTGCTAGGACACAAAATCTCCAAAGCCGGTCTTGAAGTGGACCGTGCTAAAGTCGATGTTATTGCTAAATTGCCTCCACCTTCAACCGTGAAGGGTGTGAGAAGTTTTCTGGGTCATGCGGGCTTCTATCGTCGTTTCATTCAGGATTTTTCTAAAATCGCTCGCCCGATGACCCACCTCTTGGAAAAAGATACTCCTGTCATCTTTTCCAAAGAGTGTCTTGAATCCTTCAATCTTCTTAAGGATAAGCTAACTAAGGCACCGGTCTTGGTTACCCCTAATTGGGAGCTACCTTTTGAGTTGATGTGCGATGCTAGCGACTTTGCTATTGGAGCGGTTTTGGGCCAAAGAGTGAACAAACACTTCCAACCAATCCATTACACTAGCAAGACAATGACGGGGGCACAATTGCATTATACCACTACATAAAAAGAGCTTTTAGCTGTAGTGTATGCTTTTGAAAAGTTCCGCCCCTATCTTGTCCTTTCTACCACCATCGTGTATACCGATCATTCCGCGTTGAAGTACTTGATGACTAAGCAAGATTCTAAGCCAAGACTTCTTCGTTGGGTTTTGCTCCTTCAAGAATTCAACATTGAAATTCGTGACAAAAAGGGAGCTGAAAACCTAGCCACGGATCATCTCAGTAGACTTGAGGATCCTTATCCAAGGGATCATCCGAACAAAGAGATCAATGACTCTTTTCCCCTTGAGGCCTTAATGTCTATAAATCCAAATCTCGATGACACCCCGTGGTTTACGGACATTGCAAACTACTTAGCGGGTGGGATTCTCAAGGAAGGGCTCACGTCCCAACAAAAGAAAAAGTTCTTTAAAGATATTGAATAGTATTTCTGGGACGACCCTTACCTTTTCAAACAATGTGCGGATCTTGTCATTCGTCGATGTGTTGATGGGCCGGCAGCAGTACAAATCCTTGACGCTTACCATAAAGGACCCACTGGTGGTCACTTTGGTCCCAATTACACCGCGAAGAAAGTATTTGACTCTAGATTTTATTGGCCCACCATCTATCGTGACGCTCACGACATGGTTAAACATTGTGATGCTTGCCAATGACAAGGCAAGATCACACATAAAGACGAGATGCCTCAAAATTTCATACAAGAATGTAAAATCTTTAACGTATGGGGCATCGACTTTATAAGGCCATTTCCATCATCTAAAGGGAACAAGTACATCCTCGTAGCCGTTGACTATGTTTATAAATGGGTTGAAGCTAAGGCTCTCCCTACGAACGATGCGAGGGTAGTTGTGAACTTTTTGAAGCAACTTTTTGCTCGATTCGGTGTTCCTCGTGCTATAATCAGTGACCGCGGGACTCATTTTTGCAATGATCAATTTGCAAGAGTCATGGCTAAGTATGGTGTTAATCATCGTCTTTCCACCGCCTATCATCCCCAAACCAATGGTCAAGCCGAGATTTCCAACCGCGGACTGAAGAGAATTCTGGAGCGTACTGTGGGAGAGCATCGTGCCGCGTGGGCCGATAAGAGCCCGATTGGTTGTACACCTTATCGTCTTGTGTACGGGAAAGCATGCCACCTCCCCTTCGAGCTGGAACACAAGGCGTACTGGGCCTTGAAGTGGGCTAACTTCGACATCAACAAAGCTGATGATCTTCGCAAGATTCAACTTAACGAGCTAAATGAACTGATTAATGAAGCTTACGAGAACTCACTGATCTACAAGGAGAAGACCAAGATCATCCACGATGCAAGGATTAAGAACCGAGAGTTCCACATTGGTGATCAAGTCTTACTTTTTAACTCTCGGTTGAAGATCTTCTCGGGCAAGTTGAAGAGCCGCTGGTCTGGTCCATTCACCGTCACCAAAGTCTTTCCATATGGCACCATTGAGCTTTCTCAGCCAAATGGGCCTAATTTCAAGGTGAATGGCCAGCGTTTGAAGCTGTACTTTGGTGAGGACATCTCTCATGAGATGATTCCATCCCTCACCACGTTTCCCATGAACTAGTTTTGGGTCGAGTCAGGCTCGTGACTCGGTGAACAAAAACAAGCGCTTCTCGGGAGGCAACCCGTGATCTATCCTTTACCGTTTTCATAATAAGTGTAGGGGGGAGCCCCGTATGTGTTTGTTGTCTTGTTTTTGATTCTCTACAGGGATTCAAGCTTCAAAGATCCACTCTTGATGACATTTGACGAACCGTGATCCCGTGTTCCCATCTTCCCGGTTCTATCCTAAACTCTTGTGATTCAATATTTCATATCTTATATGTTCACATTGAATTCACTATAGTTGTTCTTTCCTTAGCAAGATTTAAACAAAGTGCACAATGTCCTAAGTGTAGGGGAGTTTACTCCCACATGCTTAAACATTGAGGACAATGTTTATATCAAGTGTAGGGGGGACTTCTATCGAAGTAAGTGGTATTTTCCATGAATTTTCCCTCATTTTAACCGGAAAATTTGATTTTTCGACATTTTTCAAATTTTTTTATCTATTTTGGCCTAGTTGTATAGTTGTATTTTCCTTTGTTATGGTTATTTTTCTTTCCTTGCTAAAATAAAGTGGTTTTAAATTTTTCTTAGTCGTGAACATTTTGACTCAACCCGAGTTTACTTATCTAAGTTTACTCTAGCTAGTATCCTTAACGTGTTGAAGTCAAGTTTTGCTAGGCTTTTATATAGGGAGCTTTAAAACGGAAAGTCTTAACTCTCACGGATTAAGAACAAGAACTTTTCGCAAGTTCCTATAATTGATCCTAGAGAGTCGTTTATCAAGGGAACTTTAAAATGCGATTTCTAAACTTGTAAAAGTCTAAGAAGTTGCAAGATCCTATAGGCGACTCGAAAACCCAAAACATTGATTTAATTGGCTAAGCATCCATGAGTCTCATTCCTTGAGATTTTAAACCGTAGAGGACGAGAGATGATAGAGTCTATTATAAGTTTGGTATTCTTTCGTGAATTCATGTGAGTTAATTATGAGCCTATTCTCCCATCGCTTGTTAATAAATTTATCTGCAATAAATAAGGTTGTACGATTTGAAAAGTTACTTAGCTTCTAGCCCAAGATCTTTTAAAAGTTGCTCGGTATTAATTAGAGTTCATAGCCAAGGCATAACTTATTGAAGCGGGATGCGAAGATTGGCGAGTCCGAAAAGGCCCTAACAAGGCATGAGGGCTACATTTTGTTTCTAAAGATCCAAAAGTGATGTGAATAATCATTTATCGAAAATCAATATGAAGGATCGAGACACACGACGAAAAGCAAAAACTCCCCAAAAGATCATGGAGAAGTCTATCCAAAAAGGCCCTAACAAGGTATGAGGATAAATAGATCCAAGTCCTAAAAGGAGGCGGATCGTTGTATATCAAAGTCCAAAATAAAGATTGTAGAAAAATGAAGAAGTCGTGGTCCAAATATGAAGAATCTCTCAAAACTTCAAGTGAAGAAATTCCTATTATGAAGAGAAGACCATAATTTCAAGAACGTCTCTCAAAGATTTGAAGTATGAAGTCGCTGCCAAATATCGGTCCGAGAAAGGTCTCAAATCGTGAAGCGAGTTATGCCAAGATATGAACTTTATGAGGTCCCGAGAAGCAGTTTTAAAAGATTTTGTCCTTTAGCTAACTATTGATTAAATCATCCACTTTATTTTCGGCCTAACTAACTATCGAAATAAGTCAAACAATGCATCCTCGTGATCATTCAAGACAAAAATAAAGTATAAGAGATACACCTAGGAATAAGGGAGTCTAAGTAAATAATTGGCCCACATGAATTCGTGTTAGTCTGCTAACTTATAATAACAATGATCTCGTTTTTAAGCTTGGTATGGGGAACGTGAAACTTGAGGATGATAGACGTTCATGGCAGCCAAAACCCAATGTAAGTCTTTAATTTCTTTACTTGTTTCTATCTTTTTATGTTTAGTATTTAATAAAGGCCAAGGTGGGTTATTTATGATGGAAAATGTAAACTGTGCTTTAAAATTTATGCATTGCATGAGGGCATTGCAATGGTCAAGTGTAGGGGATTTAATAAGTGTGAAAACACTTATCGTTTTACCACTTATTTCCAATAATAACATGACCAAAACGTGTATTTTATGTCGTAAAAGTCGGAATTATGCGTGGTTTGTGTTTTTTATTGTGTTTTAGGACCAAAAGATGAAAAAGGAAGAAAACACGGGCTTTCACGGGCTTTTATCGAAGAAAACGAGAAAAGACGAAGTCAAAAGATCAAGAGTGCAAAAAGAACGGAAGTCCAAGGCCTATTTTGAAGATTTATCGAAGAAAAAGTAAAGACGGAAGTTTAATGAAGTCGAAGAACTCAAGCTAACTGAAGAAGAAAATTACGAGACAAGTTCAATATACATCGACAAATCCCGAGACGACGTCGAGAAAGACAAAGAATTTAAATCGAGTCGAGATGAAAGAAAGAAGAGGCAACACATGCACACCTTCCCATTTTCCCTATAAATACCCTCCTAATACACATTAGGAGGGTTGGTTAGTTTTTAGTAGTTAGTTTCATTTTCATTTTTTCTTTCTAGTTTTTAGAGAGAGAAAGTTCAAAACTTTCTCTCACTAAGTTTTCATCTTTTCTTTCTTTTAATCTTTCAAGTTTAAACCTTTGTGTATTTGGATTCCATTAATCAAGTTCAAGTTAAGCTTTTTGTTCATTAATTTCTTTCTACCTTTCTTGATTTTAGTTTACTTTTGGTGCGAAATATATTTGATCCGTGTTGATCTTGATGTTTTTGTGCTTAAAAAGTTAATCTTTTTATTCCTACATAAGCTTTCAAACGGATAAGCTTTAAGTTCTTTGTGCTTATTGGCTTATTTGTGTGTTTAGCTTATTTACTTTTTGAAAGTTTTCTTAAAAAGTTTCTTCTTTTATGGTTTGATTTAAAAGATTGCTTATTTTAAGTTGGAAAAGTTGTTATTTGTGCTTATTTAGTCCTTTTCATTATAGATTCGTTCAAGTTTTGGTGTTAGCTTATCATCCTAGCTTATCACTTAGCTTATTTTTCGAACCAAAGGGTAATCGGAAAAGGTTTAAACCCTTTTCCGATTGAAGCATTCCGATTTGCACTTCCCTTGTATTACGATCTCCAAATCGGAAAAGGGTTTATGTTATTCCGATTTGCTTACTGTTATTCCGATCACCCTGATCGGATTAGGTTTTAAACATTCCGATTGTGTTTCAAGTATTCCAATTGTGTCTGCTTTTATGCTATTCCGATTGGGTCAGTTTCACCATCATTCCGACTAGGGATTTGTTGACATTCCCATTGGGTGTCTTGCTAAACATTCCGACTGCTTCCTTTTTCTTTATTCCGATTGGGCATTCTGATTGCAGTATTCCGACAAGAGTGTTGTTTGACATTCCGATTTGGCCTTATTCCGACAATATATTCCGATCAGTCTCCTTTGTCACATTCCGATCACTCCCTTTTGGCACATTCCGATTGGATGAGTTTCTTGTTTTTACATAGTTTTCAAGTATTAGATTTACTAAGTGTTCAAGTATTTTTCTAATCTTGTCTTTAAGTTTTCAAGCATTTATCTTTAACTCGTCCTTTTAGTTTAATCTTTAAAAGATCTTATTTTACTCAACGACATTTACATATTTGCTATTAGTTTAAAATAGATAACCAACCAAACCATTTATTATTCCACCAAGAACAATTGAGTCACACTTTCTACCAATAGTCAATTCGAAGAGATCGGTTCAACGAACTTTTATACGAGCTTAAAAACTTTGTATTAACCCTTTTAATCGTGATATTCCCCTGAACCAAATCTCGATATCCTAGGATCGGTGCAAATTGATCATTTCTGAATCGGACCGTACCCAGGAACTTCTCCATGAAGTTAATTAGAAGCTTGAGATTCCCCGTCATGTGCTTCGTGCATCCGGAGTACAGTATGAAGAGAATTATTTGTATCACCTGCAGAAGAGTTAGAACACGATGGAGCATTTTCTAAATTTAATACCACAATAGTTGTGATAGTAGAATCATTAGTGTCCTTATCAACATTTAAAGGCAAACTAACACTCGTTTTCACATTTTCTATCTTAGCTTTCGGCATCCATTTATATCCGGGAGGACATTGATTAGCAAACCACCATTTCCAAGACTTGCTAGCAGACTCATATAATTCCTTAATTTTGCTACTAGGATTCTTAGTGGTGGAGTCTGATGCATTACTTTTCTTAGTGGGGGTAGCATCAGAATGGTTCACTTTGCATTTGGGTTTACTAGCTCTAATAGGCATTGCAATTTGCTTCTTAGTTCTAGTATCTACGCCTTTGACTTTATTCATAGCACACATAGAATGATTAGCATTAGCACACTTGCCACATTTGACACAAACAAATTTCACATTCATAGCATTCAAATCATTCACATCATTCATATCGTCATTACATGCGATTACAGACTTTTTATTCTTAAAAACATTCAAATTCCTAGGGTGTGCTTCTACTTCCTTCATCTTCCCTTGATTCTTGTGTTTCCAGACCTTATCATTCACTTGAGTGCTCTTAAGCTGAGGCCGACTAACACTAGTAGTGAAGACTATTCCTGTAGTAGAAGACACACGAATATTAGTGTTTCTAGAAGTCTGAGGCGATTGAATAACTTTGTTTGTGGGCTTAGTGGTCATTCTATACATCCCTAGTTTAATCACATTATTGTGCTTAACGCTTGGTGCTATGGCATTCCTTATGGGTTGATTTTGTGGTAACCTTTCCTTTCCATCTATCTTGGGTGTAAACACAGGTTTTGCAAACGAGGAATTTGATAAAGCAGATGGTTTTCCCAAGATAGAGGATCTATTCTCTTTAGAGGCATTGGGTTGTCTAACAACATGTTTCTTAATGCTAGGTTCCACAACTTTTCCACCCATTTTAGCAACGAGTTTCTGGAACTCTGCTATCGCTCTGTCCCTGTCTTGTAACTGAGCTTTCAACCCTTTAATGTCCGAATTCTGTTCATTCATTTCTCGAAACGTTTGGGAAAGTTTTTCTTGCAATTTATTATCATGTGGAAAACTACCAACGTCTTTTTGCAAAGCAAGTTCAAGAGAATGACAATGTCTTTGAAGGAAATCAGTTTTGTGTTGAAGTAACTCAAAAGCCTTTTTATCAACATTTTCTTTACGTTTCGAAAGCGCAATTTCAAGACGTTCACATTCTTTGATCCTATCAAGATCTTTGCATGCAACATCAAAATATTCATCAATATCAGCACAAGATGTAAAATAAGCACACATAACATCTTTAGAAACACATTCTTGCAATAGTAAATCATATTCATCTGAAAATTCAGACTTATCCATTTGAAGATCTTCAATGTGTTTCTCAAGAGATTCAACATATTTTAAATCATCATACATTTCAGTCCGAATGAACTCCTCAAGTTGAAGAAGAGTTTCTTTAATCAACGCCGTGTTAGGAATTAAGAGTTCTTTCACAAGCAAGGTAATATCTTGATGAATCGGAAGTGTCCACTCATCATTTTCACGTTTTGCCCAGTCTCTTTCAACAATAGATTTAACATTATCTATGTGGTGTTTAAGAATACCTAATGTTTTCCTACTCTTGCTTTTAGATTCATCTAGAGGGTGGTAGTTTATGTATTTGTAAACATTAGATTTCTTAGGGGCAAATGCTTTCTTCCATTGAATTCTCTTTTGTTTGCATTCTAGAAACACTTCCTCACGAGTTTTCTGAGTTTGTTTGTTGAAAAGACCATAAAGACTATTCTCATAAGCATAACTATATGGTTTCACAAACTCCTTATTGACAAATGGTTGACTATCATCATCCCAAAGGGCAATCTCTTCACTATCGGCACTAACAGGCATGCTATCAAGATCAGTCCTTTCAGTCTCATCAAGATAAAGATGCGGGTTCGCAGCTTGAGCTTTGGCAAGGTACTCAGGACTTGCAAAGCTAGCTTGACCCTTAAACATCGACGGAGGTGCTAGCATTCTTACGGATTGAATAGAATCATGCGTTTTATAAACAACGTTCTTCAAAAATTCGACTTGTGTTTCTAGTTTCGTTACTTTGTCGGTTTCTTTATCATATCTACTTTTGAAGTCTTGTTTTAATGCATCTACCTCTTGTTTCTTATCCTCAAGAATTTTAGCAGAATCTGTAGTGGTCATAGAGAGCTTTTGTTCAAGTTCATTAACTTTGGTATTGGCAAGGTACGTTTTTTGACGTTCATCCATTAAGAAAACATTATATTGATGCTTCTCTTTGGCTAATAACTCAAGAGTGGTATTATATTTGTTTTCAAAATCGTCCTTTTGACTTTTTAACGCACTTCCCTTGTACCCCTCAAGCTCTTTGGTTTTCTGAAGGAGCTCATCTCTATAGCTTTTAGTCATCTCAGTAGATTTGATAAGAGCAGCTTTGCATTCCTCAAAACTTTGAGTGAGCGTAGCGTTTGCCTTCTTTAATTTCTTTTGATTCTTTTTATTTTCAATGAAATCTTTTTGTAAAGTAGCAATTAAATTAGCAAGCGCAATGTTGATCCCAAACTTAGATCGATTTAGCTTTATGTATACGAGATTAGATCAAGTAATACACTTAGAGAAACCTTTGTATATGTATATGATAATCTAAGTGTTATGCGGAATTAACACTTAAACAAGAACACACAAGATGTAAACAAACTTTCACTTTGATTAATGATAACAAACTTGCTTACAATGAAAGTGTTTAACGTATGAAAACTTATATATGAACAATAACCTAAAGGTCTTCTTTTACAGACATAAGAAGCTTTGTACAATAATCTACGTATCAACTATTCTAGGTAAAGATAAATATAGAAAATACATTGTTGTTCCTATCTTTACTAGAAATAATCTAGAACATAATAAACGCGTAGATCATATCCTTCCATCAGTGCTTGTCTTCAATGTATCAACGCTTGACTTCTTCTTGTCAACGCTTGATCTGTCAGCGTTTGTTTTCTTCCTATCAACGCTTGTTTTACTCTTGTCAGCGCTCAAGTAGACTGGCTATATTTTATTCCCAACAATCCTCCCCTAAACTTGATATCTACTCTAGTAATCAAGTTTCTGAATAAACATTAAGAACTAGGAGGAATCTTACAACACTTATTATATTGGTAATAAATAAATCTGATCAAATATTTGGCCACATCACTTGAATAATCAATTTCCAGCTGTGTATTCTTCATCTTCTCCAAGACTTCCTTGGACATGAAATATTGACCATCTACAAGTAGATACTCAGCAAACTTTGTAGAACTCAAATAATAAACACCAGCAGCTGAATACAAACGCCATTGAAGACCATTGAGGTCATCTTCAAGATCCTTCCAAATAGTAGGATCTTCATCTCTTGGTCCACACATTCTCTTGAATGTTGACCACAGTTTTATTGCATTGACTGAAGTGGGAGCTTCAGTCTCATACTTGGCCTCTAACAACCTCCATAGGTCTACCAAGTCTTCTCTATCAAAACTTGCAAACAAAGATATAAGAGTGGTAAAAGTGTGAACCTATTTTCCATACCTACCAATCTTCCAAAACCCACATTCATCTTCTTCATAGCTTATAATAGGGTTCCTGGAATCAAGTGGTAACACTTGTACCATATCTGAAGCTTCCAATGGTGAGAGCTTGAGGCTCTTTCTTATAGTAGCTTCACTTGGATTTAACCTATCCATATCTTTGGGAAACTCAAGAGGGACTCCCTTCTTCACAGGTCTGGGAACAATCATTGCCTTCTTAAGCTCCAATTCTTCTGCAAGTTCTTTTTTCCTTTCATCAGAAAGAAGTCTTAGAGTGTTTTCTTCCTGCACTCTTACCCAAATGGGATAAGCTTTGAACTCCAACTCTTCAAATGTCAATCCAATCAATTTCTTATAAGTCCACCCTATTCCATGACATCTAAGTAGCATGTAGTACAACTCCCTTCTATCCCTTTTCAAATTTGAGAGAACATTGCTTGCTTTGTGTTTCAGAATGACCTTGCAATCCTTTTGTACTCTGAGAAGAATCTCCAAACCCCATATCTGATCTGAAATAGTCAAATGTGGATTCTCTATACACCTATCTTCCCAAGCATGATACATCTGAACAACTTCTGGCATGTCAAAATCAACTTGCAACTTCAACTCATTCAACTTCTCTTTTCCCAACTCATCACCATACTCAAGTCTTTCTGGTTGTTCTATAATCATTACACTTGAGTCTGAACTGGCTTCATCACTTCTTTCTTGTTCTTTTGAAGTGAAAACAAAAGGTGATTCACCCACATTCTTTATTTCTTGTTCCACAATTTGTGCAGCCAACCTTCTATCAAACTCAATCTGTGCTGCATCCTTTGGAACATCTACTTGTACCATAATACCCTTACCCTTATCTAATGGATCCAAAGTAGGTAAGGAAGATGGTAATACCTGTGAAGAAACATCTTTGATGATGGATGATGACTGGAATACATCAACCTCATCTGCAGGTCTGTCAACGCTCAATTTTGCTTTGTCAGCGCCCAAGTTACTCATGTCAGCGTTCAAATCTGTCTTGTCAACGCCCAAAGTACCTGTCTCAGCGCCTCTTGTGATTTCCTCCAACATGGCTGTAAATGACAAATTTAAGTTTGTAGGAGAGACTAGAGACGTATCAAAACCTGTTTGTTTCTTCAAACTAGTTAGGGCCTCAGCAACACCCAAAGATTCACCATCATGGGAGCCCTTATCACTCACATTTATCTGTTCATCCTCCACTTTGGAAGATTCCTCCATCGCCCTCCTTGTGCTAGCATTTTCCAAAACAAAAATCCTCTCCCTCAATTGCTTGAGTCAAGGCCTTGTGTACTGACAATATGTACCAAGTCTGCATTTTGCTTTTGCAAGCTTATGCAGACAGCCGTCAATTCCATTAAGGTCATTGGTTCCAATCTGCCCTCCTCTAAAATGGGTATTTGACCTCCCAAGTTAGATTCATTGGGCATGGATGAGGTCTTAATAATGGTAGGACTGTCTTGGCCAACTTCTAAGCCAGAACCAATAGTCCCAGCCTCATCCATAGCACCAACCACACTTGTGGTGGTGGTCCTCTCTGCTACATGGCTAGGACCACTAGAGGAGAACACTCCAGTAGTCCTTTGGCGTTTTTGTAACCTATATTGTGTTGGGGGAGAAGATGATGTGGATTGGGTGGATGTGGGTTGGTTAAGGGGTGTTTGGGACTGTGAAGGATTGGTGTCAACATTTGGAATAGGCATGTCAATGCCAACATTTAGAGTGTCAGCGTCGAAGGGTTCTTGGTCAATTTGCATGTGTTGTGGTGAAGGTAATGGTTCAGGTATTGGGTCAAGTTGCGGTTGTGGGTCTGGTTGGGGTTGTGCTGCTTCAATGACAGCAACCATAGCTGGGGTTAGGGGTAAGTCACGATGTGGGGGTGAGTTCATGTTTGTAAAATTGCTTTCTTTTGCACAGGGATCTCATAAAAATCATCATGATCCCTTGTGCAGTAACCTTGGACATCAAAAACCATTTGTAAAAATCTGGGATAAGCTAAAGTCATTTTGTTCCCTTTATTTTTACACATGCCCTCAAAAATCATTTTGGAATAATTAAACTTTTGCCTAGTAGCAATGCACACAATAGCACTTGAAATAGATCTATTGATCTCATTGTGTACAGTACACTTGGGACTCAAACATTGCAAGAGGACATGTATTAGGTACTTCCAGGCTGGGGGAAACTCCTGTTTATGATATTTGTTTAAAGTTCCCTCATCAGGGAAAGGATAACCCAAAGCCCTTAGTCCTTGTTCTATTTCATTGATGGGGAGGGTGGTTATACCATCTCCATCATCAAGATGCAAAGCTTGGCGAATCAAAGCTTCAATAACCACCCATGTGCGCCCATGAACAATAGATGATAATGTAGTCACTCTATTAACTGTTGAGGAACTAACATTGTTCCAAAACTGTTTAATATGTGTGACAGGAATGAGTGGAGCATGAGAAAGAGCATACCTAATTGGGGATGCATTCAAATACGCCACCATTTGTGTGTATTGGGGAAATAGAGTGTCACCAGCGTCCAAATATGCTACCATGTTGTGTTGACTCCTGAATCCCAATTCCAAATCAGATGGTTTAAATTTTGGTGCCATTGTTGAAAGCTGTTTGAAAGATTGATAAAGATGAAGTATAGGAGAAAATATTGTTAGACAAGAATGATAGATACCCTGTTTAAAATAGGAGCCAAATATATAGGAGAGAAAAATGCATGTGATTGGTAAAAAATTAGGCAACTATTTTCAAAATACAATCATGAAAATATTGAAAAGAAATAAGTTTATCTCATGCATTAATTGAAAGTTATCTACTCCCAAAATTACGGCCCAAAAATTTGTCAGAAAGTAACAACTGGGTAGGTCCCATTGAGTGTCAACGGTCAAAAATAACCCATCAACGCCCAACGGCTATATTCTTGTCAACGTTTGCCAAAGCCATGTCAGCGTCTAATTTGGTCACAACAACGCTTGGAACAATACTTGTCAGCGTCCAAAAATAAAAATTTATAAAAATGAAAAATGACCTTAACAAAGTAATTTATCCTAGAGAAGATAACCTATAAATTGATAATTATTATAGGGCGGCAAGCACTGTCCAGTTATGCACACTTGCTTATGCAAGATAGACATAACAGTCCTCTATTGTCCCTTGCTAACCAAAACTCTTAACAACTAAGTTACCTCACAAAATTCCTTGTTACGCCCAAGTAAAACCCATGATAAAATCATTCCCAAGTCTCCCAACAGACCACAACCAATTCTAGGACAAAAATGTCTTGGTAGCATGCATAGTATATCAACTTTGCATGCTACAGTGCCTCATGATTTAGTAAAACTAACTCATACTCACCTACGGACACAATCTAGAATTGTGATAAGAGTATCATAAGGATACCCAAAGATCCTAAAGGTTCCTAAAACCTCCCCTTAAACTGTGATACAAATGTTGCCAAAAATATGCATGAACATAAAAAAATTTATGTCAAGATAGGAATAGAAAATTCCAACCATCATCCATAGATAAAAACATGCCCAAATGATTCTCCAATGATCCATAAGCAACTCTGTATCCAATGGTATAATGCTAACACCACCTGCACATTTAGATTGAAAACCACAAAACTAACATTGTGGCTGACAACGCCCCGATAACACTTGTCAACATTAAGAAAAGCTTTGTCAGTGTTAGACAAATATATTGCTGACAACGTCACAATAACACTTATTTTCGTTGAAGCAACCTTTGTCAGTGTTAGAAAAATATAGTGGAAAATCTAAATCCTCAAAAAGACCAATAACAATGCATTATCCTATATATACTTTTACAAAAAGACTCCAAAACACATATTATGTGAGATTGATCATTCCAATACTTGTTACCAAGTATTGAAACCTTCCAGCATCAAAAGGTTTAGTTAGTTAATCTAACACATTTTCTTCTGTGTCTACCCTATCTGGTTGTATGAAACCCTTTTCAAAACAATCTCTTATAAAATGGTGTCTAATTTCTATGTGTTTAGTTTTAGAATGATGTACAGGATTCTTAATAATGCATAAAGTGTTGTTATTGTCAACAAATATCTTGGTATGCATGAAATTATACCCATAATCCAACAGCTGGTTTTGAATCCATAAGACTTGTCCACAACAAGCAGCTGCTGCTACATATTCTGCTTCAGTTGTAGAATTGGCCACCACTGTTTGTTTCTTGCATTGACAAGATATCAACCTGCTCCCAAGAAACTGACATCCACCAGTTGTGGATTTTCTATCAAACTTATCACCTCCATAGTCACTGTCTGAATATGCAATAAGCTCCAAAGGTGAATCTTTTGGATACCACAAGCCAAGACTGGGATAACATCTTAGGTACCTAAAGATTCTCTTGACAGCATAAAGGTGACATTCTTTGGGAGTCACTTGATGGCGTGCACAAGCACACACAGCAAACATGATGTCAGGTCTAGAGGCTGTGAGATACATCAATGAACCAATCATTTATCTATAGTTCCTGACATCCACATCTTTTCCATCTCCAATCTTTCCCCAAGGTTGTTCTCTATCCATAGGAGTAGTAGCCCTCTTTTCATGTGGAGAAAAGCCAAACTTCTTCAAGATCTCTGCCACATATTTATCCTGGGAGATGAAGATACCATCTTCTTTCTGCTGAACTTGTAACCCAAGAAAGAAGTTAATCTCCCCCATAGCACTCATCTTGAATTTTTCTGTCATGAGCTTGGAAAAGTCTTCACTCATCTTTGGATTTGTGGATCCAAAGATGATGTCATCAACATAGACATGAACAAGTAGAACATCCTTACCATTCTTCTTTGTAAACAATGTCTGATCTATGGTGCCCCTCTTGAATCCATTGTCCACCAAATAAGTGGATAATGTGCCATACCATGCTCTTGGGGCTTGATGAAGTCCATACATAGCCTTCTTGACTCTATACACCTTGTCTGGATTCTCTAGATCTTCAAAACCAGGAGGCTGCATCACATATACCTCCTCAACAATTGTTCCATAGAGGAAGGCACTCTTCACATCCATTTGATAGACAGTGAAGCCCATGCATGAAGCATTGGCTAGAAATATCCTTATAGCTTCAATCCTTGCAACTGGTGCAAAGACCTCCTCATAGTCTATCCCTTCCTCTTGTGTATATCCCTGAGCCACTAATCTTGCCTTGTTTCTAACCACAATACCTCTTTCATCTCTCTTATTTCTTAGAACCCATCTTGTCCCTATAGGTCTGACATATCTAGGACAATCAACCAGCTCCCAAACATCCTGAATTGCAAATTGGTGAAGCTCATCCTGCATTGCTTCCACCCAACTTGGTTCTTTGAGAGCATCAAATATCTTCTTGGGTTCCTGTTGTGACAGAAAACAGGCAAACAAGCATGATTGCACAAGAGGGGTATCAACCTTCTTGTGTATATTGGCAATCAATCCACCAAGATTCTGATGAGATCTTCTAGTCTGAACAGGACTCATAACATCCCCAATAATCTGAGAGGGGGGATGATTCTTCATAGTAGAAGTGAGAACTCCTACTTCAAAAAGTTTGGCGTCTTCAATCTCATTATCCAAGTTGCCAATATATTCTTCTTCAGACTCTCTTTCATCAACATGAGGATGAACCTCTTCATACAAATTTGAAGGTTCACCCTGTTCAAAATTAGAAGAAAAAAGATGCCCAAAAGTGTTGTCAACGCCTGAACCGTGGTTGTCAGCGTTTGGGTTGTCAACGCCTGAAATGGTGTTGTCAATGTTTGAGCCATCAACGTTTGAATTTGTCCTGTCAGCGCTAGATTTGACTTTGTCAGTGCCTGAAGGACCATGCATGTTGTTAACTGGTGATACTTGGGGACCACCATTATCCTTTCCAGCAGCAGCAGCAGCAGCAACAAAAGCATCTGTCCATATGGGAATTGTGACATACTCTAGTATAGGAGAAGACTTTTCTGCTTGTGATCCAACCTCTTCATTAATATCGGTACCTGAAACATCAACAACTTGTTCACAACATTTGAAGTTACCTTCACAATGTTTGGATTAGTAATAGGCATATAATTTAAAGTTCTAGATAGAGGTTCCAAGTCAAACAACCAATTTGGACCACTTTCAGGATCACTAGGTTTACTCTCTAAAAACCTAACATGTACTCTCTCGAGAATACGTTTTTCCTTCTTAAGGTAAACCCTATATCCCTTGCTCTGCACTGAATACCCCATGAAATAGCCTTCATCACCTTTTGCACTAAATTTACCTAAGGCATCACTAGTATCAAGGATAACTACATGACAACCAAAAGGTCTAAGAAAACAAATATTAGGTTTTCTTCCCCAAAGTAATTCATAAGGTGTTGTGTTCTGTATCTTGTTGACCAGTGCTCTATTTTGAACATAGCATGCTGTATTCACAGCCTCAGCCCAAAAAGCTATGGGGAAATGAGCATCAGCCAACATAGTCCTGGCTGCTTCAATTAGGGTTCTATTCTTCCTCTCAGCAACCCCATTTTGCTGTGGGGTTTTGGCAATACTAAACTGCCTAGTAATCCCTTTCTTGGCACAAAAATCATCTAAAAGTTTATTCTTAAACTCACCACCATTGTCACTTCTAAGCATTTTAACTTCATTACCAGTTTTCTTCTCAATCTGAGTAATAAAATCAATTAAGGTGTCTGCAGTATCACTCTTCATAGCTAAAAAGAAGGTCCAAGTAAACCTAGAAAAGTCATATGTGATGACAAAGCAATATGATTTACCATTCAAACTCTCTATATTAGTTGGACCAAATAGGTCCATATGCAGCAAGTGAAGTGGTCTAGTAATAGAGTGCACCTGTTTAGACATGAATGAGACCTTGTGCTGCTTGCCTTTAAGACATGCAACACAAGAGTGGTCATTGTGGAAAGCCTTTTCAGGCAAGCCATCAACCAAACCAAGTCTCACCAGCCTGTTTATATTCTTAAAGTTTATGTTCCCTAGTCTCCTGTGCCATAGATTACTCTCATCTACTAAAGCTTTAGCATAAAAACATGACATATTGTTGTTCATCCTAATCCCATTTTGATTCACATATAGATGTCTTTATGTCTAGGTGTTCTATAGTAAATATATTTCTCATCTGGGATCTTATAATCCTTGCTTAACACCAAGCATTCAGTATCAGTAAACAGAACTTTATTTTTGTTATCACAAACTTGTGATACACTAAAAAGATTGTAATCAAGTTCCTTTACCAGAAACACGTTTTCAAAACGCAAGTTCTTGGTGAGAAGGGTTCCTTTGCCTGTGATAGTTCCATATCCGCCTCCAAAGTAAACCTTATCACCATCCTTAATGAGAGTGAAGTTAGTCAAATAATCTTCCTTCCCTGTCATGTGCCTTGAGCATCCACTGTCCCAATATCCATAATCATTGACCTGTTTTTGAATGCCCTGCACATAAAGAAAACAAGTTAGTTTTCTTTAGGAACCCAAGCCTTAGCAGACTTGGATTCATCTGGTTGTTCAACAAGAACAGACTTAGTTCTCATAACAACCCCTTGTTCATCCCTTTTTGGATGAAATACCCAGTTAACCCCAATAGGTTTTGTAATGACCTTTGAAATGTAATTAAATCTGTTGCAGGTCATTGAAATCCCATTTTCATTAGGGTTTTGATCTTTATTAGGTCTCAATGTCAAGCTTGAAGAAGCTTTGGACCCTTTACCCTGTGGTTGCAAATATTTAGGTCTGGTCACGTTTTTGTCAGCGTTGGATTTGATCTTGTCAACGTTGAAATTTCCCTTGTCAGCGTTGAACCTAGGGTTTGCTATAGAAACCCATTGCCTATTAGACCAAGTATTTGTCTTTTGAAATGGTCTTTGTCCATGAGTATTAGACCCTCTAGTGAAGAATGGGGCTGGTCTAACAACTTGTGGACTTTGCTGCACACAAGGTTTAGGTCTGACAACGTTTGACTTTTTAACAGCGTTGACTTTGGAAACGTTGACACACTTATATGCTAAATGTGAAAAACTACCACAAGTGTAACAGGCTTTTCTAGACACAACCCTAGGTCTAGAAGAAAAGAAGCCTGTTCCATCATTACTAACTTGGCTTTTAGGTGACCTAGTATTCCTATACATTTCTGCATACTTGATGCTAGGTTTTCTAACAGTGTTTGAGCCAAGGTCAACAACCTGACCAGTGATTGGGTTTGTTACCTTAATAGGGGTTGACTCATTAGGACTTTCACATAACAAGCCACCCTTAACAAATAAGGTAGGGTTAGCTTTCTTCCATTCATTCAAGTCAGTCAACTTCTGTTGATACTCTTCAACTGGGGTAATGACTCTTGGTGGAGGAATAAATTCCTCCTCTTGGAGTTCTGGTAGACCAGTCCAAGATAGGTCCTTTCTTTGGACACCATAGAAGTCCCCAGCTGGTGGTGGAACCACAGTATAGTCTTTCATCCCAATCCCAGTCATGTCCTTAGGATCCCTTTTTTTATTAACACATTCTCCTAGGGTTTGTGTGGCCTTATCAAATCTCTGAATTTTAAGGCCAACATTATTCTTATTCTTAATGGCCTCATCTAACTTAGCCTGTAACTCACCATTAACCCTTTCCATGATGCTCCTAATATCATTGCTAGCATTTAACTCATGTTTTAAGATATTTATTTTATCTTTTAAGTCAAATTCCATTTTCTTGTATTCAGAAACTGTCTTCTCAGTTTGAGTGAGAGCTAGTTGATAATTAGACAGTTTGCATCTCTCAGTACTCACATCATCTAATAATCTTAACACCTCTTTGTTAAGTTTCTCAGTATTTAACCTACAATCCTTACTACAAAAAGCATCATCGTATACCTCATTATCTGATGAAGAGGAGGAGTGTGCCATAAGAGCATATTGAACATGCTCTTCTTCTTCAATTTCAGCAACCAAAGCTTTATCCTCTTCTCCATCCTTAGCCAAATAGCTCCAATCCCATCCCATACCATCAATTTCTTGCACTACAACCATGGCCTTAGGATCCTGAGCCTTAACAATTTGACTTGAGGGTTTGCCAGCATCCGATCACCTTGGAGATCTGTATTCCCTCATGAAGTGCCCCATACGATGACAGTTGTAGCACTCAACTTTGGATTTATCAAATCCAGCAGTGTCCTTTGCATTAAAGGTCATCTTCTTCTTAAACCTTCTATTCCACCTGTTTGCTCTTATACTAGCAAGAGCCATGTTCAACTTAATATCCATCTCTTCCAAGTGCTCATCACTTATTTTCTCAAGGTCCTCATATGTAATCACTAAACCATCGGGCAAAGAGGCAATATAAGCACATATAGTATCCAAATCCAAACCAGCAGGTTTAACTCTTGGTGAGTCACTTTTATATGTGTCAGCGTCTGAATATAAGGAGTTGATAGGACATGTTCCAGCGTTGACACATGTTGATCCAGTAACTGGATGCATGTAAGAGTCCTTCTGATTGAATTGACCTTCACTATGTGAGAAGAAGGCCATGTTACTGTTGGTGGACTTGTTTCCATGCTCCAAAAGAGTTTCATTCTCCAATAGCCTTAGTTTGTTGTAGATATCATCAAAAGTAGAACTTTTGTGAGTGTTATTGGCAAGTATAGATCTTGCCTCAATCTTCCATGCTTCACCAAGGCTTTTAAGAAAAGTGGCAATGGTGTCAACGTCACCAACTTGTGTCCCCACGAAGGACAACTTGCTTGTAATATCAAGCAGTCTGCTTCTAACACTGCTAAGCTTCTCATTAGGTTGAGCCTTGAAAACAACATACTCATGTATGAGTTGCTTCTTCTTCTCTTCCTTAGTATCATCATTACCACTATATGCAACTTCAAGAGCTGCCCAAAGGTCCTTAGCAGATTCATAACCTCTGTATTTATGCTGGTTCTCTTGTCCCAAAGAGAGTTTCAGAATATTTAGGGTTTTCATAACAACCCTTTTCTTTGCTATGTCTTCAGCAGACACAGCTCGACCATCATCAGGCTTTTCTTTCTTATCTGCTTCTAAACATCCAGCAACAGCTGCTCTTCCATCAATGGCATCAGCAATCTTTTGAGCTTTATTGAATGTGTTTCCATATTAAATAATTTCCCAGAGAGTGTAGTCATAGATCCCCAGATATTGCTCAAAGTTGAATTTCCACAATTCAAAGTTGGTTGCATCAAGCATGGTAATCTTGATGTTGGGTAAAGGTGAGTAGGAGGAGGTTACTTCTGGATTTGACATGATGTTTTTAGGGTTTTGACAAAATTAGGGTTTTGGTGATTTTAGGGTTCTTGTGTTCTTTAAGATAAAAAGTTCCTCAACAAGCTCTGATACCACTTGTTGATCCCAAACTTAGATCGATTTAGCATTATGTATACGAGATTAGATCAAGTAATACACTTAGAGAAACCGTTGTATATGTATATGATAATCTAAGTGTTATGCGGAATTAACACTTAAACAAGAACACGCAATATGTAAACAAACTTTCACTTTGATTAATGATAACAAACTTGCTTACAATGAAAGTGTTTAACGTATGAAAACTTATATATGAACAATAACCTAAAGGTCTTCTTTTATAGACATAAAAAGCTTTGTATAGTAATCTACGTATCAACTATTCTAGGTAAAGATAAATATAGAAAATACATTGTTGTTCCTATCTTTACTAGAAATAATCTAGAACATAATAAACGCGTAGGTCATATCCTTCCATCAGTGCTTGTCTTCAATGTATCAACGCTTGACTTCTTCTTGTCAACACTTGATCTGTCAGCGTTTGTTTTCTTCCTATCAACGCTTGTTTTACTCTTGTCAGCGCTCAAGTAGACTGGCTATATTTTATTCCCAACACGCAATACGTTCCTCTTCATCATATTCATTTGCATGTTGATCATCCTCAGACTCATTATTGCACATGTCTGATGAATCGGGTGTGGTATTGCTATCAACCGTTTCCATCATACACGTGTCATTAATGGCATTGGGTAGATCACTATGCTCAGGAATATCACCAAGCACATTATATTCATTAGTAGTATGTACCTTATTGATTGGCTCAGTGTCAAACATAGGGCCATTGTCATCTTTAGTGACTTTGAGAACTTCTTCAACCTTTGCCATGTATGAGTAATGTGCATCGAGCTCTTGATCAGAATCTTCATCCTCAGTATCATCAAGCATTGCTCCTTCCTCAGCTGACAATTTAACCCCTGCTTCCATTTTCTTGCATAGCAGCATATTTTCCTTGTGATAGCTGGAGTCTCTAACCCTTTTCGGCTTCCTGCATTCGTTTGCCATATGCCCATAACCTTGGCAATTAAAACATTGAATCCCACTCTGCTGAACCACTTGACTTCCAACAGTGTCCCTATTCCCAGTAGCAGCAACAATCCTCTGAGTATCATACTTGGCAGTTTGTCGATCATACCTTGCAGAACCCTCAACATGTGTTGGATTATGTCGATCATACCTAGAAGGACTTTCACCACGTCGACGTGTGTCATATCTTGGAGGACTCTCAACATATCGGTTCTTTGTGTTAGATGATGTACGAAGATTGTTGTTGGTGGGTTTGTAGATTTTCTTGTAAGTCTTCATTATGAAAGCAATTTGTTGTTTCATCTCTTGATTCTTTTGAGCTTGGTCTTCATCACTATCTTCTTAAGATGATGATTCAGATGGTGGTGATGGTGCTCTTTGCACTTTACCTCGAGATTTTGTGGAAGATGAAGACTTAGATGATGTGGAATATCGTGGTGAAGATGATGTAGTGGAATATGGCTTAGGAGTACGAGAGTGAGGATCTTGAACATGTTGAGTGGTAGTCACTAAAGCAAGTGGATTAGCTGTCTTTGCAACTTGTTCAGCTCGAATCTCATTTGCTTCATTCTAAAATTGCTTCAAGATGTCAAAGAGTCGATGATATGATACCTCGTCTAACTTTTCTTGTTGTTTCACCAAAGTGACGAACCGTGTCCACTCGGGTTGAAGTTGTTGAAGAAATTGAACATTGACTTGCATGGTGGAGACTTGCGAATTATTTCTTGTCATGTCATTCATCATCTTATAAAACCTGTAGTAGTAAGAGTCAATTGATTCTCCATCCCTTGAAGTAAACTTGCCAAAATTCCAAAACAAGTTTGTTTTGACATCTTGTTTGTTGAGTGATTCTCCTTGTTGCAAGCGTTCAATAGCAGTCCACATTTCATGTGCTGTAGGACATGCATCAACCGTGGAGTAAATTTCATCTCCAATCCCACTTAGAATGGCTTCCTTCTCCGCATCATGCCAAGCACAATTTTCAGGTGTGAGATCAGCTCTTGTTTCATCACGTTCACTTGCAGGTATTAGATCAGTAGTATCTGTGGCTGCTCTTGGAGGAATTGATATTTTCTTGAATACATATGGTCCATGAGTAATACATTTCCTCAAGGCATCACCATTGGGTATTGTATCAAGATATCGTATGAAACGAGATTGCCATCGAGCATATCGACCAGACACAAGCATTGGTGGTCTCTCTTTATTACCCGCCACCATGATATTGTTGTTTGTGACACGATACTCTTGAGTAGAATCCATATCTAGAGACTCTAAATCGATGAATTGAGAATGGATCTTAAGTAGATTTGTGTTGATTGTTGTTGTCGATGAAAAATGTTAAAATCCCTTAAAAATTGTCTTCACGAGAAACCAAAAAATGGAAGGCAAAAAATCACACGTAAAAATTTTCACTGTTGGGTTTTTTCGGAATAACTAACATTTTCAGAAAAATTGGTGTATTTCGGAATAACAAGGTTTTCAGAGAAATGCCTTTCTTCGGAATATTGATGTTTTCAGAAAAAACAACTTCTTCGGAATAATGGTGTTTTCAGAAAAACGTGGATCTTTGGAAAATTGATGTTTTCAGGAAAAACAACTGCTTCAGAATAATGGTGTTTTCAGAAAAACGTGGATCTTCGGAAAATTGATGTTTTCAGGAAAAACAACTTCTTCGGAATAATGGTGATTTCAGAAAAACGTGGATCTTCGGAACAATCTTCGGAATAAATGCTTTTTCTGAAATGAAACTTTTCGGAATAATCTTCAGAATAATCTTCGGCATAGTCTTCGGAATAATCTTCGGAATAATACCAAATTCAGAGAAAATGAAAATTTCAGAGAAACTTACCTTCTTCGGAATAAACGTTTCTTCAGAATAGAGGCATTTTCGGAATAAGGCACTTTTCAGAAAAATCACTTTTTCGGAATATTCACTTTTTCAGAATACTCACTTCTTCGGAATAGAAAACCCTTTTCCGAAAATCTGTTTTTTCAGAATAATTAACCCTTTTCTGAAATCTTCTTTTCGGAATGTTCTTGAAGCAATGAAACCGTAACTCAAAAAACAATCCAAACACCTCAAAATCTTGCGATTTTGACTACGAAAAACCAAACCAAATCCCTACCAAATCGATATAAATGATATATATCAAGATTTCTAGCCCGAAAATACTAAACAAAATTTAATTCAGGATGATTTATATGGAAAAATCAACCGAATCAAATTCAAACCAAACAACCAAACACAATCTACCCCGTGGCGATTGATACCAAATGTTGTCCCATATTATTTAGATGATTAATGATAGAAAATAGATGAAAAGAGAAGGATTCCTAGAGAGAGAAAGTAGTGAGAGAATGTAGAGAGAGAGATGATTAACTTGATGAATATTAGATTAGGAATAATGAGAGTTACAAATGACCATCCACCCTCCTAACATGCTAGGAGGGTAGTATATATAGTCCACCCACATGCGGGCTTTAATGGGCTATATATTGGGCCGGGCTTGACGTTTGGACTTTAATTAGTTTAAATCCAAGCCCGTGAACCACGACTAATTAACTACCTATTACAAAGTTCTAATAAATATTACAATAGAAACCTATGAACGAACATTCTTGTTTGACTCAATATTTTGAGGCTAACAATCCCCTTAATGTCGGATAACTTCCACGCAATTGCACCTTTGTGATCCTTTAGAACATCGACAAGTGCGGTTTTTTCATCATTAGAAATTTCTTTCGAAATAATAACCAGCAAATTGTCGTCCTCCTCCAAAAAGACATATTCGAGATGAGGAGGTAAATCTTTCAACTCGAGGATAGGTGGTTCCTCAATTGAATATTTGGGCTCGATACTCATAACCTCCTCGGGTGGAGGAAATGGGAAATCGTTAAGAAAATCCTTGATAATCGAGAAGTCCTCATCATTGTCGAGGTCTTCGTTACAAGTACGTGGAACATTGAACTCTTCAAACGTAAAACCACCACCTTCAAATGGAGTGAAGGTTGGTGTCGAGCTATCAAGAATGGGCTCTAACATAGTGGGATTGCCACTATTTTCATCATCACCAAAACCTAGAACTTCTTGTAAAAATTCCTCGCAAACAACATCGATCATATCAACGAGGTTTATGGTTGCAACGGAATAAACATGAGAAATTTGAGAGTTTTGAGTTGCGTTTATAACAAGTTCCTCGTCGTTGAAACGTAAGGTGATCTTTCTAGCATGAACATCAATCAAAGCCATAAACGTATCGCGAAGCACGATAAAGTCTACCGGATAATAGAACTTTCCCACTTTCACAAAAACATCTTCCGCTAATCCACATGCGGGAATTGTGGAATGGTCGGCCAACTCGATAGACATTAGTGAAGCAGTAAGATTAGGAAGATTGAGCGACATGAAGATTGCAAGTGGCATCAAGTTAATGCTAGCACCAAGATCGGCCAAGGCATAGCATTCTTCCATATCTTGGATTGCACAAGGGATCAAGAATTTACCAGGATCACCGACTTTTTGAGGTATGCGATTAAGATAAACCGATGAACAACTAGACAATTGTTGCAATTTCTCCTTGTTGTTCAACATACTCTTAAAGTTAGCGGCAAATCGAGGCATCATGACCAAAGCATCGGCGAAACTCACATTAAAGTGCAAATCACGAAACATTTTCATAAAAAGCTCAAATTGGTAATTGTCGCGCTCTTGACGTTTCTCCTTCCTAAGTCTCGATGGATAGGGCAAAGGTGGGGTGGTTGAGGCATAGGCATAGCCTTTGGAATCTGGGGTTCCAAATATGGTAATGGGTCAACCTTAGGTGTGGCATGAGCGGTACTTCATGGGATTTGGACATGCTCCTTTTCGACCACCACCTCGGATTCTTCCTCAATTGCCTCCTCCGTAGAAACAATTGGTTGAGGAGTCGGTTCCTTAAGTTTCTTACCAATGCGTGTGGTAATCACTTTCATCTCTCCCTTAGGCTTCGATATGGTGTTGCTAGGAAGACTACTCGAAGACGGTTTGCACATAATTGCCTCAAACATAGATGAAATTTTGCCCTCAAACATGGATTGCCTCTTCTCGGCTTTAATCATTTCTTGCTTAATTTCATGTTGCCCTTGTTCCATTTTTTGTTGGTTTTGTTGTAACCTAGTTACATTTCCTTCCATTTTGTTTGTATGGATTTTAAGCTCATTTGCTAACTCGTTTTTCAACTCTTTCTTCAAGTCGTTCTTAAACTCGGATCTTAGGCTAATGATTTCTCTTTGAATGTTGTCAAACCTAGCATCGTTTCCATTAGCGTATTCAACAAATTCATTTGGAAGATCTTTCAAAGTTTGCAAACTCTTATTGTTGATTTGAAAATCACTTTGATTTTTGTTTGAAACTTGATTATTAACCCCTTGATTCCCATAGTTTCCTTTGTTGTAATTGTTTTTGAAACCAACTTGATTGTTTCGATAGTTGTTGTTAGCATTCTGATTTGAAGCAAAACCCGGTGGAGTCAACTGATTAGAGCGGGTAACTTGACCGTTTTGGTTGTAAGTTCCCGTGGCCGCGTAGGCACTCGAAGTGTTACCACCGTTGGTAATGCACTTGGATAAATCATGACCTCCACCACAATACATACATGAAGCCTCAACCGCTTTAGCCGTAGCGGGAGCACTTTGTTCTCCAACTTTGAATTCAATTAAAAGTCCTTTAAGCTTATCAAAGATTTTGTTTTCCAAGTTAGCCTCAATTTGGCAAGCATCGATGGTATTAGACAAATAAGGTGAAGCCGAAGACGAATCCTTACGAACACTCGACGTGCTACGAGGACTATACACCTTAGATCTATTCTCAATTATCACCAAAGCTTCCTCAACCGTTTTACACAAAAATTACCACCCGCGACGGCATTATAATCCCTTTCATGATCATTAAGTCCATTGTAAAACGTGTCAATTTGATGCAAGTCAGAAAAACCGTGATGAGGACACTCATGTAACATTTCCTTAAACCTATTCCAAGCCGTTAAAAAACTCTCATTAAACTCTTGTGAAAATTTTGAAATCTCGTTTTTTAAATGTGTAGTCTTAGAGGGCGGAAAAAATTGGTTCACGAACTTTGAAACGAGATCCTTCCACGTCAATATAGAATTGGGTGGCTCTTTCTCTAACCAAATTTTAGCGGGCCCCGCTAAGGAATACGGAAAAAGCATCATCTTAATCGAGTCATTAGCAACATCCTTAAATTTGCATGTGGCGGTAAGACGATTGAATTGGCGGATATGGTTGTGCGGGTTGTCCTTTTCATCACCACGGAATTTGTTGTTTTGGATCATCCACAACAAATCCGTTTTCACTTCAAAATTCTCCGCAAGGATAGCGGTAATTACAATAGCCTCTCCATAACCCTCGGTGGGTGCTTAAAGTAACTCCATCATAGTTCGATTCTCCATGGTTGGTTCTTCTCTCATGATAGGTTCGTCAATAGGAGACTCATCAGTAGAAAGATTAGGAGTAGGTCTTGACTCCTTTCGGTTTTTTCGTTTACGTGCACGTCTGGCTTGATTACGAGTAAGCATAAACGTCATGTACAACGTGGGGATGAGCAAAGAAGATTCTTTTTGGTGTTTTGTATTTTTACAATTTTTTTGTGGTTTTTGATTGTTTTTACTTTTTTTTGGATTTTTGTGATTGTATTAAGTAGACCAAAATCTACAAATCTCCTCCTTAATCAAATCTCTTGATTAAAGAAGCCTCAAGGAATGAAAATGATCACGTGAAGTGAACGCCTTCGATGACTTTAGAACGTTGGTGGAACACCAAAACGTTCAAGAGGGTTTAATCAAATAAAACCAAGAAAGTATATATGATACTTAATAATACTTTGGGCGGTAAAACCCTCGATTAGCTTTCAATCTCAAAGTACTCTCAAGCAAGCGGGGAAACGAGGCGGCGCGAAGCACATAAGAGCCTTTTTCCTTAGGGTATATTTTATAATACCCGCCTTATACCCACTTGATAGTTTGTATTTTTCAAAATCGAGCTTCACGAAAGCATTTATCTTTTTTTGCCTTTTCTTTCTTGTTTGAGATTCGAATACAATGATTGGGTAATGACCTCCCAAGTCAAGGTTGTGTTTTCACACTTTTGGAGTACTTGTGAATTTATTGTTCTACGTATACAATATATTAATAATATTCACACAAAAAACGAAAAACCGATAATACGTATTAGTAGAGTGATACTAATACAAATAGATATTATGGCTATATATAAAAACAACAATTGCCAAATCAAAACACAACACGCCTTCCCGGCAGCGGCGCCAAAATAATAGTTGTAAATTTACGTCTTTTAGGAAAAAGAGCGTAACTAGGGTAAGTATTAACAAGTGATTTAGGAAAACCACAAGTTATGACCCAAAGTGGGGATCGTTCTCAAGGAGGCTTGGTGTGTGTGTTAAGAGATTATTAACTTTGTGATTATATTTATGAGAAAAGAAAAGAAGAAATGAGATTAGAAGAGAATGACGGTTACGATGACGATTTAAACTAAGACGAAATGGTCGTACACGTAAAACCGTAAAAAGTGACAAAATTAAAAATTTACCCTATAAATTCATAGAAAATTGCAATAATCCTAAATAATATAATTAGAGTTTACAAAAAATCAAAAATCACTCAAACCTTTTATTTAATTAAATATTAATCTTTTAATGCTAATTAAAGCCCTAAAAATCAATTTAATTAACAAAAAGCCCAAAATGAGATTTTTTTAATTGTAAACCTCTAAAATGACTTAACTAAATTCAAAAATATTTTTGAAAATTTTAAGACAAATAAAAACTATTTGAAAACAATTAAAAACTATTTAAACTTAAAATAATTATAATAATTAATCTAATGACAATAAAAATATTCTAAAAATTGTAAAATTCCTAAATTAATGTATTTAATCTAAGAAAAACATAAAAACTTGAAAAATCTAAATTTTAATTTTTAATAATAAAATAATAATAAAATAATATTAAAAATCCAAAATTTATAAAAAATTATAAAAACTTGCAAACTAGCTTAATTTAACCTAATAAACACAAAAATGAAGTTGAAATTACAAAAATACCCCTAATGGGCTTTCAAATGGGCCAAAGTACAAAACAGACCCTTATTGGGCCAAAATAAGCCCAATAAGAAAAATGTTTATAAAAATGGCCCAAAAGCTACTATCTGACTCAAAATTTGATTTTAAACTCAAAACTCTGAAGGCCCAAAAGCTGAAAATGAGTTTAAGCTAGCTTATTCCAAAGCAGCTTATTCTTAATGGGCTTTTTGGCCCATTAAGCTATAAGCTGATGACATAAGCTCAAATTAGACACACAAGCTTCTTTTGAGTTACTTAAGACTTCCGTAAAAAGAAATTTGAAAAAAGTCCAAGAAATAAGCTTGAAAAAGCAATAAGCTATCTTCACAAAACGACAAAATAGTCTTTTTCGAGTTCTAGGCTACCCTAAGAGCTGATTCAAGTTTCAAAAGCTTTTAAATGACTTAACTAAGCTTAATCAAGAAAAAGTTTTCAAATAAGTTCACTCAATAAGCTGAAATAAGCAAATAAGCACTTCTTTAAAAGTCTACTTTATGAGTTTTCTAGAAAAAAATCAAAGCCAAGGTCTGATAAGCTCCAGTTCAAACAAATGGGTCAAATGAGGAAGATTGATCATAAAAAGTAAGTTGTTGCAGGTCAAAATAAGCCAATATGGCTTATTAATAAGCCAACTGAAAATTAACACTAGTAGGGGCTAGTTTTGGTGTCTGAGTAGTGGAAACTTTTTCCACTGCTTGACCTGTTTGACTATTTGTCTTTAGTGGCTTTTTTGTGGATTTAAGTTTCACATAGGCACCCAAATGATCATTGGATCATAAGGAGTCAATACAACAAAGAAATCACAATCACAATCAGCCAATACATTTAATTCAATTAAGAACCAGATATAGCCCAGACATGAACAAATAAGCAGTTATGGTTCAATAAGCACTTATAGCACAATTCAGCCAACCAAACTTTACCAAATGCATACACAAGCAATAATAAACTTAAATGAACAAGTTTAAACAGGTTTCATGCAATGATTCAAAGTATAGATCAAGATTTAAGCACAATAAGTTACTGATGAACACTAACACAAGCAGATATGAACACTTGCTGATGTATTTGACCACCAAGCCAAATTCAAACCCCCAAATCTTGTTAACAGGTTATATTAACTATGTTTAAACACTTTTTAGCCCTAAGCATGCATACACTCTAGGTGTTCCCAAAGTCTTAGGTCAAAAAAAGTCAAAACAAGCAGACTATAGCACAATGTTTGATTTGGTGTTTTAAAGTTGAAAACTTGCAGCAAATAGCACACAAACGAGTACTTAGCATATACAAAGCACAAACACAAACTTCCAACCACAAAATAACACACTATGATTTAAAACAGGTAATCCCAAACACCCTTTTAAATTTTCAAATCAAAAATTTCAAATCAAAAGTGTATTCCAAGGTTACCCAAGCCCAAATCAACACAATAACAGATGTAATATGCAGATTTAAGCAAGATTAAGCCACAAATTTCACAAGAACACAAGCAACACACAAATATCACAAATATCCAATATTTTATCAGATTTTGAGATTAAGGGTGCAAACCTCATGGATGTACATCCACACCCACGAATTTTGAGCTTATGTGCTAGCAAGAACAAGCACAAGCTTCCACAATAAAGCCTGCTAAGATGGAACAAAGTTAGAAGCACAAGTTATCAAAACAGAAAAGTGAAAATCCTTGATTAATGTAACCTTAGTTCCCCACACTTGATTATCCCCAAGTTATAAGCTTCACCACACCTTGATAACACAATATCAGGATACTATGATCAGCTTTATAGCCCACGAATTCCAAGGTTTGAACTAGACTTAGCAAAATATCAAGATTATAGGAAAATGTGCAAACTTTTGCACACTCCTTTGAAAACAAGTTTTAGGATTCAAGAACAGTTAACATCAAACAATAATAAACAGATAATAAGGTTGGCACTTGATTTTTCTTCACCAAATTCAAACACATTTCATTAAACTGAATATATGATTTACAGATTTGTAAACAATGGAAAATTCAAGAGCAAACTAAAATGTAATGAGTCCTATGCCTTTTATAGGCTAACAACTACTTGCTAAGAAGCTAAAAACGTGAACCATAATGCAGTAGAAGTCCCAAAATGCCCCTTGTCTTGTTTGAATGTCTTCGCATCATGTGAAGAGAATTGGCTGTTTGTGTGAGGTGTCCAAGGTGAAAATGTGATCAAAGGCTTAGAAGAAAGCTTAGGATTGAAGCCAAATCTTGGGCGTTGGATTCACTGGCCATTTTGGCATTTCCCCTAAAGGTGGTATGCAGGGTTTATCATGTGAGCTGGTTGAATGACGTGGCCAAGGGTTTAAGGTGGGGTTGTGTTTAGTCTCACCTTAATCATAAATCTGGAATGAATTAAGGGATAATATCAAGTATTTAGCAAAAGCCCAAATCTGCTTATGAACACGAAGAACACTGGTTTGATCTTTATTTGTGTTTAAAAGTGGTGTTTATCACGTAATTAACTAATAAATAATTAGTTAGTTACGGCTTGGTGAGAGGAATGGTGATGTGGAGCCAGGGTGAGCTCCCATTGGTTGATTTCAAGTAGTGGGGCACGCGTCTTCCTCCCATAGGTCTAGGTAAGAAATGTTGTTTGCCCATTTTGGTCCCTTATCTTTCAAACTCCTTTCATTTGCAAATAATCTGGCTAAAACTTGATTCCCTTTGTATTTGAAGTTTCACTTTTCACACTTTTGCCCCAAATACTTTTCCAAAGTAATTTCAGGGGTATTTCTTGACAATTCTTGATTCTTGAAGGGCTGTTTTGGCATTTTCTTCATTGATAATGGTCTTGACTTGTCTTGTTGACTTCTTGGAGGACTGAAATTGCCAAGTCATGATTAATGAGGGACTATTTTTGCCATTTCTTCAAAGTCAAGGGTCATTTTGGTAATTTTGACAATTTTAAAGGACCAAACTTGTAATTTCTTATAACTTGAAGTCCTTCATGGTATGTTTGACTTTGAGGAGGATTAATATTGACATTTTAGTTTTGTTGAGGGACTAAAATAGCCAATTCTTCAAAGTGAAGGGTCCTTTTTACAATATTGACAAACTTTAGGGACCAATCTTGTAATTATGAAGATACAAGGGTTTAAAGTGTCAATTCTTCAATATTGGAGGACCCTTCTTGCATAATCTTCAAATCTTCAAGGGTTTGTCTTGGGAAATTCTTCATTAGGGTTTGGTTCAATGTGCGGCTTCGTTTCCCGTGTTCGTTTTTGTATGATTCTTGTGATCTTTTGTCATTTTCTCAATATTCGTACCTAAAATACACAAGCAACAAACACAAGCATATATTTGGCCAATTTCATGATATTTTATGCATTTAAAGCCCTTTTTGGACGATGAGACTATGTATAAAAGTAGTCTCATCACATTTCCTCGTAGATCTCTTAGGTTATTATGACGTACATATCACCCAACTACACTTTATAGGCGCATGTAAGATTAGCCAGTTTGAAATCCTTTGTCGTGCAAGAAGTATCCCTCCTACCGTAGAGTATTTTAGGCTATTTATACCCCCAATTTAGTAAATAGATGGCTTTCCTTCAAGAAACGATCCCCAAACAGCCCCACGGCCCACAATAAAGCCATGGACTCGCTGAAAAATTGGTACGACCATTACTTTTTCATCGACTCAATAGTGTGGCCGACCGATTTCGTTTTAAAACATAGATTATCTCCTGACCCTCCTCCGCGTGTTGGTACATATAATCCCCAACATTCCCAAGAAATAGATAGGAATAGAACAGGGTTCCATAGGAATCTACCGAGTCATTTCTTTGTCTACTAGGGATTAGCCGTAACTACTTCGGTCGGTCCAACAGATATCCTATATTCTGGAGGAGGCGTGGTGAAGGTAGGTATAGTATCTGCACATCAAAGACATGCATAAACCAGTTATCCATAACTAACATACTTTGTTATTTGTTTTGACAGAAATGAACTTCTTTGGGATCCTTCGTCAGGGTGATCCAAAACTTATTCCAGAGGGATCCCGTCCTAGACGTGAGAATGAGCTAACCCTTCTCGAGCATACCCGCAACGTGACCATTTCCTTAGCAGTCGTACCAGACCCCTAATCTGACGATGAAAAACACAACTCTCATGATGACCCCCGTGGATTTCAACAACGAGGACGGGGACAACCTAATGCTGGAGGATGAAGCCGGGTCCTCCTCTCCGCCTAGGACTGCTACCCCCGCCAATCAGGAGGAGCAGGGTGACAACATAGAGAGGACCACTTCCACCCTTCACCAAATGCTGGGTGATGACAAGGAGGAAGTGCAACATATAGACGAGGAGGAAGAAGAAGCCCAACCCATCCCCAAGCGCACTCGTAGGAAGAACAAGCAGATAAGAAGAGTTGCTCAGGCTGAGGTCGGGGAACACAATACCCCTGTGAAGAGACTGCGCGAGGATCACCCCCGCTATCAATCTGTTGAGAGCACCACCCACGCCTCCGAGACGGCGCGGGCTGCACCCGTGGATCCGGACGTGCCGTTAACAATTGTCGAGCCAGTCACTCAAGTTCCCCCCACTACATCAGAACTAGGAAGAACCAACATGTAAGTCTACCACATTCGTTTGGTCAAAATATCCATTATCCGAGTAAAAGGTACGGACTTCCACATACAATATTTAATGTCTATTCCAATTGTCGTTGCAGGGATGAACAAGATGGTGTCGCACCTACCCAAGAGGCACGGAAGGAGAAGGAGAAAGAGAAGGAGAATGATAAGGAACCTGCCCCGCATACGGCCGCGACCAGATCTGGCCCCGCCTTTGAGGAAGGTACCCCCACAGCTTTACAAGAGGTAACGGTGCCTGGTCCCCATACACAATTCAACCCTGATTGGAAGATTACCACCGCTTCACGGATGAGACAGGCTGAAGAATGTCGTGATTATCTGAACAACTGCATCCCTCCTGGTCTGGTAAAGGATGTAAATGCACTAAGCCATGTGGACTTGGTGGATGAGTACAATGGCGCCTTGGTTCATCAGATGGCCATGGGGACATCCATGCGGGTAAGATTTGAGGCCTCCTTAGAGCATGTGGGTTTCTTGAAGAGAAAAGTTGGCCAAAGAGAGAAGATGGTTGAGGATAATGAGGCCCAGATTGCCTCCCTCCAGTCCCAGCTAGCCACTGCCAAAGCTACTATTAAAGAACAAGCAGCGTACGCGAATGCTCATGATCAATGCGTAGCCGAGTTTGAGACTCAACTTGAGACTGCAACAGCTAAGGTATATATCCGTACCATATCATGCCGACGTCACACTATCCTGCATTCTAATACTTGATGTATCATATACTGGTGACCGCGGTAGAAGCATTAGCCCAAGTCCTCCTCTGACCAAGTGTCCATCCTTACAAAAGAGCTTCAAGACGCACATGCGTTGATCCAGGGTGAGGAGAGACTAAAGGAGGATCTTGCCCATGAAAGGGTCGTGGCGGAACAATTAAAGAATGCTTGATGAGATGGCATTTATACATGATCTCATCGTTCTTTTTGGGCTTTAAATGCATAAAAATGTCATAAAATACCATATATATGCTTCTGTTTGTTTACTTGTGTATTTTAGGTATGGATATCGTGAAAAAGACAAAAGATCACAAGAAACAAGGAAAAACGGACACGAGAAACGAAGCCGTACAAAGTACCGGGCCCTAGATCATGATTTATCCAACATTTACCCTTGAAGACTTGAAGATATGCAAGATTGATCCTCAATGAATGAAGAAATGACACTTAAAACCCTTGTGAAGTCATAATTACAAGTTTGGTCCCTTAAGTTTGTCAAAATTACACAAATGGTCCTTCAACTTTGAAGAAATGGCAAAATTAGTCCCTCAATTATGCTAATTTGTCAATTATGGTCCCTCATGAAGCCAAAGATACATTGAAGACCTTTGAAGATCAAGAATGTCCAAGATCAGTCCCTCAAATATCCTAAAATGGCAAAAACAACCCTTTGAAACCTTTTGCCAAAGTTTTGTGCCAAAAATGTGAAAAGGAAAACTTTCATAACAAAGGGAAGTCGTTTTTATGGGCTGAAAATCTTGTTATACACACTTTGCCAAAGAACAAGGACCAAGGCTGCCATTTCCAAACTTCAAACACACAAACACGCGTCAAACATATTCCACTCCACCAAAACCAGATCAAAGGGACCACTATTCATGTTCATCCACCCAAATTTTACTTTTACTAAACAAAGGGTAATTTTCAATTACCTTGTCCCACGTGTGATTCACATATGCAGAAACCCATTCCACATCAAAAACCCTCACTCCCACTCACCATGGACCCCACCCCCAATTCCCTTTCAACCAATCAAAACACAACTTCCTCTCCAAGGCTTGCCACGTGTCAAGATCAACAGCCCACACTCTTAGCTTAACCCCAAAGCTAAAATGAACGTCTTGGATCATTTTGGACAGCTCATAACCAAGAATCATCTAGAAGACCTCAAGGATAAAATAGGAATTTCACTTCTAGTGTTTGTGAACAGTGTTAGCATAGCATATGTCTATAAAAGGAGACCTCAACCTGTGAGAGTCCCTTTGTTCCAGTTTTAGGCTATCAATCTTTGTAATCCCTTTTTAAGTTAATAAAATTTTATTTTCAGAAATTTGTGAAATCTTGTTCTTGTTTATTAAAAGTTGGTGTTAGAATAGCCTAATTCTGAGTTCCACATTAATGTTTGAAGGTTTTTGAGGCAAGGTTTTAATTGATAAGGCTTGTGTTTCAAAAATCAGAAAGATCTTGTTTATTGTTCATCACTTTTGTTTGTTGTTCTTAGCAGGTACTTGGAAGCTGGTACTTGTTTTGCTAGTACCTCAGCTCAAACAATCCAGGGCCTGGATGTAGGTCTTGGAGGTTTGCATCTTCTCCTTTTTCATTTTCTCTTTTAATTTCTGAATATTTGTGATATTGCATGATTGTTCTTGAATCTGTGTTTTTATGGTTGGATATTGTTTATTTGTTCTTGTTTGATGTTATTGAGTGGTTATTAACTTTATTTGTGGGTTAAAACTGGATTATCCTTTGGAAATTTGTCAAAACAGATTTTTAAGGGGTGTTTGGGTTAACTGCATAAGCAGGATTTGTGGTTTGTTGAGTGTTGGTTTTGTGTTGTTATCTGTTGGTATCTTCTTACCTGGTTTACTTGGTCATATATCTGCAAGTTTTGTGGTTTGAAACACCTAAATCCAATATATAGCTATAAAATCAGATTTACTTGGTTAATTTGGCTGAAATTTAGAGGACACCTAGATCTAATCATAGACTAGGGTTAACAAGTGTTAAATCTAAGTTAACATAACCAGGGAAGTAGGATTTGAGGTTTGAAATTGGGTTTGTGGTCAAATAGATCAGCAAAAAGGGTTATTGTTCATCAATTGCATGTTAGTGCTCATCAGTAACCTACATATGCTTATTTCTGCTTATTCACTTTGATTCAGTGGTTGATTTAAGTTTGTTTGTGCTTATTCATAGTTTATATAGCTTGTGTATGCATCCTGTTGAATTTGGATGGCTTATTCATGCTATATTTGCTTATTTGTGCATAACAGCTTATTTTCCATATTTGTGCTATATCTGGTGACTGTTTGATTAATCTGGGCTTATTGTGTGAATCAAATGTGATTTTCTTGTTGATATTGACTCCTTGTGATTCACTGATCACAAGGGTGCCCTTGTTTCCAATTGAATCCAACTAAATCTCTCTAAAAAGCTTGGTCAAATAGTCAAAGCAGTGGGAACTCCTTTCCCCTGCTACTAGCCACTGCTAGTGTATTTTGGGTTTCAGCTTATCAATAAGCTATAATAGCTTATTTTAACCAGCAACAACTTGGTTTTGTAATAGGTGCTCATTATTTGACCCATTTGTTCATACTTGAGCATTTGGTGTGTTGACTTTTAGGTTTGACTAGAAAACCAACTTAATTTACTTTTTCATAAGTGTTTATTGGTTCATTCTGGCTTATTGGTGTTGCTTATTGGATTTTTGTTGATTGATTTGGCTTATTGAGTTCATTTGTGACATTTTGCAAGTTAAATCAAGTCCTGAGGTGCCCTAAATCTCAAACCCGACTATTTTGTCGTTTTGTGGATTTATACTTTGCTTATTGCTGGCTTATTGAGTGTGCTTTTTCAAAATTTCTTTTACAGATCTCTTAAGCATCCCAAAAGAAGGTTGTGTGTCAAATTAGAGCTTATGGCATTAGCTTATTGCTTAATGGGCTAAAAAGCCCAATAAGGATAAGTTGTTTGCTTAATAAGCTGTGATAAGCTCACTTTCAGCTTTTGGGCCTTTAGAGTTTTGTGTTTAGAATTAAAATTTGAGTCACATTGGCCTTTTCCAAGTCAATTGGGCCAAGTTTGACTTTTTAGGCTAAAAAGCCCATTAGTGTTTACTGTTTTTGGTTTTGGCCCATTTGAGGGCCCAATAGGGGTATTCTGGTCATTTCACTTTCATTTTCTGTTTAATTAGGTTAAAATAAACTAGCTTGCAAGTTTTTAGAATTTTTTATAATTTTTGGATTTTTAATATTATTTTAATATTATTTTATTATTATTTTTCAAATTTCACATTTTTCAACTTTTTACATTTTTCTTAGCTTAAATACATTAAAGTAGGAATTTTGCAACTTTTAGAATAATTTTATCATCTTTAGATTAATTTTTATAATTATTTTAAGTTTTAATAGTATTTAAATCAATTTAAATAGTTTTTATTAGTTTAAAAATTTCTAAAAATAATTTTTAATCTTTTTAGGTCATTTTGGAGGTTTCCCAATTGAAAAATCTTTATTTGGGCTTTTTGATAATTAATTTGATTTTTAGGGCTTTAATTAGCATTTAAAAATTGAATATTTAATTAATTAAAAGGTTTGAAAAAGTTTTGATTATTGGTAAAGTCTTAGTTTATTTATTTTGATTTTTGGTGAATTTTTGGTTATTTTTAGAATTAATTTTTATTTTAGCTTAATTTATGGTTTTACGTTAAGTCGTTGTAGTAAGTAATTTCACGTCTTCGTCATCCTCTTTTCTCATCCCCTTCTAACCATTATTAATCTCAAACCAATTACGAATTATTCACACACATATACCTCCATGGGAAACGAACTTCATTGGGTCATTAGTGCTTGATTTTCCTAAATCATCACTTAATACTTACCGCATTTACGCCTTTTTCCTAAAAGGTCGTAATTTACCACAATCATTTTGGCGCCGCTACCGAGGAAGTGTGTCGTGATTAATTTGTCTTGTAGTTTTTAATATTAACCATAAATAGTATTTGTATTAGTAGAAATCTACTAATACGTATTATCGGTTTTTTGGTTTTTCTTATGAAATTATTATTACTATATTGTATTAAGTATCACAATAAATACAAAATATCTCCAAAAGTGTGAAAACACAACCTTAATTGGGATTTGATCTCCTAATTATTGTATTCGAATCTCAAACAAAAAGAAAAAAGAAAAAATAGATAAACACTTTCGTGAAGCTCGATTTTGAAAAATACAAACTATAAGGTGGGTACAAGGCGGGTATTATAAAATATACCCAATAGAAAAATGCTCTTAAGTGCTTCGCGCCGCCTCGTTTCCCCGCTTGCTTGTGAGTATTTTGAGATTGAAGGCTAATCGAGGGTTTGGCCGCCCAAAGTATTATTACGTATAATATATTTGCTTAGTTTTCTTTGTGATTAAACCCTCTTGAACAATTTGGTTTTCACCAAAGTTCTAAAGTCATTCGAAGGCGTTCACTCCACGTGATCGTTTTCATTCCTTTGAGGCTTCTTTAATCAAGAGTTTGATTCGAGGAGAGATTTGGTAGATTGTTGTCTACGAAGATACACCAAAATCCAAAAAAATTAAAAACAATCAAAAACACAAAAAAATTGAAAATTCACAAAACACCCAAAAAGAATCTTCTTTGCTCACCTCCCATTCTTCGTGGAGTTTATGATCACTCGTAATCAAGCAAAACGAGCTCGTAAACGTCTTCAAAAGCAAGCCAATCAAGAGACGTTGATTGAAGAACAACCTCCAATTGTTGAACCTATTGTAGAACAAGAAGTCGTCATGGCGAATCGTACTATGATGGAGTTGCTACAAGCACCCACCGAGGGTTTTGGAGAGGCCATTGTGATTCCCGCTATCCTTGCGGAGAATTTCGAGATTAAGACGGGTTTAATGTCAATGTTGCAAGCAAATAAGTTTAGAGGTCATGAGAAAGACAACCCGCATTATCACATTAGGAATTTTAATCGTCTCACCGCTACTAGCAAGTTTAAGGATGTTCCACATGACGCCATTAAGATGATGTTGTTTCCATACTCGTTAGATGGACCCGCTAAAATTTGGCTTGAGAAAGAACCGCCAAATTCGATTTTGACATGGGGTGATCTCGTTTCTATGTTTGTGAACAAATTTTTTCCGCCATCTAAAACAACCCATTTGAAAAATGAGATTTCAAGATTTGTTCAAAGAAATAATGAAAGTTTTTCAATGGCATGGAAACGCTTTAAAGAAATGTTACATGAATGTCCACACCATGATTTTTCGGAATTGCATCAAATTGATACTTTTTATAATGGGCTTAATGATCATGAACGAGATTACTTGAATGCCGCCGCGGGTGGTAATTTTTGTGCAAAACGACCGATGAGGCTTTAAAGATTATCGAAATAGATCTAAGGTTTATAGCCCTCGTAACACACCAAGTGTTGCCAATTTGGGTTCGTCATCATCGTCATCGTCTCGTAGCATTAATGCCTTACATGATGAAGCTAATGAGGAGAATCGGTTTTTTGATAGATTTGCTAATCTTATGACTCATTGGAAAGCTCAAGACGCTTCAAATTCCGCTTCGGTTAAAGCGGTTGCTAAGAGTTGTTTGTCTTGTGGTGGAGCTCATGATCTTTCCGAGTGCATTACCGCGGATGGTAACACTTCGAGTGCTTACGTAGCAACGGGAACTTACAACCAAAACGGCCAAGGTTCCCGCCCAAATCAAGCTCCACCAAATCAAAATGCTAATAACTATTGAAACAACAACCAAGGTGGTAATTATCAAGGCAATTCACGTAACTACAACAAAGGGAATTATCAAAGTGGGAATGGACAAGTCACTAATCAAAACCAAAACCGTGATTTTCAAAACACTACACAAGGTTTTCAAAATGCTCACACTAAAAATCTTCAAGGAGAATTTTTGGATTATGCTAAAGCAAATGATGCTAAATTTGATAACATGCAATGTGAGATGATTAGCTTAAGATCCGAGTTGAAAAACGAGCTTAAAAACGAACTTGCTAATGAACTTAAAACACATGCAAATAAAATGGAAGGAAATGATCAACGTCTTCAACAAAATCAACAAAAGATGGAACAAGGACAACATGAGATTAAGCAAGAATTGTTAAAAGCGGATGCTAGGCAATCAAAATTTGAAGACCGAATGGCATAAATGTTTGAAGCAATCATGTGTAAACCCTCTTCCTCGGGTGGTCTTCCTAGTGATACCATTGCAAACCCGAAGGGAGAAATGAAGGTTATTACTACACGAAGTGGAAAAACTTTCAAGGAACCAATCTCTCTTCCAAGTACTTCTACGGAGAAGGAAATCGAGAAAGAACCCGAGGTGATGGTCGAAAAGGAGCACATTACAATCCCACGAAGTACCGCTCAAACCACACCTACGGTTGAACCAATACCAATTGTAGAACCCGAGATTCCAAGACCGTTGCCTAGTGTCCAACCCACATCACCCTTACCTTACCCTTCGAGACGAAACAAAGAGAAATTGCAAGAACGTAACAAACAACAAATCGAGCTTTTTATAAAAATGTTTCAACAAGTGCATTTTGATGTGAGTTTAGCCGACGCGTTGTTGTATATGTCTCGTTTCACTTCTACTTTTAAAAGTATGATGAGCGATAAGGAAAATCTTTCAAAGCTTGCTAATTATTCTTCGGTTTATCTTAACCGCATACTGGAAAAAGTTGGTGACCCCGGAAAGTTTCTCATTCCTTGTGACATACAAGATATGAAAGAATGCCTTGCCTTGGCCGATCTTGGTGTGAGCATTAATTTGATGCCATTTTCCATTTGGAAATCGCTTTCGCTTCCGGCTCTTATTCCTTCGAACATGTCTATCGAGATAGCCGATCATTCTACGATTTTATCATGTGGAGTAGCCGAAGATGTTTTCGTGAAAGTGGGGAAGTTCTACTATCCCGTTGATTTTATAGTAGTTGACATCCCCGCGGATCCTCAAGTTCCTCTAATTTTAGGTCATTCATTTTTAGACACCTCGAGATCGCTCATCGACGTTCATGCAAGAACTATCACTTTGAGATTCAACGAAGAGGAACTTGTTATAAACGCTACTCAAAACTCAAAACCTTCTCATGTTTATGCAATCGCTACCATCAATCACATTGACATAGTTGATGTGGTTTGCGATGAGTTTTCACAAGAAGTGTTAGGTTTTCCCGATAGCTCGTCAAGTGGCAATCCCACTATTTTGGATCCGATTCTTGCTAATTCCACACCAAATCACACTCCATTCCAAGGAGGCGATTTTACTTCAAATGAAATCGACAATGAAGATGAGGTGTTGATTAGTGATGATACTTCTATTCCACCATTTCTTCCGTCGATGGAAGTTATAAGTGTTGACCCAAAATCTTCAATCGAGGAACCACCTATCCTTGAATTGAAAGATCTTCCTTCTCACCTTGAATACGCATTCTTGGAAGGTGATGACAAGTTGTCGGTTATTATTGCAATAGGTCTTGCTAATAATGAAAAAACCGAGCTCTTGAAAGCTCTTAAAGCTCATAAAGGGGCAATTGCGTGGAAAATTTCCGACATTAAGGGTATTGACCCAAAATTTTGTACTCACAAGATTTTAATGGAGGAGGACTACAAACCCGCAATTCAAAGTCAAAGAAGGGTGAATCCAAAAATTCACGATGTCATTAAAAAGGAAGTGTTAAAACTCCTTGACGCGGGAATGATTTATCCTATCTCCGATAGCCCATGGGTGAGCCCAATCCATTGTGTCCCTAAAAAGGGAGGAATGACCGTTGTGCCTAATGAAAACAACGAGTTAATTCCCACTCGTGTTGTGACCGGTTGGAGGGTGTGTATTGACTATCGAAAGTTAAATGACGCCACTCGTAAAGACCACTTTCCTTTGCCCTTCATGGATCAAATGTTAGAGCGACTCGCAAGAAATGAATTCTATTGATTTTTAGATGGTTTTTCCGGTTACTTTCAAACCCCTATCGACCCTCGTGATCAAGAGAAGACTACGTTTACGTGTCCTTATGGAACGTTTGCTTATCGTAGGATGCCTTTCGGACTTTGTAATGCACCGGGTACGTTTCAACGGTGTATGATGGCAATTTTTCACGATATGATCGAGAAGTCGATGGAAGTGTTTATGGATGACTTTTTGGTGTTTGGCAATTCGTTCACGTCGTGTTTATCTAATCTCGAGCAAATGTTAAAATGTTGTGAAGAAACCAATATTGTGCTTAGTTGGGAAAAATGTCATTTTATGTGTAAACAAGGAATCGTCTTAGGACATAAGGTCTCGAAAGCGGGGATTGAGGTCGATAAAGCTAAGGTAGACGTCATCGCCAAGTTACCTCAACCCAAAACCGTTAAGGGAGTTAGGAGTTTCCTAGGCCACGTGGGCTTTTATCGTCGTTTCATCAAAGACTTTTCGAAAATCTCTCGACCTATGACACACCTTCTCGAGAAGGATGCTCCTTTTAATTTCAATGAGGATTGTATTAGAGCTTTCGAAACTCTCAAAATGAAACTTACCGAAGCTCCCATTCTTGTTGCTCCTAATTGGGAATTACCCTTTGAAATCATGTGTGATGCAAGTGATTATGCTATAGGGGCCGTCTTAGGGCAAAACTATGAAAAGCATTTCCGTTCTATCCATTATGCTAGTAAGACGATGACCGAGGCTCAATTAAAGTACACCACAACGGAAAATGAATTCCTTGCCGTGGTCTATGCTTTTGAGAAATTCCGACCTTATCTCATCTTAACTAAAAGCATCGTGTATACCGACCATTCGGCTATCAAGTATCTCTTAGCTAAGCAAGATGCTAAGCCGAGATTGCTTCGTTGGATGCTCCTCCTCCAAGAATTTGATGTCACCGTGCTTGAAAAAAAAGGAGCCGAGAATCTAGCGGCCGATCATCTCTCTCGTCTAGAAGATCCTCACAAAGATGTTTTCGAGAACAAGTAAATCACCGAAACATTTCCTCTCGAGACTCTCGGTGTAGTGAATTCTAAAGACACCACCCCATGGTTTGCCGACATTGCAAATTACCATGCGGGCAATTTCATAATCAAGGGTATGACAACACAACAAAAGCGAAAATTCTTTCGTGACGTCAAATTCTATTTTTGGGACGACCCTTATCTCTTTCGGTTTTGTGCGGATCAACTCGTTCGACGTTGTGTTTTTGGTGCCGAAGCTTCTAATATCCTTAGAGCTTGTCACGAGGGACCCACGGGTGGTCACCACGGTGCTAATCTCACGGCTAAGAAAGTGTTCGATGCCGGCTTCTTTTGGCCTTCTATCTATCGTGATGCACACGCACTTGTGAAGTCGTGTGATTCGTGCCAACGTCAAGGAAAATCGTCTCAACGTAATGAAATGTCGCAAAACATAATTCAAGTGTGTGAGATTTTCGACATATGGGGAATAGACTTTATGGGGTCGTTCCTATCGTCTCATGGTAACAAGTATATCCTCGTCGCGGTGGACTACCTTTCTAAGTGGGTGGAAGCTAAGGCTTTACCTACTAATGATGCTCGTGTGGCAGTGAAGTTTTTGAAGCAACTATTCTCTCGGTTCGGAACCTCTCGTGCTATTATAAGCGATCGTGGAACCCATTTTTGTAATGACCAATTCGAGAAGGTCTTAAAGAAATATGGAGTTACTCATCGTCTTTCTACGGATTATCACCCGCAAACGAGTGGGCAAGTCGAGGTTTCGAACCGAGCTTTGAAGAGGATTTTAGAGAGGTCAATTGGAGAAAACCGAGCTTCATGGTCCGACAAACTCGATGACTCTTTATGGGCCTTTAGGACCGCTTATAAGACACCTATCGGTTGCACTCCTTATAAGTTAATCTATGGGAAGAATTGTCATTTGCCCATTGAATTGGAGCACAAGGCATATTGGGCCTTATGCATGCAAACTTTGACTTGAAGACCGCGGGAGATCACCGGAAAATACAATTGAATGAATTGGATGAATTAAGAGACAATGCTTATGAAAATTCATTAATTTTCAAAGAAAAGACTAAAAAGTTTCATGATGCAAAGATTAAAAACCGGGTTTTTAACGTTGGTGATCAAGTGTTACTTTTTAACTCTCGACTTAAGATATTTTCTGGAAAATTGAAATCTCGTTGGTCGGGTCCTTTCACCGTTACACAAGTGTTTCCTTATGGGACCATCGAGCTAGCTCAAGATGATGGTCCTAAATTCAAGGTGAATGGACATAGGCTTAAGCACTACTTTGGTGGGGAAATTCCTTCAATGGTTGACCTCGACCAAGTCACCTTCCCCAATGATAATTAGCATTGAGGGGATCGAGTCGAGCTCATGACTCGGTAATCAAAAACGAGGTGCCTCGTGGGGGAGATCCCATGCTTATCCTTTTATGCTTGCTAACCACTAATAAGGGGACTTGTACCCTTCAAACTCGTTGTCTCGTGGTTTTTTGTGATTGTGTTATCTAGATCATCATCATCATCTACGATTGAAGACTCTCATGTTCGTTTACGTGAGCCTCCATCGTTTGCTTGAAGAAGTTTTTCACGAATCCATTGACATATCCTTTAATGTTCTAACAATTATCTTTTAGCATACTTAATAAACGGTTGTAGATATATTGTTGATCACCCATTCCATGCTAGATCCTAAGCATTCGATTCTTCGTCTCTAGTATGGGGGTGCTCCACCTTTAGACTTGAAACATTGAGGACAATGTTTACTTTTAGTATGGGGGTGAATAGGTACTTGCTTTGCTACGCCCTCACGCTTTCCAACTTTCAATGTTTTGTTGCTAATAAGGCTAAAATGGGCCAATTTTAAAAATTTTCTTAGTTTTCATAAGTGTTTTTGAGACACGAATGTATATTTTCCGATGGGTAGAATAAGAGCTAATTTTTGACTTGATGGGCATTGGAGCCATTTACATTCCTTACCCCGCTCAATTCAAGTTTTGCTAGACTTTTATATAGGGAGCTTTAAAACGCGAAAGTCTTAACTCATTCGGGTTAAGAACAAGAACTTTTCGCAAGTTCCTATAATTGATCCTAGAAAGTCACTTATCAAGGGAACTATAAAATGCATTGTGACATCCGTCAAATTTTTTCATATTTATTTCTTCATATAGTGATTTAACGTGAGCTTTGAACCTTGTGGATTTAACGAATTGAGAAGTTATATCATATTTATGAAGTACCCAAATTGTTTACCAATGTGGTGTCGATGTAAGTATATTGTTTGTTTTGCTTTGCGGACAAAGCCCCCTTTAGGGAGAGCGAATGTAACAACTCGAGTTTTCGCGTCTATTATATTATGATAGAAACGTGTGCGTTATTAAACGTTTTATGTAATAACCATTGCGCCGGTTAGGGTTGTTTGCTGAATCCCTCGAGAATACGCGTATCCATCTTTGTTTAAGTTGTGTGTCGAGATTTTATCATGTTGTTCTTGTTATGTTTTCGCAATTAAAACTATGACATTTGATAAACCCTACTGGGCCGAATGATACAATTTATACAAAAATCAAATTGGTAACTTTTATTTAGATTTTCCAAAACTTGGTCAACACTAGTCAAACATTCAAACCTGGAAACTATATTCTTTGTTTATACAACCCACTACCCACAAGAATCCAGCACACATGCCTAGTTTACCCAAAATGGGTACATCACAAGACCTCCATTTCCAGATATGGACTAACCCTAAGCAAGTATTACAAGGTTAAATACTATCCCAATTTGTTCACTGTCCAAACACAACACAAAACACATCCACAGTCCAAATATTACAAGTTGTTCCTGCTGAGCAGTTTTAATTACAAATTCTGGGTAAAAAGTATAGAGAGTAGTGTCAAGGCATTGAACCAGCCGAGCCATCCTTTTCTCGTCCGAACCCACAAGCCGAAACAAAATCCTTATTGTGAGTCTTTTAACCACCTCCTTTTATTTTCTGCATACGTCTTAGTTGTGCTCGTCAATCGTAAACTAACCTGCGAAAATAAAACAAATTGATTAGTCTTTTTTTTAAAACTGTTCGGTTTAAGCAAAAAATATAATGATATAGGAGAATACTATCAACTTGGACTTTGACCCACAAACCGCAACCCCATATTGTTTCTGCCGTGACCATACCGAGACCTCTTTTACATTTTTTTCTTTGTTGCTATTTGGTATAATATTATCAGGAACTAGTAATAATAACTGTAGACAACAACATCACTCGAATGATTATATTCCTGCAGAAACTCTAATTACTCAAAAAATAACCATAATATAAAATTTACACAATTCTTTTTACAGAAACATTACTTAACCATCATTAAACCCGCGGGTATAAAAACCCCCAATTATTTCGAAACCCTAATTTTGTAAATCGTTTTTATTTATGAAATTAACACAATTTATTACCCAAAAACATTATTTAATTATAAATAAACAACCGATTATAAAAACCCCCAAATTTATATAAACCCTAAATTTTAATATATTGATTTAAACTCTAATTAGACCTAATCTAAATACGAATTGACTAGTTAATTAGATTAAAACCGAAATATTAATTTAAAGTGTAATATTTAGCCCAAAACCCCATTTGTTAAATACCCGAGTTTTAAGTGTCGTGTTTTCCGTAAACGAAAAATGTCGTCAAGCACAACTAGGATGTCATGCCCTTTTTCTAAGTATAAATCTAGATGTCGTAACACGGTTCCTATATTCGAATAGGTCGCGGGTAGCGTAACCGTATTCTCGAGCTACATTCATATTTCCATTATCTTGCTGATTTAACGACGTGAGTTTATAGCCCCACTTTTAACTGCTTTTACTGCTTTTTGGGGTGAGACATTGCTTGATTTAACGTATGAACACAAGTGCATTTACTGATTTATATACTAGTCTAAGTCCCACTAAAAACCCAGTTGCTTTGGCCCGTGAATCGTGAACCATTAATTACTTTGTGTAAGCGCGAATGTTATGGATAGATCTATCGGGGTTGACGCCCCTGTCTGCCTTGGTCCAACAAGGGACAAGCGGGCACAGTTTCATTTGAGTCTGAGATAGGATGTCGTGGGTTTAGGCATCCAGTTGGGCTACATTTAAATGATTATACTACCGGTGTTGTTAACGCTTCGGTGTCACGAGCTTAGACTGTAATAAATGCTTTTATGATGACTTTGTATTTGTTATATTGTCATCACTTTTGGGAAAATCTTGTGGTTCATTAAACACTTCAAATTAACCAAACCTATGAACTCACCAACTTTATGTTGACGCTTTAGCAATGTTTTTCTCAGGTATTAAGAAGGAAGATGCTATGTGAGGTCTCATGCATTGCCGTCATTTCTATTGAAACCAAGATCATTTGTACTATTTGGAAACTATGTTTTGTAACTGTGACCAGTATTATGCTTTCGCACTATGTTGAAACTATTTATTTTATCAAATACAAGTGATCTATTTTCCGAACGTCTCATTTAGAGGTCGTTCTTTGTAACTGTGTGTGTATGATAATCATGACGTCACCACTCCCTTGTTGCCATTATACTCTGATATTTTAGGAGTGTGACAGATTGGTATCAAAGACATGGTTATAGAGAACTAGGTTGCATTTAGTAACTCTAGACTATAACTGTTATGTGTTTAATCGATTATCATACAGATTGTAAGTATTAAGTATATATATATACATGGATATATATATAAGTAATAAATGGGATACATGTGATTTAACAATTACGAGGTATATTTACATGGGGTACATGTGCAACAACAAAATCTGAATTATGTTATATAGGATACATGTGGTTTGAACAATGATTGCTATATTTTATGTCGATGTCCCTTTCACGGACTAATTATATGACATATTTACACACATATATTCTGTTTATGTTATAGTGATGTCTTCCTCTGATGATTCCACGTCTACAGGAGCATACTACAACCGCAGTTCACAGTCGACTATCAGTTCATCGGTAGGATTACCTAGAGGATCACCATCAGGATATCCGTGGTACCGGATGACTTCAGATAATGAGACTGAGAGAGAGACTGAGGAGGTTTACCGTTCACCGATCCATATCCCTGATGCATCAGCAGATGACGTACTTAGCCTAGAAGGCGGAGGAGAGGATGACCTAGCCGCTGACGTGGTGCAGTCACCAGGACAGGCATCAGTCACTAGGAGTGAGTCGTTGGAGGATACAGAGGATGATGATATGGAGTTCACCGATGGAGAAGGTGAACCCATGGAGGTCACAGACACTGAGGACCCCCTGCTACATATGCTGCTACTCCTGAGGTTTCCATCGCACACATCTCCTCGTCTTCGTCTGAAGACGAAGGGGAAAGGACAGACATCCCTACTCCAGCACCTGGTACTCTGCCTTTCTACTATGTTAGGCGACGTCTTTGGGGGAGAGCCGCCCGACCACCACCTTCACCTTACCGACCCCTCATACCCTTCTCTGCCACTGACAGGCATGCAGCCCGCACACCTGCCAGTCCTGCCCCAGAGGCGTCACTACCACCACCACCACCAGAGACTGTACCTACTGTGTATCAGGAGATGCTTGCCGATGTTGGCATCTCTACTGGGCCGAGAGCTGCGACTCCTCTTCCTAGAAGAGCTACCTCGACAGTTGTGATGCTTGGAGCAGCAGATGGATGTGTGACGGCCCGTTTAAACAGGTTGGAGGATGTTTTGGAGACTTTGGGTGAGGAGTATAATGAGGTGCAGGATAAGCTAGAGGCGCTGACGAAGAAGAGTCCAGTTGGGGATGAGACAGCATTGACGGTTTGTGTGACCTGTCTACGAGGACAGCTCCATGCTGTTCTCGACCAGATGGATACCATGCCGAATGCTCGCCTCGAGGAGATCGAGAGCCTGATGTCCCGTTGGGGAGTAGAGCCATTGGTTGAGATAGGTGGACTAGAGGCACCTGTGGAGGACCCTATTGTTGACTTGGATAGGAGGTTTAGGGCCGCTTGTTATGATACCGATGTCAGACTTAGGGATTCCCAGGCTCGTGAGATCGTGGTTGAGAGGAGGTTGGCAGAGTTAGAGAGAGAGCTTCACCAGCGCCGTGAGGGCACTAGTTAGACTTACCATGTACTATTGACTTATTGTTGTACGACCACTAAGCTTTGAGGTTTATCTCAGCAAGTTGGCATTTTTTTTTCTTTATTATGTATGACGAATTATGATGTATTGCAAAACATTCCTATGAATGACATTATGTTAGTTGGGTTACAAAAATTATGAGATCATTATATATTGTTTATTATACCATGGAGCATTTCATAATTGTATTGTGCGTGCCATGCATGTTATGACTGGCAAAACTCATTGCCCTTTTTAGATTATGGCGCCATTTAGAAGATCTGAGACACAGAATCCACCAGCTGCTACCGGTGGTATTGACCCCGTCATGCTCAGTCAAATGATCGCGAAACGGGTGGCTGAGGCACTCGCAGCAGCTGAAGCGAATCGTACAGCGAGCACGCAAGAGGAGACAAACCAAGGAGCCACTGTTGCCATTGCGCGGACCTGCACCTACAAGGAATTCCGTGCGGTTACGCAAGTGAGTTTCCGCGGTACTGAAGGAGCAGTAGGTTTGACTAGATGGTTTGAGAAGTTGGAATCCCAATTTGGGATTAGCAATGTTGCTGAAGCTGATAAGGTAAAGTTTGCGTCAAGCATATTGGTGGATGGTGCTTTGACTTGGTGGAACGTCTATGCTCGTGCAGTGACCATTGATGTTGCCCAAGCAACGCCTTGGAGTGAGTTCAAAGCTATGTTTGTTAGGAAATATTGCCCACGAAATGAAGTCAAGCAGATGGAGGTTGAGCTATGGAACTTGAAGGTCAAGGGTACCGCTCTTACTGCTTACAATCAGCGCTTTCAAGAGCTGATCCTATTATGTCCCGAAATGGTGCCCAACGACGACCGATTGTTGGAGCGATACATTAAAGGATTACCTTTGAGCATCAAGGGGAATGTGACTTCATCAAAGCCAACTGATTTGCATGAGGCAATCGATATGGCTCAGAGTTTGATGTACCAAGTGGTACAAGAGCTGGGAGAAAATACTGGAGATAAGAGGAAGTGGTCTGGCAACCAATACAACAACAATAACAACAATAGCAACAACAGCAACAACACTAATAACTACAGTCAGAACAAGCGACAAGAAGTGGCAAGAGTGTTTACTTCTGGGCAAAGTAATGCTGGAAACTATGCTGGAAGACTTCCTTTCTGTGGAAAGTGTGGCCGACACCACGAGGGAGCATGTCCCCCTACATGCTACAACTGTGGAAAGGCTGGACATAAGGCAAAGGAATGTCGAGCACCACCCCGTCCTGCTAACCAAAGAGGACCGGGAACTCAGGGTGGCCAAGGAGCAAATGTCACTTGCTTTGGATGTGGAGAGAAAGGTCACTACAAGAATAAGTGTCCAAGCAGTGGGAACCAAGGTCGTGGTAATCAGATTCGAGGCAACCAGAATCACAACCAAGGGAACCAGAAGCAGAACCAAGGGAACCGGGGAGGAAATAACCGAGCCACAACTAGTACTCTTGGAGGATTCACGGCACCTAGCAAAGTGTATCATTTGTGTGCTGAGGCTGCGGTGCAGGACAACAATGTTGTGACTGGTACGTTTCTAGTCAATAACAACTATGCTTCAGTACTATTTGATTCTGGTGCGGATAGGAGTTTTGTGTCATCTGTATTTAGTGACCGCCTAAATATTACCCCTACTGCGTTAGATATTAAGTATAAGGTAGAGCTAGCCGATGGGAAGTCAGTAACCACCGATGCTATTCTGAAAGGATGTAGTATAAGGTTACAAGATCGTTCGTTCAGTATCGACTTACTCCCCATAGAATTGGGAAGTTTTGATGTCATCATTGGAATGGATTGGATGTCGAAGCATCACGCGGAAATTGTATGTCATGAGAAGTGCGTCCGTGTTCCTTATGGAAACAATGTACTAATCATACAAGGCGAAAGAAGTGGAGTGAAGAATCGATCAAGACTGGAAGTCACCTCATGTATTAGAACCCAAAGATACATTGAGAAGGGATGTCCAGTGTTCTTGGTTCAAGTAACGCGAAAGGAGGAAGAAGAAGATCATGAGAAGAAAGTTGAAGATGTACCAATCGTTAGAGATTTTCCAGACGTACTCCCAGAAGACTTACCAGGATTACCACCAGCACGGCAAGTGGAGTTTCACATAGAGCTTACACCAGGAGCCGCACCTGTTGCTAGAGCCCCATACCGCTTAGCACCAGCAGAGATGACAGAGTTAGCTGAACAACTAAAGGAACTTTCTGGCAAAGGTTTCATTAGGCCTAGTTCCTCACCTTGGGGAGCACCGGTCCTATTTGTCAAAAAGAAAGATGGATCCTTTAGGATGTGTATTGATTACCGAGAGTTGAATAAGCTGACGATAAAGAACCGCTACCCATTGCCAAGAATTGACGATCTTTTAGACCAACTGCAAGGATCTAGCATATACTCGAAGATTGATTTAAGGTCAGGATATAATCAGCTAAGGGTTAGAGAAGAAGACGTCCACAAGACGGCTTTTAGAACCTGGTACGGACACTACGAGTTCCAAGTTATGCCTTTTGGTTTGACAAACGCACCCGCGGTATTCATGGATCTCATGAACCGAGTTTGCAAACCATACCTGGACAAGTTTGTGATTGTATTTATCGATGATATTCTCATCTACTCTCGTAATGAAGAAGAACACAAAGAACATTTGAAGACCATACTAGAGCTGCTGAGGAAGGAGAAGTTATATGCAAAGTTTTCCAAATGCGAGTTTTGGATAAACACGGTGCAATTCCTTGGGCATGTAATCGATAGCAGTGGTATTCACGTTGATCCTGCTAAGATCGAGGCCGTGAAAGATTGGGCGACTCCTACAACACCCACGGAGATCCGTCAATTTTTAGGTCTTGCTGGTTACTATAGGAGATTCATTGAAGGTTTCTCCAAGATAGCTAAACCAATGACGGAGTTAACTCAAAAGGACAAGAATTTTGAGTGGAAAGAGGATCAAGATTTGGCATTCCAGACATTGAAGCAGATGTTGTGTGAAGCACCTATACTAGCCCTACCCGAGGGTAATGAAGACTTTGTGGTGTATTGTGATGCATCTATAAAAGGGTTAGGTGCGGTATTGATGCAAAGGACTAAGGTCATTGCTTATGCATCAAGACAACTAAAAGTGCACGAGAAGAACTACACAACTCATGATCTAGAGTTAGGAGCAGTGGTGTTTGCCCTGAAGATTTGGAGACACTACCTTTATGGCACAAAGTGTGTTGTATTCACTGATCATAAGAGTCTACAACACATCTTGAATCAAAAAGAACTCAACATGAGACAACGACATTGGCTAGAGTTGCTCAGTGATGACGATTGCGAGATCCGTTATCACCCGGGCAAGGCAAATGTCGTGGCTGACGCTTTGAGTCAAAAGGAGAGAGTTCTTAGGGTGAAAGCCTTGGTGATGACCATTGACTTAGACCTTCCATCCTTAATTCTCAAGGCTCAGAAGGAGGCAGTCGAGGAAGAAATTCTCAAGACTGAAGTTGTTGAAGGCATGATAAAGAAGTTAGAAGCTCGCTCGGATGGGACATTATGCCTTGATAATAGGAGTTGGTTACCGTGCCATGGTGACCTACGACCTTTGATTATGCATGATGTTGATCCCAAACTTAGATCGATTAAGCTTTGTGTATACGAGATTAGATCAAGTACTACACGTAGAGAAACCTTTGCTTATGAATAAAGTAACAAAGTGTTATGCGGAATTAACACTTGATCTAAAACACAATGATGTTAAACAAACTTTCACTTGTATTAGAATAATCGTGTTGATTACAATGAAAGGTTTAACTTGCGAATACTATGAAAACTGATATTAAACATTAACCTAAAAGATCTTCTTTTATAGAACAAGAAGTCTTGTACAATAAGCTACGAATCAACTATTCTAGGTAAAGATAAACATAGAAAATACATTGTCGTTTCTATCCTTACTAGAAGTAATCTAGAATATAATATACGTGTAGCTCACATCTTCCATCAGTGCTTGTCTTCAATCTGTCAACGCTTGACTTTATCTTGTCAACGCTTATGCTGTCAGCGCTCACTTTGCTCTTGTCAACGCTTGAGTTGTTCTTGTCAGCGTTCAAGTGTTCTGGCCTAAATTTATTCCCAACAATCCTCCCCTAAACTTGATATCCACTCTTATGATCAAGTTTCTGAATAAACATTAAGAACTTGGAGGAGTCTGACAAACCTTATCATATTGGTAATAAATAAATCTGATCAAATTCTTTGCCACGTCACTTGTATAGTCTATCTCCAACTGGGTGTCCTTCATCTTCTCCAAAACAGCCTTGGATATGAAATACTGAGCATCTACAAGTAAATACTCAGCAAACTTTGTAGAACTCAAATGATATACACCAGCAGCTGAATATAACCTCCATTGAAGACCACTGAGGTCATCTTCAAGATCCTTCCATATTTCAGGATCTTCTTCTTTTGTCCCACACATTCTTTTGAATGTGGTCCAAAGTTTTATTCCATTGGCTGAAGTTGGTGCTTCAGCCTCATACTTGGTCTCTAGCAACCTCCAAAGGTCTACCAAGTCTTCTCTGTCACAACTTGCAAATAAAGATATGAGAGTGGTAAAAGTGTGTACCTCCTTTCCAAATCTTCCAATTTTCCAGAATCCACATTCATCTTCCTCATAACTTACAATTGGATTCCTGGAATCTAGTGGTAACACATGAACCATATCTGAAGCTTCTAATGGGGAGAGCTTAAGGCTCTTTCTAATGATTGCTTCACTTGGATACAGTTGAGACATATCTTTTGGAAACTCAAGAATAAATCCCTTCTTTACTGGTCTAGGGACTATCATAGCTTTCTTGATTGCCATCTCTTCTGCAAGTTGCTCCTTTCTTTCATCTGAAAGAAGTCTGAAAGTGTTCTCTTCCTGCACTTTCACCCAAATAGGATAAGCCCTATGTTCCAACTCATCAAATGTCAAAGCCTTCAGCTTCTGATGTGTCCATCCAACTCCATGACATTTGAGCAACATAAAATAGAGCTTCCTTCTATCCCTTTTCAATTCAGAGAGAATGTTGCTTGCCCTGTATTTCAACATCACCTTACAATCCTGCTGAACTCTAAGAAGAATTTCCAAACCCCATATCTGATCTGAAATGGTCAAGTCTGGATTATCCATACAGCTTTCTTCCCAAGAATTGTACATCTGAACTACCTCTGGCATATCAAAATCAATTTGCAACTTCAAATCTCTCAGCCTTTCCCTAGCAAGCTCATCACCATACTCAAGTCTTTCTGGTTCAACAATCATCACACTTGAATCTGAGCTGCCTCCATCACTTTCTTCCTCAGAAGTCACAACAAATGGTGACTTTTCCTTCTCACCTTGTTCCATCATTTGCTCAGCCAATCTTCTATCAAATTCAACCTGAGCTGCATTCTTTGGAACAATTTCTTCTACCAACTTACCCTTACCCTTATCTGTTGGTTCAATTGTTGGTAGGGTAGATGATAATACCTGAGTAGGAACATCTTTGATGATAGATGATGACTGGAATACATCACCTCCATATGCAGATCTGTCAACGCCCAAATTTCCTCTATCAGCGCCCAAAATACTTCTGTCAGCGTCCAAACTTGTCTTATCAACGCTTAAATATTTTCCCTCAGCGCCTTGTGTAACCTCTCTCAGCATATCTGTAAATGATAAATTTAAATTTGTTGGAGAGATTAAGGACGTATCAAAACCTTTTTGTTCCTTCAATGTAGTAAGAGCTTCAGCAATATCCAATGATTGACCATCTTGACTGCTCTTATCACTCAGATTTCTTGCTTCCTCCCCTTTGGAAGACTCCTCCATACCTCCCCTTGAATGAGCACTCTCCAAAACAACAATCCTCTCCCTCAATTCATTGAGTTCAAGGCCTTGGTTACTGACAATTTGTACTAAGTCTGCATTTTGCTTTTGCAAGCTAATGCAGACAGCCGTCAATTCTAAAAGCGTCATTGGTTCCAGTCTGCCCTCTTCCAAAATGGGAATTTGACCTCCCAAGTTAGGTTCATTGGGCATGGATGAGGACTTAATTATGGTGGGACTGTCTTGGCCAGCTTCTAAGCCAGAACCAATAGTCTCAGCCTCATCCAGGTCACCAGCCACACTTGTGGTGGTGGTTCTCTCTGCTACATGGCTAGGACCACCAGAGGAGAACACTCCAGCAGTCCTTTGGCGTTTAATCAACCTATATTCTGGTGGTGTGGAAGATGGTGTAGAAGATGGTGTAGATGTAGGTTGGTTAAGGGGTGTTTGGGATTGTGATGGTTGGGTGTCAGCGGTTGAAATAGGCATATCAACGCCCACATTAGATGTGTCAGCGTCGAAGGGATTTTGGTCTATTTGCATTTGGTCAGGTGAGGGTAAAGGTTCAGGAATAGGTTCAAGTTGTGGTTGAGGGTCAATATGAGGTTGGGGGTCTGGTTGGGGTTGTGCTGCTGCAATAACAGCAAGCATGGCTGGGGTTAATGGTAAGTCTCTATGAGGTGGTGAATTCATCTTGGTAAAAATAGCCTTCTTTTGTTCAGGGATCTTATAAAAGTCATTGTGATCCCTTGAACAATATCTTTGAGCATCAAAAACCATTTGCAGAAAACGGGGATAAGCTAAAGTCATTTTTGTCCCCTTGTTTTTACACATTCCTTCAAAAATCATTTTAGACCAATTATAATTTTGCCCTGTTGCAATACACACAATAGCAGATGCAATGGATCTATTGATCTCATTGTGTGCAGTACATTTGGGACTCAAACATTGAAGGAGAATGTGAATTAGGTACTTCCAGGCTGGGGGAAATTCCTGCTTATGGTACTTATTTAGAGTACCTTCATCAGGAATAGGGTATCCCAAAGCCCTAAGCCCTTGTTCTATTTCAGATATGGGAAGCATGGTTATACCATCAGCATCATTAAGATGCAAGGCCTGGCGTACCAAGGCCTCAGTAACCACCCAAGGTCTCCCATGTACAATAGAATTCAATGTTGTCACTCCATTAACTGTTGAGGAACTGACAGTGTTCCAAAACTGTTTAATGTGTGTGACTGGAATGAGTGAGACATGAGAAAGAGCATACCTTAATGGGGATGCATTCAAATACTCCACCATCTGTGTGTATTCAGGGAACAAAGTATTATCAGCAACAAGATATGCAATCATGTTGTGTTGAGACTTGAACCCCAAATCCAATTCTGCTGAGTTAAATCTTGGTGCCATTGATGAAAGCTGTTAAGTTGATGTATAAAAGATGAAGGTTGATAAGAGAAAAGTGTTAGACAAGAATTATAGATACCCTGTTTAAAATAGGAGCCAAATTTATAGGAGTGGATGAATGCACGTGATTGGCCCAAAAATAGGCAAAGATTTTCAAAAATCAATCATGAAAATATTGAAAAAGTTTATAAGTTATCCCATGCATTTAATGAAAGTAACAACTCCTAAAATTACGGCTTGAAAATATGTCAAAAAGTTACAACTGGGTAGGTCCCATTGTTTGTCAACGGTCAAAAATAACCCATCAACGCCCAACGGCTATAATCCTGTCAACGTTCGCCTAAAGCCATGTCAGCGTCCATTTTGGTCACAACAACGCTTGGAAAAATCTTGTCAGCGTCCAAAAGTAAAATTGTTTTAAAAAGAAAAATGACCTTAACAAGTAACTTATCCTAGAGAAGATAACCAAAAGCTGATAATTATCATAGGGCGGCAAGCACTGTCCAGTTATGCACACTTGCATAAGCAAGATAGACATAACAGTCCTCTAGTGTCCCTTGCTAACCAAAATTCTTAACAACCAAGTTACCTCATAAAATCCTTGTTACTCCCAGGTAAAACCCATATCAAAAGGATTCCCAAGCCTCCCAACAGACCATAACCAATTCTAAGTCAAAAATGTCTTGGCAGCATGCAAAGTTGATATACTATGCATGCTACAGTGCCTCATGGTTTAGTAAAACTAACCCATACTCACCAGTGGACACAATCTAGAATTGTGATAAGAGTATTCTAAGAATACCCAAGAGTCCTAAAGGTTCCTTAAACCTCCCCTTAAACTATGATACATGAGTTCTCAAAATATATATATGAACATTAAAAATTTATGTCAAGATAGGAATATAAATATTCCAACCATCATCCATAAACAAAACATGTCCAAATAGCTCTTCAAAAGTCCATAAGCAACTCTGTATCCAATGGCATAAAGCTACCATTACCTGCACATTTAGATGAAAAACCACAAAACTAACATTTGTTGCTGACAGCGTCCCGACAACACTTATCAGCGTTGAAGGAACTCTTGTCAGCGTTAGACAATAATATCTCCAACAAAGGCAAAATAACACTTGACAGCGTTGCATTTACCTTTGTCAGTGTTAGAAAAATAATGTGGAAAATCTAAATCATCACAAAGACCAACAACAATGCATTATCCTGTACATACTTTTACAAAAAGTGTTCCAAAACACATATTAAGTGAGATTAACCATTCCAATATTTGTTACCAAATATTGAAATCTTCCAGCATCAAAAGGTTTAGTTAATAAATCAGCTACATTATCTTCAGTATCTACCCTATCTGGTTGTATTAAACCTTTCTCAAAGCAATCTCTTATAAAATGATGTCTAATTTCTATGTGTTTGGTTTTAGAATGATGTACAGGATTTTTAATAATGCATAAAGTACTGTTATTGTCTACAAAAATCTTGGTATGCATAAAATTATACCCATAATCCAACAGCTGGTTCTGAATCCATAAGACTTGTCCACAACAAGCAGCTGCTGCAACATATTCTGCTTCAGTTGTAGAGTTTGCCACCACTGTTTGTTTCTGGCATTGCCAAGATATTAATCTGCTCCCAAGAAATTGGCATCCACCAGTTGTGGATTTCCTATCAAACTTGTCACCACCATAATCACTGTCTGAATATGCAATAAGGTCCAATGGAGAATCTTTTGGGTACCATAATCCAAGATCTGGATAACATCTTAGGTACCTAAAAATTCTCTTCACAGCAAAAAGGTGACATTCTTTGGGAGTCACTTGATGACGTGCACATGCACACACAGCAAACATGATGTCAGGTCTTGAGGCTGTAAGATACATCAATGATCCAATCATTGATCTATAGTGCCTAACATCCACATCCTTTCCAGCTCCAATTTTTCCCCAAGGGTATTGTCTATCCATAGGAGTGGAAGCCTCCTTCTCATGTGGAGAAAAACCATATTTCTTCAAGATTTCTGCTACATACTTGTCTTGGGAGATGAAGATACCATCTTCTTTCTGCTGAACTTGTAAACCTAGAAAGAAGTTCATCTCACCCATTGCACTCATCTTGAATTTATCTGTCATGAGCTTGGAAAAATCCTCACTCATTTTTGGATCAGTAGACCCAAAAATGATGTCATCAACATAGACCTGCACCAGCAACACATGTTTTCCTTTCTTCTTTGTAAATAGTGTCTGATCTATGGTGCCCATTTTGAAACCATTTTCCACCAAGTAGGTGGACAATGTACCATACCATGCTCTTGGGGCTTGATGAAGTCCATACATTGCCTTCTTTACTCTATAAACCTTGTCTGGATTCTCAGGATCTTCAAAACCAGGAGGCTGCATTACATAAACCTCCTCAACAATTGTGCCATAGAGGAAAGCACTCTTCACATCCATTTGATAAACAGTAAAGTTCATGCAAGAAGCATAAGCTAAGAAAATTCTGATAGCTTCAATTCTTGCAACTGGAGCAAAGACTTCTTCATAATCTATGCCTTCCTCTTGTGTATAACCCTGAGCTACCAAACGTGCCTTGTTTCTGACCACAATGCCTCTTTCATCTTTCTTGTTCCTTAGAACCCATCTTGTCCCAATTGGTCTCACATATCTAGGACAATCAACCAGCTCCCAAACATCCTGTATAGCAAATTGGTGAAGCTCATCCTGCATTGCTTCCACCCAACTTGGTTCTTTGAGAGCATCAAAAATTTTCTTGGGTTCTTCCTGTGACAGAAAACAGGCAAACAAACATGCTTGTACAAGAGGGGTATCAACCTTCTTGTGTATATTGGCAATAAATCCACCAAGACCTTGATGGGATCTTCTTGTCTGAACTGGAGCCATAACATCACCTATGATTTGAGATGTGGGGTGATCCTTAGCTGTGGAAGTGAGAACTCCTCCTTCAAAAAGTCTGGTGTCCTCAATTTCACGCTCCATGTTGCCAATATCTTCTTCAGATTCTTCTTGATCAACAGGAATCTATTCATGGATATTGGAAGGTCCACCCTGTTCAAAATGGGAAGAGAAAAGCTGTGTAAAGGTGTCTCCAAAGTCTGATCCTTGTTTGTCAGCGTTTGGGCTAACAGCGCTTGAACTGGTGTTGTCAGTGTTGGAGCCATTAACGTCTGAATTGGTCGTGTCAGCGCTTGATTTCCCTTTGTCAGCGCCTGAAGAATCATGCATGTTTGTATTTGGTGGTATTTGAACACCACCATTATCTTTCCTTGCAGCAGTAGCAGCAGCATAATACTCATCTGTCCATATAGGAAGTGTAACATATTCTTGTGTGGGAGATGATTCAACTGCTGGTGGTCCATCTTCCTTAGCAACCTGTATACCTGAAACATTACCAATTCTCTTTTCCAAAACACTTGAAGTTACCTTCACAATGTCTGGATCAGTAACAGGCATATAATTTAAAGCTCTAGACAAAGGTTCTAAGTCAAACAACCAATTTGGACCACTCTCAGGATCACTAGGTTTACTTTCTAAAAACCTAACATGTACCTTTTCAAGTATACGTTTTTCCTTTTTAATGTAAACCCTATATCCTTTACTCTGCACTGAATAACCCATGAAGTAGCCTTCATCACCTTTTGAATCAAATTTGCCTAGGGCCTCACTAGTTTCTAACACAACTACATGACAACCAAATGGCTTAAGAAAGCCAATATTGGGCTTCCTTCCCCAAAGTAATTCATAAGGTGTCTTATTATGTATCTTGTTGACCAATGCCCTATTTTGAACATAACAAGCTGTGTTAACAGCTTCAGCCCAAAAGGCTATAGGAAAGTGGGCATCAGCCAACATGGTTCTGGCTGCTTCAATAAGGGTCCTATTCTTCCTTTCAGCAACCCCGTTTTGCTGTGGGGTTCTAGCTATGCTAAACTGCCTAGTAATCCCTTTCTTGGCACAAAAATCATCTAACAACTGATTTCTAAACTCACCCCCATTGTCACTTCTAATAATTTTGACCTCATTACCATTTTTCTTTTCAATTTGGGTAATGAAATTAATCAGACTTAGGGCAGTTTCACTTTTCTTGGCTAAAAAGAAAGTCCATGTAAACCTGGAGTAATCATCAGTAATGACAAAACAATATGATTTACCCTTCAAACTTTCTATATTAGTTGGACCAAAGAGGTCCATATGCAATAAGTGAAGTGGTTTAGAACTAGAGTGCACCTGTTTAGACCTGAATGAGACCTTGTGCTGCTTGCCCTTAAGGCATGCAACACAAGAGTGGTCATTGTGGAAAGCCTTTTCAGGCAAACCATCAACTAAACCAAGCCTCACAAGTCTATTAATATTCTTAAAGTTTATGTGCCCTAGTCTCCTGTGCCAAAGATTACTTTCATCTACTGAGGCTTTAGCATATAGACATGACATTTTATTATTTACCTTAATTCCATTAAGATTCACATTATATATGTCTTTATGCCTTGGTGTTCTAAAATCTATGTATTTCTCCTCAGGGAGCTTATAATCTTTTCTTAACACCAAGCACTCAGTATCTGTGAAAAGAACCTTATTTTTGTTATCACACACTTGTGATACACTAAACAAATTATAATCCAGATCTTTCACCAAGAAGACATTATCAAACCGTAGATTGTTGGTGACAAGGGTTCCTTTTCCTGTGATTGTGCCGTAGCCACCTCCAAAGTATACCTTACCACCATCTTGAATAGGAGAGAAATTGGTCAGATAGTCTTCCTTTCCTGTCATGTGCCTTGAGCATCCACTATCCCAGTATCCATAATCATTGATCTTCTTCTGAATGCCCTGCACATAAAGAAAACACATTAGTTTTCTTTGGGAACCCAAGCCTTGGAAGACTTGGATTCATTTGGTTGTTCAACAAGAACAGACTTGGTTCTCATAACAACCCCATTTTCATCCCTGTTTGAATGAAATTCCCAGTTAACCCCAATTGGTGTTGACAATGCCTTAGAAATATAATGAAACCTGTTGCATGTCATAGAAATACCAGTATTATTAGGGTTCTGGTCTTGTTTTGGTCTCCATGTTAAGCTAGTAGAAGCTTTAGACCTATTTCCCTGTGGTTGCAAATACCTAGGTTTAGCAGTGTGTCTGTCAGCGCTGACATTACTCCTGTCAGCGCCCCGATTGCTCTTATCAGCGTTGAACCTAGGGTTTGCTACAGGAACCCATTGCCTATTTGACCAAGTATTTGACTTCTGAAAAGGTCTTAGGCCTTGTGTGTTAGACCCTCTAGAAAAGAATGGGGCTGGTCTAACAACTTGTGAACTTTTGTTCACAAAGGTATTGGGTCTTACAGTGTTTGACCTATGTTGACTTTTGTCAGCGCTGAAATGGTTCCTGTCAGCGTTGACATTGGAAGCGTTGACACATTTGTAGGCCAAATGTGAAAAGCTCCCACATGAGTAACAAGCTTTTCTAGACATAGTCTTAGGTCTAGAAGCAAAGAAGCCTGTTCCATGGTTACTAACTTGGCTTTTTGGTGACCTAGAATTTCTATACATTTCTGCATATTTAACACTAGGTTTTCTAACATTTTGTGGGCCAAGGTCAACAGGTTTGCCAGTGGTAGGGTGTGTGATCTTAATAGGTTTAGGATCATCAATTGGTTTTGTGATTGGTGTGGGCTCATTTGGACTTTCACACAATAACCCTCCCTTAACAAACAAAGTGTGGTTAGCTTTCTTCCACTCTTCTAGGTCAGTCAGCTTTTGCTGATATTCCTCAACTGGGGAAGTCACTCTAGGTGGAGGAATAAACTCCTCCTCTTGGCATTCTGGCAAGCCAGTCCAAGATAAGTCCTTTGATTGGACACCATAGAAATCCCCAGCTGGTGGTGGAACAACAGTATAATTATTCATCCCAATCCCACTCATATCCTTAGAGTCTCTTTGTTTGCTAACACACTCTCCTAGGGTTTGTGTGGCCTTATCAAATCTCTGGATTTTAAGACTCACATTATCTTTATTTTTGTTAGCCTCCTCTAACTGAGCTATCAAATCAAGATTATCCCTATTTACTATATCTTGCACATCTTTACTCTGAAATAACTCATGTTTTAAGATGTTTATTTGATCCTTTAAATCAAACTCCATTTTCTTATACTCAGCTACTGTCTTTTCTGTTTGGGTAAGAGCAATTTGATAGTTAGATACTTTGCATCTTTCAGTACTTGCCTCATCTGATAATTTAACTATCTCTTGTTTTAATTTTTCAGTATTTAAACGACAACCCTTAGAACAGAAAGCATCATCATATACCTCATTGTCTGATGAAGAGGAGGAGTGTGCCATGAGAGCATATTCAGCATGCTCTTCTTTAACTTCAGCAACCAAAGCTCTGTCCTCTTCCTCATTCTTAGCCATCCAGCTCCAATCCCATTCTCCAACACCATCAATTTGTTGAACAGCAACCATGGCCTTGGGATCTGGGTTCTTAATCATTTGGCTAGAAGGCTTCCCAGCATCAGATCTCCTTGGAGATCTACATTCCCTCATAAAGTGCCCCATCCTATGACAGTTGTAGCACTCTACCTTGGATTTGTCAAAGCCAGCAACATCCTTAGCATTAAAGGTCATCTTCTTCTTGAACCTTTTATTGAACCTGTTTGCTCTTAAACTTACAAGAGCCATAGTCCACTTGATGTCCATCTCTTCCAATTGTTCATCACTTATCTGCTCAAGATCTTCATAAGTAATCCTTGAATCACTAGGCAAAGAAGCAATGAATGCACACACAGTATCAAGATCAAAACCAGCAGGTTTAATTCTATCAGCGCCATGATTGTGTGTGTCAGCGCTTGAGTACAAAGCGTTGACAGGATATGATCCAGCGCTGACAGATTGACATCCAGCGCTGACACCTTGAGATCCAGATGCTGAATGTCCATAGAAGTTCATGGAATCAAATTGGCCTTCACTTTGTGAAAAGAAAGCCATGTTGCTACTGGAAGATTTGTTATCACTCTCCAATTGCCATTCATTCTCCAACAGCCTTAACTTGTTGAAGATGTCATCAAACCTGGAAGTCTTGTGGGTGTTATTGACAAGAATAGATCTTGTCTCAATCTTCCATACATCACCAAGGCTTTTGAGAAAAGTAGCATTCAATTCAGGGTCATCAATCTGTTTTCCCATGAAGGAAAGTTGACTTGTGATGTCAAGAAGTCTACTTCTCACACTGCTGAGATTCTCATTAGGTTGAGCTTTAAAGACAGCATACTCATGCAGTAGTTGCTTCTTCTTTTCTTCTTTTGTGTCAGCATTGCCACCATGTGCTACTTCAAGAGCTTCCCAAAGCTCTTTTGCAGACTCAAAACGTTTGTACTTATGCTGATTCTCATGACCTAGGGCATGTTTCAAGATGTTCAAAATTTTCATGTCCACCCTCTTCTTGGCTATATCTTCAACAGCTACCGCTCTCCCATCATCAGGCTTTTCCACTTTATCAGCTTCAGGACAATTAGGAACAGCTGTCCTTGCGGCAATTGCAGCAGTAATCTTTGCTGCTTTATCGAATGTGTTCCCATATTCGATAATTTCCCAAAGAGTGTAGTCATGAATAGCTATGTATTGCTCAAAATTGGACTTCCAGAGTTCAAAGTTCCTGGCATCAAACATGGGAATTTTGATACTAGGGTTTGAGAAGTTGTTTTGAAGCAAAGAAGGAGGTTGATTTGTGCCAGACATGATGTTTTTAGGGTTTTGAGAATTTTAGGGTTTTTAGGGTTTGGTGTTTTAGGGTTCTGCGTTACTTAAAGATCAAAAGTTTCTCAACAAGCTCTGATACCACTTGTTGATCCCAAACTTAGATCGATTAAGCTTTGTGTATACGAGATTAGATCAAGTACTACACGTAGAGAAACCTTTGCTTATGAATAAAGTAACAAAGTGTTATGCGGAATTAACACTTGATCTAAAACACAATGATGTTAAACAAACTTTCACTTGTATTAGAATAATCGTGTTGATTACAATGAAAGGTTTAACTTGCGAATACTATGAAAACTGATATTAAACATTAACCTAAAAGATCTTCTTTTATAGAACAAGAAGTCTTGTACAATAAGCTACGAATCAACTATTCTAGGTAAAGATAAACATAGAAAATACATTGTCGTTTCTATCCTTACTAGAAGTAATCTAGAATATAATATACGTGTAGCTCACATCTTCCATCAGTGCTTGTCTTCAATCTGTCAACGCTTGACTTTATCTTGTCAACGCTTATGCTGTCAGCGCTCACTTTGCTCTTGTCAACGCTTGAGTTGTTCTTGTCAGCGTTCAAGTGTTCTGGCCTAAATTTATTCCCAACACATGAGTCGCATAAGTCAAAATACTCCATACATCCGGGATCTGACAAGATGTATCATGATCTTAAGATGTTGTATTGGTGGCCGAACATGAAGGCGGACATTGCTACATATGTTAGCAAGTGCTTGACTTGTGCCAAGGTCAAGGCCGAACACATGAAACCATCAGGATTATTGGTCCAACCCGAACTGCCAGAATGGAAGTGGAAAGGATCACTATGGATTTCATTACAAAGCTACCTAAAACCTCAGCTGGATTTGACACTATTTGGGTAATCGTCGACCGACTCACCAAATCGGCTCATTTCATACCAATCAAGGAGACTGACGGAATGGATAAGTTAGCAAGAACATACTTGGAGGAGGTAGTCACGAGGGATGGTGTGCCTATGTCTATAATCTCTGACCGGGATAGCCGATTTACTTCACAGTTCTGGAAGTCGCTGCAGAAGGCATTGGGGACGCAGTTGGATATGAGCACTAATACACGGCTTTTTGCCCGTATGAAAATTTAAAAGTTCGTTGTGTTGGTCTAATCGAATTGATCTAGGTTCTCTACGTGACTCAGTTTTATTTTGGTGAAAAAGAATATTTTTGGTTGGTTTTTAATTTAAATGTGCAAGACTTAAAAGTAAATGTCGTTAAAGTAAAGGGCAAGTATTAAAAGAGCGTGAAAGTAAAATCTAAATCTAATTAAACGGAAGTGGTGCAATATTTAAAACGTGACGGAAAAAAATTAATTAATCGACTAGAAAATAAGACGTGACGAGAATTAAAAATGGACAAAGTATTAAAAACATAAACTAAAAATTAAACAAGACAAAAAATATGAAAAACCACTCCAAATCGGAATATATTCCGATCAACCACGATCGGAATATAAACTTATCTTGTGATCGGAATATGGATATGACCTTGGTCGGAATGCTGTTTGGAACACCAATCGGAATATCTGTCACCTTACACGATCGGAATAACCAAAACGCACCTCGATCGGAATATGGCAAAGAGCACCCTTGATCGAAATATCTGTCACTTACACCAAATCGGAATACCTCTTACCTTGCTACGATCGGAATTCCAAGTTCTCGTCCAATCGGAATACAGAAACCCTTATCCGATCACACAGATCGGAATGTAACTCCCTCTTCCGATTTGTCAGATCGGAATACGAAGAAAAGTACTAAAATTAAGCTAAGTAAATAAGCTATGATTCTAATAAGCACGAAACTAAATCCTAAGGTAAAACCGTGTAAAAATAAGCTACGAAACTGAAAGTTAACAACTTTTAAAACACGAAAAAGATAAATTTTAAGAAAAACAACTTTTTATATAAAAATAACTTTTGTAAAAACTATATAAACTTGAAAATAAATCAAATAAGCTATGAAAATAAGAGATTTAAAACAATCAAAAGCATAAAAATCAAATCTTTAAACAAGTTAACAAGATAAAAAACATGTAAATCAAAGATTAAGCAAGAAAGAAAGGTAGAATGAGAAATTCAAAACAAGAAAATTAAAGAACAATTACTTGAAATAAAAAGGTAATTAAGGTGCAAAACATGTAATTAAAGGTGCAAGTAATTAAAGGTGCTTAAAATAAAGGTGGAAGAACTAGTTTGTCAATCTAGCCAACAAGAGTAAATGAATGAATAAGAGGGGTATTTATAGGTGATTAGGGGAAAGGTTAGAGGAAGCTTCCTCCCCTCCTTCCTTTTCTTCTTAATTGCCCATTAAGTCCTTCCTTCTTAATCTTTTTGTTAATCTTGGAATGTGATGACTTTTGGCTCGGGATTTCTTTGGACTCGTCTTTTAATTCTACGATAAATAAGACTTGAGTTCCTCGACTTTAAGTGAACTTCCGTCTTTTGACTTTTTCTTCGATAAATCTTCAGAATTGGTCTTGGACTTCCGTTCTTTTTGAACCCTCGACTTTTTGACTTCGTCTTTCATCCTTTTCTTCAATAAAAGCCCGTAAATGCCCGTGAATTCCCGTGTTTTCTCCACTTTTCACCTTTTCGTCCTAAATCACAACAAAAACACAAACCACGTATAATTCCGACATAAAAGACATAAAATACACGTTTTGGTCCGGTTATTATTGTAATTAAGTGGTAGAAAAGATGTGTGTTTTCACACATATCAAATCCCCTACACTTGACCATTGCAATGTCCTCATGCAATGCATTAGTTACAAAGCACGTTTACATTTTTCATCATAATTAATCCATGTTGGCCTTTATTAAAGAGATAGAAAATTACAAAAATTCAAAGCAAAGAAATTAAAAAGCATACCTTGGGTTTTGGAAATGTCATGAATAATCATCATCCTCAACTTTTCACTTTCTCCAAACCAAGCTTAAAAACGAGATCATTGTTATTATAAGTTAGTAAACTAACACGAACTCATGTGGGCCAATTATTCACTTAGACTCCCTTATTCCTAGGGGTATCTCTTATATTTTATTATTTGTCTTGAATGATCACGAGGATGCATTGTTTGACTTATTTTGATAGTTATTAAGTCTGAAAATAAAGTGAACGATTTAATCAATAGTTAGCTAAAGGACCAAATCTTTTAAAACTGCTTCTCGGGACCTCATAAAGTTCATATCTTGGCATAACTCATTTCGCGATTTGAGACCTTTCTCGGACCGATATTTGGCAGCGACTTCATACTTCAAATCTTGAGAGACGTTCATGAAATAATGGTCTTCTCTTCATAATTGGAATTTCTTCACTTGAACTTTTTGAGAGATTCATACTTGGACCACGACTTCTTCATTTTTCTCCAATCTTTATTTTGGACTTTGATATACAGCGATCCGTCTCCTTTTATGACTTGGATCTATTTATCCTCATACCTTGTTAGGGTCTTTTCGGATACACTTCTCCATGACTTTTGGAGAGTTTTTGCTTATCGTCGTGTGTCTCGATCCTTCATATTGATTTTCGATAAATGATTCTTCACATCACTTTTGGATCTTTAGCAACAAAATATAGCCCTCATGCCTTGTTAGGGCCTTTTCGGACTCGCCAATCTTCGCATCCCGCTTCAATAAGTTATGCCTTGGCTATGAACTCTAATCCATACCGAGCAACTTTTAAACGATCTGGGGCTAGAAGCTAAGTAACTTTTCAAATCGTACAACATTACTTATTAGCAGATAAATTATTAGCAAGCGATGGGAGAATAGGCTTATAATTAACTCACATAAATTCACGAAAGAATACCAGACTTATAATTGGCTCTATCATCTCTCGTTCTCCACAGTTTAAAATCTCAAGGAATGAGACTCGTGGATACTTAGCCTATTAAATCAAAGTTTTGGGTTTTCGAGTCGCCTATAGGATCTTGCAAATTCTTGGACTTTTTCAAGTTTAGAAATCGAATTTTAAAGTTCCCTTGATAAACGACTCTCTAGGATCAATTATAGGAACTTGCGAAAAGTTCTTGTTCTTAATCCATGAAAGTTAAGACTTTCGCGTTTTATAGCTCCCTATATAAAAGCCTAGCAAAACTTGACTTAAACACGTTAAGGATACTAGCTAGAGTAACTTAGGCAAGTAAACTCGGGTTGAGTCAAAAGATTCACAATGTTTGAAAATTAAAACCACTTATTTAAAGATTTATTCTAGCAAGGAAAGAAAATAACTATACAAAGGGATAAACTAATAGGCCAAAATAGATCAAAAATTTTGAAAAATGTCGAAAAATTTGATTTTCCGGTTAAAATGAGGATAAGAGCAAGGAAAAGACCACTTAACTTCGATAGAAGTCCCCCCTACACTTGATATAAACATTGTCCTCAATGTTTAAGCATGTGGGAGTAAACTCCCCTACACTTAGGACATTGAAAACTTTGTTTAAATCTCGCTAAGGAAAAGACCACTAAAGAGATTCCTATTTTAATATTGAGAAAATATAAAATAGTGAATCGAAAAGAGTTTAGGATAGAACCGGGAAGAAGTAGAACACGGAATCACGGGTCGTCAAAAATCATCAAGAGTGGATCATTGAAGCTCGAATCCCTGATTAAGAAGTGAGGAGAGGAAATAGCAAACCAACGGGTCTCCCCTACACTTATGATAAAGAAAGCGAAAAGATAGATGCATGGGTTGCCTCCCAAGAAGCGCTTGATTTTTGTTAACCGAGTCATTAGCCTGACTCGACCTTGATCATCAACGGAAGAAGCATGAAACATATCCACCAGGATCAAAGACATAGTTTTCGTCCATCAAATAGCAGAGGCTTAAGGCGAACAAGGCAAGCCAAAGAAGAGTAGGCAAGGTTCCCTTAAGCAGCGATGGAGCATGGTGGAAGCAGAGATGAAGTGGTGCAAGCATGTCTTCAATAATTCCAAAGATTTTTCCTTTTATTTCATCAGGTGGATACTGAGATGGCTGAAAGATTTCAATACCGGGGTCGAACACCTTTTCCTTTAGGGGAAAATAGCACTCAGGCTCAGCCGAGTGTGAAGAAGATCCGCAAAGAAGCACAACCTCGTCCTCAGAAGGGGGACAAAGAGGTGTCAAATCATATGTGCAACGGATCTCGGTGTCGACCGGTGTCTTCTCCTTTGACAGAATGTGCTTCAAATCCAAAGTAGGATCAAGACGATAATCTTCAAAGTCATAAGGAGGAGCATCACTCTCATGAGGGAAGTAAGTGTTGAGAAATTCAGAGAAATCTTCCTCAAATGAGTAATCGTCCAAAGTAGGATCGAGTGATGGCGGAGGATCTTCATCATGTGAAGAATCGCTCGAAAGAGTATCAGCCTCATCGAAATCATCATATGTGGGCAGCTCGGGATACTCAAAAGTAAGGTCATCATAATCATCCGAGTCTGAGCTAGAATCATCATCATAAGCATCAAAGACCGGAGGGGAATCATAAATGGGAGAAGCTGCCAAAGTAGGGCGAGAACCATCCACATCATCTTGAAAAAGTGGATTATCGATGCAAGAGTCGAATAGAGGATTATCGTAGACGGTAAAGTCATCGAGCACATTAATCATATTCACTGATTCTCGGCCTGCAAAGGTTGTACTTGTAAGCTTCCCCATTTTGAAAACATGTGCATCATCCCCGACTCTTAAGATTAACTCACCTTCGGCCACATCCACTAAAGCACATCTGGTTCTCAAGAATGGCCGACCAAGTATTAAAGGAATACGAGGGTCCATTTCATAATCAACTACGACAAAATCGACCGGGAAAGTAAATGTACCAACTTTAATAAACACGTCTTCGGCTATACCAACGGGGTAAGCGAGAGTGTGATTTGCAAGTTCAAGAGTCATCTTTGTTGGAGTGAGGTCGAGCTATGATAGTGTTTTCCAAACACTTAAAGGCATCAAATTAATACTAGCCCCGAGATCAGCAAGGGCAGTAAATTCTTCAGTTTTGTTGAACACGCAAGGCAACACGAAACGACCGGGATCTCCAAGCTTTTCCGGAAGTTCTTTAAGAATAACTGCAGAGCAGTTTTCGTTTAATCGAGTGTTGGCGAGTTCAATCAGCTTCTCCTTCTTGTTAAGCAATTCCCTAAATGCTTTAACAAATTTGGGCATGTGGACAAGTGCTTCAAGAAAGCTAATGTTGAAGTTCATTTGAGAAATCATCTTCACATAGCGTGACACTTCGGAGTCCTCCTTGGTTAGAATTTTGGTCTTGCCTAAACGAGAGGGATAAGGGATATTGGGTTTAGGTGGGGAAGGTGCAGGTGTATCAGGTAAAGGTTGGGATGTTGAAGGTCCTTCCTGGAAACGTCATCACGTTGAGGCGAAGACGGTAATGGTGCACTAATACTAGGTGTAGGAGGAGTAGGGATAAATGGTGGTGGAGGAGGTGTAGATGATGGGGGTGGGGTTGGTGGTCCTACGATGGTGACTCCACTACGAGTAGTAATAGCACTCACATTGGCTCGCGGATTAGTGACGGTGTTTGAAGGTAAAGAACTTGAAGTAGACGGTTGAGCAGGGGGCAAGAAACTAGCCAACATATTCTTTAATTCATTCGTTTGAGTGCTGAAAGAGGATTGAATATTATCGCGAACCTCGGATCTTATCTCATGTCCTTGCTTCGTGATATCTCCTTTCAAATTGATTATTTGGCTCTGCAGATTCTTAATTTGCTCACCTTGGGTTCTCATTGTGGCTTCAACATCGATGTTTATGGGTGGGGTTTGTTGAGCGGGTGGGTGATAAGGATTAGAAGCACGAGGTGGGATTTGGTTGCTCCTGTTGTAGTTGTTGGCGGGGTTTTGGTTTTGAGGAGAAAAACCGGGTGAAAGGTAGTTGTTGGAACGGTAGCTCAGCAGATTTCTATCCCCTTGAGGTCGAGCTTGGTAATTTTCCGGTGAATAATTACCATAAGCTGCATACACATTTTCCGGATTTCCTTGTGTAGAAGGACAATCGGTGTATGAGTGAGGACCGCCGCATGTTTCACAAGGAGTAGCAACAGCTTTAACTTGTTGTTGTTGGTTTGAAACCAAGAGTTGCATACTTCTGCTCATTTCAGTCAGCACACGGGTGAGTTCGGTCATATCAGGGTTTGCTGAGGTGGAGGAAACATTAACTCTCGGATTGTTCCTTGAAGAAGCAGAGGAATCCCAGTTTTTGTGGTGAGTAGTCATGTTCTCAATTAACTCTCTACACTCCTCGGGTCTCCTTTTCATGAATGTGCCACCGGCGGCTGCATTAATCGTATCACGATCTCAAAAAGTCAAACCGTTGTAGAAAGTATCGATTAAGGTCACAGGGAGCATGTTGTGGTTTGGACAACGATCAATCAAGACATTATATCTCTCCCAAGCATCAAAAAGAGATTCATCGGGATCTTGCATGAAACCGTTGATCTGATTGCGAAGGCTTGTGACCATGGATGGTGGAAAGTAGCGCGACAAAAAGCGTTGAGTCATGTCATCCCAAGTGTGAATAGAATTCTTCGGGAGACGATCAAACCATTTCTCGGCATGATGTAATAAAGTATGTGGAAAGAGTTGTAGGCGAAGTTCATCCATTGTGGCACCAGCTAACTTCATGCTTTGGGTGAATGTAATGAACTTGTCGAGGTGTTTGTTGGCATCATCATCAGGCAATCCACGGAATGGGTTTGTTTGTACTTGCTGAATCATGTGGTGCTTCAACAAAAACTCAGGAGCGTTGATTTGCATCGGCGCAATCGGTCCTCCTTGTCTAAACATTGTTGGTTGACAAAGTTCCTCCATGGTCCGAAGATCGGGCTGTGGAAGAACATTGTTGTTATTATTAAGGTGCGGTGGATTATTGTTGTTGACACCTGACATACTTAAATCTTCTTGAGTCTCGGGCTCTTGATAATTAGAAGATCTAGTACGCATACACCTGAAAATGCAAAAGAAAACAAAACCAAACGCAAAGACAATATATATACACAATAAAGATAAAATCTTTTTGGATTTTTGAAATTTTTAATTTTTATGGATTTTTATTATTTTTTTTTTAATTTTTTTGATTTTTTGAGCAAGAAAAATAACGCTCACAAGTGAACGGATCCCAAAAAGCAACGCGTTTCTCACAGAAAACCGTTAATCTTTACGAAAAGAGCCGGCAGCGGCGCCATTTAATACAAGGCTTTTACCTAGTATAGAAAATTTATCGTTCTAGTGGTCTAATCGAATTGATCTAGGTTCTCTATGTAACTCGATTGTTCTTTGGTGAAACAAATATTTTTGGTTTGTTTATAAATTTAAATGTGCAAAGACTTAAAAGTAAATGTCGTTGAAAGTAAAGTGGCGTGAAATTAAATCTAAGTCTAATTAAACGAAAGGTGCGATATTTAAAAACTTGACGGAAGGTAAATTAATTAAATGACTAAAAATAAGGCGTGACGAGAATTAAAATTGGACAAAGTATTAAAAACATAAAATAAAAATTAAACAAGACAAAAAATATGAAAAACCACTCCAAATCGGAATATATTCCGATCAACCACGATCGGAATATAAACTTATCTTGTGATCGGAATATGGATATGACCTTGGTCGGAATGCTGTTTGGAACACCAATCGGAATATCTGTCACCTTACACGATCGGAATAACCAAAACGTACCTCGATCGAAATATGGCAAAGAGCACCCTTGATCGGAATATCTTTCACTTACACCAAATCGGAATACCTCTTACCTTGCTACGATCAGAATACCAAGTTCTCGTCCAATCGGAATACAGAAACCCTTATCCGATCACACAGATCGGAATGTAACTCCCTCTTCCGATTTGTCAGATCGGAGTACGAAGAAAAGTACTAAAATTAAGCTAAGTAAATAAGCTATGATTCTAATAAGCACGAAACTAAATCCTAAGGTAAAACCGTGTAAAAATAAGCTAAGAAACTGAAAGTTAACAACTTTTAAAACACGAAAAAGATAAATTTTAAGAAAAACAACTTTTTATATAAAAATAACTTTTGTAAAAACTATATAAACTTGAAAATAAATCAAATAAGCTATGAAAATAAGAGATTTAAAACAATCAAAAGCATAAAAATCAAATCTTTAAACAAGTTAACAAGATAAAAAACATGTAAATCAAAGATTAAGCAAGAAAGAAAGGTAGAATGAGAAATTCAAAACAAGAAAATTAAAGAACACTTACTTGAAATTAAAAGGTAATTAAGGTGCAAAACATGTAATTAAAGGTGCAAGTAATTAAAGGTGCTTAAAATAAAGGTGGAAGAACTAGTTTGTCAATCTAGCCAACAAGAGTAAATGAATGAATAAGAGGGGTATTTATAGGTGATTAGGGGAGTGGTTAGAGGAAGCTTCCTCCCCTCCTTCCTTTTCTTCTTAATTGCCCATTAAGTCCTTCCTTCTTAATCTTTTTGTTAATCTTGGAATGTGATGACTTTTGGCTCGGGATTTCTTTGGACTCGTCTTTTAATTCTACGATAAATAAGACTTGAGTTCCTCGACTTTAAGTGAACTTCCGTCTTTTGACTTTTTCTTCGATAAATCTTCAGAATTGGTCTTGGACTTCCGTTCTTTTTGCACTCTCGACTTTTTGACTTCGTCTTTCATCCTTTTCTTCAATAAAAGCCCGTAAATGCCCGTGAATTCCCGTGTTTTCTCCACTTTTCACCTTTTCGTCCTAAATCACAACAAAAACACAAACCACGCATAATTCCGACATAAAAGACATAAAATACACGTTTTGGTCCGGTTATTATTGTAATTAAGTGGTAGAAAAGATGTGTGTTTTCACACATATCAAGCACTGCGTATCATCCCCAAACTGACGGTCAAAGTGAAAGGACCATTCAAACCTTAGAAGATATGCTGAGAGCTTGTGTGATCGACTTTGGAAATAGATGGGATAGGCACCTACCTCTGGTGGAGTTCTCATACAATAATAGTTATCACACTAGCATTAAGGCAGCACCGTTCGAAGCATTGTATGGTAGAAAGTGTCGTTCACCCGTGTGTTGGGCAGAGGTGGGTGAGGCCCAACTCACTGGACCCAAAATCATACACGAGACTACTGACAAGATCTTTAAGATCAAGAGCCGTATGCAAGCCGCAAGAGATCGACAAAAGAGTTATGCTGACATGAGACGCAAACCTCTTGAGTTTGAGGTTAGCGATAGAGTCATGTTGAAGGTCTCACCTTGGAAGGGTGTGATTGCTTTGGAAAGCATGGAAAGTTGAATCCTCGTTACATTGGACCATTCAAGATCATAGAGAGGATTGGCCCCGTAGCCTATCGCTTGGAGTTACCTCAAGAACTTAGCCGAGTGCATAACGTGTTCCACATTTGCAATCTGAAGAAATGCTTAGCCGACGAGACACTCGTTATCCCTTTAGAAGAGATCCAACTCGACGACAAACTCAACTTCGTAGAAGAACCGGTGGAGGTCATGGACCGTCAGGTCAAACAACTCAAGCAAAGTCGTGTACCCATCGTAAAAATCCGTTGGAATGCACGTAGAGGTCCAGAATACACGTGGGAACGTGAAGACCAATTCAAGAGCAAGTATCCTCGTCTTTTCGCTAATCACCCTACTACAACAACGTCTTGATTTCGTGACGAAATCTCTAAAACATGTGAATACTGTGACATCCGTCAAATTTTTTCATATTTATTTCTTCATATAGTGATTTAACGTGAGCTTTGAACCTTGTGGATTTAACGAATTGAGAAGTTATATCATATTTATGAAGTACCCAAATTGTTTACCAATGTGGTGTCGATGTAAGTATATTGTTTGTTTTGCTTTGCGGACAAAGCCCCCTTTAGGGAGAGCGAATGTAACAACTCGAGTTTTCGCGTCTATTATATTATGATAGAAACGTGTGCGTTATTAAACGTTTTATGTAATAACCGTTGCGCCGGTTAGGGTTGTTTGCTGAATCCCTCGAGAATACGCGTATCCATCTTTGTTTAAGTTGTGTGTCGAGATTTTATCATGTTGTTCTTGTTATGTTTTCGCAATTAAAACTATGACATTTGATAAACCCTGCTGGGCCGAATGATACAATTTATACAAAAATCAAATTGGTAACTTTTATTTAGATTTTCCAAAACTTGGTCAACACTAGTCAAACATTCAGACCTGGAAACTATATTCTTTGTTTATACAACCCACTACCTACAAGAATCCAGCACACATGCCTAGTTTACCCAAAATGGGTACATCACAAGACCTCCATTTCCAGATATGGACTAACCCTAAGCAAGTATTACAAGGTTAAATACTATCCCAATTTGTTCACTGTCCAAACACAACACAAAACACATCCACAGTCCAAATATTACAAGTTGTTCCTGCTGAGCAGTTTTAATTACAAATTCTGGGTAAAAAGTATAGAGAGTAGTGTCAAGGCATTGAACCAGCCGAGCCATCCTTTTCTCGTCCGAACCCACAAGCCGAAACAAAATCCTTATTGTGAGTCTTTTAACCACCTCCTTTTATTTTCTACATACGTCTTAGTTGTGCTCGTCAATCGTAAACTAACATGCGAAAATAAAACAAATTGATTAGTCTTTTTTTTAAAACTGTTCGGTTTAAGCAAAAATTATAATGATATAGGAGAATACTATCAACTTGGACTTTGACCCACAAACCGCAACCCCATATTGTTTCTGCCGTGACCATACCGAGACCTCTTTTACATTTTTTTCTGTGTTGCTATTTGGTATAATATTATCAGGAACTAGTAATAATAACTGTAGAAAACAACATCACTCGAATGATTATATTCCTGCCGAAACTCTAATTACTCAAAAAATAACCATAATATAAAATTTACACAATTCATTTTACAGAAACATTACTTAACCATCATTAAACCCGCGGGTATAAAAACCCCCAATTATTTCGAAACCCTAATTTTGTAAATCGTTTTTATTTATGAAATTAACACAATTTATTACCCAAAAACATTATTTAATTATAAATAAACAACCGATTATAAAAACCCCCAAATTTATATAAACCCTAATTTTTAATATATTGATTTAAACTCTAATTAGACCTAATCTAAATACGAATTGACTAGTTAATTAGATTAAAACCGAAATATTAATTTAAAGTGTAATATTTAGCCCAAAATCCCATTTGTTAAATACCCGAGTTTTAAGTGTCGTGTTTTCCGTAAACAAAAAATGTCGTCAAGCACAACTAGGATGTCATGCCCTTTTTCTAAGTATAAATCTAGATGTCGTAACACGGTTCCTATATTCGAATAGGTCGCGGGTAGCGTAACCGTATTCTCGAGCTACATTCATATTTCCATTATCTTGCTGATTTAACGAGGTGAGTTTATAGCCCCACTTTTAACTGCTTTTACTGCTTTTTGGGGTGAGACATTGCTTGATTTAACGTATGAACACAAGTGCATTTACTGATTTATATACTAGTCTAAGTCCCACTAAAAACCCAGTTGCTTTGGCCCGTGAATCGTGAACCGTTAATTACTTTGTGTAAGCGTGAATGTTATGGATAGATCTATCGGGGTTGACGCCCCTGTCTGCCTTGGTCCATCAAGGGACAAGCGGGCACAGTTTCATTAGAGTCTGAGATAGGATGTCGTGGGTTTAGGCATCCAGTTGGGCTACATTTAAATGATTATACTACCGGTGTTGTTAACGCTTCGGTGTCACGAGCTTAGACTGTAATAAATTCTTTTATGATGACTTTGTATTTGTTATATTGTCATCACTTTTGGGAAAATCTTGTGGTTCATTAAACACTTCAAATTAACCAAACCTATGAACTCACAAACTTTATGTTGACGCTTTAGCAATGTTTTTCTCAGGTATTAAGAAGGAAGATGCTATGTGAGGTCTCATGCATTGCCGTCATTTCTATTGAAACCAAGATCATTTGTACTATTTGGAAACTATATTTTGTAACTGTGACCAGTATTATGCTTCCGCACTATGTTAAAACTATTTATTTTATCAAATACAAGTGATCTATTTTCCGAACGTCTCATTTAGAGGTCGTTCTTTGTAACTGTGTGTGTATGATAATCATGACGTCACCACTCCCTTGTTGCCATTATACTCTGATATTTTGGGAGTGTGACATGCATTCTCTAAACTTGAAAAAGTCCAAGAAAGTGCAAGATCCTATAGGTGACTTGAAAACCCAAAACTTTGATTTGATATAGTCTTAATGAAAGCTAATCCAAATTTGGCTTAATTTTGACTTGCATGGCTAAGTATTCACGAGTCTCTTTAATTAGAGGTCTTTATATAGTGAAGAACGAGAGATGATAGAGTTATACAAGTGATCATTCTAAACGTAGAACATGAAAATGTTCTTTCAAAAACTCATATGTTTTTAATTGTGGCTTTTTCTTCCTATAAGATCAATGCATTAGGAATAAAAATAATTGCAATAAGTAAGGTCGTACGATTTGAAAGGTTACTTAGCCTCTAGCGCAAGATCGTTTAAAAGTTGCCCGGGGTTGAATAGAGTTCATAGCCATGGCATAACTTATTGAAGCGGGACGCGAAGATTGGTGATTATCCAAAAAGGCCCTAACAAGGCATGAGGAGCCCTATTTTGTTGCTAAAGATCCAAGATGATGTGAAGTATCATTATTCCTAAATAAATAAGAAGGATCGAGACACACGACGAAAAGCAATTACTCCCCTAAAGATCATGGAGAAAGTCTATCCAAAAGGACCCTAACAAGGTATGAGGATAAATATATCCAAGTCCGAAAAGGAGGCGGATCGTTGTATATCAAAGTCCAAAATAATGATTGAAGAAAAATGATGAAGTCGTGGTCCAAATATGAAGAATCTTTCAAAACCGTCAAGTGAAGAAATTCCAAATATATGAAGAGAAGGCCATAATTTCAAGAACGTCTTCCCAAGATTTGTAGTATGAAGTACATGCCAAATATCGGTCCGAGAAAGGTCTCAAATCGTGAAACGAGTTATGCCAAGATATGAACTTAAGGAGATACACGAGAAGCCATTTTAAAAGATTTTGTCCTTCGGCTAACTATCGATTAAATCATGCTACTTTGCTTTCGGACTAATAACTACTCAAATATGTCAATATGAATCACTTGTGATCCATGACAAATAGTTAAAAAATGCTAGTAACCCATTTCCTTTTATAATAACTATGATTGCGGGGAGAAAAAGTATTACACAATTTGGACGTATGAGTAGTGTTAGCATTGTGACTTGTACCAACAATGACCTCGTTTTTGCACTTAGCGTGGAATGTATGACAATCAAGGATGACGAAATTTAATCTAAGGGACATTTACTTGTTTCTATTCTTTAACCCTAAAAGTCACATTCGTGATGAAAATCATACATTATGTCTTTACACATCTTCATAGTATTATTGCAAGTCTTTTACTTTTCAAATAAGGGTTAATAAAATTGAACTTTGATGATACTTTATTCTAGCATTGCGTGAGGGCACGGCAATGGCTTAGTATGAGGGAGTGATGAGATGGAATTTATACATGATCTCATCGTTCTTTTTGGGCTTTAAATGCATAAAAATGTAATAAAATACCATATATATGCTTGTATTTGTTTACTTGCTTATTTTAGGCATGGATATCGTGAAAAAGACAAAAGATCACAAGAAACAAGGAAAAACGGACACGAGAAACAAAGCCGTACAAAGAACCGGGCCCTAGATCATGATTTATTCAACATTTACCCTTGAAGACTTGAAGATATGCAAGATTGATCCTCAATGAATGAAAAAATGCTACTTAAAACCCTTGTGAAGTCATATTTACAAGTTTGGTCCCTTAAGTTTGTCAAAATTACACAAATGGTCCTTCAACTTTGAAGAAATGGCAAAATTAGTCCCTCAACTATGCTAATTTGTCAATTATGGTCCCTCATGAAGCCAAAGATACATTGAAGACCTTTGAAGATCAAGAATGTCGAAGATCAGTCCCTCAAATATCCTAAAATGGCAAAACAACCCTTTGAAACCTTTTGCCAAAGTTCTGTGCCAAAAATGTGAAAAGGAAAACTTTCATAACAAAGGGAAGTCGTTTTTATGGGCTGAAAATCTTGTTATACACACTTTGCCAAAGAACAAGGACCAAGGTTGCCATTTCCAAACTTCTAACACACAAACACGCGCCAAACATATTCCACTCCACCAAAAGCGGATCAAAAGGACCACTATTCATGTTCATCCACCCAAATTTTACCTTTTACTAAACAAAGGGTAATTTTCAATTACCTTGTCCCACGTGTGATTCACATATGTAAAAACCCATCCCACATCAAAAACCCTCACTCCCACTCACCATGGACCCCACCCCCAATTCCCTTTCAACCAATCAAAACACAACTTCCTCTCCAAGGCTTGCCACGTGTCAAGATCAACAGCCCACACTCTTAGCTTAACCCCAAAGCTAAAATGAACGTCTTGGATCATTTTGGACAGCTCACAACCAAGAATCATCTAGAAGACCTCAAGGATAAAATAGGAATTTCACTTCTAGGGTTTATGAACAGTGTTAGCATAGCATATGTCTATAAAAGGAGACCTCAACCTGTGAGAGTCCCTTTGTTCCAGTTTTAGGCTATCAATCTTTGTAATCCCTTTTTAAGTTAATAAAATTTGATTTTCAGAAATTTGTGAAATCTTGTTCTTGTTTATTAAAAGTTGGTGTTAGAATAGCCTAATTCTGAGTTCCACTTTAATGTTTGAAGGTTTTTGAGGCAAGGTTTTAATTGATAAGGCTTGTGTTTCAAAAATCAGAAAGATGTTGTTTATTGTTCATCACTTTTGTTTGTTGTTCTTAGCAGGTACTTGGAAGCTGGTACTTGTTTTGCTAGTACCTCAGCTCAAACAATCCAGGGCCTAGATGTAGGTCTTGGAGGTTTGCATCTTCTCCTTTTTCATTTTATCTTTTAATTTCTTAATATTTGTAATATTGCATGATTGTTCTTGAATCTGTGTTTTTATGGTTAGATATTGTTTATATGTTCTTGTTTGATGTTATTGAGTGGTTATTAACTTGATTTGTGGGTTAAAACTGGATTATCCTTTGGAAATTTGTCAAAACAGATTTTTAAGAGGTGTTTGGGTTAACTGCATAAGCAGGATTGTGGTTTGTTGAGTGTTGGTTTTGTGTTGTTATCTGTTGGTATCTTCTTACCTGGTTTACTTGGTCATATATCTGCAAGTTTTGTGGTTTGAAACACCTAAATCCAACATATAGCTATAAAATCAGATTTACTTGGTTAATTTGGCTGACATTTAGAGGACACCTAGATCTAATCATAGAATAGGCTTAACAAGTGTTAAATCTAAGTTAACATAACCAGGGAAGTAGGATTTGAGGTTTGAAATTGGGTTTGTGGTCAAATAGATCAGCAAAAAGGGTTAGTGTTCATCAATTGCATGTTAGTGTTCATCAGTAACCTGCATATGCTTATTTCTGCTTATTCACTTTGATTCAGTGGTTGATTTAAGTTTGTTTGTGCTTATTCATAGTTTATATAGCTTGTGTATGCATCTTGTTGAATTTGGCTGGCTTATTCATGCTATATCTGCTTATTTGTGCATAACAGCTTATTTTCCATATCTGTGCTATATCAGGTGACTGTTTGATTAATATGGGCTTATTATGTTAATCAAATTGTGATTTTCTTGTTGATATTTACTCCTTGTGATTCATTGACACAAGGGTGCCCTTGTTTCCAATTGAATCCAACTAAATCTCTCTAAAAAGCTTGGTCAAATAGTCAAAGCAGTGGGAACTCCTTTCCCCTGCTACTAGCCACTGCTAGTGTATTTTGGGTTTCAGCTTATCAATAAGCTATAATAGCTTATTTTAACCAGCACCAACTTGGTTTTTGTAATAGGTGCTCATTATTTGACCTATTTGTTCATACTGGAGCATTTGGTGTGTTGACTTTTAGGTTTGACTAGAAAACCAACTTAATTGACTTTTTCATAAGTGCTTATTGGTTCATTCTGGCTTATTGGTGTTGCTTATTGGATTTTTGTTGATTGATTTGGCTTATTGAGTTCATTTGTGACATTTTGCAAGTTGAATCAAGTCCTGAGGTGCCCTAAATCTCAAACCCGACTATTTATTCATTTTGTGGATTTATACTTTGCTTATTTCTGGCTTATTGAGTGTGCTTTTTCAAAATTTCTTTTTACAGATCTCTTAAGCATCCCAAAAGAAGGTTGTGTGTCAAATTAGAGCTTATGGCATTAGCTTATTGCTTAATGGGCTAAAAAGCCCAATAAGGATAAGCTTTTTGCTTAATAAGCTGTGATAAGCTCACTTTCAGCTTTTGGGCCTTTAGAGTTTTGTGTTTAGAATTAAATTTTAAGTCAGATTGGGTTTTTCAAAGTCAATTGGGCCAAGTTTGACTTTTTGGGCTAAAAAGCCCATTAGTGTTGACTGTTTTTGGTTTTGGCCCATTTGAGGGCCCAATAGGGGTATTTTGGTCATTTCACTTTCATTTTCTGTTTAATTAGGTTAAAATAAACTAGTTTGCAAGTTTTTAGAGATTTTTATAATTTTTGGATTTTTAATATTATTTTAATATTATTTTATTATTATTTTTCAAATTTCACATTTTTCAACTTTTTACATTTTTCTTAGCTTAAATACATTAAAGTAGGAATTTTGCAACTTTTAGAATAATTTTATCATCTTTAGATTAATTTTTATAATTATTTTAAGTTTTAATAGTTTTTAATTCATTTTAAATAGTTTTTATTAGTTTAAAAATTTCTAAAAAAAGTTTTTAATCTTTTTAGGTCATTTTAGAGGTTTACCAATTGAAAAATCTTTATTTGGGCTTTTTGATAATTAATTTGATTTTTAGGGCTTTAATTAGCATTTAAAAATTGAATATTTAATTAATTAAAACGTTTGAAAAAGTTTTGATCATTGGTAAACTCTTAGTTTATTTATTTTGATTTTTGGTGAATTTTTGGTAATTTTTAGAATTAATTTTTATTTTAGCTTAATTTACGGTTTTACGTTAAGTCGTTGTAGTAAGTAATTTCACGTCTTCTTCATCCTCTTTTCTCATTCCCTTCTAACCAATATTAATCTCAAACCAATTACGAATTATTCACACACATATACCTCGTTGGGAAACGAACTTCATTGGGTCATTAGTTCTTGATTTTCCTAAATCATCACTTAATACTTACCGCATATACGCCTTTTTCCTAAAAGGTCGTAATTTACCATAATCAATGCTTCCATACAAAAAGACACACTGGTGAATGCCCTTACCTCAGAGCGTGATGATGTGTTGTATCCCTAACTACTAGCAGCCATTGCTGGCCGCAGGTGGATGGTGGGCCATGGGACGCACCTGGCTGTCACGAAAGTATTGGAGGCCCCACAATTCGTTCAACAGTTTGCAGATCTCGTGTCAGATGACATCGACCACGACCGTCCTGAGGGAATGGTCATGGCTGCCAATCTGATAAGGAAAAAGCAAAACTTCACAAAACATGCTTTCTTCAATACTGGAGCCGCTGAGAAGATGTCTGCCTCTATGGCCGCTATGCGAGATCTCAACTACCCTTTCTTGGCTGAGCTGGAAGCTACAAAAGATGCATCCAATAGGGAGATCATGGAGAAGCTAAGCCATGGTGCTTTTTCTCAGGACGAGGGACACTCCCGGACTCACTTCACTCCCTCCCCCAGCCAACTCACTATTCCCATTTATGAAGATGTCACCAAGATCGTAGTTGGTGAATAGTTATTAAGTGAGGCGCTGGAGGTGAATGCGGCTCAAGCTCTGGAACGGAAGGAACGTGGTGAGGTATTGCCCCGCCTAGCTGAAGAGTAATATGAGATAGGTAGGTTTCTCCCCCCCTATGTAGGGCGCTCCCAAATTTGTTGTAACTCCTGAATATTCTGGTCTGTAACCTAAACATTCGTCCATGGATGTCCACGGCATTTTATCCTTTTGTAACATTCTTATGAACATTTAGAATAATATTTATAAGCCCGTGGTGTTCACGGCAATTTTGATAGTTGGAAACTTGCTTATATTCTTTTAGATATCATATACCTGTGTCGCATGACGTGCACGTCTTACCTAAAATAAAACCAAGTCTATATTTTACTAGACGTGTGGCGTGCATCCCTCTTACGTGACAAGTTGAATAAGGTGTCTAGTAAGGATACATGATCCATGTCACTGGGGTTGCATCCCTCTTACGTGACAAGTTGAATTATTAGGTTCACTCAATCCTCTTACCCCGCCTGGAGGCGCATAGTACATGTACAGTTTTGATTGGATGCATATGAATAAGAGATGGCACATTACAGCAATAACAACTAAATCTATACGACAATAATTTGTACATAGAATCTAAAAAGACATGACAATAATTTGCACAAGAACAGGTCGTGGAGCTAGCTAGGCACCACGACATTTTATTAGAACGTTTACGATTTTAGTTTTGACAAGAATGGGAAATCCGAAAAACAACGGGAACCTAGAAAGCATGAAAAACAAAACAAAAAAGAATACATGGATCTTCTTTGAAGCCAACTATAGCGAAGTGTCCATGCGGAAGCCGTAGCCTTTCAAAGATAGCATCTTTTAAGATTGCAGATGTTCCATGTGCGTTCCAGGTCGCGGCCATCCATGTCATGCAACTTGTATGCGCCCCTTTCTAAGGCTTCCGTAACCTCATACGGTCCTTCCCACTTGGGGCCCAGCTTTCCTGTATTCTCCGCTCGACTTGCCTCGTTGGCACGATAAACAAAATCTCCCGGTCGAAAAGAAACACCTTTAACCTTGGCGTCATAATAAGCCTTCATCCGTGCCTTGGACTTGGCCTCATTGATAGCCGCTATTTCTCTTTTTTCCTCCAACAAGTCCAGGTTAATCCGGAGTTGCTCGTCGTTCGTGACAATATTAACCTCCGCTGTACGGATGGTCGGCATTCCAATTTCAGCTGGTATAACAGCTTTAGTGTCGTAGGCCAGCGCAAATTGAGTGTCCCCATTGGCTGTTTTAATCATAGACCTATGTGCCCATAGAACATGTGGCAGCTCATCTACCCATTTGGCACTTCGTTCATCCAGGCATGCCTTGATGCCTTCTCCTAAGCTTCTATTTGCCCGTTCCACAAGACCATTTGTCTGCGGGTGCTTAACAGATGCGAAGCGTCGCGTGATATTCAATGCTGCACACCAGTCTTTGAATGGGTTATCCGCAAACTGCTTCCCGTTGTCCGAGATGATTTCTCTTGGCAAGCCAAAATGGCATATGATGTCTTCCCATACAAACTTTTTAACCTGCTTTCCCGTAATAGATTTGACCGCTTTAGCTTCTATCCATCTTGTGAAGTAGTCCATTGCGACAATTAAAAACTTAACTCCATCCTGCAGCCACTGGAAAAGGTCCTACAATGTCTATCCCCCACTTATAGAATGGCCATGGGGACGTGATGGGTGTCAGTTCCTGCTGCGGATGTCGCGGTACTGGTCTGTGCACTTGGCAATCACTGCATTTACGAATCATGTCGCGTGCATCCCTATGCATAGTAGGCCAATAATATCCTGTGCGTAGAGCTCGTGCCACTACAGACCGGGGACCTGCGTGCATACCGCATAGCCCTTCATGTATTTCACTAATCACATAAGTAGCCTGGCGTGGCCCAACACACCGCAACCATGGCTGTAATAAAGAGCGCTTGTAAAGAATACCTTCTCGAAGCTCAAAGTGCTGCGACTTCCTTCTGATGCGCCATGCCGCCTTTTCCTCATCCGTAAGGGTTTCGTCAGTTAAATAGCTGATGCTCGGGGTCATCCATGTAGGTCCATCTTCCTCAACTATAGTTGCGACGTCCCCTTCCGTTATAGACTTTTCCTTCAGTATTTCTACCAGGACTTGCTTAGATAAGTGGGCGAAACTTGTAGACGGGATCTTGCTAAGAGCGCCCGCCTTCTTATTTTCACCTCTTAGTACCTGTTTGATAGAAAACTTGCTGAAAGTAGCGATGAGCGACTTGACTTTCTCTGTTGGAAATACGTTTTTACGTATTTAGAAAGGATCGGTCACTCCAAGGATATATTCAAGTAATGGGCTCGTGATCCTATATATCCCATATAGCCCACATGTAGGGTGGGATATATACACCCCCTCCTAGCATGTTAGGAGGGGTTGGTCAAAGAGAATGAGACTTTAAAGGCTCAGGTACAGGAAAAGGTCTTTGCTATAGCTGCGTTGAAAAACGAATTAAGGAAAACTAAAGGAACTAGTGTGGACACTAAGCTTGAAAAATCATCAATCTTGGGGAAACCGCCTCAAATTCAGTCTGTTAGACAACCGACTGCATTTAGATCCGAGCGATCACAATCCTCGAGACCACGGTTTGCCTCCCAAGTTGATATGGCTCATATTTCTAGAACAGTCACTCCACCATCTAGGCCCAGTGTGACTAAAACAGCTTTTGCAAGACCTAATCACATGATTGCCTCTAGTATCCCTAGACATAGTCCAAAGAACACGTCTCGAACTAGTTCAAATGACGTTCGCCATACATTTGGTCTAAGTGAAGCTAAGCAAAAGACACTAGTAAGAGATATGAATTTCAAACCTAGCCAGATGCCTTCTAGTTTACCCAAGACTGCTAACCGCAGCATGTCACATCCTAGGAGCATCAATCAATCATCTAGGAATTCTAGATCTTACTCGAACATTAAATATGCTACTTGTAAAACATGTAGGAAATGTGTCTTTAAAGCCAATCATGATTCTTGTATCAAAAAATTACTTAATGAGGTGAACTCCCGTACTAGACTTAAATCCCAGTGGGTAGCTAAAATCAAACCCGTTGGTAAAAAGTGGCGCCCCACTGGTAGAACTTTTACTCTTGTAGGAAACGAGTGCCCTTTAACTAGGATAGTCTTTGATTCTACTAAGACTACTAGAGAGGAAATTGAAAAGGAGGATACATCACTTAAGCCTGAACTTAAGGATTTCTATAAAAGGAAACGTTTACCAGCTAAGACAAGTGAATCTTCTCCTCAGGTCACCTCTAGTACAAGAAAAGAAAATGGTGAACCCCCTCATGCTTCTAAGATAGATATCGCTAACCCATATCAAAGCATGCAAATTCCTAATGAGGATGCAGGCACCAAAGTTGATGTCCCAAAAGAACGAAGCGGTCCAATCGTTGTATACCGTTCAACTAAGGACACTCTTAGAGTTTGGTTGCTGAAAAAGCAGATTTCTGAGAAACAGGTGTCTCAGGGGTTTCATGGTTAAGCTTACCAAGAGGACTTACAGTCTCATTACAATATGTAACTCGATCTTCAAATAAAGGAAAGTTTATCGCCGATGATAAACTTATCCTTACAACGAGAAATTAAATTTTCTGCGACACGAGCTTACATTTAAAACTATTCAAGGGTTTTAAGCTCGTGTAAAGGACTTACAGTCACATTACAGTCTGTAACTCGATCATCAAAGAAAGGAAAGTTTATTGCCGATGATAAACTTATCCTCATAACGAGAAATTAAGTTTTCTCGGGCATGAGCTAAAATTAAAAACATTCAAAGTTTTTAAGCTCATGCACAAGGACTTATAGTCACATCACAGACTGTAACTCGTTCATCAAAGAAAGGAAAGTTTATCGCCGATGATAAACTTATCCTCACAAACGAGAAATTAAAATTTCTCGAACACGAGCTATCATTAAAATTATTCAAAGATTTTAAGCTCGTGTAAATGGCTTATAGACAAATCACAGTCTGTGACCCGTACTTCAGCGAAAGGGAAGTTTATCTACGCAACGATAACTTACCCTCGAAACGAGAAATTAAGTTTTCTCGGACACGAGCTTATCCTAAAGCCATTCAAAGGTTTTAAGCTCGTGTATATGGCTCCTCATTTAATGACAGACGATGACCCGGGCTTCAAAGACAGGGAAGTTTATCTACGTAACGATAACTTACCCTCTTAACGAGAAATTAATTTTTCTTGGACACGAGCTTATCCTAAAACCATTCAAAGGTTTTAAGCTCGTGTATATGGTTCATCATTAAATATCAGATGATGACCCGATTTTCAAATAAAGGAAAGTTTATCGCCGATGATAAACTTATCCTCAAAAACGAGAAATTAATTTTTCTCGGACACGAGCTTACTTTAAAACTATTCAACGGTTTTAAGCTCGTGTAAAAATGGTTCATTGTTAAATATCAGACGATGACCCGATCTTCAGAGAAAGGAAAGTTTATCACAAATGATAAACTTATCCTCACAACGAGAAATTAATTTTTTTCGGGCATGAGCTTATGTTAAAAACATTCAAAGTTTTTAAGCTCATGCACAACGGCTTGCAGTCACATGTCAGATTGTAACCCGCGATTCTAAGAAAGGAAAGTTTATCGCCGATGATAAACTTATCCTCATTAACAAGAAATTAAATTTTTCTCGGACACGAGCTTACATTAAAACTATACAAAAGTTTTAAGCTCGTGTAAATGGTGTATAATTATATTTCAGATTATGCCCTGGACTTCAATTAATGGAAAGCTTATCTTTAAAGATAGCTTGTCCTTGTAACGAGAAATTAATTTTCTCGGTCATGAGCTTGTATTAAAACATTCCAAGTTTTAAGCTCATAAAGAAAAGTGTATCTTTTAAATAAGAGAACTTTTCTTCTTAACGAGAACATCATCTTTCTCGGTCATGAGCTTTGCGTTAAAACATTCAATGTTTTTCAAGCTCATGAAAACGACTTCTAAGTAAATGTCAACTTAGAACTCGTTCTTCAATTAAAAGGAAAGTTTATCGCCGATGATAAACTTATCCTTACAACGAGAAATTAATTTTTCTCGGGCATGAACTAATAATAAAAACATTCGAAGTTTTTAAGCTCATGCACAATGACTTACAGTTAAATATCAGACTGTAACTTGGACTTTAATTTTAGGAAAGGTTATCTTTAATGATAACTTATCCTCGTAACGGGAAATTAATTTTTCTCGGTCATGAGCTTGTAGTATAACATTCCAGGTTTTAAGCTCATCAAGGAAAGTGTATCTTTTAAATAAGAGAACTTTTCCTCCTAACGAAAAATTCACCTTTCTCGGTCATAAGCTTTACGTTAAAACATTCAAAAGTTCTTCAAGATCATGAAAACGACTTCTAAGTAAATGTCAACTTAGGACTCGTTCTTCAGTTAATAGGAAGTTTATTGCCGATGATAAACTTATCCTCACAACGGGAAGTTTACAACTTCTCGGACTTGAGCTCGTTTTGTAAGATATTCAACATCTTAAGCTCAAGTAATTGGTTTTCAAAACATTGAACACAATTTTTTGAGAATTTCTCAAAAGGTTTTTCTAAATCTTTCAAAATTATGTGTTCAACAATGTTTTTGATAAAAAGAGCATGTCTTCTGGAATCGATAATATTTACAATACTAGAAATGTCATTCAATAATGACACGGGATTGTAAATTAAGTTCGAGCAGAAGTTCAAATGTTTAAAACATGCTTAAAATGGCTTGCCATTATTTCATATAGTAACCCGCTTTTCATATTAAAGTCAAGCATTTCACCGGAAAGCTTTGACTCAACAACGGGAATTAATTTTATCGGGCATGGTTTACTTTACAACCATGTAAGGGATTGTGTTTACTCTATAACACAATCTAACACGAATATATGTACGTTTAAGTGCATTTATTTGTTAAAACAAGAGAAATCTTGTATTTATGAAGTTATCATCTCCACAATCCGCAACAATTTACAATTGATATCTACATACTAGACGATGCGACTACTCAAACAGCGACTACAGCTCTTTCAATAGAACACGGGTCAACAATTGAGGGGGAGCAACTGTCTAGCATTCATAATCTTTGATGCCGAAAGTGCCAAGTTCACGTATTGGTGTCAAGACAACAATATCAATCGTGCACATGATGTCAAGAGATAACTTCAGACGTGGCGAGGCGACCAACATTCGTGAACAAGAACCATGTGTTTCTATCATATGATGTTCTCCATCATTTAGGTCCAACCTTGTAATTCGCTAATCTTGTGAATACATTATCATATATGATCTTTGCACGTGATAAATACCTTACACTTGTGTTTAAAAGGTATTTAATTTACGTTTCAAGTACACCCTCATTAATTTGAGGGGGAGCTTGTGAAAAGCATGAAGATAATTGGATTTACATTTTCTCCCAGATTTTCTTAAAACATTATTAAATCAATTGATATTAAAAACATCGATTGGGTTAATATTTTTAATATGGGGGAGAAGATGTGATTTAATAATGAGATCAATATTTAATGGTTTGACTAAATGTGCTGGCTCATCCCGACATGTGTGAAATGTTTTCGAATATCGTGGCATATGTTAAGGGGGAGCAAAATGGATTTGGATATCAAAATGGATTTCATGGTGACATACACTTACCCAAAACATCTCTATTCACGACGGTGACGATTGTGGTAACATAAGGATGGTAGGATTGGTTAAGTCCAATTATTCTTCTAGAACTGGAGGAATCTTCCCAAGGACATTCCATAACTAGAAATAGTAGTCCTTAGGAAAGATGGAGAAAGATTGTGAACGTAGCTGAATGCCGACGAAGTACTTAAGTTAGCACTGGAACAATCACAACAAGGTGCTAGTGATGACGTATTGGTAAGCATTGAAGGGGTTGAAGAATGAAAAAGAATTGTAAAGATAAAGGGTGTAAAGAAAGAAGCCCTCCTTACAACCTTAGACAGAAACCGGGTCAATACATATGCTATTGAGATCATTTTTAATGATGCTTGATATTGAAGATAAGACATCATGGACCCAGTGATGCAATGCACAACCCTTCCCAGCTAACTCATATATCTCTCAAACGATATTTGTTTTAATCACACGGAGACAACGCATTATCTATTGATTTATTCACTCCGAATAAATTGGTATTGAAATGGTGGCACTCCTCTCCAGCCTCCGATCACTAAAATCCAAAATGCACGATCGAGTCTAGAGCTATTTGAGATCATCAAATATCTCATTAGGACACAATTTCATAATTCCTCGCTTCTTCACACACTGTGAAAAGTAAGAAAGATCTTAAGAGTCCTACGCAAAATCTTCATGATCTTGCCCGAACATCCGAGTAATACGAAAGTATTTACAATGAAGATGGAAATCCTTCTTGAACGAATATCAAAAAGCTCATGGTAGGTGACTTGTGCGATTCTTTATGAATCAAACTTGTGATAACTGGAAAGCAACAGTTGTTTAACTCTTAATTGAACTTAAACACGTTCCAGGTCTCTACGCAATATCTTAGTGATCTTGCCAGAACATTCGGAGTAATACTATTAAGTATTTACAGTGACGAATGGAAATCCTTCTAGTTTTAACCTCAAACAGCACTTGGTAGGTAACTTTCAAGATTCTATAGGAATCAAGCTTGTGACAACTGGAAAGCAACGATGGTACGATTCTTAATTGAATTTCACTTGTTCCAGGAACATGAATTGACGGCTTCAAATCATGCGGATATTATTATCCAAATGATTCACTCTTTATGTTCGTAGTCAGCTTTGGACGGTCGAATAAAGAGAACGGGTTTACCCACGAAATCTTGTCAAGGAGGTTCTTAATTGAAACTACCTGCCACAAGTACAATAGTTAATATCGTCCAACGGTCTTCACCGACCGGAAGTAAAATGCTACCGAATTAGAATGAAATGTTCAAGGCCATTTCATCCGTGTATATGTTTTGTTGCTAATCGTTTTATGCAGCGCAACAAGAAGGTCGCATTGCGGTGTACAATCCAGAAGAATTCGTCACCACATGCTTATACTATATGCACTTAATACTTCATCAAATTCAAGAAAGTCTAAAAGTCAAGCCTTCCGCTGTATCAAACTCTGAAGCTTTCAAGAATTTATAAAAGTATAAGTATGTGGAACATGAAGTCACGAGGAGGCAAATATCACAAGTGATGAATGCACAAGGTCAAAGCAAGGACACATGCTCAAGACTAAAGTCAAAGATCACATCAAGCATATTCACAAGAACAAGATCGAAGACTCAAGCATAGTATGCTAGGTTTAAGATTTTGTAAAATGATGTGACCTCCCTTTGGGGGAGATTGTTGGAAATACGTTTTTCCAAGGAAAGTCTCGGTCACATCATTGTTAGCATAGATCACGAGCTATAGACTATTTAGGACATTGTAACTTGGAGTGACCTCCCTTTGGGGGAGATTGTTGGAAATACGTTTTTACGTATTTACAAAAGATCGGTCACTCAAAGGATATATTCATGTAATGGGCTCGTGATCCTATATGTAATCCATATAGTCCATATAGCCCACATGTAGGGTGGGCTATATATACCCCCTCCTAGCATGTTAGGAGGGGTTGGTTATTTGTGTTTTTTCACACCTTCATTCAATAAACCTTCTTTATCTCTTCCTCTCCTTTCTCTCTCTACCTTTCTCTCTCTATGTTCATCCTTCCCTTCCATTCAATAGATAATCCATAACATTGTTTAATCTTTAGAAATCATAGACCTACATTCTCTAAGTATCGAACCATGTTGTCCTCCTTGGCTATGTAACCCCCTAGAATGTGGTTCGCGACAAGCCGTGAGTCCACGTAGGCCTCAAGGTTGCGGACTCCCATTCTAGCGGCGATTTTTAAACCCGCAATCAATGCTTCGTATTCTGCCTCATTATTGGTGGCTGTGAACTTAAAGCACAGGGCGTATGTAAACTCCATTCCTTCCGGATTCGTAAGGATGAGGCCAACTCCTGATCCGTCCGTGCATGAGGATCCGTCAGTGAATAGTACCCATGGTTCTACTGGAGTTTTCTCTTGTTGTACGATCGGTCCGTCCTCATCTGGCTTCTCTATTAAGAAATCTGCCAAGATTTGGCCTTTAACCACTGTCCTTTGTCTATAAGAGATGTTATGCTCTCCTAACAGAATGCTCTACTTCTGTAGCCTACCGTTCACGTCTGGTCTGGAGATGACTTGTTTTATTGGTTGATAAGTAATAACCACAATTGGGTGCGCCTGAAAGTACCGGCGTAACTGTTTTGTGGAAAATACTAATGCCAAAACCAATTTCTCCATAGAGGAATAATTCAACTCCGGCCCTTGTAGTGTTCTACTTATGAAGTAGACCGGAGTTTAGACTCTTTCCTTATCCGTCATGAGTACCGCACTTATTGCTCCATGTGTGGCTGACAGATACATGATGAGCTCTTCCTTAGGCCGGGGTGCCACTAGCATAGGAAGAGCTGCGAGGTGTTGCTTAAGCTGACCGAAAGCTTCCTCAGCTTCCTTTGTCCAACGGAATCTACCTTCTTGATGCACTTCTTGAGTGTTTTGAATAGGGGGAGTTACTTCTCCGTGGATTTCGACAAGAACCTGTTTAGCCTGGCCAGCTTCCCATTTAACGATTGTACCTCTTTTCGCGTCTGAGGAGATGGTAACTGTATTACCGCGTCCGTCTTTTCCGGACAAGGTTTGATGCCGTTTGGATCAATCATATATCCAAGGAACATCCCTTCAATTTCCCCAAACGTGCATTTCTTTGGATTCAGTTTCATATTAATCCTCCTCAATGTGTCAAACGTCTCTTGGACGTCACGAAGAAGTGCCTCCTCCGTATGACTTTTGATGACTAGATCGTCAACATAGACCTCAAGGTTGCGGCCTATCTGTGAGTCGAAGGCTTTATCAACAAGTCGCTGATATGTTGCCCCGGCGTTCTTTAGTCCGAATGGCATTTTTGTATAACAGTATACGCCTTGACTAGTATGAAACGCCGTCTTCTCCGCGTCCTCTTCCGCCATCTAGATCTGGTGGTATCCTTTGTATGCATCCAAGAAGCACTTGAAGGGGTATCTACATAGGGACTCCACCTTCCAATCGATCTCTGGTAACGGATATCAGTCCTATGGACAGGCTTTGTTCAGGTCTGTGTAGCCCACACACATGCGCCAGCTCCCGTCATGCTTCTTGACCATGACCGGGTTGGATAACCACTCGTGATAGTATACCTCGCGCATAATTCCTTCATCCACTAATTTCCGTACTTCATCCAGTATTGCTTGGCTACGTTCAGGTGCCTGACCACACTTCTTTTGCTTAACGGAGGGGTATCCCTGGCGGATTTGGAGTTGATGTTCTGCTATCGCACGCGGCACACCCGTCATATGCTTGGGCTCCCAGGCGAATACATCCAAGTTTGCTTTCAGAAGAGAGCACATGGCCCTCTTACCGCTATCCGAGAGCGTTCATCCTATGGACACCTCTTGTTCCGGATAATCAGGATGGATTGCCACCCTCCAGTTGGGGGATGGTGATCCTTCCTTGGGGGGGATCGGTAGGAATGGTGTTGCCATGGCATGACATTCGGATGCTGGCATGATTGAATTATAGATGGTGACAATTCCTCCTTGCACATGGAATTTAATCATTCCGTGAGCCGTGGAGAGTACTGCCCGTATGGCTAGGATTCCTGCTCTTCCTATGATCCCATTGTATGGAGAGTGTGAGCGTATCACCATAAAGTTCATCCACGCCGTGGTGGAATGCTCTTCATTCCCAACGGTTACTAGGAGACGCAACTGTCCTATCGGCCATATGGTGTCTCCCCTAAAGCCGATGAGCGGCGACGTGGCCGGTACTAACTGGCTTCTTATTTCTGGTCGTAGCTGTACGAAACAGTGTTCGTACAGTACTTCTGCCGATGACCCTCCATCCACATACATACGGCGAACATTGTGTGTTCCAATGCTTACCTCAATCGTGAGAGGTGCATCGGCCACGTCGCTTGCCGTAATGGGAGGGAATGAGATTTCTTTGGCGCGTGAAAAATTTTGACTAATTTTCTGCTTTGTGCGGCGCTGCCAGGATTGGATCATGTTTATGGTCGAAGGTTTGTTCTTTTGGGGATCCTTCTTATCATGCTTCTTGTTGTCCTTTCCGTCCTTCCAATCCTTCTCCAAATGTTTGAGTTTGCCTGACTTGATCAGTGACTCAATGTGCTTCTTGAGCTGGATACATTCCTCCATGCCGTGGCCCTTGTCTTTGTGGAATTCGCAAATGCGGTTTCCTTGACGACGGTCTACCGGAGTCGTCATTAGGGGAGGTCTCGGGAAGTTAGCCCCTTCTGTCAGCAAGATCTCTCGGTAGGACATTTTTAGAGGGGTAAATTTATCCTCCGACCGCCCTCCTTTGTTTTGGCTCTTGTAGTCCGAGCTCCTTCCACTTCCCTGGTTGCTTTGACTACCCGACTGTCTCCTGGACTGGTCGTTTGATCGATAGTTGTTTCCTTTTGAAGGATAGGTCGCGGCTACCGCGGTTTCCCCTTCTATGAAGTTCCTGACCCTTTCCATAAGGTCGTCATACTTCTCCGGTCGCTTGTCATTGAGACGTCTAATTAATTCCCTGTCTGTTCTGGCATGCATATAATCGGAAATTTTTAGGAGTTCTGGCTTTGTCTTTGTGCGCGTGCACTCGTCATTGAAGCGTTCAGTGAAGGCCTCCATAGATTCCCCGCGCCGTTGCTTGACGGTTGCCAATGAGACCGGGTCCCTATTATACTTCTTTCGTTGAGTATAATTGTTTTTGAATGTCGTACGCAGTTCAGTGAAGCTATCAATGCTTCGGGGAGGAAGTCCCTCAAACCAATCACGAGCATTGTCGATCAAGGTTGAATTGAACATCTGGCACCATATAGGCATGGGCCATCGTTCAATTTTCGCCTGCGTGTCAAATATCTTTAGGTGATCATCCGGATCACCAGACCCATCATAAGTCTTGACGCGCGCCGGCATGCGACGCTTTTTATCCTCGGAGTAATTCCGTATGCGGAGAGTAAAAGGATCTTCACTGGGATCACACCATGGACGGGTGAGATTAGGGTCACACCAAGGGCGGGAGAGATCTTCCGCCTCCGCCTCACTATAATAGGGGCCACCGGAGTACTCTTCATCATAGCGGCGGTGGAGGAGTACGCCTAGGTCGGCGAGGCTTGGGTGGATGGTCATCCGAATCCTCTCCTGATGGACCGGGGGAAGGGGGCGGTGCCCCACCTTTTGCTAAAGGATCCTCTCTATGAGAAGAGCTAGGAGCCTTTTTCCCGGTATTCACCCTATCCCACACACTTGTGCGGCGATTGCTCCTGGTTAATTCCAGGTCCGGCCGTTCGGCTGAGCCATCGGATCTATCTCCTTCACGAAATTGTAGTAGTTCCTGCATAAAACGATCCCCTATGCGCTCGAACAAATTCCGGGGTTGAGGGTTTCCTCAAAGAGGTTTCGTTCCTGGGGTCGTACCCTCCTCTTCCTTTGAGTCTGAGGAGAGGTGTCGGATGCGTCCCTGCCAAAGTTGAGCCTAGGTTGGAGGTTCCTACCTAGGTTTAACCTGGACGCGGTTCCTGGGACGATCCTCTCGAAGTTGTGCGTGAGAACTCGAGTGAGGTCTTCCTCACTAAGTGGTTCGACTTCCACTTCTTCCTCAGTCGATGGCCTACGCGACTCCTTATTAGGGGGCTTAGGCGTACTCCCTGGATCAGGGTTGTCTAAGGTCGAGGTTGGTGGTGGGGTGATAGCGGACGTGCCTACTCCACCCACGGACTGAAAAATGCTCCTGTTATTCCGTCCACCTGTTTGGTTGTCGGGGGACTGAGTGAGGATGAGTATCCCGTCCCCTGTGGTCTTCCGATTCGCAGGATTCGTGTTCCTGGGGTTTCCTTGCGGATGTCCTTTTATCATTGAGAAAGAGAGATCGAGATGAGGTTTTGCTCTAGCTTAGTGTATGGGTCCCACGGATGGCGCCAACTTGTTGATACAAAAGTTAGATGATCCTGGCTAGACCCGAATTAGGCTTAATTCGGGTTGGCTGGGCTCCGGCTCCTGCACCCAGTGAAATATTTGGTTAGGATCCTGCACACTAAAACAACACGCGTTAGGCTTACCGTGGGAATGTATCCTACGATTAGACTCCGGCGTGATAGTAAGTAATCGGTTAGGGTTATGGAATCGGATGAGTTGAGAGTATGTAGCATGTAATACCTTTGTGGAACCCTTGGGGGTTCCTTATATAGGCGATGAAACCCTAATGGGCTGTCATCGATGTTTCAGCCCCAAGCAAAGGATAAGTACCATAATTAGCTTGATTGTTATCTTCTAATTATGGTGAGTGTATATCCTTTCCTTTGGGGTAAATCCTAATCACAATAAAAGTATGATTCTGTCTAACCCTGTACCGGCCGTAATGGACCGTGGGCCGCACACATGTATGCAGCTACTGTTCATTCGAAGCCCATAAGCTTTAAATGATATTAATCCAACCCATTAGTAATAGGTCGGATGCGGGTAGTACCCGTGGGCCGGGTTTACGACCCGGCTGGGGACTATACGTCATCAGTCGCTTATATTATTTTCCAACACTAAGCTAAATTTCGAGACCTAATCTTAGTTAGGACCAATCTACACACGTCGCCTACTTCACCATTTTCCGACACAAGGCTAGATGTCGAGTTCTAATTGAAAGCTAGAACTAATCTCGTACATCTTCTTTTCTGACACAAGGCTAGATGTCGAGTCCTAATCTAAATCTAGAACCAATCTTTACAACTCTCCACTTTCAAGTTTAGTGAGAACTCAAAATACACATACACACATCACTTTGTAGTTTAGTGAGAACTAACACACAACACTTATTACAACTCAATAACACATTTCAAAGTATACACGTGTAACTTGGATCTACACAAGACAAATCCAAGTATACACATATACAATGGAATTACAAAAGACTTATCTAAGTATTCATAAATACATTCGATCAACACAATACTAAGCTAAGTATACACAAATACATTGGATCAACACAACACTAATCCAAGTATACACAAATACATTGAATCTACACAAGAATCAATTAAACAAAATGATGAACATGACTAGATCTAAGGAAGGATGATCTTCATCAACGCTTCATCTTTAATCACATTACAATTGTGTGAGTGATCTTTTCTTTGGACAAGTAAAGAAGAGGCAAGAGGATAATCATAAGTAAACATACTAAAAAGTTAAGTGATCATTTACTAATGATTGAAGAACATAGAAAGAAGATAAGAAGTAGAAAGATTTTGTCCAAAAAGGTTCTTAGAACATGAAATTATGATCCACTATTTATAGGAGACAAAGAATAACGGCTCTTTGCCTGCGGTTCAATAAATAGCCTGTGGTTCATTATCACTAAAGAACCACATAGCTATTTAAGGAACCGCGGGTAGTAGACTCCGCCACTTTTTGTCTTTTTGTGAGGAAATGTTATCTGGGGTAGTTTAAACCCTCAAAGGATATTCCTATGGCATTTGGAATATGCCATATTCCAATTTTCATTTTCTATTTTAATAGAATATTTTCTTAAAAATAAAGTTTATTAAAGTCTTTTGTCACATTTGTGTAAATGTGAGTTTTGAGGTTAATAACTTTCTATGATCATTAAACATGATTAAGATATATTTGCGTAAGACTTAAATGATTATTACCTTGATGATAGTGTTTGTTGAATAATTCGTCTTTCGGTTATCTTTGACGATAAATGTCTTTACACTTTGTAGTGATCAAAACTAAGAAAGATTAGTTAACACTAATAATGTTTTTAGGCATTACATGCATTAAAAACTTTCAAGTTGAGTGAGAACTCAGAAGACACATACACACAATTACATCACTTTATAGTTTAGTGAGAACTAACGCACAAGACTCATTACAACACAAGTCACATCCAAGTATACACATATAACTTGGATAAACACAAGACTAATCCAAGTATACACATATACATTGGATTTACACAACACTAATCCAAGTATACACAAATAACTTGGATCTACACAAGACTCAAATAAATAAAGTGATGAACATGACTAGATCTAAGAAGGGATGATCTTCATCGAGGCTTCACCATTAAACACGTCACAAATGTGTGAGTGATCTTCTCTTTGGACAAGTAAAGAAGGAGATCAAGAGGATATTCATAAGTAAACATACTTAACAAATTAAGTGATCATTTACTAATAAATTAGAAATATAGAAAGTAGATAAGAGGCAGAAATTTGTGTAAAAAGGTTCTCTTGAAAATAAAAATATGATCCACTATTTATAGGGGACAAGGAGAAACGGCTCTCTGGGTGCGGCTCCTTAAATGGGAACATATATTGAGCCGCAGCACTAGAGTCCGCTCTTTTTTGTCCTTTAGTGGGGAAATCCCATCTGGTGAAGTTTACCTCAAGTGGATATTCTTAGGCCACTTGGAATATCCCAAATTCAAATTTTCATTTTTTATTTTAATAAAACATTTTCTTAAAAATAAAGGTTATTAAAATATTTTCTCACATTTGAATAAATGTAAGTTTTGAGGTTTATCACTTTCTATGATTCCTAAACATGTATAAAAAATTGTTAAGAAAATAAAAAAAGTGCTTTTCAAGAACATAGAATTGATGATTAAAAACTTGTTCAAAATAGAATGTCACCAATCATGATTAAAACATTTATTCATAATAAAAAAGATACAAAAACAAAAAAAGTCTACTAAATTCAAAATTAAAACCAAGAAATTCTTATTATTAGAACTACAGTACTATTCTTCATCTTCAATCAATTCTTCTTCATTTCCAACTATATATGTTTTTCTCTCGTGAGACTTCCTCTTGGGCCATGATGGCGACTTAGTCTTATCCTTACACATTTGTGTACACGTCCTCATGCTTTTCTCCAACCGGGAAATTGCAGCATCCATATATGCTCGTTCTTGGGTTTGCACAATCTGCATTAATAAAATAGAGGAAAGAACATATTAGGCATCATTTTATCAACAACTGAATTACATAGCAAACAATATCAAAATGCACAATAGGTCAAAAGTGTTAAAAATCATGTACAATATAAAATTATGGTTTTTTCTTGTAGTTTGTTAGAAACATCATATATGATACCTTGTGTATCATATATGATATACCTATCATATATCATATATCATATATCTATCATATATGATAAATGAGGTATCATATATGATATATCAAGCTTAATTCAGCTTGCATCGGCCGCTTAATTAAAATGCTTAATAATATAGCTTATTCACACTAACTTAAGCTTATTCATAACTAGCATAAATAAAATCTGATAATAAGCCACAACCATATTTGTTTATGATATTGAGCATTGTCAAACATATTTGATTCTCAACTTTAAGCCACATGACAATCACCATAGCCATACATTGTCAATCTATATATAAAATTATATATTATAAAAGGCTAGTTTTAAAGAGCTTAGAGATTTTTGTATAAATTAGTCATAAGGTGTTATTATTTATTGTGGTTTGTCAAAAACATCATATATGATACCCCATGTATCATATATGATACACCTATCATATATCATATATCATATATCATATATCATATATCATATATCATATATCATATATCATATATCATATATCATATATCATATATCATATATCATATATCATATATCATATATCATATATCATATATCATATATCATATATCATATATCATATATCATATATCATATATCATATATAAAATATCATATATCATATATCATATATCATATATCATATATCATATATTTATCATGTATGATAAATGAGGTATCATATATGATACATCAAGCTTAATTCAACATACATCAACCACATAAAAAATCCTAATAATACAGATTATTCACACAAGAATAAGCTTATTCATAACTCTCTGATTCATAAAACCTTATAATTCGTTAAAATAAGCTAATAAGCTAGCTTATATTCAACACAATAAATCCAAATCATCTCATTTATAAGCTTATTCATAACTCTCATCTAATTCAAAAGCTTATTAAAAAAATAACCATATTCACATAAATCACCTAAGAAGATAGCTTATACGTAAGAACAATCGATCAAAATAAGCTAATTAAAAGCTTACAATTAAAACGATAATAAATTAATAATCTTACTCTAAATCAAATAAGCTAAAAATAAAAATAGATTTTATACAAACTTAATGACTTATCCGTGTATGTGTGATAATGAATTGTGTTGATTAATTGATCTAGTTAATCTATTCGTAATAGATTCCTGATGATGTTCGTGAGGGATTCGTGATTATAAGCTTTGATTCATCAATTGTAGAGAGAGAAAGTAGATAAGGTAGAGAGAGAAATCAAAAAATGGTGTATGTGTGTAACAACCCACTTTGACAAGTAAACCGTTATGTCATATTTATGGCGTGTCATCACAGCATAATAAAGGCATAACGTCATAAAGACATAAAAGACCAACAGGAAAGATGGAATCAAACATAGGCTCTCCAGATAAACTCAACATAAATAAGAATAAAAGAAGGCTAAAGTACAAAACATATGTCCAACTGAAGCATAAGTGTTAAAATTCATAAGGGAAGAAAACTAAGGTAGCTCTCATCCTAAGCACATACTCGCGATGCCCAATATCGTCCTTCGGTACCTGCCGTATGAGACACATGAAAAAGAAAATACGGCTGAGCAATACGCTCAGTGAACGGATATATAACGAATGTAATATAATTAAATGCCCACGAGCTCATACAAGTCATAATATATTATCAATGTGCATGAACTAATAATCTGGGTGGAGGGATCACCTCCAATATGATGGAGTGTAGAGCATACACTAAACCAATCATCCTGTACGTGAACTATGATGCACCCATTCGCCCCACATAATAATAATAATAATGGCCAACCTGAACGTGGAGGGACGCCGCGAGAAATAACTCTCGTCGCGCTAGAGTCATGATAAAGGTACCTCATGTGTCATGGTTATGGTACCTCCATAACTAGGTGGTCATGTAAGTCGTGGTCATGCATATATAGCTCGGGTAATTTAAAATGGTAGCATGGAAAACAATGAAAAGTTTTTATGAGTTGAAAAATGGGGAAAACAGATGGCATAGCAAACGGGGAATCCTAAGCATGCATAGAAAAAATGTCCTTACTGAAGGACGAAATATCCGTAACTTATGTCCAGTAATCGGTGAAAAGATGAACCGCGGAAAGTATTACTCCGACTTCACGTAAGATACATAATAAAGGACGTGTATGAGTTGCTTGTTCATTAATAAGTTACTTGTTCTTAATTTAGCTACTTGTTCATGACTTGAATTACTTGTTTATGGTTTATTGTGTATTTTCTTAATATCGTACGTTTCATGTGTTCTTGATTAATGTATTACATGTTTCTTATGTTATTATACTTGATATTTCCATTATTAGTAGCTTTCCATAAATAGCAGGTTCCCATATATAGTAACTTTCCAAAAATAGCAGGTTTCCATATTTAGTAACTTTCCAAAAATAGCAGATTTCCATATATAGTAACTTTCTAAAAATAATAGGTTTCTATATATAGTAAGTGTCTAAAAATAGTAAGTTCCCATATTTAGTAAGTTTCCATAATTAGTAAGTTTTCATAATTAGTAAGTTTCCAAAAATAGTAAGTTTCCATAATTAGTCATAAACTCGTTTAATATACATAAGTAATATGTCGTGTTCATCGAATAAGCTAGTTTTATAAGTCATGGTATAAATATTAAATAAGCTAAATCTTATAAGTCATGGTTAATTATAAATATCATATAAATAAGGCATGATGTAATTAAATTTAATATTTATAAAGTCCATTTTAATACATAACTATTATATGTCATAATTATTAATTAATAATATGTCGTGATTTATATTTGATTATTAATCAATAATATATCATAGATTTAATTTAATTATTACAAATAATAACATGTTATGGATTTATATTAATTAATAATTAATATCATGTCATGGATTATAATTAACTATAATCAATAATATGTCATGTATTTATCTGATTATTAAATAAGCCTTAACTTGATAAGCCCATTTCGTATAAGCCGTGATTTAACAAGTTAAATTAATTAAGCTCATTTTCGTATAACCGATATGATAATTAAGTTAATTTACTAAGCCCAAATTAATTACCCGATTTAAATAGGTCGGAAATATTAATAAGTCCATGAAATTAAGCCATGATTAATCAAGTCGTTTTTAACTAAAATGAAAATATAATAAACTACTTTTATTATAAGATGAATAATAAGCCGAAATAAACAATCCAAACGTCACTTTTTGTTCTCTTTATTTTTCCCAGCCAAAACCCCACACAAACACTCCTTCGGGGCTTCCTGCTGCCCAGCAGCTTTTCCCACCGACAATAGCCTTATGGCTGATGCTGTCAAAGCAATCTACCCACTTTCTGCTGTATTTTCCCCCCGACAGCCCCTTTTTCCCCCCGACTGGTCACCGGTTACCACTTCTACCCCCCCCCCCCCCCTTTTCTGTTGTAACCGAATAGAATAGAACCCCCACCGAATGCAGCCTTTTTCCCACCGACTGCAGCCCTGGTTGCGGCTGTTAAGCCAGAACAGCCTTGTGGCTGCGTCTGATTTCACAAACACCCCATCGGACACCCCACATGGGCTTCTCGGTTCCCGTGCGACCCAAAACAACCAAAACTCGATTCAATTCCTTGTTTTAATTTTAATTAATAAAAACCTACATGATTCTTGAATAAATAAATACAACATCAGGGTTGAGGTTTGATTTAAATACTATGATGAGAGATTAAGGGAAGAATAACACGAACACGTTCTTAGACTATACGATCCAAAATCACCACCTTTTCTCCTTTTTTTTTTCTTCGCCGGCGGCCAATAGGGATCAACTAGGGCTTTCTTCTGTTTTTTTCTTGTTTTGATAAATGGGGAATAAAAACCACCTTATGTTTGTTTTTACCACCTTTGGTGGACTGGGTCTTGGGCCTTATTTTTTTGTATGGTTTATTATTTAGTCTTGTAAGGTAAATTAATAACATGGAGCCCATTTACTAATTAATTGCGTGTCATGTTTATAATCTCGGTAATTTGTAAATTCTTGATTAATACTTTCGTGTCATATATTGTCGTATTTAATTACGTTATTAATTTGTCGTGATTTTCTTTAACATACGTAATACTTGTCGTACCATAATTAAATATACGTAATACTTTTCGTGTAATAAATAAATATTAAAAGTTTTTATTTAATGGTATTTTAAGCGGTTTTACAACTCTTCCCCTCTAAAATAAAATAATTCGTCCTCGAATTAGAGATATGATATGGCTAAAAAGAACACACCTTGATCATGGTAGAAAATGAGGATAAGAAGTCCGGACAGACTCCTCTGTTTCCCAAGTGGCTTCCTGCTCGGAATGATTCCTCCAAAGGATCTAGACGAAAGGATAAGTCTTGTTATTCATGTCCCGGTCTTGACGATTAGAATAGATTATGGTCACTCAACGTAAGATAGATCCTCACGAATCTGATCGAGTGGACACGTGGTAACGTGTATAGGATGGTACGTGTACCCTCTGAGAAATAACACGGGAGATATAATGTGTACGAGATACGTGAACAATTGTGAACGTGAAACTTGAACAATTGTAAACGTGATACGTGGACATATGGTGAACGTGATGCGTGAAACATATCGTGAACGTGTGATAACGGAGGAGGTAATGCAAAATGATACGATACGATACGTGAATTATGACGTGAAACGTCTGTCTAAGGATGGAAAAATTGTGCTAAACTTGAGTCTGGTTTCCCAAGCTTTTTGCAACCCTTCCCAAAATGAGACGTGAACGTGGATTGCGAGATGAAACGAGAACATGAACGCGAAAAAGGTCGTGAGCGTGAATGGAAACGTAAACGGAAAAACGTAAACGTGAACGCGAATGGGGATGTGAAACTAAGGCTCTATTTGATATCATCGCTGATGAAATACCGTGTAATCGTATGATCTCCTGCTAAAAATTTCTGTTACTCTGTTAACTACGAAATCCTTGCGGATGCAAGAAATATGCAGACTGGGTAAAACGATTGACAATAATTCAGGTAACATCGTGAATCCTCTTATTTGTCATATGACTCGCCATAGAGATAGTGCCTCCAATCTCGCGCGCGAAAACTACGGCCATTAACTCTAAATCATGAGTAGGATAACTCACTTCATAGGGCTTTAGCTGTCGTAAAGCATAGACGATTACCTTCCCATGTTGTATGGTGAAACAAGGTTTTACCAAGTATAAAAATTTGTTCGTCTCGATTCAATTCGAATTGATTACTAGTTGAAAGTGCGACTCAGTCGTCTTTGGTAAATAAAAGAAAAGGTGTCGTTGTCTAAAACTAATTAAAGATAAAAATAAAGCTTTAAAAGGAAATGACAAAATATAAAAGGAATGAACTAAAAAATAAAACGAATGACAAATAATAAAAAACGAAATTAAAAACAAATATGGAAACGAAACAATTAATTAAAATAAAACTACAAGAAATTAACTTTCGACTTGAAAATAAAGTTTACTTAATGAAAAATGAGAAAATAAAACTATGAGGGAACTTTAAAACTAAACGAGACAAAGCTAAAGTGGGCACTAAATAAAAGATAAAACTTAAACTTTTCGAAAAAATACTAATACTAAAAAATGATGAAAATAAAACTAAATATACGTGACTTTCAAAATTAAAATCGGAACAACTTTCAGATTAAACTAAACGATTACGGAACAATATTAATTAATAAACAAGCAGGCAAGCACACAGCTCAAGCACGTAGCCAGGCTGCTCAAATTTGGCGGGAAAACAGGGAAGCATGCAAGCAGGCATGTCAAAATTTCTTCGGAATATTTGCTTTTCTTCAGAATCTTTTTTTCGGAATATATATCTTCAAAATATATTTTTTTCGGAATCTTTTTTTTCGGAATAAATTTTTCGGAATATACGAATCTTCGGATAAAGTTACTATTCTCGGATATGGCTTTTTCGGAATAAAGAGCTTCTTCGGAAAAAGAATTATTTTCGGAATAAGATGACAATTTCAGAGAAATGACTAATTCGGATAAATGAACAAATTCAGAGAAAAGAAGGAATTTCGGATAAATTGAGTTGCAAGGAAATTTTTGGAATAAACATTAAATTTAGATAAATGAAAATTCGGACAATTATATTCGGAATAAGGAATGCATCATCGGAATTTCAAAACCCTTTTGCGAAGAAATTGAAAAACAGATGACAGTAACAGTATGATCTAAAAACAAGGAAAAAGCTACGAATAAGCTATAAATCAAATAAGCACTTACCAAAGCTAAAACCAAATCAATTTTAAGAAAAACTAAATAAGCCACAAATCAAAAACTACAAAAACACTAAATAATCAAAACATTTAAAATCAACTAATAATCAAATCTATTAATCTATCAAACCAACTTAATCAAAAATAAAACAAACACTCATAAATCATCAATCACAATAAGCTTAAAACATCCACCACATCAAAACTAATAGATCAATCACATGAATAAATCAATCACAAAAACAATTTGATGAAATCAACTACATGATTAATTTAATCACCACAAGATTAAGAAAGGTAGAATGAGAATTATGAAATAAACTTGATTAAATTGAAGATTAAGATCAAAGATTACAAGATTAATGTTTGATAAGATTGAAACTAAAGAGAAGAAAAATAAAACACACTTAAAAATAAAACTAAAAATTAAAGACTAAAATTAACTACTCCTCTAATGACTCATTAGAAGACTATATATAGGGGAGGTGGTAAGCTTGTTTCTTCACTTTTCTTCTCGTCTTTCTTGACTTAGGCTCGGGATTAGTTGAATGATAATTTGAACTCGTCTTCTATTTTTCATCTTTTAATAGACTTGGTTCTTCGACTTCGTTAAACTTCCGTCTTTAGACTTTTTCTTCGATAAATCTTCAGAATAGGCCTTCGACTTCTGTTCTTCTTGCACTTTTGACCTTTTGACTTCGTCTTTTGTCTTTTTCTTCGATAAAAGCCCGTGATAGCCCGTGTTTTCTCCCTTTTTCATATTGTTATCCTGAAACACAATAAAAACACAAACCACGCATAATTCCGTTTTGGTCTTGTTATTATTGGAAATAAGTGGTAAAAGGATAAGTGTTTTCACACTTATTAAATCCCCTACACTTGACCATTGCAATGCCCTCATGCATTGCATTAATTTCAAAGAACAGTTTACATTTTTCATCAAAAATAACCCACCTTGGCCTCTATTAAATACTAAACACTAAGGAAACTAAAAGATAGAAATATATACAAAACAAGTAAAGCAATCAAAGACTTACATTGGGGTTTTGGTTGTCATGAATGTTTATCATCCTCAAGTTTCACATTCCCCACGCCAAGCTTATAAACGAGATCATTGTTATTATAAGTTGGCATACTAACACAAACTCATGTGGCCCAATTATTCACTTAGACTCCCTTATTCCGAGGTGTATCTCTTATATTTTATGATTGTCTTGAATGATCACGAGGATGCATTGTTTGACTTATTTCGATAGTTAATTTAGGCTGAAAATAAAGTGGGACGATTTAAGCAATAATTAGCTAAAGGACAAAATCTTTTAAAACTGCTTCTCGGGACCTCTTAAAGTTCATATCTTGGCATAACTCGCTTCACGATTTGAGACCTTTCTCGGACCGATATTTGGCAGCGACTTTATACTTCGAATCTTGAGAGACGTTCTTGAAATTATGGTCTTCTCTTCATAATAGGAATTTCTTCACTTGAAGTTTTTAAGAGATTCTTCATATTTGGACCACGACTTCTTCATTTTTCTCCAATCTTTATTTTGGACTTTGATATACAATGATCCGCCTCCTTTTAGGACTTGGATCTATTTATCCTCATACCTTGCTAGGGTCTTTTCGGATAGACTTATCCATGATCTTTTGGGGAGTTTTTGCTTTTCGTTGTGTGTCTCGATCCTTCATATTGATTTTTGATAAATGATTCTTCACATCACTTGGGATCTTTAGCAACAAAATGTAGCCCTCATGCCTTGTTAGGGCCTTTTTGGACTCTCCAATCTTCGCATCCCGCTTCAATAAGTTATGCCTTGGCTATGAACTCTAATTAATACCGAGCAACTTTTAAACGATCTTGTGCTAGAAGCTAAGTAACTTTTCAAATCGTACAACCTTATTTATTGAAAATAAATTTATTAGCAAGCGATGGGAGAAAAAGCTTATAATCAACTCACATAAATTCATGAAAGAATAACAAACTTATAATTGACTCTATCATCTCTCGTTCTCCACAATTTAAAATCTCATGGAATGAGACTCGTGGATGCTTAGCCAATTAAATCAAAGTTTTGGGTTTTGAAGTCATCTGTAGGATCTTGCAACTTCTTATACTTTTTCAAGTTTAGAATTCGCATTTTAAAGTTCCCTTGATAAACGACTTTCTAGGATCAATTATAGGAACTTGTGAAAAGTTCTTGTTCTTAACCCGTGAGAGTTAAGACTTTCACGTTTTAAAGTTCCTTATATAAAAGCCTAGCAAAACTTGACTTAAACACGTTAAGGATACTAGCTAGAGTGAACTTGGATAAGTAGACTCGGGTTGAGTCAAAAGATTCACAACGTTTAAAAATTAAAACCACTTTATTAAAAATGTATTCTAGCAAAGAAAGAAAATAACTATAACAAATAGAAAACTACTAGGCCAAAATAGATCAAAAATTTCGAAAAATGTCGAAAAATCAAATTTCCCGGTTAACACGAGGACAAATTAATGGAAAAGCCCACTTACTTCGATAGAAGTCCCCCTACACTTGATATAAACATTGTCCTCAATGTTTAAGCATGTAGGAGTAAACTCCCCTACACTTAGGACATTGTGCAAGTTGTTTAAATCTTGCTAAGGAAAGGACGACTATAGTGATTTCAATGTGAACATATAAGATATGAAATATTGAATCACGACAGTTTAGGATAGAACCGGGAAGACGGGTACACGAGATCACGGTCGTCAAATGTCATCAAAAGTGCTCTTTGAAGCTTTGAATCCCTGCACATCATAAGAAACAAGACAACAAACACCTACGGGGCTCCCCCTACACTTATTATAAAAACAGTAAGGGATAGATCAACGGGTTGCCTCCCGAGAAGCTCTTGTTTTTGTTAACCGAGTCACGAGCCTGACTTGACCCAGAACTAATTCAAGGGAAACGTGGTGAGGGATGGAATCATCTCATGAGAGATGTCCTCACCAAAGTACAGCTTCACACGCTGGCCATTCACTTTAAAATTAGGCCCATTTGGTTGAGAAAGTTCAATGGTGTCGTAAGGGAAAACTTTGGCGACGGTGAATAGACCAGACCAACGGCTCTTAAGCTTACCCGAGAAGATCTTCAATCGAGAGTTAAAGAGTAAAACTTGATCATCGATGTGAAACTCTCGGTTCTTAATCCTTGCCTCATGAATGATCTTGGTTTTCTCATTGTAGATCAATGAATTCTCATAAGCTTCATTCCTCAGTTCATTTAGCTCGTTGAGTTGAATCTTCCGAAGATCACCGGCATTGTTGATATCAAAATTGGCCCACTTCAAGGCCCAATACGCCTTATGCTCCAACTCAATAGGGAGGTGGCATGCCTTCCCGTACACAAGACGATATGGAGTGCAACCAATAGGTGTCTTATATATGGTACGGAAAGCCCACAAAGCATCATCTACCTTATCGGCCCATGAGGCACGATGCTCTCCCACAGTACGCTCTAATATTCTCTTCAATCCACGGTTAGAAATCTTGGCTTGACCATTTGTTTCAGGATGATATGCGGTGGAAAGACGATGATTAACACCGTACTTAGCCATGACTCGAGCAAATTGATCATTGCAAAAATGAGTCCCGCGGTCACTGATGATAGCATGAGGAACACCGAATCGAGCAAATAACTGCTTCAGAAAGTTCACAACCACCCTCGCATCGTTCGTAGGGAGAGCCTTTGCTTCAACCCATTTGTATACGTAGTCAACGGCTACGAGGATGTACTTGTTCCCTTTGGATGATGGAAATGGACCCAAAAAGTCGATGCCCCATACGTCAAAGATTTCACATTCTTGTATGAAATTTTGAGGCATCTCATCTTTATGTGTGATCTTGACTTGTCTTTGGCAAGTATCACAACGCTTAACCATTTTATGAGCGTCATGATAAATGGTGGGCCAATAAAATCCAGAGTCAAAAACTTTCTTCGCAGTGTAATTGAGACCATAGTGACCACCGGTGGGTCCTTTATGGCAAGCTTCAAGGATTAATAAAGTTGTTGGCCCGTCAACACACCGACGAATAACAAGATCCGCACATTGTTTGAAAAGGTAAGGGTCGTCCCAAAAATAGTGCTTAATGTCCTTAAAGAACTTTTTCTTTCGTTGGGACATTAACCCTTCCATGAGAATTCCACCTGCCAAATAGTTTGCAATGTCTACAAACCATGGGATTTCATCAAGATTAGAGTTAATAGACATCAAGGCCTCAAGGGGAAAAGAGTCATGAATCTCTTGATTTGGGAGCTCCCCTTGATAAGGATCCTCGAGTCTACTAAGATGATCCGAGGCTAGGTTTTTCGCTCCCTTTTTATCACGAATTTCGATTTTAAATTCTTGTAGGAGCAAAACCCAACGAAGAATTCTTGGCTTGGAATCTTGTTTTGTTAAAAAGTACTTTAACGCGGAATGATCGGTATACACAATGGTGGTGGAAAGAACAAGATAGGGCCGGAACTTCTCAAAAGCATACACTACAGCTAAAAGCTCTTTTTCGGTAGTGGTATAATGCAATTGAGCCCCTGTTATTGTCTTGCTAGCATAATGGATTGGTTGGAAGTGTTTGTTTACTCTTTGTCCTAAAACCGTTCCAATAGCAAAGTCGCTAGCATCACACATCAATTCAAAAGGTAACTCTCAATTAGGGGTAACCAAGACCGGTGCCTTAGTTATTTTATCCTTAAGAAGATTGAAAGAGTGAATACACTCTTTAGAAAAGATAAAAGGAGTATCTTTTTTCCAAGAGGTGGGTCATCGGGCGAGCAATCTTAGAAAAATCTTGAATGAAACGACGATAGAAGCCCGCATGACCAAGGAAACTTCTCACTCCCTTCACGGTTGAAGGAGGAGGTAATTTAGCAATCACTTCAACTTTAGCACAGTCGACTTCAAGACCGGCTTTGGAGATTTTATGACCAAGAACAATACCTTCTTTTACCATGAAATGGCATTTTTCCAAATTAAGAAAGAGACGAGTGTCTTCACACCGTTTGAGCATACGTTCTAAATTGGCAGGCAAGTAGAGAAAGAATCACCATAGACCGAGAAATCATCCATGAAGACTTCCATAGTTTCTTCAACCATGTCATGGAAGATAGCCATCATACACCTTTGAAAAGTCACAGAAGCATTGCATAACCCGAAAGGCATTCTTTTGTAAGCAAATGTTCCTTAAGGACAAGTGAATGTGGTTTCCTCTTGGTCTTTAGGGTCGATAGGAATTTGAAAATACCCGGAAAAACCGTCTAAGAAGCAATAATAATCATTACCCGCTAAACGCTCGAGCATTTGATCCAAGAAAGGAAGAGGAAAATGATCCTTGTGAGTGGTACCATTGAGCTTGCGATAGTCTATGCAAACTCGCCAACCCGTAACAAGGCGAGTAGGTATCAACTCGTTGTTTTCATTGGGAACAACGGTTATTCCGCCTTTCTTAGGCACACAATGGACGGGGCTAACCCATGGCGAATCCAAAATAGGGTAAATCGTTCCGGCATCTAGAAGTTTGATAACTTTTTTCTTGATGACGTCATGAATTCTAGGATTAACCCTTCTTTGGCTTTGGATTGCGGGTTTAAAGTCATCTTCTATGAGAATTTTATGAGTACAAAAGTTCGGATCAATTCCGCGGATATCGGAAATTTTACAAGCAATTGCTTTCTTATGATTCTTCAGCACGTCGATAAGTCGAGATTTTTCGTCTTCTTTCAAGTCCTTTGCGATGATGATGGGTAACTTCTTATTGTCTTCAAGGAACACGTATTCGAGATGAGACGGTAAATCCTTAAGCTCTAAATCCGGAGGATTGTTGATGGAAGGCGTAGTTAAATTCGGATCATCGATTGTAACATCCTTAGGAGACGGTGGAGAAATATGGTCCTCATTGAGAAGTTTCTCAATGGTATGAATGTCTTCTTCCCAATCGATGGGAGAATCGTCATATTGTATGTTCACATCCCCTAAAGTTGCTTCAAATTCTTTCAAAAGGAAATCACTTTCTCCAAATGGAGTTAGTGATGGAGCAATAGAGGCAACGGTCTCAACAATGGGTAGAGAAGAAGAACCACTTTTACAAGCGTCCTTGAAATGATCTTCACAAGCCTCATCAAGAACTTCAATGAAATTAACGCTCTCGTTTTCATAATGTTTCTTAGAAAGTTTACCCATGTTGAAGACGATTTTATCGTCACCAACTCTCATGATTAATTCGCCTGTGGCTACATCAATGAGAGTGCGACCGGTTCTCAAGAATGTACGTCCAACGATTAATGGAACACGGGGGTCCATCTCGTAGTCAACGACAACAAAATCCGCCAGAAAGGTGAATTTTTCGACACCGACGAAGACATCTTCGGCTATCCCCACTGGATAAGCAACCGTATTGTTAGCTAATTCTGTTGGAAATACGTTTTACGTATTCGAAAGGATCGGTCACTCCAACAATAGTCCATATAATAGCTCGTATTTTAGTTATTTACATTTATTAAACAAAACCCAAAACCGAGCCCATGAAATGTATGGGCCGGCGGCCTAATGTAAGCCCAAGCCCATCTCATGGGCTTGGGTATATAAACCCTCTCTTTTGATGGAGAGGGTGGTGGTTTCATTTTCAATACACATAGTTCTTAAACTTTCTCTCTCTAGAAGTGTGAAATCATCTATCTCTTTCTCTCTCTAAACATAAGCAAGATTTACATATCTCACAAATGGTATCAAGAGCCATGGGATGATTGTTTGGTTTTTGTGTTTGTGTTCTTGATCAATTCCCCTATTTTGATCCTATTTCACACGTACAAAAAAAAGTTACTTGTTATAGTGATTTGGTATTGGTATTTTGGTTAAAAACACAAAATTTTTGGGTGTTTGATTCGTTTCTTGGCTTAAAATTCCGAATTTGTTGTGTACTATCCGAGAAAAGTGATACTTTTGTCTCCATCGCAAAGTTGGTATCCATCGCAATAACATAGGGTTTCTACTTGCGATCGAAGGGTATTCCGACACTTATTCCGATCGTGCATTGCGATAGCTCTTTGCTTCGTACATTGCGATCGGGTATAAGGCAATATTGAAACGTTACTCTGCCAAAATTTCATTAGCCACATTCCGACAGGTATTGCGATCAAACACTCCGACAGGTATTGCGATCAAACATTCCGATAGGTATTGCGATCAAACATTCCGACAGGTATTACGATCAAACATTCCGACAGGTATTGCGATCAAACATTCTGACAGGTATTGCGATCAAACATTCCGACAGGTATTGCGATCAAACATTCCGACAGATATTCAGATAGACATTGCGACAACACTTGTTTTGTGCATTCCGATAGAGGGACAAGATTTCCAAGATTTTTCAAAAACGAGTTTTTGAAAATTTTTAACAATCCTGTGTAATTTAGTCTTGGAATTTTTGGTTTATCGAGAACATAATTTAGGGGATTTCAACATTATTTCTCGGCTTTAATACACAACAACAAACACATTAACTTTCTCTCTTTGTTCGATCAACGTTTATAAATCCTAACTTATTGAAATGGAGTACACATCTCTTACGGATAAGTCCATCCTCTCGGGTACGGATAATCGTCCACCACTGTTGGTGAAGACAATGTATGAGGAGTGGGATTCCCGCATGGAACTTTATATGTTGAACAAGGAGAATGGACATCTTATTTGGGCATCGGTGCTCAATAGACCATTGGTATATGGTACTGTGACGGAAGGTGCTGTTACTCTTCCTCGCACAACGGGTGTACTAACTGGAGATGCTAAGATACAAGACAAGTGTGATAAACAAGCTACAAATATCATTCTCCAAGCCCTTCCTCCAGATGTCTACAAACTTGTCAGTAAACATAAAGTTGCCAAAGAGTTATGGGATAGAATTCGTGTTCTAATGCAAGGCACGTCGTTAACTAAACAAGAACGATAGTGTAAGCTTTATGATACTTTTGATAAGTTTGCCTACGTGCCAGGGGAGACTCTCAATGATTACTATCTTAGATTTACCCTATTGTTGAATGAGCTAAATATCTATGGCATGGCAATTCCTACGTTTCAATTGAACACAGTATTTGAACACTCTTCCTTCAGAATAGAAAAAGTACGTGACGGATTTTAAATTAGCTAAGGACTTGCATAACACCAGTGTGGATCAACTTCAAGCTTTTCTTCAACAACACGAATGCCATGTGATCGAGGCTCGGTTATCTACACCTCAATTTCATGATCCACTTGCCATGTATGCTTCTCAAAAAAACATGGCATATACTTATCAACAACCATCATACTTGCAGCAGCCAACACCACACACCTATCAGCAACCACAGCAACCATCTTATCAACCACTAATGATGCCACAACAAGCATTTCAACAAAGTGTTCATCAACAATCTTTTCCACGACAACCACCACATAAGACATCACCATCACAAGCCAACACTTCTCCAATGGGTTATACTCCTCAGCAGGGATATTTTCCAATTGAAGCACAACCAGCACAAGCCTTTTACTCCAATAAACTTCCACCAATTCAGGCACCGGTCTTTACTCCAAATGATACACCTACAGATGTCTTAAACCATCTCACTGCCTACTTGTCAAAGCTTGTTGCTACTAGAGGATTTCCACCAACAAACAATCAGCTTCGTACTTCATCAAATCCTAGACAACAAGCCACTGTTCAAGATGGTCAAGTGACGGTGCAACCTATTCAAGGAAGGCAAAATTCATATGGACCTCCTACAAGGACTGGGAACAATCAAGTTGTGAATTCTCAAGCTAGTGGAAATGGAAGTCCTATTGGTCCTCAAAAGGTTGTGACTTGCTACAATTGTCGAGGACAAGGTCATATGTCTAGGGAATGCACTCAGCCAAAAAGAAGAAGGGATGCAACATGGTTTCGTGAGAAGATGTATTTGGTCGATGCTCAGTCTAAGGGGAAGATTTTGGATTCAGAGGAGTTAGCATTTCTGGCAGACCTAGGGGAAGCAGATAATGAAGGCATTACAGTCGTCTCTACATCTAATGCAGCATATCAAGCTGATGATCTTGATGCATATGATTCGGATTGTGATGACATTCACTCAGCCCAAGCTGCACTCGTTGCTAACCTCTCTCACTACGGTTCTGATGTCGTCAGTGAGGTACCAACCACTTCTAATAATGTTCATGATAATCCACATCATGTTGACCATGAAAATGACAACCTCGAACAGCATTCGGGAACTAGTAACTCAAATGATGCGGTATCCAATCCAACACATTTGAGTGAACCTCAACCAAATGCTACGACGGGTATGGAATCTTATGATCAACGTGATTTGGTAATGGTGCCTAAACATATTATTGATAACATGAATGTGGTTGTCCGACAAACCGTAGATATGAATGCCAACCTAACCGCTGAGATTGCGCTATATAAAGAAAAGGTCAAAACTTTTGAAATGGTCCCTCAAGCTGAAAAAATAACTTATCCTGAATTTGACCAATTTCGTTTTGAAAAGATTGAACACTTGAAAGAAATAGAATCATTAAAAGCTAATCTTTCCAATGAATTAAAAGCAAAAGAGTCGGTTGTCAATGATTTTCAGAAACTTAAAATGGATTTCGAAACTCTCGAGTCTAAAAAGTTTGAATCGGAAATTAATGCTACCAAACTTCTTGAATTCAAAGAACAACAGCTTTTAAAACAATACGCTTCCATAGAAAAGGTTCATCTTTTAACTAAATCGTTTAAAGAACTCGAACTTAAGCGTCTTCAAGATTTACCACCTAATCCCGGTTATGCAAAACAAGCTCAGGAATATAATCCATGTCTTTATGATATGACCCTAATTGGCAAATCGAAAGAAGCACCTTATGTTCGTAGTTCTAAGGAGACACAGTCACTTATGGAAGAAACTCATTCTAAAATGCTTTCAAAATTCCATACAATTGATTATGATAAGTTTAATAAAGATCAACTTTCTAAAAAGACACGTATTCGCTTACAAAAGGAATTAGCTGAACTGACAGTTCTTGTGCCCCAAAGTTTGTCAAATGAAAACCCTCCTAGTACGTCATCTACACTTGTCAAAACGGATTTAACGAAGTTAATTCCACCGGTAAGTAAGGCGTCCGTTAACTTAAAAGCGGTACACCAACACTTAGCCGATTTTGACAAGGTCATTTTGGAACGTACGACGGCCACGGCCATAACGGAAGGTGAATGGAACTTTGAGCACACTAGAGTTGCGTTCCGAGACGAAATAGTTCCGTTTGTAAAGAATGTTAAAGCTTGTCTTAGTAATATTGATCAAGATTTGCGTTTGGAAATAGAAGAAGTTAAACGTGTTTTCAATGAAATGGATGATGCTTATGAAAACAGTTTACTTGAAATAGAACGGGTTTCACGCCAAAATGATCAGCTTCTGAAACAGGTGATGTCTCATGATATAGTTTCCGTCTGTGTGAATGAAAGTGTTAATAATGATTATGTTGTGCATAATGTTGAATCTGTGGACAATGTGGTAGATAGTACTTGTCACGAATCTGACGTTGAATTTTTAAAGCTTCAAGATTCATATTCTTCGCTTTCAAAACGTTTTGATGAGATTCAAACACATTGTATTTCGCTTGAATGCAAGCAACAATTTATTCAAGAAATCTTTGAAACGTCATTCGAAGGTGTTAAAATCGATGATGCAAACTTTGAAAAGAATTTTCGATTGAATGTACAATCAAAACAGCGTCAGCCAAGTGACAAAGTTGCTAAATATTTGCCGATAGACATAGAGAAATCTAAGGAGCTTAACTATGTGAACGTACTTGAGGCCGCTGAGAATTTTAAACTTGATCTAGATAATCGAGTTTCCAAGATTTTGTCCAAAGTTGATAACTTAAAACAGAAAGATACACGACTCTTCGATTCAGTCCAGCCCGCATGTTCTAATACCACTGCACAGAATCAATCATTGATTGAACAATTATAGAAAGTCGGTGGAAATATCTGATTTGAGGGAACAAATTTGTGATAAAAATCTGGCCTTGGCTGAGTTAAAGGAAACACTTCGTACTCTAAAAGGTAAGAATGTTGTGGATAACGTAGCCACTTTCTCAGCATCATCCTCTAGTGCAATCAAAAGGAACCTTATAGCCGTCACACCATTTAATAAGGGCCCTAGGATTAAACCATCTCAAACTTTGGTCACTAAAGATAAGGCGGAATCAAAACCAGCTTCTAATATTCCCGTGTTGCCTTCTACAGGAGTAAGCACCACTACAAAGGCTCAAAGATCTAAGCTTAAAAGAAACAAGAAGAATGATAGGATCTTGCCCCCTTCTAGTAGTCAAGTGGAGAAGAAAGTAGAAGCCCATCCTAGGAATGTCATTTCTGTTTTGAATATAAAGAATCAAGTAGCTAAACCTAAAGGCTCTACGGATGTGCAGCGTTCTAAGCCTACTGTGAATTCTAATTTGAAATGTTGGAATTGCAATGAATGTATGTTTTCTAGTCGTCATGATTCTTGCCTTATTGATCATGTGAATGAGATGAATGCCCGGAAAAATGGATTAGAATGGAAACCGACTGGGAAAGTGTTAACCCAAGTTGGTTGGATGTGGCGCCCCACTTGTAGAACTTTCACTATAGTAGGGAATGCGTGCCCTTTAACTAGGATCACTCCCACTAAAGCGAAGAAAATGTGCCCTTTAAATAGGAGTACCAAGGCTACCAACATACCAGAGTGTCCTTTAACTAGGAACGCCAACACTACTGTAGGAAACAAGTGCCCTTTATATAGGTCTACTCCCACTGTAGTGCCCACTAATAATCCAAAACCTAATAAAGTTGGAACAGTAAAACCTGTTAGTGCTAAAACTCACATTAGAAAACGCAGGAAATCTAAGGGTCACACAAATGTTAGCAATTCTGATAATTTTATATTTGTATCTGCTAACACTCCGGAACCAATTGTTTCCAATGCATTGTCTACTGTTGTTATTGAAAACAGGTCCGTCTTCGTAACCGTCTTCCTTTTCTAATCTCATTTCTTTCTTTCTTTTTCAATCATATAATCACAAATCAAAATCAATTCATTACACAACGCACTTGCCTCCTCGAGAACGAACTTGGACTTATTTGGTCATTAGTGCTCGGTTTTCCTAAACCGACACTTAATACTTGCCACTTTTGCCTTCCTTTTCCTAAAGGGGTAAAAACTCTACATCAATTTTGGCGCCACTGCCGGGGAGGCGTGTTGTGTTTTGATTTGAACAATTGTTGTTTTTATATAGCCATAATTAGTATTTGTATTATTAGCAATCTACTAATACGTATTATCGGTTTTTCGTTTTTTGTGAATACTATTACTATATTGTATACGTAGAACAATAAATTTACAAGTACTCCAAATACGTGAGAAATCACAACCTTGACTTGGGAGGTCATTACCCAATCATTGTATTCGAATCTCAAACCAAAGAAAAAGGAAAAAATAGATAAATACTTTCATGAAGCTCGATTTTGATTAATACAAACTATAAGGTGGGTATAAGGCGGTTGTATTTCACGACCTAAAGGAAAAAGGCTCTTAAGTGCTTCGCGCCACCTCGTTTCCTCCGCTTGCTTGTGCGTATTTTGATATTGAGAGCTAATCGAGGGTTTTGCCGCCCAAAGTATTACTTAAGTATCATATATATTTTCTTGGTTTCTATTGATTAAACCCTCTTGAACGTTTTGGTGTTCCACCAACGTTCTAAAGTCATCGAAGGCGTTCACTTCACGTGATCGTTTTCATTCCTTGAGGCTTCTTTAATCGAGAGATTTGATTAAGGAGGAGATTTGTAGATTTGTGTCTACCTAATACATTCCAAAAATCCAAAAAAAGTAAAAACAATCAAAAACCACAAAAAAATTGAAAAAGTAAAAACACCAAAAAGAATCTTCTTTGCTCACCCTCTCGTTGTACGTGACGTTTATGCAAACTCGCTCCAAAGCAAGACGTGCTCGTAAACAAAGAAACAAATCAACCACTCCTTCTAGTGAGGAGTCTCCTATTGACGAACCCATTGTAGTGAAAGAAGCACCCATGGCTAATCGAACTATGATGGAGTTGCTTCAAGCACCCACCGAGGGTTATGGAGAAGCGATTGTGATTCCCGCTATCCTTGCGTAGAATTTTGAGGTTAAGACGGGTTTGTTGTCCATGATTCAAAACAACAAGTTTCGAGGTGACGAAAAGGACAACCCTCATAACCACATTCGCCAATTTAATCGTCTCACCGCCACTTGCAAGTTTAAGGACGTCTCAAACGACTCGATTAAGATGATGCTTTTTCCGTATTCCTTAGCGGGGCCCGCAAAAATTTTGTTAGAGAAAGATCCACCCAATTCTATATTGACGTGGAAGGATCTCGTTTCAAAATTTGTGAACCAATTTTTTCCGCCCTCTAAGACTACGCATTTGAAAAACGAGATTTCAAAATTTTCACAAGAGTATAATGAGAGTTTTTCAACGGCTTGGAATAGGTTTAAGGAAATGTTGCACGAATGTCCTCATCATGGTTTTTCCGACTTGCATCAAATTGACACGTTTTACAATGGCTTGAACGATCATGAGCGTGATTATCTTAATGCCGCCGCGGGTGGTAATTTTTTGTGTAAGACGGTCGAGGAAGCATTGTTAATCATTGAGAATAGGTCTAAGGTCTATAGTCCTCGTAGCACGTCGAGTGTTCGTAAGGCTTCGTCTTCGCCTTCGCCTTCATTGTCACACACCGTTGATGCTTGCCAAATCGAGGCTAATTTGGAAAACAAGATTTTTGATAAGCTTAAGGGATTGTTAATTGAGTTTAAAGTTGGTGAACAACCCACTCCCGCTACGGCTAAAGCGGTTGAGGTTTCTTGTATGTATTGTGGTGGAGCTCACGATTACTCTGAGTGCATTACCAACGGTGGTAACACTTCGAGTGCCTTCGCGGCCGCAGGTACTTATAACCAAAACGGTCAAGTTCCCCGCACTAATCAATTGACTCCACCGGGTTTTCCACCAAATCAAAATGCTAACAATTATCGAAACAATCAAGTTGGTTACCAAAACAATCAAAGGAACAATTTCAAGGGTAATAACAACTATGGGAATCAAGAAGTAGTAGCCAATTGCAAAATCAAAACCAAAAACGTACTTTTCAAAATACAAGTCAAGGTCTTCAAAATGTTTACACTAAAGAACTTCCAATGGACTTTTTGAATTACGCTACGGCAAATGATAAGATTTTGGAAAACATTCAAGAGCAATTGGCTAGTCAAGCTAGGGACAGGGCTAAAAACACCAAGGAGTTAGCTAATTTTGTGAAGGAAAATCTTAACATGAGAAATGAGTTGAAAAATGATTTTGCTAATCAAATTAGAGGTCAAAACAATAAAATTGAACAAAGTCATGCTAGGCTTGAACAAAGAATTGACCAAAGAGCCGCTAGTCAAGATGTTAAGTTTAATAGTCAAGATGCTAAGCTTAATGCCATTTTAGAAGCCGTCATGGGGAACAAAGCCTCTACTTCGGGTAGTTTACCTAGTAAAACCGTTTCAAACCCGAAGGGAGAGATGAAAGTGATTACCACACGAAGTGGTAAGGCACTTAAAGAACCGACTCCTCAACCAATTACTCCAACAGTGGAGGAAATTGAGGAAGAACCCGAGGTGGTGGTCGAAAAGGAGCATATCTCAAGCCCACAAAGTACCGCTCATGCCACACCTACGGTCGACCCTTTACTGACATTGGAACCCGAGATTCCAAAGGCTATGCATATACCCCAACCCCACCACCCTTGCCTTACCCATCGAGACTTAGGAAGGAGAAACGACAAGAGCGCGACAACTACCAATTTGAGATTTTTATGAAAATGTTTCGTGAGTTGCACCTTAATGTAAGTTTCGCCGATGCTTTGGTCATGATGCCTCGATTTGCCGCTAACTTTAAGAGTATGTTGAACAACAAGGAGAAATTGCATCAATTGTCTAGTTGTTCGTCGGTTTATCTTAATCGCATACCTCAAAAAGTCGGTGATCCCGGTAAATTTTTGATCCCTTGTGCAATTCAAGATATGGAAGAATGCTATGCCTTGGCCGATCTTGGTGCTAGCATTAATTTGATGCCACTTGCAATCTTCAAGTCGCTCAATCTTCCTAATCTTACTCCTTCACTAATGTCTATCGAGATGGCCGACCATTCCACGATTCGTGCATGTGGTTTGGCGGAAGACGTTTTTGTGAAAGTGGAGAAGTTCTATTATCCCGTAGAATTTATCGTCGTTGATATCCCCACGGATCCTCAAGTTCCTCTTATTTTAGGTCGTTCGTTTTTAGATACGTCTATGGCTTTAATTGATGTTCATGCTAGAAAGATCACCTTACGTTTCAACGACGAGGAACTTGTTATAAACGCAACGCAAAATTCTCAACTTTCTCATGTTTATTCCGTTGCTACAATAAACCTCGTTGATATGATCGACGTGGTTTGCGAGGAATTTTCACAAGAAGTTTTAGGGTTTGGTGATGAAGAAACTAGTGGCAATCCCACTATGTTAGATCCAATTCTTGATAATTCGACACCAACCTTCACTCCATTTGAAGGTGGTGGTTTTACGTTGGAAGAATGCAATGTTCCACGTACTTGTGACGAAGACCTCGACAACGATGAGGACTTCTCGATTATCAAGGATTTTCTTAACGATTTCCCATTTCCTCCACCCGAGGAGGTAATGAGTATCGAGCCCAAATCTTCACTTGAGGAACCACCTATCCTCGAGTTGAAAGATTTACCTCCTCACCTCGAATATGTCTATTTGGAGGAGGACGACAAGTTGCCGGTTATTATTGCGAAGGAACTTTCGAATGATGAAAAACCGCACTTGTCGATGTTCTAAAGGATCACAAAGGGGCGATTGCGTGGAAGTTATCCGACATTAAGGGAATCGATCCCAAGTTTTGTACCCACAAAATCTTAATGAAGGAGGATTTCAAGCCCACAATCCAAAGTCAAAGGAGGGTGAACCCCAAAATTCACGACGTCATCAAAAAGGAGGTCCTTAAACTCTTTGACGCGGGAATGATTTACCCTATTTCCGATATCCCTTGGGTGAGACATATCCATTGTGTCCCTAAAAAGGGAGGGATGACCGTTGTGCCAAACGATGCCAACGAGTTGATTCCCACTAGACTCGTGACCGGATGGAGAGTGTGCATTGACTACCGAAAGTTGAATGAAGCCACTCGAAAAGACCATTTTCCCTTGCCCTTCATGGACCAAATGTTGGAGCGTCTTGCGGGAAATGATTTCTATTACTTTTTACATGGTTTTTCCGGTTACTTCCAAATTCCCATCGACCCTCGTGATCAAGAAAAAACTACGTTTACGTGTCCATATGGAACGTTTGCCTATCGTAGAATGCCATTCGGACTTTGTAATGCACCGGGAACCTTTCAAAGGTGCATGATGGCTATTTTTCATGATATGATCGAGAAGACGATGGAAGTCTTCATGGATGACTTTTCCGTTTTTGGTAATTCGTTCACTTCGTGTTTGTCGAACCTTGAGAGAATGTTGAAACGTTGTGAGGAAACCAACCTTGTGCTCAATTGGGAAAAATGTCATTTTATGGTTAGGAGTGGAATCGTCTTAGGGCACAAGGTCTCGAAAGCAGGGATTGAGGAAAATCCTGATCCTTGATACCTGATCCTAACCATAAAAGAATATCAGGTTTCCATCACAAGGTAGACGTCATCTCCAAATTACCTCATCCTAAAACCGTCAAGGGAGTTAGGAGTTTCCTAGGCCACGCGGGCTTTTATCGTCGATTCATCAAGGATTTTTCAAAGATTTCTCGACCCATTACACATCTTCTTGAAAAAGAGGCACGTTTTGTCTTTGACGAAGATTGTGTACGAGCCTTTGAAATCCTTAAGAGGAAACTTACCGAAGCTCCCATTCTTGTTGCTCCCAATTGGAACCTCCCCTTTGAAATTATGTGTGATGCTAGTGATTACGCTATAAGGGCCGTTTTGGGGCAACGTCATGATAAGCACTTCTTGCCTATTCACTATGCTAGCAAGACGATGACCGAGGCTCAACTTAAATACACTACAACGGAAAAGGAGTTCCTTGCCGTGGTGTATGCATTTGAGAAGTTCCGACCTTATCTCGTCTTGACGAAATGCATAGTGTATACGGACCATTCGGCTATTAAGTATCTTATTGCAAAGCAAGAAGCTAAGCCGAGATTACTTCGTTGGATTCTCCTCCTTCAAGAATTTGATCACACCATCGTTGACAAAAAAGGAGCCGAGAATCTAGCGGCCGACCATCTTTCTCGTTTGGAAGATCCTCACCAAAGTGTTTACGAGCCCAAGGAAATCACCGAAACATTTCCGCTCGAGACACTTGGTGTAGTGAATTCTAAGCTTGATTTTTCTACCCCATGGTTTGCGGATTTTTCAAATTACCATGCGGGTAACTTCATCATTAAGGGTATGACGACTCAAGAAAAACGAAAATTCTTTCGTGACGTCGAGTTCTACTTTTGGAACGACCCTTACTTGTTTCGAACTTGTGCAGATCAAATCATCTGACGTTGTGTATTTGGCACCGAAGCTTCTAACATCCTTAGAGCTTGCCATGAGGGACCCACGGGTGGTCACCACGGTGCTAATCTCACGGCTAAGAAGGTGTTTGATGCCGGCTTCTTTTGGCCTACTATTTACCGAGATGCACAAGATCTTGTGAAGTCGTGTGATGCATGCCAACGACAAGGAAAAGCCTCACAAAAAGATGAAATGCCACAAAGTATTATTCAAGTATGTGAGATCTTTGACGTTTAGGGTATAGACTTTATGGGGCCGTTCCCATCATCTTGTGGTAATAAGTACATTCTCGTTGCGGTTGACTACCTTTCTAAGTGGGTGGAGGCCAAGGCCTTGCCCACCAATGATGCTCGTGTGGTAGTCAAGTTTTTGAAGCAATTGTTTTCTCGGTTTGGAACCCCTCGTGCTATCATAAGCGATCGTGGAACCCATTTTTGTAACGACCAATTCGAAAGGGTTCTAAAGAAATATGGGGTTACACATCGGCTTTCTACGGCTTATCACCCACAAACGAGTGGGCAAGTCGAGGTTTCAAACCGAGTGTTGAAGAGGATCTTGGAGAGATCCGTTGGGGAAAACCGACAAACTTGGTCGGATAAGTTGGACGATGCTTTATGGGCCTTTAGGACCGCTCATAAGACACCCATTGGGTGCACTCCCTATAAGCTTGTGTATGGAAAGAATTATCATTTACCTATCGAGTTAGAACACAAGGCTTATTGGGCCCTAAAGCATTGTAATGATGATATGGAGACCGCAGGAATACACCAGAAAATGCAATTGAATGAATTGGATGAATTGAGAGACATTGCTTATGAAAATTCATTGATTTACAAAGAAAAAACTAAAAAGTTGCATGATTCTAAAATTAAAAACCGGGTTTTTAACATTGGGGATCAAGTTTTGCTTTTTAATTCAAGATTGAAAATCTTTTCCGGTAAGTTGAAATCCCGTTGGTCTGGTCCATTCACCGTGACTCAAGTGTTTCCATATGGGACCATCGAGCTAGCTCAAGATGATGGTCCTAACTTCAAGGTGAATGGACATAGGTTGAAGCACTACTTTGGCGGGGAAGTTCCATCCTTGAACTACCTCGACCAAGTCACCTTCCCCAATGATAAATAGTATTGAGGGGATCGAGTCGAGCTCAAGACTCGGTAATCAAAAACGAGGTGCCTCGTGGGGGAATCCGATGCTTATCCTATGTACATATTATCGCTTTCTAATGTAGTTTAATGTGAGGGGATTTGTGCCCTTCCAACCTTTGTTCCATGGTTGTTTGTGCATTGTGGTTTTTAGATCATGATCTTCACGATTGGAGCCTCTCGTGTTCGTTTTATGGGAGTACTCGATCGTTTGCTTTGAAGACTTTTTCAATATCCATGATATATCCTTGATTGTTCTAACCTTAGGTTTTTAGCACACTTCATAAACGGCTATTAATTTAATGGTTACACCCTTTCCATGCTAGATTAGGCATTCGACTACGTCTCTAGTATGGGGGTGTTTGCACCCCTAGACTCGAAACATTGAGGACAATGTTTAACTTTAGTATGGGGGGGTGAATAGATACTTGCCTTACCAAACCTTTACGCTTTCCAAAGTTTATCTTTTTGTTTATCATTTTGTTGCAAAATAAGGCTAAAAATGGCCAAATTTTAAATTTTTCTCATGTTTTATAAGTGTTTGAAGACACGAATGTAGATTTTCCGATGGCGAGAATAAGAGTAATTTTTGACTCGACCGTGCGTGTTGAGCACTTAGCTTTGGTTCCTTAACTACACATTAGGCTAAGTCTCTTAAATGAGGACGAGAAATGATAGAGTTAATTATAAGTTACTATGCTAAACGTAGAGTACTCGTATTCTTTCAAAAACTCATGTGTTCTCGTTGTTTGCTTATTCTCCCTTCGCATGTAAATATTTTTTGCTTAATAAATATTGACTTAGCGGTTTAGTTAGGATTGTTGGGTTTCTAGTCTTTTCTAGTAGCTTCCGTGTAATTAAATTGGGAAGACATTAAGGTATCGCCAGCGTCACGGTTTTGAAGTATTGGCACCCGAATAATCAAAAGCTTCACCCAATAATAAGATTTCAAGTGCTCACCTAAATCAAGCAAACAATTTGAAGCCCCACAAGGCCGAAAAATCTATGCAAAATTGAAAGTGAATCAATCCTTAATCTTCGAAGCTTTAAAGATCCAAAATTCGCTTTAGCGTGAGGATATACGTCTTTGACTAATAAAACCACCGATGAGGCGGATAATAAAAGGCAAGGCAAGACCGAAGTCATAATAAAAGCTTCATGGCGAAGTTGAATAAAAGATGGAGGTAAACCAAAGATAATAAGGCCCTTCCATTAGGGGGCGTATAAAAGTCTTGGTAATAAGTCTCATGTTCAAAACCGTTATAAAACCGTGTTTATCGATTCTTCTTGTCAACTTAATTTTTTGACATCGTTGTCTATTAGGAGGGGTTATTGATTTGATGGTCTTAGTTACACCGTTAGGACTCTATTTTTAGACCTAAATCTCTATTATCGCATAAGTCAAACAATTTATCCTCGTGAAACATTCAAGACAAAATAAAATATAAGAGATACAACTTAGGAATAATGGGAGGATAAGTACGTGATTAGGGCATATGAGTAGTGTTAGCATTACTAACTTATAATGACAATGATCTCGTTGCACGCTTGGCATGGAATTGGAGTGAAAATCGAGGACGATGAAATTATTTCTAACGAAGCATTCACGTGTTCTTGTTCTATGAACCTAAACGTCCCATTTTGCGATGAAAATCATACATTATGTCTATAACACAAGTAGTAGTAATAGTAGTAGTATAGCTAGTTTATCCAAAACCCAAGGTATGCTTTTGATTTCTTACTTTGAATGTTTATTGTTTTCTATCTCTTTAATAAAGGCCAATGTGGATTGATTATGATGAAAAGTGTAAACATGCTTTGTAACTAATACATTGCATGAGGACATTGCAATGGTCAAGTGTAGGGGATTTGATAGGTGTGTAAATACCCATCCTTTTTACCACTTAATTACAATAATAACCAGACCAAAACGTGTATTTTATGTCATTTATGTCGGAATTATGCATGGTTTGTGTTTTTGTTGTGATTTAGGACGAAATTGTGAAAAGTGGAGAAAACACGGGCATTCACGGGCTTTTATTGAAGAAAAAGATTAAAGACGAAGTCAAGAAGTCAAGAGTGCAAAAAGAACGGAAGTCCAAGACCAATTCTGAAGATTTATCGAAGAAAAATTCAAAAGACGGAAGTTTACTAAAAGCCGAAGAACTCAAAGTCTTATTTATTGAAGAATTAAAAGACGAGTTTAAAGAAATCCCGAGCCAAAAGTCATTAAAGTCCAAGATTAACAAAAGATTAAGAAGGAAAGGACTTAATGGTGCAATTAAGAAGAAATGAAGGAGGGGAGGAAGCTTCCTAATCATTCCCTAATCCTCCCCTATATATAGTCATTTGGATAATCACTTTTATTTTTGTTGGCTAAAGTGACACTAGTTCTTCCACCTTTTAATTACTTGCTCTTTAAATACATGTCAATTTAAATACTTGTCTTGCACCTTAAATACATTTATGTTCAAGTAAGTTTTCTTTTAATTCTTGTCAATCTTTACTTTTTATTGTTTATCTCTCATTCTACCTTTCTTTCTTTGCTTGATCTTTATGTTTATGTGTTTATTATCTTGCTTATTTGATTAAAGCTTATGTTTTTATGCTTTTGATTGTTTTGGATTATTGATTTTTATAGCTTATTTGTGTTTATTTTAAGTTTCTTAAGTTTTTATAAAAGTTATTTTTATATAAAAGTTTGTTTTCGTAAACTTGTTTCATTTTGTGTTTTTAAAAGTCTTTAAACTGTAGCTTATTAGCTTTTTCTTACACGTATTTGCTTAGGATTTTAGGTGTGTGCTTATTTGAGTAATAGCTTATTAGTTTAGCTTATTTTTGGTTCTCTTTACTGTATTCCGATCTACCAATCGGAATAGGGTTTATCATTCCGATCATAGTGATCGGATAAGGGTTTTGACATTCTGATGGTAAGGTTTGTGACATTCTGATCAGAGTAAGCTTGGTTATTCCGATTAGGATATTACAGTATTCCGATTGGGAGACCACTCCTTATTCCGATCAAGGTTTGGTTCTACACATTCCGATCAAGGGTGAGTTTGGTATTCCGATCAGAGGTAGGTGACAGCTTTCCGATTGGCAATTCCGATCATCATTCCGATCAGGGTTTGGTTATTCACGTTCCGATTAGAGGTAAGTATACATTCCGATCAAAGGGTTTGTTTGGTTATTCCGATCAGGATAGGTGACATCATTCCGATCAAAAGTTCCGATCAACATTCCGATAGGGAGGTTTGTGTATATTCCGATTGTAGTCTGATCGGAATATATTCCGATTAGGGTTACTTTTATATTTTGTCTTGTTTAAATTTTTAAGTTCTCATTTTAATACCTTGTCAAATTTTAATTTTCGTCACGCTTTTAAATTCCCGTCATTTAGTTATTTACTTTTAAAAGTTTTTAATATTGCACCCTTTCTTAGTTAGACTTAGATTTATTTTAACGCCTTTTAATTTAACGCCCATTTTAATTTTACGTCATTTACTTTTAAGTCTTTGCATTTTTAATATACTACAACGACACAACTTTTGTTTCCACCAAGAACGACTGAGTCGTATAGTTAACACAGTTTTCAATTCGAAGAGACTTACTTAAACGAACTTTAATTTTTATACGGGGTGTCAAAAGCCGTGTATTATTCTACTTCGGGCTCACTTCCTTCAAATACTATTACCAACCCGAGAGCGAATGTAAGTGCTATTACTACCCGTAGTGGAGCAACTTTAGTAGGACCATCTATCCCACCCCCAGTTACACCATCTACACCTCCTCCACCACCATTTATCCCTACTATTCCCACACCTAGTATTAGTTCACCATTACCGTCTCCAACTCGTCATGAAGAAGTACCCAAGAAGAACCCTTCACCAACCCCACCTTCCACCTCTAAACCCTCAACATCTCAACTTGTACCCGCTACACCTACACCACCTAAACCCAACATTCCTTACCCTTCCTGGCTGGACAAAGGTAGAATTCTTACTAAGGATGACGTTCAAGTCTCAAACTTTTTGAACAAGGTTGCCGGCATAAACATAACCTTTAGCCTTGTTGAAGCTCTTGCACAAATGCCTAAATTTGTCAAGATGTTTAAGGAATTGCTTAATAAGAAGGAGAAGATGGCCGAGTTTGTCAATACTCGATTGAATGAAAATTGTTATGTCGTCCTTCTTAAAGAACTTCCGGAGAAACTTGGAGATCCCGGTCGTTTTGTGTTACCATGTACTTTTCACCAAACCGAAGAATTTACTGCCTTAGCCGATCTCGGGGCAAGTATAAATCTTATGCCTTTAAGTGTTTGGAAAAATTTATCATTACCCGACCTTACACCAACGAAGATGACTCTTGAGCTTGCAAATCGCACTCTCGCTTACCCTCTTGGTATTGCCGAATATGTGTTTATTAAAGTGGGCACCTTCACTTTTCCGGTCGACTTTGTTGTTGTTGATTATGAAATGGACCCCCGTATTCCTTTAATACTTGGTCGGCCATTCTTGAGAACCGGAAAATCTCTAGTCGATTTTGCCGAAGGTGAGTTAATCTTAAGGGTCGGGAATGATGCACAAGTGTTTAAAATGGGGAAGATCACAACCCAATCAAATGGAAGAGAAACCGCGAATATGATTAATGTGCTTGATGATTTTGTCATCTACAACAATCCTCTATTCGATTCTTGCTATGATAATCCACTGTTCCAAGATGATGTGGATGATTCTCTCTCCAATTCTGATCATCCACCAATTTACGATTCTCCACCGATCTTTGATGCTTATGATGACGATTCTAGTTCCGATGGAGATGATTATGATGATTTTACTTCTGAGTATCCAGACATGCCCACTTATGATGATTTTGATGAGGCTGATACTCTCTTGAGTGATTCTTCACATGATAAGGATCCTCCACCAACCATGATTGATCCTACATTGGATGACTACTCATTTGAGGAAGACTTTGCTACTTTTCTCAACACATGGTTCCCAAATGAGAGTGATGCTCCTCCTTTGGACTTTGATGATTATGATCTTTATCCTTCTTTGGATATAAAAAACTTCTTTCAAAGGAGAAGACGTCGGAAGACACCAACATCCGCAGCACGTATGTTTTAACACCTCTCTGTCCACCTTCTGAGTATGAGGTTGTGCATTTTATTAGCGGATCTTCTTCAAATTATGCTGAGCCTGAGTGCTATTTTCCCCTAAAGGAAAAGGTGTTCGACCCCGGCATTGCACTTTTTAAGCCATCTCAGTATCCATCTGATGAAATAAAAGGAAAAATCTTTGGAACTTATGGAGATATGCTTGCATTTCACCCTTGCTACCACTGTGCTCTATCGCTGCTTAAAGGAACCTTGCCTACTCTTCTTTGGCTTGTCTTGTTCGCCTTAAGCTTGTGTTATTTGATGGATGAAAACCATGTATTTGATCCCGGTGGATGTTCTTCAAGCTTCTTCCTATGCTAATCAAGGTCGAGTCAGGCTCACGACTCGGTGATCAAAAATCAAGCGCTTCTTGGGAGGCAACCCAAGTATCTATCTTTTATCTATTTCTATCCTAAGTGTAGGGGAGACCCGTTGGTGTTTGCTATTTTCTCTCTTCTCATACTCAGGGATTCGCGCTTTCAAAGATCTATTCTTGATGACTTTTGACGACCCGTGATTTCGTGTACCCGTCTTCCCGGTTCTATCCTAAACTCTTTTGATTCTCTATTTTATATTTTCCAATATTAAAATAGGAATCTCGTTAGTTGTCTTTTCCTTAGCAAGATTTAAATAACGTGCACAATGTTCTAAGTGTAGGGGATTTTAATACCACATGCTTAAACATAGAGGACAATGTTTATATCAAGTGTAGGGGTACTTCTATCGAAGTTAAGTGGACTTTTCCATGAATTTAACCTCATTTTAACCGGAAATTTGATTTTTTCGACATTTTTCAAATTTTAATCTATTTTGGCCTAGTTGTAGTTTCCTTTATTTTTTTTGTTATTTTCTCTTATTAAAATAAAATGGTTTTAGCAAGTTTAGATATCTTAGATGTATTAGGCCCGTCGTGAATATTTTGACTCAACCCGAGTTTACTTATCCAAGTTTACTCTAGCTAGTATCCTTAACCATGTAGACCTTAATTGGTTTATTAGGCTAAGTATCCACGAGTCTCATTCCTTGAGATTTTAAATTGTGGAGAACGAGAAATGATAGAGTTAGTTTTAGGTTTGGTATTCTTTCATTAACTTATGTGAGTTAATTATGATCTTTTTCTCCCATCGCTTGTAAATAAATAAATGCAATAAGTAAGGTCGTACGGTCTGAAAAATTACTTAGCTTCTAGCCCAAGATCGTTTAAAAGTTGCTCGGTATTGATTAGAGTTCATAGCCAAGGCATAACTTATTGAAACGGGACGCGAAGATTGGCGAGTCCAAAAAGGCCCTAACAAGGCATGAGGATTCCATTTTGTTGCTAAAGATCCAAGATGATGTGAAAAGCATTATTCCAAAATCAATATGAAGGATCAAGACACACGTCGAAAAGCAATCAACTCCCATAAATATCATGGAGAAGTCTATCCGAAAAGACCCTAACAAGGTATGAGGATAAATATATCCAAGTCCGAAAAGGAGGCGGATCGTTGTATATCGAAATCCCGAATAAGTATTGAAGAAATAATGAAGAAGTCGTGGTCAACATTTGAAGAAAATATCTCAACTACCCCAAGTGAAGATATACACTATATACGAAGAGAAGACCATAATTTCAAGATCGTCTTCTCAAGATTTGAAGTATGAAGTGAATGCCAAATATCGGTCCGAGAAAGGTCTCAAATCGTGAAACGAGTTATGCCAAGATATGAACTTTATGAGCTTTCGAGAAGCAGTTTTTAAAAGATTTTGTTCTTTAGCTAACTATGGATTAGATCGTCCTACTTTATTTTCGGCCTTAATAAACTATCAAAATAAGTCAACAATGCATCCTCGTGATCATTCAAGACATCAATAAAATATAAGAGTTACCCATAGGAATAAGGGAGTCTAAGTGATTAATTGAACCGCATGAGTAAGTGTTAGTTGTGCTAACTTGTACTAACAATGATCTCGTTTTTAAGCTTGGCATGGGGAACGTGAAACTTGACGGTGATAAACATTCATGACACCAAAGCCCTAATGTAAGTCTTAGATTTCTTTACAAGTTTCTTCCTTCTAGCATTATGTTATTTTCTATCTTTTAAATCTTCCTTAGTTTCTATTTTTTAATAAAGGCCAAGGTAGGTTGATTATGATGGAGAATGTAAATCTTGCTTTGTCACTAAGCATCGGATGAGGTCATTGCAATGGTCAAGTGTAGGGGATTTAATAAGTGTGAAAACACTTATCCTTTTTACCACTTAATTATAATAATAACCAAGCCAAAACGTGTATTTTATGTCGTAAATGTCGGAATTATGCGTGGTTTGTGTTTTTGTTGTGATTTAGGACTAAAATGTGAAAAGGGAGGAAAACACGGGCTTTCACGGGCTTTTATCGATGTAAAAGACAAAAGACAAAGTCAAGAGATCAAGAATGCAAAAAGAACGGAAGTCCAAGGCCTATTCTGAAGATTTATCGAAGAACAAGTCCAAAGACGAAAGTTTAATAAAGCCGAGGAACTCAAGTCTAATTTATGAAGAAATTACAAGACGAGTTTAATTAATCCCGAGACAAATTCTAAAAAGTCGAAGAATTTAGAAGACTAAAGACTAAGGACTAAAAAGAAAGAAAGAAAGAGAGAGGAAGCTTTCACACCTCCCTTCCTTCCCTATAAATAGAAGCATACCACTTCCTTTCATAATGGTTAGCTAATTTGACACATTAGTCTTTCCACCTTATTTTCATGTCCTTTTAATTAATTGTCATTTTAAATACTTGTCTTGCACTTTAATTCCTTTAATTCCAAGTAAGTCTTTTAATTTTGTGTTGTTTAATCTTTTATCTTTTATCTTTTTATTAATCTCCTTCTACCTTTCTTATTTTAATCTTAATCTTTTTAATCATCTTCATTTGTTTTGATTTCGTGTTCTTAATCTTAATCTTTTTCATCTACTTTTTACATAAAGTTTAAATCTTTTTCATTTTCATGGCTTGTTTTTGATGTTTTTATAAGTTTGATCATTAATCTAGGCTTTTTAGTTAGCTTATTGGTGTTTTATTTTGCTTATTGTCCTTAAAAAGTTAAGATTTTAGTGCTTATTTTCGTACTTTTACGTTTCCCTTGTTTTTAGGAAAGCTGATTCGATTTTGCCATTTTTCCATAATTGCAAAATCTTGGCTTTTCTTTAATTGTGAAATTGAATCCCTTTTTAATTGTGAAATCATTGTTCTTCAAAATTGCGGAATTGTGCCTCCTTCTAGAATTGCAAAATATTTGTATTCGCAAGTATTGCGAATTTGTACTTTAGTTATTGCGGATTCTTGCCATTCTCCAATTGCGGAATTCTTCCTCTTTTGGTGATTGCGGATTTATTGCATGGCTAATTGCGGAATTGTGACTTCATTGCGGATTTATCCCAAAATTTGGACATTGCGAAATTAATTCGTTTATTGCGAAATTATTTCAAGATTTTTGAATTGCGGATTTGTGTTATTTAAAGTTGCGAATTTAGTTCAGATTTTTAGCAATTGCGAATTTAATTACTTTTTATTCAAATTCAATTTTTAAACTTATTTTTCCCGCCATTTTTAATTAGATTTATTTAATCGTCTTGTCTTGTTTTTACGTAGCTTTATTTTAATTGTTTCGTCTTATTATTACTTAGATTTATTTTTATTGTTCTTCCTAGTTTTATTTTTAAAGTATTTTATTTTAAAGTTTTTAAATTTACGTTTTGTCAAATTTTTATTTTACGCCATTTACTTTTCGTCAAGTTTTAATTTCTCGTCATTTAATTAACTTACTTTTAAAGTCTTAATTTTTCGCCATTTACTTTTTAATTAGTTTTAGTTTTAATTACCCGTCATTTATTTTAACGTGTTGCACATTTACTATACTACAACGACCAATCTATTGTTTTCATCAAAAGTCGACTGAGTCACACGTTTAACTGTAATAAACTCGAATTGAACCGATTTCAACGAACAATTTTTCTATCTAAAATCTAGTTATTAAAGGTCTCGGTCACAACTTATTTTCTATGGGACAATTTTGTGATGCAAACCTAGAAGTTGCTTTTCGAGAGCATAACTGCTTCATTTGTAATTTGGAAGGGGTTGATTTATTGAAAGGTAGTCGAGGGAATAATTTGTACACATTGTCTCTACAAGATATGATGGCCGCTTCTCCCGTATGTCTTCTCTCCAAAGCATCAAATACTAAGTCATGGTTATAGCATCGACGGTTATCTCATCTTAACTTTGATGCTATTAATCATTTGGCGAAAAACGAACTTGTTCGTGGTCTTCCTAAACTTCCATTTCACAAGGATCATTTGTGTTCCGCGTGTACAATGGGGAAAAGCACTAAGAAATCATACAAACCCAAGACTGAAGACACCAACCAAGAGAAACTTTATTTGTTGCATATGGATCTTTGTGGGCCAATGCGTGTTGAAAGTATTAGTGGCAAAAAGTACATCCTCGTAATTGTCGATGATTACTCTCGGTTTACATGGGTGAAATTTCTTACAACAAAAAATGAGGCACCTAAATTCATCATCGGATTTCTCAAGATGGTTCAAGTGCGTCTCAACACTACTGTCCGACGCATTCGTACAGATAATGGAACCGAATTTGTGAATCAAATTTTGCCGTGATTATTATGAAGAAGTTGGCATATCTCATGAAACATCCGTTTCTTGCACTCCAGAACAAAACGGTGTCGTTGAAAGGCGAAATCGTACACTTATGGAAGTTCCCCGAACGATGTTAATTTACGCAAAGGCTCCATTGTTTTTATGGGCAGAAGCAGTATCTACAGCAATTTTCACCCAAAACCGGTCACTAGTTCGTAAACGCCATGGTAAAACACCTTATGAGCTTCTACATGGAAAAGTACCAGATTTATCATATCTTCATGTATTTGGTTCTCTTTGCTATCCAAATAATGATGGTGACAATTTGGGAAAACTTCAACCAAAGGCTGATATTGGTATTTTCATTGGTTACGCACCCGTAAAGAAGGCATACCGAATCTACAACCATAAATCTCGCAAGATCCTCGAAACTATGAATGTTGATTTTGATGAGCTGACAGCAATGGCTTTTGAGCAAAGCAGCTCTGAACCCGCACTTCATGAAATGGGACCCAGTAACATTAGTTCTGGTCTTGTCCCAAATAACCCTACTTCATCATCATTTACACCACCTACTAGGAATGAATGAGATACGTCAACCGTTCTTTGATGAATTCTTTACTCCTCCAAGTGTTGTTGCTCCAGAACCTGAGGTAATTGCTCCGGTAACCGAAGTTGTAGCTCCAGCAACCGTTGCACAATCAGATACGTCTGCAATTGGTCAAGATATACCTTCAACGAGTAATTCTCAACCAACACATGTTTCAACTACCCATGTCATGCCTATTGATGATGAAGAGGATGATGATGATCATGATTTGGAATTCGCTCAAATGCGTGAACTTCCATTCTTTGGTGTACCAATTCCCGACCCTAATCAAGCCGGGTCGTCCACCTCATAGGAAGCTTCTACTACGGTTTACTCCAATCCAAGGATTCGTGAACATGACAACAAGTGGACAAAGGATCATCCAATAGATTCTATTATTGGTGACCCTAATCGTCCGGTATCCACACGAAGCCAGCTACAAGAAAATGCAATGTTTTGTCATTTTGATGATTTTCTCACTAAGTTAAACCTAAGACATGGCAAGAAGCTTTTACTAAATCATGTTGGATAGAAGCTATGCAAGAAGAACTTAATGAATTTATACGTCTTGAAGTATGGGAACTTGTCCCATGCCCGGATCAAGTGCAATTACTCACTTTGAAATGGGTTTATAAGGTGAAACTCGACGAGTTAGGCGGAATATTGAAGAACAAAGCTCGACTAGTACCTCGTGGATACAAGCAATTATTAGGCATCGACTTTATGGAATCCTTTGCACCTGTTGCCCGTTTGGAAGCTATTAGACTATTCCTCGCTTATGCAGCCCACATGAATATGATCGTCTATCAGATGGATGTGAAGACGGAATTTCTTAATGGTGAAATCAAGGAAGAGGTCTATGTTCAATAGCCGGATGGTTTTGTGAATCCTAATTATCCTAATCATGTGTACAAGCTTAAGAAGGCTCTCTATGGGTTGAAGCAAGCTCCATGCGCAGGTATGATCTATTGTCACAATTCCTCATCACATAAGGCTTCGCTAAAGGCAAGGTGGATCCCACGCTGTTCATTCAACAACGAGGTAAAGATATGATTATGGTATAAATATATGTTGATGATATTATATTTGCAGCCTCGACCCAAACCTTATCCGATGAGTTTGGGACACTCATGTCTTCCAAGTTTAAGATGTCAATGATAGGCAAGGTATCATTCTTCTTAGGTCTTCAGATATCTCAGAGTCCCAGAGGCATCTTTATCAATCAATCCATGTATGCCCTTGAATCGCTAAAGAAGTATAATATGGAATCTTACGACCCCGTGGATACTCCAATGGTGGAACGAACTAAGCTTGATGCAGATCCACATGGAATTGCCGTTGATCCGACACTTTATCGTGGAATGATCGGTACCCTTCTGTATATCACAGCTAGTCGACCCGATCTTCAGTTTGCTATATGTATGTGTGCTCGGTATCAAACTCGACCTACTGAGTTACACTTGGCCACTGTGAAACAGATCTTTCGATATCTGAAAGAAACCATTAATCGGATACTTTGGTACTCGAAGGACTCTTCGATTGCACTTATGGCATATGCAGATGTGGATCACGCGGGCTGTCAAGATACAAGGCGTAGCACGAGTGGAGCTTTGCAACTACTAGGATATCGACTAATCAGTTGGGCATCGAAAAGGCAGAAAAGCGCTTCAATTTCAAGTACGGAAGCAGAATACATAGCTATGTTCGGTTTCTGTGATCAAATTCTTTGGATGAGATCACAATTAACCGACTATGGTCTAGGTTTCAACAAAATTCCGATGTACTGTGACAACAAGAGTGCAATTGCCTTATGCTGCAACAACGTTCAATTCTCCCGGTCGAAGCACATTGACATTCGCTACCACTTCATCAAGGAGCAAGTGGAAAATAGAGTGATAGATCTTTACTTTGTCCGATCTGAGTATCAATTGGCGGATATTTTCACGAAGGCTTTAGATCGCGCTCGAATTGAATTTTTGGCCTACAAGCTAGGAATGAGAACCTTCTCGACTGAGACTCATAAGGAACTGGCAGATGAAGCGAAATAATAGTGATGGTAAACTATTCTCTGTATCCTCGGTGATCATCTGTATATATTGTTTATATTTTTATCCACAAAAGCAAAATACAAAAATATAAAACCATATAAAAACCATAAAAATTGAAAATTTTAGAAAAATCCAAAAATATTTTTACTTTATTTTTCAAAGGCATGTATTTTGGTACGATAATATTTACGGCCTTAGAAATGTTGATTAATATTGACAGGGCGCCATAAATAGAGTTCGTACAAAAGTTGTAAATATTTCATAAAATATGCCCAAATGGCTTGTAGTTATTTCTGACTGCAACCCGGTTTTCACATTAAAGTCAAGTATTTCTTATGAAAGCTTTGGCTCTCAACGGGAATTAATTTTCTCGGGTAAGGTTTACTTTAAAACCTTGTAAGGGATCAAGTTTACTTTATAACTTGGTCTAACATAAATCTATGTACGCATCAGTGCATTTATTTGTCACAACAAGAGAAATCTTGTTTTTTTGAAGTTATCATCTCCACAAACCAAAGATTTTGTCAATTGGTATCTACATACTCGACGATGCGACTACTCAACTGACGACTACAGCTCTTTCAATAGAACACGGGTCAACAATTGAGGGGGAGCAATTGTCAAGCATTCAGAATCTTCGATGCTGAAAGTGCCAAGTTCACTAATTGGTGTCAAGACAACAATACCAATCGTACATGTGGTGTCAAGAGATGACTTCAGACGTGACAAGGCGACCAACATTTGCCGACAAGAACCATTTTATCTTATCATATGATGTTCTCATCAATCAGGTCAAACCTTGTCAATTTCTTCTAATATGGTGAATATGTGATCATGTTACAAATCGGTATCATATCTCATACATTTGGTATCATGAAGATAAAACGGACTTGCATTTTTCTTCCCAAAACCTTTGTTAAAACTTCATTAAATCAACTGATATTAAAAACATCGATTTGGTTAATATTTTTAATATGGGGGAGAAAATGTGATTTAATATGGGAAATTATCACAAATGGTTTGACTTAATGTGCTAGCTTATCCTGACATGTGCGAAATGTTTTTGGATATCGTGGCATATGTTAAGGGGGAGCAAAACGGATTTGCATATCAAAATGGATTTTCATGGTGACATATACTTATCCAAAACCCGTTTATTTCATGACGATGAAGATTGTGGTGACATAAGGATGGTAGGATAGGTTAAGTCCAGTGATTCTTCTTAAACCGGAGGAATCTTCCCAAGGACATTCCATAGCTAGATATAGTAGTCCTTAGGAAAGATGGAGAAAGATTGTGAACGTAGCTGAATGCCGACCAAGTACTTAAGTTAGCACTGGAACAATCACAACAAGGTGCTAGTTATGACGTATTGGTAAGCATTGAAGAGGTTGAAGAATGAAAAAGAATTGTAAAGATAAAGGGTGTAAAGAAAGAAGCCCTCCTTACAACCTTAGGCAGAAACCGGGTCAACACATATGATATTGAGATCATTTTAATGATGCTCGATATTGAAGATAGACATCATGGACCCAATGATGTAATGCACAACCCATCCCAGCTAACTCAGATATCTCTCAAAAGGTAATTTTTTAATAACACGGAGACAACGCACTATCTATTGATTTATTCACTCCGAATAAATTGGTATTGAAATGGGGGCACTCCTCTCCAGCCTCCGATCACTAAAACCCAAAATGCACGATCGAGTCTAGAGCCATTTGAGATCATCAAATATCTCATTAGGACACACTTCCATATTTCCTTGCTTCTTCACACACTATGAAAAGTAAGAAAGATCTTAAGAGTCCTACGCAAAATCTTCATGATCTTGCCTGAACATCCGAGTAATACGAAAGTATCTACAATGAAGATGGAAATCCTTCTTGAGCGAACATTAAAAAGCTCATGGTAGGTGACTTGTGTGATTCTTTATGAATCAAGCTTGTGATAACTGGAAAGCAACAGTGGTTTAACTCTTAACTGAAATTAAACGCGTTCCAGGCCTCTACGCAATATCTTAGTGATCTTGCTAGAACACTCAGGGTGATACCTTAGTGTTCACCGTGATGAGTGGAAATCCTTCTAATGTTAACCTTAAATAGCACTTGGTAGGTAACTTGCAAGATTCAATATGAATCAAGCTTGTGACATCTGGAAAGCAACGATGGTGCGATTCTTTAATGAATCAAACTTGTTCCAGGAATCAGAATTGACGGCTTCAATCAAGCGGATAATTTTATCCAAATGATTCACTCTTTACGTTCGCAGTCAGCTTTGGGCGGTCGAGTAAAGAGAACGGGTTTACCCGCGAAATCTTGTCAAGGAGATTTTTAATTAAATCTACCTGCCACAAGTACGATATTTTATATCGTCCAAACGGTCTTCACCGACCGGAGGTAAAATGCTACAGAATTAGAATGAAATGTTCAAAGCCATTTCGTTCGTGTCTACTTATGTTGCGGTATTTGAAGACGGTGGCGTTGCGGAATCCGATAAGAAGTCGTCCCCGCATGCTTATACTTTATGCACTTAATACCTCATCTAATTCAAGAAAGCCTAAAAGTTAAGTCTTCCGCTGTATCGAACTCTGAAGCTTTCAAGAATTACGAAGGTATAAGTATGTAGGACATGAAGTCACGAAGAGGCGAAGATCACAAGTGATGGATGCACAAGATCAAGGCAAAATATTAATGCTCAAGATTGATATCAAAGATCACTTCAACATATTCACCAAAAAAGAAAAAGAAAAGAAAAACGAAGACTACGAGCTCAAGACAAGCATAGTATGCTAGGTTTATTTTATTATTATAACTCGGGTAACACCCTTGGTTGGAGTGACCTCCCTTAGGGGGAGATTGTTGGAAATACGTTTTACGTATTAGAAAGGATCGGTAACTCCAACAATAGTCCATGTAATATCTCGTAGTTTAGTTATTTACATTTATTAAACAAAGCCCAAAACCGAGCCCATGAAATGTATGGGCCGACGGCCTAATGTAAGCCCAAGCCCATCTCATGGGCTTGGGTATATAAACCCTCTCCTTTGATGGAGAGGGTGGTGGTTTCATTTTCAATACACATAGTTCTTAAACTTTCTCTCTCTAGAAGTGTGAAATCATCTATCTCTTTCTCTCTCTAAACATAAGCAACATTTACATATCCGACAAATTCCAATGTCATTCGTGTGGGGACTAGCTCGGGTAGAGATAATTTTTTCCAAACACTTAACGGCATTAAGTTTATACTAGCACCTAGATCGGCTAGGGCCATATAATTCTCTACCTCGGGGAAGTTGCATGGAATGAGAAAACGACCCGGATCACCAAGTTTGGTTGGTAATTTCCTTAAGAGCACTGCGGAGCAATTCTCATTAAGTTGGGTCTGAGCGATATCAAAGAGTTTCTCCTTATCACTGAGAAGATCTTTAAACATTTTAGCATATTTTGGCATGTGAGCGAGAGCCTCGGCAAAGGAGATGTTGAAATTCAATTGTTTAAACATTTTAAGAAAATTAGAAACTTGAATATCATCCTTGTTCTTCAACTTCTCTTTCCTCAACCTTGAAGGATAAGGTATATTGGGTTGAGATGAAGGCTTTGGAATGGAATTCTCACTCACATCCTTGGGTGGTGGAGGGGTGGAAGTAGAAGGTGGAGGAATTGGAGAAGGGGACTCGTTTTCCTTTGTCACAATCACTGGTGTAGGTGTAGGAATCTCGGGTTCCTTTAAACCTTTGCCACTTCGGGTGGTGATTGCTTTCATCTCCCCTCTTGGATTAGCAACGGTGTTACTCGAAAGAGAACCCAAACCAGAGGCTTGATTACTTGGGAAGAAACTAGCCATCATATCCCTTAAGTCATTCGTTTGACTGCTCAAAGAGTTTCGCATATCGGCTCGAAGATCATTCCCTTGTTTCGCCATATCTCCTTTCAAGTTGATGATTTAACACTGAAGATTCTGCACCAGCGCGTCATTAGTCCTCATGTAAGTTTCAACCTCGTGATTAAATGCGGTGGGTTGGTTGGAAGGAGGAGCATGGTAGGCAGGTGGTTGATAAGGGGTTGTTGGTAAACTTGGTTATTTCCTTGAGGTGGATATGGGTTTCTTTGGGTTTGATATTGATTAGGAGCTCAAGTTTGGTTTTGATTGTTGCGATTAAGGTTGTTTTGGTTTTGAGGAGGAAAACCGGGTGGTGAAAGGAAGTTGTTTGAACGATAACTGAGCAAATTGCGGTCACCTTGAGAACGTGCTTGATAGCCTCCCGTAGAAAAGTTACCGTTAGCGGCATACACATTTTCCAGATTGTCATGAGTCGAAGGACAATCGGTGTATGAATGAGAACCCCCGCATATTTCACATTGACTCAAAGCATTAACTTGCGCATTGTTGTTTTTGGCATTGTTAGCGGTTTGTAGAGCAAGTGCTTCAACAATCGAAGTAAGCTTATCAATTCTCTTGTCGCTCTCACTAGTACTAGCACTAGCCACATTAGCCTGAACACTCTTAGTTTGCACTCTAGACTTATTCTCAATAATATCCCACGCGGCATTAGAAGACTTAACCAAAATGTTACCCCCCCCGAGGCACTATTTAGTGAATCTTGGTCATTCATGCTTAAACCATTGTAAAAAGTATTAATTTGATGCACTTTTGTAAAACCATGTTATGGACACTTTCTTAAAAGTTCCTTAAAACGGTCCCAAGATTCACTAAATGTCTCACTATACTTTTGTTCAAAGTTAATGATTTCATTCCGCAAAGCGGTAGTACGTGAGGGTGGGAAAAAGTAGTTGATGAATTTGGTCTCTAAATCCGACCACGTAAGAATACTTTGTGGCGGTTCCTTATCAAGCCAATGCCGGGCTTGTCCCTCTAATGAGAAAGGAAAAAGTTGTAAGCGAATTACCTCTTGTGAAACCCCATTATACTTGACCGTATTAGTGAGTTGAAGGAACCTTTTGATATGGTCATGAGGATCATGAAGTGTACGCCCCAAAAATGGTAGAGCAGAGACCATTTGAATGAAGCCGGATTTGAGCTCAAAGTTGTTGGCTCCAATCTCGGGTATGACAATAGCATCGGTGTTGCCCTCTACGTGCGATTGCAAAAGCTCGATCATTGGTCGATTGTCTATGGTGACAATAGGTTGAGTTTCGGCTTCGGCTTGAGTTGCTTTCTTCTTACGAGCACGGGTACGCATACACACCTACAAAAGGAAAAGAAAGATAGACAAGAAATATTTTTGGTTTTTTTTTTATGTTTTTTTCTATTTTTTTAGATTTTGAAAATTTTATATTTTTTAGGATTTTTGAAAATTTTTAAGCAAGAAAAATAACGTTCACGGGGAACGGATCCTAAAATCCAACGCGTCTCTCACTAAAAACCGTTAATCTTCACGAAAAGAGCCGGCAGCGGCGCCATTTGAAACAAGGTTTTACCAGGTATAAAAATTTGTTCGTCTCGATTCAATTCGAATTGATTACCAGTTGAAAGTGCAACTCAGTCGTCTTTGGTGAATAAAAGAAAAGGTGTCGTTGTCTAAAACTAATTAAAGATAAAAATAAAGCTTTAAAAGGAAATGACAAAATATAAAAGGAATAAACTAAAAATTAAAACGAATGACAAATAATAAAGAAACGAAATTAAAAACAAATATGGAAACGAAATAATTAATTAAAATAAAACTAAAAGAAGAAATTAACTTTCGACTTGAAAATAAAGTTAATTAATGAAAAAGGAGAAAATAAAACTATGAGGGAACTTTAAAACTAAACGAGACAAAAGCTAAAGTGGGCACTAAATAAAAGATAGAACTTAAACTTTTTGAAAAAATACTAATACTAAAAATTGATGAAAAATACAACTAAAAATACGTGACTTTCAAATTAAAATCGGAACAACTTTCAGATTAAACTAAACGATTACGGAACAATATTAATTAATAAACAAGCAGGCAAGCACACAGCTCAAGCACGCAGCTAGGCTGCTCAAATTTGGCGGGAAAAGAGGGAAGCATGCAAGCAGGCATGTCAAAATTTCTTCTTTTCTTCGGAATCTTTTTTTCGGAATATATTTTTTTCGGAATATATATCTTCGGAATATATTTTTTTCGGAATCTTTTTTTTCGGAATAATTTTTTCGGAATATACGAATCTTCGGATAAAGTTACTATTCTCAGATAAATGGCTTTTGCGGAATAAAGAGCTTCTTCGGAAAAAGAAGTATTTTCGGAATAAGATGACAATTTCAGAGAAATGAGTAATTCGGATAAATGAACCAATTCAGAGAAAAGAAGGAATTTCGGATAAATAGAATTGCAAGGAAATTTTCGGAATAAACATTAAATTCAGATAAATGCAAATTCGGACAATTATATTCGGAACAATGAATGCCTCTTCGGAATTTCAAAACCGTTTTGCGAAGAAATTGAAAAACAGATGACAGTAACAGTATGATCTAAAAACAAGGAAAAAGCTACGAATAAGCTATAAATCAAATAAGCACTTACCAAAACTAAAACCAAATCAATTTTAAGAAAAACTAAATAAGCCACAAATCAAAAACTACAAAAACACTAAATAATCAAAACATTTAAAATCAACTAATAATCAAATCTATTAATCTATCAAACCAAGTTAATCAAAAATAAACCAAACACTCATAAATCATCAATCGCAATAAGCTTAAAACATCCACCACGTCAAAACTAAAAGATCAATCACATGAATAAATCAATCACAAAAACAATTTGATGAAATCAACTACATGATTAATTTAATCACCACAAGATTAAGAAAGGTAGAATGAGAATTATGAAATAAACTTGATTAAATTAAAGATTAAGATCAAAGATTACAAGATTAATGTTTGATAAGCTTGAAAAACTAGAGAGAAGAAAAATAAAACACACTTAAAAATAAAACTAAAAATTAAAGACTAAATTTAACTACTCCTCTAATGACTCATTAGAAGACTATATATAGGGGAGGTGGTAATCTTGTTTCTTCTCTTTTCTTCTCGTCTTTCTTGACTTAGGCTCGGGATTAGTCGAATGATAATTTGAACTCGTCTTCTATTTTTCTTCTTTTAATAGACTTGGTTCTTCGACTTCGTTAAACTTCCATCTTTAGACTTTTTCTTCGATAAATCTTCAGAATAGGCCTTCGACTTCCGTTCTTCTTGCACTTTTGACCTTTTGACTTCGTCTTTTGTCTTTTTATTCGATAAAAGCCCGTGATAGCCCGTCCCTTTCTCATATTTTTATCCTGAAACACAATAAAAACACAAACCACGCATAATTCTGACTTTTATGACATAAAATACACGTTTTGGTCTTGTTATTATTGGAAATAAGTGGTAAAAGGATAAGTGTTTTCACACTTATTATATGGGTACATAACCAAACTTTTCTTAGAAACATCACTGAAATTTGGAAATCACCTATATCAGATGGGAGAGTAAGAATATGTGCAAAACTAAACTCTGCTTAAACTCTTCGAAGCTATTCTCTCGTCCGTCGTTCGAAACAACTTCTCATCCTTACGCATGACTTAGACAAAGGTAAGGTCCGTCATGCGAAACCTTCAATAAATTTGCGGTAATAACCAGCTAACCCTAGAAAACCACGTACTTCAGTTACAGACGTCGGTCTTGGCCATCTGGTGACAGCCTCCACCTTCGTCGAATCCATGGTAATCCCTTATGCTGAAACAACGTGGCCCATAAATGCCACTTTACTCAATCATAACTCTTATCTGGAAATCTTAGCATACAACCTCTCCTGTTGGATAATCTGTAGTACCGAGCGATATTGATCCTCATGCTCTTCTCTAGTCTTAGCAAAGATCAGGATATTATCGATGAAACAATAATGAACTTATAATACAAGGGTTTGACTCGTATGAAAATTCGTAGTTCTGATCTTTTCGAATTAATTACCGTTAATTAGTGCGACTCAGTCGTTCTTGGTGGAAATTTAAGAAAGGTTTGGTTATCTAAAACTAATTAAAAGAAAAGGTGTCGTTGAGTAATTAAAATAAAAATAAAGCGAGAAAAGATTAAACTAAAATTAAATGACTTAAAAATTAAATGACGCTAAGTTAAAACGTAAAATAATGAAAACTATAAAATAAAACACTTTTTAAAAAGAAATTAAGAAAAGACAAATTAAAATAAAGTTTACGAAAAATAAAACAAATAAGTGAAAACGAAACTTAAAGAAATTGGCAGGAAAAATAAGTTCAAAAATTAAATTAGACAAAAACTATATAATTTCGCAATTATAGAAAATTTGAAATAATTTCGCAATAAGTAGAACAATTCCGCAATTCCTAAAAACATGAAGATTTCGCAATAGCAAATTGACAAGATTTCGCAATTTTTGAAACAATAATCCGCAATATAATAAACTTCCTAAATCCGCAACATTTGAAAACCAAACATTTCGCAATATAATGTTCAAATTCGCAATTGTTACGAATTTGTGTATAAATTCCGCAATACTATAATAAAGGAATTCACAATAATGTGAATTGAAGGATTCCGCAATAACAAAAGGAGAAGAGTTCGCAACCTTGGAAGATCAATTTTGCAATTAAGCAAAGGACAAGAATTCGCAATTAAAAACAAGGTACAATTTCGCAATATGTAGTACTATTCAAAACGCAGATTTAGCTAGAAACCAAAATGCATTTCCTATTTTTTAGGAAACGAATCAAGGACGATTTCAAGCTTATCTAAATGATGAAAACACGAATCTACACCAAAGTAATAACGATCCAACTATTCAAACATCGTAAACGGATTTAAGATCTTGTTAAACTCAAAAACGCAAGTTTGAAATCAACTATCAAAAAGAAAGTGAGACGAGGGTTTTTAAACACGAAAATGATGATGAACTCGGATTAAAACGAAGATGAAGAGAAGATTAAAACAAGAACGGAGATTAGATTAAGACTAGTAAAGATTAAATTGGACAACAAGGATTCAAACAAGAAAATAAAAAAAAAAACTTTCTAGTGAGAGAAAGTTAAGCTTTCTCTCTCTAGAATTTAAGACTACAAAATTGAAATATAAAATCTAGACTCCCTATTTTTGTGAAGGGAGGGTCTTTATATAGTTGTCTTGTGGGCTTGATTTGTTGTGGGCTTGTAAGCGGCCTTCTTCTTTCTTCTTAGTCTTCTCGTTACTTTAAATAAATGTTTCCGACTTTGAATTTGAGATTTATCAGTTGAAAATTTCCAACTCGTCTTTTAATCTCTCGTTAAATAGACTTGAGTTCTTCGACATATATAAGTCTTCCATCTTTGGCCCTTTTCTTCTATAAATCTTCAAATCGGTCCATTGACTTCCAATCTTTTGTACTCTTGATCTTTTGACTTTGTCTTTTCTCGTTTTCTTCGATAAAAGCCCGTGATAGCCCATGTTTTCTTCCTTTTTCATCTTTTAGTCCTAAAACACAATAAAAACACAAACCACGCATAATTCTGACTTTTACGACATAAAATACACGTTTTGGTCTTGTTATTATTGGAAATAAGTGGTAAGAGGATAAGTGTTTTCACACTTATTAAATCCCCTACACTTGACCATTGCAATGCCCTCATGCAATGCATTAATTTCAAAGCACATATTACATTCCTCATCATAAATAACCCACCTTGGCCTTTATTAAATACTAAACTTTAAGGAAATTAAAAAGATAGAAATATGTACAAAACAAGTAAAGAATCAAAGACTTACATTGGGGTTTTGGCAGTCATGAATGTTCATCATCCTCAAGTTTCACGTTCCCCGTACCAAGCTCAAAAACGAGATCATTGTTATTATAAGTTAGCAAACTAACACGAACTCATGTGGCCCAATTATTTACTTAGACTCCCTTATTCCTAGGTGTATCTCTTATAATTTAATTTTGTCTTGAATGATCACGAGGATGCATTGTTTGACTTATTTCGATAGTTATTTAGGCTGAAAATAAAGTGGGACGATTTAATCAATAGTTAGCTAAAGGACAAAATCTTTTAAAACTGCTTCTCGGGAACTCATAAATTCATATCTTGGCATAACTTGCTTCACGATTTGAGACCTTTCTCAGACCGATATTTGGCGGCGACTTCATACTTCAAATCTTTGAGAGACGTTCTCGAAATTATGGTCTTCTCTTCATAATAGGAATTTCTTCACTTTGAGTGATTCTTCATCTTTGGACCACGACTTCTTCATTTTTCTCCAATCTTTATTTTGGACTTTGATATACAATGATCCGCCTCCTTTTAGGACTTGGATCTATTTATCCTCATACCTTGTTAGGGTCTTTTCGGATAGACTTCTCCATGATCTTTAGGGGAGTTTTTGCTTTTCGTCGTGTGTCTCGATCCTTCATATTGATTTTTGATAAATGATTCTTCACATCACTTTTGGATCTTTAGCAACAAAATGTGGTCCTCATGCCTTGTTAGGGCCTTTTCGGACTCGCCAATCTTCGCATCCCGCTTCAATAAGTTATGCCTTGGCTATGAACTCTAATTAATACCGAGCAACTTTTAAACGATCTTGTGCTAGAAGCTAAGTAACTTTTCAAATCGTACAACCTTATTTATTGCAGATAAATTTATTAGCAAGCGATGGGAGAAAAAGCTTATAATCAACTCACATAAATTCACGAAATAATACCAAACTTATAATTGACTCTATCATCTCTTGTTCTCCACAATTTAAAATCTCATGGAATGAGACTCGTGGATGCTTAGCCAATTAAATCAAAGTTTTGGGTTTTCGAGTCATCTATAGGATCTTGCAAACTCTTAGACTTTCTCAAGTTTAGAATTCGCATTTTAAAGTTCCCTTGATAAACAACTCTCTAGGATCAATTATAGGAACTTGCGAAAAGTTCTTGTTCTTAACCCGTGAGAGTTAAGACTTTCGCGTTTTAAAGTTCCCTATATAAAAGCCTAGCAAAACTTGACTTAAATACGTTAAGGATACTAGCTAGAGTAAACTTAGATAAGTAAACTCGGGTTGAGTCAAAATATTCACGACTTTGAAAAATTTAAAACCACTTTATTAAACTTTTATTCTAGCAAGGAAAGTAAATAACGATAATAAAGGAAAAACTGCTAGGCCAAAATAGATTAAAAGTTTTGAAAAATGTTGAAAAATCAAATTTTCCGGTTAAAATGAGGGCAAATTCATGGAAAAGACCACTTACTTCGATAGAAGTTCCCCCTACACTTGATATGAACATTGTCCTCAATGTTTAAGCATGTGGGAGTAAACTCCCCTACACTTATGACATTGTGCACTTTGTTTAAATCTTGCTAAGGAAAGGACAACTATAGTGATTTCAATGTGAACATATAAGATATGAAATATTGAATCACGAGAGTTTAGGATAGAACCGGGAAGACGGGAACACGGGATCACGGTTCGTTAAAAGTCATCGAGAATGGATATTTGAAGCTTTAATCCCTGCACAGCACAAGAAACAAGACAACAAACACATACGGGGCTCCCCCTACACTTATTATAAAAACGGTAAAGGATAGAACACGGGTTGCCTCCCGAGAAGCGCTTGTTTTTGTTAACCGAGTCACGAGCTTGACTCGACCCAGAACTAGTTCAAGGGAAACGTGGTGAGGGAAGGAATCATCTCATGAGAGATGTCCTCACCAAAGTACAACTTCACACGCTGGCCACTCACCTTAAAATTGGGCCCATTTGGCTGAGAAAGCTCAATGGTGCCATATGGAAAGACTTTGGCGATGGTGAATGGACCAGACCAGCGGCTCTTCAGCTTTCCCGAGAAGATCTTCAATCGAGAGTTAAAGAGTAAAACTTGATCACCAACGTGGAACTCTCGGTTCTTAATCCTTGAATCATGGATGATCTTGGTATTCTCCTTGTAGATCAATGAGTTCTCATAAGCTTCATTCCTTAGTTCAATTAGCTTATTGAGTTGAATCTTTTGAAGATCGCCGGCTTTGTTGATGTCGAAGTTAGCCCACTTCAAGGCCCAGTATGCCTTATGCTCCAACTCAATAGGGAGGTGGCATGCTTTCCCGTACACAAGACGATAAGGTGTGCAACCAATCGGGATCTTATAAGCGGTACGGAAAGCCCACAAAGCATCATCTAACTTATCGGCCCACGAGGCACGATGCTCTCCCACAGTACGCTCAAGAATTTGCTTTAATCCACGGTTAGATATCTCGGCTTGACCATTTGTTTGAGGATGATAAGCGATGGAAAGACGGTGATTGACACCGTACTTAGCCATGACTCGAGCAAATTGATCATTGCAAAAATGAGTCCCGCGGTCACTGATTATAGCACGAGGAACACCGAATCGAGCAAAAAGTTGCTTCAAAAAGTTCACAACCACCCTCGCATCGTTCGTAGGGAGAGCCTTAGCTTCAACCCATTTGGAAACGTAGTCAACGGCTACGAGGATGTACTTTTTCCCTTTAGATGATGGAAATGGCCCCATTAAGTCGATACCCTATACATCAAAGATTTCACATTCTTGTATGAAATTTTAAGGCATCTCATCTTTATGTGTGATCTTGCCTTGGCGTTGGCAAGCATCACAACGTTTAACCATTTCGTGAGCGTCACGGTAAATGGTGGGCCAATAGAATCCAGAGTCGAACACTTTCTTCGCGGTATAATTTGGACAAAAATGACCACCCGGTAGGTCCTTTATGGCAAGCTTCAAGAATTTCTAAAGTTGCGGGTCCATCAACACATTGGCGAATAATCAGATCAGCACATTGTTTGAAGAGATAAGGGTCATCCCAAAAGTAAGTCTTAATATCTTTAAAGAACTTCTTCTTTTGTTGGGATGTTAACCCTTCGATGAGGATACCACCCGCTAAGTAGTTTGCAATGTCCGCAAACCATGGGGTGTCATCAAGATTGGAATTGATAGACATTAAGGTCTCAAGGGGAAAAGAGTCATTGATCTCTTGATTTGGATGATCCCCTTGATAAGGATCCTCAAGTCTATTTAGATGATCCGCGACAAGGTTTTCGGCTCCCTTCTTGTCACGAGTTTCAATGTTGAATTCTTGAAGGAGCAAAACCCAACGAAGAAGTCTTGGCTTAGAATCTTGTTTAGTCAACAAGTACTTCAACACGGAATGATCGGTGTACACGATGGTTGTAGAAAGGACAAGATAGGGGCGGAATTTTTCAAAGGCATACACTACAACTAAAAGCTCTTTTTCGGTAGTGGTATAATGCAATTGAGCCCCCGTCATTGTCTTGCTAGCATAATGGATTGGTTGGAAGTGTTTGTTCACTCTTTGCCCCAAAACCGCTCTAATAGCAAAGTCGCTAGCATCACACATTAATTCAAAAGGTAGCTCCCAATTAGGGGTAACCAAGACCGGTGCCTTAGTTAGCTTGTCCTTAAGAAGATTGAAAGATTCAAGACACTCTTTAGAAAAGATAAAAGGAGTATCTTTTTCCAAGAGGTGGGTCATCGGGCGAGCGATTTTATAAAAATCTTGAATGAATCGACGATAGAAGCCCGCATGACCAAGGAAACTTCTCACACCCTTCACAGTTGAAGGTGGAGGTAATTTGGCTATGACATCCACTTTAGCACGGTCCACTTCAAGACCGGCTTTAGAGATTTTATGTCCAAGCACAATGCCTTCTTTTACCATGAAATGGCATTTTTCCCAATTTAGAACAAGGAGAGTGTCTTCACATCGCTTAAGCATGTGATCCAAATTGGCAAGGAAAGAAGAGAAAGAATCACCATAGACCGAAAAATCATCCATGAAGACTTCAATAGTTTCTTCAACCATGTCATAGAAGATAGCCATCATACACCTTTGGAAAGTCCCAGGAGCATTGCATAAGCCGAAAGGCATTCTTTTGTAGGAAAATGTTCCATAAGGACAAGTTAATGTGGTTTTCTCTTGGTCTTTGGGATCGATGGGAATTTGAAAATACCCGGAGAAACCGTCTAAGAAGCAGTAATAGTCATTACCCGCTAGACGTTCAAGCATTTGGTCCATGAAAGGAAGGGGAAAATGATCCTTTCTCGTAGCATCATTGATTTTGCGATAGTCTATACAAACTCTCCACCCTGTAACGAGACGAGTAGGAATCAACTCGTTGTTTTCATTGGGCACAACGGTGATTCCGCCTTTCTTAGGCACACAATGGACGGGACTAACCCATGGTGAATCAGAGATAGGGTAGATCATTCCCGCATCAAGAAGTTTGATAACCTCTTTTTTGATAACGTCATGGATCTTGGGATTCGCCCTTCTTTGGCTTTGAATAGTGGGTTTAAAGTCGTCCTCCATGAGAATTTATGTGTGCAAAAGTGAGGATAAATTCCATGAATATCGGAGATTTTCCAAGCAATCGCTTTCTTGTGATTCTTCAGCACGACGATAAGTCGAGATTTTTCTTCCTCTTTCAAGTCCTTTGCGATGATGACGGGTGACTTCTTGTTGTCTTCAAGGAAAACGTACTCGAGATGAGACGGTAGGTCCTTAAGCTCTAAATCCGGAGGATTTTTGATGGAAGGCGTAGTCAAATTCGGATCATCGATAGAGATATCCTTAGGAGACTGTGGAGAAATATGGTCCTCATTGAGAAGTTTCTCAATAGTACGAATGCCTTCATCCCAATATGAGGGAGAATCGTCATATTGCAAATCCACATCTCCTAAAGTTTCTTCAAATTCTTTGAAAATGAAATCACTTTCTCCAAATGGAGTTAGTGATGGAGCAATAGAGGCAACGGTCTCAACGATGGGTAGAGAAGAAGAACGACTTTTACAAGCGTCTTTGAAATGTTCTTCACAAGCTTCATCAAGAACGTCAATGAAATTAACGCTCTCGTTTTCAGAAGGCTGCTTAGAAAGTTTACCCATGTTGAAGACGATTTTATCGTCACCAACTCTCATGATTAATTCACTCGCGGCTTCATCAATGAGAGTGGGACCGGTCCTCAAGAATGGACGTCCAACGATTAATGGAACACGGGGGTCCATCTCGTAGTCAACGACAACAAAATCCGCCGAAAAGGTGAATTTGTCGACACCAACGAAGACGTCTTCGGCTATCCCCACTGGATAAGCAACCGTACGGTTAGCTAATTCCAAAGTCATTCGTGTGGGGACTAGCTTGGGTAGAGACAATTGTTTCCAAACGCTTAGAGGCATTAAGTTGATACTAGCACCTAGATCGGGTAGGGCCATACAATTCTCTACCCCGGGGAAGTTGCAAGGAATGAGAAAACGACCGGGATCTCATAACTTAACTGGAAGTTTTCTCAAAAGAACGGCAGAACAATTCTCATTTAATTGGTTATTGACGATGTCGAGCAATTTTTCTTTATCACTTAAAAGATCCTTAAACATCTTAGCATATTTAGGCATGTGAGCGAGAGCCTCAGCAAAGGAGATGTTGAAATTTAGTTTTTTAAACATTTTGAGAAAGTTAGAAACCTGAATATCATCCTTGTTCTTCAACTTATCTTTCCTCAACCTTGAGGGATAAGGTATATTGGGTTGAGATGAAGGCTTTGGAATGGAATTATCACTCACATCCTTAGGTGGTGGAGGGGTGGAAGTAGAAGGTGGAGGGACCGGTTTTGGAACCGAAGGTGTGGTATAAACTTAAGGTATCGGTGGGACATAAGGTGCAGACGAAGGCATAACGGGTGGTATATCACAAGTAGAAGGAATCTCGGGTCCTTGGTTAGTTGGTGAAGAAGAAGGTTCAACGATGATCTTACCGCTCCTAGTAGTGATGGCATTAACGTTGGCCCTAGGATTGGTCACGGTGTTAGAAGGGAGAGTACCTTGGGGTGGGCCTTGGGGATTAATGGCTTGAAACATTAGCATAAATTTCTTATCACTCGATTCTTGCATAGCAGACATGATTTTCTCATGTTCACTCAACTTATTAGTCAACTTTTGAAGAGCCAAGTCCACTGAAGGGGAATTCGTGTTTTGCCCTTGATTCTGAAAACCTTGGTTTAGATATTGTTGTTGATAAGCATTGTTATTATTAAAACCTTGGTTAAAATTGTTATTTTGAAACCCTTGGTTTTGCCCATTAAAAGCCCCTTGATTTTGACTATTAAAATTTCCTTGATTTGAGTTATAATTCCTTTGATTATTAGAAAAATTCCCTTGGTAGTTACTTCTTTGGCCTTGGTTCCTTGGTGGGTATTGTGTGTTGTTCAATTGAGGTGGTGGTGGTCTATTATGGGATTGAAAACCGGGTGGTGAAAGAAAGTTATTCGAACGATAACTAAGCAAATTATGGTCACCTTGAGGACGTGCTTGATAGCCTCCCATAGAAAAGTTACCGTTGGCGGCATACACATTTTCCGGATTGTCATGAGTATAAGGACAATCGGTGTATGAATGAGAATCCCCGCAAATCTCACAAGACGTGGTGATGAGACTGCTTTTATACATGGTCTCATCGTCCAAATCGGGCTTAAATTGCATAAAATATCATAAATTATACCAAATATATGCTCGTGTTTGTTACTTGTGTATTTTTAGGTACGGATATTGAGGAAATGACAAAAGATCACAAGAATCATTCAAAAACGAACACGGGAAACGAAGCTGCACAATGAACCGGGCCCAAGTTTGGAATTTTGCAAAATGACCCTTGAAGAATTGAAGATTAGCAATTTTGGTCCCTCATCTTTGAAGAACTTGTCACAAATGACCCTCCAATAGTTATTTGTACAAGTATGGTCCTCCATGTTTGAAGATTGTACAAGACCAGTCCTTGAAGAATCCAAAAAAGTACAAAGAAACCCTTGTTAAAAGTTTTGGAACAAGTGGTGCCAATAATAACAACTTGCCAAAAGTTGTCTAGTGCAAATTGGGCGTTAATAGCATTTTTTCACAAAGTGTAAGAGAGAAGAAACATTGGGGGCCAAGTTTGCCAAACAACAAAACTCCCACCACCAACCAGCTCCTTCCACGTCAGCATTACCCACCCAAATACCCAAAACCATTACCCTACCCACTATCCATTACCCACAACCCGGTTTATTAAATAAACCCTGGTCAAAGACCAGTCAACCCCCACTTGTTTCCCACCAAAACACCCTTTTTAAATCTTTCTTTACCCAAAACAGATTAAACTCTCACTAATCCCTCCAATAAACCCTAATCCACCCAGACCTAATCACCTTTAATACAAAGGGCTTTTACCCCAATCACTCCAGATTCTTGATTACACTCCACCTCACCAAAACCCACATCACAAAACGCCACAAGACACACCCATGTGTCTTGTGGGACCCTCCCCTGCTACATCATTTTCACCCAAAACCCTAAACCCGACAAAAGAAACGGTAGGATCACACTCCTTGGCCCCCAAGTTCATTTCAACAGCTAAGATCATCACAAACATCATTCTCCACAGCTGGCTACAACAACAAGGTCACATGGCACGAATTTGACCATCTTCAGTCAAAGAATCAAGGGCTTTTTAGGAATTCAAGCTGCTAGGGTTTAGTATTTCTAGATAGTTCTTTAGCATTGTATAAATAGAGGTGCTTGTACCTCTATTTCCTCTTGTTCCAGATTTTACTCAAAATTGTAATCTTTTTAAAATATTTATAAAGTTTGGTATTTGTGTGTTAAACAAGTGTAATTCCTTTTATTGATTTTTAAAATTGATATATGTTGTGAGTAATTAATCTGAGTTCCATTTTAATTGTGTAACACTTGTGTGTTGAATTTTCAAAAAGTTTCAAGCTAGTTCAAATTTCAGAAATCCAAAACTCCTTTGAAGTGAAAGTGGATAAGGAGGTGTGGATTTGTGAGTTTGAAGCTGTTTTGAAAGGTGTTAATTGGTTTCAAGGTTTTTAAAAAGGTGTTGTAAGTTTTCAGAAAATCAGAAAAGTTGTATTGTTTGTGTGTGTTCATTAATTTTTGCAGGTTTTTGAGCTTGTTGTTGTTAAAGGTTCAGCATAGACCCGGGTCTATTGGAGGTGGTTTCTCAACCACAAAGGGTCCTGGATGTAGGACCCTTAAGGTAGTTTATTGTTCCCTTTTTCATTTTTTTTTAGTTTCTGAAAACTTATGTGATTTGTGTGAAATTGCATGAAAGGTGTTGATTGTTTGTTTAAGCTGTTTGATTTGAGTTATTAGGTTATATTATGCATGTTTAGAAGGTATATAATCAGTTTGGGTAGATTTCAAAGTGATTTGGTGTGTTAAAATTGCATATTCAGTTTTAAAGGTGTGTTTGGATAAGGTTTTAAGTAGGGTTAGAAATCATTAATTGTGCTTAAAACCTGCTTAGAAATACTTCATAAGGTGTTAATAGGTTGCTAGTCACATAAGTTTTCAGTTTGGTGTTGATTTTAAACAGGTTTGTATGAAAAATATTTGGTTTATAGGTTAAAAATTTGTTAAGTCATCATTGTGCATGATTTGAGTGGAATTTGTGCATCAAGTTTTATAGACTGTTGGATTAAAGGCTAACTTAGGATTGGGTATAGTTTGAATACCATTTGGTGAGTTTATGTGTAAGATTTGAGCTACTGAAAGTCACTTGTGTGCACTTTGCATCAGAAAATACCACCAGACCCATAAAATTGCATCAGCAACTTGATTTTGCCCATAATTGTGATTTTGTGTTAAGATCTTGCTTGATTTGTATTTGTGTTTGACTCCTTATACTCCAAAGAGTAAAAGGGTGCCATATTGCCCATCAACAACCATCAACAAATCAAAACCAAGCCCTCTTGGTTCTATTTTCATCAGTGAAGAAAGTAAAAAAGGTCACTTGTGTTCATCAGAAACCAAATGCTCAACTGAGCACGTTTTGCTTTGAATCTTGCTTTAATCCTGGTTAAATTGGATTTGATTTGTGTTTTGAGTAAGTATTAGTCATCAGTTTGTGTTTTAAAAGTTAAAAAAAAAAAGAAAAAAATTGCAAAAACCTCACCTTGCCTGGGCTCGAACACGCGACCTCTCTATTGGAGGAGTAACGTGTTAATCAGTGATCCAGATGGGTTTTTACGTTATGGACTCATTTCATTAGTTACTTAAGCAGTTTTGTTTTGGCTTATCTTAATTAAGCCGTAGCTTATTTGGGCTTTTTCAGCTTATTTAATAAGCTTATTTGTGATAGCTTATTTTTCCTAGGTTCTTATTGGGGTTTTAGATTTTTCTGTTTAAAAAGTAGATTTTTCCCTTTATTTATTTATTTATTAGGATTATTTCTAGTTTAATTTTTAGAAAGTAAATAAAAAATAGTAAAAAGTATTTTAAAAATCCAAAAAAAAATAGTTTTTAGGTTTTAATTTATATATTTGAGGTTTACATTTCAAAAAGTTTTCAAAAAGTCTTATTTTTAATTTTATTAGATTTTAGGGTTTTTCAACAACTGTAAAATTGAATATAAAATTAATAAAAAGGTTTTAGGAACTTTTATTTGCATTTTTATCTTAGTTAGAATATTTAGGATTTTTGATAATTTTTTAGAATTAATTTATAAACTTTTCATTTTTTGGATTATTTTAATATTATTTTATTAGTAAAAATTCAAAGTTTAATTTTTAACTTTTTTCATTTTTCCTAGGTTAAGGACACTTAATTAGGAACTTTGTAACTTTCCAAATCTTTTTTAGGCTTTTCATTTATTTTCTAGAATTAATTTAAGTTTTAATAGATTTTAATAGTTTTTAAGTAATTAAAAATAGTTTAATTTGGTTTTAAAAAAATAGTTTTTAGCTTAATTAGGTCATTTTTGAGGTTTACAAACTTGAAAATCTTGTTTGGGGCTTTTTAACAATTAAAAGTGATTTTTAGGGCTTTAATTAGCATTAAAAAGTCATTATTTAATTAATTAAAAGGTTTTAGCAAGTTTTGATTTTTTGTAAACTCTTAGAATTTTATTGTGGATTTTTAGTAATTTTTAGAAATTTTTAGGTTAAAATTTTAATTTCGTCACGTTTTACGTATTTACGTTCGCGTTTTACGTCAACGTCGTAATTTAAATCGTAGTCGTAGCTCGTCTTTAATTTTTCTCTTTCTCAACCAAAAACGTCACTAATCCAAACTTGATTTTATTTATATTGGCACATTAATACACACACCTCCTTCGAGAACGAACTTGGAATTTATTCGTCTTCATGGTTTTCCTAAATCGTGTCGATTAATACTTACCGCATTTATACGTTGTTTTCCTAAACGCGTATTTCTACAAACATCACGTGGCTACAGCTTTAGCTTGTGGAAATTGGTTAGTGGCTAAAAATTCAATCTTTTTGCTCATTTCGACTATTGCGCGGGACATTTCGGTAATATCAGGGTTTGAAGAAGTAGAAGAAACATTGACTATCGGGTTTGATCTTGAGGATGCAGATGAATCCCAATTTTTGTGGTGAGTGGTCATGTTCTCAATCAGCTCTCTACATTCTTCAGGTCTTCTCTTCATGAATGTACCACCGGCGGCAGCATTAATCGTATCACGATCACGAAAAGTTAAACCATTGTAGAAGGTATCAATCAATGTGACGGGGAGCATGTTATGGTTCGGACAACGGTCGATCAAGACATTATAACGTTCCCAAGCATCGAAAAGCGACTCATCAGGTTCTTGAGTAAATCCACTGATTTGGTTGCGAAGACTGGTGACCATAGATGGTGGAAAGTAGCGCGAACAAAAGCGTTGAGTCATGTCATTCCATGTATGAATTGAGTTTTTGGGAAGACGATCAAACCATTTCTCGGCATGATGGGATAAAGTGTGTGGAAAAAGTTGAAGGCGAAGAAAATCCATGGAAGCACCGGGAAGTTCCATGCTTTGGGTGACGGTAATGAACTTGTCAAGATGTTTGTTGGCATCATCATCCGGTAATCCGCTAAACGGGCAAGCGTTTTGAACTTGCTGGATCATGTGATGCTTCAACAAAAATTCAGGAGCCGTAATTTGCATCGGCGCAATCGGTCCTCCGCGTCCGTTCATGGTTGGTTGACAAAGTTCCTCCATTGTTCGTAAATCAGGTAGGGGAACATTGTTGTTGTTGTTGTTGTTGTTATTCAAATTGGGTAGAGGTGGGTTGTTATTGTTGTTATGCACACCAGCCATATCTAAATCTTCACGAGTCTCGGGCTCAGAATAATTTGAAGATCTAGTACGCATACACCTGCAAAAGAAAAAGATACCAAAGAAACAGAGAATATATATATATAATCTTTTTGGTGCAAAACTAAAAGAAATGCTTTTTATAATATTTAATGTTTTTGTATTTTTGAAAATTTTATATTTTTTTAGGATTTTTGAAAATTTTAGTGCTTGAAAATAACGTTCCTAAAAGAACGGATCCCAAAATCTAACGCGTCTCTCACTTAAAACCGTTAATCTTAACGAAAAGAGCCGGCAGTGGCGCCATTTAATACAAGGGTTTGCCTCGTATGAAAATTCGTAGTTCCGATCTTTTCGAATTGATTACCGTTAATTAGTGCAACTCAGTCGTTCTTGGTGGAAATTTAAGAAAGGTTTGGTTATCTAAAACTAATTAAAAGAAAAGGCGTCGTTGAGTAATTAAAATAAAAATAAAGCGAGAAAAGATTAAACTAAAATTAAATGATTTAAAAATTAAATGACGCTAAGTTAAAACGTAAAATAATGAAAACTATAAAATAAAACACTTTTTAAAAAGAAATTAAAAAAAGACAAATTAAAATAAAGTTTACGAAAAATAAAACAAATAAGTGAAAACGAAACTTAAAGAAATTGGCGGGAAAAATAAGTTTAAAAATTAAATTAGACAAAAACTAAATAATTTCGCAATTATAGAAAATTTGAAATAATTTCGCAATAAGAAGAACAATTCCGCAATTCCTAAAAACATGAAGATTTCGCAATAGCAAATTGACAAGATTTCTCAACTTTTGAAACAAGAATCCGCTATATAATAAACTTCCTAAATCCGCAACATTTGAAAACCAAACATTTCACAATATAATGTTCAAATCCGCAATTGTTGCGAATTTGTGTATAAATTCCGCAATACTATAATAAAGGAATTCGCAATAATGCGAATTGAAGGATTCCGCAATAACAAAAGGAGAAGATTTCGCAACCTTGGAAGATCAATTTCGCAATTAAGCAAAGGACAAGAATTCGCAATTAAAAACAAGGTACAATTTCGCAATAGGCAGTACTATTCAAAACGAAGATTTAGCTAGAAACCAAAAGGCATTTCCTTTTTTTAGGAAACGAATCAAGGACGATTTCAAGCTTATCTAAATGATGAGAACACGAATCTACACCAAAGTAATAACGATCCAACTATTCAAACATCATAAACAGATTGAAGATCTTGTTAAACTCAAAAACACAAGTTTGAAATCAACTATCAAAAAGAAAAGTGTGACGAGGGTTTTTAAACACGAAAATGATGATGAACTCGGATTAAAACGAAGATGAAGAGAAGATTAAAACAAGAACGAAGATTAGATTAAGACTAGTAAAGATTAAATTGGAAAACAAGGATTCAAACAAGAAAATAAAAAAAACTTTCTAGTGAGAGAAAGTTAAGCTTTCTCTCTCTAGAATTTAAGACTACAAAAATGAAAAATAAAATATAGACTCCCTATTTTTGTGAAGGGTGGGTCTTTATATAGTTGTCTTGTGGGCTTGATTTGTTGTGGGCTTGTAAGCGGGCTTCTTCTTTCTTCTTAGTCTTCTCGTTACTTTAAATAAACGTTTCCGACTTTAAATTTGAGATTTGTCGGTTGAAAATTTCCAACTCGTCTTTTAATCTCCCGTTAAATAGACTTGAGTTCTTCTACATATATAAGTCTTCATCTTTGGCCCTTTTCTTCGATAAATCTTCAAATCGGTCCATTGACTTATAATCTTTTGCACTCTTGATCTTTTGACTTCGTCTTTTCTCGTTTTCTTCGATAAAAGCCCGTGATAGCCCATGTTTTCTTCCTGTTTCATCTTTTAGTCCTAAAACACAATAAAAACACAAACCACGCATAATTCCGACTTTTACGACATAAAATACACGTTTTGGTCTTGTTATTATTGGAAATAAGTAGTAAAAGGATAAGTGTTTTCACACTTATTAACTTATCTAAGAATTCATGGAATACTCGATTCATCAAGTCCATAAATACGGTTGCAGCATTCGTGAGACCAAACGGCATAACTACAAATTCATAATGACCATATCGTGTGCGAAACGCTTCTGGGAAATGTCATGCTCTTTCACTCGCAACTGATGATAGCCTGATCGTAAATCGATCTTGGAAAAGTGCTTAGCACCCTGAAGTTGGTCGAACAAATCGTCAATACGTGGAAGGGGATAACGATTACGAATGATAATTTTGTTCAATTCACGGTAGTCGATACACAATCTCATGCTACTGTCCTTCTTCTTGACGAACAGAACCGGTGCACCCATGGTGATACACTCGGCGAATAAACTTCGTTCCAGCAACTCTTGTAGCTGATATTTCAACTCCTTTAACTCAATGGAAGGCATGTGATAAGGAGCTTTGGAGACAGTTTCTGCTCCCGGAACAAGCTTGATGCTAAAATCCACCTCGCGGATAGGAAGTATACCCGGAAGCTCTTCTGGAAATACATCCGGAAACTCGGAAACAATCGGCTGATCATGGATTTAAGGAACTTCATAAATTACGTCATAAATGGTAGCTAGAAAATCTTTATAGCCATGGGATAATAAAGCATTTACTTGTAAGCAAAAATAATTTGTATAGGTTTTTCCTGGTAGGAAACCATGATGAATGTATTTAGGAGCCTAAATGTCACCGAATATGATCCGATATGAATGGCAATCACTCGTAACGCGATGTGCTGCTAACCAGTCCATACCTAGAATCATATCGAACTCGCACATGTCCAAGGAAAGTACGTTAACTGAACGAATCTTGTCGTCAACTAAAAAGAGATATTTTTATATCCATGGGTAATACGAACAACATCTTTCATGGATGTGGATATCGTAATATATGATCAAGAAATTTTGAGCGATATTATTAAAAAGAAAATTACTTATTAATAATTATAATTTACATACTAGGAGAAGGCAAACGGGCAACAAGTTGCGCCGCTAGCCCTTTTTGTATAGCAAAACCAAGTCTATTAAATACATGAAGTAAACGTGGCAGATCTCATTGAATGTGTTTCACCCGTCTCACACAGAACGAACACTGCGTGGCCAAACATGAACAATACTCCAGTGATGGTACCTAATTTTTAGTGGCCTGATCCATACGTGGCACAACAAGATGGGTATACCCCTTGGAGGATACCCTGAATTACTGAGGGCCTAGTTCAGATGATATACGTGAGTCATGTGTCTTAACTCGTGTCTTGAGAAAATATGCGTATGACATGTGTCTTGACTGGTGTCTTGACATGTGTCTTCAGAAAATATACTTGAGACATGTGTCTTGACTATTGTCTTGACATGTGTCTTGAGATGTGAAAACAAATGAAGTTGAAAATTTTAGGTTATAATGCCAGAATTGACAGATCGGTTAGACTGTAGACCCTTTTATTTCAGTTCACGTCTGTTACCGGAGTTTCTGTCGTTATTGCCAGAGTAGTTTTTGTCACGGTAGTTGTCACTATTGCCTTGTCTGTTAGCTCCATGACGATCATTATTGTGACTGTGATTTCATGTAACTATTCTGTTGAGTGGCCGGCTGGTACCGGTTCCCACTCTTATGCCTGAAAATACAACTGAGTGACGCGTGACATATAACTGAGAAGGTAAAGACATAGGATGTGATGAAAACGTCTGGTGGATGAAGTATATTTCTCGTCTGTCTCCCGGTCCATTGTACTCATCTCTGTTTTGTAAAATCTTTAAGTCACGAGCAGCATCATCAACTTGAGAAACATTGGTAAGGGGAATACGCCTGAGATGATCGAGGATCAACTAGAGATTACACACGGAATACGGTAAATGGAGTACACATGGAATGCGGTACATGGAGTGCACTTGGAATACACATGAGATGATCGGTACGGGTGTCAACCATCTGACATGATCAAAGGAAGGTAAATGAGTAAACGGTTAAAAGGCTACACATAAGGGAACAATATGATAGCCTAGCTAATCTAGCGTAGACATATCTCCACTTCCATAAAGAAGCACGAAAGCATAATTAAACAAAATCGAACAATGACCAGCATGAAGTCGTGATTAATGAAAACCAACCATGACTATCATGAAAGCATGATTAAATGAAATCCATCAATGTCTAGCATGAAAGCGTAATCAACATGAAGAAACATGAAAACATAATCAGCATAAAGGAGCATGAAAACATAATCAGCATGAAAATGAAATCAATATGAAAATATGAAAACATAAATGACATATAGAAACATAAAAGCATAATCAACAGAGATTTAACATTGACTAGTGTGGACGACTATGGTTCAATCCACAAAATTCGAAAGAAACACAAGTGACTAAGTATGGACGACTATGGTTCAACTGTGACAACCGTGGTTTTGGGTTTGTCACTTGGTCTTACTTTTAGGTTATTTTATGTGTGCTTACTTGAATTGTGTGTTTACATGTTTATTTTGTGTGAACGAGGTTGGTGTGGTTATCGTTTATGAGTATAGAGTACTCATAAGTAAATCTAGGAACGGTTATTTCATGTTCATGAGCTCACAAGTGGTGACTATGAAATGAAAATGGTGATATTGTGGTGTTTACGTATACGTATAAGTATTATAGTAATAGTATTTTTTTAGGATTTACGGTTTAGCATTTAGAGGTCTCGGGTGAGGTAATTATCCAAAAGAATATTTTTCGGGATGGTTTTAAGTCATTTAGGACTTAGTTATAAAGTTTATTTAAGAATTTGAGATTTTTTTAAAAGTGTATATTTTACGTCTTTTACGGTAAAACGCGTAAATTTGACTAGTTTTACGGTTTTGAGGTTTTGGGAGTTTTAGGAGCTGAAATAAATTAAGGTAAATTAAGGTAATATTAATAAGATATTAATTAACAATAAAAAGAAAAAAAATAAAGAAAAAAACGAAATTAGGGGTGTTTGTGTCGGTTTAGAAGAGAAAAAAAAGGAAAAAAAGGAAAATATTTAAGGAAAGTGGGCTTTGGGTTGGACTAGGATTCACCCATACCCTATATAATGTAAATACTAAACCAAATTCATTATTTTTCTCCTGGAGATGAAGGAAATTCGTGAGTCTTATAAAAAAAAATAGGGTTCTTCATAAAATTTGGGGGTTTTCATAAATCCAAGGTAAATCTTCAAATCCCTTTTTAATTAAATTGTTTTTATGTTTTCTTTAATAATCTTATGATGGATTTAGGTTAGGGTTTAAATATAAACAATAAATTAATGTTGTAATAGTCATAATATAATGATTACATGGGTTATGGCTTGTAATTAGAGGAATTAGGGTTAATTAATGTTGTTGATTTTGTTAAACCCTTTTTTAAAAATTGGGCAGATTTTTGAGTCAATTGTTTTGATCATATTGGGAGTTCTACAAACTCTTATCTTACGATCCACATACCCCTGAAAAGGTATTTGAAGTGGCTTTCCAATGCAAGAAACTAGAACTATATTGGAGGTCGGGAAGGGGGTCAAAAACAGGTTACAACAGTCGGAGGTCAAAATAGTTTTGAATTCAGCCTGTTTTCTTTTTAAGTTTTGGGTTGTTTGGGGTACTTAGGGTTGCATGGGGATCTTCTCACGAACATGAGAGATGGTTTATATATTGTAATAAGTATCTGCACTTGGGCTAAGGTTGTGGTTTAGGGTAAGACCCCTTAATGGTAACAAACTTTTAGTACGTTTAAAATCAGGAAATCTGGAATGACAAAAGTAGATATATGTATATCGGGGCCTTAACAGTAGCTTTAAGGTTAGGGCAAGTGGGAGGTGTTAGCCAACATATGTAAGGGTATGAATATTCCTTTTACAGAAACCATGGGTATGTTTAAGTGGACATTTGACTTAAAGTTTTGAGACCTAAAAACTGGGACTGTTTTGTGTAAAATATGAACGGGATAATTATTAAACTTAACCAAGTTAAGGACTTGTTAAGGAAGGGTAATGGGGTGTTTAGAGTTATAAATGGGGTATTTACACGAGAGGAGGTTAGATGTCCATCATAGGTTGATGAACCATTTTAGAGGTTGGTTCATGTATTGATTTATGTGTTTTTGGATTATTAGCTTGGGGCTAGAGCAAGGACTTTGGAGAAGCAATCAGGTGAGTTCATAGTCCCATTTTACTACGTTTTTAAATGTTTTTTTCCAGTATGGGATGGAGATGACACTTGAAATGTTCTTTAACATGATTTAGTACTATGTTATAAAATGTGTGGACATAAATGTGTTATTGTGTGACTTGCGTGCTTATGTGTTCTCATATGTGCTTTGGTACGTGTTCTGCTATGTGAATCTTGTTTGGATTGTGATTGGCTTTGGTACATAGATGTATGGGCGTCTATGGGACCAGTTGTGATGTGTGTGGAGCGTGGGGCACGATCCGTCTTGAGTACTTGTGCATCGTCTCTTCGGAGGCAAGATATCTCGACGGGGATATAGTTCATCTTCCACAGGTGGTGTGGGAAAGATCCGGATAGTGTGGTGTGTGTTCTTGTGCGTGTGACGGGATACTTCTTGATTGTTATAATGTGCTTTGTGAATTGTAGATGTGATTGGTAGTTGGCTTGAGTTTTGTTATGGATGCATGTAGCATGATTATCACATTATGGTCCATTACTATAAATTGTTTTTCTTCAACTTATTTACAGCGGATGTCAATGTTTTTTTATGATGTTCTAGATAACTTAAACCTATGTTCTCACCAACTTTATGTTGACAGATTTTAGTGTCATTTTCAGGTGAGGTAGTTGTGCAAGATGATGTTAGAAGTGGCTAGAGTATAGAGGCTGCTAGGATTGCATTCGGAGGAATCCCTTTCCTCTTAGATTTTATTTTGTGTTTTGATTAAGTGAATGTTGTGGTACCTATATGTTTGATGTTTGTTTATTTGTATGTCTTTGGTAAGAGGTAGGCCTGTTACCTACTTACCTAGACGCCTGCATTGTTGAGATATTGTCACGACATTTGTGTCGCCATCTATGATATTTCAATTTCATTTAGTTCTCTCTATAGACACGTTGTTGTTGTGATGATATCCATACGTCGCACCCCATATTCCGCCATGGTGGGGTGTGACAGAATGGTATCAGAGCCAATGGTTATAGAGAATTAAGTTGCCTAGTCGTGTAGCCTAGTCTATAGCTTAAGGGTCCCTGCATATAGGCGTGATAGGAGTATGTGTGCATTTTATAGTAATTGATGTGTTAGAATATTATTTTTGCAGTATTTGTTAAGTTATGAACTACTATGGTTCATACTTAACTACATGTTATTTTCTTTACGAGTTTTGATTAGTGCGGGTGGAACCATGGTCGTATACGCTAGTCATTGTTGGATTTCGCTTAATTATGTTTTCATGTTCTTTATACATTTCGAATTTTGTCTACGCTGGTTCAGCTGGACTACGAGTTTATGTGTTTCGTGCATTGGCTATGTTATTTTAATACATGGGGTTTTGGATCTTATCTTGTGTGGTTATGTGCTTGTGAGTTGTTGGATTATGTGTTATGTGTAGTATTAATTTCTTATAAGTGTCATCATAGGAGGGAGTACAGTGGTGAAAGGGAACAGGTATAATTATGAAGGCCTACATAATTATATATGTGCCACAACACCACTGGATTTTCAAGTATGATTGCATGAAAGAGAGTTAATACATGCTTGTATAGTATATGTTGGATGGATTTGAGTGTATGTACGCTTATGCCTATGTATGTAAAATTATTTTCTACTTACCGGTTGTATTCTTGGGATGGTTGCTAGCTCGTTTCTCTTTGAGATGTTCAACTTCTGTAGTAGCGCATTTCTCGGGTCCTCATTTCACGTGTTTGTTTGTACGGTACTTTTGGCGTGAAGGATTTTGAGATGGTGGAGATTTCTTTTTGGGGTAACGATGTCTTTTGTTTTGAGTTATACATGGTAAAAAAATAGAACTTGCAAATTGAAAAAACAATAGTTGTTGGTAGTCGATGAAATAAGGAAGTGTCGGAAACATGTTTCAAATAAGGTGGAATATAAATTCTTTAACATATAAGCATGACTCGGTTATTTTAAAATATTTTGGTTTTGATCATCTAAAGTTATTGTTCTTAAATTAAAAATTTTGTTCTTATTTAGTGAAATATGTTAAAATCATGTAATTAATAGAGTTTTAATTTTCTGGAATTAAAATAAATTAGGTTCTAGTTTTGGTAATTAATGGGGGGTTTTAGGGTTTAAAAATCGTTTTGGTCATAACTTATTCGTTTTTAAAGGTTTTTGGGTGATTCAAAAGCCTAAAATTATGTACTCGGAACATACTTTTCAAATATTCAGAAAGTTTTGTAATTGGAAGTCAGTAGCTTGGTCGAATTAATTTTACAAGTGTTGAGTTCAAGGTTAATTTTCGGACAACATGGGTTAAACTCGTGTTTTGGGTATTTTGCGGTAATGAACACTTGGAGGGTTAACATAGAGATGAGTTGGGAAGGAATTTGAGAGTTCTTTAGACCTTATTATACGTGGTTATATTTTGATGAGTTTTGATTTATGGTATTTATGAGTAAGACTGAAATCGGGGTGACAGTGTTAAACCCGTTGAGTTATGTGACGGCTCCTAACTTGGTTTCAAGATAGTTCTTGTTTGATGAGTTGCGAGATTTAGTTAGGTTGGTTACATAACTTTATGATTTTGATAAGTTTCCTCGCGGACGGTTAAGGCTCATGTGTTGTTGGTTGAGATTATTTTCGTGTAAACTGAGTTCACGTTTGAACGTGAAGGTTTTATCAGGGATATGCATCCTCGTTTGTTTGCTGAGAATAAGTTTGAGTTTGGGAGTGAATCTCGGGACGAGATTTCTATTAGGAGGGAGTGATGTGACAACCGTGGTTTTGGGTTTGTCACTTGGTCTTACTTTTAGGTTATTTTATGTGTGCTTACTTGAATTGTGTGTTTACATGTTTATTTTGTGTGAACGAGGTTGGTGTGGTTATCGTTTATGAGTATAGAGTACTCATAAGTAAATCGAGGAACGGTTATTTCATGTTCATGAGCTCACAAGTGGTGACTATGAAATGAAAATGGTGATATTGTGGTGTTTACGTATACGTATAAGTATTATAGTAATAGTATTTTTTTAGGATTTACGGTTTAGCATTTAGAGGTCTCGGGTGAGGTAATTATCCAAAAGAATATTTTTCGGGATGGTTTTAAGTCATTTAGGACTTAGTTATAAAGTTTATTTAAGAATTTGAGATTTTTTTAAAAGTGTATATTTTACGTCTTTTACGGTAAAACGCGTAAATTTGACTAGTTTTACGGTTTTGAGGTTTTGGGAGTTTTAGGAGCTGAAATAAATTAAGGTACATTAAGGTAATATTAATAAGATATTAATTAACAATAAAAAGAAAAAAAATAAAGAAAAAAACGAAATTAGGGGTGTTTGTGTCGGTTTAGAAGAGAAAAAAAAGGAAAAAAAAGGAAAATATTTAAGGAAAGTGGGCTTTGGGTTGGACTAGGATTCACCCATACCCTATATAATGTAAATACTAAACCAAATTCATTATTTTTCTCCTGGAGATGAAGGAAATTCGTGAGTCTTATAAAAAAAATAGGGTTCTTCATAAAATTTGGGGGTTTTCATAAATCCAAGGTAAATCTTCAAATCCCTTTTTAATTAAATTGTTTTTATGTTTTCTTTAATAATCTTATGATGGATTTAGGTTAGGGTTTATATATAAACAATAAATTAATGTTGTAATAATCATAATATAATGATTACATGGGTTATGGCTTGTAATTAGAGGAATTAGGGTTAATTAATGTTGTTGATTTTGTTAAACCCGTTTTTAAAAATTAGGCAGATTTTTGAGTCAATTGTTTTGATCATATTGGGAGTTCTACAAACTCTTATCTTACGATCCACATACCCCTGAAAAGGTATTTGAAGTGGCTTTCCAATGCAAGAAACTAGAACTAAATTGGAGGTCGGGAAGGGGGTCAAAAACAGGTTACAACAGTCGAAGGTCAAAACAGTTTTGAATTCAACCTGTTTTCTTTTTAAGTTTTGGGTTGTTTGGGGTACTTAGGGTTGCATGGGGATCTTCTCACGAACATGAGATATGGTTTATATATTGTAATAAGGATCTGCACTTGGGCTAAGGTTGTGGTTTAGGGTAAGACCCCTTAATGGTAACAAACTTTTAGTACGTTTAAAATCAGGAAATCTGGAATGACAAAAGTAGATATATGTATATCGGGCCTTAACAGTAGCTTTAAGGTTAGGGCAAGTGGGAGGTGTTAGCCAACATATGTAAGGGTATGAATATTCCTTTTACAGAAACCATGGGTATGTTTAAGTGGACATTTGACTTAAAGTTTTGAGACCTAAAAACTGGCACTGTTTTGTGTAAAATATGAACGGGATAGTTATTAAACTTAACCAAGTTAAGGACTTGTTAAGGAAGGGTAATGGGGTGTTTAGAGTTATAAATGGGGTATTTATATGAGAGGAGGTTAGATGTCCATCATAGGTTGATGAACCATTTTAGAGGTTGGTTCATGTATTGATTTATGTGTTTTTGGATTATTAGCTTGGGGCTAGAGCAAGGACTTTGGAGAAGCAATCAGGTGAGTTCATAGTCCCATTTTACTACGTTTTTAAATGTTTTTTTCCAGTATGGGATGGAGATGACACTTGAAATGTTCTTTAACATGATTTAGTACTATGTTATAAAATGTGTGGACATAAATGTGTTATTGTGTGACTTGCGTGCTTATGTGTTCTCATATGTGCTTTGGTACGTGTTCTGCTATGTGAATCTTGTTTGGATTGTGATTGGCTTTGGTACATAGATGTATGGGCGTCTATGGGACCAGTTGTGATGTGTGTGGAGCGTGGGGCACGATCCGTCCTGAGTACTTGTGCATCGTCTCTTCGGAGGCAAGATATCTCGACGGGGATATAGTTCATCTTCCACAGGTGGTGTGGGAAAGATCCGGATAGTGTGGTGTGTGTTCTTGTGCGTGTGACGGGATACTTCTTGATTGTTATAATGTGCTTTGTGAATTGTAGATGTGATTGGTAGTTGGCTTGAGTTTTGTTATGGATGCATGTAGCATGATTATCACATTATGGTCCATTACTATAAATTGTTTTTCTTCAACTTATTTACAGCGGATGTCAATGTTTTTTTATGATGTTCTAGATAACTTAAACCTATGTTCTCACCAACTTTATGTTGACAGATTTTAGTGTCATTTTCAGGTGAGGTAGTTGTGCAAGATGATGTTAGAAGTGGCTAGAGTATAGAGGCTGCTAGGATTGCATTCGGAGGAATCCCTTTCCTCTTAGATTTTATTTTGTGTTTTGATTAAGTGAATGTTGTGGTACCTATATGTTTGATGTTTGTTTATTTGTATGTCTTTGGTAAGAGGTAGGCATGTTACCTACTTACCTAGACGCCTGCATTGTTGAGATATTGTCACGACATTTGTGTCGCCATCTATGATATTTCAATTTCATTTAGTTCTCTCTATAGACACGCTGTTGTTGTGATGATATCCATACGTCGCACCCCATATTCCGCCATGGTGGGGTGTGACATCAACCCATAGTAGTCAAAAATTTAAAGGAAAATATCATGAGTAAAGACTGACAACATGTGACTAAGTATGGACGACTATGATTCAATCCATACTAGTAAAAAATTCAAGAGAAAAACATCATAATTAGGAATCAACAACGTGTGACTAAGTATGGACGGCTATGGTTCAATCCATACTTAGTAAAATTTCAAAAGAAAACATCATGATAAAAACCAACAAAGTTTCTGAAAATATTAATACATGGAAGATAACAAACATCGGTTTAGGAAGATCCTGGTGACTACCCACTAGTCACATGTCAAGTTTTAGAGCATAAAGATCGAAACTTTGGATCTGATACCATAATTCTAACAACCCACTTTGACAAGTAGACCGTTATGTCACATTTCTGGCGTGTCATCAAAGCATAATAAAGGCATAACGTCATAAAGACATAAAAGACCGACAGGAAAGCCAGAATCAAACATCGACTCTCCACATAAACTAAACATAAATAAGAATAAAAGAAGGCTAAAGGACAAAACATATGTCCAACTGAAGCATAAGTATTAAAATGCATAAGGGAAGAAAACTAAGGTAGCTCTCATCCTAAGCACATACTCGCGATGCCTAATATCGTCCTTCAGTACCTGCCGTATGAGACATGAAAAAGAAAATACGACTGAGCAATATGCTCAGTGAATGGATATATAATGACATGATAAGAATAACTGAAAATGAGTAATCAACAATGAAAGCAGCGGAAATGCGTATGTCCTGGAAAACTTGGAAGATGATTTATAAACAAAAGGAATATTTTGAAAAGTCTTATGTTTATGCATGCAATATTATTAAATGCCCACGAGCTCATACAAGTCATAACATATTATCAATGTGCATGAATACATAGAGAGGTGACCTCGTCATGCTATTAGAGGGGTGAACTAAAATAAACTAATAATCTGGATGGAGGGATCCGGTCCAATGTGATGGAGTGTAGAGCATACACTAAACCAATCACCATGTACGTGTAAACCTAAAACTATGATGCACCCATACGCCCCACATAATAACAATAATGATGGCCAACCTGAACTTGGAGGGACGCCGCGAGAAATCACTCTCGTCGTAGAAGAGTCATGACACAGGTGCCTCATGTGTCATGGTTATGGTACATCCCTAACTAGGTGATCATGTAAGTCATGATCATGCATATATAGCTCGGGTAATTTAAAATGGTAGCATGGAAAACAATGAAAAGTTTTTATGATTTAAAAACTGGGGAAAATAGATGGCACAAACGGGGAATCCTAAGCATGCATAGAAAAGATGTCCTTACTGAAGGACGGAATATCCGTACCTTATGTCTAGTAATCGGTGAAAAGATGAACCGCGGAAAGTATTACTCCAATTTCACGTAAGCTACAGAATAAATGACGTGTATGAGTTGCTTTTTCATTAATAAGTTACTTGTTCTTAATTTTTAGTTACTTGTTCTTGAATTACTTGTTTATGGTTTATCGTGTATTTCCTTAATATCGTACGTTTTGTGTGTTCTTAATTAATGTATTACATGTTTCTTGTGTTGTAAAACCCGTATGCTTTTACCATGAATAGTACCCTTAAGATCGTACGCACATGATTAGAACTTTCCTTTTTTAGCACGTTTACGTTTCATGAATAAGAATTACAAGTATTACGTACGACACGATAAGTATTTATTACGTATGAACACACAATAATTATTCTAATAATAATTATAATCATGAACAAGCGAACATGAAATCATGAACGTAAATTAATCACGAGCTAATATTATGTATGTATATATATTTATTACGAACACGAATAAATATATTGAGTCACGATTGATAACTAATTAAAACACGTAAATTACGAACACGATAAAACACGAGAACACACTATATAATTTAGACACGAGAAAAGTACGGGTTACCCCATGTGGGGCCCCCATGCCGCGGCAATACCAAGGAACATGGGCTTGGCCCATGTAATCTTTACTAAACAAGGGAATTTAGGAAAACATGTTTCATTATTCACAAAACTAGAAAATAATCAAAACCCTAATTCTTCTTCCTTGTTCTTTTGGCCGCCGGGTTTGATCACCAAAAAGGGGTGTTCGGGTTGATTTTGATCTTGGAATTTTTGCAAGGATTCGTGTGTGTTCGTCCTTATTTGATTCACGTGATCGGTATAACTTTTAACCTTTTCTTTTTATGTTTTGATTTATTGAATCACATAAAATCATGATGTTTTTAATTAAACTAATTAAAAAAAAGTATTTTAAACATGTTAATAATCATGGGGTAAATCAAATCAAGGGTTTAGGGGTGTTTTGTTTCTAACCGATGCCTAACCGAGCCCCATAGGGGTCTTGGCTTGGCTTATTAAACACCACCGAGACCATATGGTCTCGGTATGGTGGTGGTGGTCCCACGGCAGCAGCAAAACCAAGGGGAAACCCGACTTAGGTCGGGGTATGGTGATAGTTACGGGTCCGGTACATGGGTTTTAGTCACGGGTCCGGTTCATGATTCATTTTTTTCAAGCTTTATGATTTCTACAAGTTATGTTATTTTTTTTAAGACTTAAATTAAATTGATTAAAAGCATGACATGATTAATTTAATTTACATGACTTAGGTTATTAATTTAATTATTAATTCATGAACTTTAACCTAAGTATTTATTCTTTAATTAGACTTTATAATTAATTAATTATTAAAAACCATGACTATAGTTAATTAACTTACAAGACTTAAGTTATATTATTAATAGTTGATAATACATGTTTTAACCTAAGTATTTTACCTTATTTAATTAAAATCATGATTATATTTAATTAAATACTTTTAACCTATAGTTTATTTAATTTACATGCAATAATTAATAAACTATACTATATAATCACATGACTTAGAATAATAATCAAAAAATACTTAAGCTTATATTATTAGCTTAATTAACCAGCTTATATCTATTTATGGAAACTTTCTATTTTTAGAAACTTATTTAGTTAAGGCAGCTAATCTATTTATGGAAACTTTATATTTTTAGAAACTTATCTATTTTAAGCAGTAATTCTATTTTTGGAAACTTTCTGTTTTTGGGAACTTTCTATTTTTGGAAACTTTCTATTTTTGGTAACTTTCTATTTTTGGAAACTTTCTATTTTAGGAAACCTGCTATTTTTATAAAGTTACTTATTATTACACAACAAGTATAATAATACATGATATACAAGTAATACTTAATCAGAATATACAGAATATACGATAAACACGGTATAAAGCTTAAAACAGTAAAACATGACATGAACATATAAAACAAGCTAAGACATGATATAAAATCAGTTACGCACTCAGTAATCAGATACTTATACACGTATGTATTTATGTAGCATTAGTGATACGAAGTAGGATCTTCATCCGTTCGTCTTCTTCGTTCACTGGACATAAGGTACGGATTCTCCGTCCTTTTAGTATGGACATTCTTTCCTTATTAGGATTCCCCGTATGCAGCCAACTGTTTTCCCCAGTATATGTTTTATATGTTTTTGATTGCTTATGTTTAATTAGAATACCTAAAGCCATATACATGCATGACCAGTTTCACCTAGTTATGGAGGTACCATAACCATAATACTAGAGGCACTGGTGTTATGACTTCCCCACAACAGAGTGATTGATCGTGGCGTCCCTTTCAGCTTTTGGCCATTTATTATATTATCAGGTGGGGCTTATGGGTGCATCCTAGTTACATGTTTTCAGCAGATTACTCAGTGTGAATGTGGTGTGTGCCTTGCATCCTTCACAAGGAGCTGATCCCTCCTACCCAAAACCAGTATATTAAATTAGAGGCAGCCCCTCTAATTTGCATGACGAGGTCACCCCTCCAAGTGTTCATGCACGTTGATTTTCATGACCTATATTGGCTAATGGTAAAATATGTTAAACAGTTTTCACAAGATAAACATAAGGCTTTTCAAACTATAAAACCAGTTTTACTAAGATATAACCGGGTTATTCATGACTTAGTTTCTTCCGTTGTTTCATGCTTATATGCTTATATTATTCATGCTTTACTTGTACATCCGTGCACTGAGTGTATTGCTCAGCCGTTTTCCTTTTCATGTTCCCAAAACGGCAGGTACTCAGGGACGCTCGTAGACTTTAAGCGTGCGTGCATATGGACTGGAAGCTTTCTAGCCTTCTTTACTTTATGCATTTATCTATACTTTGATACTCTTTCCATGGACATTGTTAGTCCTTTCATTTACAGTACTTATGTTTGTGTGTGATGAGCTTTACTTTTGGACTACCGATGTTTGATTCCGGTATTTCCTGTTATGGTCATGTAATGTTTAGACATTTATCCTTGTATGCTTTGATGACACGCCATAATCACGCGTGACATTCCATTTATCAAAATAGGGTGTTACAATTATGGTATCAGAGACCAAGGCTTCGACCTGTAGGCTCTCAAAACATGACCTGTGATTAGTGGGTAGTCACTATGGTCTTCCTAGAACTGACAGTCGGTTTTCATGCATTCATCATTTTTATGCATACATATATATGTCATTGTCGCAGGTTTATGACTAAGTAATGGTTAGTACAGTACTGGCCCTATTTAGTCGCATGTGTTTTATCGAATCTTTTAAATTTGGGACCGACCCATAGGCGTCCCCTCGCCATGTCTTTTATTTTGGGTGAACTGACCATAGGCGTTCACTCTCGAGCATACAAAAATTTTCATAAAAGTGCATCATGCATTCATGTACTAGTTTTTCTACATAAAATTTTTCTCATGATTTATTGGTATAAATTTTTTTTCATGTATATATTTTATGTTTTGATCAGTTTAATCATGTATTTTATGTTATACTGTCAGATGGTTCTCACACGTGAGCAGGAACAACTCAATGCAGCGATCCAAGCTGCTATGCAAGCTTTGCTTCCTCAGCTGAGGAACGACATCAGGGCTGAGGTTCAGGCTGCCAACAATCAGCAGCATCACCCAGCACCTCCTCCTCCTCCAGTGACATTGGCTACATGGCTGGAAGATTCAACAAGCTCCGTCCTCGAGCTTTCGAGAGAACTGATAGCCCCAGTGAAGCTGAAAGCTGGTTGGCTCACATCGAGAAGATCTTCGATGCTATGGGTTGTGACCCCGTGTTCAAGGCGAGGTTGGCATGTTACCGGGTCGAAGGCGATGTGTTAAATTGGTGGTTAGGATTGAAGCAGTCTGAGGGAGGTGATAATTGGGTGGCTGGTTTGACATGGGCTCAGTTCAGAGATAGGGTGATGGAGCAGTTCTTTCCCAAGGCTGAGCAAGACAAGTTGAAGAGGGAGTACCATGGGATCCGACAGAGAGCTGGGGAGAATAGCAACGAGTTCATGCAGCGCTTCCTTCGCTTAGCTGGTTTCCTTGGTGCTGTAGTAGGTACTCCTGAAGAGCAAGCACACCACTTCAGGTGGGCTCTTCGCACATCGGTCACAAACAACTTGGTGTGTGCTACGTTCAACACGGTAGCACTAGTGGCCGATGCAGCACGTAAGTTGGAGATGTTGCAGGAGAGAGATGAGTTCGGGGAAGCAGAGAGACCCGAGAAGAGGTAAACATTCGTATTCAAGCGCTGACCAATCCGTATTCTTTTAGTATATGTCAAAATTTTCATCTCTTTAAATGGTATCTTCTAGGAAGAAGACTGGGGACCGGTCTCAGCCGGCTACTCAGCAGCAGCCTAATCAGCCCAAGGGAAACGACCAGACTAACGACCGTTCTGCTACGGATAAGCGTGGCGGTAATGATAATTACCGTAACAAAGCTGGACACCCCAACAGCAGCCGGTCCTTATACTTACGCATTTTATTATGATTTCATGTTATAACTCATAATTCTAACACATTAGCAAATCTTCTACCAGGAACCATGGAAACGGTAGGGACCAGAACCAGAGAGGTTCAAAGCCTAACCGTTCAGCTATCACTGGTATTCAATCTTACGATTATCCGCATTGTCCTTTGTACCCTATTATCATGTCTCATGTATAACGTCTTATCAGGTTCTCAGCCAGTCAGGACACCTGTTGGAGGATATACTCATCCTCTTTTCTCTACTTGCCACCGTAGGCACCTAGGGCCATGTCACTGCGACAGCGACGCATGCTTCAAGTATGGTCTTCCTGACCATCGCATGAAGGACTGCCGCAAGGGCGAGATGGAGGGCACATCGGGAAATGCTGATACCAAGCCGCCTCCTACCACTGGACGCGTCTACACGACATCTCGCGATCAGGCCAACAAGTCTACAGGTACCATCACTAGAATCTTGTATATGTATGGTCAAGCTGCATGTGTTCTGTTTGATGCGGGTGCTACTCACTCGGTCATTTCTACTGCTTATGCCAAGAATGTTAGGATACTCCCCATGCCACTAGAGAATAGACTCAGTATTTCCACGCCTTTGAGGGACTCTGTACTTATCACCCATGTGTACAAGAGTCTTCCCTTAGAGTTTGACGACAAGGTTCGTCCTATTGACGCACTTCCGCTGGACATGAATGACTTTGACATGATTTTGGGCATGGATTGGCTATCCAAGCATCATGCTACCATAGACTGCCATTCATATCGAGTCATCCTCGGTGATGTTAATGCACTAGAGTACATTCATAACGGGTTCGTATCCGGCAGGTCTGTACAAATCATATCAACCCTGCAAGCACGTGCGCTACTGTCACATGGCTGCGAGGGTTATCTAGCTACGGTTCATGACATGGATGTTGAATCCCCATCAATTCATGATCAGCCGATTGTGTCTTAATTCCAAGATGTATTTCCAGAAGAACTTCCGGGCATACCACCTGCACGTGAAGTGGAATTCAATATCGAGCTCATCCCAAGAGCTGAGCCGATTTCCAAGGCTCCTTATCGCATGGCTCCCATAGAGTTAAAGGAGCTGAAGGATCAACTGCAAGAACTTATAGAACAAGGTTTCATTCGACCGAGCGCATCTTCATGGGGCGCACCAGTCTTATTTGTTAAAAAGAAGGACGGCAGTATGCGTCTTTGCATTGACTATCGCGAGCTCAACAAGATTACTATCAGGAATAGGTATCCACTGCCACGTATAGACGATCTGTTTGACCAACTCCAAGGGGCCAAACACTTCTCCAAGATTGATCTTAGGTCAGGCTATCATCAGCTACGGGTTAAGGAGCAGCACATCGCCAAGACTGCTTTTCGTACCCACTATGGCCACTACGAATTTGTAGTCATGCCATTCGGCCTGACCAATGCTCCAGCAGTGTTCATGGATTTGATGAACAGAATCTTCCATGAATTTCTGGACAAGTTCGTCATTGTCTTCATCGATGACATCCTGATTTTCTCAAAGTCCAAGGAGGAATACGAAGACCATCTTCGTATAGTACTACAGACTCTTCGCCAGAAGCAGTTGTATGCTAAATTCTCCAAGTGTGAGTTCTGGTTAGACAAGGTGGCATTCTTAGGTCACATTGTATCAGCAGAAGGAATCACTATGGATCCAACGAAGGTTGAGGCTATTACTAAGTGTCTGAGGCCGACATCAGCGACTGAAGTCCGTAGTTTCCTAGGCTTAGCTGGCTATTACCGTAGGTTCATAGAGAACTTTTCCCGCCTAGCACTACCATTGACTAAACTGATGCGGAAAGGGGAGAAATTCGTCTGGACTGAAGAACGAGAGAAGAGATTTGAAGACCTGAAGCAGAATTTAGTATCTGCACCTATTCTTACTCTCCCATCTGGTACGGGTGGATTTCAAATCTACAGTGATGCATCGGGAAAGGGACTTGGTTGTGTTCTCATGCAACATGGGAAAGTGATCGCGTACGCTTCACGGCAGATTAAGCCTTATGAGGAAAATTACCCTACGCATGACTTGGAACTTGTTGCGGTCGTGTTTGGATTGAAGATATGGTGGCACTACTTATATGGAGAATCATGAGACATTTTCACAGACCACAAGAGCTTTAAGTATATCTTCACTCAACGTGAATTGAAAATGAGGCAGAGGAGATGGTTAGAGCTGTTGAAGGATTATGACATTAATCTGCAGTATCATCCCGGCAAGGCGAATATAGTAGCAGATGCACTTAGCAGGAAGTCCGGAATGATCAACGGTATTAAGATTGAGGAGGAAATCATAAGAGACTTGGAGCGACTAGACATAGAGATCATGGTACGTGGACAGCATGGTTACTGGGCTAATCTTAGAGTAGAACCCGAGTTACTCTCTAAGATCAAGGAAGCTTAGAAAGATGATGGAGAAATCTGGGCGATAATTTAGAATTTGGAGAAGCAGACAGAATTAGGAGTAGATGTAGATGGTATCTTATGGCAGGGCACGAGACTTTGTGTTCCTGATGATCAAGATCTCCGGGAAGCCTTGTTAGCTGAAGCTCATAGCTCCCCATTCTCTATACATCCTGGTTCGACCAAGATGTACCATGACATCAAGCAGTACTTTTGGTGGAGTGGTATGAAACAGGATGTTGCCACTCACGTCTCGAAATGTCTTTCCTGCCAGCAGGTTAAGATCGAGCATCAGCGATTTGGCGGTCTCCTTCAACCGTTAGATATTCCAGAGTGGAAGTGGGACAAAATCACCATGGATTTTGTTACTGGTCTTCCGCCAACTAAGAGGAAGCACGATGCAATATGGGTTATCGTAGATCGACTTACCAAATTAGCTCATTTCTTACCGATCCGCAAGGAAGATTCGGCCAGTAAACTCACCGATACTTATAGAAGGGAGATCATAAGACTCCACGGTGCTCCATCCAGCATCGTCTCAGACAGAGATCCTCGATTCACTTTGTGATTTTGGAAGAGTCTGCAGAAAGCTTGGGGTACACAACTTAAGCTTAGCACGGCTTTTCATCCTCAAACAGATGGGCAGTCAGAGCGAACGATTCAGACATTAGAAGACATTTGAGGTCATGTGCGTTGGAATGGACGGGTGATTGGGACGATTATATCTGTTTGGTGGAGTTTGCATACAACAACAGTTGGCACGCAAGTATCAAATGTGCTCCTTTCGAGATGTTGTATGGCAGGAAGTGTCGCACCCCAATCTGTTGGGATCAGGTTGGTGAGCGAACACTTGAAGGACCAGAGATCATAGAGTTGACTAATGAGAGGGTCACAGTAGCAAAGCAGAAACTTCAAGAAGCACGGTCACGTCAGAAGGGCTACGCAAACAAGCATCGTAGGGACATACATTTTAACGTAAGAGATCATGTTTTCCTTAAGGTTTCGCCAGCACGTGGTGTTAGACGTTTTGGAATTAAAGGGAAGCCCAGTCCTCGTTTCATCGGACCGTTTGATATCATTGAACGAGTCGGTGAAGTATCTTACCGTTTAGCGTTACCTCCGCAGCTTTCGCACGTACACAATGTGTTTCATGTGTCCTTACTCAGAGGGTACCAGTATCATCCCCTTCACATGGTTCAGTATCCACTGGAACAGATTCGTGAAGATCTCACTTTTATAGAAGAACCTGAACAAGTTCTTGACAGACAAGAACGAGTCATGAGAAGGAAGACGATTCCATTCGTCAAAATCCTTTGGAGGGATCATACCGAGCGGGAAGCCACTTGGGAAACAGAGGAGTCTATCCGGGCTTCTTACCCTCATTTCATATGTTTAATTCGGGTATGTTCTTCTTTTCCAGTTACTTTATCTATAATTCGGGGACTAATTATTCTTTTTAGGGGGGAAGAGTTGTAAAACCCGCATGCTTTTACCATGAATAGTAACCTTAAGATCGTACGTACATGATTAGAACTTTCCTTTTTAGCACGTTTACGTTTCATGAATAAGAATTACAAGTATTACGTACGTGTTACAACACGATAAGTATTTATTACGTATGAACACACGATAATTATTCTAATAATAATTATAATCACGAACATGCGAACATGAAATCATGAACGTAAATTAATCACGAGCTAATATTACGTATGTATATATATTTATTACGAACACGAATAAATATATTGAGTCACGATTGATAACTAATTAAAACACGTAAATTACGAACACGATAAAACATGAGAACACAGTATATAATTTAGACACGAGAAAAGTACGGGTTACCTTATGTGGGGCCCCCATGTCGCGGTAATACCAAGGAACATGGGCTTGGCCCATGTAATCTTTACTAAACAAGGGAATTTAGGAAAACATGTTTCATTATTCACAAAACTAGAAAATAATCAAAAACCCTAATTCTTCTTCATTGTTCTTTTGGTCGTCGGGTTTGATCACCAAAAAGGGGTGTTCGGGTTGATTTTGATCTTGGAATTTTTGCAAGGATTCGTGTGTGTTCGTCCTTATTTGATTTACGTGATCGGTATAACTTTTAACCTTTTCTTTTTATGTTTTAATTTATTGAGTCACATAAAATCATGATGTTTTTAATTAAACTAATTAAAAACAAGTATTTTAAACATGTTAATAATCATGGGGTAAATCACATCAGGGGTTTAGGGGTGTTTTGTTTCTAGCCGACGCCTCACCGAGCCCCATAGGGGTCTCGGCTTGGCTTATAACACACCACCGAGACCATATGGTCTCGGTATGGTGGTGGTGGTCCCACGACAGCAGCAAGACCAAGGGGAAACCCGACTTAGGTCGGGGTATGATGATAGTTACGGGTCCGGTTCATGGGTTTTAGTCACGGGTCCGGTTCATGAATCATTTTTTTCAAGGTTTATGATTTCTACAAGTTATGTTATTTTTTTTAAGACTTAAATTAAATTAATTAAAAGCATGACATGATTAATTTAATTTACATGACTTAGGTTATTAGTTTAATTATTAATTTATGAATTTTAACCTAAGTATTTATTCTTTAATTAGACTTTATAATTAATTAATTATTAAAAACCATGACTATAGTTAACTAATTTACAAGACTTAGGTTATATTATTAATAGTTAATAATACATATTTTAACCTAAGTATTTTACCTTATTTAATTAAAATCATGATTATATTTAATTAAATACTTTTAACCTATAGTTTATTTAATTTACATGCAATAATTAATAAACTATACTATATAATCACATGACTTAGAATAATAATCAGAAAACACTTAAGCTTATATTATTAGATTAATTAACCAGCTTATATTTATTTATGGAAACTTTCTATTTTTAGAAACTTATTTAATTAAGGCAGCTAATCTATTTATGGAAACTCTATTTTTAGAAACTTATCTATTTTAAGCAGTAATTCTGTTTTTGGAAACTTTCTATTTTTGGGAACTTTCTATTTTTGGAAACTTTCTATTTTTGGTAACTTTCTATTTTTTGAAACTTTCTATTTTAGGAAACCTTTTATTTTTAGAAAGTTACTTATTATTACACAACAAGTATAATAATACATGAAATACAAGTAATACTTAATCAGAAGAGACAGAATATATACGATAAACACGTTATAAAGCTTAAAACAATAAAACATGACATGAACATATAAAACAAGCTAAGACATGATATAAAATCAGTTACGTACTCAAAAATCATATACTTATACACGTATGTATTTATGTAGCATTAGTGATACCGAAGTAGGATCTTCATCCGTTCGTCTTCTTCGCTCACTAGACATAAGGTATGGATTATCCATCCTTTCAGTATGGACATTCTTTCCTTATTAGGATTCCCCGTATGCAGCCAACTGTTTTCCCTAGTATATGTTTTATATGTTTTTGATTGCTTATGTTTAATTAGAATACCTAAAGCCATATACATGCATGACCAGTTTCACCTAGTTATGGAGGTACTATAACCATAACACTAGAGACACTGGTGTTATGACTTCCCTACGGCGGAGTGATTGCTCATGGCGTCCCATTCAGCTTTTGGCCATTTATTATATTATCAGGTGGGGCGTATGGGTGCATCCTAGCAGCAGACTACTCAGTGTGAATGTGGTGTGTGCCTTGCATCCTTCACAAGGAGCTGATCCCTCCTACCCAAAACCAGTATATTAAATTAGAGGCAGCCCCTCTAATTTGCATGACGAGGTCACCCCTCTAAGTATTCATGCACGTTGATTTTCATGACCTATATTGGCTAATGGTAAAATATGTTAAACAGTTTTCACAAGATAAACATAAGGCTTTTCAAACTATAAAACCAGTTTTACTAAGATATAACCGGTTTATTCATGACTTAGTTTCTTCCGTTGTTTCATGCTTATATGCTTATATTATTCATGCTTTACTTGTACATCCGTGCACTGAGCGTATTTCTCAGCCGTTTTCCTTTTCATGTTCCCAAAACGGCAGGTACTCAGGGACGCTCGTAGACTTTAAGCGTACATGCATATGGACTTGAAGCTTTCTAGCCTTCTTTACTTTATGTATTTATCTATACTTTGATACTCTTTCCATGGACATTGTTAGTCCTTTCATTTACAGTACTTATGTTTGTGTGTGATGAGCTTTACTTTTGGACTACCGATGTTTGATTCCGGTATTTCCTTTTATGGTCATGTAATGTTTAGACATTTATCCTTTGATGACGTATAGTCCCCAGCCGGGTCATGAACCCGGCCCACGGGTACTACCCGTATCCGACCCATCTCAAATGGGTGGGAATAATGTTATTTAAGCTTATGGGCTTAGATGAACAGTAACCGCACACACGTGTGCGGCCCACGGCCCGGCATGGCCGGTACAGGGTTAGACAGAATCATAGTCCTATTATGATTAGGATTTATCCCAAAGGAGAGGATATTCACTCACCATAATTAGGAGATAGCAATCAATCTAATTATGGTGTTTATCCTTTCCTTGGGGTCGAAGCATCAGTGACAGCCCATTAGGGTTTCACTGCCTATATAAGGAACTCTCAAGGGTTCCACAAAGGTATCACATTCTACACTCTAAAACTCTCATCCGATTCCTATAACCCTAACCAATTACTTACTCTCACGCCGGAGTCTAATCGTGGGAAACATTCCCACGGTAAGCCTAGCGCGTGTTGTTTAGTGTGCAGGATCCCAACCATACGATTCACTTGGTGCAGGATCCGAAGTCCAACCAACCCGAATTAACGCTAATTCGGGTCTAGCAAGGATCACCCAACTTTTGCATCAACAAGTTGGCGCCATCCGTGGGACCCTTATACTAAGCTAGAGCAAAAATCTCATCTTGAAACTTCAATGACGAAGGGGCATCTGCAGGGGAATCCCAGGAACACAAATCCTAGAAATCGGATGTCCCAAGGGGAAGGGATACTAATTTCCAATCGATCCCCTAGCCATCAAGCTGCCGGACCAAACAGCCGGAGTGGTCTTCAATCCATGGGGGTGACGAGCACGTTCTCCATTACCCCACCACCTACTTCGACCTTGGATAATCCTGATCCAGGGAGTGCGCCTAATCCCCCTAACAAGGAGCCGCGCAAACCACCGACTGAGGAAGAGGTAGAGGTCGAACCACTCAGCGAGGAGGATCTCACTCGAGTTCTCACGCAGAACTTTGATAGGATCGTGCCAGGGATTGCATCAAGGTTGAATCTAGGGAGGGACCTCCAATATAGACTCAACTTTGGCAATGCCGGACCAAGCACCTCTTCTCAAACTCAGAAGAAGATAAGGACCCGACCTCAGGAGCGGAGCCTCTTTGAGGAAACTTCCCAACCTAGGAATGTGTTCGAATGCATAGGGGATCGTCTCATGCAGGAACTAATGCAATCTCGAGAAGAGGGAGAGAGGTCTGACGGTTCACCCGAACGACCGGATCAGGAACTAACTAGAGTCAATCGTCGCACGAGTGTGTGGGATAGGATGAATATCGGGAAGAAGGCCCCTGGCTCTTTTCACAAGAGCGGTCCTCACCCAAGAGATGGGGCACCGCCTCCTTCTCCTGATCCATCAGGAGAGGACTCGGATGACCATCCGCCCAAGCGTCGCCGGCCTAGGCGCACTCCTCCACCGCCACCAAAAGATGAGGAGTACTATGGCGGTCCTTATTACCGAGAGACAGAAGCAGAAGATCTTTCCCAACCGTGGTGTGACCCTAGTCTCACCCGTCCATGGGCAGACCCCAGGGAAGATCCTTTTACTCTCCGCATACGGAATTACTCCGAGGACAAAAAACGTCGCATGCCGGCGTGTGTCAAGACTTATGATGGAACGGGTGATCCGGATGATCACCTCAAGATATTTGATAAGTAGGCAAAAATTGAGCAATGGCCCATGCCTATATGGTGCCAGATGTTCAATTCAACCTTGATTGGCAATGCTCGTGACTGGTTCGAAGGACTTCCTCCGCGAAGCATTGATAGCTTCACTGAATTACGCACTGCGTTCAAGAATAATTATACTCAGTAGAAGAAGTATAATAGGGACCCGGTCTCATTGGCAACCGTCGAGCAACGGCCGGGGGAGTCTGCGGAAGCCTTCACTGAGCGCTTCAATGACGAGTGCACACGCACAAAGACAATGCTAGAACTCCTGAAAATTTCCGACTACATGCATGCCATAATAGACAGGGAATTAATCAGGCGTCTCAATGACAAGCGCCCGGAGAGGTATGACGACCTTATGGAAAGGGTCAGAAACTTCATAGAGGGAGAAACCGCGGTTGCCGCGGCCTACCCTTCAAAAGGAAACAGCTACCGATCGAACGACCAGTCCAGAAGACAGTCGGCCGGTTAGAGCAATCAAAACAATGGTAGGGGCTCAGATTACAAGAGCCAAAACAAGGGAGGACGGCCGGACGATAAGTTTACCCCTCTAAAGATGTCCTACCGGGAGATCTTGCTAACGGAAGGTGCTAATTTTCCGAGGCCTCCCCCAATGACGATTCCGCTGGACCGTCGCCAAGGAAATCGCTTCTGCGAATTCCATAACGACAAAGGTCATGGTACGGAGGAGTGTATCCAGCTCAAGAAGCACGTTGAGTCACTGATCAAATCAGGGTAACTCAAGCATTTGGTTAAGGATTGGAAGGATGGGAAAGACAACAAGAAGTATGACAAGAAGGATCCCCAAAAGGAGAAACCTTCAACTATATACATGATCCAATCCAGACAGCGCCGCACAAGGCAGAAAATTAGTAAAAAAATTTCACGCGGCAGGAAAATCTCATTCCCTCCCATCACAGCAAGTGATGTGATTGATGCGCCTCTCACTATTGAGATAAGCATTGGAACACACAACGTCCGTCGCATGTATGTGGATGGGGGTCATCAGCAGAAGTACTGTACGAACACTATTTTGTACAGTTACGACCAGAAATAAGAAGCCAATTAGTACCGGCCACAGCGTCGCTCATCAGTTTTAGTGGAGACACCATCTGGCCAATAGGGCAACTGCGTCTTCTTGTAACCATTGGGAATGAAGAGCACTCCACCACTGCGTGGATGAACTTTATGGTGATACGCTCACACTCTCCATACAATGGGATCATAGGCAGACCAGGTATTCTGGCCATACGGGCGGTACCTTCCACGGCACACGGAATGATCAAATTCCCTGTGGAAGGAGGAATTGTCACCATTTACAACACAGTCGTACCAGCATCCGAGTGTCATGTCGTGACAACACAGGTTCCACCTGTTCCACCCAAGGATGGATCACCACCTCCCAATTGGAGGGTGGCAATCCATCCTGATTAACCGGAACAAGAGGTGTCCATAAGGGGAACGCTCTCGGATAAGGGCAAGAGAGCCATGTGCTCTCTCTTGAAGGAAAATTTAGATATATTCGCATGGGAGCCCAAGCATATGACGGGTGTACCACGCGCGGTAGCAGAACATAAGCTCCAGATCCGTCAGGGGTACCAACCCGTCAAGCAAAAGAAGCACGGTCAGGCACCTGAACGCAGCCGAGTGATACTGGATGAGGTACGGAAACTAGTGGACGCAGGTATCATGCGCGAGGTATACTACCACGAGTGGTTATTGATGAGACTGCTTTTATACATAGTCTCATCGTCCAAATCGGGCTTTAAATGCATAAAATATCATAAAAACTGCTAAATATATTCTCGTGTTTGTTACTTGTGTATTTTAGGTACGGATATTAAGGAAAAGACAAAATAATCACAAGAATCATTCAAAAACAAACACGGGAAACGAAGCCGCACAATGAACCGGACCCAAATCTGGAATTTCCAAAATGGACCTTGAAGAATTGAAGATTGTCAACATTGGTCCCTCATTTTTGAAGACTTGGCAATTTATACCCTTGCAAAACTCATAAAATGCATTGAGGTCCCTAAATTATCAAGATGTTACAAAAGAAGTCCTTGGAGAATGAAGAATGTGCATTAATGGCCCTTGTTTAAAAGTTACAAAGTACTTGTGCTAAAAATGACAAGTTTGCCAAAGATAATTACAAAGGAAATGGGGTTTGTGCTGATTTATTACAACATGAAGGAAAGAAGAACTTTGAGGGACTAAAATTGGGAGACAGCCAAACATACACCCTCCAATCACCAATCTCCACGTCACCTTGACCAGTAAAATACCCAATGAAAACCTTCCTTTCCCCCACGTCAGAATCCACCCAACTTTTTTATTTAATCAGTTTTAAACTGAATAAAACTTTGGAGGCAAACACGTTTTTTAAACTTGATTAGTTTCTAAACTAATCTAACACCAGTTCTTCACCCCACTTAATCCTATAAACCCTAAAACCTAATTCTCTCAAAACAAAGGGTTTTCTTTTAATGTTTTCCAGATTGATGATTAAGCCAAGCCTAAACAAAACCCACTCACCATATTCCCTTCACACTCACCCCATGTGCCTCCCCCATGGTCCCCTGCCCTGTCCCTTTCCACAAAACCCTAGGAGGGAACACATCCAACGTTTGAGATCAACTCCTTGGTCCCCAAGAACAAAAAAACGTCCAAGATGAAGTTCCAACAGCTGGCCAAGTACAAGACTCACAAGATACCATTTTTTGACCAAGAATTCAGTCAAACAGCAAGGGCATTTTAGGGCATTCCATGGCTAGGGTTTTAGTTCTAGTTAGTTCTATTAGATAGTATAAATAGAGGTGCCTGTACCTCTATTAGTTCTTGTTCCAGTTTTTTAGCTAAATGCATGTAATGCCTTTTTGTTAAATTAAAGTTGGTATTTTGTGTTCAAATTGTAATTCCTTTTATTTTTTCTAAAAGTTGGTATTGATTTAGCTAAGTTCTGAGTTCCACATTTTAATCTTAGTTCAAGAGTTTTCAAAAATTATACTTGTTTTCAAGTTACTGAAAAAGGTGAATTTTGGCAAAAGTCTTGTTCTGAATCTTGGTTTCCCAAGATTTTGGTTGGTTTGTTGATGTGTTAAAAGAAGTTTATTTGAAAAGTTTTTGAAAGGATTTGAAAGGAGAAAGAAAAATCAGAAAGTATATTGTTATTGTGTGTTCTTCATTTTCTCTTAGCAGCTTGCTTGGAGATTGTTGTCCAAGGATCAGCATAGGCCCGGGCCTATTTGGAGAAGGCTAAGCAGCCTTGGTTGGGCCTGGATGTAGGCCCAACAAGGTAGTCTCTTGTTTCTTTTTCAAGTTTTCAGAAAATTGTGTTTTGTGTGAAATTTTGTGAAGTTTGTTTAAGTGTTGTTAAAATTGGTTGTTTATGCTTATTTAGGAGTTGTATGCATGATTAGAACTTGTTCAATCAGTTTGCTTAAGTTTTGTATTGATTTGCTTTGAAGAGTTCAAATTCAGAAACATTAAGGAGTGTTTGGATCTGTTGCTTAAATTGAGATTGGTGAAGGTTCTTGTGTTAAATCTGGTTAGATATACTCACTAGGGTGGTATTAGGTGCTAAGTATAATTTGTTTTTAGTTTGGAGAAGTTTACAACACATTTGCATGATAAAATTGGTCAAATAGCAAAAAAAACCAGTAACTGCCTATCCTGCATGATTTTTGAGTGATTTGTGCCTGAAATCTTGATAAGCTGCTAGTGATTAGGAGATTTTAGGATTGTTAATTGGTTACATGCTGTTTGATGAGCTTATGTGCATTGTTTTAAGGTTGGAAATTCACTTTTGTGTGCATATTAAATCAGTAAATTATCTCAGACCCATATAGCTTCATCAGAAACTTGTGTGCTTGTTTGTGTAATATTTTTGGCTAAGTTTGGTGTTTTTCTTGTGTTTACTTGACTCCCTACACTCCAACTGAGTGTAGGGGTGCCCCATTTGTCCATCAAAACCAACACAAACTCAAGAATCAAGCCCCTCTTGATCCTATTTGCACAAGTGAAGATTTCAGTCTTCTTTGTGTTCATAACAAATCATAACTGAGCACGTTTTTGGCTCCTGCTTGTTTTAATCTTGCACATTTTGATTGGATTTGTGTTTTTAAGTAAGTTATAGTACTGGTTTTGTGTTTTTAAATTTTAGAAAAAGATAAAAAAAGTTTTTTTAAAAAAGGACTGGCCAGGACTCGAACCTGCACCATCCTCCTCACAACACAACACACATACCGTTACGCCCTTGGGTCTTTTACTGATAAAGACTCAATTCAAACATTATTTAAAGGGGTTTTGTTTGGGCTTTTCAAAAATAAGTCGTAGCTAAATAAGCCAATTCAGGCTTATTGGCTAAGCTTTTTAGCTAGTTTACATTTTTCCTAGGATTAGTATATTGTTTAGGATTTTTCTAGTTGAAGTTTGCATTTTTCCCTTTCTTTATTTATTTTTTATTAATTTTTAATTACCCGTATTTAGTTAATTAGTTTAAAAATAGTAAAAATAGGTTTTAAATTTTATAAAAATAGTTTTTAGGTTTTTATTTACATTCTTGAGGTTTACAGCCCAAAAAGTTTTCAAAGAGTCTAATTTTTAATTTTATTTGATTTTAGGGTTTTTTACCAACTTTAAAAATTAATATAAAGTTATTAAAAAGGTTTTAGGAACTTTTAATTTAATTTTTGTTTTAGTTTCATTATTTTAGATTTTTGGTAATTTTTTAGATTTATTTTATAAACTTTTAATTTTTTTGATTATTTTATTATTATTTTATTATTAAAAATTGAAAGTTTAATTTTTTAAGTTTTTTCATTTTTCCTAGATTGTAGACACTAAATTAGGAATTTTGTAACTTTCCAAATATTTTTTAGGCTTTTCAATTATTTTCTAGAATTAATTTAAGATTTAATTGATTTTAAAAGTTTTTAAGTGTTTAAAAATAGTTTTACTTGGTTTTAAAATTTTAAAAAATACTTTTTAGCTTAATTAGGTCATTTTTGAGGTTTACAAACTTTAAAATCTTGTTTAGGGCTTTTTAATAATTAATTGTGATTTTTAGGGCTTTAATTAGCATTAAAAAGTCATTATCTAATTAATTAAAAGGTTTTAGCAAGTTTGGATTTTTTGTAAACTCTTAGAATATTATTGTGGGTTTTTAGTAATTTTTAGGAATTTTTAGGTTAAAATTTTAATTTTTGTACTATTTACGATTTTACGTGATCGCCTTTTTCGTCGTAGTTTAATCCGTTTTCGTAACCGTCTTTCCTTCCTTATTTCTATTTTCTTTTCTTCTCATAACAATAAAATCACAATCAAAATCAATTCATCACACAACACACGTGCCTCCTTGGGAAACGAACTCGGACTTATTTGGTCATTAGTGCTCGGTTTTCCTAAACCGACACTTAATACTTGCCGCTTTTACGCACCTTTTCCTAAAGGTCGTATTTTACCACAATCATTTTGGCACCGCTGCCGGGGAGGCGTGTTGTGTTTTGATTGAACTTTGTTGTTTTTATACTAACCATAATTAGTATTTGTATTAGTAGCACTCTACTAATACGTATTATCGTTTTTCGGTTTTTGTGTGAATACTATTACTATATTGTATACGTAGAACAATAAATTCACAAGTACTCCAAATACGTGAGAAATCACAACCTTGACTTGGGAGGTCATTACCCAATCATTGTATTCAAATCTCAAACCAAAGAAAAAAGGCAAAAATAGATAATTACTTTCGAGAAGCTCGATTTTGAAAAATACAAACTATAAGGTGGGTATAAGGCGGTTGTATTTCACGACCTAAAGGAAAAAGGCTCTTAAGTGCTTCGCGCCGCCTCGTTTCCTCCGCTTGCTTGTGCGTATTTGATTTTGAGAGTGAATCGAGGGTTTTGCCGCCCAAAGTATTACTAAGTATCATATATATTTTCTTGGTTTCTATTGATTAAACCCTCTTGAACGATTTGGTGTTCCACCATCGTTCTAAAGTCATCGAAGGCGTTCACTTCACGTGATCGTTTTCATTCCTTGAGGCTTCTTTAATCAAGAGATTTGATTAAGGAGGAGATTTGTAGATTTGTGTCTACTTAATACATTCACCAATTTCCAAAAAAAGTTAATACCATCAAAAAACCACAAAAAAATTGAAAAATTAAAAACACCAAAAAGAATCTTCTTTGCTCGTCTCCTCGTTGTACGTGACGTTTATGCTAACTCGTAATCAAGCAAAACGTGCACGTAGACGAAAGAACAAAACTCCCACTCCAACTCATTCTAGTGAGGAGACTCCAAGTGAGGAACCTATTGTAGAACAAGAAGCTATCATGGCTAATCGTACTATGATGGAGTTGCTTCAAGCACCCACCGAGGGTTTTGGAGAGGCCATTGTGATTCCCGCCATCCTTGCGGAGAACTTCGAGATCAAGACGGGTTTAATGTCTATGCTTCAAGCAAACAAGTTTCGCGGTCACGAAAAAGACAACCCACATTATCACATTAGGCAATTTAATCATCTCACCGCGACAAGTAAGTTTAAGGATGTACCACACGATGCCATTAAGATGATGTTGTTTCCCTACTCGTTAGATGGACCCGCCAAGATATGGCTTGAGAAAGAACCGCCAAATTCGATTTTGACATGGGCCGATCTCGTGTCTAAATTTGTGAATCAATTTTTTCCACCATCTAAAACAACACATTTGAAAAACGAAATTTCACGATTTACACAAAGATCTAATGAAAGTTTTTCAATGGCTTGGGAAAGGTTTAAAGAAATGTTACATGAATGTCCACACCACGATTTTTCCGAATTGCATCAAATTGACACTTTTTATAATGGGCTTAATGATCATGAACGAGATTACTTAAATGCCGCCACGGGTGGTAATTTTTTGTGCAAAACGACCAATGAGGCTTTGAAAATCATAGAAAATAGGTCTAAGGTTTATAGCCCTCGTAACACACCAAGTGTTGCCAATTTGGGCTCGTCATCGTCTCGTTCCATTAATGCCTTGCAAGATGAAGCAAATGAGGAGAATCGGTTTTTCGATAGGTTTTCGACTCTTATGACTCATTGGAAAAATCAAGAAGCTTCAAATTCCGCTTCGGTTAAAGCGGTTGCTAAGAGTTGTATTTCGTGTGGTGGAGCTCATGATTTTTCCGAGTGCATTACCGCGGATGGTAACACTTCGAATGCTTATGTAGCCACGGGAACTTATAACCAAAACGGTCAAGGTTCCCGCCAAAATCAAGCTCCACAAAATCAAAATGCTAATAACTATCGAAACAATCAAAGTGGTGGTTACCAAGGAAATCAACGTAACTATAATAAGGGTAATTATCAAAGTGGAAATGGGCAAGTTTCTAATCAAAATCAAAACCGTGATCTTCAAAACACTAACCAAGGTTTTCAAAATGCTCACACCAAAAATCTTAGTGGAGAGTTCTTAGATTATGCTAAAGCTAATGATGCTAAGTTTGATAACATGCAACGTGAGATGATTAGCTTAAGATCCGAGTTAAAAACCGAGCTTAAAAACAAACTTGCTTATGAATTGAGAAATCATTCTAATAAAATGGAAGGAAATGTCCAACGTCTCCAACAAAACCAACAAAAAATGGATCAAGGGCAACATGAAATTAAGCAAGAGTTGTTAAAAGCGGATGCTAGGCAATCTAAGTTTGAAGATAGAATGGGAAAAATGTTTGAAGTTATCATGTGTAAGCCCTCTTCTTCGGGTGGTCTTCCTAGTGATACCATCGTGAACCCGAAAGGAGAATTGAAGGTTATTACTACTCGTAGTGGTAAAACTTTCAAAGAACCTACTTCTCGTCCAAGTACTTCTATGGAGAAGGAAAAAGAACCCGGGGTGGTGGTCGAAAAGGAGCACATTACAAGCCCACGAAGTACCGCTCAAACCACACCTACGGTTGAACCCACACCAATCATGGAACCCGAGATTCCAAGGCTGATGCCTATGCCTATGCCCTAACCCACACCACCCTTACCCTACCCTTCAAGACGAGACAAGGAAAAGGCACAAGAACGAAATAACTATCAATTTGAACTCTTTATGAAAATGATTCGTGACTTGCATTTTAATATAAGTTTTGCCGACGCCTTAGTCATGATGCCTCGATTTGCCGCGAACTTCAAAAGTATGTTGAATAACAAAGAGAAATTGCAAAAATCGTCTAGTTGTTCATCGGTTTTTCTAAGCCGCATACCTCAAAAAGTCGGTGATCCTGGAAACGTTTTAATCCCATGTGCTATACAAGACATGGAAGAATGCTACGCCTTGGCCGATCTTGGTGCTAGTATTAGTTTGATGCCTCTTGAGATTTTTAAATTACTCAATCTTCCCAATCTCACTCCTTCAAGAATGTCAATCCAGATGGTCGATCATTCTATGATTCTAGCTTGTGGAGTAGCCGAGGACGTCTTTGTGAAAGTTGGAAAGTTCTACTATCCCGTAGACTTTATTGTTGTTGATATTCCCATCGATCCTAAAGTTCGGTTAATTTTAGGTCGATCTTTTTTGGATACTTCGAGAGCACTTATCGATGTGCATGCAAGGAAAATCACTCTTCGTTTCAATGAGGAAGAACTCGTCATTAATGCAACCCAAAACTCCACGCTATCTCATGTGTATTCTATCACGTCTTTGTACAATGTCAATCCCATCAAAAACATTTGCAAAAAGATTTCAAATAGAGTTTTAGGAGTTGTTGAGAAAAATGAAGTTCCGTCCCCTCCGCCGGTGGAGGTTAAGAGTGTTAATCCTACGATTCAATCTCGAGTGATTCTTCGGATGATGAATGTGTAGATCCCGATGGGGGAGTTTTCTTTGTTGACAAACGTTTTGAAAACTTGCCACCACCTTTACCAAAACGGTTTCAAAATGTGAGAATTTTTAGTGTGACTAACATTGCTTTAGAAACACCAAATATTCTTGACATAATTAAATCGGGTTTTCACAAGGAGAGTTTAAAAGATGAAAGAGGAAAAGATTTTGAATTGAATTTAAAAGATTTTTCTACAATTCTAACTCCGTCATTACCACGTGTATTGAGTACTACAAGCTCGTCTTCTCCTTTTGACGATGCTTTGTGTGGACCTGGTGTGGGGGAATCCCCTTATGTTCCCTCCCCTTTCTGCACCGAGGACGAGATATTTGATCCTAGAATTGCTTATAAAGGGAAATCTCGGTCTTCCACCGATGCAATAAATGGAAAATCTTTTCATTTGATTGGTGCGAGTCTACCTCGAGTAGCTCAATGTTTCTATGACTTACCCATTGTCCCACCCTTCTATTTCTTCTCATCTATTTTCTTGAAACTCTTTGAGTTTATGTTGACTATTGATGAAGTGGCGTTGATTTGTTTTTCCAATGAAAACGAGAACGACATCTTCGATCCCGGTATTTTGCACCATCAAAGGACTTAGTCCTTAATACCGGTTGTTTTTGTGCCTTGTTTATCATGTAAGCCCCACTAAAAATTGACCACACCATGATTATCCCTAAATGATCACATTTATGGGGATTCGAGTCGAGCTTTTGACTCGGTTATCAAAAACAAGGTGCCTCGTGGGGGAGACCCATGCTAATCCATGTATATATTATTGCTTTCTAATTAGTTAATGTGAGGGGATTTGTGCCCGTCCAACCTTTGTTCCGTGGTTTTTTGTGCATTGTGGTTTTTAGATCATGATCTTCACGATTGGAGCCTCTCGTGTTCGTTTCACGGGAGCACTCGATCGTTTGCTTTGGAGACATTTCTCAATATCCAAATGATATATCCTTTTGATGTTCTAACCTTAGGTTTTTAGCACACTTCATAAACGGCTATTAATTTAATGGTTACACCCTTTCCATGCTAGATTAGGCATTCGACTACGTCTCTAGTATGGGGGTGTTTGAACCCCTAGACTCGAAACATTGAGGACAATGTTTAACTTTAGTATGGGGGGTGAATAGATACTTGCCTTGCCATACCTTCACGCTTTCCAAAGTTTATCTTTTTGTTTATCGTTTTGTTGCAAAATAAGGCTAAAAATGGCCAAATTTTAAATTTTTCTCATGTTTTATAAGTGTTTGAAGACACGAATGTAGATTTTCCGATGGCAAGAATAAGAGTAATTTTTGACTCGACCGTGCGTGTTGAGCACTTAGCTTTGATTCCTTAACTACACATTAGGCTAAGTCTCTTAAATGAGGACGAGAAATGATAGAGTTAATTATAAGTTACTATGCTAAACGTAGAGTACTCGTATTCTTTCATAAACTCATGTGTTCTCGTTTGCTTATTCTCCCTTCGCATGTAAATATTTTTTGCTTAATAAATATTGACTTAGCGGTTTAGTTAGGATTGTTGGGTTTCTAGTCTTTTCTAGTAGCTTCCGTGTAATTAAATTGGGAAGACATTAAGGTATCGCCAGCGTCACGGTTTTGAAGTATTGGCACCCCAATAATCGAAAGCTTCACCTAATAATAAGATTTCAAGTGCTCACCTAAATCTAGCAAACAATTTGAAGCCCCACAAGGCCTAAAATCTATGCAATTGAAAGTGAATCAAGCCTTAATCTTTGAAGCTTTAAAGATCCAAAATTCGCTTCAGCGTGAGGATATACGTCTTTGGCTAATAAAACCACCGATGAGGCGGATAATAAAAGGCAAGGCAAGACCGAAGTCATAATAAAAGCTTCATGGTGAAGTTGAATAAAAGATGGAGGTAAACCAAAGATAATAAGGCCCTTCCGTTAGGGGACGTATAAAAGTCTTGGTAATAAGTCTCATGTTCAAAACCGTTATAAAACCGTGTTTATCGATTCTTCTTGTCAACTTAATTTTTTAACATCGTTGTCTGTTAGGAGGGGTTATTGATTTGATGGTCTTAGTTACACCGTTAGGACTCTATTTTTAGACCTAAATCTCTATTATCGCATAAGTCAATGATGTATCCTCGTGATCATTAAGACAAAATAAAATATAAGAGATACAACTTATGAATAATGGGAGGATAAGTACGTGATTAGGGCATATGAGTAGTGTTAGCATTACTAACTTATAATGACAATGATCTCGTTGCACGCTTGGCATGGAATTAGGGTGAAAAATCTAGGACGATGAAATTATTTCTAACGAAGCATTCACGTGTTCTTATTCTATGAACCTAAACGTCCCATTTTGCGATGAAAATCATACATTATGTCTAAAACGCAATTAGTAATAGTAGTAGTAGTGTAGCTAGTTTATCATTTCAATAAAAGTTAATAAAATGAATTTTGGAGATGCTGCGATTCTAGCATTGCGTGAGGGCACGGCAATGGTTTAGTATGGGGGAGTGATGAGACTGCTTTTATACATAGTCTCATCGTCCAAATCGGGCTTTAAATGCATAAAATATCATAAAAACTGCCAAATATATGCTCGTGTTTGTTACTTGTGTATTTTAGGTACGGATATTGAGGAAAAGACAAAATGATCACAAGAATCATTCAAAAACGAACACGGGAAACGAAGCCGCACAATGAACCGGACCCAAATCTGGAATTTCCAAAATGGACCTTGAAGAATTGAAGATTGTCAACATTGGTCCCTCATTTTTGAAGACTTGGCAATTTATACCCTTGCAAAACTCATAAAATGCATTGAGGTCCCTAAATTATCAAGATGTTACAAAAGAAGTCCTTGGAGAATGAAGAATGTGCATTAATGGCCCTTGTTTAAAAGTTACAAAGTACTTGTGCCAAAAATGACAAGTTTGCCAAAGATAATTACAAAGGAAATGGGGTTTATGCTGATTTATTACAACATGAAGGAAAGAAGAACTTTGAGGGACTAAAATTGGGAGACAGCCAAACATACACCCTCCAATCACCAATCTCCACGTCACCTTGACCAGTCAAATACCCAATGAAAACCTTCCTTTCCCCCACGTCAGAATCCACCCAACTTTTTTATTTAATCAGTTTTAAACTGAATAAAACTTTGGAGGAAAACACGTTTTTTAAACTTGATTAGTTTCTAAACTAATCTAACACCAGTTCTTCACCCCACTTAATCCTATAAACCCTAAAACCTAATTCTCTCAAAACAAAGGGTTTTCTTCTAATGTTTTCCAGATTGATGATTAAGCCAAGCCTAAACAAAACCCACTCACCATATTCCCTTCACACTCACCCCATGTGCCTCCCCCATGGTCCCCTGCCCTGTCCCTTTCCACAAAACCCTAGGAGGGGACACATCCAACGTTTGAGATCAACTCCTTGGTCCCCAAGACCAAACAAACGTCCAAGATGAAGTTCCAACAGCTGGCCAAGTACAAGACTCATAAGATACCATTTTTTGACCAAGAATTCAGTCAAACAGCAAGGGCATTTTAGGGCATTCCATGGCTAGGGTTTTAGTTCTAGTTAGTTCTATTAGATAGTATAAATAGAGGTGCCTGTACCTCTATTAGTTCTTGTTCCAGTTTTTTAGCTAAATGCATGTAATGCCTTTTTGTTAAATTAAAGTTGGTATTTTGTGTTCAAATTGTAATTCCTTTTATTTTTTCTAAAAGTTGGTATTGATTTAGCTAAGTTCTGAGTTCCACATTTTAATCTTAGTTTAAGAGTTTTCAAAATTTATACTTGTTTTCAAGTTACTGAAAAAGGTGAATTTTGGCAAAAGTCTTGTTCTGAATCTTGGTTTCCCAAGATTTTGGTTGGTTTGTTGATGTGTTAAAAGAAGTTTATTTGAAAAGTTTTTGAAAGGATTTGAAAGGAGAAAGAAAAATCAAAAAGTATATTGTTATTGTGTGTTCTTCATTTTCTCTTAGCAGCTTGCTTGGAGATTGTTGTCCAAAGATCAGCATAGGCCCGGGCCTATTTGGAGAAGGCTAAGCAGCCTTGGTTGGGCCTGGATGTAGGCCCAACAAGGTAGTCTCTTGTTTCTTTTTCAAGTTTTCAGAAAATTGTGTTTTGTGTGAAATTTTGTGAAGTTTGTTTAAGTGTTGTTAAAATTGGTTGTTTATGCTTATTTAGGAGTTTTATGCATGATTAGAACTTGTTCAATCAGTTTGCTTAAGTTTTGTATTGATTTGCTTTGAAGAGTTCAAATTCAGAAACATTAAGGAGTGTTTGGATCTGTTGCTTAAATTGAGATTGGTGAAGGTTCTTGTGTTAAATCTGGTTAGATACACTCACTAGGGTGGTATTAGGTGCTAAGTATAATTTGTTTTCAATTTGGAGAAGTTTACAACACATTTGCATGATAAAATTGGTCAAATAGCAAAAAAATCAGTAACTGCCTATCCTGCATGATTTTTGAGTGATTTGTGCCTGAAATCTTGATAAGCTGCTAGTGATTAGGAGATTTTAGGATTGTTAATTGGTTACATGCTGTTTGGTGAGCTTATGTGCATTGTTTGAAGGTTGGAAATTCACTTTTGTGTGCATATTGAATCAGTAAATTATCTCAGACCCATATAGCTTCATCAGAAACTTGTGTGCTTGTTTGTGTAATTTTTTGGCTAATTTTGGTGTTTTTCTTGTGTTTACTTGACTCCCTACACTCCAACTGAGTGTAGGGGTGCCCCATTTGTCCATCAAAACCAACACAAACTCAAGAATCAAGCCCCTCTTGATCCTATTTGCACAAGTGAAGATTTCAGTCTTCTTTGTGTTCATAACAAATCATAACTGAGCACGTTTTTGGCTCCTGCTTGTTTTAATCTTGCACATTTTTATTGGATTTGTGTTTTTAAGTAAGTTATAGTACTGGTTTTGTGTTTTTAAAGTTTAGAAAAAGAAAAAAAAAGTTTTTTTAAAAAAGGACTGGCCAGGACTCGAACCTGCGCCATCCTCCTCACAACACAACACACATACCGTTACGCCCTTGGGTCTGTAGAATATTGATAATCTTATGAATCAATGAAGTGGGTTGAAGATTACTAGAGAGAGAAACTAGTGAGAGAAAGTGAGAGAGAACTATGTGTTTTTCATTAACTTGATGAAATGGAAAATCAACAACCAACCCCTTTCCATGGTGGAAAGGGGTATTTATATCCAAGGCCACTATTGGGCTTGGGCCGACCCATGACAAGCCCATGGGTCGGTTTCTTACTTAACTAAATAAGTACTCATTAACTACGAGCTATTACAACATTAATAATATTGTGGAGTGACCGATACTTCTAATATACGTTAAAACGTATTTCTAACAATCTCCCCCTAAGGGAGGTCACTCCACGTTACAAAGTTCTAAACCTAGCATACTATACTAAGTCTTCGTTCTTCAGCTCGTAGTCTTTTCTTCTTTCTTTTTGTTGTGAATATGTTGATTTGATCTTTTAGGCTTTGGCTTGAGAGCATTGTTCTTTTGGCCTTTCACGTGCAGTCTTTATTTTTCTTGTGAGGTTCGCCTCTTTGTGACTTCATGTCCCACACACTTATCCTTTGTTGAATTCTTGAAAGTTTCAAAGTCGATACAGCGGAAGACTTTTAGGTCATACTTTCTTGAATTTTCTGAAGGAATAAGCATGTGAGGACGTCTTCAACAGGTACACCGCAACGCCACCGTCTTCAACTGGTACACAGCAACGCCACCGTCTTCAACAGGTACACAGCAACGCCACTGTCTTTAACAGCTACACAGCAACGACACGAATAAAATGGCTTTGACATTTTATTCTAATTCGGTAGAATTTTACCTCCGGTCGGTGAAGACCGTTGGACGATATTAGATATCGTACCCGTGACAGATAGTTTCAATTAAGTAACTTCCTGACAGGATTTCGCGGGTAAACCCGTTCTCTTTATTCGACCGTCCAAAGCTGACTGCGAACATAAAGAGTGAATCATTTGGATTAAAAATCCTTATGATTGAAGCCGTCAATTCATGAAACCTGGAAGAAGTGAATTTCAATTAAGATATTCACCATCGTTGCTTTCCAGTTGTCACAAACTTGATTCAAATTGAATCTTGCTTGTAACCTACCAAGTGCTGTTTGATGTTAACACTAGAAGGATTTCCACTCGTCACTGTGAACACTAAAGAGTGTCACTCTGAGTGTTCTGGCAAGATCATATGATAATGCGTAGAGGCCTGGAACGAGTTTAAGTTCAATTAAGAATTAAACTACTGTTTCTTTCCAGTTTTTCACAAGATTGGTTCTTAAAGAACCGCACGTGTAACCTACCATGAGCTTGTTTGATGTTGGCTCAAGCAGGATTTCCATCTTCATTGTAATACTTGCGTATTACTCGGATGTTCTGGCAATATTACAAGAATACTGCGTAGGACTCATAAAAATCTCTTACTTTTCACAGTGTGTGAGAAAGCAAGGAATAAATGGAAAGTGTCCAAATGAGACTTTTGATGATCTCGTGGCTCTAGACTCGATAGTGCGTTTTGATTTAGTGAGCGGTGGCTGGAGAGGAGTGCCACCTTTTTAATATCAGTCTATTCGGAGTGAATAAACCAATAGATAACGTGTTGATCTCCGTGTGATTAAAACAAATACCTTTTGAGAGATATTTGAGTTAGTTGGGAAGGTTTGTGCATTGCATCACTGGGTCCATGATGTCTTTCTTCAATATCGAGAATCATTAATCAATGATCTCAATAGCATATGTATTGACCCGGTTCTGCCTAAAGTTGTAAGGAGGGCTTCTTTCTTTACACCCTTTATCTTTACAATTCTTTTTCATTCTTCAACCCCTTCAATGCTTACCAATACGTCATAACTAGCACCTTGTTGTGATTGTTCCAGTGCTAGCTTAAGTACTTGGTCGGCATTCAGCTACGTTCACAATCTTTCTCCAACTTTCCTAGGACTTCTAATTCTATCTAGGGAATTGTCCTTGGGAAGATTCCATCGGCTCTGATGAATCATTGGACTAAACCTATTCCTACCACCCTTTTGTCACCACAGTCGTCGTGAATTAAGCGTGTTTTGGGAAAGTATAGCCACCATGAAAAATCCTTGAAAATCACCTAAGGTACTTGTGATATTGAAATCAAAAGTTTTGTACCTTAGGTGTTTTGTTCGTCAAAAACGCTCCCCCTTAACACGTGTTGTACACATATTAAGTTGGATTATCGTTAAGTCTTTTTCATCTTTTAGCCAAGTATCATTTAAGTCTCCTTAATCCCATTTTCTCCCCTTATCCAAAATGTTAACCATTAATATTTGGGATATTTAATGGATTAACCGGTCTTTGGGTAAAAATGAAATCGATGTTTGGCCATAGAACATGTTAATGCTCCCCCTTAAATTAATAAGGGATAGTTGTAGTGCTTTAGTATGATATATTTTGAAAGATTTAGAATCTCGTGAGAAATTCTTGAAAAATTATCATACCGTAACACTACATCAAGCCGTAAAAGCACAATATTGACAAATTTACATATTCACAATTAATAACCAATATAGAGTAGACCTGAAATGTATGAACCATTAGATGGATCGTTGCAGTAACTTGTGGTGCACTCCATATGGTCTACCACCAACGAATCTTTCTAAGCTCCTCATCAATCTACGTTCACGGAGCTTTTGATCAATCTTCTTGATCACATATTTCGCCATTTGCTGATAACCCTGATGCCAGTCCTCGGTCATCTCTGGTAAAGACCCACCCGAATTAAGATGCTCCAACTTTCCTCTGACGTATATGAGAGTCCCGTCACTGTACTTATACATCTCACCTACCCTCATAAACTTCATTATTCCACGACTGTTCAAGTAGAATATCCCGTAACTCGGAGCAGTAATGCCGGTATAAGGACATCTTGTGACATGTTGAGGTAGAACTTGGTTCATTGGACGGGTCAGGTTAAGCTTCCTTTGGTAGCTTTCAACTCCCAATTGAAGATCTTCAACTCGTTTCTTGATAACAACGCTTCGTGTGAACATACGAAGTGCTGTATTCAAGGCAATGATTTCTTCACGAGTAAGATGGGTGAGTTGATCACGGGTCATCATAAGCAACATGTCCTCGATATCTTCAAGACGAATGATAGAAAAATCTCCCTGCTGTATGATGTATTCTCTGCCATCCTCCCTTTTTAGACGAATCTCCGTCACATGATGATAGCCGTTCTTGGCTTCAGTTTTCAGTCCCAAAATGCTGGAGATGCAAATATCGGATCTAACGTTGCTTCCTGAATTTGCTAAGCAGCAACCTCTGTACGCCCTTCGGACTCGTTCGTCCCAATGTGATGCACCTATAACAGCATACATATCATAATTACGAGTTACCTTTGGGACCCAGAGTTGGTTTACCTTTTCCTCGATCCAGGGTATTGTCCCCCAGTTAGCAGCTTTCAGCAAGGTCAGGGAGGTTGCGTACTTTGATGAACCCTTGAGGAGATAATCAAGATCATAGGTGACGAAGAAGTCGAGAGCAATTTGATTATCTTGAGAAGGATCAAGTGGAGGTGGAGCTCTTTCTGATGCATGGAGGCCTGGCCTTTGAACGGTGTTAAGAGCTTTCAGGACCTCGTCAGCATAATACTCGTACTCCATGCGGCTTAACCTGGTTTTGGCGCGAATTCTCTTATCCTTTAGCGCTCTCTTCACCAAAGACGGAGTGACCGAAGACTTATACTCATGAGCCAGAAATGCACACAAGTCAATCGGACTACGGATACGGAGATGTAGAACATCTCTGTCAGCGTCTGTGATTGGATCATATTTAGCAGCTGTCGTGATCCAAGCTTATGGCGGTGCAGTTTCATCAATCTCTAATGTGTCCGCCCAGTCCCGTGTGCTTGACTCGAGAACAGTAGATTGTGGTTCTTGTTGTAGAGGAGTAGAAACATGAACATCTGCTGGTTCTGATTCAGGCATCTCGGCAGTGTCATGAACAGGCGAGTGTTGTGCAGCTTCAGTTTCAGTTACTGACTCTGCAATCACAGGAGCAACAAAAGAACTAACAGGGTTAGTGGTAACAGGTATACACACAGCAATAGATGTACCGGGAATCGATGATGCCGTAGTAGCATTCACATCATGGCGCCACTTGGATCGTCTTGATTCCGTTGAAGTGGATTTATCCTTTTGCGTAGCGTCTTTCTGTGACTTGGTACCAGACTTAGATGGTTTCTTTGTGCTGGCAACCTTGTCCCCCGTTTCAGGCTGTTTACCATCACCATCCTCATCGTCATCCTTGTTGCTTCCCTTAGCACTCTCCTCATTTCTATCACCACCATCACTACCATCATCATCATCATCATCCTCATCATCATCACCATCATCGTCATCATCATCATCTTCTTCTTCTTTTTCTTCTTCTTCACCGTCACCCTCTTCTTGTTCACTATCATCCTTTTCCTCCTCAGGCAGAATGTGGTAAGGTACCACACTTCCAAACATTTTGAACAACCGATCATCCTCCATGATAGCTTCATTCAATGATTTGTAGAGTGTCCGTTGAACTTTAGATTTATCAAAAGATCCAAGTTCCCTCATGCGAGCTTTGAGGATCTTCTTTAATTCAAAATCCGTCAAGTCATATGCAATTTTGTAGGCGGATTCGGAAGGATTGGACGACTTAATCATCAAATTATCAGCCGCGAGTTTCTTCATCTCATCACGCAGTTTTGGCATAAGGGACTCAACGGATTCTTTCACTCTCTCTTCAACAGAAGCTTCAAGTGTTTCTTTCTGCTCCTTGTATTTATCCTTCATAGCTTGAAGTCTCGTGATTCGTGCTGCATACTTATCAGCTTCAGCCTGCTTGACCTGAGCTAGTTCTTCTGCATGAGCTTTACGTGTCAACTCCATCTCTGCAGTGAACTTAGCAAGCATCTCTTCTTGGGCTTTCTTGGATGCTTCTTCACTTTGAACTCGTCGAAGTAGCTCTTGGCGAAGATTATCCATCTCTTTTCTTTGATTATCCGTGTGTTTATCCAAGAGTTCTGCCATTACAAATGCAGCCATTAAAGATGATGCAGAGCTACTCTGGGTTGGTTGAAGAGGCTCGGTTGTGACTATAGTACTGAGGATGGGAGTTATTGGAGGTGGAAGGAATGGTGTTGGTACCGGTCGGGTTGGTAAGGGCTGAATTGGTGGAGGTTGAGTTACTAAAGGCTGGGTAGGTACCATGATTGTAGGGGCACCGGACTCCTTTTCAACACTTGATGAAACAGCAATGGATGTCTCCTTCGAAGTAGAATACCGTTCAGGTGATCCAAACTCATCAATATCATCTGGCTCCTGGTACTCTTCTTCAATATTCACATGTGCACCCGAACCACTACCGCCCGTATCTCTCCTACTCTTTTCAATAGATATCTTCATTAATTTTCTCTCAGTCTTGTCAAGAGTAAGATCGTCATCAATATCTCCTTCATCGCGAAGAACAAACTTGTCAGCCGTGCTCTTACCCTTCTTAGCTACGGTCTTTGTCTTTTTGGCTTTGGGTTCAGGTAAAGCTGTTTGCTTGCGTTTACCTTTGCTCTTAACCGTGGTAGATGAGTCTTCTCCTGCTTGAATGCTTGCTCGTTGATTCTCGATTTCTTGTAGCAAGTTCTTGTAATCAGCAGATGCGATAATCTCATTGGTCAGGAGATGACTGGGAATGGGACCAGGGATAACAATATTGGAGTGAGTTTCTTGCCTTAAGTCCACCAAATCATCAGCATCCATTGTGTGGTGATGGCTACCTGCACGCTTATTAATAGATGCATCGTTTTCCATAAAGTAATGTATGATTAGCTTAATGAACCTAGGGTACTGGTAACCTTTAACCTTACCCTTTGTGTTTGTGAAGAGTTGAAACGTAAACTCTTCCCACAGCAATGATGCATAATCAATACCCATACCTTTGAAAATACCGTAGAACATCTTGATGATTGGCGGACGCACAGCATCATACCCAGTTGTTTTGGGTGTGAGACATCGGCTGAGAATACCAAAAATTGCTCTCCAAGGTTGACCCACTTTAGCTGTGGTAAACTCGGACACTATTCGTATGTCTGCACATCCAATGTCAGTGAACATCTCCATAAGCTGGTTCTTGGTAGGGTTCGCTGAGTATGATAATCCTTTGAGTGCTTCCCGAAAGCCAAAGATCTTGCGAAAGTCTGACACTGTGAGAGTTTGTTGCTTGTTATCCAGGAAGAATGTGATCTTATTCGACGTCTTCTCTTTGGTTGCCCAGAATTCGTACATGTAGTCGAAAGGTACCGAAGCACTATTCCTTAGCGCATTCTTGAGGTGAGAGTTGTCAAGAATGGTTGAACCTACCTTGAATCCATTGTGAGTGGAATGAGAGACCTCTTTCAGCCGGTAGTTGTTTGGAATGAACTTAAGGGTTTTGGCCTCGGCAATGGCTGCTGCTCTAGAGTCTTGTATTTGTTGCACGGTTGGGTTAGTCATTGTTTCTGCTTAAGAATAAAACACAAAAGTTGATACATACAGATATGAATATCATGATGATTTTATACCTAAGCATTATACAAATGACATAATCCCTTAGACTTTTAAAACACTCAAACATCCTTCATTCAGAATAAATATTTAATTCAGAATAAACCTCTATCTGGAACAATTATCCTATGCGGAATAACATGCCTACCCGGAATAATTATCCTATGCGGAATAACATGCCTACCCGAAATAATCATCCTATGCGGAATAATCATTCCTACCCGAAATAATCATCCTATGCGGAATATCATGCCTACCCGGAATAATTATTCTATGCGGAATAACATGCCTACCCGGAATAATTATCCTATGCGGAATAACATGCCTACCCGGAATAATCATCCTATGCGGAATAAGACGCCTACCCGGAATAATTATCCTATGCGGAATAAACGTCTACTCGGAATAATTATTCAATGCGGAATAATCATCCTATGCAGAATAAACATCTACTCGGAATAATTATTCTATGCGGAATAAAAGTCTACTCGGAATAATTATTCTATGCGGAATAATCATCCTATGCGGAATAAACATCTATTCGGAATAATTATTCTATGCGAAATAAAGTCTACTCGGAATAATTATTCTATGCGGAATAATCATCCTATACAGAATAAACATCTACTCGGAATAATCATTCTTATGCGGAATAACATGCCAAATCAGAAGATCTATACGGAATACCATGTCCATTCGGAATATCCTTAGACCAAAATCTGTGTTTATCCAGAATAAGCAAAACGCGCCTTAGGATCAATTAAACTAAGCTTAGATACTTGTTTTAAGCATTCTAAAGGCCATTAATCTTAGTCTTGTTCTATTCCGAGTGAAACCCAGGCAAAACCCCCAAATTAATTAACCCTAATTAAGCAGAACCCTAATTAGATTTAATCTAATTAAAATGAGTGAATTAAATTGATTTACATGAATAATTAACCGATTTTGAGTACCTTATTAATGAAGAAAACTTGTGTTTGATTCAAAGTGGGATGATTATGAGTTCGATTGTGTTTGTGTGTTTGTTAATGGCGGGGAAGAAACAGAAGAAAGAAAGAGATAAATGAAACGGGGTGGGGGGTTTATTTGACTTGGGTCAAACTTTAAAAAGTTTGACTCATTGTCATTTTTTACCCCTCGTCTTTTCCTTTTTCTTTAATCATAATTCTTTGCTTTTCTTTAATCATAATTCTTTGCTTTTCTTTTTGTTTCAAGTCGTTAAATTCCCGAATCTTAGTTACTTTAACCTATTTAACAATCACAAAGCTTAACTATTCATGACAAGCTTACAAACAACTACAAGACGAAGCAGTCCAACCATTAACCATTGAGCTAATTAATTTTCCTCGAAAACTTTTGAAGACCTTTTTGATGACGAAGACGATATAATATTTTCTCCCCCTTAAACGATGACCCGTTTTCTATTTAAAGAGCTGTAGTCATTGTGTAAAGAGTCAAATATTGATGAAAACATTTCCAATTAATATCTTGAAAAGATTGATTCGTGGTGGCAATAAGATTTCTCTTATTTAGACATATTAATGCACTGAAACGTACACTAACTCGTGTTAGACCAAGTTGTAAAGTAAACTTGATCCCTTTGCATGATTTGGCTTGTAAATCATGCCCGAGAAAATTAATTCCCGTTGTGAGCCAACGGTTTCCAAGGAAATACGTGACTTTAATGCGAAAAACGGGTTGCAGTCTGAAATAACTACAAGCCATAATGGGCATGTTTTAAAAATGTACAACTTTTATACGGACTCTATTTATGGCACCGTGTCAATATTGATCGACATTTCTAAGGCCGTAAATATTACCGTACTAAAAGACATGCCCGATTTAAAAAATGAAAAAAAATATTTTTGGATTTTCTTGATTTTATAATTTTTATGTTTTTTTTCTAGGTTTTATATTTTTTATGGTTTTTCTTGGTTTTATATTTTTTGTATTTTTCTTTTTGTGGTTTATATATATACGATAATATACATGATCACGAACAAAGGATACGCCTAAATAGTTTACCACCACTATTCAGCTGATTCTTCTGCCAATTCATTGAGAGTCGCTGGAGTGAATGATTTCATGCCAAGCTTGTCGATCAAAAACTCGATTCGTCCTCGATCTAAGGCTTTGGTGAACATATCTGCCAGCTGATACTCAGTGGTGACAAAATACAGCTCGATCACTCCGTTCTCCACCTGCTCTTTAATGAAATGGTAGCGAATGTCTATGTTCTTGGCCCAGGAGTGTTGAACGTAGTTGCAGCAAAGGGAAATGGCGCTCTTGTTGTCACAATACATCGGGATTTTGTTGAATCCCAAACCGTAATCAGTTAGTTGTGATCTCATCCAAAGGACTTGAGCACAACAACCGGACATGGCGATGTATTCAGCCTCCGTGCTAGAAATTGCAGCGCTTTTCTGCCTTTTTGAAGACCAACTAATCAATCTGTCTCCAAGGAGTTGCACAGACCCAGAAGTACTACGCCTCGTGTCTTGACACCCAGCATGATCGGCATCTGCATATGATATTAAAGCAATGGAGGAATCTTTCGGATACCATAGACCACGATGAAGTGTTCCTTTGAGATACCGAAAGATCCTTTTAACAACATGTAGGTGCTTTTCGGTAGGCCGAGCCTGATACCGGGCACACATGCATACGACAAATTGCAAATCAGACCTGCTAGCAGTCAGATAGAGAAGGGTGCCGATCATCCCACGGTAAAGTTTTGGATCGACAATAATCCCATTCCTATCTTCATCTAACTTGGATTTCTCCACCATTGGAGTGTCTACGGGGTCACAATTTTCAAAGTTATATTTCTTTAAAGATTCTAGAGCATACTTGGATTGATTAATAAAGATGCCTCTGGGATTCTGAGAAATTTGTAATCCTAAGAAAAATGAAATTTTTCCCATCATTGACATCTGAAAGCGTGTGGACATTATCTTCTGAAAGCGTTTTGACAATTCTATGTTAGAGGCAGCAAATATTATATCATCAACATAAATTTGTACCAGTATCATGTCGTTGTCCTCCTTGAGAGTGAATAGAGTGGGGTCCACCTTGCCTTTGGAGAAGCCTTCCGAGATGAGATATGTTGAAAGGAGATCATACCACGCGCGTGGAGCTTGTTTCAACCCATAGAGAGCCTTCTTAAGCTTGTACACATGATTAGGAAACTCCGTGCTAACGAACCCATCCGGCTGACTAACATAGACTTCTTCCCTTAGTTCACCATTCAAAAATGCCGTCTTCACATCCATTTGATAGACGATCATGTTCATATGAGCAGCATACGTAAGGAATAGTCTAATAGCCTCCAATCTTGCAACAGGAGCAAAAGATTCTTCAAAATCGATACCCAAGGCTTGTTTGTATCCTCTAGCAACCAATCTAGCCTTATTCTTCAAGACTACACCCATCTCATCGAGTTTAACCTTATAAACCCACAACAAAGTAAGGATGTTAACCTTGTCAGGGAGAGGAACTAATTCCCATACTTCAAGTCTTTGGAATTCATTTAGTTCCTCCTGCATGGCTTCAATCCAAGATGATTGAGTCATAGCCTGTTTCCAATTTTTAGGTTCAACTTCGGAGAGAAATGCATCAAAAAATAGCAATAGAGTGCATTCTCTTGTAATTGATGGCGTGTAGAGACTGGTCGATCGAGACTTCCAATGACATTTCTAATTGGGTGATCTTTTGTCCATTTGGTGCTATGTTTTTCAATCCGTGGTGGTCTGGAATGAACAATTGGAGGAGCTTATTCTGAGGTAGACGCGGCTGAAGGGTTTTCAGGTATCGGTACACCAAAGAAAGGAAGCTCTTGTAGATGGGCATATTCCAAATCATGATCAATAGAATCCTCTTCAACATCATTAGGCACAAGTAAGGGTGATGATTCAGGTGTAGTTTGAGAATCACTTGGTAGAGGTGCATCCGGTTCAATGTTAATTGAAGATGCATTTGATAAAGCCTCATTAGCTTGAGCAACAACTTCAGGGATTGGAGCTATCACTACAGGTGCTGGAACTTCATCATTTGGGGGATTAAAGAATTCATCAAACAACGGTTGAAACAGTTTATCCCATTCGGGCCTTGTAGGTGGTAAAAATGATGTAGAAGTAGGATTATTGGGAACTAATCCGGAACTAATAGCACCGGTTCCCATCTCATGAAGCGCGGGTTCAGAGCTGCGTTGCTCAGAAGCCATCGTTATCAGCTCATCGAAATCTGCGTCCATAGTTTCTACAATCTTACCAAGACGACGGTTGTAAATTCGGTATGCTTTCTTGGAGGGTGAGTAACCAATGAAAATACCTATATCGGCTTTTGGTTGGAGTTTGCCCAAGTTCTCACTATTAATGTTTGGATAACAAAGAGCACCAAACACATGAAAGAAGGAAACATCGGGTTTACGATCATGTAGAAGCTCGTAAGCTGTTTTTCCATGGCGTTTCCGAATGATAAAACGGTTTTGGGTGAAACATGCGGTAGATATAGCTTCTGCCCACAAGAACAATGGAGCGTTCGCATAAATCAGCATAGTCCTAGCAGCTTCCATAAGCGTACGATTCTGTCTTTCAACGACACCGTTTAGTTGTGGAGTACGTGCAGCGGATGTTTCATGTGAGATACCAACTTCTTCATAGTAATCACGAAGAGTCTGGTTGACGAACTCTGTTCCATTATCTGTACGAATACGGCGGACAGTAGTATTTAAACGCACCTGAATGAATTTCAGAAAAGTGATGATAGCCTTCGGTGCTTCATCCTTTGTACGTAGAAATCTAACCCATGTAAACCTGGAGAAATCATCCATAATAACAAGAATGAATTTCTTACCGCTCATACTTTCAGTTCTCATTGGCCCACAAAGATCCATATGCAAAAGATGAAGTTTTTCTTGATTGGTGTCTTCAGCTTTGGGCTTGTATGATTTCTTGGTACTTTCCCCCTTGAACACGCGGAACATAAATGGTCCTTGTGAAATTTAAGCTTTGGAAGACCACGAACTAATTCGTTTTTAGCCAGATGATTAATAGCATCAAAGTTTAGATGAGATAATCTGCGATGCCATAACCATGACTTGGTCTTAGATGCTTTAGAGAGAAGACATACTGGAGAGGCGGCCATCATGTCTTGTAAGGACAAAGTATAAAGATTTGCACCACGAGACCCCTTCAACAAATCTTTTCCTTCCAAGTTGCGGATGAAACAAGTATGTTGTCGAAAAGCAACCTCTAGGTTAGAATCACAAAACTATCCTACTAAAAATAAATTATGACCAAGACCTTCTACATAGTATACCCTTGAAATCGTAACGTTTCCAATCTGATATTCACCATACCCCATTATCTTTGCAATATGATCATTACCGAATTTAACCATTCCAAGAAACTTGTTGACGAAATTTCGGAGCATCGAGCGATCTCCGGTCATATGTTTTGAACAACCGGAGTCCAAATACCAGAGGATGATTTGGACCACCTGAAAATATCACCAGACGAGGACAATGTATAGGTTTCGGAATCTGAATGTTCCTTGTTATTAGCAGGTACAGATTTAATAATCTTAGATTTGCTAACTTTAGGTTTCTTAGATTTCCTAGCCTTCTTCCTAGTTGGTGGTGTAGATTCTAGTTGGCTTAAATCCTGAGGTATTTCTTCACTGATAGGCACCATAGTGGGGGCTGACCTAATTAAAGGGCGCAGTTTCCATACTGTAGTGCTAGTGTTCCTAACTAAAGGACGCTGAGACCTAACCTCAATGGATGCATTCCTAGTTAAAGGGCACATTTTTCCATCTAATGTAAAGGTCCTACCAGTGGGACGCCATTGCCATCCAACTTGGGTACGAGTTCTCCCAGTGGGCTTCCATTCAAGATTATTCCTAATGGCATTCATTTCATTCACATGATCAATAAGACACAAATCATGACGTTGGGAAAACATGCACTCATTACAATTCCAACAATTCAAATTAGAATTCACAAATGGTTTAGGCTTCTGCACCGGCGCAGAGCCTTTAGTCTTAGCAACATGATTCTTTTTATTTAAATCTGACATAACATTCCTATGGTGAGCTTCTACTTTCTTCTTGTTGGTACTACTAGTGGAGGGCTTGATCTTATCTTTCTTGAGTGGCGATCCTTTAGCCTTAGTAGACTCTTTTAATCCTGTAGAAGGCAAAGTGGGAACATTAGCAACAGATTTTAAAGGTGCCTTACTTGATGGTGCCAATGACGGTTTTGCTCCTGGGGTCTTATTGAATGGAGTTACAGCAATGGGTCGATTAGTGAGTAGTGCAGAACCTGGTTTACCTATGTATTGCAAATATGCTAAGCAATATTGAACTCGCTTAATATATTCATGAGCTGAATAATAGTAGCTACTTGAGGGATCTAAGGCATAAAGATCGTCTAAAATATCCCTAACAAGATCTACATGCTTAATTGCATTCCTCATATAATCATCGTAGGTAACCGGGTTTTTCTTATGGAGTGGGTTCTTATAAAGCACTACTGACTTGGTTGTTGGAGCACTAGAGGACGGTGCAGAGTTGGTAGCTAAGTTATTAACAGCTTCTTGTCGGGTGAGAAGAAGTGTCTCCTTTAACTCGGCCAAAACCATGTTTTTGTCAATGAGCTGGATATTTAAGTCAGAGATTTCCTCACATTTTTGGTTCAATTGTTCAACATAAGATTGTTGTTGTGCCGCATTAAAAGCGAAGCGTTCTTCTAGTGAACCATAAAGTTTGGACATTCCCTGTCTTGCACGATCCATCTCCCCTAGAATAGACGAAAGTCTAATTTCTAAGTCCTGGTTTTTAGACTCTGCATCCTCTAGTTCCAATTTTAGTGTTTCATTTGATGACACATCTCTCTTTAATCTCATAATCTCTTCCTCTAATGCCTTAACTATTGTAATCATCTTGTCACTCGTCTCAACACTGTTTTCACAACCATTTGTTATCAAAAAATCCTCATTTTGAGTTTGTTGTTTTAATTCTAAAGATATACAATGTTGTTCAAGTTGATTAAAGCATTTTGAAAGTAAATTGTAAGAATCTTGAAGCTTTAAAAATTCAGCGTCAGATTCGTGACAAGAATGATTATCTACCTCATTTACAGTATCAGCAACATTTACATAGAGATCACACACATCATCACATATATTCACAGCATCACATTTAATCATAGCGGATGTAAGCTCATTCGAATAATTAACATTCACAGTAGTAAGCACATCACACGAAATTACTTGGGACAAGAATCGGTCATATTCGGATAAAATCTTTTCCTTTTCAATTAATTGTAGTTCGTAAGCGGTGTCCATTTCATAAAACACTTTTTGAACTTCTGCAATTTCAAACTCAAGATTTTCCGAAAGAGATGCAAAACTTCCTTTTAGACTTTCGACAAACGGATTGATCTCATTCTTAAACACCTCGTTCATGTGTTCGAAAGCCCATTCTCCGGCGTTTAGGCCATTTGAAGTCGTACATTCCAAAATGACCTTGTCAAAACTAGCAAAGTATTGATTAATCTCTTGCAAGTTTAACCATACAGTGCTAACAGGTGGAAGATCCTTTGGAATTTCCTTAGGTCCTTCCATTTTGACAAGTGTAGGAAGTGTACTAGGGTTTTCTTCATTTAAGATGTAGGTTGGTGCTGTGATGAGATCTTTATCCATATGGAAGCGAATTCTAAAGTCCGTTTTTGCAAGCTCCTGATTCATTTTAAAATAATCACACTCGGGATATTTTGCAAAGTTGTATGACCGATTCTCATCAACTAGATCCTTATTTGTGCGATCATCGAAAATAACAATCGGGTCTAAGACCAATCCTAATTGGGTTGCATTATAAAGTCTTGGACTATGGATAAATGCTTGTTTTGCATACCGTGGGTTAGGGGGAAGGCCTTTTTGACGTGATAAGTTAAATTCTCTAAATGAAGCATCAAATAAGTGCACTAGTTGAGAGGCAGCGTATTGTCTTAAAAGCAAATAATCTAAACTTCTAATCTTATTAGCCGCATTAATTTCCATTTCATTCTTCTTAGACTCGAGTAACTCAAAATCCGTTTGAAGTTTGTGACAATTAGTGACCACTAACTCTTTTTCTTTAAGTTCGTTAGAAAGATCTGCTCTTAAGGTTTCAATTTCTTGCAAATGACTCATTTGTTTGTTTCGAAAATGATCATATTCGGGATTTGTTAGAACAGTGGACGAAGGAACTAATTCCAAAGTTTGAACCTTTTCGTTGCACAAAACAAGCTCAGCAGACAAATTCTTATTCTTAGCTAGGGTTTCTAAGAGTGCAGTATTCATTTGGATAAGTAAAGTAGCAGGAACCATGACCAAATCTTGTTGAGCAGGAACATGTGTATGCGAAATGGCTCCCGGTTGTGATTCACTCAAAGTCTAGGGACTCACATTGATATTACTATCATTGATTGTCTCCTCATTTGAAAGACTCACCACCGAAGACTCATTCGAATCAGCACCCTCTTGCCCAACTTGATGTGGTTGAATACTAGTATCAGTGGTATTATCAGTGGTATTAGTAAGTACCTCAGATATTCTTTCTGGACCTAAGCTAGAGATAGTTGCCATAAGAGCTGCCTGTGCAGATTGAAGTTCATCACAGTCTGAGTCGTAAGCATCAAGATCATCTGCTTGGTATGCTGCATTCTGTGTAGTGACAACGTCTTGTTCAGCAATCCCTGGATCAGCAAGAAATGCAAACTCCTCTTCATCAAGTTCCCTTCCTTGTGCCTGAGCGTTCACCAGATAAATCTTCTCTGCAAACCATTGACCATCCCTTCTCCTCTTGGGTTTTTTGCAATCCCTAGACATGTGACCTTCTTCCTTACAGTTGTAGCATGTAATCATTCTCAACTTGCCTGTGGAATTATTCTGTGGAGGAGTGTTGACCATTGGGGCAGGATTGACCGTGCGTGCATTGGTGGTTGATGTAGTAGGTCTCCCCTGATAAGGTTGAATAGGTTGAACCATTACCCTGCCATTCTCCATAGTAGCTTGTTGGCGAGAATTGGATGAATTCCTCAACTGATTGTTAGTAGGAGCTGTTCCTCTAATTCCTCGTTTGATTAAAGTCCTTGTGAGGTAAGCAGACATAGTGGCTAACACTTCAACTGGGTCAGTTCCTTGTTTGAATTCAGGAATGGGGACTTCATCATTATCACAATACAGTGCTTGGTCTTGTTGAGCTGCATAAGCACTAGAAGGAACACTCATGTGGTCAGAGTAGCTTGATGGATATGCTGCATTTTCTTGATAAGAAGAATATGATGATTGAGCATAAGGTGCAATGCTTGCTGGGTGAGGTTGTGAAGCATATTGTGATGAAGGTGCATTAAACCGATATTGTTGCTGATGTGAGGTGGGTGGTTGCGGTAGAATCGAATATTGGGGGAAACTTGGAGTCAGGTACGGTGATGGATGATAGGCTTGGTGTCCCATGATATAAGGAGTGTTGTTGTATGAAAAGCTTGGTTGATTCGCCATCAAAGCTAAAGAATCAGAGTACATACCTCGAGGCGAACGGTGCATGATCACATGTTTCTCATGCTGCTGAAGAAAAGCATAGAGTTGATCCAAATTGCACTTATGCAAATCCCTGGTTAACTTAACATCGGTAATATACTCACCCCATTCAGCTTGAGGTAAAGTATTCAAAAACTTGGTGTTAACCTGGAATGGAGCAATCACGAGATTGTATACATTCAGATCATTCATGAGAGTAGTGAATCTGAAGTAGTAGTCGTGAAGCGTTTCCCCTGGGCTGTACGTGAATCTATCAAACAGATCATATAACTGACATTCCCTTTCCTGTTTGGTGAGAGACGTACCTTGTAGCAACACCTTTAGACGTTCCCATAAATCCTTTGCAACCGTATATTGACAGACCATTCGATAGATGTCATGTGGAAGAGCTTGGAGAATGGTTTGAAGAGCCTTTTCGTCTGCATCGGCAACAAGTTGTTGGGCTGGTGTAAGTTCTTCAAACTCCCGTGGTCGAGTCACATTGTTAACCACAATAGTACCATAATCAAGTGGACCATTTAGAATTGACTTGACCATAAGCCTCCCATATGTCGGTTTTCCCTTAATGTATGACATCATACGGCCTTGCCATGCTTCAAAGACTTCTTTAATGAGCATTGGAGGGCGATTATCCGTTCCCGTAATGACGGAAATGTCCGTAAGTGATGTCATTTGAGGCATTAATGAATTCGGATTCATTTTGATCACTTTAAAGAAACAAAGATTATCGGTTGATCGAGCAGTGAAGTAAGGTTATGAATTGTGTTGTGTTGTTGAAGTAAAGAGTGTAAGAAGCCAAGATTAAATCCACTAAAAATCTTCGAAAAAAACCCTATTCGGAATAATACCCTATCCGGAATAATCCCTATTCGGAATCCAACCCTATTCGGAATACTACCCCTATTCGAAATATAACCCTATTCGGAATATAGCCCTATACGGAAAAACCCTAATCGGAATAATACCCTACTCGGAATCATACCCTACTCGGAATAAACCCTTATCCGGAATAATCCCTTACTCGGAATAAATTCCTATCTAGAATACTACCTATTCGGAATATCCTATCCGGAATGATCTCCTATCCGGAATGAGAGGCTATTCGGAATGTTTGGCTACACGGAATATTTTGGCTATTCGGAATGTTTGGCAATTCTGAATGTTTGGCTATACTGAATATTTTGGCTATTCGGAATGTTCCTGGAAAACAACTTCGAGACCAAGTAAAGCAAGCTTTGAACGATTTTAAACCCGATTTTTGATCAAAAACCACAAAACGTTTTGTGATTTCTACCAAAATAAGCTAAGCCCAACACTTATCTACTAATCCCAACAACAAAAACACCAAAAATTTCAAGATTAAAGGTTGATTTTTCTAAAAAATCACTAATACCCTTAAGAACTAAAAAACAACACTAAACTTTACCTTAAATCACCCCATGGCTCTTGATACCAAATGTAGAATATTGATAATCTTATGAATCAATGAAGTGGGTTGAAGATTTCTAGAGAGAGAAACTAGTGAGAGAAAGTGAGAGAGAACTATATGTTTTTCATTAACTTGATGAAATGGAAAATCAACAACCAACCCCTTTCCATGGTGGAAAGGGGTATTTATATCCAAGGCCACTATTGGGCTTGGGCCGACCCATGACAAGCCCATGGGTCGGTTTCTTACTTAACTAAATAAGTACTCATTAACTACGAGCTATTACAACATTAATAATATTGTGGAGTGACCGATACTTCTAATATACGTTAAAACGTATTTCTAACAGGGTCTTTTACTGATAAAGACTCAATTCAAACATTATTTAAAGGGGTTTTGTTTGGGCTTTTCAAAAATAAGCCGTAGCTAGATAAGCCAATTCAGGCTTATTGGCTAAGCTTTTTAGCTAGTTTACATTTTTCCTAGGATTAGTATATTGTTTAGGATTTTTCTGGTTGAAGTTTGCATTTTTCCCTTTCTTTATTTATTTTTTATTAATTTTTAATTACCCGTATTTAGTTAATTAGTTTAAAAATAGTAAAAATAGGTTTTAAATTTTATAAAAATAGTTTTTAGGTTTTTATTTACATTCTTGAGGTTTACAGCCCAAAAAGTTTTCAAAAAGTCTAATTTTTAATTTTATTTGATTTTAGGGTTTTTTACCAACTTTAAAATTTAATATAAAATTATTAAAAAGGTTTTAGGAACTTTTAATTTAATTTTTGTCTTAGTTTCATTATTTTATATTTTTGGTAATTTTTTAGATTTATTTTATAAACTTTTAATTTTTTTGATTATTTTATTATTATTTTATTATTAAAAATTGAAAGTTTAATTTTTTAAGTTTTTTCATTTTTCCTAGATTTTAGACACTAAATTAGGAAATTTGTAACTTTCCAAATATTTTTTAGGCTTTTTAATTATTTTCTAGAATTAATTTAAGATTTAATTGATTTTAATAGTTTTTAAGTGTTTAAAAATAGTTTTACTTGGTTTTAAAATTTTAAAAAATACTTTTGAGCTTAATTAGGTCATTTTTGAGGTTTACAAACTTTAAAATCTTGTTTAGGGCTTTTTAATAATTAATTGTGATTTTTAGGGCTTTAATTAGCATTAAAAAGTCATTATCTAATTAATTAAAAGGTTTTAGCAAGTTTGGATTTTTTGTAAACTCTTAGAATATTATTGTGGATTTTTAGTAATTTTTAGGAATTTTTAGGTTAAAATTTTAATTTTTGTACTATTTACGATTTTACGTGATCGCCTTTTTCGTCGTAGTTTAATCCGTTTTCGTAACCGTCTTTCCTTCCTTATTTCTATTTTCTTTTCTTCTCATAACAATAAAATCACAATCAAAATCAATTCATCACACAACACACGTAACTCCTTGGGAAACGAACTTGGACTTATTTGGTCATTAGTGCTCGGTTTTCCTAGACCGACACTTAATACTTGCCGCTTTTACGCACCTTTTCCTAAAGGTCGTATTTTACCACAATCAGTCATCCAATCCAGTCATGGTCAAAAAGCATGACGGAAGCTGGCGCATGTGCGTGGATTTCACAGAATCGAACAAAGCCTGTCCACAGGATTGTTACCCGTTACCGGAGATTGACTGGAAGGTGGAGTCTCTATGTGGATATCCCTTTAAGTGCTTCTTAGACGCATATAAAGGATACCACCAGATCCAGATGGCGGAAGAGGACGCAGAGAAGACGGCGTTCCATACTAGTCAAGGCGTATACTGTTATACAAAAATGTCGTTTGGACTAAAGAACGCCGGGGCTACATACCAGCGGCTTGTGGACAAAGCCTTTGACTCACAGATAGGCCGTAACTTGGAGGTCTATGTGGATGACTTAGTCATCAAAAGTCATACGGAGGATGCACTTCTCCGGGATGTCCAAGAGACGTTTGACACATTGAGGAGGATTAATATGAAGCTAAATCCAAAGAAATGCACGTTTGGGGCAACGGAGGGAATGTTCCTTGGATATATGATTGATCCAAATGGCATCAAACCTTGCCCAGAAAAAACGAACGCAGTAATACAGCTACCATCCCCTCTGACACGGAAAGAGGTGCAGTCCTTAAATGGGAAGCTGGCCGGGCTAAATAGGTTCTTATCAAAGTCCGCAGAGAAGTCACTCCCCTTATTCAAAACACTCAAGAAGTGCATTAAGAAGGGAGACTTCCGGTGGACAAAGGAAGCTGAGGAAGCCTTTGGTCAACTCAAGCAACACCTCGCATCTCTCCCCATGCTAGTATCTCCCCGGCCAAAGGAGGAGCTCATTATGTATCTATCAGCCACACATGGAGCAATAAGTGCGGTACTCATGACGGATAGGGACACGATACAAACTCCGGTCTACTTCATAAGTAGAACATTACAAGGGCCGGAGTTGAATTACTCTTCTATGGAAAAACTGGTTTTGGCACTAGTGTTTGCTACAAAACGGTTGCGCCGATACTTTCAGGCGCACCCAATTGTAGTCATTAATGACCAACCAATAAAACAAGTCATCTCTAGACCGGATGTGGCAGGTAGGCTACAAAAGTGGAGCATTCTATTGGGAGAACACAACATATCTTATAGGACAAGGACGGCTGTTAAAGGCCAAATCTTGGCGGATTCTTGGTAGAGAAGCCGGATGAAGAAGGATCAATCGTAAAACAAGACGAAACTCCAGCAGAACCATGGGTGTTATTCACGGACGGATCTTCGTGTACGGATGGGTCAGGAGTTGGTCTCATCCTTACGAATCCGGAAGGAATGGAGTTTACGTACGCCCTTCGCTTTGAGTTCAAAGCCACCAACAATGAGGCGGAATATGAAGCATTAATTGCGGGTTTAAAAATCGCCGCTAGAATGAGAGTCCGCAACCTTGAGGCCTACGTGGACTCACGGCTTGTCGCGAACCACATTCTAGGTGGATATGTAGCTAAGGAGGATAACATGGTCCGATACTTGGAGAAAGTCAAGTCACTCATCGCGGCTTTCAGCAAGTTTTCTATCAAGCAGGTACCAAGAGGTGAGAACAAGAAGGCAGACGCTCTTAGCAAGATCGCGTCTACAAGTATCGCCCACTTATCCAAGCAAGTCTTGGTGGAAATACTCAAGGAAAAGTCTATAACATAATGGGAGGTCACTACCATAGTTGAGGAGGATGGACCTACATGGATGACCCCGATCGTCAACTATTTGACTAATGAAACCCTTCCGGACGATGAAAAAGCGGCACGGCGCATCAGAAGGAAGTCGCAGCACTTCGAGCTTCGAGAAGGTATCCTTTATAAGCGCTCTTTCTTGCAGCCGTGGTTGCGGTGTGTTGGACCACGACAGGCCACTTATGTGATCAGTGAGATACATGAAGGTTTATACGGCATGCACGCAGGTCCACGATCTGTGGTAGCTCGAGCCCTACGCACAGGATATTATTGGCCTACCATGCATAGGAACGCACGCGACATGATTCGCAAGTGCAATGATTGCCAAGTGCACAGACCAGTGCCGCGACATCCGCAGCAGGAACTTACACCTATTACATCCTCATGGCCATTCTATAAGTGGGGGATCGACATCGCAGGACCATTTCCTGTAGCTGCGGGGGGAGTTAAGTTCTTGATTGTCGCAATGGACTACTTTACACGTTGGATAGAGGCCAAGGCAATCAAATCTATCACAGGAAAACAAGTTAAAAAGTTTGTTTGGGAGAACATCGTGTGCCGTTTTGGCTTACTAGGAGAAATCATCTCGGACAACGGGAAACAGTTCGCGGATAATCCATTCAAGGACTGGTGTGCAGCATTGAATATCAAACGGCGCTTCGCGTCTGTTAAGCACCCACAGACAAATGGCCTTGTGGAACGAGAAAATAGAAGCTTGGGAAACGGCATCAAGGCACGCTTGGAGGAGTGAAGTGCCAAATGGGTGGATGAGCTACCACATGTTCTATGGGCGCATAGGACTATGATCAAAACAGCCAATGAGGACACTCTATTCGCATTGGCCTACGGCACTGAAGCTGTTATACCAGTCGAAATAGGAATGCCTACCATCCGCACGGCAGAGGTTAATGTCGTCACGAACGACGAGCAACTCCGGATCAATCTGGATTTGTTGGAGGAAAAAAGGGAGATAGCGGCTATCAATGAGGCCAAGTCCAAGGCTAAAATAAAGGCTTATTATGACGCCAAGGTTAAAGGTGTTTTTTTTCGACCGGGAGATTATGTCTATCGCGCTAACGAAGCAAGTCGAGCAGCGAATACAGGAAAGATGGGCCCTAAGTGGGAAGGACCGTACGAGGTCACGGAGGCCTTAGGACGGGGCGCGTACAAGTTACGTGACATGGATGGCCGCGATCTGTAACGCACATGGAATATCTCCAATCTCAAAAGGTGCTATCTTTAAAAGCTACGGCTTCCACATGGACACTTCGCTATATTTGGCTTTAATGAAGATCCATGTGTTCTCTTTGTTTTGTTTCTTATGATTTTATAGGATCTTTTTGTTTTTTAGGGTTTCCCATTCTTGTCAAAACAAAAAATATAAACGTTCTAATAAAATGTTGTGGTGCCTAGCTAGCTCCACGGCTAGTTTTCCGTGCATATTTGTTTGGTTGTTCTTTAGATTCTGTTATAGTCATATGGATTTTAGTTATTATTATAATATGCCATGTCTCATTCATATCCATTCATTCAATCACCGTACATGTACTTTACGCCTCCAGGTGGGGTAAGAGGATTAAGTGAACCTACTAATTCAACTTGTCGCATAAGAGGGATGCAACCCCAGCGACGCGGATCATGTATCCTTACTAGACACCTTACTCACAAGACGTTGTGATAAGTTTCTGTATGCCGTACTCACGCAGTGCTTTGCATAGTAAAGACGCACGTCGCATGTCTAGTAAATTATAGACTTGATTGTATTCTTTTTTGAGTAAGACGTGACATGTCATGCAGTGTCGGTATACGATATCCAACAAAATAAATACACAAGTTTCAAAATCATAACAAAATGGCCGTGGTTATCACGGACTTACTTACGTACATATGACAGTTATTTCATACATCAGTCTTAGCCGTGTACATGCACGGACGAATAAGAAATACAAATGTTTGTTAGGTAAATTACAACGAAGGTATGAACTCCCCTATATCCTTCTTCCCTTCCTCGATCATGGCGCGGAGGGCCTCCCCGCGAGCATTCTTCCCATCCTGTGCCTTGATCGCATTCGCATTCAATGCCTCAGCAAGCAGTTTTTCACCTTTCATTACCTTCGACACGGAGTCATAGGTAGGCAAGGTCAGTTGGATGGGATCCGCAGTAAGCTTGGACATTACTACCTCGTTAGGAGCATCCTTCAGCGCCTCCAGCTCGTCTAAAAGAGGATGTTGGATTTCAGCAAGTGCATCCATTGACGCGGTCATCTTGTCCGCAGCTGAAGGGTTGTGGTAGGCGTCCTGGGTAATATCTTCATTCTTACCTATCAATTCCGCGGCTTGGACCAAGCCCTGGTGCCTACCACGGTCAATCCCATCCGAAACGACCCCTGTGAATATTTGCAGCAGGTACGGAGCTTCCATAACCTTGCTTACGGCAAGGCGAATTCCCTGACCAATCATCCACCTGCGCCCAGCTATGGCTTATAGCAAAGGACACATCCTTTCAGCACTATCCATGGCCATCTTGCTTAGCTCCTCCTCAGCTGTCGTAGCTTGCTCATCCAAATTAATCCGCGCTTGTGTTAGCTCATCCTTAAGCACGTCGCGCTCCTGTGCGATGTTGAATGCTTGTACGGTTACAGATTTGGTGGAGGCTTCGGCTGCGGACACCTGCATATGGCACTTAGAGTTATCACAAGGATAATGTGTTTTCTTTCTTGTGCGCTAAAAAAAACATTCATGTTGAAAGCATACCTTCTCGTTAGATGCGGCTACAAGGGCCTCAAGCTCGGCGATGCGTTTTTCCCGAGTGTTGGCGTGATGGGCCTGCTCCTTCACGGTGGACTCTGCTGTAACCAACGCCGTCTGCAAGGTCGCGATGGTCTTCTCGTGCTTCACAACTAGTGCTTCACGACGAGCTATCCTTTTGTCCGCACGCTTCACATTCGCCAAAGCCTTGATCAGACGGTGTCTTAAGGCGGCACCCACTGTCACTTGATGCACGAATGACACATCAAACTGCTCCAGCAAGGACTCATGGTCTAGTTCGTCCAAGTCTTGAGCCAGGGCCGGAGGAGTGATATGCTCGATAAATTCCGAACACTCAGACTCCGCCTCCAACCTTGTTAGACTGGAGAGATTCCATGCTAAGCGCAGGCTGTTCTCCGGTCCTTCAGGAAGTGGCTCCTCGGCACGTATCATCGGAGGGGATGGGGGTCTGATTGATGTCGTGGGGGAAGGGTCCCTTTCCACCTCTCCCTCTTGAGCTACAGTCGACGGATCTGCCCTGTTATTGACATATTCAATTTTGTTTAGGCATTCTATCCTTAAAAAAACGAGAAGAGATAACGGATAAGGGATGAGAAGGTGCTTACGTGGTACCAGTTGTAGGTTCTGGGATGGTAGGAGCTACGGCACTCACGGGGGTGGCCATCCAGACTTGTTCTTCTACTTGCGGTGAAGGGTTGACCTGAGCCGTCGCAGTGCCGCTTCTGTCTTGGTACTGAGGATGGTCTTTTCTTAGCTTCTTTGGGGGAGCGTTTGTCACACCCCACCATGGCGGAATATAGGGCGCGACGTATGGATATCATCACAACAATAGTGTGTCTATAGAGAGAACTATATGAAATAAGAAATGTCATAAAATGGAGACACAAAGTCATGACAATATCTCATCAAACTCAGGAGTCTAGGTAAGTAGGTATCAGTCCTACCGCTTACCCAAGACAAATAAATAACACTAACAATCACATATAGGTGCCAACAATATCACTACGAAACAATCAGAAAGAAAATAAACTAAGAAGGAAACGGGGATATCCTTCTATATGCATTCCTACTCTCTCCAAGTCCTAGCCACTTAAGTTCTCATTCCTACCCATAGCATTACCTGAAAGAGACACTAAAACACGTCAACATAAAGTTGGTGAGAGTCATAGGTTTAGACGCCAACACAAAACAAGTCATAAGCTTTGAATACCATAAACTAATACATATATGGACAATGCGCTACAATTATGTACTAACAACTAGCATTCAAGTTCAATCAATCATCACAAATCCAAGGCATCACGCCTTACCAACAATCATAATTCCAAGGCATCACGCCTTACCAACAATAAAATTCCAAGGCATCACGCCTTACCAACAATCACAATTTCCAATGCATCACGCCTTACCAAATACCATAGGTCCCATAGGCGCCCATACACCTATGTACCTTTCCAATCCAGATCACACACAAACAAGAATCACATAGCAGTTAATCACATAAATGTACACACAAGTCCATCTCAAACCTTAAAACATTCACAGCATTAATTTAGAAAATAATTCAACACAGTGTCTCTTCCATCCAAGATGGAAGTCAAAAACAATAGCAAACATGGGACTATGAAACTCACCTGATAGCTTCTTCACAAGTCCTCGCACTAGCAACAAGCTAACAAACCAAAAACACGAAATCAATACACGAACCAATCACTAAGATGGCTCATCAACATATGATGGACATCTAGTCTATTCCCGTATAATTACCTCATTGATAAGCTCTAATCACCCCATTACCCTTCCTTAACAAGTCCTTAACTTGGTTAAGTTTAATAACTAACCCGTTCATATTTTATCCAAAACAGTCCCAGTTTTAGGTCTCAAAACTTTAAGTCAAACGTCCACTTAAACATACCCATGGTTTCTGTAAAAGGAATATTCACACTTTTATACATGTTAGCTAAAACCTCCCACTTGCCCTAACCTTAAAGCTTCTGTTAAGGCTCAGATATATGTGTATATATTGCTACCTATCCAGAATTCACTGATTTTAAACGTATGAAAAGTTCATTACCATTAGAGGGTCATACCCAAAACCACAATCTTAGCCCAAGTGCAGATCCTTACTACAAAATATAAACCATCTCTCATGTTCGTGAGAAGATCCCAATGCAACCCTAAGTACCCCAAACAACCCAAAACATAAAAAAAAACAAGCTGAATTCAAAACTGTTTTGACCTCCGACTGTTGTAACTTGTTTTTGACCCACTTCCCGACCTCCGATTTAGTTCTCGTTTCTTGCATTGGAAAGGCACTTCAAATATATTTCCAGGGGTACTTTGATCGTAAAATAAGAGTTTATAGAACTCCCGATATGATCAAAACAATTGACTCAAAAATCTGCCCAGTTTTTAAAAACGGGTTTAACAAAATCAATCTCATTAATTAACCCTAATCCCTCTAATTACAAGCCCTAATTTATGTAATCATCATATTATGATTAATACAACATTAATTTACTGTTTTTATATTAAAACCTAACCTAAATCCATCATAAGATTATTAAAGAAAACATAAAAACAATTTTAATTAAAAAGGGATTTGAAGATTTACCTTGGATTTATGAAAACCCCCAAATTTTATGAAGAACCCTAATTTTTTTATAATACTCGCGAATTTCCTTCATCTCCAGGGGAAAAATAATGAATTTGGTTTAGTATATACATTATATAGGGTATGGGTGAATCCTATTCCAACCCAAAGCCCACTTTCCTTTTTTTTCCTTTTTTTCCTTTTTCCCTTTCTTTTCTTGCGTCTACCAAACCGACCCTACCCCTTAATTTTCGTTTTTTTGCTTTTTATTGTTTAATAATATATTACTAATATTACCTTAATCTGTCTTAATTTATTTCAGCTCCTAAAGCTTCCAAAACCTCAAAACCGTAAAACTAGTCAAATTTACGCGTTTTACCGTAAAAGACGTAGAATATACACTTTTATAAAAAAATCTCAAATTTTGAAATAAACTTTATAACTAAGTCCTAAATGACCTAAAACCATCCCGAAAAATATTCATATTTCGAGACCTCTAAATGCTAAACCGTAAATCCTAAAAAAAATACACTATTACTATAATACTTATACGTATACGTAAACACCACAAAATCACCATTTTCATTTCATAGTCACCAATTGTGAGCTCATGAACATGAAATAACCGTTCCTCGATTTACTTATGAGTACTCTATACTCATAAACGATAACCACACCAACCTCGTTCACACAAAATAAACACGTAAACACACAATTCAAGTAAGCACACATAAAATAACCTAAAAGTAAGACCAAGTGACAAACCCAAAACCACGGTTGTCACATCACTCCCTCCTAATAGAAATCTCGTCCCGAGATTCACTCCCAAACTCAAACTTATTCTCAGCAAACAAACGAGGATGCATATCCCTCATAAAACCTTCACGTTCAAACGTGAACTCAGTTTACACGAAAATAATCTCAACCAACAACACATGAGCCTTAATCGTCCGCGAGGAAACTTATCAAAACCATAAAGTTATGTAACCAACCTAACTAAATCTCGCAACTCATCAAACAAGAATTGTCTTGAAACCAAGTTAGGAGCCGTCACATAACTCAACGGGTTTAAAACTGTCACCCCGATTTCAGTCTTACTCATAAATACCATAAATCAAAACTCATCAAACTATAACCACGTATAATAAGGTCTAAAGAACTCTCAAATTACTTCCCAACTCATCTCTATGTTTACCCTCCAAGTGTTCATTACCGCAAAATACCCAAAACACGAGTTTAAACCATGTTGTCTGAAAATTAACCTTGAACTCAACACTTGTACAATTAATTCGACCAAGCTACTGACTTCCAATTATGAAACTTTCTGAATATTTGAAAAGTATGTTCCGAGTACATAATTTTAGGCTTTTTAATCACCCAAAAACCTTTAAAGACGAATAAGTTATGACCAAAACGATTTTTTCTCAAAATCTGCCTAGGCATTAGCGACAGTTTCTGACAGTTAGCGACATATTTTGACAGTTTAGCGACAGTTTCTGCCTACTCCGATTTATACAAAAAAAACGATTCTTAAACCCTAAAACCCCCCATTAATTACCAAAACTAGAACCTAATTTATTTTAATTCCAGAAAATTAAAACTCTATTAATTACATGATTTTAACATATTTCACTAAATAAGAACAAAATTTTTAACTTAAGAACAATAACTTTAGGTCATCAAAACCAAAATATTTTAAAATAACCGAGTCATGCTTATATGTTAAAGAATTTATATTCCACCTTATTTGAAACATGAGCGCGACACTTCCTTATTTCATCGACTACCAACAACTATTTTTTTTCAATTTGCAAGTTCTATTTTTTTACCATGTATAACTCGAAACAAAAGACATCGTTACCCCAAAAAGAAATCTCCACCATCTCAAAATCCTTCACGCCAAAAGTACCGTACAAACAAACACGTGAAATGAGGACCCGAGAAATACGCTACTACAGAATTTGAACATCTCAAAGAGAAACGAGCTAGCAACCATCCCAAGAATACAACCGGTAAGTAGAAAATAATTTTACATACATAGGCATAAGCGTACATACACTCAAATCCATCCAACATATACTATACAGGCATGTATTAACTCTCTTTCATGCAATCATACTTGAAAGTCCAGTGGTGTTGTGGCACATATATAATTATGTAGGCCTCCATAATTATACATGTTCCCTTTCACCAATGTACTCCCTCCTATGATGACACTTATAAGAAATTAATACTACACATAATACATAATCCAACAACTCACAAGCACATAACCACACAAGATAAGATCCAAAACCCCATGTATTAAAATAACATAGCCAATTCACGAAACACATAAACTCGTAATCCAGCTGAACCAGCGTAGACAAAAATCAAAATGTATAAAGAACATGAAAACATAATTAAGCGAAATCCAACAATGACTAGCGTATACGACCATGGTTCCACCCGCACTAATCAAAACTCGTAAAGAAAATAACATGTAGTTAAGTATGAACCATAGTAGTTCATAACCTAACAAATACTGCGAAAATAATATTCAAACACATCAATTACTATAAAATGCACATATACTCCTATGACGCCTATATGCAGGGACCCTTAAGCTATAGACTAGGCTACACGACTAGGCAACCTAATTCTCTATAACCATTGGCTCTGATACCATTCTGTCACACCCCACCATGGCGGAATATGGGGCGTGACGTATGGATATCATCACAACAATAGTGTGTCTATAGAGAGAACTATATGAAATAATAAATGTCATAAAATGGAGACACAAAGTCATGACAATATCTCATCAAACTCAGGAGTCTAGGTAAGTAGGTAACAGTCCTACTGCTTACCCAAGACAAATAAGTAACACTAACAATCACATATAGGTGCCAACAATATCACTACGAAACAATCAGAAAGAAAATAAACTAAGAAGGAAACGGGGATATCCTTCTATATGCATTCCTACTCTCTCCAAGTCCTAGCCACTTAAGTTCTCATTCCTACCCATAGCATTACCTGAAAGAGACACTAAAACACGTCAACATAAAGTTGGTGAGAGTCATAGGTTTAGACTCCAACACAAAACAAGTCATAAGCTTTGAATACCATAAACTAATAAATATATGGACAATGCGCTACAATTATGTACTAACAACTAGCATTCAAGTTCAATCAATCATCACAAATCCAAGGCATCACGCCTTACCAACAATCATAATTCCAAGGCATCACGCCTTACCAACAATCAAATTCCAAGGCATCACGCCTTACCAACAATCACAATTTCCAAGGCATCACGCCTTACCAAATACCATAGGTCCCATAGGTGCCCATACACCTATGTACCTTTCCAATCCAGATCACACACAAACAAGAATCACATAGCAGTTAATCACATAAATGTACACACAAGTCCATCTCAAACCTTAAAACATTCACAGCATTAACTTAGAAAATAATTCAACACAGTGTCTCTTCCATCCCATCTGGAAGTCAAAAACAATAGCAAACATGGGACTATGAAACTCACCTGATAGCTTCTTCACAAGTCCTCGCACTAGCAACAAGCTAACAAACTAAAAACACGAAATCAATACACGAACCAATCACTAAGATGGCTCATCAACCTATGATGGACATCTAGTCTATTCTCGTATAATTACCTCATTGACAAGCTCTAATCACCTCATTACCCTTCCTTAAAAAGTCCTTAACTTGGTTAAGTTTAATAACTAACCCGTTCATATTTTATCCAAAACAGTCCTAGTTTTAGGTCTCAAAACTTTAGGTCAAACGTCCACTTAAACATACCCATGGTTTCTGTAAAAGTAATATTCTCACTTTTATACATGTTAGCTAAAACCTCTCACTTGCCCTAACCTTAAAGCTACTGTTAAGGCCCATATATATGTGTATATATTGCTACCTATCCAGAATTCACTGATTTTAAACATATGAAAAGTTCATTACCATTAGAGAGTCTTACCCTAAACCACAATCTTAGCCCAAGTGCAGATCCTTACTACAATATATAAACCATCTCTGATGTTCGTGAGAAGATCCTAATGCAACCCTAAGTACCCCAAACAACCCAAAACTTAAAAAGAAAACAGGCTGAATTCAAAACTGTTTTGACCTCCGACTGTTGTAACTAGTTTTTGACCCACTTCCCTACCTCCGATTTAGTTCTCGTTTCTTGCATTGGAAAGCCACTTCAAATATCTTTCCAGGGGTACTTGGATCGTAAAATAAGAGTTTATAGAACTCCCTATATGATCAAAACAATTGACTCAAAAATCTGCCCAGTTTTTAAAAACGGGTTTAACAAAATCAACCTCATTAATTAACCCTAATCCCTCTAATTACAAGCCCTAATTTATGTAATCATCATATTATGATTAATAAAACATTAGTTTACTGTTTTTATATTAAACCCTAACCTAAATCCATCATAAGATTATTAAAGAAAACATAAAAACAATTTAATTAAAAAGGGATTTGAAGATTTACCTTGGATTTATGAAAACCCCCAAATTTTATGAAGAACCCTAATTTTTTTATGAGACTCACGAATTTCCTTCATCTCGAGGGGAAAAATAATGAATTTGGTTTAGTATATACATTATATAGGGTATGGGTGAATCCTAGTCCAACCCAAAGCCCACTTTCCTTTTTTTTCCTTTTTTTCCTTTTTCCCTTTCTTTTCTTGTGTCTACCAAACCGACCCTACCCCTTAATTTTCTTTTTTTTTTCCTTTTATTGTTTAATAATATATTAGTAATATTACCTTAATTTGTCTTAATTTATTTCAGCTCCTAAAGCTTCCAAAACCTCAAAACCATAAAACTAGTCAAATTTACGCGTTTTACCATAAAAGACGTAGAATATACACTTTTATATAAAAAAATCTCAAATTTTGAAATAAACTTTATAACTAAGCCCTAAATGACCTAAAACCATCCCGAAAAATATTCATATGACTAATTACCTCATTCGAGACCTCTAAATGCTAAACCGTAAATCCTAAAAAAATACACTATTACTATAATACTTATACGTATACGTAAACACCACAATATCACCATTTTCATTTCATAGTCACCACTTGTGAGCTCATGAACATGAAATAACCGTTCCTCGATTTACTTATGAGTACTCTATACACATAAACGATAACCACACCAACCTCGTTCACACAAAATAAACACGTAAACACACAATTCAAGTAAGCACACATAAAATAACCTAAAAGTAAGACCAAGTGACAAACCCAAAACCACGGTTGTCACAGCGTTTGAGGCCCCCGCCCCGTCCCCTAGTGTCTTTGCCACTCTCCTGGTGGTCTTCCTCTTTCTGGATACGGGATTGGGGGACCCGGAGGCTTGGGTGACGTCTTCATCCTCACCAATAAGGTTGATAAAATCCTCTTCTTCCGCGTCCTCCTGGTGCGGCCGGGCATCTTCAAGTAGAAACTCTCCACCATCTTCATTGTGGAAGTCCAGAGGGGATTTCTCGATAATAGGCTCTCCCTCATCTGATCTTTTCTCAAAAGTTTCTTCAAGGGGAATGGTCTGGTACGCAGTTGCATCAAGGAGGGGAAGTTCATTCTCTTTCAGCGGGCGGAAACCTTCGGGCACTTTCATTGGGTCGCCCTGGCACAACAGCCCATGTAGATTCATCTCTGCGAACGTATACAATTGTACGGATTAGTAAGTTCCTGACATGCAAATAACATTTATCATATATACAAACATAAGTAGACCTACCCTGCCTACGTTCCGTTAGGAAGCACGGATACATGTTTTCCCTCCCATAATAGTGGCGGCTTAATCCTACTAAGCACAGAAAATGCTCCGGCAAACCCCTATGGAATTCTGTGCGGTGGGTATCTAGTGTTTTCACGTCTTTGCTGCTATAATCTTTGGATTTGGGCGGAAAATCTTTGGGTGCTCTGGTTTTAAGGACGAAAGGAGTGGAGAATACTTTTTCATCCACAAAAAAAGTAATGATCGTACCAGCTCTTAAGGGAGTCTAAGGGCTTCCTATATGTCATGGGGGCGTTCCCGGATCGTTTTTTGAACGATAGCCATCCATTTACTAGTTGGGGGGAGTAGAAGACCTTAAATAAGTTTACGGTCGGGGTTACTCCGCATGTATGGCATGTAATCTCAAATTGATTGATTTTACACGCCCCTATGCAGTGCAGTTGGGTTATATGGAGATCATAGTACAAAAGCAGATCTACCAAAAACTTGGATAAGGGGATGCGGTAATTAGCTGAATCGAATAGGCGTGTATATACGCCTATCTTTCCCCTCGGGGCATCCGTAATTGCTTCACCGTCACCTGGATAGGTTGGGTGTACGCTTTCGGGGATGTAATCTTTAGACAAAAAATCTATATATTTTTCCGCAGACATCACATTCAGGACATCCGTAATGACGGGGTTGTCCTTTACCATCTTTTATAAAAAGGATTTGAAAGGCGTGATGATCTAACCTGCGGTGACGGAAATCCATAGAGTAAAAGGCAAAAGATGGAGGGGAGAAGCTTGGAATAACAATGGCGGAATGGCTATGAACTGTGTGTGTAACAGTTTCACACACCAACTCTTATATAGGGTTACCTCGATTTCCGAGGTAACGTGGATGTTTGCCACGTGTAAAACACTACGCCATCCAACGGGTGGGGTTTCTGACACTTCTGAAACGACAGAATGGGACCCATGGGTCACTTCTTAACAGTTTTACGTGGCTCAATGATGGGTATTAATGGTGCACTTTTTGTAGTGTGCGACTGATTAGTTGACTACCATTAAGGCATTCATTCTTGTGTCGGATTATGCGGTCATACGTAAGACTATATTCAATACTGTATTTATTTTGTCTCGGTCGTCACGTGCGGCTGAGGTACCATTGGAATAAATTCCTAGACAGACAGCCATGTGCGGCCAAAACAAAATTTCAAATGTTTATCATCCCCTAGATCTTTCTTGGTATGTCCGGAGAGCATCTTGATAGTCTAGAGGTTACGCCTACGGCTGTAACAACTAGACTGGGGGGACATGATGACGTATAGTCCCCAGTCGGGTCATGAACCCGGCCCACGGGTACTACCCGTATCCGACCCATCTCAAATGGGTGGGAATAATGTTATTTAAGCTTATGGGCTTAGATGAACAGTAATCGCACACACGTGTGCGGCCCATGGCCCGGCATGGCCGGTACAGGGTTAGACAGAATCATAGTCCTATTATGATTAGGATTTATCCCAAAGGAGAGGATATTCACTCACCATAATTAGGAGATAGCAATCAATCTAATTCTGGTGTTTATCCTTTCATTGGGGCCGAAGCATCAGTGACAGCCCATTAGGGTTTCACTGCCTATATAAGGAACCCCCAAGGGTTCCACAAAGGTATCACATTCTATACTCTAAAACTCTCATCCGATTCCTATAACCCTAACCGATTACTTACTCTCACGCCGGAGTCTAATCGTGGGAAACATTCCCACGGTAAGCCTAACGCGTGTTGTTTAGTGTGCAGGATCCCAACCATACGATTCACTTGGTGCAGGAGTCGGAGTCCAACCAACCCGAATTAAGCCTAATTCGGGTCTAGCAAGGATCACCCAACTTTTGCATCAACATCCTTGTATGCTTTGATGACACGCCATAATCACGTGTGACATTCCATTTATCAAAATGGGGTGTTACATGTGTTATAATACTTGTTATTTCCATTATTAGTAACTTTACATAAATATCAGGTTCCCATATAGAGTAACTTTCCAAAAATAGCAGGTTTCCATATATAGTAACTTTCTAAAAATAGTAGGTTTCTATATATAATAACTCTCCAAAAATAGCAGGTTTATATAAATAGTAAGTTTCCAAAAATAGTATGTTTCCATATTTAGTAAGTTTTCATAATTAGTAAGTTTTCATAAATAGTAAGTTTCCAAAAATAGTAAGTTTCCATAATTAGTCATAAGCTCGTTTAATATACATAAGTAATATGTCGTGTTCATCGAATAAGCTAGTTTTATAAGTCATGGTATAATATGTATATTAAATAAGCTAAACCTTATAATTCATGGTTAATTATAAATATCATACAAATAAGTCATGATGCAATTAAATTAAATATTTATAAAGTCCATTATAATACATAACTATCATATGTCACAATTATTAATTAATAATATGTCATAATTTATAGAGTATTGATTGGGATGACTAAATTGTATACATAAATACATGCCTAACATATGTGTCACTATTGTAATGGAGAGAGCAGTCGGGCCCGCTTATTAGAAAACCAATAAATTATTGCCATATTTCTTTAGGCATACAATTAGACATGTTTTTTAGGCCTTCAAATCATTTTTCTAATTTATATTTGATTATTAATTAATAATATATCATACATTTAATTTAATTATTACAAATAATAACATGTCATGGGTTTATATTAATTAACAATTATTATCATGTCATGGATTATAATTAACTATAATCAATAATATGTCATGTATTTATTTGATTATTAAGTAAGTCTTAACTCGATAAGCCCATTTCGCATAAGCCGTGATTTAATAAGTTAAATTAATTAATCTCATTTTCGTATAACCGACATGATAATTAAGTTAATTTAATTAAGCCTAAATTATTACCCGATTTAAATAGGTCGAGAATATTAATAAGTCCATGAAATTAAGCCGTGATTAATCAAGTCGTTTTTAACTAAACCGAAAATATAATAAACTACTTTTATTATAAAATAACATAGAGCCCGTTTACTAATTAATTCCGTGTCATGTTTATAATCTCGGTTATTTGTAAGTTCTTGATTAATACTTTCGTGTCATATCATGTCATATTTAATTACGTTATTAATTTGTCATGATTTATTTAACATACGTAATACTTGTCGTGTCATAATTAAATATATGTAATACTTATCGTGTAATAAATAAATATTAAAAGTTTTTATCTAATGGCATTTTTAAGCGGGTTTTACAATGTGTGTGTGGTTTATGAGAAAAAAAAGTGAAAATGGCTTATATAGTGAACGGGTGAAATGACGAAAATACCCCTGCAAGGTAAAATGGGAATTTAATCACAACCATTAGAAAGAGATGGAAGGTGAGGATAAATCCCCATATCTTAAATAAATTTAATATCCTAATGAATTTAAATCAGAAATTATTGACATTAATCAATTACAAGCCTTTATAAAAACTTTATAATAGTGTATGTTTTGATAGTGAGTAGTTTATATCTATAAAATGAGATTTGAGGTTTCTTACAAAGTTGTTACTTTTTATTTAAAATTCTCTTAATTTGATCTTTCATAATTTTATACTGGGCTAAGTATAAAAATGGACAGAAAATACACTCATTGTATTTAACCTAGAGTCATTTTTTACTTTCAAAAAAAGATATTTGCTTTTTGTCAATTGATCAACCCAATTAATATTTTATCACGTGTACAAATGATCAACCTCTTTTATTTATATATTATCCTAAAATTTGACCTAGGATTCTGACATTTTTCACTTTTCAAGTGATCAGCCGATGGCTGGTCAACCTATAAGTGCTTTACTTTATTTTAAAAATTAAAAAAGTACAAAAGTACACTGTAGTTTTTGGTACTTTTTCAATTTCCAAGGTAAGGTTGATCACTTATAGGTTGATCACTCGTCAGTTGATCACTTGAAAAAGAGAAATGCCAGAACCCTAGGTCAAACTTTAAGAAAATATATTAATAAAAAGGGTTGATCAGTTGGACATTTGACAAAATATTAAATTTGTTGATTAGTTGACATAAAACAAATATCTCTTCTTAAAATTAAAAATAAAGTTTAAGTTGAGTATTATAGGTGTACTTTATATCCATTTTTATACTTAGCCCTTTTATACTTTGATCTTTTTCTTTACCCAAATTTGCAACACTATAATTGTACTGCTTTACTGCCATTAATTTAGGGTTCGTACTCATAGTAACATATTTTGCATAATATGGATATTTTTGTTTAGCTAGATTATGTAATTATTTGCCTAATTTAGAGATGACATCAATAGTAACATGTATTCTATTTAAAATTAATTTTATTTCCAATACAAAATTTGTAATCACGTACAACATATCAGTTAAAAAAATTAGTTCAACTGTCGTAACAATACATTTACAAAAATACGTTTGTGCTAGCTAAAGTGCTAAACTATCCTCATACAAATTTGATCAGTTTTATTTAGTTAAAGTTAAATACATTTAAACATGATATTTGATGCAACATTGATTTGACTAACTCGAGACAATCCCATGTGAGATTACATATATAAGTGGGTTCTTATAATGGTGCACCACTGCTTTAACAAAGGTGGTTTTGTCATTTAAGTTTTGATTTTCAAATTTGATGTTTTATTATAAGCTACAATAAATTTGTATATTTTGTCCATCAACTATATTGGTAGAAAAATTCTTTTGTTGAATAAAAGACATTGGTGACACTCTGTGATGTTTCGGAGGTGAAGATGGGTAGAATGATTTAGAGAATAATAAAATATTGATCTTGTTGTTATGATTTTATGAGGGTAAAATGCAAAAAACGTTTATGAATTTTCTAAAATTCGTAAATTCGTCTCTGAGTTTAAACGAAAAGCATTTTTGTCCCTGAACTTTCATTTTGCGAGTATTTTTGCCCTTGAGTCAACGAATTTTGACTTTTCTTAACTTTTCTCCGTTACCTCCCACACGTGATTGCCACGTGAGGGTATATTCGTCATTTCTCGTTCCACCCTATCTCCCCACCTTTCATGAGATGCAAAATACCTCCTTGAAACATCAACATTGAATACTAATCATTGTAGCTTCCCACTAAAAATCTTTCAAGGACAAAATTTGCAACATCAACATTAAAACTTTCAATATTATCTTGACATTAAATACCCTAAATAATATCAATACTTTACTAGTTCAACTTAAATTCATACTACCAGCCCAATACTCCATTCAACTGATTACCAACTAGCTCTAATGACGTATAAGAAAGAGTCGTTTTCAGAATGCACAATAATGGGTTTTTGTACATGATCCGTTGAGCTATGCAAATGGCGCTCGTAGCCAAATTTGTGGGTTTAGTTCTGAGGCTAGGATATCTAGGATTGGCCTGAATCATATCTTGGAAAGCCTGCGATGTGAAAAAATGGCCTTTGTTCTTTGGTTGCCTAACAAATCACTAGAAGAGGGTTTGAAGTTGATTTATACCGACAATGATGTGCATACAATGTTGGAACTGGCTTGTAGGAATGGTTCAATTGATTTGTATGTTGTTCACAAGAAACAAAGAATAGCTCAGTATTATTTCAAGAACCTTGATTTTGATTTAGAGGATTCGGATAGGGATTATTTGAGATGGGAAGAGGATGATGATAGGTTGTTTTGCCATAGTTCAACTCCTTTTGCGACTGAACAGCCGTTTCAAAAAAGGAAGAGGAAAAATGACAACCATCAAAGTGATAAAAAGAAAATATTAAAAAGAGCGGCTGTAAAAGGTAAAGGGGTGAGATTGAAGAGAGCGGCTGTAAAGGGTGAAGAGAGTGCTACTGAGTCTGAGCCTCATACTTCATTGTTGACGAAGAAAGGTAAATGGATCATGGTGAAGAGGATGTGGGTTATAACCCGATCGTTGGTGCTATATGAATGTCTACTAGTATAGTCATTAGAGAGGGTGGGTCTGTGAATGGTAAGAGTAGGTCTAAAAACAGGTTAAATGTGGGGGGGGGGGGTTTACTTCTGTTGATAACGTGGCCGAAAATAAAGGTCACATAAAAAGTTTGTTGTGCTTGGTGTAAGAACTCCTAGCAAGTTATACGAGTATCAAGATTTTTAAGATTACGAACTACATACTTGGTCTTAGAGCACCAACATATGTGGGAAACCATGAAACTGATGATGGTTTTTACAAGGAGTGAAACCATGGAACTGATGATGGTTGTTACAAGGAGTGTTTAGGATAGTGCATATGATTAGCGTACCAATATGAATATTCTGACTACTTTGTAACAAGATAACCCCTAGGAACTCATAATGTTAACAACCAGATTAAAGCTTATAATCTGCTTCCTGCTATGAATCAAAACAAGGAACCCGTAACTTATATAGTTAGTGCCCTTGGGCTTTTTCGTTTCTGGATATAACCTTAGGCCTTTTTTGTTTCTGGTCAAAGTAAAACATCACACCGAATAACAATGATGCTAGATTAACAATTAACAGTCAAAGAGAAAATACGTTAATTATACATTCAAACAAAAAACATAAAACCTTAATTGAAAGTAAAACATAGTAATTTACATTCGGTTATTATTAAACAACCAAAAATACTAGTCACTGGTTACCCATATCGACAAACAGCAACCCTTCATGATCCAACCAGTTCACATGGCCCTTTTCCTCGCTAAAAAGTCGATTTTTTCAATAACCTTGCTGTGAATATGGGTTACCATTTTCATCAACAACCTTGCCTTGCGCATGTCAGCAGTTTGGAGTGCCTTGAGCTTTGTGAAATTTGCCCTAGCACATCTAGAAGGATTGCCATTTTGGAGCTCGAGCATCAAATCCCCCTACGCATGACCCGTTCGGTCAGCCGTTGAGAGTTATTCATCAACTTTCTTGCCTGCCATATGTCTTTGTCAATTTCTGATTGGTACGCGGATACCATCATCTCACCAAGGTGAAATGACCCACACATACCAACTAGTTCAACAAGTCGGGCCATTTGTTATGAAGAAGATGTAAAGTTTAGTGTGTTTGTGTGTTTGTGTGTGTGTGTGTGTGTGTTTGAAGCTAATATAGTGTCGTGATGAAGAAGATGAAAAGTTTACCTTCGTGCAAATAATGTCCCCCAAAGAAAACATGTCAGTGTAATAATGAAGTGGCCGAAAGATATATTGATGTTCTAAGGACGTATTTTGCATCTCATGAAAGGTGGGGACATGGGGCGGAATGAGAAATGACGAATATACCTTCACATGGCAGGCACGTGTGTGAGTTAACGGAGAAAAGTTAGGGGGAAAAATGCATGCGAAATGAAAGTTTAGAGGCAAAATTGCTTGTAGTTTGGACTTAGGGGCAAATTTGCGGATTTTGAATAATTTAGAGACAGTTTTTGCATTTTACCCATTTTATTATTTCACAAAACAAAAATGATCTGATTTTTACGTAGGATATTTTCAAGCTCAAAATCTTATAGAATAACGATCTTAAACATAAAATGTTAGTATTTATTCCTATTTGATTATACATGGGTAAAAACTACAAAATACCATCGTACTTATTGATTTGTGCCGATTTTAAACACTTACTAATTAAACTCGTGACTTTACCAATGTACTTTCAAATTTGTTCCGACTACACCAATATAAGCCTGAAATGACTATATTACCCTTGTCTTCTTCAACATAACTACATTTGTTGCCACAGATCTGTTTCTCAATCCTCCATTTTTGTTTCTCTCTTTAAACATCATTGTTCCATTAAAAATAAGATCGAATAGCTACTGGATTCCACTCATGATGAACTGATCTGAATGATTTAGTCATAGATGAAAACTTACGATCTATCCTAGTTCCACGTGAAGATTGTTGGACAAGCTAAATAGTTGGAAAAATAGTTGGAAAAGGTCAATATTTTGACTAAACACACACTTTTCTTCTTAAGGGACATTTGATCGAACAGTTTCTATGCATACAATTGCGACAAACAAAATGCATCGGTGAAGTTATGATTTACTCAACAAGAGTTAATTAAAAGATCTGAAAAATACAAATTTGAAGTATAATTAAAAAATCTGAAAAATATCAATCCGAATAATTGTTGGACTTTACGGTTTGATGCCATTGTAGGAAGGATAACACTAAATGGTTTATTGCTTAACTACTAAGCTTACCCAAACATACACTTAATTTGAAGACAATATTTTGTTAATCAAAAATGTTATATGGATAAATACAGGGCAATAAAGAGCACGATACCCAGATTTCCAAGACCGCTATTGAATTTAAGTAAAGAAGCATTTGCAAATGTAATGAACAGTGCATTTGAGAGACCCTTATATCCAGTTTTCGATCCATATGCCAACGATATCAACTATTTGCTTGCATCCTACGTCATCCCTTATGTTGGTCTCATGGGTTATATTGGCGCAAATCTACTGCTCAAAAGTGTTACAACAAAACAGGTACCTTAACAACATTATATATTACTGATCAAGCTACTTTCATATATATGTAAACACATGTAAAAATGATTATTATCATCAGCTTGGCTTCTTCATTCCCTGATTTTGTCGCAGCATAAGTTCAACTTTAAAACAACCATTTACACTTATACCCGTAACGAGTTTCACAGTAAAACAGAGTTTGTTCATCAATGTGAAAAGGAAAAAGACAAAGGGAATATTAGTCATTTAAAAGGGTAATATAGTCATTTCAGGCTTATATTGGTATAGTCGGAACAAATTTGAAAGTATAATGTTAAAGTCACGAGATTAATTAGTAATTGTTTAAAGTCGGCACAAATCAATAAGTACGATGGTATTTTGTAGCTTTTACCCATTATACATTTATGGAACAACAAACTACGAAACTACAATTTAAAGGTTGTGTTTTATAAAATTTAAAAAACATGTTAATCTTTTTTAACATCTCATAATTATAATTTAATTTATCATTTTTATAGAGCATTCATATAACTTTATGTCTATGATATATAACTATTCTATAGATTTGTATAATATTACAAATATTATTAAGAAAATAATATTATAGTATAATATTAAGATCTCAATCGTACGCTTTTGATATGAACACGATCCTAAGTAAAATTTCGATTTTAAAAACATTGGATAAAACAACTCTAGATTGCTATAAAGAATAAAATTTAATATCTTGAATAAGAATTGGCGTAATTCAACTAGCCACCAAAGTTGAATTAAGTGGTTTTTTTTAGAGAAGTTGTTTTTCGCAAAGTCTTGTATTCAAGACTTGTCAATGATTTTTTCTCTCAGACGAAATGAATAAATAGCCTAACCATAATTAAGCGAAAGTTCGAAAAAAACCTACTCTCCGCTTAGATGTTACTACATGATTCGACAAACCACCCACTAACATGTCGTTTATAATTATTGAAAAGAGGAATTAAGATTAAACTAATTTTTTCTATTTTGGTGAGGAAAAAAAATAACATCTTAATAAAGATTTGGACCGAAACATGGAAATGTTGAAATACAATTCATAGTATCACGCTTTCGTTGTGCGCAAATTCAGGTGAGGATTTTGGATCGTCGATCGAATCGAATCGGAAAATTAGATCGGATCGAAATGACACGGGTTGGATCTTACAATTTCGGTTCGGTTTTCGGTCTGGGGTTTTGGACTATTTTGGTCTTCTGTCTAGTCAGTCCCCTCCGGTCTGGTCTTACCAAAATTTCGCCAGTTATTCCTAATAAGACCGGATCGGATCAGACCAAAACATTTCTGTCTAATCCTCGGTCTGGGGTTTAGACCATTTTGGTCATCGTTCTGGTTCGGTCTTGATCGGTCTGGTCCGATCCGGGTCTGATGCGCAGCCCTAGCGCAGGGTGACTTTCTTTTCGCGAGCAAACGAATCGTGCAGCGTATCAGGTCTCGCATAAAATACCAGATACGAGTGACGGAACTGGTGTTGAACAAAGACATGCGCCGAGTGCCAGGAATGACTATAAGCCGATAGAGTCGTTTAATATGCCATGAACCGAGAGCCGCCCAGAGACTGGACTCATGCACTGAAGTGACCAACCATGTGAACGATAATTCTTTTTTGTTTTGATATATCCGTTTGGAAGAGTATACAACCGTTTTTTTTAATTAATATCATTTTTCTTTTCAAAATTTAATCTCTTAGAATTTTTATAAATACTTCTTGTATTTCACCGTATTTTATATACCTATCTAATATATTCTATATGACACACTTTTATAATTTTCTTTTAATTTCACAAAAAATAAATCTCAATAATCAATAGGTTCTCTGAAGATCTTTCCTCTCCACTTACTTGTAACAGGCTTTTCCTATCTATGTAGAAGACTTATTCTGAATGGCATTATTGGGAGATTGATTCCTCGATCTTCAAAGAAAACCGACTCCTCCTACTCATTCTTCTCTTTTAGGATAGGATCATCGTTGGTCCTTCTTTCACTAATGATCTAATGGTCTCACCATTTTTTAGTAGTTCTCGCGAACGCACGAGGGACTATCGTTTGCCTTGTCTTTTCACTCTCAAGACAAGGCTCTATCACACTTATAAAGCGAAGCAAAGCGCATGGCACTGAAAGCTCAATAAATACAGACGAACACGATGCAGGCTCGTCTTCGATTTCGGCTCTTTTTTATTCCGGCTATTTTTAATTTCGACCAACAATTCGGGCTCGTCTTCGAATCCGACTCAATTTACATACAACTCTACGTCTTATTTAAATCAATTTAAGCAAACTCATATGCTAATCCTGATGAAGAAATATTATTTTTATCAATTTCATCTTCAACAACATGCATTTTGTCCAAATGTCTCAACAACAACAAACAAAACATCGCGGTTCTTCCCAACGACGAGCCCACCAACAATACGAACCATTTCTGTAGAACGGGTGTTGGCGTGCCACGACCATAGATAGTTAGATTCGTAGAACATAATTATTGTATTAGTCAAGCGCTACCACCCATATATCCCTTGAACCACAACAACACGAATACGATCTGCTCTTGACCGAACGTCTAAAAATGAAAGACATCGTAGATCTGGGTACTCGAAATTTGTCTATCCAATCTAAGGAGTTGCTTTGAGCGGCATGTTACATACGAGTATTTGAAGATTTAAAATACGGTTTGGATAAAAAAAATACCTTTTGGTACAAAGTTCAAGACACATACAATTCAGTAGCCAAGATCAAAGGGCATCTGATTTGCACCAAGAATATGTTGACGGTAAAGTGGACTCCAATGAATCATGATATGGATATGTTTAATTCGATTATGAAAGAAACAAGTGTTACGAGTGAGGAGAACAATGAAGGATGAATGATGAGGGTAGGTATATGTGTATATGTGTGGGTGCGCGCGGGTAGCGTGTTGGTGTGCGCATGCTTGCATCTTTGTATGTGTGTTATATATCTAGTATCACAATAATGGCTTACGATCTCAAGTATTCGGAAAAGTAGCTGAACAAGTTAACTCATAGATGACTAACGGAAAACAAATGACTTAGGTAAAAACTCATAGAGGCGTTTCGAGTTAACTTAGAAATGAAAGGGTATTCAATTTCGTATGGTAAGTTAAATTAGGAATTGATTTAACTAGTTCTGTTTCATTGAGATGTTTTAAACTAATTCCTTTGAGAATAGTTCTATAGATTTCTCGGTTTGCTGTTTATTCTTTTTAAAGTTGTGTTTTATACCATTTCAAAGAATATTTCACATGTGGTCACGGAGGTTCCTCTTTAAGTATCATGGGTTGTATTAAAAGAATAACCATCGTTAAATTAGTCGGCTTGTCGTGTCGGATAAAAACTCTGCTAACAAAAGAAAAAAGATTATTTGTGTTGTAAGAAACCAAATATCATGCGATCCATCCTTTAAAACAATTAGAGAAAATATTTTGAAGAGGATATGTAAGAAGATATGGTATCACAAATTTGGTAGTAGTGACAAGTTTGGTGGGATTTGGTTCAATTAAGTGGACTAACAAACTTCCCTTGTAGTTGGACAAACCCATATGAAGTATACCCAAGAATGGCCATTTGAATCATGTCGTATTGCTATAAAGTTGAAACATTTTCTTTTAGCATCATTATCAACTTCAATAATCCAACCCAATCTTTAAACTGTAGTTAGTCACTATCACAAAACAACACCTTTTCAACGATAGCCACAATCATTTTTTGTTAAGGGAATCAATTAGGGATTTGGAAAAAAGACAGTGAAAAAGATGTTAGCTAGTCAGTTATGTAATTGATGTGTGTTTTACATCTTCTTCTTGATTTATAATCGGATAAAAACACAAAACACACTCAACAAATTTGTTAATTTTTCACATTTATTATGCCACTTGTTTATACTTTAAAATGTATAGATTTAAAAAGTTCTCACTTTTATTAATGTTATTTGTGTGAACAAATTAGGTGTAACAAATAAATTAACACTTTTAAGTGTGAGTATTTTTAATACTTCACACTTTTATGTGTGAACTTTTTAATACTAAAGAGTGTGAACTTTTTAATACTTCACACTTACAAATGTGAATATTTTATAAATAAAATTCACATTTTTAAAGATGTAAAGAAAAAAATGTGAACAAACCCTAATTTGTTGTAGTGACAATATGAAATTGGGAGCTCAAGCTAGAAGTTCATTCACTACTTTTATACTTTGGTTAGTAAAGTTAGTTACATGCATCGAGTTAGATTGGATAAACCTTCATTAAGAAACCCCAGCTGGCGTGATGCACTGGGTTTACATCCACTGTGGGCTGCAGGTTGTGGGTTCGATCCTTGTGGTCGTCGCTTTATGCATAAATTTAACTCATACCTCACACGGGCACACGTGGGGAATTCTCCCTGGAAACCCCTTTGGGGGCTGGGTTTGCCCGCTATGCGGAGCTCGAACTCGGGGTGCTCGTTCAAATATTGCGAGTAGGCTTCCGTTTAATTATTTGCCGTTTCCAAGAAAAAGAAACCAAATTGTCTTTCAACTTAATAAAGACTAGTAATAGACTCGTGTTAATTTCATTTAATTGCAAGTGTATCTTACTTGGTTACACATAGATATGTTGCATACGTTTAGTTTATTGTAAGTTCAATAATAAAGAACTAATTGTATCTTGTTACTTACTACGTATAAAAAGTCCCTACTTTTGTTTTTTTTTTTTTTTTAACGGCGAGTTAATAGTTAATGATTCGAGCTTACAGTGACATTCAATTGGGCAGTATGCAAGTCTCGAACCTTCTTCTTAAGGGATAAACCCCACTCCTGCTTCTTAATTCGGGCCCCTGAAGGTTTTTGGTAAGACTCGAACTCGAGACCTCTTCAAAAATACCTCCCCAAAGATACCTTTTGGTGGCCAACTGAGCTAGCTCAGCTGGTTAAGTCCCTACTTTTGTTAGTAATTCATTTTCATACTTAAGCTTTTTTTACCCGTTTTGGTTATTATAGTAAGGGGTTAAACTAACATTGTTAACATTGTTTTGATTTTTATTAATCAGTAGGCGTTACACAACTGGTTAACTGTTATAACAAAAGGTTGAGATATTTTGATGACGTAAATATTTACGTACACGAAAGATTATTATCTTTGATATCCACCGCATCAAGACATATCAGTACAAAATATAGCAACGTTTGAGTCGAACTTGAGATACGTAACACGTTTTTAACAAGTTATGTTGATTATCACAAAACAACACCTTTTCAAGCCCGTAGCGACTCCATCACTCGACGTTTCATCTCCGTAGTTCCATCTTATTATAAACTGAACTTAGTGTCGTTAACAACACTGCATATCCGTTTGAGACTCAGTGTTACATGCGAGCATACACAGTAATAGAGTTTCTCATAGTTATAAACAAACCCTGCATACACTGTATATTCATTTATAAACCATCTATAAACCTCTTAAAACTTTATAAATTGTTCTGTCATAGCAAATGCATTAAATTATAAACAAAACCAATCATTTAGACCTCTTCATGCCAAGTAAGTATATATATATAACGGACACTCGCTTTAAACAAAAGATAAACTTATCAACTCCTCAACCTAGATGGCCCAAATAATACCACCTTTGAATTGCTAGATATTTTACTTTTTTGTTACAGAAGAAGATTATTATGCTAGAAATACAATTGAACAAAACCGAGTCTAAGATTACTACGCTAGAATACTCTCAAATTTCAAACAAACAAGCTAGGGATAATTACAAACGGACGTTAGAGATAAAACAAAAGATAAAACCTTCACATCGATCATCAGTCTCTCCAGCAAAGAAGCATGATGATGCATCGGCGAAGAATGTAAAATCTTGCTCTATGTTCCTTTACTAACCTGCAAACTCTCTGTCCAATCGATGTCCAGTATCCTTTCTTCGCGTCCCTCTTGCTGTCTCTTGCCTTCGTTTTTCTCGTTGACATGTCTCAATTATAAGAAAAGAGAGAGGATTATGTTTGATGAAAGTACATAGCAAAGTGAATGTGATATTGGACAGAGTTTTTTGAGTTCATGCATGCTCTTATTGTGGGTTAGGGAACGTAGGGTAGAGTATGCTGGGAGAAATATGTTATATAACAATATATGAACGTGTACAACTTTATTAATGTTGAGTTTCGTTCAAAAATACATAAGTTTAACGTATATTAAGGAAGTTTGTTAAATGTGTCGATAAAAATGTCTAGAATTAGTTAACATTGCTATCACGCGAACTCAACACCGACGGTTTGGCTAGAGATATTAGAGAATATTTATAACATCTATATTTTAATTTTCTTTAAATATTATAACAAACGAATGAATTCTTTAAGGATTCATGATATTGCCAGAAAGAGGTAATTAAAATTATTTCAAAAAGTGAAAAATTTGAATTTTTGATAATTATTTTTTATAAACTCTTTTTCTAAGGATTTTTATTGGAGTTTTTACTCGTTTAAAAGAAATATTTAAATTTTTTTATTAAAATTTTTGTTCAGTTTTTATTCTTTTAAATAGAAAAAATACAATTTATATAAAAAATTAAAATTCCAAATTTTACTCATTTAAAAGTTTCAAGAAATTTTTACAAAAAAATTTATTCGTATTTTGCTCGTATAAACAAGAAAATAAATTTTATATAAGAACTTAGATAAATTTTCATTAAGTTATTTATAATTTTTATAAAAAAAATTTTATAAAATTTATATAATTTTTATACTTTTTATAAAACTTATATAATTTTTTATAAAATTTATATTAATTTTTTATAAAATTTGTATATAGTTTTTTTTATAAAAAATACATAAGTTTTTTATAAAACTTATGTAAATTTTTTATAAAAACTTTTATACAGTATTTATTCGTGTTAGTTAGGTCGACCCAACACCAAGATTTCAAAATATTAATAATTTTTATCAACAAAAGATGCGTAAGCATTTTAAATTTCGCAATTTAATTTTAACTCTAACCAAACGACACCTAAGAGGATTTGGAACGACCAAGCCATCGGCTTGCGCCAAGCTATGGCGTGACTTATTGGAATGGCGGACCACTCCGTGGGGTGGCTACTAGCCCACGCCATGAATTTTTTTTTAAATTTAAAAGATATATACCCTCTATGTCAACAAAATACCCGTGTGACATTAAAAATCACCAATTCTACTAAAAAGTGGTGTCATATCATTTCTCGTGCAATAACGCATTTTTCTGACGTAACACCACTTCTTGGCTATGGCACCAATCCTACGACTCCACCGTTTCCTGTGCTCTAATGTTCTTCTGATGTTTATAGGTGGACAACTAAACAAAGAGTTTAATCAAATAATCAATGTGACTTTGTTCGAAATAGATAATAAGGCTTTATTTGACGATTTTCATGGTCTTTTTGTTAGTCGTATTTGTAATGGTTAGGCCCAAATTACAATGCTTAAGTCAATTTTTACTTGTCTATATATTCGGTTGAACTAATAATGCAAGACACGAGTCACCAAAATCTTACATGGTATTAAGTCTAAATCCGATCCTATCACCCTAAATCGGTCTCTCTTTCTTCGGTTGTTGGTTTCTCTAATAATCAGCCGAAGTTTATATGTTATTGGTCGATCGTTAGTTAACGTGATAACTAGTTGATCTATTTGAGCTTGTTTTCTGTTATAACCGGTCTACTTATTGGAGTTGCTGCTACTTTGTTTAATAATTGTTTAGTTGTTGCTACTTTGGTTTATACTACAAGTTTTAACCTTGTTCACTTCTTCCATGTTACAATAGAGGGACCTTAACTCTTCGTTAATGTTCATTCTTTAAATCTTATTTTCGATTTTCCTTTTTTAAACCAAAACTGAATCCTTAATCATGGCTGGTGGTGGTGCACCCCTCCCCTCGTTCTAATGCTTTCGGATGAACTCATGGCTATTATAAATCTCCACACACTTGTTCTCGTCAAGTAAGATATTGATGAGATGAATTACTCATCATGGATATACTTTTTTGAACATCTTTCCAAGGGGTACAAGCTTTTGGATCATATTCTTGGCAAGAGTTCTACGATAAACGAAGATGTACAAAAGACCGAAGACGGAAAGGCACTTAACGGATATTCTAAACGCTAAATCCATAAATTTACATAATACCCTTTAACTATTCACCAATTCCCAAAAATACCCTTCCAATATCCTACTATACCAAACCCACCCTTCTAGTTAACCAAAATTGCATTTTTAGTCCTTGAGGTCTAACAACGTTAGTCCTTAATGGTTAGATGTATTAAGGTGTTTTAGTATTAATATTAACAATGGTAAAGTCCATTTCGTTAAACCTTTGAGCCAAAACAACACCAACCCGTCCAATAACCCGCATGTTAATGCAATAATGCCTAAAAACATTACTTGCATTTTTTGGTCTCACTTTGTTTTGATTACGACAATATATAAAAACAAGCATTTACGAAAACAATGAAAATCGAATTCTTGAGTTCAAGTATTTTTCATCTCATCAGTTATCACCTAAGGTATGAATAAACAAGTTCTCAACCTAACTAAGTGATGAAGAATTTAGTTTTTCTTAATACTCACTTATATATTTAAGTAACAAAATTTTTAATAAAAAATACTTTTTAGAAAAAAATTTATTAAATTAGAAATTGAAAATTTAAAGATGGTATATTACATATGGTTTAGGAATATCCCTTGAGGATAAAAACTTCACCAGATGTGACTACACCACTAAGAGACAAAAAGGAAGCGGAGTCTACTCTGGCGGTTCGTTAAATACCTATGCGGTTCTTTAGTGATATTAAACCGAAGAGGCTTTATTGAACTGCGCTCAGAAAGAGCCGTTGGAACCTTGTCTTATAAATAGTAGACCATTTTCAGATTTTCTTTTCACCTATTTTGCACACAAATTTCTAGATTCTATCCACCTTCTTAAATCACTCAAATCCTTGGTTATTAGGTTGATCACTACTTGTTTAGAAGTGGATCTTTCTCCTCCCCTCTCATCCTCTCAAGTGCAACGAGAATAACACTTTCATCCTTAAAGTGTTGTGTCTACCTCAAAGATCCATTAAATATCAAACTTTATTTCATTCTTGTGTTGTTGTGAAGATCCATTTAGTTGTGTTTATTTGGATGTTGTGTATGTATTGTCATTAATACTTAAACCTTAAAGTATATTGGTGTAGATTGGTCCTAGCTAAGATTAGGGCTCGACTTTTAGCTTAGAGTCGAAAATTGGTTAAGCGACGTGTATGGTTTCTCCACCTTAAGGAGCTTGTTGATTAGTGAACTCTCGAGTAAGAAGTACTCGATGAGTGGAGTAGGAACGATGAGTGAGCTTCGTTTCTGAACGACTATAAATACGTGGTGTTTGGTTTGATCTTTCATTTCCTTATCTCTTTACATTCATTATTCTTTATTTGCATATACTTGTGATTATTAGTTTAGATCCACTATCTATTGTTCATATTGTGCATAAGCACATAATCACTGATGTGTTGGGAAATGTCGGTGTATTTTAATTAAATACGTTAAACAGAAAATTTAGGAAATTACCTTTAGGAAAAGGTAATAATCCAAAAATAAGCTAAAGACGAATCAATTAAACATGAGAGTGATCCCGGTTCGTTGTACACAAGGAACTTGTGAATTTGAGACTTTCTTTTTGAATTGGACAATTGATTTGAATTTGGTTTCGGTTTTTTATCTAATATAATCCTACAAATTTAAACCTAAAGTGCATGAATCGTATCCCAAAATTAAATCTAAAAGACAAATATTTAAATCTATATTTTTTTTTAGATTTACTTTCACTTTTTAATTAACAAAACTAATTTAAACAAAAATATTAAATCAAAATTATTTAAAACAAATTTAATTAAAACTATATTATTTAAAAACAAATTTTAAAACAATTTAAATTTTTTTAAAAGTAATGAAATATTTATGTAATTATTTTTAAACTAAAGATTTATTTATTATAACTAAAATTCTTAGTCTAATTAATTAAAAATTTTATTTAATAAAAGTGAATAATAAGATTTATTATTTAAAATTAAAAACTTACAAAAATGAATTTATATAAAATAACAGTCCAAAATACAAAGGGTTTATTAAGTATAAAAGGAAGGATGTAATAAAAACAATAGCCCGGCCAAGATGGTTAGTGCGTTTGGCTGTGGACCTGGATGTCCAGGGTTCGAGTCCTAGGAAGGACTATTTTTTGGATGATATATTATTTTTGGACAGATATTGAATAATATGACAATCCAAACAACACCCCCAATATTCAAGGGTGTTACCAATATCACTCAGCAAATATATAATAAGCAGTAAAATAGAATCAAAATCCAAATTTTAAAAGTTCCAAAGTTACAGGAACATGAAAAAGCAAATAACTCAACACACGAAAATAACTCAGCAGCACTTAATCAAATTAATACAAACTCAAAATAAACCTGTCTTACACCTAAATGAATACCTCAGACCAAATCAAAAACCTGATCTAAACAAGACAGAAACTATTTCAATATGCAACCTAACTATTTTAAACAAAATCAGCAGGCTATAATAATGCAAACATCAAACCAATCTAACCACATCCTAATTCCATTTTACTCAGCAGGTAGAATTCTTAACAGATTCATGAGAATGAGGCAACTTATCAGATACATAACAAACTGAACATCAATTTATTGAGCCTAAAAACACAGCTTCGAATTAAAAAGCATACACCAAATCATACAATAATAATACTAGATCTATCAAACTATCACTTAATAAACTTAGATAATCAAATCAAATAAACCAAATTATTAACCGAATAATCTTAAACAGATTAGCACATAATCCACAAACACAATCATAAAACAAGATTTTAAATCATAAAATTTAAAACATATTATTAATCAGACTCAACAGTCAATCTAATTAACCTAAAACTTGGAAAACTTAAATAAACTTAACCTTTTACGAAGTTCCTTTGATGAAGAAGTCATGTGCTGAACGGACTTTAGGACTAATTCGACATCAACACCATAAAACACCATCAAAACACCATTAAACGAACAGTAACATCAACCTGAACCACCAAATCATCCTCGAACCAACATCTTTTTATAAATCAAACCACTAGGGTTTGACTTTTATCCCTATTCTCACTTTAATCCATTCACATAAACTATTGAGAAAGTTTAAATGAAAGATTGATGTTTATAATATCAATTTATTTTATCAAGAAATTCAAAGTAATTTAAAATAGTAACAGTAAAACACAAATGAGATACCGAATCTGAAATTCACTTTTATTAATTCATAAAAAACATTACAATACTGTAAAAATGAAAATACAATTTCCTAACACTAAATTAACATTATAACACTACAAGAAAAAAAAGGATACAATAAATGATAAAATTGGGGGTATTTATAGGCTAACCAAAGGGGTAGGGTGTTGATGATGATTAATTCACAGCCCTTGATTCAGCATCTCTTCACTCTCTTTCTTCAATTCTTGATCAAACGACTGAGATTATCCCTCTCTCACTCGGATTGCCAAGGTAGCAGGAATTTATGCTTCTTGTGCTAGTTTGGAGATGAGGTGGATAGCTGTGATTGGTTTATTGATTGGATAGCATGATTTCAGCCAATCATATGATAGGAGTCACACGGTTGGCTGCCACGTTGGCTTTGGATGCCATCATCTTCCTCCCCTATAAAGTTGGGATTTAGTTATGGTGCGTGTGATTCACATGCTTGTAGATGAAAACCCCTAACTTTTTATCTAGGGTTCATCTTCTTGGTGGCTGATAGACTTTCCCCAATCTCTCATCTCTTATCTCGTTTCTTCTTTTTTTTACTTTGTAAATAACGAATGAAGGTTGACCATAAGATGGAAAGTATATACATTACTTCACCGTCCCATTATTAACCTAATGGGCTTTGGACCCATTCCATTTGTTACATTATTTTGGCAATTGGGATTTAAGTAAATAATACTTAAAATTGGACCCATCAAACAAATAGCTTCATCCGAATATACTTTGGTTTATTGGGCCGAATTTTTGGGCTTCACAATTACTTCAAATCAATAATAGGCTTTCAGGCCCATTAAGTTTATGTGGGCCCCACCAAGTCCCATTTTATTTTAATAAAGTTAAATCCTCGAAAAACAAACTCGATTTTTGGCTTCTTGATATTTCTTCAAATCCCGTGTCGATTTTGCCGGTTTTCGTGATCTTTGGTACCTACACACATGAAACAAGAAACAAGCGAATACAATACAATTTTTATACAAATTATGCATTATAAGCTCATTTATTGATATAAATGATATGAGTAAATCCACTCATATCAAACTCCCCCTTGTAAGCAATTGTCGTGTCCTCACGCAATGATAAAATAAAGCTACTAACTACATTTTTATTCAACTTTCGACACTTTATTTTGCAAAGGCATAATGTATTGCTTTCGTTATTTGAAAAATAACTTTTAGGATCATAAAATTCAAATAGATTCATCGTCCCCAACTTTTCACTCTTTTCATGCCAAGTTTAAAAACAAGATCATTGTCAATCATAAGTCCCAATGTTAAGACCACTCATATAAGTAATTTGTGTTAAACTCAATCTCCTTTTATTCCTAATTGTATCTCTAGATTTTAAAATTTTGTCATTCACCCAAAGGCTCATTTGACTTATTTGATAATTATTAGTCCGAAAATGAAGGCAAAAACGGTGTAAACCCAACACTCAAAACCTAACCTCGACTTCAAAAACCGTTGTCACTAAAGAAAGCCCCCATCAAGGATAACTTAACACGATTTGGGGGATAAATACCCGGATCCGAAATTTGGATAATAGGACTATTCAAAGCAACAATAAATCCTCCAAAGTCAATTTTGACCTTATTAATGGAGTTAGCAACATTTACATCATACACCTTGAGGCTCTTTAAGATGTAAAAGTGCTCCTTATCTATAATCCACACCCGAGGGATCCTTGTACATAAACAAGGAAATTGACATTCACCATCCCACCTTCAGGCTCATGATGCTGAAGCAATTTTTATTAAACATGTCACCATGCCATACACCCTAAGGCTCTAATGACAAGGCTAGTGCTACATGACTCCCACCCGAAGGCTCCTAGAGAACATGTTTTTATTTATTCTTCTTATTATTATGATATATATAGTAAGCCAAATTTCCGCAATCCCATGATCAAAAAGTCCATGACGCTGAAACCCTTAATGTGTTCTTACTTTAATTACAAGGGAAGAAAAAGAAGGAGTTACGAGTTAAGATATTAAGCTCAAACCGCTAAAAACTTAATTTATTAAGCAATTAATTATTCAAGTGAGGAAAAATAAATACGAGAAGATAGAATCAAACACAAAAATACTTACACAAGGAATACTTAACCTCAAAACTTATGATTCAACTTTATCATCTCTTGTTCTCCATATTGTAAAACCTCAAAAATGTGAGACTAATGGATACTTAGCCTATTAAATCAAAGTTTTGGGTTTTCAAGTCATCTATAGGATCTTGCATCTTCTTGGACTTTTTTCAAGTTTAGAATTTGCGTGTTAAAGTTCCCTTGATAAACGACTTTCCAGGATCAATTATAGGAACTTGCGAAAAGTTCTTGTTCTTAAACCCGTATGAGTTAAGACTTTCGTGTTTTAAAGTCCCCTATATACAAGTCTAGCAAAACTTGATTTAAACACGTTAAGGAAAAAGCTAAGGTAAAAACCGAGTCGAGTCAAAAACTATTTTTATTTTCACCAACGGAAAGCCTACATTTGTGTCAAAAACACTTATTTTCTTAATTATTAAACACAAAATACACTAAAATTTAAATTTTTATGAAAAATGAAAAAAAAGATTACGTTTAGACATGACAAAAGCAATTGCAAGCGATCATATCGATTGACTCCCCCATGCTAAAACCAAACATTGTCCTCAATGTTTCCTAGCTCAAGAGTACCACCCCCTTGCTAAAACACGAAGAGTCTAATGCAAAAGTCCTAACATGGTAAGAGCACGCAAATCTATAAGGCGTTTATTAATTATGCTTCAAGATAAAACGTTAGTTGATAAAAATCAAAGGAAAGTGAGTGCCCCTTTTGACAATCAAACTATGGAAGTTCGAGTGGACCGGAAAAAACCGAACACGAGAGTCTTTAATGATTAGGGTCATACCTAAGATTCACAACACAACAAAACACGAGCACGAGCTTGAAAAGATCAAGCCTTATTAGTGTTAGAAAATAGGAAGAAGATAGAATGTTTGGGACTCCCCCATAAGGCACCTCATTTTTGTTAACCGAGTCATGAGCTCGACTCGATCCCCGCATTCATTGGTCCTTAGGAAAAGTGGTAAAAACCGGCATATTGGAATAAATTCCATAATAAAGCACGATGTCGGGCTCAAAGATCACATCCTTGTTGTGGGATGACAAACGAAAGGATGAAACTCCAACATAAATCTATAAAAAGAGACGGTGGTCAAAAACATGAAATGGATATAGTATGATCCTCGAGATAAACTCGCACCAAGATGATCGAAAAGTCTTTCAATTATTACATCGGTGAAAGGCCGAGATTTCCCTAAATCAATGATTCTGGGATCGAATACCTCGTCCTCGGGAGAGAAAGGAATAGACAACACGGTGTCTTCCCCCCATGCTAATCCATAATCATATAAAGCACATGGTAAGGGTGGGGTAAAGGTTTCATCTATAGTAGCCTCAACATTCTTATCCTTATCGACAATTTCACCCTTAGGAATGTGATCAATCGGGTCATGGTACTCAATATGAGACACATGAAAAACCCGCCCATTAAGGTCAAAGTGGGTAGGAGGAGGACTTGGGACGAAATCATCATCAAGTAAATTCTTTAAAAAGAGAACGTCCCCCTCCGGGTCAAGATCATCAATACCCGGTGGTACCGAATCATCCGAAGCAAGAAAAGTGTCAATTTCTTCCATAAGCGGATCACTATCCTCAATGGGGATAGGAGATGGAGAGAAAGACTTGGCATTAGGCTTAGAATTCTAAGCTTTGATTTTATAAATGAGAAGATAGACGTTAGATGATTTTTCTCGAAGAATCACGTCTTCTACATCTAAATGAGTAAGTTCATCGGAGAACTTCTCAAGGATCGGAATAGTTAAATCAACCTCATTTCCCAGTGGAAATAGGTCTAAAGGAGTAAGTTCAAAGGTGAACCTCTCAAAAACTGGATCACTATCATCCTCATTTCTTGGTGGAAATGGGTGAAGAAAAGTAGGTTCATTGGGAAACCCCTCATAATCCGAGTCGTGAATGTCATCTTTATAAGAGAGTTCATCAGAGAACTCCTCATTAGATAATTCACTAGAAGTCGTATCATACTCAAAATCTTTATTTCCTTCACAATGAGAATTGGAGAAAATCTCAAAGTGAATGGAAGAAGGAGAGTTATCACAATGTGGCAAATCACACGTTCCATTGGAAATACCATCTGACTCTCTTGGGTTTTGGACAAGGATCTCAACACTAGACTTTATTACTTCGTCCGATTCTGTTTCCGGAATAGTGCTAATATGCTGGTCCCCCATGCTAAGATAATTGTCGGGTTCCACGGTGGAAGAATCAAGAATAGTAGTAGTGATTTCATGATATGGAGTGAGATCAAAAATATCCTTATCATCGTCATCGTCATAAAGAAAAGAATGCTCGAGTTTACGAGTAGCAAGATACTTTGCTTCCTCTTGAGCTTGTTCTTTCTTTCGAATCTCATTGCTTAATCCATTATAATCTTGCATAAGTTATCTAATCTTAATCTCACACTCTCTTTTAAATTTCTCATCAATTATTTCTCCTCGGTATCTTCGAATTCCCAATTCATTAGTTATATCGTTAATCTCTTTATCAATTCGTCTCTTTTCTTGCAACATATCTTCGATGCTCTTTTCAAAAATTTCAACACTTCCTTGATTCATTATTTGTTTGAACAATGTTTCAATTCATTTAAAATTTTCACTATCGAGAGAAAATAGTGGGGATTGGTCAAAACCGGAGGGAATGGAATTATAGCAAGGAATGGGCTCATAAAAAATTTGATCCATCGGTTCACAACAAAAACTCTCGTGAGGACCCCCACAATACTCACAACAAAGATATTGTTGTGATAAACTCGGTGAATCTTGTGGATAACAATTATCATTATAGTTTTGATTGTAGCCCGGTTCTTGCTCTTAATTAAGCGAGAATCGATGCGAACAATTAATTCCAAAATGAGAATCATTTCTACATAACTCACACGAGGGTGTCTCGTATGTGGGGTGTGGAGGTGGGTAAAAATCAAGAGGATTATTTGAAAAATTCGGGTTTCCACATGAAGTAATTACATTACAAAAAGGACAAAATCCAACGCGTAAATCGTTTCGTAAATCATTTCCATAACGCTCGCACGTACACCACCGACATGGTAAAAGACCATATAACGGTTCTCCACACCCTACACAACGGACGAAGGAATTCATAGAAGAATTAAAACTTAGAGGATGAGGAGAAAAGAATTAAACAAGATAGAGGATTAAGAAGATTATTTTTGGTATTTTTCATAAATCAATAAAAACAAGGAGTAAGGATAATTACTATGGAAGTAAACTACCCTCGGTCGACTTTGAAACATAGGTGAAAACCTAAACGTCTCTAGGTTCAATAAGTAAACAACAAAAATAGGATTTATTACTACTTGAGTTGGCAAACCAATAATCTGCCGTCCCTCTCAATATACGCACAAGCAAGCGGGGAAACGAGGTGGCACAAAGCACTTAAAAACCTTTTTCCTTAGACGGCCTTTTATAGCTCGTCGCATTATACCCACCTTATAGTTTGTATAAATCGAGTTCAAACTTTTTATTAGGATTTATCTATTTTGCCTTTATTTTTCGTTTTGGATTCGAATACAATAGCTAGGTGATGAAATCTCAACTAAGGTCTTTTTTGGAAGTAGGTAAATTTATTGTTCTACATAATACAATATATTAATAACAAAAAACACGAAAAACGATATATACTATATTAATAGAAAAATAACAAAACTTTCCGAGGACGGAAAGGGTCTTCAAATCAACGATCAACAAATCGCAATCGAAAGAATCGTACACAAGATCCCCGGCAGCGGCGCCAAAATTTTTGATGTGTTGGAAAATGTCGGTGTATTTTAATTAAATACGTTATAGAGCAAATTTAGGAAATTACCTTTAGGAAAAGGTAATATTCAATAATAAGCTAAAAACGAATCAATTAAACACGAGAGTGATCCTGGTTCGTTGTACACAAGGAACTTGTGAATTTGAGACTTTCGTTTTGAATTGGACAATTGATTTGAATTTGGTTTCGGTTTTTATCTAATATAATCCTACAAATTTTTAACCTAAAGTGCATGAATCGTATCCCAAAATTAAATCTAAAAGACAAATATTTAAATCTATATTTTTTTTGTTTAAAATTTACTTTCACTTTTTAATTGACAAAACTAATTTAAACAAAAATATTAAATCAAAATTATTTAAAACAAAATTAATTAAAACTATAATATTTAAAAACAAATTTTAAAACAATATAAATTTTTTAAAAAGTAATAAAATATTTATTTATTTATTTTTAAACTAAAGATTTATTTATTATAACTAAAATTCTTAGTCTAATTAATAAAAACTTTTATTTAATAAAAGCGAATAATAAGATTTATTATTTAAAATTAAAAACTTACAAAAATGAATTTATATAAAATGACAGTCCAAAATACAAAGGGTTTATTAAGTATAAAAGGAAGGATATAATAAAAAATAGCCCAGCCAAGATGGTTAGTACGTTTGGCTGTGGACTTGGATGTCCAGGGTTTGAGTCCTAGGAAGGACTATTTTTTGGATGATATATTTTTTGGACATATATTCAATAATATGACAATCCAAACAACACCCCCAATATTCGAATGTGCTACCAATATTAGTCAGCAAATAAACAATAAGCAGTAAAACTGAATCAAGATCCAAATTTTAAAAGCTCCAAAGTTACAGGAACATGAAAGAGCAAATAACTCAACACAAGAAAATAACTCAGCAACAGTTAATCAAATTAATATAAACTCAAAATAAACCAGTCATACACCTAAATGAATACCTTAGACCAAATCAAAAACCTGATCTAAACAAAACAACAACTATATTAATATGCAACTATTTTAGACAAAATCAGCAGGCTATAATAATGCAAACATCAAACCAATCTAACCACATCCTAATTCCATTTTACTCAGCAGGTAGAATTCTTAACAGATTCTTAAATCATAAAATTTAAAACAGATTATTAATCAAACTCAACAGTCAATCTAATCAACCTAAAACTTGGAAAACTTAAATGAACTTAACCTTTTATGAAGTTCCTTTGATGAAGAAGTCACGTGCTGAACGAACTTTGGGACTAAATCGACATCAACACCATAAAACACCATCATAACACCATTAAACGAACAGTAACATCAACCCGAACCACCAAATCATCCTCGAACCAACATCTTTTTATAAATCAAACCACTAGGGTTTGACTTTTATCCCTATTCTCACTTTAATTCATTCACATAAACTATTGGGAAAGTTTAAATGAAAGATTGATGTTTATAATATCAATTTATTTTATCAGGAAATTCAAAGTAATTTAAAACAGTAACAGTAAAACACAAATGAGATACCAAATCTGAAATTCACTTTTATTAATTCATAAAAAACATTACAATACTGTAAAAATGGAAATACAATTTCCTAACACTAAATTAACATTATAACACTACAAGAAAAAAGGGATAAAATAAATGATAAAATTGGGGGTATTTATAGGCTAACCAAAGGGGTAGGGTGTTGATGATGATTAATTCACAGCCCTTGATTCAGCATCTCTTCACTCTCTTTCTTTAATTCTTAATCAAACGGCTGAGATTATCCCTCTCTCACTCGGATTGCCAAGGTGGCAAGAATTTGTGTCTTGTGCTAGTTTGGAGATGAGGTGGATAGTTGTGATTGGTTTATTGATTGGATAGCATGATTTTAGCCAATCATATGATATGAGTGACACGGTTGGCTGCCACGTTGGCTTTGGATGTCATCATCTTCCCCCCCCCCCCTATAAAGTTGGGATTTAATTATGGTGCGTGTGTTTCACATGCTTGTAGATGAAAACCCCTAATTTGATCTAGGGTTCATCTTCTTGGTGGCTGATAGACTTTCCCCAATCTCCCATCTCTTATCTCATTTCTTCTTTTTTTTACTTTGTAAATAACGAATAAAGGTTGACCATAAGATGGAAAGTATATACATTACTTCACCGTCCCATTATTAACCTAATGGGATTTGGTCCCATTCCATTTGTTACATTATTTTGGCAATTGGGCTTTAAGTAAATAATACTTAAAATTGGACCCATCAAACAAATAGCTTCATCCGAATATACTTTGGTTTATTGGGCCGAATTTTTGGGCTTCACAATTACTTCAAATCATTAATGGGCTTTCAGGCCTATTAAGTTTAAGTGGGTCCCACCAAGTCCCATTTTATTTTAATAAAGTTAAATCCTCGAAAAACGTACTCGATTTTTGGCTTCTTGATATTTCTTCAAATCCCGTGTTGATTTTGCCGGTTTTCGTGATCTTTGGTACCTACACACATGAAACAAGAAACAATAGAATACAATACCATTTTTATACAAATTATGCATTATAAGCTCATTTATTGATATAAATGATATGAGTAAATTTACTCCACTCATATCAATCCCTCAAGTCTAAGTTTTTGAAAAGAATTTTTGAAAACCTATCTTTGGACAAGAAAATTTTACGAAACTATTCACCCCTCCCCTATTTTTAGTTTCTACAATTGGTATCACAGCGTGGTTGCTCAAGCATTTTTAAAATATATTGTATTTTAAAACTTGAATCGATCTACGGATTCCAACAAGTACCTAGTAGGGCAATCTATGCAAAGACCACCTCTATTCAAAAAACGATAATTTTATTTATTGGAAAAATAGATTTGAGACTTATGTGAAATCAAAAGATTTAGATCTTTGGAATTATTACCGTTGGTGACGTTTTGCCTTATCAATATAATGAAGTTTCTAAAAGGAAAAAATTAGTTTCTTTTAAAAATTCAAATGATGACACTAAGAAGAAACTTGCTAAAATAATGAGGTTAAAATGGTTATTTATAATGCTTTGCCTAAGAAAGAGTATGAAAGGATTTTTATGTGTAAAACCGCTAAAGATATTTGGGACACTCTTTTATTAACCCACCAAGGTAATAGTCAAGTCAAAGAAAGCAAAATCGATCTTCTTGTTCAACAATATGAACAATTTGTCATCTTAGAAGATGAAACTATTGATAGTGCATTTGCTAGGTTAACACTATTATTACTAGTCTAAAAGCACTTGATGAAGGTTTTTCTAGCAAGAACAATGTTAGGAAGTTTCATCGGGCATTGAATCCAAAATGGATAGATAAAGTCACGGCGATTGAAGAATCAAAGGATCTCAATACACTATCACTTAATGAACTCACTGGTATCTTGAAAGTTCATGAAATGATAATCTTGAAGGACTCGGAAATGGTGAAAAGCAAGATTGAAAGAAAGTCTGTACTAACCAATGCCGTCTCAGAGTTCCTACTTGGCCCATCACCATATTTGTGTGTACCTTCACCAAATGGAGTTTGACTACTTTCCCTAGGCTTGTTCTTCTTAAAATTCACTTGACCCTTCATTTTATATTTTTTTCTTAGCTTCCTTAAACTTTTTTTGATCATCATGAGCCTTAGGGAATAACATTTTTTCGGATTTTGACTTGTTGGTCATGTAACTAGCAGACCTACCTTCTGACACATCTCAGCCACAAAAAACTAACAAGTGTCTCCAGTCATTCTTTTGATACCACAATTGATACCCCCCCCCCCCCCCCCCAACCTCGTAGTTAGCTAAACATAGTTTCAACTGTTCTAGATGGTCAAACTTCATGCCTAAGATAGGCTGCATTTCATTCTAAGGTTGTAAAGGATTATGCCTTGGATAAGCAATGCCCCTTTGAAATTTGTTATTAGGTTCTAAATTATGGGATTCAGGGTCTTTCATGTTTACATGCTCACTAGCAAGGATGTTTTCGTGCATAAAGCCACTAAAATGCCCATGGTTACTACACAATTTAGTCAAAAAAGGATAATTGGTTGTTATGTTCTTAACCACAACATTCTCTTCCTCCACATGAAAAAATTCTACACAGTTTAAATCCTCTTCATCACTAGAACAGTAAGCATCACTAGACTCTGGTGAATCATACTCTACTTCTTTATGAACCTTATAGTCCATTTCATTATACCTAAAATGCTTTGTATACAAATCCACTACCCATTTGCTTTCATACCCAACCCTTAAAAACTCTTGAATCTCCTCATCACTTTTTAAAAGTACGCAAGCCTTGTTTAATTAGTTTACCCCTTTGCAATAATACAAGCAATACACTAGGGAATGCACTAAATCGCTAACAAACTGAAACAAATCATCATATGACATACTTTCAAAGTCCTATTAATTTAGCTACTTTTCATCACCATTAATATAATAAAAACGATATGTGAGAATATACTGTTGATCCCTTTGATTGGATCTATATTCTGTTAAGAACTAGTATAGTAGTTTGTAATTAAACTAAAACACTTCGAGAACTCTTACTCAAGCTAAATAAGTTATGCGGAATCTAACTTATAAAGCACAGAAGAACATAATTACGTTTAACTATTCAATTCTCTTATTAATTGACTTGAATGAGGTACATAAATGACATTGTACCTATGTTCCTTTTATAGAGTAAGGAACCCTAGAAACCTTAGAATATTCTATAAAGGTAACTATATCACAGACGATATATTATCAATATTCTAACTATTTAAGTATATCACATAAGATATACTCTAACTATAACTATGACATATCTTATACGAAGATATATTCGTCCTAACCAATATAGCAGTACTTACTTTATAAGTAGCAGTACTTACTATGTACCGCATTAACACTAACGGTACTTGAAAGATACTAACAGTACTTCAATAACACTAACGGTACTCGACACTTACAAATAATTCCCAACAATCCTCCCCTAAACAAGAATGATAACTTGTTGTCTTCTAGTTTCTCTTTGTACTGGATGTATTTAGAATACATGTCTTCAGTCTTTCCTTCATCCTTGGATTGAACTTGGTAATTTATATTTGTATCCAACTAAATGTAGCCAAACACTTCAATGTAGATCTTCTTCTGATAAGATAATCTTCAAGCATCATAAACATCATCTTTGTCTTCAACTTATGATCTTCTTGTGTCTTGTAAACATTCAATTTTCTTTGCAGCAACAGTAATTGTCTTCTTGAGTTAAATCTATGAAATTCAGTCTTGATTTGATGAGACAAAACTTTCTAAGTATCTTTTCTTGAGTACTTCTTTGCTTGCAATCTTCATACCTGAAATAAAACAGTTAACAACAAAAACCAATCTGTATTGGCTTCATGATTTTTAGCAAATCATCAGCTATCAACGGATTTGATATATTCTTTACCAGTTAGCCGTACACTTTGGAATAGCCAATAATTTATTCATAAAGAATAAGGTGTACTGATAACCCTACAATTTTTGGTAAATTGTCAACCATCAACGGATTTGATTAAGTCTTTACCTAGTACCGTTTGTCTAAGACTAGCCAACTCTTTGTCTCGAAACAAGGTGAGTCAGAACCATATAGTTTTTAGCAAACTACCAGCTTTCAACGGATTTGAGAAGTCTTTACCACAAATTGTTTGCTTATGGACTAGCCAGTTCTTATGTGTGTTAGACATGGTGAACTGAGAACCATTTGTGAAGTGTGACTAAAAGTCAAACACTTAAGGCTCTTTCTCAGCTTCTTCCTCATCTTTCAAATCCTTGATTTGTTGTTTAACCATTCTGATCAACTCCAAAGCATCAACAGACTCTTCTGTGACTTCCAATTGTTGTTCCAACATTCTTTCCAACAATCTTCGTCTAAATGGATAACTCTTCTCTTGTAGCATATAGTAAGTAACACCATCTATATCCAAAATATGCAATCCACATGACCTATGATATCTCTAGTAACTAGGAACCTGATTCTCTATGTAACACCCCATTTTGATAATGGAATGTCACACAATTATGGCGTGTCATCAAAGCATACAAGGATAAATGTCTAAAATATTACATGACCATAAAAAGGAAATACCGGAATCAAACATCGGTAGTCCAAAAGTAAAGGTCATCACACACAAACATAAGTACTGTAAATGAAAGGACTAAACAATGTCCAAAGAAAGAGTATCACAATATAGATAACGCATAAAGTAAAGAAAGGCTAGAAAGCTTCCAGTCCATATGCACGTACGCTTAAAGTCTACGAGCGTCCCTGAGTACCTGCCGTTTTAGGAACATGAAAAAGAAAACGGTTGAGCAATACGCTCAGTGCACGGATGTACAATAAAGCTTGAATAATATAAGCATATAAGCATATAACAGCGGAAGAAACTAAGTCCCGAATAACCCGGTTAAGTCTTAGTAAAACTGGTTTTATAGTTTGAAAAGCCTTATGTTTATCTTATAAAAACTGTTTAACATATTTTACCATTAGCCAATATAGGTCATGAAAATCCACCGTGCATGAATACTTGGAGGGGTGACCTCATCATGCAAATTAGGGGGGCTGCCTATAATTTAATATACTGGTTTTGGGTAGGAGAGATCAGCTCCTTGTGAAGGATTCAATGCACACACCACATTCACACTGAGTAATCTGCTGAAAAAACATGTAACTAGGATGAACCCATACGCCCCACATGATAAATATAATAATATGTCCAAAAGCTGAAGGGACGCCACGAGCAATCACTCTGCCGTGGGGAAGTCATAACACTAGTGCCTCTAGTGTTATGGTTATAGTACCTCCATAACTAGGTGAAACTGGTCATGCATGTATATGGCTATAGGTATTCTAATTAAACATAAGCAATCAAACATATAAACTTATACTATGGGAAAACAGTTGGCTGCATACGGGGAATCCTAATAAGGAAAGAATGTCCATACTAAAAGGACGGGAATCCGTACCTTATATCCAGTGAACGAAGAAGACGAACAGAAGAGAGTCCTACTTCGGTATCACTAATGCTACATAAATACATACGTGTATAAGTATCTGATTACTAAATACGTAACTGGTTTTATGTCATGTCTTAGCTTATTTTATACGTTCATGTCATGTTTTACTGTTTTAAGCATTATACTGTGTTTATCTTATATTTTGTCTATTCTGATTAAGTATTTCTTGTATTTCATGCACTATTATGCTTGTTGTGTAATAATAAGTAACTTTCTAAAAATAGCAGGTTTCCTAAAATATAAATTTACCAAAAATAGAAAGTTTCCAAAAATAGAAAGTTTCCAAAAATAGAAAGTTTCCAAAAATAGAAAGTTTCCAAAATGGAAAGTTTCCAAAAATAGAATTACTACTTAAAATAGATAAGTTTCTAAAAATAGAAAGTTTCCATAAATAGATTAGCTGCCTTAATTAAATAAGTTTCTAAAAATAGAAAGTTTCCATAAATAGATATAAGCTGGTTAAATAAGCTAATTATATAAGCTTAAGTGTTTTCTGATTATTATTCTAAGTCATGTTGTTATAAGGTATAGTTTATTAATTATTACATGTAAATTAAATAAACTATAGGTTAAAAGTATTTAATTAAATATATCATGATTTTAATTAAATAAGGTAAAATACTTAGGTTAAAACATATATTATTAATTATTAATAATATAACCTAAGTCATGTTAATTAATTAATTATAGTCATGGTTTTTAATAATTAATTAATTATAAAGTCTAGTAAAATATAAATACTTAGGTTAAAATTCATGATCTAATAATTAAATTTATAACCTAAGTCATGTTAATTAAATTAATCATGTCATGTTTTATTAATTTAATTTTTAACACATAACTATTAAAATCATAAACCTTAAAAAATAATCTATGAACCGGACCCGTAACAAGAAACCATGAACCGGACCCGTAATCAAAGCCATACCCCGAACCAAGTTCGGGGTTCCCTTGTTTAGGCTGCTAATACTGGGGTTTTCACACCAAGTATCAAAGTTCGTTGTTCCAAATCTTTTCGAATTGATTATTGGTAGAAAGTGTGACTCAATTGTTCTTGGTGGAATAATAAATGGTTTGGTTGATTGTCTATTTTAAACTAAACGCAAATAAATGTTAATGTCGTTGAGTAAAGTAAAAGCTTTAAAGATTAAACTAAAATAACGAGTTAAAAGTAAATGCTTGAAAACTTAAAGACAAGATTAGAAAATTACTTGAACACTTAATAAATCTAAAACTTGAAAACTTTGTAAAAACAATAAACTAATCTCATCGGAAAACCCAATCGGAATATACTAAAAATGCTTCAATCGGAATGTTGGAAAACAGCACTAATCGGAATATGGCAAACAAGACTCGTCGGAATACTGTCGTCGGAATAAGGCCAAATCGAAATGCTTGAAAACAAAACCAATCGGAATATCCAAAGAGTTCCTAGTCGGAATGATGGTTTAATCGCAAAGTTAATAGAAACTTGCTGTCGGAATATTGTGAAACTGTCCCAATCGGAATAGCATAAAAAAAGGACACAATCGGAATAATGGGAATTAGAAGCAATCGGAATAATTAAAGAATAAGTCTAATCGGAATGTCTCACAAACCACCACAATCGGAATGTGCTAAAACCCTTTTCTGATCAAACGATCGGAATAAGGACCTCTGATCGGAAAGCCAAATCGGAAAGGGGTTTACCCTTTCTGATGGTACGAATTCGAGAATAAGCTAAGTATTAGACTATTTTCAATAAGCCAAATCCAAAACTTGAACGAATCTATTATGAAAAGGACTAAATAAGCACGAATAACAACTTATCCAATCTTAAAATAAGCAATCTTTTAAATCAAACCATAAAAATGAAACTTTTTAAGAAAGCTTTTAAAAAGTAAATAAGCTAAACATACAAATAAGCCAATAAGCACAAAGATCTTAAAGCTTAACCGTATGATAAAAATACGAACTTTTTAATCCTTAAAACATCAAGATCAAACACGGATCATTAACATTTCGGATCAAAATTAACTAATATAAAGAAAGGTAGAAAGAGATTAAAGATTAAAAGCTTAAACTAAAACTTGATTAATGAAAATAAAAAAATACACAAAGGTTTAAACTTGAATGATTAAAAGAAAGAAAAGATGAAAACTTAGTGAGAGAAAGTTTGGAACTTTCTCTCTCTAAAAACTAGAAAGGAAAAATGAAAATGAAACTAGCTAACTAAAACTAACCAACCCTCCTAAATGTGTTTAGGAGGGTATTTATAGGAAAATGGGGAGTGCATGTGTGGTGTGCTTCCTTCTTTCTTTTCTTCTCGACTCGATTTAAATCTTTGTCTTTTCTCGACGTCGTCTCGGGATTTGAACTTGTCTTAGTAATTTTCTTCTTTAATTTAGACTTGAGTTCTTCGACTTCATTAAACTTCCGTCTTTAGACTTTTTCTTCGATAAATCTTCAGAATAGGTCTTGGACATCCGTTCTTTAAGCACTCTTGATCTTTTGACTTCGTCTTTTCTCGTTTTCTTCGATAAAAGCCCGTGAAAGCCCGTGTTTTCTTCCTTTTTCATCTTTTGGTCCTAAAACACAATAAAAACACAAACCACGCATAATTCTGACTTTTACAACATAAAATACACGTTTTGGTCTTGTTAATATTGGAAATAAGTGGTAAAAGGATAAGTGTTTTCACACTTATTAAATCCTCTACACTTGACCATTGCAATGCCCTCATGCAATGCATTAATTTTAAAGCACGGTTTACATTTTCCATCATAAAAAGATAAAAATAAGTAAAGAAATCAAAGACTTACATTGGGTTTTGGCTGCCATGAACATTTATCATCCTCAAGTTTCACGTTCCCCATACCAAGCTTAAAAACGAGATCATTGTTATTATAAGTTAGCAGACTAACACGAATTCATGTGGGCCAATTATTCACTTAGACTCCCTTATTCCTAGGTGTATCTCTTATATTTTATTTTTGTCTTGAATGATCACGAGGATGCATTGTTTGACTTACTTCGATAGTTACTTAGGCCGAAAAGAAAGTGGATGATTTAATCAATAGTTAGCTAAAGGACAAAATCTTTTAAAACTGCTTCTCGGGACCTCATAAAGTTCATATCTTGGCATAACTCGCTTCACGATTTGAGACCTTTCTCGGACCAATATTTGGCAGCGACTTCATACTTCGAATCTTGAGAGACGTCCATGAAATAATGGTCTTCTCTTCATAATAGGAATTTCTTCACTTGAACTTTTTGAGAGATTCTTCATATTTGGACCACGACTTCTTCATTTTTCTCCAGTCGTTATTTTGGACTTTGATATACAACGATCCGCCTCCTTTTAGGACTTGGATCTATTTATCCTCATACCTTGTTAGGGCCTTTTTGGATAGACTTCTCCATGATCTTTTGGGGAGTTTTTGCTTTTCGTCGTGTGTCTCGATCCTTCATATTGATTTTCGATAAATGATTCTTCACATCACTTTTGGATCTTTAGCACAAAATGTAGCCCTCATGCCTTGTTAGGGCCTTTTTGGACTCGCCAATCTTCGCATCCCGCTTTAATAAGTTATGCCTTGGCTATGAACTCTAATTAATATCGAGCAACTTTTAAACGATCTTGGGCTAGAAGCTAAGTAACTTTTCAAATCGTACAACCTTATTTATTGCAGATAAATTTATTAACAAGCGATGGGAGAATAGGCTCATAATTAACTCACATAAACTCACGAAAGAATACCAAACTTATAATTGACTCCATCATGTCTCGTTCTCCACAATTTAAAATCTCAAGGAATGAGACTCGTGGATGCTTAGCCTATTAAATCAAAGTTTTGGGTTTTCGATTCATCTATAGGATCTTACAAATTCTTAGGCTTTTTTAAGTTTAGAAATCGTATTTTAAAGTTCCCTTGATAAACAACTCTCTAGGATCAATTATAGAAACTTGCGAAAAGTTCTTGTTCTTAACCCGTGAGAGTTAAGACTTTCGCGTTTTAAAGTTCCCTATATAAAAGCCTAGCAAAACTTGACTTAAACACGTTAAGGATACTAGCTAGAGTAAACTTAGATAAGTAAACTTGGGTTGAGTCAAATTATTCACGACTTTGAAAAATTTAAAACCACTATATTGAAAATTTATTCTAGCAAGGAAAGAAAATAACCATAACGAAGGAAAATAAAACTATACAACTAGGCCAAAATAGATTAAAAATTTTGAAAAACGTCGAAAAATCAAATTTTCCGGTTAAAATGAGGGCAAATTCATGGAAAAGACCACTTACTTCGATAGAAGTCCCCCCTACACTTGATATAAACATTGTCCTCAATGTTTAAGCGTGTGGGAGTAAACTCCCCTACACTTATGACATTGTCCACTTTGTTTAAATCTTGCTAAGGAAGGGACAACTATAGTGATTTCAATGTGAACATATAAGATATGAAATATTGAATCACAAGAGTTTAGGATAGAACCGGGAAGATGGGTACACGGGATCACGGTTCGTCAAAAGTCATCGAGGTGCTATTTGAAGCTTGAATCCCTGTAGAGAATAAGAAACAAGACACAAACACATACGGGGCTCCCCCTACACTTATTATGAAAACGATAAAGGATAGATCACGGGTTGCCTCCCGAGAAGCGCTTGTTTTTGTTCACCGAGTCACGAGCCTGAATCGACCCAAAACTAGTTCATGGGAAACGTGGTGAGGGATGGAATCATCTCATGAGAGATGTCCTCACCAAAGTACAGTTTCAAACGCTGGCCATTCACCTTGAAATTAGGCCCATTTGGCTGAGAAAGCTCAATGGTTCCATATGGAAAGACTTTGGCGACGGTGAATGGACCAGACCAGCGGCTCTTCAACTTGCCAGAGAAGATCTTCAACCGAGAGTTAAAAAGTAAGACTTGATCACCAACGTGGAACTCTCGGTTCTTAATTCTTGCATCATGGATGATCTTGGTCTTCTCTTTGTAGATCAATGAGTTCTTGTAAGCTTCATTCCTCAGTTCATTAAGCTCGTTGAGTTGAATCTTGCGGAGATCACCGGCTTTGTTGATGTCAAAGTTAGCCCACTTCAAGGCCCAGTATGCTTTATGTTCCAGCTCGATAGGGAGGTGACATGCTTTCCTGTACACAAGACGATAAGGTGTACAACCGATCGGCGTCTTATAAGCAGTACGGAAATCCCACAAAGCATCATCTAACTTATCGGCCCACGCGGCACGATGCTCTCCCACAATACGCTCCAAAATTCGCTTCAATCCACGGTTGGATATCTCGGCTTGACCGTTGGTTTGGGGATGATAAGCGGTGGAAAGACGGTGATTGACACCATACTTAGCCATGACTCTTGCAAATTGATCATTGCAAAAATGAGTCCCGCGGTCACTGATGATAGCACGAGGAACACTGAATCGAGCAAAGAGCTGCTTCAAAAAGTTCACAACCACCCTCGCATCGTTCGTAGGGAGAGCCTTAGCTTCAACCCATTTGGAAACGTAGTCAACGGCTACGAGGATGTACTTGTTCCCTTTGGATGATGGAAATGGCCCCATAAAGTCGATTCCCCATACATCAAAGATTTCACATTCTTGTATGAAATTTTGAGGCATCTCATCTTTATGTGTGATCTTGCCTTGTCTTTGGCAGGCATCACAATGTTTAACCATTTCGTGAGCATCACGGTAAATGGTGGGCCAATAAAATCTAGAGTCGAATACTTTCTTCGCGGTGTAATTAGGACTAAAGTGACCACCGGTGGGTCCTTTATAGCAAGCGTCAAGGATTTGTACCACTGTCGGCCCATCAACACATCGACGAATGACAAGATCCACACATTGTTTGAAGAGGTAAGGGTCGTCCCAGAAATAATGTTCAATATCCTTAAAGAACTTTTTCTTTTGTTGGGACGTGAACCCTTCTTTGAGAATTCCACCCGCTAAGTAGTTTGCAATGTACGCAAACCACGGGGTGTCATCGAGATTTGGATTGATAGACATTAAGGCCTCAAGGGGAAAAGAGTCATTGATCTCTTTGTTCGGATGATCCCCTTGATAAGGATCCTCAAGTCTACTGAGATGATCCGCGGCTAGGTTTTCAGCTCCCTTTTTGTCACGAATTTCAATATTGAATTCTTGAAGGAGAAAAACCCAACGAAGAAGTCTTGGCTTAGAATCTTGCTTAGTCATCAAGTACTTCAACGCGGAATGACCGGTATACACGATGGTGGTAGAAAGGACAAGATAGGGGCGGAACTTTTCAAAAGCATACACTACAGCTAAAAGCTCTTTTTCGGTAGTGGTATAATGCAATTGAGCCCCCGTCATTGTCTTGCTAGCGTAATGGATTGGTTGGAAGTGTTTGTTCACTCTTTGGCCCAAAACCGCTCCAATAGCAAAGTCGCTAGCATCACACATCAACTCAAAAGGTAGCTCCCAATTAGGGGTAACCAAGACCGGTGCCTTAGTTAGCTTATCCTTAAGAAGATTGAAGGATTCAAGACACTCTTTGGAAAAGATGAAAGGGGTATCTTTTTCCAAGAGGTGGGTCATCGGGCGAGCGATTTTAGAAAAATCTTGAATGAATCGACGATAGAAGCCCGCATGACCGAGAAACTTCTCACACCCTTCACGGTTGAAGGTGGAGGCAATTTAGCAATAACATCGACTTTAGCACGGTCCACTTCAAGACCGTCTTTGGAGATTTTTTGTCCTAGCACGATGCCCTCTTTTACCATGAAATGGCATTTTTCCTAATTTAGAACAAGGCGAGTGTCTTCACACCGCTTAAACATACGTTCTAAATTGGCAAGGCAAGCAAAGAAAGAATCGCCATAAACCGAGAAATCATCCATGAAGACTTCCATAGTTTCTTCAACCATGTCATGGAAGATAGCCATCATACACCTTTGGAACGTCCCAGGAGCATTGCATAAGCCGAAAGGCATTCTTTTGTAGGCAAATGTTCCATAAGGACAAGTGAATGTGGTTTTCTCTTGGTCTTTGGGATCGATGGGAATTTGAAAATACCCGGAGAAACCGTCTAAAAAGCAGTAATAGTCATTACCCGCTAGACGTTCAAGCATTTGGTCCATGAAAGGAAGGGGAAAATGATCCTTTCTCGTAGCATCATTGAGTTTGCGATAGTCTATACAAACTCTCCACCCTGTATGAGACGAGTAGGAATCAACTCGTTGTTTTCATTGGGAACAACGGTGATTCCGCCTTTCTTAGGCACACAATGGACGGGACTAACCCACGGTGAATCCGAGATAGGATAGATCATGCCCGCATCAAGAAGCTTGATAACCTCTTTTTTGATAACGTCATGGATCTTAGGATTCACCCTTCGTTGGCTTTGAATAGTGGGTTTAAAGTCGTCCTCCATGAGAATTTTATGTGTGAAAAAGTGAGGATCTATTCCACGAATATCGTAGATCTTCCAAGCAATAGCTTTCTTGTGATTCTTCAGCACGACGATAAGTCGGGATTTTTCTTCTTCTTTCAGGTCCTTAGCGATGATGACCGGTAACTTCTTGTTGTCTTCAAGGAAAACGTACTCGAGATGAGACGGTAGGTCCTTAAGCTATAAATCCGAAGGATTTTCGATGGAAGGCGTAGTCAAATTCGGTTCATCGATAGAGATATCCTTAGGAGATGGTGGAGAAGTATGGTCCTCATTGAGAAGTTTCTCAATGGTACGAATGTCTTCATCCCAATTGGAGGGAGAATCGTCATATTTTAAATCCACATCCCCTAAAGTTGCTTCAAATTCAGTCAAAAGGAAATCACTTTCTCCAAATGGAGTTAGTGATGGAGCAACAGAGGCAACGGTCTCAACAATGGGTAGAGAAGAAGAACCACTTTTACAGGCGTCTTTGAAATGTTCTTCACAAGCCTCATCAAGAACATCAATGAAATTAACACTCTCGTTTTCCGAAGGCTGCTTAGAAAGTTTACCCATGTTGAAGACGATTTTATCGTCACCAACTCTCATGATTAATTCGCCCGCGCCTACATCGATGAGAGTGCGACCGGTCCTCAAGAATGGACGTCCAACGATTAATGGAACACGGGGATCCATCTCGTAGTCAACGACAACAAAATCCGTCGGGAAGGTGAATTTGTCGACACCAACGAAGACGTCTTCGGCTATCCCCACTGGATAAGCAACCGTACGGTTAGCTAATTCCAAAGTCATTCGTGTGGGGCCTAGCTCGGGGAGAGATAATTGCTTCCAAACACTTAATGGCATTAAGTTAATACTAGCACCTAGATCGGCTAGGGCCATGCAATTCTCTACTCCCGGGAAGTTACAAGGAATCAAGAAACGACCCGGATCACCAAGTTTGGTTGGCAATTTCCTTAAGAGCACTGCGGAGCAATTCTCATTAAGTTGGGTCTGAGCAATGTCAAGAAGCTTCTCTTTTTCACTAAGAAGATCTTTAAACATCTTCGCATATTTGGGCATGTGAGCGAGAGCCTCAGCAAAGGAGATATTGAAATTTAGTTGTTTGAACATTTTAAGAAAGTTCGAAACCTGAATATCATCCTTGTTCTTCAATTTCTCTTTCCTCAACCTCTAAGGATAAGGTATATTGGGTTGAGATGAAGGCTTGGGATAGATTTCGCACTCACATCCTTGGGTGGTGGAGGGGTAGAAGTTGAAGGTGGTGGAATTGGAGAAGTAGAAGTTGGAGGAATAGAAGATTGAGGATTCGGAGAAGGAGACTCGTTTTCCTTTGTCACAATAACCGGTGTAGGTGTAGGAAGCTCGGGTTCCTTTAAACCTTTTCCACTGCGAGTGGTGATTGCTTTCATCTCCCCTCTTTGATTAGCAACGGTGTTACTCGGAAGAGAACCCGATCCAGAGGCTTGATTACTAGGGAAGAAACTAGCCATCATATTCCTCAAGTCATTCGTTTGACTTGCCAAAGTGTTTCGCATATCAGCTCGAAGATCATTCCCTTGCTTCACCATATCTGCTTTCATGTTGGCCATTTCCCGCTGAAGATTTTGCACGATCACATCGTTAGTCCTCATGTAGGTTTCAACATCTTTGTGTAAGGCTGTGGGTTGGTTTAGAGGAGGAGCATGGTAGGCGGGTGGTTGATAAGCAGGTTGTTGGTAAACTTGGTTGTTTCTTTGAGGTGGATATGGGTTTCTTTGGTTTTGATATGGAGTTGGAACACGTGGTTGGTTTTGATTGTTGCGATTGAGGTTGTTCGGGTTTGGTGGGGGGAAACCGGGTGGTGAAAGAAAGTTGTTTGAGCGATAGCTGAGCAAGTTGCGGTCACCTTGAGGACGTGCTTGATAGCCTCCTGTAGCATAGGTACCGTTGGCGGCATACACATTTTCCGGATTGTCGTGAGTCGAAGGACAATCGGTGTATGAGTGAGATCCCCCGCATATATCACAAGATTGAGTCATAGCATTGGCTTGGGCAGTGATAGCTTTAGTATTATTGGCGGCTTGGAGAGCAAGTGATTCAACAAGCGAAGTAAGCTTATCAAGTCTCTTGTCGCTCTCATTAGTGCTAGCACTAGCCACATTGGTCCGAACACTCTTGGTTTGCACTCTAGACTTGTTCTCAATAATATCCCAAGCAGCATTAGAAGACTTAACCAAAAGATTACCCCCCGAGGCACTATTTAGTAAATCTTGGTCATTCATGCTTAAACCATTGTAAAAAGTGTTAATTTGATGCACTTTGGTAAAACCATGTTGTGGGCACTTTCTTAAAAGTTCTTTAAAACGGTCCCAATATTCACTAAAAGTCTCATCGTACTTTTGTTCAAAAGTAATGATTTCATTCCGCAAAGCGGTAGTACGAGAGGGTGGGAAAAAGTAGTTTATGAATTTGGTCTCTAAGTCCGTCTACGTAAGAATACTTTGTGGCGGTTCCTTATCAAGCCAATGCCGGGCTTGTCCCTCTAAGGATAAAGGAAAAAGTTGCAAGCGAACTACCTCTTGTGAAACCCCATTGAATTTGACCGTATTCGTGAGTTGAAGGAACCTTTTGATGTGGTCATGAGGATCATCAATGGTACGCCCCAAGAATGGTTGAGCAGAGACCATTTGAATAAAGCCGGATTTGAGCTCAAAGTTGTTGGCTCCAATCGCGGGTATGACAATAGCATCGTGGTTGCCCTCTACATGTGCTTGCAAAAGTTCGATCATAGGACGATTGTCCGGTAAAGGTTCATTGTTGTTATTATTCATGTTGTTTTGAGGTGGATTATTATTGTTGTTGTATACACCGGCCATGTCTAAGTTATCGAGAGTCTCGGGCTCTTGATAAGACGTTGATCGAGTGCGCATACACCTGCAAAAGAACTAACAAAGCAAGAAATATTTTTGGTTTTTTTTATGTTTTTTAATTTTTTGTATTTTTGAAAATTTTATATTTTTTAGGATTTTTGAAAATTTGAAAGCAAGGAAAATAACGTTCAAAGATGAACGGATCCCAAAATCCAACGCGTCTCTCACTAAAAACCTTTAATCTTAACGAAAAGAGCCGACAGCGGCGCCATTTAATACTGGGGTTTTCACACCAAGTATCAAAGTTCGTTGTTCCAAATCTTTTCGAATTGATTATTGGTAGAAAGTGTGACTCAATTGTTCTTGGTGGAATAATAAATGGTTTGGTTGATTATCTATTTTAAACTAAAAGCAAATAAATGTTAATGTCGTTGAGTAAAGTAAAAGCTTTAAAGATTAAACTAAAATAACGAGTTAAAAGTAAATGCTTGAAAACTTAAAGACAATATTAGAAAAATACTTGAACACTTAATAAATCTAAAACTTGAAAACTTTGTAAAAACAAGAAACTAATCTCATCGAAATACCAAATCGGAATATACTTAAAAATGCTTCAATCGGAATGTTGGAAAACAGCACTAATCGGAATATGGCAAACAAGACTCGTCGGAATACTGTCTTCGGAATAAGGCCAAATCGGAATGCTTGAAAACAAAACCAATCGGAATATCCAAAGAGTTCCTAGTCGGAATGATGGTGTAATCGGAAAGTTAATAGAAACTTGTTGTCGGAATATTGTGAAACTGTCCCAATCAGAATAGCATAAAAAGGACACAATCGGAATAATGGGAATTAGAAGCAATCGGAATAATTAAAGAATAAGTCTAATCGGAATGTCTCACAAACCACCACAATCGTAATGTGCTAAAACCCTTTTCCGATCAAACGATCGGAATAAGGACCTCTGATCGGAAAGCCAAATCGGAAAGGGGTTTACCCTTTCCGATGGTACGAATTCGAGAATAGGCTAAGTATTAGACTATTTTCAATAAGCCAAATCCAAAACTTGAACGAATCTATAATGAAAAGGACTAAATAAGCACGAATAACAACTTATCCAATCTTAAAATAAGCAATCTTTTAAATCAAACCATAAAAATGAAACTTTTTAAGAAAGCTTTTAAAAAGTAAATAAGCTAAACATACAAATAAGCCAATAAGCACAAAAAGCTTAACCGTATGAAAGCTTAAGTATGATAAAAATACGAACTTTTTAATCCTTAAAACATCAAGATCAAACACGGATCATTAACATTTCGGATCAAAATTAACTAAAATAAAGAAAGGTAGAAAGAGATTAAAGATTAAAAGCTTAAACTAAAACTTGATTAATGAAAATCAAAAAATACACAAAGGTTTAAACTTGAAAGATTAAAAAGAAAGAAAAGATGAAAACTTAGTGAGAGAAAGTTTGGAACTTTCTCTCTCTAAAAACTAGAAAGGAAAAATGAAAATGAAACTAGCTAACTAAAACTAACCAACCCTCCTAAATGTGTTTAGGAGGGTATTTATAGGAAAATGGGGAGTGCATGTGTGGTGTGCTTCCTTCTTTCTTTTCTTTTCGACTCGATTTAAATCTTTGTCTTTTCTCGACGTCGTCTCGGGATTTGAGCTTGTCTTAGTAATTTTCTTCTTTAATTTAGACTTGAGTTCTTCGACTTCATTAAACTTCCGTCTTTAGACTTTTTCTTCGATAAATCTTCAGAATAGGTCTTGGACATCCGTTCTTTAAGCACTCTTGATCTTTTGACTTCGTCTTTTCTCGTTTTCTTCGATAAAAGCCCGTGAAAGCCCGTGTTTTCTTCCTTTTTCATCTTTTAGTCCTAAAACACAATAAAAACACAAACCACGCATAATTCCGACTTTTACGACATAAAATACACGTTTTGGTCTTGTTAATATTGGAAATAAGTGGTAAAAGGATAAGTGTTTTCACACTTATTAGCTGTTGTCGTGGGACCACCATCACCATACCGAGACCATAAGGTCTCGGTGGTGGTTAATAAGCAAAGCCGAGACCCCCCTGGTCTCGGTTAGGCATCGGCCAACACAAAACACCCCTAAAAACCCTTGTTTGATTTACCCATGATCATAGACATGTTTTAATAATTGTTTTTAATTAGTTTTAAAAAACATCATGATTTTATGTGATTCATTAATTGAAAACATAAAAGAAAAGGGTTAAAAAGGTTATACCGATTACGGGGATCAATTAAGGATGAACACACACGAATGCTTGCACAATTTCCAAGATCAAAAATCAACCGAACACCCCCTTTTGGTGTTGTATAACCGGCGGCCAAAAGAGAAGGAAGAAGAAAGATGTAGGGTTTTATTATTTTTTCTGTTTTGTGAATAATGACACAAGATTTCCTAATTCCCTTGTTTTAGTAAAAATTAAAATGGGCTTGGCCCATTCTTCTTGGTGTAGCCGCGGGTAGGGGACCCCACATGGGGTAACCCGTACCTTTTTCCGAGTCTAAGTATTATAGTGTGTTCTTGTTTTATCGTGTTCGTGTTTTATGTGTTCTAATTAATTATTGAACGTGCCTTAATATATTTATTCGTGTTCGTAATAAATATATATACGTAAATAATATTATCTCGTGATTAAATTACGTTCATGATTATAATTATTATTTGTATAATTATCGTGTGTTCAAACATAATAAATACTTATCGTGTTCTAACACGTACGTAATACTTAAAATTCTTATACGTGAACGTAAACATGCTGAAAGGAAAGTTTTAATCTAGTACGTACGATCTAATGGGTACTATTCATGGTAAATGCATGCGGGTTTTACAACTCTTCCCCCTAAAAAGAATAATTCGTCCCCGAATTATAGATAAAGTAAATTGGAAAAGAAGAACATACCCGAATTCAAAATATAAAATGAGGGTAAGAAGCCCGGATATACTCCTATGTTTCCCAAATGGCTTCCCGCTCGGTATGATCCCTCCAAAGGATTTTGACGAATGGAATCGTCTTCCTTCTCATGACTCGTTATTGTCTGTCAAGAACTCGTTCGGGTTCTTCTATGAAAGTGAAATCTTCAGGTATCTGTTCTAGTGGATACTGAACCATGTGAAGGGGATGATACTGGTACCCTCTGAGTAAGGACACATGAAACACATTATGTACATGCGAAAGCTGCAGAGGTAACGCTAACCGGTAAGATACTTCACCGACTCGTTCAATGATATCAAACGATCCGATGAAACGAGGACTGAGCTTCCTTTTAATCCTGAAGCGTCTAACACCACGTGCCGGCGAAACCTTAAGAAAGACGTGATCTCCTACGTTAAAATGTATGTCCCTACGATGCTTATCGGCGTAACTCTTCTGTCGTGACCGTGCTTCTTGAAGTTTCTGCTTAGCTACTGCGACCCTCTCATTAGTCATCTCTATGATCTCTGGTCCTTCAATTGTTCTCTCACCAACCTGATCCCAGCAGATTGGGGCGCGACACTTTCTACCATACAACATCTCGAAAGAAGCACACTTGATACTTGCGTGCCAACTGTTGTTGTATGCAAACTCTACCAAACAGATATATTCGTCCCAATCACCCGTCCATTCCAACGCACATGACCTCAGCATGTCTTCCAATGTCTGAATCGTTCGCTCCGACTGCCCGTCTGTTTGAGGATGAAAAGTCGTGCTAAGCTTAAGTTGTGTACCCCAAGCTTTCTGCAGACTCTTCCAAAATCGCGAAGTGAGTCGAGGATCTCTGTCTGAGACGATGCTGGATGGAGCACTGTGGAGTCTCATGATCTCTCTTCTATACGTATCGGCGAGTTTACTGACCGAATCTTCCTTGCAGATCGGTAAGAAATGAGCTGATTTAGTAAGTCGATCTACGATAACCCAAATTGCATCGTGCTTCCTCTTGGTTGGCGGAAGACCAGTAACGAAATCCATGGTGATTTTGTCCCACTTCCACTCTGGGATATCTAACGGTTGAAGGAGACCGCCAGATCGCTGATGCTCGATCTTAACCTGCTGGCCGGTAAGACATTTGGAGACGTAAGTGGCCACATCCTGTTTCATACCACTCCACCAAAAGTACTGCTTTATGTCATGGTACATCTTAGTCGAACCAGGATGTATAGAGAATGGGGAGCTATGAGCTTCAGCTAACAAGGCTTCCCGGAGTTCTTGATCATCAGGAACACAAAGTCTCGTGCCCTGCCATACGATACCATCTGCATCTACTCTGAATTCCGTCTGCTTCTCCAAATTCTGAACTATCGCCCAGATTTCTCCATCATCTTTCTGAGCTTCCTTGATCTTAGAGAGTAACTCGGGTTCTACTCTAAGATTAGCCCAGTAACCATGTTGTCCATGTACCATGATCTCTACGTCTAGTCGCTCCAAGTCTCTTATGATTTCCTCCTCAATCTTAATGCCGTTGATCATTCCGGACTTCCTGCTAAGTGCATCTGCTACTACATTCGCCTTTCCGGGATGATACTGCAGATTAATGTCATAATCCTTCAACAGCTCTAACCATCTCCTCTGCCTCATGTTCAATTCACGCTGAGTGAAGATATACTTCAAGCTCTTGTGGTCCGTGAAAATGTCACATGATTCTCCATATAAGTAGTGCCTCCATATCTTCAATGCAAACACGACTGCAGCAAGTTCCAAGTCATGCGTAGGGTAATTTTCTTCATAAGGCTTAAGCTGTCGTGAAGCGTACGCGATCACTTTCCCATGTTGCATGAGAACACAGCCAAGTCCCTTCCTCGATGCATCATTGTAGATTTGAAATCCACCCGTACCAGATGGGAGAGTAAGAATAGGTGCAGATACTAGCTTCTGCTTCAGGTCTTCAAAGCTCTTCTCTCGTTCTTCAGTCCAGACGAATTTCTCCCCTTTCCGCATCAGTTTGGTCAATGGCAGTGCTAAGCGGGAAAAGTTCTCCATGAACCTACGGTAATAGCCAACTAAGCCTAAGAAACTGCGGACTTCAGTCGCTGATGTCGGCCTCGGCTATTTAGTAATAGCCTCAACCTTCGCTGGATCCATAGTGATTCCTTCTGCTGACACAATGTGGCCTAAGAATGCCACCTTGTCTAACCAGAACTCACACTTGGAGAATTTAGCATACAGCTGCTTCTGGCGAAGAATCTGTAGTACTATACGAAGACGGTCTTCGTGTTCCTCCTTGGACTTTGAGAAAATCAGGATGTCATCGATGAAGAGAATGACGAACTTGTCCAGAAATTCATGGAAGATTCTGTTCATCAAATCCATGAACACTACTGGAGCATTGTTCAGGCTGAATGGCATGACTACAAATTCGTAGTGGCCATAGCGGGTACGAAAAGCAGTCTCGGCGATGTCCTGCTACTTAACCCGTAGTTGATGATAGCCTGACCTAAGATCAATCTTGTAGAAGTGTTTGGCCCCTTGGAGTTGGTCAAACAGATCGTCTATGCGTGGTAGTGGATACCTATTCCTGATAAAAATTTTGTTGAGCTCGCGATAGTCTATGCAAAAACGCATACTGTCGTCCTTCTTCTTAACAAATAAGACCGGTGCGCCCCATGGAGATGCGCTCGGTCGAATGAAACCTAGTTCTAGAAGTTCTTGCAGTTGATCCTTCAGCTCCTTTAACTCTATGGGAGCCATTCGATAAGGAGCCTTGGAAATCGGTTCAGCTCCTGGGATAAGCTCGATATTAAATTCCACTTCTCATGCAGGTGGTATGCCCGGAAGTTCTCCTGGAAATACATCTTGGAATTCCGACACTATAGGTTGATCCTGAATTGATGGACATTCAGCATCCATGTCGTGAACCGTAGCTAGATTACCCTCGCAGCCATGTGACAGTAGTGCACGCGCTTGCAGGGTAGATATGATTTGTACAGACCTTCCGGGTATGAACCCGTTGTGAATGTACTCTGGTGCATTAACATCACCGAAGATAACTTGATATGAATGACAGTCTATGGTAGCATGATGCTTGGATAGCCAATCCATTCCCAAAATCATGTCAAAGTCATTCATGTCCAGCAGAAGTGCGTCAACAGGACGAACCTTATCGTCAAATTCTAGGGGAAGACTCTTGTATACATTGGTTAAGCGTACAGAGTCTCTCAAAGGCGTGGAAATACTCAGTATATTATCTACTGGCATGGGGAGCATCCTAATGTTCTTGGCAAAAGCAGTAGAAATGACCGAGTGAGTAGCACCCGTATCAAATAGAACACACGTAGCCTGACCATACATATACAAGATTCCAGTGATGGTACCTGTAGACTTGTTGGCCTGATCTCGAGATGTCGTGTAGACACGTCCAGTGGTAGGAGGCGGCTTAGTATCAGCATGTCCCGATATGCCCTCCATCTCGCCCTTACGGCAGTCCTTCATGAGAGGGCTAGGAAGACCACACTTGAAGCATGCGTCAGTGTTACGACGACATGGCCCTGGGTGCCTACGGTGGCAAGTAGAGCAAAGAGGATGAGTATATCCTCCAGCAGGTGCTCTGGCTGGCTGAGGACTTGATAAAACATTTTACATGAAACATGATAATAGGGTACTAAGGACAATGCGAATAATCGTAAGATTGAATACCAGTGATAGATGGACGGCTAGGCTGTGAACCTCTCTGGTTCTGGTCCCTACCGTTTCCATGGTTCCTGGTAGAAGATTTGCTAGAGTGTCAGAATTATGAGTTATAACATGAAATCATAAGAAAATGCGTAAGTATTAGGACCTGCTGTCGTTGGAGTGTCCAGTGTTGTTACGGTAATTATCATTACCTCCACGCCTATCTGTAGCAGAACGGTCGTTAGTCTGACCGTTTCCCTTGGGCTGATTAGGCTGCTGCTGAGTAGCCGGCTGAGACCGGTCCCCACTTTTCTGCCTAGAAGGTACAATTTAAGAGATGAATAATTGACATATACAGAAAGAATACGGATGGGTCACCGCTTGAATACGAATGTTTACCTCTTGTCGGGTTTCTCAGCTTCCCCGAACTCATCTCTCTCATGCAGCATCTCCAGCTTACGTGCCGCATCGGCCACTTGTGCTACTGTGTTGAACGTAGCACACACCAAGTTGTTTGCGACCGATGTACGAAGAGCCCACCTAAAGTGGTGTGCCTGCTCTTCAGGAGTACCTGCCGTTGCACCAAGGAAACCAGCTAAGCGAAGAAAGCGCTGCATGAACTCGTTGCTATTCTCCCCAGCTCTCTGTCGGATCTCATGGTACTCCCTCTTAAGCTTGTCTTGCTCAGCCTTGGGAAAGAACTGCTCCATCACCCTATCTCTGAACTGAGTCCATGTCAAACCATCCACCCAATTATCACCTCCCTCAGACAGCTTCAATGTTAACCACCAGTTTAACACATCGTCTTCGAACTGGTAGCATGCCAACCTCGCTTTGTACACGGGGTCACAACCCATAGCATCGAAGATCTTCTCGATGTGAGCCAACCAGCTTTCAGCTTCACTGGGGCTATCTGTTCTCTCGAAAGCTCGAGGACGGAGCTTGTTGAATCTCTCCAGCCATATTGCCAATGTCACCGGAGGAGGAGGAGGAGGTGCTTGGTTTTGCTGCTGATTGTTGGCACCCTGAACCTCAGCCCTGATGTCATTCCTCAATTGAGGAAGCAAAGCTTGCATTGCAGCTTGGATTGCTGCATTGAGTTGTTCCTGCTCGCGTGTGAGAACCATCTGACAATATAACATAAAACATATAATTAAACAGATCAAAACATAAAATATATTTATACATGAAAAAAATTTATACCAATAAATCAAGAGAAAAAATTTATGCAAGAAAATTTTGTATATGAATGCATGATGCAGTTTTATGAAAACTTTTGTATGCTCGAGAGTGAACGCCTATGGTCAGTTCACCCAAAATAAAAGACATGGCGAGGGGACACCTATGGGTCGGTCCCAAATTTAAAAGTTTCGATATAACACATGCAACTAAATAGGGCCAGTCCTGTACCAACCATTACTTAGTCATAAACCTGCGACAATGACATATATATGTATGCATAAAAATGATGATGCATGAAAACGACTGTCAATTCTAGGAAGACCATAGTGACTACCCACTAATCACAGGTCATGTTTTGAGAGCCTACAGGTCGAAGCCTTGGCTCTGATACCATAATTGTAACACCCCATTTTGATAATGGAATGCCACGCATAATTATGGTGTGTCATCAAAGCATACAAGGATAAATGTCTAAAACATTACATGACCATAAAAAGGAAATACCGGAATCAAACATCGGTAGTCCAAAAGTAAAGCTAATCACACACAAACATAAGTACTGTAAATGAAAGGACTAAACAATGTCCAAAGAAAGAGTATCAAAGTATAGATAATGCATAAAGTAAAGAAAGGCTAGAAAGCTTCCAGTCCATATGCACGTACGCTTAAAGTCTACGTACGTCCCTGAGTACCTTCCGTTTTGGGAACATGAAAAGGAAAACGATTGAGCAATACGCTCAATGCACGGATGTACAATAAAGCTTGAATAATATAAGCATATAAGCATATAACAGCGGAAGAAACTAAGTCCCGAATAACCCGGTTAAGTCTTAGTAAAACTGGTTTTATAGTTTGAAAAGCCTTATGTTTATCTTATAAAAACTGTTTAACATATTTTACCATTAGCCAATATAGGTCATGAAAATCCACCGTGCATGAATACTTGGAGGGGTGACCTCATCATGCAAATTAGAGGGGCTGCCTCTAATTTAATATACTGGTTTTGGGTAGGAGGGATCAGCTCGTTGTGAAGGATGCAAGGCACACACCACATTCACACTGAGTAATCTGCTGAAAAACATGTAACTAGGATGCACCCATACGCCCCACATGATAAATATAATAATATGGCCAAAAGCTGAAGGGACGCCACGAGCAATCACTCCGCCGTGGGGAAGTCATAACACTAGTGCCTCTAGTGTTATGGTTATGGTACCTCCATAACTAGGTGAAACTGGTCATGCATGTATATGGCTATAGGTTTTCTAATTAAACATAAGCGATCAAACATATAAACTTATACTATGGGAAAACAGTTGGCTGCATACGGGGAATCCTAATAAGGAAAGAATGTCCGTACTGAAAGGACGGGAATCCGTACCTTATGTCCAGTGAACAAAGAAGACGAACAGAAGAGAGTCCTACTTCGGTATCACTAATGCTACATAAATACATACGTGTATAAGTATCTGATTACTAAATACGTACTGGTTTTATGTCATGTCTTAGCTTATTTTATACGTTCATGTCATATTTTACTGTTTTAAGCTTTATACTGTGTTTATCTTATATTCTGTCTATTCTGATTAAGTATTTCTTGTATTTCATGCATTATTATGCTTGTTTTGTAATAATAAGTAACTTTCTAAAAATAGCAGGTTTCCTAAAATAGAAAGTTACCAAAAATAGAAAGTTACCAAAAATAGAAAGTTTCCAAAAATAGAAAGTTTCCAAAAATAAAGTTTCCAAAAATAGAAAGATTCCAAAAATAGAATTACTGCTTGAAATAGATAAGTTTCTAAAAATAGAAAGTTTCCATAAATAGATTAGCTGCCTTAATTAAATAAGTTTCTAAAAATAGAAAGTTTCCATAAATAGATATAAGCTGGTTAAATAAGCTAATTATATAAGCTTAAGTGTTTTCTGATTATTATTCTAAGTCATATTGTTATAAGGTATAGTTTATTAATTATTACATGTAAATTAAATAAACTATAGGTTAAAAGTATTTAATTAAATATATCATGATTTTAATTAAATAAGGTAAAATACTTAGGTTAAAACATGTATTATTAATTATTAATAATATAACCTAAGTCATGTTAATTAATTAATTATAGTCATGGTTTTAATAATTAATTAATTATAAAGTCTAGTAAAATATAAATACTTAGGTTAAAATTCATGATCTAATAATTAAATTTATAACCTAAGTCATGTTAATTAAATTAATCATGTCATGTTTTATTAATTTAATTTTTAACACATAACTATTAAAATCATAAACCTTAAAAATTCATCTATGCACCGGACCCGTAACTAGAAACCATGAACCAGACCCGTAATCAACACCATACCCCGAACCAAGTTCGGGGTTCCCTTGTTTTGGTTACTGCCGTAGGACCACCATCACCATACCAAGACCATAAGGTCTCGGTGGTGGTTAATAAGCCAAGCCGAGACCCCCCCCCCCCTTGGTCTCGGTTAGGCATTGGCCAACACAAAACACCCCTAAAAACCCTTGTTTGATTTACCCATGATCATAGACATGTTTTAATAATTGTTTTTAATTAGTTTTTAAAAACATCATGATTTTATGTGATTCATTAAATCAAAACATAAAAGAAAAGGGTTAAAAAGGTTATACCGATTACGTGGATCAATTAAGGATGAACACACACGGATGCTTGCACAATTTCCAAGATAAAAAAATCAACCGAACACCCCCTTTTGGTGTTGTATAACCGGCGGCCAAAAGAGAAGGAAGAAGAAAGATTTAGGGTTTTGTTATTTTTCTTGTTTTGTGAATAATGACACAAGATTTCCTAATTCCCTTGTTTTAGTAAAAATTAAAATGGGCTTGGCCCATTTTTCTTGGTGTAGCTGCGGGTAGGGGGCCCCACATGGGGTAACCCGTACCTTTTTCCGAGTCTAAGTATTATAGTGTGTTCGTGTTTTATCCTGTTTGTGTTTTATGTGTTCTAATTAATTATTGATCGTGCCTTAATATATTTATTCGTGTTCGTAATAAATATATATACGTAAATAATATTATCTCGTGATTAAATTACGTTCATGATTATAATTATTATTTGAATAATTATCGTGTGTTCATACGTAATAAATACTTATCGTGTTCTAACACGTACGTAATACTTAAAATTCTTATACGTGAACGTAAACATGCTATAAAAGGAAAGTTTTAATCTAGTACGTACGAAATGGGTACTATTCAAGGTAAAAGCATGCGGGTTTTACACTCTAATTCCTTCAACATTTCTTTATCACAGTTGTGTGGTTCATACATGAAGAGCAATTCATTATACAATAGTGATACCTCAGTTTTACCTACACTGGCTTCTTGAACTAACCTGAAAAGATCCTGAATATCTTGTCTGTCAAGAATATGAAAAATATCTTCCATAAGTCTGAGTATTCTCGTTGTACCATCAGTTCTTTGAATTCCATGAGCTTCTAGTCCTTGATCCATAGAGTATATCCATCTATCAATAGATGACCTCTTTCCAAAAATCTATGTATCAATACGTTAATCTTCAAAGTTTACTATCTTCAAGTACTTTTTCAAGATCTCATCATTCATCACTATCTTCTGTTGTTGACTTAGCCTTCTTGGCTTTCTGCTTCCTCTTTGTTGATCTTTTCCTCTTAACACCCTTGGAGGTTCCTTCAAATTCTATTGAACCTTCTTCCAAGTTTGTATGTATCGTTTCTTTAGTATGTACTGTTGATTGTGTATGTACTGCTTGTACATTTTCAGTCTTGTCAACATCTTGAGCTTTATCTCCTTCATTCATTCTTTGAGCAGTCTCTTCTCTTTTGAACTTACCTTCTCCTTTCTATTCTTCCTTACATAAGTGGTCTTGATAGGTGGAGATGTAGTTGTAGGTTCAGCATTACTTGGCTCAATTCTAGGAGCACTTCTAAATTGCCTTTGTTGTTGCAGATGTCTTCTAGCTTTTTCAACAGCTATCCTATCTGCTTTAGATCCAATCTCAACAAAATTCAGTTCAGCTCTTTTATGTTGTTCATACAAAGTCCTGATTTCTTCAAAATTATTCTTGACCAGCTGAGTATGAGTGAAATTCTTAACTTTCTTGAGAAATTTCATCATTTGATTCCTAATCTGCATGGTAGTTGGAGGCTTAATCTTTTCTCTTCTTCTCTTTTCAGCAAAGAATCTTTGTTGCTCCCTTACCAGATCATCAATCAGTTTTGATTTCTCTTCTTCATCATAAGCATCTCTCTCTTCAGCTAACAATGAGTCTGCAAGAAGCTCACTTGCATGTAATTCAGCTTGAATCCTATCATACTCTTGTATGTTCCATTCTTGCTATATTCTCCTAACTTCTAACAAATGCTGCTTTGCTTCAAGTTCCTCTTGCAAGTCTTCTTCATGAATTTGAGCTTGCATTCTGAGAGCATATTCCTCATCATGGTCTAATTGATTAAATCTATACATGACTTTGCTGATATCTTCATCTGAATCACTTTCATTTTCAGATTCTGATTGTATTTGCTTCTTCCCCTTATCCTTTAGATTAATTTTAGGTAACTTCTTCTTCAGCTTAGAAAGTCTTTCCTCGTCAGCTTGTTGTTGAATAACTATAACTTTAGTAGAGTGTGAAGCTTGAACTTTCGTACCTTTAGTTTGATCCTTCTTGGCAAGAACTTCTTGTTGTGTCTTCTTCTCTACCTCTGCTTGTTTTGCTTTCTCAGCTGAATTCTTTTCCCTTAAGTCAAGCAGTATTTGGGCTAAAGTTTCATCCTCTCCAAAAGGAGTTTGACTTTCCAGTGAAGGATGATCACCAGCGGTACTTGCAGTCAGCTTAATTAGCTTAGCAGTACTTGGGTCTTCAACAATGTCAGCAGTACTTGCAGTCAGCTTAGTTGGCTTAGCAGACTTGGATCTTCAACAATATTGACTTCACCAGTATTAGACACACTTGTTTCTTCAACCACTTGTGTATCTCCAGATACCCTTTATTCCACTGAAACTATCCTTTCAACTTACACCTCTTCAGTCTTGTCTGATTCATTGCTCACTCTTGATCTTGACAGTACTTGCAAAGACTGTTTCTTGTGAAACCAGAATTGTCTTTGTGGTGGTGGAGTTGAAGATATAGGAAATTGAACATTGATCTCCTCCAGCTTCTCATAGAAAGTACTCCAATTCACTTGAAGTTATGGTGATTGAGGTTGTGGTGCTGGCTGAGTTACCATCATTTCTTCAACTTGTGGCTCCTCATGAGTAGGTTGTGGTTCTTCCTGTTGAAACTCCATGTTTGTAGGTTCATCCACACCAGTCTCTAAACCAGTTCCATCTTCATAATTCCCAATGACATCATCATCCAACTAAAAATTGATGTCATTTCCAGAGACCCTTGTTGATTATCAGAATAAGGTAGTTGTTCTTCATAATTCCTCTCCTGTTTGGTTGCATTCAGTTGCCTTTTCTTATGGTTTCTGAACCTTTGCTTTTTAAGTGCAGCCTTCTGAATAGACCTATGCTGCCTCATCTAAGGTGATACTTTATTCCTCAACTTGATTAGGCTGGCCTCTAATTCAGCAATTTTCTTGCCTTGAACAAGTTTTTCCTTTTGCAACACCTGTACTTGTTGGGACAAACTAGTACACAAAGTAGTTAGATTTGCAACATCCACCACCTCTGGTGCTTGTGCTGGTGGTGAACCACTAGCAGCAATGGAAGCAGCAAGTGTATGGATCATCTCATCAGTATTTGGTGGAACACCAATATTGTGAGAAGAAGATTGAGAATCTTCTAAGGAATGGGAACTCTGGTTAGAAGGAGTTTGCTGAGAAGCACTAGCATTGCTAGGTTCCTCACCTTCTTGGTTGGTAGGTTGGGCTAACATATGAGCAAACAATGGTGTAACCGTTCCTGTAAAGGCATTGCCTTGTTTGGTCAAGAAAGAGAAAGTTCTCTTTGTGAATGTAGGAACATCCCATGTATTAGTTAACTCAGGTTAGGGATTTGGATACTAACTAAAGTCTGAATGAATCTAGGATACATTTAAAACTTCTTAGTTCCTTCCAAATTCCTAGTCACGCCTTCAAAAATTAATCTTGAAAAATTAAAAACCCTGTTATTTGCTAGACAAATACCAGCTGATGCCAATGCAACAGGAATTTGATCAAAAGATGTACTTTTAGAGCTCAAACAGTGAATAATGGCATGAAAAAACAATTTCCATTGAGGTGAAAACAAAGCTTTAAAGAAAGTAAGACTTTCCCTACCACCCCCATAGCCCATGGCTGCAAGGACATCATGTATCTCTGTATTATGAAGCATACTAAGTCTATTTTCATCATTTAATCTCTAACTAGTCCTTAGCAGTACCTCAGTTACATATATATTTCTATAATTTACCCTAGCCTTAATGCAAGGTTGATTAAACCGAGTACCTAACACAGCAGTGTTCCAAAATTGTTCAACAATGAAAACATAGACAATGGGACTTACAGTGAGTGCGAAACGAACATGACTTCGATAAGAATCCAAGAATCTCATGGAATCCAAGAGAGTCATCATTCAGAGCAAGATTCGCAACCAAATTATGCTTAGAGATCACTTGTAAAGCAGCCATTAGTATTTTTGATGAACGAAAAATTAGAGAGAAGGTTATAGAACCAAGAGATAAAAATAAAAGATTAGGTGAATCAATTGTGTAATTGGAATAAGTATTTAAGTAAATAACAAACCCAAGCGCGAAGAAACCGCCAAATTTAAAAAAGATACCTTTAACGGTACAACGGACATGTAGCGGTACATGGAACATACTCGGACTTGGACTTGTGCTAGCGGTACTTGGATCCATAACGGTACCTCACAATTTTGACCAGTTCATGCATTCCACTATCATAATAACCTCTTTTATTTTATTCTATCAACCTGCAATCACATCAGAAACACAAAAACATAGACTATACAATAAAAATTAGCATAAAAATTGTACAACTGTTACCTCCCCTCAACATATGCAACTGTCTATTAGTTGGTCATACCAATATGTGTCACCAAGAATTCAAATCTCCTTGCATCAAATGCCTTGGTCAACAAATCATCTACATTGTTGTCTGTATGAGTCTTCAAGACTTGAATAAGCTTCTTGTCATAGGCATCTCTTATGAAGTGATGTCTTTTTTTAATATGCTTGGTCTTGGAGTGAAATACTGGATTCTTGACAATGCATATAGTACTTACATTATCAATGTAAATCTTGGTGTTCATGAAGTTGTACCCATAATCTAACAACTGATTTTTAATCCAATGTACTTGTCCACAGCAATGAGCAACAGCTACATATTCAGCTTCAGTTATAGAAATAGCAACAATGTTTTGCTTCTTACACTGCCATGATATGAGTCTTCTGCCTAGGAATTGACAACCTCCTGTTGTGGATTTCCTATCATGATTAGCTCCAGCATAATCACTATATGAGTAAGCTTCCAATTCAAAGGTTGAATCTCTAGGATACCATAATCCTAAATTGGGTTGATTTTTAAGATACTTAAAAACCCTTTTCACAGCATGTAGATGTGACACCTTTGGATTAACTTGGAACCTTGAACAGGCACACACAACAAACATAATATCTGGCCTTGAAGCAGTAAGATACATCAATGAACCAATCATTGACCTGTATAGATGAATATCAACATTTTCACCATGTTCATCTTTTGACAAAGACTTCTTAGCTTCAAAAGGTGTGCTTGTACTCCTTGTATCCATACATGAAAATTTCTTCAAGATTTCAGCAACATATTTATCTTGGCTGATAAATATTCTATCTTTCCTTTGTTTGACTTGTAGTCCCCAAAAGAAAGTAAGTTCTCCCATAGAACTGGTCTAAAATCTTCCTTTCATCAAAGCCTTAAACTCCTCACACCATGATTTCTTGGTAGAACCAAAAATGATGTCATCAACATAGACTTGTACTAGAATAATATCCTTAGCATTCTTCTTGATGAACAAAGTTTTGTCAATGGTCCCTCTCCTATATCCATGCTCTACCAGAAAATTGGATAAAGTTGCATACCAAGCCCTTGGAGCTTGATGCATACCATAAAGTGCTTTGATAACCTTGTAGACTCTATTGGGGAACTTAGGATCTACAAAACCTGGAGGTTGTGAAACATATACCTCCTCTGAAATAGTATCATGAAGAAAGGCACTTTTCACATCCATCTGATAGACTATAAAACCCATATATGATGTAAAGGCCAAAAATAACCTAATGGCTTTTATCCTTGCCACTGGTGCAAAAACCTCATCATAGTCTATCCCTTCTTCCTGTCTATAGTCTTGAGCAACAAGTCTTTCCTTGTTTCTCACAGCAATTCCTATTTCATCCTTCTTGTTCCTAAAAACCCATCTAGTACCAATTACTCTCTTACCTGAGGGAAGATCCACAAGAATCCAAACCTTTTGTAGCTCAAATTATGTTAATTCTTCTTGCATGGCATCTACCCAACTTTCTTCATCAAGAGCCTGAGAAATATTTTTGGGCTCTACTTGTGACAAGAAACAGGCAAACAAACAATGCTGAGTCTCCTTATGATTAGTTCTATGTTGTTGTTTGACATAACTCACAAGTGCATGAGTTTCCGTATTGGCTTGAAGTTGTCTTCTGGTTTGCACATCAGACTTGGGATTTCCAATGATCTGTGCAGTAGGATGGTTGTTGTTGACTCTATGAGTGGGAATAGAACTGACTGGAATTTCAGTTTCCAAATTGTTGAAATCAGTTACTGCACCATGCTAATCATAGGAAGCTTTGGAGAATATCCCTTCAGCTGGACTAGCATACAAGTCTTCATCGTCCATAGCTTGTAAAATATCTTCTAATGAATCAACAGACTTTGTAGATTTTGACTTAGCAGTACTTGCAGATGAGGTGCCGCTAGGTGTAGTATGTACTACTGAGTGCTGTGACTCAAAAGATTCTTCTCCTGAATGCTTATTAGCAGATGTAGCATTCTTTTCTTGATCTTGAATCCTCTGAAGTTCTTGGTAGGCTTGATCATCTGTTGATGGCATAGTTTGCTTCTTGGGAGTAGCAGACATTGGAGTAACAGTAGGCATAATAGGTACATATATGTGAATATCATCATCTGATGAAGAAGCTTCCTCTTGAGTACCTGAATTAGTTGTACCAGACTCTTCACCTGCATTGTTAGTTTGACGATCCTTTTGCACAGAATAGTAATCCATGGAATTAGTTAGATAATCGAAATCAAACATCCAAGCATAACCTATTCCTTGGACATTGGGTTTATTTTCTAAGAAATTAACATGGGCATTTTCTTCAACTTTTTTAGATGCCAAATTGTAAACTCTATATGCTTTACTTTGCAATGAATATCCTACAAGATATCCTGGATCAGATTTTCCATCAAACTTTCCCAAATGATCAAGAGTATTTAGTATAGACACATGACACCCAAAAGGTCTTAAATGACTTATGGTTGGCTTAATACCAGTCAAAAGTTCATAAGGTGTTTTGTTTTGAGGCTTGGTCATTAAGACTCTATTTAACACATAACATGCAGTATTGATTGCTTCTGCCCAAAATGTATTTGGTAAAAGAGAATCAGCCATCATAGTTCTAGCAGCCTCAATTAGTGTCTTATTCTTCCTTTCAGCTACTCCATTTTGTTGTGGAGTCCTAGGATTACTAAATTGTCTCTTAATGCCTTTAGACCTACAAAATTAATCAAATTCAGCATTCTAGAATTCTGTCCTATTATCTGTCCTAATGATTAAGACTTGTTTAGTGAACTGCTTTTCAACTAAAGTGATAAAATCCTTAAGTAATTCATTGGTTTCACTCTTAAGAGCTAAAAAGAAAACCCAACTGAATCTATTATAATCATCAGTTATGACTAGACAAAAGGTCTTATGACTAATGCTTCTTACAGAAACTGGACCAAACAAATCCATATGCAAAATTTGCAAAGGCTTTGTCACAGTATTGACAGTCTTGGTCTTACAAGAGGCTCTATGGTGTTTACCTTTTTGACAAGCAGCACATGTGAAATCATTTTGAAAAGATTTGTTAGGTAATCCTCTAACCAAATTCCTATTCACTAATCTATTAATATTCTTGAAATTCACATGACCTAACCTTCTATGCCATAAAATAGACTCATCATAAGAAGCTAATAACTAAGATTTTGCTAGGTTAAAAAGTTCTTTGAATCGTCTTATCGAATTGATCACGGTTTAACGTGTGACTCAGTCGTCTTTGATGAATAAAATAAAGGATGTCGTTGAGTAAAATAAAAATGAAAACTTTAAAGTAAATGACAAAGTAAATAAAGCTATAAATGATTAAAAAGTAAATGGCGAAAAATTAAAGCTTTAAAGATAAATGACGAAAACTTAAGACTTTAAAAGTAATTAAGTAAATGACGAGAAATTAATGCTTGACAAAAAGTAAATTTGAAAACTTTATAAAAATATAAACTTGAAAATAAATCTAAGACAAAACGAGTTAAAATAAAGCTAAGTAAAATGGTGGAAAAAATAAATGTTTGAAATTTAAAAATAAGTCGGGAAACAAAAACCAAACATAAGTCGGAATGTCAATGTTTAACCTAAGTCGGAATATAAAAGCCACACCTAATCTGGAATGTGTGTTCAACACACATTCCGGAATCTATCTCCTCAACACAATCCGGAATCCTAAATGCTGAACCTAATTCGGAATGTGTGATCTACACACAATCCGAAATGTATAATCCTAACCCTATCCGGAATCACTATTAGACACACAATTCGGAAAGCAGAAACTCCACACAATCTGGAATATGTTGAATCGACCTAATCTGGAATGCTTAAATCATGACCTTATTCGGAATATGGGAAAATTGTATAAAATCCGGAATAAATATTCCAACCTAATCCTGAACATGCATGTTTGTAATCAATCCGGAATGTGTACTCCTGAAGCAATCTGGAATAACCAAAATTTGCACCTAAGTCGGAATGATGGTTCAATACACTATTCGGAATCTGGCTGTTTGATCTAATCCGGGATATGCTTTAGACACACGATTCGGAATAAGCTTGTCACACACCTAGTTCAGAATATGGTCTTATACACAATTCGGGAAACTAGGGTTTCTCAAACCCGGATAAGATCAAGATTAAGCAAACACTAAAATAAGCTAAAATCAAATAAGCACTTACCTAAAACTTAACCAAATCAACTTTAAGAAAAGGCAAATAAGCCAAAATTTAAAAACAACTTTTTTATAAAATCACTTAATTAAAATTAACACAAGCACAAAATAAGCTATAAGATCAATAAGCTAAAACAATCAAACACATAAAAACTATAAGATCAATCAAATAAGCATAACAATAAGCAAATAAGCATAAAGATAAAATAAACAAGAAAGGTAGAATGAGATTAATGAAAAGCTTGACTAAAGATAAAGATTCAATAACACAAATTAAAGACTTACTTGAAATAACTTGGAATTTAAGACAAGTATGTAAATGACAATATTAAAAGTGCATGAAAAAATAAAGTGGAGAACTAATTGTCAATTAGCTAACACCTCCTAATGCGTCATTAGGAGGGTATTTATAGGAGGGGAGTTGTTGGTTGCTTCCTTCTTTCTTTCTTTTCTTTTGTCTTCTCGTCTTTCGTCTTTGACAATAAACTCCTCATTCTCGACTTTGTCTCGGGATTTGTCGATAAATAAAATGAACTCGTCTTCTAATTTCTTCATTAATTAGACTTGGTTCTTCGACTTCGTTAAACTTCCGTCTTTAGACTTTTTCTTCGATAAATCTTCAAAATAGGCCTTTGACTTCCGTTCTTTTTGCACTCTTGATCTTTTGACTTCGTCTTTTGTCTTTTTCTTCGATAAAAGCCCGTGAAAGCCCGTGTTTTCTTCCCTTTTCATATTTTGATCCTAAAACACAATAAAAACACAAACCACGCATAATTCCGACATTTACGACATAAAATACATGTTATGGTCTCGTTTCTAATTGTGATAAGTGGTAAAAGGATGGGTGTTTACACACCTATCAAATCCCCTACACTTGACCATTGCAATGCCCTCATGCAATGCATTAATTACAAAGCAAGATTTACATTTTCCATCATAATTAACCCACCTTGGCCTTTATTAAATACAAGACATTAAGGAAACGTAAAAACAATAGAAGATAACAAAATATTTGAAGGAAGAAAACAAGTAAATAAATCAAAGACTTACATTAGGGCTTTGGGTTGTCATGAATGTTTATCACTCTCAAGTTTCACGTTCCCCAAGCTTAAAAATGAGATCATTGTTATTATAAGTTAGCAAACTAACACAAACTCATGTGGCTCAATTATTTGCTTAGACTCCGTTATTCCTAGGTGTATCTCTAATATTTTATTGTTGTCTTGAATGATCACGAGGATGCATTGTTGACTTATTTCGATAGTTTATTTAGACCAAAAATAAAGTAGGACGATTTAATCAATAGTTAGCTAAAGGACAAAATCTTTTAAAACTGCTTCCCGGGACCTCATAAAGTTCATATCTTGGCATAACTTGCTTCACGATTTGAGACCTTTCTCGGACCGATATTTGGCATTGACTTCATACTTTAAATCTTAAGAGATGTTCTTGAAATAATGGTCTTCTCTTCATAATAGGAATTTCTTCACTTGAAGTTTTGAGAGATTCTTCATACATTAGACCACGACTTCTTCATTTTTCTCCAATCTTTATTTGGGATTTTGATATACAACGATCCGCCTCCTTTTAGGACTTGGATCTATTTATCCTCATACCTTGCTAGGGTCTTTTTGGATAGACTTCTCCATGATCTTTAGGGGAGTATTTGCTTTTCGTCGTGTGTCTTGATCCTTCATATTGATTTTTGATAAATGATTCTTCACATCACTTTGGATCTTTAGCAACAAAATGTAGCCCTCATGCCTTGTTAGGGCCTTTTCAGACTCGCCAATATTCGCATCCCGCTTCAATAAGTTATGCATTGGCTATGAACTCTAATTAATACCGAGCAACTTTTAAACGATCTTGTGCTAGAAGCTAAGTAACTTTTCAAATCGTACGACCTTACTTATTGCAATTATATTTATTAACAAGCGATGGGAGAAAAAGCTCATAATTAACTCACATAAATTCATGAAAGAATACCAAACTTATAATTGACTCTATCATCTCTCGTTCTCCACAATTTAAAATATCAAGGAATGAGACTCGTGGATGCTTAGCCTATTAAATCAAAGTTTTGGGTTTTCAAGTCATCTATAGGATCTTGCATCTTCTTAGACTTTTTCAAGTTTAGAATTTGTGTTTTAAAATTCCCTTGATAAACGACTTTCTAGGATCAATTATAGGAACTTGCGAAAAGTTCTTGTTCTTAACCCGTAAGAGTTAAGACTTTCGTGTTTTAAAGTTCCCTATATAAAAGCCTAGCAAAACTTGATTTAAGCATGTTAAGGATACTAGCTAGAGTGAACTTGGATAAGTAAACTCGGGTTGAGTCAAAAGATTCATGACGGGACTAATACATCAAAGACATCTAAACTCATTAAAACCATTTTATTAAAAATTATTCTAACAACGAAAGAAAATAACGATAACAAAGGAAATACAACAAGGCCAAAATAGATCAATTTTTTTGAAAAATGTCGAAAAATCAATTTTCCGGTTAAAATGAGGACAAATACAAGGAAAAGCCCACTTAACTTCGATAGAAATCCCGCAACACTTGATATAAACATTGTCCTCAATGTTTAAGCATGTGGGAGTAAACTCCCCTACACTTAGGACATTGTGCACGTTGTTTAAATCTTGCTAAGGAAGAGACAACTAAAGTGATTCCTATATTAATATTGAAGAATATAAAATAGAGAGTCGCAAGAGTTTAGGATAAAACCAGGAAGACGGGTACACGGAATCACGGGTCGTCAAAAGTCATCAAGAATGAATCTTTTAAAACTCGAATCCCTGCACATCATAAGAAAGAAAACAACAAACATATACTAGGGTCTCCCCCTACACTTATTATAAAAACGGATAAAAAGGATAGATAATCGGGTTGCACCCCGAGAAGCGCTTGGTTTTGTTCACCGAGTCGTGAGCCTGACTCGACCTTGATTATAATTGTAAGAAGCTTGAAGAACATCCATCGGGGTCAAATACATGGTTCTCGTCCATCAAATAGTATAAGCTTAAGGTGAACAAGACAAGCCAAAGAAGAGTAGGTGAGGTTCCCGTAAGCATTTGTTGAGCACGGTGGTAGAAAGTATGATGAAGTGCAAGCATATCTCCAATGTTTCCAAAAGTCTTTCCTTTTATTTCATCAGATGGATACTGAGATGGCTTAAAAATTGTGATACCCGGATCGAACACCTTTTCCTTTAGGGGAAAATAAGACTTAGACTTAGTAGAACTTGAAGATTCGCCCATAAACCGCACAATCTCATCCTTAAAAGGTGGAAAGAGAGGTGTTAAGACATAGGTACTATGAATATCGGTGTCGTCCGACTTCTTCTCCTTTGAAACGGGTTTCTTAACATCCGAAGGAGGATAGAGACCATAATCAAATTCCAAAGGAGGAGAATCATGCTCATTGGAGAAGTATGTATTGAGACAAGTAGCAAAATCTTCCTCAAATGAGTAATCATCCAAAGTAGGATCAAGCATTGTTGGTGGAGGATCTTTATCAAAAGTAGGAGCAAGGTCATCATTTGAAGAATCACTCGAAAGATTATCAACATCATCAAAGTCATCATAAGTTGGCATGTCTTTATACTCTGAAGAAAAATCATCATAATCATCCACATTAGAACTAAAATCATCATCATAGGTTGGTGGAGCATCATATATTGGTGGGGCATCCAACTTGGGAAGAGGATCTTCAGAATCTTCCACATTTTCTTGAAAAAGTGGATTATCATAGATAGGCTCGAAAAGAGGGTTGTTGTAAACGACAAAATCATCAAGCTTTGTACTTTCCAATGGAGTTGTGACAAACTCGTCTTGAAGCACATCAATCATCTTTACCGATTCTTTTCCATGTAATTTGCTTGTAATCTTCCCCATCTTAAAAATTTGTTGATCATTTCCGACCCTTAAGATTAGTTCACCATCGGCAACATCGACCAAAGCTTTTTCGGTTCTCAAGAATGGCCGTCCAAGTATTAACAGAATACGAGGGTCCATTTCATAGTCAACAACAACAAAATCGACCGGAAAAGTGAAGGTACCAACTTTAACAAACACATCTTCGGCAATACCAACGGGGTAAGCGAGAGTTCGATTTGCTAGCTCAAGAGTCATCTTTGTTGGTGTAAGATCGGGTAATGATAACTTTTTCCAAACACTTAATGGCATTAAATTGATACTTGCCCGGAGATCGGCTAAGGCAGTAAATTCTTCAGTTTTGGAAAATGTACAAGGTAACACGAAACGACCAGGATCTCCAAGTTTTTTTAGAAGTTCTTTAAGAAGGACTGCAGAACAATTCTCATTTAATCGAGTCTTGACAAACTCTTCCATTTTTTCCTTCTTATTAAGCAAATCTTTAAACATCTTAACGAATTTAGGCATTTGGGCAAGAGCTTCAACAAGGCTAATGGTGATGTTCACTCCCGAAATATTTTTCAAAAAGTTTGTCACTTGAATTTCATCCTTGGTGAGCAATTTGCACTTGTCTAACCGAGATGGATAAGGAATATTGGGCTTAGGAGGTGTAAGTGGAGAAGGTGAAGGTGTAGTAGGTGTAGATATAGAGGTTGAGGGTTGAGAGGTAGAAGGTTTAGAGGTAGAAGGTGGGGATGATAAAGGTTTTGTCTTTGGTACTTCTTCCGTAATAGGTGGAGATGGTAATATAGAACTAGGACTAGGCGTGGAAGTAGGAGGAATAAATGGGGGTGGAGGAGGTGCAGATGGAGTAACTGGGAGGGGTAGATGGTCCTACTAGAGTTGCTCCACTACGTATAGTAATAGCACTCACATTAGCTCTTGGGTTGGTCACGGTATTCGAAGGAAGAGAGCCCGAAGCAGAGGGTTGAGTGTTTTGGAAGAAACTAGCCATCATATTCCTCAAATCATTCGTTTGATTGCTTAAAGAAGTTTGCATATCATTTCTAAGCTCGGTTGTAATATCATTCCCTTGTTTAGTGATATCACCTTTCAAGTTAATAATTTGGCTTTGAAGGTGTTTCGCCACCTCTCCCTGGGTCCTCATGAAAGTTTCAACATCATGATTAAATGTCGTAGGTTGAGTGAGGGGTGGAACTTGGTGAGCGGGTGGGTGATATGGAGTAGAAGCTCGAGGTTGGTTTGGATTGATTCTATTAAAGTTGTTTGGGTTGTGGTTTTGAGGAGAAAAACCGGGTGAAAGAAAATTGTTGGAACGATAACTTAGCAAGTTATGAGCACCTTGAGGTCGGGCTTGATAGCCTTCCGTGGAATAGTTACCGTTAGCCGCATACACGTTTTCCGTATTGTTATGAGTGGAAGGACAATCAGTGTATGAATGAGGACCGCCGCAAATCTCACAAGAAAGTGCAACAACTTTAACTTGTTGATATTGGTACGTAGCCATGAGTTGGATATTTTTGTTCATTTCGGCTATCATGCGGGTGACTTCGGTCATCTCGGAGCTGGAAGAAGTAGAAGAAACATTTACCCTCGGATTATTTCTTGAAGATGCGGATGAATCCCAATTTTTGTGATGAGTGGTCATGTTCTATATAAGCTCTCTACACTCCTCGGGTCTTCTTTTCATAAATGTACCACCGGCGGCAGCATTAATCGTATCTTGATCACGGAAAGCCAAACCGTTGTAGAAAGTATCAATTAAGGTGACGGGGAGCATATTATGGACAACGATCGATCAAGACATTATAACGTTCCCAAGAATCGAAAAGAGACTCATCAGGTTCTTGCGTGAAACCACTGATTTGATTCCGAAGGCTCGTTACCATGGATGGTGGAAAGTAGCGCGACAAAAATCGTTGATTCATTTCATCCCATGTATGAATTGAATTCTTCGGAAGATGATCAAACCATTTTTCGGCATGGTGGGATAAAGTGTGTGGAAATAGATGAAGGAGAAGAAAATCCATGGTAACACCGGGCAATTTCATGCTTTGAGTGACGGCAATTAATTTGTCAAGATGTTTATTGGCATCATCATCCGGCAATCCGCGAAATGGACAAGTATTTTGAACTTGTTGGATCATGTGATGCTTCAACGAAAATTCGGGAGCCGTGATTTGCATTGGCGCAATCGGTCACCCACGTTCATTCATTGTTGGTTGACATAGCTCCTCCATCATACGAAGGTCGGGTTGAGGGACATGGTTGTTATTATTCAAAATGGGTGAGGTGGGTTGTTATTATTATGCACACCGGCCATATCTAAGTCTTCAAGAGTCTCGGGCTCAGAATAAGACGATGAGCGAGTACGCATACACCTACAAAAGAAAAAGATAGCAAAGAAATGGAGGATTCTTCTCCTGAATGCTTATTAGCAGATGTAGCATTCTTTTCTTGATCTTGAATCCTCTGAAGTTCTTGGTAGGCTTGATCATCTGTTGATGGCATAGTTTGCTTCTTGGGAGTAGCAGACATTGGAGTAACAGTAGGCATAATAGGTACATATATGTGAATATCATCATCTGATGAAGAAGCTTCCTCTTGAGTACCTGAATTAGTTGTACCAGACTCTTCACCTGCATTGTTAGTTTGACGATCCTTTTGCACAGAATAGTAATCCATGGAATTAGTTAGATAATCGAAATCAAACATCCAAGCATAACCTATTCCTTGGACATTGGGTTTATTTTCTAAGAAATTAACATGGGCATTTTCTTCAACTTTTTTAGATGCCAAATTGTAAACTCTATATGCTTTACTTTGCAATGAATATCCTACAAGATATCCTGGATCAGATTTTCCATCAAACTTTCCCAAATGATCAAGAGTATTTAGTATAGACACATGACACCCAAAAGGTCTTAAATGACTTATGGTTGGCTTAATACCAGTCAAAAGTTCATAAGGTGTTTTGTTTTGAGGCTTGGTCATTAAGACTCTATTTAACACATAACATGCAGTATTGATTGCTTCTGCCCAAAATGTATTTGGTAAAAGAGAATCAGCCATCATAGTTCTAGCAGCCTCAATTAGTGTCTTATTCTTCCTTTCAGCTACTCCATTTTGTTGTGGAGTCCTAGGATTACTAAATTGTCTCTTAATGCCTTTAGACCTACAAAATTAATCAAATTCAGCATTCTAGAATTCTGTCCTATTATCTGTCCTAATGATTAAGACTTGTTTAGTGAACTGCTTTTCAACTAAAGTGATAAAATCCTTAAGTAATTCATTGGTTTCACTCTTAAGAGCTAAAAAGAAAACCCAACTGAATCTATTATAATCATCAGTTATGACTAGACAAAAGGTCTTATGACTAATGCTTCTTACAGAAACTGGACCAAACAAATCCATATGCAAAATTTGCAAAGGCTTTGTCACAGTATTGACAGTCTTGGTCTTACAAGAGGCTCTATGGTGTTTACCTTTTTGACAAGCAGCACATGTGAAATCATTTTGAAAAGATTTGTTAGGTAATCCTCTAACCAAATTCCTATTCACTAATCTATTAATATTCTTGAAATTCACATGACCTAACCTTCTATGCCATAAAATAGACTCATCATAAGAAGCTAATAACTAAGATTTTGCTAGGTTAAAAAGTTCTTTGAATCGTCTTATCGAATTGATCACGGTTTAACGTGTGACTTAGTCGTCTTTGGTGAATAAAATAAAGGATGTCGTTGAGTAAAATAAAAATGAAAACTTTAAAGTAAATGACAAAGTAAATAAAGCTATAAATGATTAAAAAGTAAATGGCGAAAAATTAAAGCTTTAAAGATAAATGACGAAAACTTAAGACTTTAAAAGTAATTAAGTAAATGACGAGAAATTAATGCTTGACAAAAAGTAAATTTGAAAACTTTATAAAAATATAAACTTGAAAATAAATCTAAGACAAAACGAGTTAAAATAAAGCTAAGTAAAATGGTGGAAAAAATAAATGTTTGAAATTTAAAAATAAGTCGGGAAACAAAAACCAAACATAAGTCGGAATGTCAATGTTTAACCTAAGTCGGAATATAAAAGCCACACCTAATCTGGAATGTGTGTTCAACACACATTCCGGAATCTATCTCCTCAACACAATCCGGAATCCTAAATGCTGAACCTAATTCGGAATGTGTGATCTACACACAATCCGAAATGTATAATCCTAACCCTATCCGGAATCACTATTAGACACACAATTCGGAAAGCAGAAACTCCACACAATCTGGAATATGTTGAATCGACCTAATCTGGAATGCTTAAATCATGACCTTATTCGGAATATGGGAAAATTGTATAAAATACGGAATAAATATTCCAACCTAATCCTGAACATGCATGTTTGTAATCAATCCGGAATGTGTACTCCTGAAGCAATCCGGAATAACCAAAATTTGCACCTAAGTCGGAATGATGGTTCAATACACTATTCGGAATCTGGCTGTTTGATCTAATCCGGGATATGCTTTAGACACACGATTCGGAATAAGCTTGTCACACACCTAGTTCAGAATATGGTCTTATACACAATTCGGGAAACTAGGGTTTCTCAAACCCGGATAAGATCAAGATTAAGCAAACACTAAAATAAGCTAAAATCAAATAAGCACTTACCTAAAACTTAACCAAATCAACTTTAAGAAAAGGCAAATAAGCCAAAATTTAAAAACAACTTTTTTATAAAATCACTTAATTAAAATTAACACAAGCACAAAATAAGCTATAAGATCAATAAGCTAAAACAATCAAACACATAAAAACTATAAGATCAATCAAATAAGCATAACAATAAGCAAATAAGCATAAAGATAAAATAAACAAGAAAGGTAGAATGAGATTAATGAAAAGCTTGACTAAAGATAAAAATTCAATAACACAAATTAAAGACTTACTTGAAATAACTTGGAATTTAAGACAAGTATGTAAATGACAATATTAAAAGTGCATGAAAAAATAAAGTGGAGAACTAATTGTCAATTAGCTAACACCTCCTAATGTGTCATTAGGAGGGTATTTATAGGAGGGGAGTTGTTGGTTGCTTCCTTCTTTCTTTCTTTTCTTTTGTCTTCTCGTCTTTCGTCTTTGACAATAAACTCGTCATTCTCGACTTTCTCTCGGGATTTTTTTCGATAAATAAAATGAACTCGTCTTCTAATGTCTTCATTAATTAGACTTGGTTCTTCGACTTCGTTAAACTTCCGTCTTTAGACTTTTTCTTCGATAAATCTTCAAAATAGGCCTTTGACTTCCGTTCTTTTTGCACTCTTGATCTTTTGACTTCGTCTTTTGTCTTTTTCTTCGATAAAAGCCCGTGAAAGCCCGTGTTTTCTTCCCTTTTCATATTTTGATCCTAAAACACAACAAAAACACAAACAACGCATAATTCCGACATTTACGACATAAAATACATGTTATGGCCTCGTTTCTAATTGTGATAAGTGGTAAAAGGATGGGTGTTTACACACCTATCAGAAGCCTTAGCTAGCAAACATATAATACCACCTGTTGTAGTAATAGTATGAAGATTAAAGGTGTACATATTTTCTTGCGTGGGTACTTTAGGCAGTACTTGAGATTCTTTAGGCATCTCAAAGTCTTTAGACATCACCAAGCAGTCTGTGTCTGTGAACATCACCTTGTTCTTCTTATCACACATTTGTGATACAGAAAATAGATTGAATTTTTCAATTCTTTCACAAAGAACACATCTTCAAATTACAACTTCACTGTATTGATTTTCTCTTTGCCAGTGATTCTACATTTGCTACCTCCAAAGGCTACTGGTCCACCTCTGAATTCTTCAAATTAAGCAAGGAAATCTTTATTCCCTGTCATGTGTCTTGAGCATCCACTATCTACTATACCTTTATCTTTCAATTCATCAATTAGATGCCCCTGCACATAAGCAAAACTTATTAGTTTTTAACAGGGACCCAAGCCACATTTGGCTTGGATCTTGTGGGACCTACATACTAAAGAGTATGTTCAGAAGCATTTCCAGTAATGCTGCTTTTGCTTTTATACTTCATGGTTTCAGTTATGTAGTCAAAGACATAGGGTGACTCTATGTACTCGGACTTCTTTGCCTTAAGTACTACTTAAGCAGTACTTGTTTTAACACATGGTTTTTCTCTTTTAGGAACCCACATTTGCACTGGTTTGTTATTAGGCTTACTTCCAGATGTTTTGACTTTCTCAATAACATTCTTAAAAGTCTTGGGGAACTTTGGTTTAACAAACTTTGAACCAATGGTACTTGAGTTTGGTCTAGCAGTACTTGCAGTTCTACACTTGCCGGTACTTGGTTTACCAGACTTCAAAGGTACTAGACCTTGTTTCATAAAAACTGCTCTAGGAACAAAATTTTTGGTAGAGTTATTTTTAACCTTTCTAGCTACCCCTTTTGAATGATCAAACTTAGGTTTTCCATCTTTAAATCTTTGTTGCCTATTAACCTGTGCATTTTTTCCATTATTGTTTCTCATGACCTTTTGTGCAGCCTTTTGTTTCATAATTTTATCTTCATGCAAAGTACAATCTTCGATAAAATGACTTAGACTACCACAAATATAACACCCTTTTCTTCTCAAATAAGACCCAAAAGGTTTTTTTGACTTAACTTTCTCAAAACCTATCCCATCCCTCTTGGTTTTATTATGTTTTACATCATTATCCAATGTCTTGCTAGGAGTTTTTACCTGCTTGGGAGCAGAACTAGTTTTAGACTCTTCAGAAACAAAATTATTCATTAGAGGTGGATAAACAATGTTCTTGGTCACAACAGTCTTATCTTGGGACAAATTACTAGAGTTTGAAGTATTAACAACCTTTGGTTCTTCAAACTCTATACTTGTATCATTACTAGGGGGCATGAAAATTCCTGATAATGGTGGAGAAACTGCCTTCATTCCTTCAACATATCTATCATTTTCAGGTGTATTATCTGACTCACTAGAACTATCAAAAATCCCCTTTGATAAGTCCTTGTCAGTTAAAGTTATCCCAGGTTGGTCCTCAATATATCCTAGGCCTGACTTATCATAATACCCCATTTGTGAACTAATCAGTTTTCCCAATACCTTAGAGGACTTTTGCCAATGATTAATCACTCCCCTTTCATTATTAAGACTAGATTTTAAAGCTTCATTTTCTGCTGATACTTTCAAAAGTTGTCTTTCAAAAGCTTTAATTTCCACATCTTTATTCCTCATTCGAAGAGTTAAAATTCTTATTTTCTCTTCATAGTTTTGTTGACCCTTTTTATACAAAACTATATTTTCTTCTAACTTAGCAACACCCTGTTTAAAAGCATTTAATTCTACAGTGCATGTGTTGACTTTTTGATACTGTTCATCTAGTTCTACTTTTAAGCTATTAAATTTAAGAACACAGTCTTTAGAACAAGGATGTACCTCAGTATCTTCATGTGAGAGAGCCATCAAACCAATCTCTTCTTCTTCTTCATCTTCATTCCATTTCACCACTCCATCTACAGTCACCAATGCTTTGGTTCCTTTGGGATTCCTGCTGTTTCCTTTTGGAAAGATTTCAGTAATTGTTAGACTGGTTCTATAGCTGTTCTTGGACTTTTGACTGCTACTCTCAGCTTTGTCTCTAGTGCATTACCTTGCAAAGTGTCCATTCCTTCCACAGTTATAGCATTCAACTTTAGACTTGTCATATCCTAATGGCTCATTAGGATCAACAATCATCTTCCTTCCAGTCTTCTTGAAGAACCTGTTAGATCTTACTGACACCATAGCAGCTTGCCATTTGAGATCCATCTCTTCAACATCAACATCATCCATTTGGAACAAGTCATTGGGTGTTAGTCTTGGCCTGTTGTCTTGTCCAGCAAAGAATGAGAAGGCATCATTGTTACTAAACAATGGTGAAGATCTTCCTTGTGGATTTTGAGAGACTATAGGGCTGCCTTCAGTACTCTGTGGGTAAGTACCGCTTGTAAGTCCCCCAACGGTATTTGTGAAGTATGTACCGTTGCTTGATCCATTAGCGGTATTATGAAAGTAAGTACCGCTATTACCTTCTGACACAAAAGCCAAGTTAGACTTTGTTGTTGCTGCTGCCTTGGTCACCTCAATGCCTTTTACATCCATCTCATACGCTCTAATATTGTTATAGAGATGATCAAAAGGAATTTCATCCAGATCATCTCTTGTGATGAAGTGCATAGCCATAGCTTTCCACTCTTGTGGAACACTCCTTAAGAATTTCAGATTAGCTTCTTCATTAGGAATAATTCGTCCATAAACTGCCAATTGAATAAGCAGCTTACTGAACCTTCCATAGCCACCATGGATCCCTTCTATACTGGATATTGAGAAGTTATCGAATTCTTGCTTCAGAACAATCTTCTCTATCTTCTTATATTTGCCATTACCTCAAAATCTAAGTTTGATAGCCTCCCATATAGCCTTTGCATCCTTATAGTGATGAAAGCTAGGTAAGATGTCTTCTGAAAGAGCCATAGCCAAAGCAGTTCTGGCCTTTCTTTCCCTGATCTCTGCTTGTACCTCCTCAGTAGTCACAGCAGGTAGAGCATACATCAGGCAAACAGTATAGCTTCTTAGGTGTATTCCCATTCTTGATAACTTTCCACACAGTGTGATCTGTGTGATTCAAGTAATGTTTTGATGAAGATATTTTGCTAGGTTCAATTGTTGTTCTCGGTATCTTAACGAATTGATTTCCGGTTCAAAGTAAGACTCAGTTGATTTTGGTGAAACAAATATTTTTGATTGTTTTTAAAATAAAAGTGCAAAACTTAAAAGTAAAAGGCAGGTAATTTAAATCTAAATCTAATTTAAAGTAAGGGCAAGTATTTAAAAGCGCGACGGAAATTAAAGGCAACTAAAAGAAATAACGCAAACTTAAATCTAACTAAGGCAAACTTAAAACGCAACTAAAACTAAAACTTAAACTAAGGCAAGGCTAAAATAAATCTAAGGAAAATAAACGTAAAGTGCGACTACGGAAAAAGGCGGGAAAAATAAAGCTTGAAATTAAAAAGCAGAAACTTAAAAACTGAAATTAAAGAACCTGAAAACTTGCTCATCCGAAATAATACCCTCATTCGGAATAAACACTCATCCGGAATGTCACCTTCGTTCGGAATGTTTTTCTTCACTCGGAATATTCACCAAATACCTTGATCCGGAATAAATCCTTTATCTGGAATATGTCACTTATCCGGAATAAAGTCTTGATTCGGAATAATGGTCTTGATCCGGAATGTTGCCTTCGTTCAGAATATCTCTTGATCCGGATAATATTCCGAATAAACTCCTTGATCCGGAATAATAAATTATTCCGGATGAACTTGCTTGATCCGGAATATTTCCTTGATTCGGAATGTCAGGTTGATCCGGAATAAAAGGTTGATCCGGAATGTCCAATATTCCGGATGAAATGCTTGATCCGGAATAATAAATTATTCCGAATGAAACACTTTGATCCGGAATGTTTTATATTCCGGATGAACGACTTTGATTCGGAATGCAAGAATATTCCGGATGAAGGCCTTTATTCGGAATATAAAATATTCCGAATGAACACCCTTTATACGGAATAAACAAGCATTAACTCCTTCACTTGGAATAACCTGCTGATCCGGAATGTTTTCCTGGGAAGATACAGTAACAGCGAAGAACAAGAAAACACAAGAAATAACACGAATCTGATAAAATCTAAGCAAAATCAACCACAAGATTAAATCAAAGTAATGAATAAACATCTATTAAGCATAAACAATCAATCCAAAACAACAAAACTAACAAAACTAATCAAGATAATCAAAACCCACTTAAATAAATCAATAAAAATTAAGAACATGAACATAAACAATAAAGCATGAAGATTAAAGAAAGGAAGAAGGAGATCAAACAATAAAGATAAAGATTAACAAGAATTAAAAGAACACTTACTTGAAATTAAATGGTAATTAAGGTGCAAGACAATTAATGTAAATGGACATGAAATTAAATGTGCATAAATTTAAAATGGAAGAAATGGTTTGTCAATCCATCCAACAAAAATGAAATGATTATGATCCTAATCTATATATAGGGGAGGATTAAGGAGTTCTTAGGAAGCTTCCTCCCCTCTTTCCTTTCTTCTTAATTGCATCATTAGGTCCTTCTCTTCTTAATCTTTTGTTAATTGCACCATTAGTCCTTAAGCCTTTTAATCTTTTCAAATCTTGGACTTTAATGACTTTTGGCTCGGGATTTCTTTGAACTCGTCTTTTAATTCTTCAATAAATTAGACTTGAGTTCTTCGGCTTTAAGTAAACTTCCGTCTTTTGACTTTTTCTTCGATAAATCTTCAGAATTGGTCTTGGACTTCCGTTCTTTTTGCACTCTTGACTTCTTGACTTCGTCTTTCGTCTTTTTCTTTGATAAAAGCCCGTGAATTCCCGTGTTTTCTCCACTTTTCACCTTTTGTCCTAAATCACAACAAAAACACAAACCACGCATAATTCCGACATAAAAGACATAAAATACACGTTTTGGCCCGGTTATTATTGTAATTAAGTGGTAAAAAGGATGGGTGTTTACACACCTATCAAATCCCCTACACTTGACCATTGCAATGTCCTCATGCAATGTATTAGTTACAAAGCACGTTTACACTTTTCATCATAATCAATCCACATTGGCCTTTATTAAAGAGATAGATAATTACAAACATTCAAAGTAAAGAAATCAAAAAGCATACCTTGGGTTTTGGAAATGTCATGAATAATCATCATCCTCAAGTTTTCACTTTCTCCAAACCAAGCTTAAAAACGAGATCATTGTTATTATAAGTTAGCAAACTAACACGAACTCATGTAGGTCAATTACTCACTTAGACTCCCTTATTCCTAGGTGTATCTCTTATATTTTATTGTTGTCTTGAATGATCACAAGGATGCATTGTTTGACTTATTTCGATAGTTATTTAGGCCGAAAATAAAGTGGACGATTTAATCAATAGTTAGCTAAAGGACAAAATCTTTTAAAACTGCTTATCGGGACCTCATAAAGTTCATATATTGGCATAACTCGCTTCGCGATTTGAGACCTTTCTCAGACCGATATTTGGCAGCGACTTCATACTTCAAATCTTGAGAGACGTTCATGAAATAATGGTCTTCTCTTCATAATGGGAATTTCTTCACTTGAAGTTTTGAGAGATTCATACTTGGACCACGACTTCTTCATTTTTCTCCAATCTTTATTTTGGACTTTGATATAAAACGATCCGCCTCCTTTTTGGGACTTGGCTTAATTTATCCTCATACCTTGCTAGGGTATTTTCGGATAGACTTCTCCATGACTTTTGGGGAGTATTTGCTTTTTGTCGTGTGTCTCGATCCTTCATATAGATTTTTGATAAATGATTCTTCACATCACTTGGGATCTTTAGCAACAAAATATAGCCCTCATGTCTTGTTAGGACCTTTTTGGACTCGCCAATCTTCGCATCCCGCTTCAATAAGTTATGCCTTGGCTATGAACTCTAATCCATACCGAGCAACTTTTAAACGATCTTGGGCTAGAAGCTAAGTAACTTTTCAAATCGTACAACCTTATTTGATGACGTATAGTCCCCAACCGGGTCATGAGCCCGGCCCACGGGTACTACCCGTATCTGGCCCATCACAGATGGGTGGATAAATGTCATTCAGGCTTATGGGTTTGAGTGAATAGTAACCGCACATGTGTGCGGCCCACGGCCCAAGGCGGCCGACATAAGATTAGACAGAATCATATTCTGTCTAGGAATATCTTTATCCCAATAAGAGAGGAGATTCACTACCAGAATTAGAAGATAACAATCACTCTAATTCTGGTGCTTATCTCTTCCTTGGGGCCGAAGGATCAGTGAAAGCCCACTAGGGTTTCACTGTCTATAAAAGGAACCCCCAAGGGTTCCACAGAGGTATTACGACTTGTACCCTAAACTCACATAAACCTTAAACCGATTACTTACTCTCACGCCGGAGTCTAATCGTGGGAAACATTCCCACGGTAAGCCTAACGCGTGCTGTTTAGTGTGCAGGATCCCAACCAAACGATTCACTTGGTGCAGGAGCCGGAGCTCAGCCAACCCGAATTAAGCCTAATTCGGGTCTAGCAAGGATCAACCAACTTTTGCATCAACAAGTTGGCGCCATCCGTGGGACCCATAACACTAAGCTAGAACAAAATCTCATCTCAAATTCCAATGACGAAGGGGCATCCGCCAACTAACCCCAGGAATGTGAATCCTGGGAACCGGAAGTCCCAAGGGGAAGGGATTCTCATCCCTAACCAATCACCTAGCCGCCTCGCAGGCGGGCTGGGTAACCGTAGCGGTTTTCAGCCCGCGGGGGTGACGAGCACGATCTCGGTGACACCCCCGCCTACTTCAACCCTGGACAACCCTGATCCAGGGAGTGCGCCAGACCCTCCTAACAAGGAACCGCGCAGACCCTCGACGGAGGAAGAAGTGGAAGCCCTACCACTCAATGAGGAGGATCTTACTCGAGTTCTCACTCAGAACTTCGAAAGGATCGTCCCAGGGATCGCATCAAGATTGAATCTGGGGAGGAACCTCCAAGCCAGACTCAACTTTGGCGACAGTGGACCAACCACCCCTTCCCAAAACCGTAGAAAAAGGAGAACTCGGCCTCAGGAGCAGGGAACCTTTGAGGAAACCCCTCAACCCCGGAATGTGTTTGAGCGCATAGGAGATCGCCTTATACAGGAATTAACGTAGTCTCAAGAAGGAGAAAGGTCGGATGGCTCACCCGAGCGGCCAGATCGAGAGCTGACCAGAACCACACGCCGCCCGAGTGTGTGGGACAGAATGAACACTGGGAAAAAGGCTCCTGGCTCATCCCAAAAAAGTGGTCCCTATGCAAAGAATGGGGCACCGCCGCCATCCCCGGATCCATCCGAAGAGGATTCAGATGACCATCCGTCTAAGCGTCGCCGACCTAGGCGCACCCCTCCACCACCACCAAACAATGATAGGTATTATGATAGTCCTTATTATCGAGACGCGGAAGCGGAGGATCTCTCGCGTCCATGGTGTGAACCATGGGATGACCCTAGGCTCACCCGGCCATGGGCGGATCCCAGGGAAGACCCGTTCACCCTCCGCATACGGAACTATTCTGAGGACACCAAACGTCGCATGCCGGCGTGTATCAAGACTTATGATGGGTCCGGTGATCCTGTGGATCACCTCAAAATATTTGATACGCAGGCTAAAATTGAGCGATGGCCCATGCCTATATGGTGCCAAATGTTCAATTCGACCTTGATTGGAAACGCCCGTGACTGGTTCGAGGCACTCCCCCCACGGAGCATTGATAGTTTCACGGAACTACGCACTGCGTTTGAGAACAATTATACTCAAAGGAAGAAGTATAATAGGGATCCGGTCTCATTGGAAACCGTCAAGCAACGGCAGGGGGAGTCCACAGAAGCCTTCACTGAGCGCTTCAATGATGAGTGCACACGCACAAGAACCATGCCAGAGCTCCTGAAAATCTCTGACTACATGCACGCCATAACAGACAGAGAACTGATCAGGCGTCTCAACGACAAGCGTCCAGAGAGATATGATGACCTCATGGAAAGGGTCAGAAATTTCATAGAGGGAGAAACAGCTGTTGCCGCGGCCTACCCATCCCGAGGAAATGGGTACCGGTCAAATGACCAGTCCCGGAGACAGTCGGGCGGTCAAGGTAACCAGAACAATAACAAGGGCTCGGACTATAAGAGCCAAAGCAAAGGCGGACGGTCGGACGATAAGTTCACCCCCCTAAAGATGTCCTACCGGGAGATATTGTTGACTGAAGGGGCGAACTTTCCAAGGCCTCCCCCAATGACCACTCCCCCGGAACGTCGGCAAGGAAGTCGCTTCTGCGAGTTCCATAATGACAAAGGACACGGCACGGAGGAGTGTATCCAGCTCAAGAAGCATATTGAGTCGCTAATCAAATCAGGCAAACTCAAGCACCTAGTTAAGGATTGGAAGGACGGAAAAGACAACAACAAGAAGTATGATAAGAAGGATCCCCAAAAGGACAAGCCTTCGACCATATACATGATCCAATCCAGACAGCGCCGCACGAGACAGAAAATTGGCCAAAAATTTTCACGCGGCAGGGAAATCTCATTCCCTCCCATCACAGCAAGCGATGTGATTGATGCGCCTCTCACTATTGAGATAAGCATTGGAACACACAATGTTCGTCACATGTATGTGGATGGAGGATCGTCAGCAGAGGTACTGTATGAACACTGCTTTGTGCAGTTATACCCAGAAATAAGAAGCCAATTAGTACCGGCCACGTCGCCGCTTACTGGCTTTAGTGGAGACACTATCTGGCCGATAGGGCAATTGCGTTTGCTTGTCACCATTGGGAATGAGGAACATTCCACTACGACGTGGATGAACTTCATGGTGATACGTTCACACTCTCCGTATAATGGAATCATAGGCAGACCAGGCATTTTGGCTATCCGGGCAGTACCCTCTACGACACACGGAATGATCAAATTCCCCGTTGAGGGGGGAATCGTTACTATTTACAACACAGTCGTACCAACATCCGAGTGTCACACCGTGACAACACCGGCTCCACCTGTACCACCCAAGGATGGGGCACCACCACCCAATTGGAAGGTGGCCATTCACCCTGACTATCCGGAACAGGAGGTATCCATAGGAGGGGCGCTCTCGGATAGCGGCAAAAGGGCCATGTGCTCTCTTTTAAGTGCAAACCTGGACATATTCGCATGGGAGCCAAAACATATGACGGGTGTGCCACGGGCGATAACAGAGCATAAGCTCCAGATCCGCCAAGGGTACCAACCCATCAAGCAAAAGAAGCGCGGCCAGGCGCCCGAGCGCAGCCAAGTGATACTGGAGGAAGTACGGAAGCTAGTGGACGCAGGCATCATGCGCGAGGTATACTACCACGAGTGGTTATCTAATCCGGTCATGGTCAAGAAACATGACGGAAGTTGGCGCATGTGTGTGGATTTCACGGATCTAAACAAGGCCTGCCCACAGGACTGTTACCCGTTACCAGAAATCGACTGGAAGGTGGAGTCCTTGTGTGGATATCCTTTCAAATGCTTCTTGCATGCATATAAAGGGTATCACCAAATCCAGATGGCGGAGGAGGATGCAGAAAAAACGGCGTTCCACACGAGCCAGGGCGTATATTGCTATACGAAAATGCCGTTTGGATTGAAGAACGCCGGCGCTACATATCAGCGGTTGGTGGATAAAGCTTTTGAATCACAAATAGGACGCAACTTGGAAGTCTATGTTGATGACTTGGTGATAAAAAGCCACACGGAGGAGGCACTTCTCCGGGATGTCCAGGAGACATTCGACACGCTGAGAAGGATTAACATGAAGTTAAATCCAAAGAAATGTACGTTTGGAGCAACAGAGGGAATGTTCCTGGGATATTTGATTGACCCAAACGGCATCAAACCTTGTCCAGAGAAGACGGACGCAGTGATACGACTACCGTACCCTCAGACATGGAAGGAGGTGCAGTCCTTGAATGGGAAGTTAGCAGGGCTGAATAGATTCCTATCTAAATCCGCAGAGAAGTCATTACCCCTATTTAAGACACTCAAGAAGTGTATTAGAAAGGGAGACTTCCGTTGGACGAAGGAAGCTGAGGAAGCTTTTGGCCAACTCAAGCAGCATCTCGCATCTCTCCCTATGCTAGTAGCTCCCCGGCCAAAGGAGGAACTCATTATATATCTCTCAGCTACTCATGGCGCAATAAGCGCGGTACTTATGACGGATAGAGATACAGTACAAACTCCGGTCTACTTTATAAGTAGAACACTACAAGAGGCGGAGCTGAATTATTCCTCCATGGAAAAATTGGTGTTAACACTAGTATTTGCTACAAAGCGGTTGCGCCGGTACTTTCAGGCGCACCCAATTGTGGTGATTACAGATCAGCCAATCAAGCAGGTTATCTCTAGACCAGACGTGGCAGGGAGGCTAGAGAAATGGAGCATCCTATTGGGGGGGCATAATATATCTTACAGACCAAGGACGGCTGTTAAAGGCCAGATCTTGGCAGATTTCCTGATCGAGAAGCCGGATGAGGAAGAACCAATCATTAAGCAAGACGAGATCCCAACGGAACCTTGGGTGCTATTCACGGACGGATCCTCATGTACAGACGGGTCCGGGGCAGGTCTCATCCTCACGAATCCAGAAGGTATGGAATTCACGTACGCCCTCCGTTTTGAGTTCACGGCCACCAACAACGAAGCGGAATATGAAGCATTAATTGCGGGTTTAAAAATCGCCGCTAGAATGGGAGTCCGCAACCTTGAGGCCTACGTGGACTCACGGCTTGTCGCGAACCATATTCTAGGTGGGTATGTGGCTAAGGAGGACAACATGGTCAGGTACTTGGAAAAAGTCAAGTCGTTAATCGCGACTTTCAGTAAGTTTTCCATCAAGCAGGTGCCAAGAGGCGAGAACAAGAAAGCGGACGCTCTTAGCAAGATCGCATCCACGAGCTTCGCTCACTTGTCTAAACAAGTTTTGGTGGAAATACTCAAGGAGAAATCTATCACGGAAGGGGAGGTAGCCGCTATAGTTGAGGAGGAGGGACCTACGTGGATGACCCCAATCATTAACTATTTGACTAATAAAACCCTTCCAGACGAGGAAAAAGCAGCAAGACGCATTAAAAGGAAGTCACAACATTTTGAACTCCGAGAAGGCATCCTTTACAAGCGCTCTTTCTTGCAGCCGTGGCTGCGGTATGTTGGACCACGCCAGGCGGCTTACGTCATCAGTGACATACACGAAGGGTTGTGCGGCATGCATGCAGGCCCACGATCCGTGGTAGCTAGAGCCTTACGAATGGGTTATTATTGGCCCACCATGCACAGGGACGCGCGCGACATGATTCGCAAGTGCAACAATTGCCAAGTGCATAGGCCAGTCCCGCGACACCCGCAGCAGGAGCTTACACCTATCACGTCCCCATGGCCATTTTACAAGTGGGGAATTGACATTGCAGGACCATTTCCTGTAGCTGTGGGGGGGTTAAATTCTTGATTGTTGCAATGGACTACTTCACACGTTGGATAGAAGCCAAGGCAGTCAAATCTATCACAGGTAAGCAGGTCAAGAAGTTCGTGTGGGAACACATTGTGTGCCGTTTTGGTCTACCAGGAGAAATCATCTCGGACAACGGCAAGCAGTTCACGGACAACCCATTCAAAGATTGGTGTGCATCATTGAACATCAAACGGCGCTTCGCGTCCGTTAAGCATCCACAAACGAACAGCCTTGTCGAACGAGCAAATAGGAGCTTGGGGAATGGAGTCAAGGCGCGTCTGGATGAACGAAATGGCAAATGGGTCGATGAGTTATCACACGTGCTATGGGCACATAGAACCATGATCAAAACAGCCAATGGGGATACTCCATTTGCATTAGCTTACGGCACTGAAGCCGTTATACCAGCAGAAATAGGGATGCCTACCATCCGCACGGCGGAGGTTAATGTCGTCACAAACGATGAACAACTGCGAATCAACCTGGATCTGTTGGAAGAAAAAAGGGAAATAGCAGCCATCAATGAGGCTAAGTCCAAGGCTAAGATGAAGGCTTATTATGACGCCAAGGTCAAGGGTGTTTCTTTTCGACCGGGGGACTACGTCTATCGTGCTAACGAAGCGAGTCGAGTGGAGAATACAGGAAAACTGGGCCCTAAATGGGAAGGACCGTATGAAGTCACTGAAACCTTGGGACGAGGCGCGTACAAGTTAGGTGACATGGATGGCCGCGACCTAGAGCGCACATGGAACATCTCCAATCTCAAAAGGTGCTATCTTTAAAAGCTACGGCTTCCGCATGGGTACTTCGCTATAGGCGGTCTTAATAAAGAACCATGCGGTTTATTTGTTTTGTTTGTTTTTCATATGTTTGTTTAGTTTCCTTTCTTGTTTTTTAGGACTTGTCGTCATTATTCAAACAAAAGTGTAAACGTTCTAATAAAATGCCGTGGTGCCTAGCTAGCTCCACGGCCTGTTTCGTGCAAATCATTTTCCTTTCTTTGTTAGATTCTTTGTTAGTCGTATGAATTTTACTTGTATTATAATATGACATGTTTCATTCGTATGCATTCTTTCAAATTACCGTACATGTACTATACGCCTCCAGGCGGGGTAAGAGGATTAAGTGAACCTACTAATTCAACTTGCCGCGTAAGAGGGATGCAACCCCATCCGCACGGATCATGTATCCTTACTAGACGCCGTACTCACAAGACGTTGTGATAAGTTTTTTGTGCACCATACCCACACGGTACTCTGCATAGTAAAGACGCACGCCGCATGTCTAGTAAATTATAGACTTGTATGTATTTTCCTTTTTTCTTTATGTGTACGACGTGATACACCACGCGGCATTGAAGTACAATGAAATACACAAGTTTCAAAATTAACAATAAACAAAATGGCCGTGGTGGTCACGGACTTCTAAATAAAAGGACAAATTATTACATATGTCTTAGCCGTGTACATACACGGACGAATATAATCACAAGTGTTTACAACATATAAGTTACAAGGGGGGGGGGGAGGAACTCTCCTAGATCCTTCTTCCCTTCCTCAATTAAAGCACGAAGGGCCTCCCCACGAGCATCTTTCCCGTCCTGAACTTTGACTGCAAGAGCATCTAGCGCTTCCCCAAGCGGTTTTTCACCTGACATGGCTTTGGATACGGAATCATAAGTAGCCAACGTCAAGGGAATTGGATCAGCACTCAGCCGGGACATTATTGCTTCATTGGGAGCATCTTTCATGGCTTCAAGCTCGTCCAGGAGGGGGTGTTGGAGGTCTGCCAAGGCATCCATGGACGCAGTCATCTTACCCGCTGCGGAGGGGTTGTGATATGGATGCTGTGTGATATCCTCACCTTTTGCGATCATCTCCGCAGCTTGGACCAGGCCTTCATGCCTACCACGGTCGATCCCATCAGATACAACCCCAGCAAATGCCTGCAGTAGGTGTGGAGCGTTCAGGGCCCCACTTACGGCAAGCCGCAGTCCTTGCCCGATAATCCACCTACGACCAGCTGTCGCGGTTAGTAGGGGGGCATACTCTCTCCGCACAGCTGACAACCACCTTGCTCAACTCTTCATCAGCTAAGGCAACTTGATTTTCAAGGTTGGTTTGAGCCTGCGTCAATTCCTCCTTCAGTGCGTCACGCTCCTGGGCAATGCTGAATGATTGCACGGTCACCGCCTTAGTAGCAGCCTCAGCCGCAGACACCTGTGTATGAAATTTGGAGTTACTACAAGAATACATACTTTTTTGGACTACATGCATACAAGGAGTAGGGGTGTATGTACAATATTTCTGAAAATTTACCTTCTCGTTTGATGCGGCTACGAGGGCCTCCAACTCAGCAATACGCCTCTCTCTGGTATCGGCGTGAAATGCTTGCTCCTTCACCGTCGCCTCGGCGGTCAGTAACGCCGCCTGCAAGGATGCGATGGTCTTCTCGTTCTTCACGACCATTGCCTCACGGCGGGCTATCCTTTTGTCGGCACGGCTCACGTTAGTGAGGGCCTTAATCAGACGGCGTCTTAACGCGGCACCTACCGTCACCTGATGTGCAGATGATACATCAAACTGTTCTATCAGGGCCTCATGATCTAGTTCATCTAAATCCTGTGCGAGGGCAGGCGGGGTGATGTGTTCGATGAACTCTGAACACTCGGATTCGGCCTCCAACCGTGTCAAGATTGATAAATTCCATGCTAAGCGCAAGCTCTCTTCTGGCCCCTCGGGGTGCGGCTCCTTGGCACGTGCGGTAACAGGTGATGGGGGATTGTTGGTAGCCGCGGGGGATGGATTTCTCCCCACTTCTTCTTGTGCTCCGGCTGCCGGATTCACCCTGTCGTTCAAAAATTAGTCTATATATATCATACGAAGGTACAAATCATAATCACAAGGGGTACTTACGAGGTGCCAATGTCAGGGTCTGGGCCGGTAGGAGCTACGGCGCTCACAGGGGCGACTCGCAGAACTGGCCCTTCCATGGTCGGGGTGGGGTCGGCTTGACCAGTCATGGTGCTGCTTCCTTCTTGATATTGTGGATGGTCTTTCCGCAACTTCTTGGGAGGGGCATTTGCAACTCCGGCATCCTCCCCAGTCTTCTTCGCCACACGCCTGGTTGTTTTTCTCTTTTTAGAAGCAAGTGTGGTGGATCCGGAAGCTTGCGTAGTGTCTTCATTAGGATCGCGCTCTTCCTCTTGGTTGATGGTGCCTCCCTCCAGCAAGGGGTCGTCGCCATCTTCGTTATGAAAGTCCAAAGGGGACTTCTCGATAACAGGCTCTTCTTCGTCCGACCTGGGCTCGGTTGTCTCTTCCAGCGGAATCGTGCGGTCGGCTAAAGCTTCTAGCAAGGGGAGCTCATTCGGCTTTAACGGCCGGAATCCTTCCGCCACCTTCATGGGGTCGCCTTGACGAAGTAATCCGTGGAGGTTCATCTCTGCAAATGATGGTAGAAGTATATGGGTTAGTAACATTTTACACATATGTGATAGATCGAATTTACAAGATATATATATGACCTACCCTCGCCCTGTTCCGTTAAGAAGCACGGATATAAGTCATCCCTCCCAAAGTAACGGCGGCTTATCCCTACTAAGCACAGAAAGTGTTCCGGCAACCCTCTATGAAATTCCGTGCGATGGGTATCTAGTATTTTCAGGTCCCGGCTACTATAATCTTTGGATTTGGGCGGATAGTCTTTTGGGGCTTTGGTTTTAAGTACGAAGGGGTGGGGAATACTTTCTCATCTACAAAGAAGTAATGGTCGTACCAATTCGTAAGGGAGTCAAGAGGTTTCCTATATGTCATCGGGGCATTCCTGGGTCGTTTCTTGAACGACAACCACCCGTTCACTAATTGGGGAAAGTAGAAAGCCCTAAAAAGGTTCACGGTGGGGGTTACTCTGCAGGTATGGCATGTAATCTCAAACTGATTGATTTTACACGCCCCTATACAGTGGAGCTGGGTGATATGAAAGTCATAATACAAAAGAAGGTCTACCAAGAACTTGGACAACGGAATACGGTAGTTGGCTGAGTCAAACAGGCGTGTGTATATGCCTATTTTCCCCGCCGGTGCATCCGTAATAGCCTCACCATCACCCGGATAGGTGGGGTGCACACTTTCGGGCACATAATACTTCGACAGAAAGTCGAAGTACTTCTCCGCAGACATCACGTTCAGGACGTCCGTGATGAGGGGGTTATCCTTGACCATATTTTATGAAAAGGTTTTTAAAGGCGTGGTAATCTAACCTGCGGTGACGGATATCCGTGGAAAAGAAGGCAATAATTTTGGAGATAAAAGCTTGAAGTTAACAATGGCGGAAGAATGAGTGAGTTGTGTGTGTAACATACACGCATGCCCACTCTTATATAGGGTGGCCTCGGTTTCCGAGGTACCATGGATCTTTGACACGTGTCAGTCACATTCCCTATCCAATGGATAGGGTTTCTGACATTTCTGCAACGACGGTGGGGGACCCACAGGTCACTTCTTAAACAGTTTCGCGTGGCTCGAGGATGGGCAGTCATCATGCACTTTTTGCAGACATGCGACTGGATTATTGACTATCATTAATGCGACTGGATTCTTGTCGGGTTATGCGGCTCTTACGTAAGACCGTATTTAATGTTGCATTTAAGTTGTCTCGGCCGTTACGTGCGGCTGAGGTAGTATTCATTAAAATATATTCCTACGACCGGTTGCCACGTGCGGCCGGAACAAATTTTCCAGTATCATTTCCTAGGTCTTTCTTGGTATGTCCGGAGAGCAGCTTGATAGTCTAGAGGTTACGCCTACGGCTGTAACAACTAGACTGGGGGGACATGATGACGTATAGTCCCCAACCGGGTCATGAGCCCGGCCCACGGGTACTACCCGTATCCGGCCCATCACAGATGGGTGGATAAATGTCATTCAGGCTTATGGGTTTGAGTGAATAGTAACCGCACATGTGTGCGGCCCACGGCCCAAGGCGGCCGACATAAGATTAGACAGAATCATATTCTGTCTAGGAATATCTTTATCCCAATAAGAGAGGAGATTCACTACCAGAATTAGAAGATAACAATCACTCTAATTCTGGTGCTTATCTCTTCCTTGGGGCCGAAGGATCAGTGAAAGCCCACTAGGGTTTCACTGCCTATAAAAGGAACCCCCAAGGGTTCCACAGAGGTATTACGACTTGTACTCTAAACTCACATAAACCTTAAACCGATTACTTACTCTCACGCCGGAGTCTAATCGTGGGAAACATTCCCACGGTAAGCCTAACGCGTGCTGTTTAGTGTGCAGGATCCCAACCAAACGATTCACTTGGTGCAGGAGCCGGAGCTCAGCCAACCCGAATTAAGCCTAATTCGGGTCTAGCAAGGATCAACCAACTTTTGCATCAACATTATTTATTGCAGATAAATTTATTAGCAAGCGATGGGAGAATAGGCTTATAATTAACTCACATAAATTCACGAAAGAATACCAAACTTATAATTGACTCTATCATCTCTCGTTCTCCACAGTTTAAAATATCAAGGAATGAGACTCGTGGATGCTTAGCCTATTAAATCAAAGTTTTGGGTTTTCGAGTCGCCTATAGGATCTTGCAAATTCTTAGACTCTTTCAAGTTTTAGAAATCGCATTTTAAAGTTCCCTTGATAAACGACTCTCTAGGATCAATTATAGGAACTTGCGAAAAGTTCTTGTTCTTAACCCGTGAGAGTTAAGACTTTCGCGTTTTATAGCTCCCTATATAAAAGCCTAGCAAAACTTGACTTAAACACGTTAAGGATACTAGCTAGAGTAAACTTAGATAAGTAAACTCGGGTTGAGTCAAAAGATTCACAACGTTTGAAAATTAAAACCACTTTATTAAAAATTTATTCTAATAAGGAAAGAAAATAACTATACAAAAGGTAAAAACTAATAGGCCAAAATAGATCAAAAATTTTGAAAAATGTCGAAAAAATGATTTTCCGGTTAAAATGAGGACAAATACAAGGAAAAGAGCCACTTAACTTCGATAGAAGTCCCCCTACACTTAATATAAACATTGTCCTCAATGTTTAAGCATGTGGGAGTAAACTCCCCTACACTTAGGACATTGTGCACTTTGTTTAAATCTCGCTAAAGAAGAGACAACTAAAGAGATTCCTATTTTAATATTGAGAAATATAAAATAGTGAATCGAAAAGAGTTTAGGATAGAACCGGGAAAATGGGGACAACGGAATCACGGGTCGTCAAAAATCATCAAGAGTGGATCATTGAAGCTCGAATCCCTGATTAAGAGAGGAGAGGAAATAGCAAACACCAACGGGTCTCCCCTACACTTAGGATAAAGAAAGCTAAAAGATAGATACATGGGTTGCCTCCCAAGAAGCGCTTGATTTTTGTTAACCGAGTCGTGAGCCTGACTCGACCTTGATCATCACAGGAAGAAGCATGAAACATATCCACCAGGATCAAAGACATAGTTTTCGTCCATCAAATAGCACAAGCTTAAGGCGAACAAGGCAAGCCAAAGAAGAGCAGGCAAGGTTCCCTTAAGAAACGATGGAGCACGGTGGAAGCAAGGGTGAAGAGGTGCAAGCAGATTTCCATAAGTTCCAAAGATATTTCCTTTTATTTCATCAGACGGATACTAAGATGGCTGCAGAATATCGATACCGGGGTCGAACACCTTTTCCTTTAGGGGAAAATAGCACTCAGGCTCAACAGAGTGTGAAGAAGATCCGCGAAGAAGATGCACAACCTCGTCCTCAGAAGGTGGACAAAGAGGTGTTAACTCATACGTGCTGCGGATGTTGGTGTCGACCGTTTTCTTCTCCTTTGAAAGAATTTTCTTCAAATCTAAAGTAGGATCAAGACGATAATCTTCAAAGTCCAAAGGAGGAGCATCACTCTCATGAGGGAAGTAAGTGTTGAGAAACGTAGAGAAGTCTTCCTCAAATGAGTAATCGTCCAAAGTAGGATCGAGTGATGTAGGTGGAGGATCTTCATTATGTGAAGAATCTCTCGATAGAGTATCGGCCTCATCAAAATCATCATATGTAGGCAGGTCGGGATACTCTGAAGTACAATCATCAAAATCACCCGAATCTGAGCTAGAATCATCATCATAAGCATCAAAGATCGGTGGAGAATCGTAAATGGGAGAAGGTTCCAAATTGGATAGAGAATCATCCACATCATCTTGAAAAAGTGGATTATCAATGCACGAATCGAATAGAGGATTGTTGTAGATGACAAAATCATCGAGCACATTAATCATATTCACGGGTTCTCTTCCAAAGGATTTGCTTGTAAGCTTCCCCATTTTAAACACTTGTGCATCATCCCCGACTCTTAAGATTAACTCACCTTCGGCAACATCAACTAGAGCTCGTCCGGTTCTCAAGAATGGCCGACCAAGTATTAAAGGAATACGAGGGTCCATTTCATAATCAACAACGACAAAGTCGACCGGGAAAGTAAATGTGCCAACTTTAATGAACACGTCTTCGGCAATACCAACGGGGTAAGCGAGGGTGCGATTTGCAAGTTCAAGAGTCATCCTTGTTGGAGTAAGTTCGGGTAATGATAGTGTTTTCCAAACACTCAAAGGCATAAGATTAATACTGGCCCCGAGATCAGCAAGGGCAGTAAATTCTTCGGTTTTGTTGAAGATGCAAGGCAACACAAAACGACCAGGATCTCCAAGTTTTTCCGGAAGTTCTTTAATAATAACTGCAGAACAGTTTTCATTTAAGCGTGTGTTGGCGAGCTCAATCAATTTCTCCTTCTTGTTAAGCAATTCCTTGAATGCTTTCACAAATTTCGGCATGTGGACAAGTGCTTCAACAAGGCTAATGTTGATGTTCATTTGAGAGAGCATCTTCACATAGCGCGACACTTGACAGTCATTCTTGGTTAGCTCGTTGTTCTTGCCTAGCCGTGAAGGATAAGGGATATTGGGTTTGGGTGGTGAAGGTGTAGGTGTAGCAGGTAAAGGGTGAGATGTTGAAGGGTTCTTCTTGGGAACATCGTCATGACGAGGCGGAGACAGTAATGGTGCACTAATACTAGGTGTAGGAGGAGTAGGGATAATTGGTGGTGGAGGAGGTGTCGATGATGGGGGCGGGATCGGTGGTCCTACTATGGTAACTCCACTACGGGTAGTAATAGCACTCACATTCTCTCGCAGATTGGTGACGATGTTTGAAGGTAGAGAACTCGTAGAAGAAGGTTGAGTTGTGGGCAAGAAACTAGCCAGCATATTCTTAATATCATTCGTTTGAGTGCTGAAGGAGGATTGAATATTATCTCGAAACTCGGATCTTATCTCATTCCCTTGCTTGGTGATATCTCCTTTCAAATTTATAATTTGGCTCTGCAGATTCTTGATTTGCTCACCTTGGGTTCTCATTATGGCTTCAACATCGGGATTAATGGGTGGAGTTTGATGAGCGGGTGGGTGATAAGGATTAGAAGCTCTTGGTGGGATTTGGTTGCTTCTATTATAGTTGTTGGCGGGGTTTTGGTTTTGAGGAGAAAAACTGGGTGAAAGGTAGTTGTTGGACCGGTAACTCAGCAAGTTTCTATCCCCTTGAGGTCGAGCTTGGTAATTTTCCGGTGAATAATTACCATAAGCCGCATACACATTTTCCGGATTGCCTTGAGTAGAAGGACAATCAGTGTAAGAGTGTGGACCGCCGCATGTTTCACAAGAAGGTGCAACCGCTTTCACTTGTTGTTGTTGGTTTGAAGCGAGAAGCAAGATACTTTTGTTCATTTCGGTCATCATGCGGGTGAATACGGTCATGTCAGGGCTTGCTGAAGTGGAAGAAACATTGACTCTCGGGTTGTTCCTTGAAGAAGTGGAGGAATCCCAGTTTTTATGATGAGTAGTCATGTTCTCAATAAGCTCTCTACACTCCTCGGGACTCCTTTTCATAAATGTGCCATCGGCGGCTGCATTAATCGTATCATGATCACGAAAAGTCAAACCGTTGTAGAAAGTATCAATTAAGGTCACAGGGAGCATGTTGTGGTTTGGACAACGATCGATCAAAACATTATATCTTTCCCAAGCATCAAAAAGAGATTCATCGGGTTCTTGCATGAAACCGCTGATTTGATTGCGAAGGCTCGTGACCATGGATGGTGGAAAGTAGCGTGACAAAAAGCGTTGAGTCATGTCATCCCAAGTATGAATTGAATTCTTCGGGAGACGATCAAACCATTTCTCGGCATGATGTGATAAAGTATGTGGAAAGAGTTGTAGGCGAAGAACATCCATTGTGGCACCAGGCAACTTCATGCTTTGAGTGATTGTAATGAACTTGTCGAGGTGTTTGTTGGCATCATCATCAGGCATTCCGACGAATGGATTAGTTTGCACTTGCTGAATCATGTGGTGCTTCAACGAAAACTCCGGAGCCGTGATTTGCATCGGCGCAATCGGTCCTCCTCGTCCAAACATGGTAGGTTGACAAAGCTCCTCCATTGTCCGAAGATCGGGCTGTGGAAGAACATTGTTATTATTATTAAGGTGCGGTGGATTATTGTTGTTGTTAACACCGGCCATACTTAAATCTTCTCGAGTCTCGGGCTCTTGATAATTAGAAGATCTAGTACGCATACACCTACAAAGGCAAAAGAAAACAATACCAAACACAAAGACAATATATATACACAATAAAGATAAAATCTTTTTGGATTTTTGATATTTTTAATTTTTATGGGTTTTTGAATTTTTGTGCAAGAAAATGACGCTCACAAGTGAACGGATCCCAAAAAGCAACGTGTCTCTCACAGAAAACCGTTAATCTTTACGAAAAGAGCCGGCAGCGGCGCCATTTGATGAAGATATTTTGCTAGGTTCAATTGTTGTTCTCGGTATCTTAACGAATTGATTTCAGGTTCAAAGTACGACCTAGTTGATTTTGGTGAAACAAATATTTTTGATTGTTTTTAAAATAAAAGTGCAAAACTTAAAAGTAAAAGGCAGGTAATTTAGATCTAAATCTAATTTAAAGTAAGGGCAAGTATTTAAAAGCGCGACGAAAATTAAAGGCAACTAAAAGAAATAACGCAAACTTAAATCTGACTAAGGCAAACTTAAAACGCAACTAAAACTAAAACTTAAACTAAGGCAAGGCTGAAATAAATCTAAGGCAAATAAACGTGAAGTGCGACTAAGGAAAAAGGCGGGAAAAATAAAGATTGAAATTAAAAACCAGAAACTTAAAAACTGAAATTAAAGAACCTGAAAACTAGCTCATCTGGAATAATACCCTCATTCGGAATAAACACTCATCTGGAATGTCACCTTCGTTCGGAATGTTTTTCTCCACTCGGAATATTCACCAAATACCTTGATCCGGAATAAATCCTTTATCTGGAATATGTCACTTATCCGGAATAAAGTCTTGATTCGGAATAATGGTCTTGATCCGGAATGTTGCCTTCGTTCGGAATATCTCTTGATCCGGAATAATATTCCGAATAAACTCCTTGATCCGGAATAATAAATTATTCCGGATGAACTTGCTTGATCCGGAATATTTCCTTGATTCGGAATGTTAGGTTGATCCGGAATGTCCAATATGCCGAATCAAAGTGTTTCATTCGGAATAATATTTGATGAAGATATTTTGCTAGGTTCAACTGTTGTTCTCGGTATCTTAACGAATTGATTTCCGGTTCAAAGTACGACTTAGTTGATTCTGGTGAAACAAATATTTTTGATTGTTTTTAAAATAAAAGTGCAAAACTTAAAAGTAAAAAGCAGGTAATTTAAATCTAAATCTAATTTAAAGTAAGGGCAAGTATTTAAAAGCGCGACAGAAATTACAGGCAACTAAAAGAAATAACGCAAACTTAAATCTAACTAAGGCAAACTTAAAACGCAACTAAAACTAAAACTTAAACTAAGGCAAGGCTAAAATAAATCTAAGGCAAATAAACGTAAAGTGCGACTAAGGAAAAAGGCGGGAAAAATAAAGCTTGAAATTAAAAAGCAGAAACTTAAAAACTAAAATTAAAGAACCTGAAAACTAGCTCATCCGGAATAATACCCTCATTCGGAATAAACACTCATCCGGAATGTCACCTTCGTTCGGAATGTTTTTCTTCACTCGGAATATTCACCAAATACCTTGATCCGGAATAAATCCTTTATCCGGAATATATCACTTATCCGAAATAAAGTCTTGATTCGGAATAATGGTCTTGATCCGGAATGTTGCCTTCGTTCGGAATATCTCTTGATCCGGAATAATATTCCGAATAAACTCCTTGATCCAGAATAATAAATTATTCCGGATGAACTTGCTTGATCCAGAATATTTCCTTGATTCGGAATGTTAGGTTGATCCGGAATAAAAGGTTGATCCAGAATGTCCAATATTCCGGATGAAATGCTTGATCCGGAATAATAAATTATTCCGAATGAAACACCTTGATCCGGAATGTTTTATATTCCGGATGAACGACTTTGATTCGGAATGCAAGAATATTCCGGATGAAGGCCTTTATTCGGAATATAAAATATTCCGAATGAACACCCTTTATACGGAATAAACAAGCACTAACTCCTTCACTCGGAATAACCTGCTGATCCGGAATGTTTTCTTGGGAAGATACAGTAACAACGAAGAACAAGGAAACACAAGAAATAACACGAATCTAATAAAATCTAAGCAAAATCAACCACAAGATTAAATCAAACTAATGAATAAACATCTATTAAGCATAAACAATCAATCCAAAACAACAAAACTAACAAAACTAATCAAGATAATCAAAACCCACTTAAATAAATCAATAAAAATCAAGAACATGAACATAAACAATAAAGCATGAAGATTAAAGAAAGGAAGAAGGAGATCAAACAATAAAGATAAAGATTAACAAGAATTAAAAGAACACTTACTTGAAATTAAATGGTAATTAAGGTGCAAGACAATTAATGTAAATGGACATGAAATTAAATGTGCATAAATTTAAAATGGAAGAAATGGTTTGTCAATCCATCCAACAAAAATGAAATGATTATGATCCTAATCTATATATAGGGGAGGATTAAGGAGTTCTTAGGAAGCTTCCTCCCCTCTTTCCTTTCTTCTTAATTGCATCATTAGGTCATTCTCTTCTTAATCTTTTGTTAATTGCACCATTAGGCCTTAAGCCTTTTAATCTTTTCAAATCTTGGACTTTAATGACTTTTGGCTCGGGATTTCTTTGAACTCGTCTTTTAATTCTTCAATAAATTAGACTTGAGTTCTTCGGCTTTAAGTAAACTTCCGTCTTTTGACTTTTTCTTCGATAAATCTTCAGAATTGGTCTTGGACTTCCGTTCTTTTTGCACTCTTGACTTCTTGACTTCGTCTTTCGTCTTTTTCTTTGATAAAAGCCCGTGAATTCCCGTGTTTTCTCCACTTTTCACCTTTTGTCCTAAATCACAACAAAAACACAAACCACGCATAATTCCGACATAAAAGACATAAAATACACGTTTTGGCCCGGTTATTATTGTAATTAAGTGGTAAAAAGGATGGGTGTTTACACACCTATCATGTTCCATCTGTATAGTCTATGTATCATAGTTGTCACCTTTTAGCACTGGGAGTTTGACAACAGAAAGAGTATGAGAAGGTGTTGTAGTTGTAGAGGTAACTACAATATTCACGGCTTTAACACCTTGTGCTGGTGCAGGATGCACAACTTGAGGCTGTCCCTGTGGTATTGGATCAGGATCTAGAATATCTTCCAAGTGAGAGTCATCACCAGGTTGAGACATTGAGTTTTAGTGTGAGTGGGGTGTTTGGGGTTGTGTTCTTCTTTTTTAGAGTTTCTTAACAAGCTCTGATACCAATTGTTGATCCCTTTGATTGGATCTATATTCTGTTAAGAACTAGTATAGTAGTTTGTAATCAAACTAAAACACTTTGAGAACTCTTACTCAAGCTAAATAAGTTATGCGGAATCTAACTTATAAAGCACAGAAGAACATAATTACGTTTAACTATTCGATTCTCTTATTAATCGACTTGAATGAGGTACATAAATGACATTGTACCTATGTTCCTTTTATAGAGTAAGGAACCCTAGAAACCTTAGAATATTCTATAAAGATAACTATATCACATACGATATATTATCAATATTCTAACTATTTAAGTATATCACATAAGATATACTCTTACTATAACTATGACATATCTTATATGAAGATATATTCGTCCTAGTCAATATATCATTACTTACTTTATAAGTAGCAGTACTTACTATGTACCGCGTTAACACTAACGGTACTTGAAAGATACTAACAATACTTCAATAACACTAACGGTACTTGACACTTACAAATAATTCCCAACATATACCATCATGTTTTAGGTTGATGGTAAAAGAACAATGTTTCCCCTGATACTTCCCTTGATATTTCCCTATGTTGATACAAAAGTTGGATGGACCGCGCTTGACCCGAATTAGGCTTAATTCAGGTGTTTCAGGACTCCGGCTCTTGCACCAAGTGAACTTGTTTGAAGACCCTGCACACTAAATAACAGACACCGTTAGGCTTACCGTGGGCGCCTGTCTCACGATTAGACTCCGACATGAGAGTAAGTAATCGATTTGAGTAATGGGTGGGGGTTTAGAGTATTGTACGTATTGTACCTTTGTGAAACCTCTAGATTTCCTTTTATACCCTTTCCCTATTCTTGCGGCATAAACAAGAGATATTTACTAAATATAAAAAGATCCTTATCGCGTAAGTAAGGAAAATGTATATCCTCGCAACTTAGCCGAATCATAATCTGATTTAGATTATAACTCTGTCTAATCCTACCCGTGTGTGGCTAAGACGCGGTTGAGATAGAATCGTGTGCGACCACGGCTTATTAGGCCACATGGGCCTTAGCGCTGTCTATCTATGATACATACGTAATAGATACAGGTAGTACCCGTGAATCGGGTTGTACGACCCGAATTGTGACTATACATCATCACCCTAAAATAGGTTAAAACAACGTTAGTAAACATGTCTAATAACAAGTATAACGAAAAAAAACATCATATCATTGATAACTAATGTTACCTTGACTCATAGTGTGATTTAATTGAAGCAATTAATTACATCTCATGTATTGTTGAAATTAGGGGTCTTAATCGATTCAAGGGAAATGAAATATGTGGCTGGGTAGATTAGGTAACTTATATACGATATTGACTTTGATTGTTATGTAAAATAAGTGGATTGCATTGGTCGAAGGTATTATCAATGTTTTGAAACTCGGGTCGACTCGTCCGATTCAACCGGTTAGATCGGTTCCGGTCTAAAAAATAGGTCAAATTAACCCGGGTCTTATATTTTAGAAACCCGGTGTGACCCGCTGGGTTTCAAGCGACCCGGGTTGACCCTGTTCGTGAGACCCGACCGGGTTTTGATTTTTTTTTGGTTTTTTTTGGGACATAATTATACGTATTTGCAACGTAACTTTGTTTTTACGTGTTATATTTGTTAGTAAATGGTGTTTAAGCCAAATATATAAAATATTCACGATTTATATATATTTTAAGTAATATTGCAAATATATAAATAGTTTTTAATAGAAAATCGGGTCGACCCGGCGGTCCAACCGGTTGAACCGGTGACCCGGTGGCTCGACCGGGTCGATTCAAAACACGGGTTTCAAAACATTGGGTATTATCACATGTGGAAATTTAGATGCAAAATAAATAAAGCTAATTACAAAATGACCGGCTAATTTGTGTGTCGTGTGGGTAATTTGCATTTTTAACTTATTAAAAGCGGCGACTGATGAGGTTGTTGGTAATATTAGAACAAAACATAAACTTTGAATGATTAAAGTAGGAGTATATGTTCCATTACCCCTTTAATACATTAAGGGGAATGTATAAATGGGGAATAAACAATAATAAAAGTAACGTGAGAGAAACAGTAACCAAAACCCTGTGTTCCGTCCATTTGTCAAACCCTTTCATCTAGACCCTCCAATTTAAGCCTCTCTCAACCATCGATTGCTTGACTTCAGATCTAACCCGTATATTGTGTGGAAAATGGTGTACGAGGTATGGCTCTAGTTGAAAATGGAGATAAACGATTCCGACCGTCGATTGCCCAAACTAACATCTAATCGTGTTGGGTTGAAAATGGAGTCTCTGCCCATTTTGTAGCCATAGATCTTTGGATTGCATCCTGACCATAGATTTTTTGATGTGAGGCCTGGTATAATTGGATCGTATTATTGTAACATATCACTCTCTCTCTCTCTCTATATATATATATATATATATATATATATATATATATATATATATATATATATATATATATATATATATATATATATATATATATATATATATATATATATATATATATATATATATATATATATATATATATATATATATATATATATATATATATATATATATATATATATATATATATATATATATATATATATATATATATATATATATATATATATATATATATATATATATATATATATATATATATATATATATATATATATATATATATATATATATATATATATATATATATATATATATATATATATATATATATATATATATATATATATATATATATATATATATATATATATATATATATATATATATATATATATATATATATATATATATATATATATATATATATATATATATATATATATATATATATATATATATATATATATATATATATATATATATATATATATATATATATATATATATATATATATATATATATATATATATATATATATATATATATATATATATATATATATATATATATATATATATATATCTCAAATAATACAGATCTGCTTTTGATTAGATCAATCTACCACATATCAGAACACCTTTTGTTGGCCCGATCTCTTCATTGCCACCGTTTGATGTTTGGTGTTGTTGATCGACGGGTGATGATGGGTGGAGTTGTCTTCATTTGATGGGGGCGAATTGTAAGCTTTTGATAAATTAAATTTCTTTATGGTTAGTACAAGCGAAATAGTTTCTTGAAAAAGCTTTCGTCACAACACTGATATTGCAATCCATGGGTGACAGTGGGAACAACGTTATGAGCTAGAATATAGTGTTTCTTATTAACTCAATATTCTTTATGCATTCGATGGTGATTATAGTTGGTGTTGTTGGGTATTTGGTTCTGCTTACTTTTGATGCATGTGTTCTTGGGCATACCAAGCTTCAAGTAGATAAGGTAGCTTTTATAGATGTTGTGGTTTTTTGGTTTTTGTTGATTGTTGTTTTTGTGTTCTATTTCGACTTACGAGCTTATTATAAACTGAAAGTGGCATTTGGTTATGTAGGCTGATAAGTTGGCTTACAAAATAGGCTTGCGATATATAGCCCGAGTCGAATACGCTGTTAAATAGACATATTATGAGGTAACGGGGTGTTTATTTGCGCTTAAGTGGCCAGCTCATGGCTTGATTAATCTAGGAATTTTTTTGCATAAGCTAAATCTCATGGTTTGACATTCTGGGTTTCTGATGGATATGGCATGATTAGCTGATTCCACCTTTATCATAATTGTTTGTAGTCGTATCTACTGAGGCTGTCAGGATTATAAACGAGTTCGGTAAAGATGGAATTGTCCGTGCCTTGGCATGACAACCTTCCGGTTTGCAACCAGCGCAGATTAACCTCTTTATTCGACTGTTTATATACTTGAGCCATAGGGCAACTTACACAATGACGAAGTATGATTTGGGTAACAAAATCTTATTATGTGGTGATGTATCGTTTTGACGATAATAAAAGGCAATGACGATAATATTAGAGCCTCTATAAGCAGATTCGGTTATAATTAGGATCATGTGCCTCTTGGCGGGGTAAGCTTGCTAGGTTTGCAGCCAGATACATATCCTTATAACCGAATGCTCACTAATCTGAGCCTCAAAAAACAAAATAGATTCTTTTCCCATTGTCTTTGACTTACAGTGTTCAAATAGGTGATGATGATATGATCCGAGCGTATATAATCAGATTCGACTAGAATTCAGATTATGCGCCTATTGGTGGGACAGGCTTGCTAGCTTTGTAGCCAGAGTATGCGTATGGTCAAACCCATATCTAATTGCTCACTTATTTGAACCGCGAAATAACAAAACAGATATTCTCCCCGATCTTTGTGGTCTACATTGTTTCGTCTCAAGCAAGCTATCATTTTGATCTTTAGTTTATAAAATGGTTTGCTCCATCCAAGTTCTTTTTTGAGTTACCTATTATTTTACCTGTTTTACTTTTCGTCGAGCATTTTTTTTAGTTTATTAATTTTGTTTCTGTTTCTGGCAGGTTGTATTTGAGTATACTAAAGACTGACAAATATGTCTCCGAATCTTTTTCACGGTACTTTAACCAGAAACTTGAACCGGAAACTTGAGGGAGCGGTTATCCAACTCCGAAAGGAATTTCCTTTGTCTGTCATCGCTTATGTTCATATCTATGTTGTCAACTATTTGCTCATTACACAAGCTGAGAAGCTCGGTAAGTTTATATTCAGTTACTCTGATCTTTTCAGAATGTATATCAGGTTATGATTTCATCAGGGTAAGGTTATTACATAAGGGGGGTTTCTGTTGTGTTATATCTGAAGCTTACAGCTCATTTGGTTTAGGGCTTATATTTCATTAGCTCACTTTTTGTGTCTTTTTTTGAAACTTTTTTTCTTATATAAGCCAAAATCAAGCAGCCATAAGCAGCTTATAAAAGGCAAAACAAACACCTCCTTTACCATGTGTTTATGGTAAAATGCTCTAATAACCTTAAAAGTATTGTCACATTTTAGAATTCAGTTTTGTATTTAACTATGGCTTTTGTTTTTAAGGGACAAGGTAAGATTCATGAAGTTAAATTCAAGAAGCCAAACACTGCAAAGTTTCTGCCTTTAAAAGGTCAACAGGCGAATGCGAGTGGGGGAACTCAGGTGTTTAATTCCATAAAGTTTATATTTTCCTCCCCTTTTTTGCATAATGTTGACCTCTTTTGGATTGAATAAGTTTAGTATGACTTAATAAGCTTATTTAATCCGAAAAGTTTCAAAATAATCTCCAAAAATACTAGCTAAATAGATTAACGGCAAAAAATAAGAGCTTACGAAATATCAGGTAAAAGTGTATAAGTTCATAAGCTTGAAAAACACAGTGTACAGACTATTTTAAGTCATTTTTTGATACATTAGTTATTATCGAAGTGCTTTTGTGATTGAATTATGTTAGTTTGTCAAGTATAAATCAGTGTTTTGTAGATACTGATGTGTGAATATACTATGAGATGAACTAATATCTGTAGGACTAATATTGAATGGTACTCTATTTCACTAGCAGTCACTGTTTTTGGTTGATATTGTAATAGGACAGTTTGGCTGCTCAAGGAAAGCGTCGTTATGACATGAAACAATCAGGATATGGTGGACAGACCAAGCCCGTATTTCACATGAAGGTAAATCATAACTTCGTAATACTCATCGATCCTATAGTTTTTGATGTTTCAAATTTCAAAAGCCCTTGAATACACATTAAGCTACTTGCGACACATTAAATATGCTGAATATTTTTATATGAAAAACGTAACAAGAATAAACCATCTTGTCATATTTTGTTTGTTGCAGGCTTAGCTCAGCCACGTGTTCTTTCGCAAAATACTTAAGAGGATAAAAGAAAAGCTGAACATGCCAATTCCAATATGATTACTATTGGCTTGGGTTGGGCAGCTTGACCCATTGGTCTGATAGTTCTGAGTGAATGCAAATAAATGCATATGCTAAACAAATTTTGGAGGATTCTTATGTTTTTTTAACGACACTGGAGGATTCTTATGTTGCTTTACATAAACGACAATACAACTACAGGAAGTAGAGTTACGTATGGTAAGCTACTAGAACGAGCCATGTTGCATTTTTATATATTTGTATTGTTGTTTATCCTAAAATTGTATCTAACCATTCCGCATCTATATAAGACCTTTCTACATGTCTCCGCGGCAACGCGCAGGCATTAATCATCGTATTGGTAATACGGATGAAAAAGTAAATTTTATTGATAATTTATAACTTTAAGCCAATTTTTTATTCATCATTTCATAACTACTCTAAAATATCAATTCTCATAAATTGTTCAACCCTTATAAAAATAAACCAACTCATTAATACTTGAACCACGAGTTACATAGTATTTATATAATTTCTACGAGATTAACTATCCGTCACTCGCTTAAATAAATACATAAAACTTCAAATCACTTAATGCTATAAAATAACGTGTTAATAACACTCTAAGCCATAATAATCACATATTAAACACACAACAACCAATTTGAACACACATATAAACATTAAACAATTAATCTTAAGCCTTACTACCAATCTAGGTCAACGTACGGGTTTGACTAACCTGCTTCGATGACGGTTATCACATATTGACCTTTGTGAATGTTTGGTCAATTTGTTGGTTGCTTGCGGACCTAGACCAGATCGAACTGAGTATCAAAATGAATCAAAACTTCGGACTGAAACCGGACCAAAATAGTCTGGTCTGATCCTAATTAGTCAAAATCGACATATCTTTAATAAGACCGAATCAGATTAAACCGGACCGACGAAACCAAGAATCGAAATTGTCCAAAATTACGGACTAAGAATCAAACCAAAATAGATAATCCCAAACACCCAATTAGTCTTATATGTCATTGTCCGTGATCGAGCTGGTCAAAACTGAAACAAGAACTTTCTTTGTACTGTACTTTTTATTTTAAGAAACAGGGGAAAAAGATAAACTAGAGTTCTAAACATCAATCTCTCCGAAATAAAAAGAAATCTAAGAAAACCCAAAAGACGCAGAAAATGAAATGGAAGAGATTTATATCAATACCAATATTAGCAGTTTTAGTACTAATGGAATTAATATATTATGGATCAGTTTTTATATTTCTTGATGATTGGATTGGGATTGGGTTGACAAATTCAACAGCAGGCTATACAAATCTTGTCATCTTCACTTTATTGGCATCTTTCACACTTTATTCCTTTTTAGTCTGTGTTCTTACTGATCCTGGTGGTGTCCCTTCTGGCTATTTTCCTGATATTGAAAATCATGATGGCTCTGATCAAGAATCAAGAAAATCCGTAACATCAAATTTCTCTATATTTATTTTTACTTTTCTTTCGTTAAATTTAGTGTTTTTATGATTCCCTTTTCAGATTAGTCGTTATCATTGTTGAATTTAGATAGTAATTGTGTACAAACTGTGGTTTAGTATAGTTAGGGTTTGGGTTAACTGTGGAATGTTAGACGCATTGCCCATGTAGAGACGAGAACCTGGATACTTAAGGTATGAAGCTGGCCTTGACTTGTACACGGTTTGGTACATGATGGGCTTGTACCAAGCAAACCCGTGAGGTAGAGGTACCAAAGCGGACAATATTCTATGAGAATTGACCGGTTCGTGTCAAATCTTTGTTCCATATGATCGAATTAGCGCTGAATATCTCGCTTTATTATGTGATATATTATGTGTTGACTCTTAGCTTATCCTAGATTAACAAACGAATAGCGGACACTTCCTTGCTAACTGCTTTTTGTTCCGACACTTACGGTGCATTAAATTGCAGTAAAGATGCAGCATTTATTTGGTGTATACTGTATAGTATCCCAAATATGGTTTCCCAATTTGATCTAGAACCTTTAGATGACAAAATGTTTCCTCTAATCTTATTTTTCGTGTAGACTCATCGGTTAACGTTGTATGATACATAGCTCACAAATAGGTAGAACCGTAGAATCTGCACCTTCTAGTTTACAAAATACAGTACACTCCTAGCGGTTGGATTACTTGGGTTATTTTTCTCCAATGATACATTTTCGTTGTTGAGGTTGAAATCCTCATGGGAAATTGGTATGTAAGTTGTTACAAGTTGACACATTTTCTTTTTGTGGTATTTGATTTCTGTTTTATGGAAAATTTGGAATCTTATCAAACTGTCACGAATTTATTCTGTTTGACCTCAACAACCAAGTGTTTCTTTGTTAAGATGGAATGAGTGAATGACAAAATGTAAGATATTGTCTTTACATATAAAAAAAATAGACAATATTGTTTCCGGTTATAAGCAAATGTACTAGCGTTAGGGGAATGGTCTACTTTTGCATCATGCAGTTTGTGAAGTCATAGTAGTAACATGATTGTTTACCAACATAACATTGTCATTAAAGAGGTTGGTGAGTTTCATTTTAGGACTTAGGACACAAACATGATTAGTGATGATTGCATGTGGATGAAGTGAAGTAAATGGATGAGGTTTTCTCGAAGTTACCCAGGGAGGGCGAGTCTTTTGACTCAGATGTGCGCGCTGCCGGACTGGCCGGTAACCGTTTCCCACCCTTTCCATGGCCTCTCTCAAGATGTGTACCTAGCGAGGATTAAACCTTACTCTTGTGAGGACTCCATGTGGATGAAGTGAAGTCTAGATAATAATAGAATGCAAGCATGGTTTTATGGGTGGCTTTGAGGTACTCATTAACCCAAACATTCCGTTAGTTGTAATTAGTGAACTAGAGAAAGATGATGACAGTAGTGATGTAAGTAATTAATTATAATATGCTGCTCACTGTCAAATTCGTTCAAACTCTTATTAGAAAAAGAAAGCAATATGGGGGAATATTGTAAAGCGTTATTGACTCTCATATCATGATGGGGCTCATGGATCGCCTTAATATGCGGCATGTTCTTATTGATCCTGGTGGTGTCCCATTCGGGTATTTTCTCGATATTGAAAATAATGATGGCTCAGATCAAGAATCAAGACAAGCTGTAAGAAATTTTTGTGAATCTGTTGTTTTGGTTAAAAGTTGGGGTTTGATGATGCCTTTTTGAGATTAGTGGTTACAATTGTTGGATTTGGATTATGGTTGTGTGACCATGATTTAGAAACTGTGGTTTAGACCATTTAGTATGGTTACGGTTTGCGTAAATTGTGGAATAATGGTATGCGTTAAAGTATTCGTAAGACGCATTTTGATACAATGTATGGGCTTGTAGCAAGAGCAAATCCATGAGGCGGAGGTGCCAAAGCAGACAAATTTCTATGAGAATTGGCCGGTTCATATCAAATATTTGTTATCTGTGATGGAATTAGAGCTGAACGTATCGTTTTATAATCTTACGATGCATGATCGATATTGAGATATGATTTATACTTGCATACAACTATATCTTAAGACTCTTAGCTTATTTTAGATGAACTAAGCGAATATGATTTCCCAAACATGGTTTATCATATGGTGTTTAGTATCCAAATATGATTTCCCTATTTGATCTAAAGCCTTTAGATGACAAATTGTTTCCTCTAATCTGATTTTTTCTGTAGTCTCGCCTATTGACATTATATGTTACAACGCACAACAAATAGGTCGAACCTGCATCTTCTAGTTTTAAATTATTGACTCCTAGCGGTTGGACCTTTGGATTACTAGGGTTATTTTTCTTCCATGATGCACGTTCATGTTGAGGTTGAGCCTGCTACTATCCTAATGCAATTTAGTTATGTAAGTTGTTACAAGTTGACACATTTTCTTTTTCTAGTATTTGCTTTCTATTTTATTAAGAATTTGGAATCTTATTAAACTTGAGCCTTATTAAACTGTGACGAATTTATCCTGTTTGACCACAACAACCAAGTGTATCCTTGTTTAGAGGAATGAGCGGACGACTAAATAAATGTAAGATAAGTATATACCATTCCAAAACAGAGTGCTATGCTTCAATAGGTGAGTAAATGGGCTTTAGAGCTACATTTTTGCATTTTAAAAAATTAGACTATTGTTTCTGGTCATAAGCAAATATACCAGCGTTAGGGGAAAGGTCGTATTTTGCATCATGCAATCTGTGAATTCGCAATATCATGATTGTTTACCAACATAGCATTGTCTTAAAGAGGTTGGGGAGGTTCATTTTAGGACTAAGGACACAAACATGGTTGGTTGCATGTGGATGAAGTGAAGCAGACGGATAGAGTTTTCCCTCTTCAAGTTACCCGGGGAGGCGAGTTTTTTGACCAAGATGTACGCAGCCTTCCTTCACCGTTTAACCACCCGTAAGATGTTTAATGGGGTTTGAACCTGATTCCTGTGAGGACTTCATGTGGATGAAGTGAAGTATAGATAATAGAATGCAAGCTTGATTTTATGTGTTGGCTTAGAGGTACTCAATTACTTAGATTTCTCTAGTTGTACGTCTAATTTGTGAACTAGAATAAGGTGCTGACAGTAATGATGTAAATAATTAACCATAATATGGCACTGGCTGACGAATACATTCAACGTATAACTCGTAAAAGAAAGCAATATAGAGGAATACTGTAAATGTTCTAGACCCTCGTAAGTTATATCATTATGGGGCTCATGTATCACCTTAATATGTGGCATGTCCCCTTACATTTTTACGCGCATGTATTCACTATGTCCTTACTGATAATATTTTGACCCCTATCTATATGTTCAACCCTATAGTCTGACCTTAATATACAAGAGCTCTTGATCCCTTTGAAGTCTAATAGTAAACGGATGAGGTTTCCCTGTTCGGGTTACCCGGGGAGGGCAGCCCTTTTTGACTTAGATGTACGTGGCCTCATCAGGTTAATCCCAGGACCGTTTCCGACCCTTCCCTGGTCACCCCCAAATTTACTGGGAAGGAGGTGCCTGCTGTGGACTCAATCAGAGTTTCTAAGATGGATTATATTTTTTTTTTGCTGACGAGTACTTAAATGTCTTGACTTTTTAAAGGCGTTTTTGTACGACTTCCATTCTGGTTACACATGTGACATGAGAACCCAATTTTTTTGGTTTTCAGTTGAGTTTCAAACTTCCAGTTGATGAATTGTAAGAATGATCTGAGATAATGGGAGATGGCTACCTACATGGGTTATATTCTTGCTATTATTACACACAAATTTGAACCTGCTACTATCCATCCTAATGCAACATTGGCATGGAAGTTGTTACAAAATTCACCCAAATGTTTTTATTTTTGAGTCATAGGAAATAGTAGAAGTTTTAGAGAAGGATCTTGTCTGGCACCAAGGGTCTTGTGGAATTTTCAGTGTCATGGATTTTACCACCGTAGCATTATATAAAAAAATGCTGGCGAATTTATCCTAGGACCCAAACCTGCTAAGTGATGGTTGCATATCGGTTGAGTCAAGTCTTAATTGTAATATAGAGCAAGAGGTGCTGACAAAAGTGGCAGTTAGAAAAGATCAATTTCCGTCCAATAATTCTAAGCTCTCACTGATGATGAAAAAAAAACAAACATGTAGGGATATTATGAGTGCTCTCCTATCGTGATAGCCTAATCTACGGCACCATCCCTTTACACTGTTGGCCATCTTTGCTATCCTTTATGGTTAACATTATGAGACCCTTTATCGATATGTTCAACCGCCTGAAGCAATATTACTTCTCACTAAAAGGTGGCATTAATATTTTTTACTATTTTCGGAAGCCATGTTTTTTTTACTGGAAATTTAGTGGTTTTATTTAATTTAGTCACCTTTTTTTCTTGGTAAATAAATCAAGTAAAGATAACTTGTGAAGGTGAAAACCAGCGTATTACCCACATGATCTTTAAAAGTCAACTGTAATTTTAGTAATGGGACAACGATTATTATTCGTTTGGATTATTTACTTGAACACAGACCACCTAAAGGTGGTTTTATATGAGGTTTGTTTTGGTTAAACATGCAACATGAGTGTGCAGTTGTATTAGGATTTCAATTGAGTTTCTAGGATGTTCCCTTCTTTCTTATATCTTACATCTGTTTTGGATTCCTAATGCTGTAATGATTTGCACATTTCAGGAAGCACTTAAAAGACGATGTGACAAGTGTTCTGCATACAAGCCCCCGAGAGCACACCATTGTCGAATTTGCAGAAGGTGTGTCTTGAAAATGGTGGGTAGTGAATTCAGTAACATATTTTATAGAATTAGAGCTTCATCCTGTAAACTGAAAAATTAATATGGTTTTTGTTACAAATTCATTATTTATATCTGTCTTTATTTGGGCATATAATGAAGTTAGTTATCAAGAACTCTACGTGATGTTGTACCCTTTCTGTCCCAAAACAAGTTTGTATCGCTTTTGTGCTGTCCTCAAAGTCCAAGCTATTTTACAATATAATTTGCATTGATATTTTACAAAATAATTTGCATTGCTTTTGCTCAACTAGATCCCTTTATATGTCATTATGCCGTCATACATTGCATATTTGACGTAAGAAGTCAAAAGCGTAGCTTGTTTTAGGACCGGAATAGAGGTCTCATTAAGTATCATATTACCAGTATTAGCCCATTTGACTATAAAGGCAAAATCCCTAACTTGTTCTTAGAAGCATGGCCATCATATTTTAGGTTCATAACTTTTGTTATTCATGATATCTTCTCACGCCTTGAATTTTTGTTTAGGATCATCATTGCACATGGATAAACAACTGTGTTGGTCAAAGGAACTATAAAGCTTTTTTCCTTCTTGTTTTCTATGCAACTATTTCATGTCTCCATTCTATGGTATGTGCAGAACGCTCTATCTGGTTCTTATCATTATACAGTTTTCATTTTCTCTAACTTATACGAATTGTACAGGTGATAATTATTGGTTGTGGATTTCAAAAGGATTGGGAGTCTGCCGGGTCAACTCGTCTCAAAACCTTTTATGTAAGAATTTAAATTCTGTTTGAACTTATTTTGTTGGGTAAGATACTACATTTTGCATAGCATGAAACTTAGGTGATTACATCATCATTACCTTATAAGTTATAACTAGAAACACTTATTCCTTGTTTCTGGAAGGAGGTTATGAGCTTTAACTCAAATGTCTAAAAGTTTTATGATGGGTATTTACTAAGAACCCATGGTGAATGTAAAATCTTTAAGGTTATAGTCTATAGGTTAAAGCTTGACGGTTCATCCTGATTTTTTTATATGTAAAGATGTCTTAAAGGGCGGCATTTTCCAGAGTGAATATTGTGACATGATGATCAGATAATATTACAATCAAGTTATGATTACCCTTCTGCTAAAATTAATTTTTCCTGCAGTAAATCTAAATGATTTCTTTAGGACTAGACGAGTACCCGTCCATAGCAACGGGTTTTTGTTGCGGTAAAATTGAAGATTTTAAGTTTGAAGATTTTGTTAAACGTGATTTTTAGTTGCCATTGATAGACCAAAGTTGACAGTTTAGGGGTACAAGGAGTATTTTAAGTAAAATACATTATCTCTTGTGGCTTATGCTGTTATGTTTGTATGTTCTTATTCCTGTTGTTATGATGTATATTGCTTGTATGCTTGTATGCTTGCGTTCTTGCTTGTATGCTTTTATGTTTTTGCTTTTGCCCCGTTATGCGCTTACTCTCGTCTTTTTGTATGTTTGTCTTGTGGCTTATGCTCTTATGCTCTTATTCCTCTTGTTTTTATGATTTATTGCCTGTATGCTTGTTTTCTGCCTTATGTTTGTGTTGTTTCCTTGTTTTTGCTTGTATGCTTTTATGTTTATGTTTTGGCTTTTGCCCCCTTATGCGCTTACTCTCGTTTTCTGTATGTTTCTCTTGTGGCTTGTGCTCTTATGTTTGCAATGCATGTTCTTATTCCTCTAGTTTTTATGATGTATTGCCTGTATGCTTGTTTTCTTGTTTTCTGCCTTATGTTTGTGTTGTTTCCTTGCCCTTGTTTTTGCTCTTTCTCTCGTTCTTTTTTCTTGATCAACACTCATATGCACACGTACACTGGCTGGAGGTCCTCCTGGAAGCAGTCTCTTTACTTTTGGGTTTATCCTGGAGGTAGGGGTAGGATCTATCTACATTTCACCTCCCCATACCCCGCTCCGGCGGGATTTGGGTATGTTGTTTTTGTACATTACTCAATTTTCAGCCTTTTTAAGATTCTTTATAAGTAGTATAGATATGACTATTTTTGTCCTCAACAATCAAAACATTTGAATCAGAGTCAGTTATGTTGGACCTTATAAAATGAATTGTTATAACTTAATTACGAAGTATTAGGATTATAGCATATCTAAACACCCTAAGTGTTACGTCAGCTAGGTCTGTTGTCGTCTAACATTTTGGCTGTTCATTTCCGTTTATATGACCATTATTTTGTTAGGCTGTCGTGAATTTAGCCCCAAAAAAGTTATGAAAGAAACCCTTAGTTGTAATTTATGATATGTAACCCCTAGTCAAGATTATTTAAACATACGACCTGTTTGTAACATCTCTTTGGCAACCATGCCATCTCAATGTCAAACAGGGGTGACATATCATGTTGAAGGGTTCGGGTTGTTGCCATCTTAATGTCAAATAAGTGTGGCAAATCAGGTTGAAGGGTTTGTCCAAGTCAACTCTATCCCATTCACACATAATTAAACACGGACCATGTATCTAAATGGGTAGGAGGTTAGAAGGTCAACCCGCTTAACCCATTTAAACAAGTTGGTAGGTTACACGGGTGGCAGGCCGAATCCTTTGACCAAAATTAACCCATATAATCAAATATTGGGCTTGATCTTAAGAGTTAAAATTGTCAATTTCTTTTGAAGTAACGGATTATAAAACCGTTATATTTACAAACCTGGATTTTGTACGGAGTAATGTTTTCTTCATTACATGAATGACTTATCAGCCTATGTTTTACAGATTACATCGGGGGCAATGATCTCACTCTTAAGTTTGACACTTGGAACTCTCCTGGGCTGGCATATCTACCTGTTGACACATAATATGACGACTATAGAGGTAAATAGTCCCTTCTTGACACATATTAAACATCAAACATGTCTCTTCAACTATGTGTCTGGTTAAACATTATAATCTGATGAGAAAGAATTGCAATTTTGTTTTGTTTCTAGTATTATGAAGGGACTAGAGCAGCATGGTTGGCACGAAAGTCGGGGCAGATTTATAAACATACATATGATGTTGGTGTATACAGAAATCTAACCATGGTACCGTCTTTAATTTTTATTTTCCCTAGACATTACCAGTCTTAAATTTTTTGGGTTCTGGGTTAATTATCCATCTTTGTTCTGGACAGATTTTAGGCACAAGTATGTTGAGATGGCCATTTCCATCTGCAATGGGCCATGTCAAAGATGGGACAAGTTTCCCTACTGTTCGAGATAGCTTATAACGTCATAATTCTCAATTTCCGGATATCCACATCTTCAAAACATACACGGTCATGGTGGTAAATAGGCAAGCAGAGATTAATGTTGCTGCATTTGTACATGTGTGGAGAAAAGTGTTCAATCTGTTTTTGTTGTTTTGTTGCTTAGCTTAGATCAAGATTGTTATGCTGAAATCACAATCTTTTAAAAACGTCAGATATTTATATTACGTTGTAACCAGATAAAGTCATAAAAGCAGGGAAATGAAATTACTACATGAAGAACAAAGATTGTTGTTATTGTTGTTTTTCATCTTAGAAACTTTAATATGGGATGTCTGTGGACGATGCACTTGGTATACGAAGCAGGATCAGTTGGAAAACCTCTCTCCTTTGGAGATAGAGGTGAAAGTTCGATCCTCATTCCTTGCAAAAAGGACGGAGGTCCTCTGGAATTAGCTTAAGTAGGGTAGAATTGTCTACATCTCATCTCAGTTACCCCGTGAAAGACGGGGGGATAAATAGGTGATTGTAGATGTTAAGACAAAAACAAAAGATAAGCTTTGAGTTTTTAGTATGAAGCGCAATAGAGTTAACTACAATTTTTGTCTTTGTCGTTTGTCGTGTATAATGGTTTTAGTCCAAAAATTTAAAAAGTAGGGGATCTAGTACGGAACCTGGCTCCCCGTAACACTTTTGGTCCCAAAGTGGGATCAAACCCGTTATATCTAACAAACCATAAAGACCAAATCTGTTAATGTTGACATCAAAAGTGTTACACTTCGCCGGGTTTTAGACTGAAATCGTTATTTTTTAAACGTTTGGACCAAAATCTTTATACCAAAAAAACCATAAGGACCAAAAACTGGATCCGTTATTTTTGAAACGTTTGGACCAAAACCGTTATACTAAAAAAAACCGAAAAGACAAAAAAATTAGTTAACACTTAGGGGTGTTTGGTTTAGCTTATATAACCCATTTCGGCTTATATAACATAAGCTTCAATTTTGTGGTTTATCTGGAGGTTTATGCGCTTGTATAAGTTTATCATGATAAACTTATATAATAAACTTATATAAGCCTCTAAGTCTCAAAATAAGTCATAAAATTGGAGCTTATGTTATATAAGCCGAAAATAAACCATATTTCGGTTTATTTTTCATAAACCTGAATTTTTTAAGCTTATTGACGACTTATGGACTTGTATAAATTTATTATATTATAACAAACTTAAATAAACTCATAAGTCTGTAAATAAACTATCAAATTAAAACTTATGTAATTATGTTATATAAATGAAAATAGGCTTACGTTATATAAGTTAAAACAGAACACGCTCGTTTAGCTATGGTATTATCAAAGATACATTTGCATATTCTTGCCTTCTTAGGATTCTTCATTTTAATGTCAACCGCACATTGAGGTAGATTTATATACTTTTGATAAAAAGAAATTTAAATTTTTTTCAAGTTTTTGTAATGGTGAAAAATTATATCTAGAAGATCACACGTGGTCCTAGTTGATTTGCGTAAATTTCAACATAAGAAAGATAAAAAGGTTCTCGTTATAATCATGTATTTTTTGTCGTATAATAATTTATTTAGAAAATGTTTATGTTTTATTAAAAAGATGAAAATGGTTTTTTGTTTTTTTAATAAAAAATAAATTGTCATTTTTGATCTATATAAAAAGAATAATAATAAACTGTTTTGATGTCACATCAACAATTAAAGATTTTTTGAGTTTCATTTTCATGCCAATCTACAACTGCGGCATCTTTCACGCCTTATAAAAAGTTACGCGTACGAATCTCATTGAAGAGTTTGAAAATGTGCATAACAATAGTAATCAGGCCTGGCCACACACTCTTTATAAAGGAAAAAAGTCTCACTTTTCCCCGATAGCTTGAACTCATGATCCCACCAACTACTAATGCAAATTTTAACAATATTAAACATGGAGAACATCTACGACAAAGGGCGGACTCAAGATTTTTAATAAGATGTTACATAATAAAAAACTGTGGCACAAAAAAATTCGAGAGTTGCATATTCAAAAGAAATGCCAGTTTAGAATTTTTTTTGCATTTCGTGACCTTACAACGGGTGTAGCTTGTGCTACACTCGACACCTAACTATGCATCTAATAAGAACATAGCAAATGACTTGATTAAACATACGGTTGTAAACAAATCGGACGAACGCGAGCAAAGATTTGTTCGTGTTCGTTCATTTAAGTTTAGTCGAACAATAAACGAATGCTTAGATGGAAATAATTTGTTGTTCATGTTCGTTCAATAATAAAATAAAATTGTTCATGTTCGCTCATTAAGATGTTAAACAAACAAATATACGGATGATAAGACCAATTAACAACAATAACCCACGTCATGTTGTTATATGTCATTATGTATTGTGTACATGTGAAAGGTTATGCATATTGTGCACATGTGAAAGGTTATTCATAAGTCTGGAAGTCAAAGACTGACTCAACAACTATCTCAACAACCTCCTATTTTCCCTCCCATTTTCATTATAAATACTTGTTCATTGTTTCATTTCTAGTATAGACTTTGATTGTAATTTTGCACTTTCTCTATGTAATTCTCACACACTTCATAATTCCAATAACAAATCCCTTGTTCTTCAATTTCGTGTTCCTTTTCTTTGTTTGGAATGCCTAATTGAGTTCATATATCCTTACTTCCTTGTTTAAATAGTTTTGATCATTAAAATTGGTATTCAGAGCCCTTTCCTGGCACACAAAATCAGTTACAAAACTCTGTTACGGTTTTATAACCGTCAAACTAATTATGTTACTTTTTCGATCATTTTTTTTTCAAACACCAAATCCTTCAGTATCTCATTATGTAATCACTAATCGCCATGATGAATACACGATCAAATGACGGTGGTTTGTTAAACGCTGATCTAAATAACACTTTGACCGCCATTCAACAATCGGTGAATTAAATGAATTAAAGCATTCAAGGCTTGTTACTTTTCCAACAGTTTGCTACTGGTGAGCTTAATCGGATCAATGGAGGTGAAGGTCCAAGTAATCGAGGAGCAACAGGTTCACAATATGGACGGTTGACGAAGTTTGAGTTTTCTAAGTTCTATGGAGATGATGTGCAAGGTTGGCTGTATCGAGTGAATCAGTTCTTCCTAATCGACTCTATAGCTGACAATCAAAAGGTAAGACTTGTTTCAATGCATATGTTTGATAAAGCGCTTAATTGGCATCAACAGTTCTGTTGGTCCCTTGTAAATCGTTATTACTTATCAACCTTAAGTAATAACTCTTTACCAAGACTCAAGTGTGTTGTTTTAACAATAGATAAGAACTATGAACAATTAAATCAACAATACCAATAACTTTTAAACGTATAGACTTTTATTAGAATCAAATAAAGAATCTATAACCCACTTTGTTTGCGTACTAACAAAGTGGTTGAATAAAAATGGGTTGTGATCTCCTCTACTTAAACGTATAACCAAAGTTAAAGTCTAAGCTCCAATCTAAACGTTCATATGCTTCTTGGCTATATGGTTTAGTTGGTATCGAGAGAGAAATGTTTTCCAGAGTTTTTACTCTTGTATTGGTTAACTCTTTCTCTCTCAATGTACACTCCTTTTATAGGCAGTGTAAAACTAGGGTTTGTATTTGCATGTTTCAATGCATGAGTTTATCCAGTGGGTGGTTGATGCCCATGCTGGATAAACAGTACAAAGTACATAATAAACTATTCTAGAAAAGATAAAGGTTGTACTTATAGCTAACTATACAAGCAACCTACTTTGACTTAAAGTTATCTTTTCCCGCCTAATGTAAACCATCAAAATAATGAAGAGTCTTCAGTATCCTAGAGGAGATCGACATCATTCAGTTTGGTACTTTCAAACCAAACTGAACTGAAAGCTCTTCTTCAGTACTTGTTCTTCAGCAACTAGACCGCCTAGTATTTGAAGCAAAGACTCCTTTGTCTTCTAAGTTAACTGGAAGAGGAATGCTGAACATTCTTCAGCTACAAACTCTTCAGTAGGAACTTTGTTCCTCTGGTCATCCTTCAGTAGACTGGCCTTACTGCTGAGCATGAAACACTTAGGGGGATTTTATATTCAAATCCTAGAGTTGCTTCAGGGTCAGTAAATACTAACCCAACAATCTCCCCTATTTGGACATACAAATAGCCTAAGTCTAATTTCAGTAGTAAGTGAGCATAACAACTTCTTCTTACTTGCACTGAACAATAAAATACTTATAAACATCAGATAATCATTTATTCATAAACATTACAAATTACAACAAAAACAATACAAATGATTATTCAATTTTCCTTAGGCCTAAGTTCTTCAATTATGAGAGTCTGAATTGATGGATCTGAAATTCTGTGGTCCAGTATAGCCAGCAAGCACATGCTAAAGGTTCTAGCAGCATCAGTACGTCCTGGACCTCCATGGTGAGAGTAAAATATCCTTTGAACATTCGAGAGAAGTTCATTTTTCATTTCATCAACGTCACTTATGCCCACAAAGTCTTGACGTTCTTGATGATTGGACATTATCAGTTCTGGTTCGTCTAGTACATGGCCAGGGAGATGATTTCGAAACTGAACAAAGCCTTTGTATTTCTTTGTAGTGATAAAAATGTCACCCACTCCAGGTTGTATCAGATTGGCTCTTTTGTTCAGCTCCAGTATAGGATCTTGATCCTCTAGAGAAACTTGAGTGCTGATGTTCAGAATCTCACCCAGTCTTTCATGATTTCTCATAAAGTGCTCAATTCTGGTGTGAACTTCATCCCATCTCTTAGATTTCCTTTTCTCAATCTTCACACTCATTTCAGTCCACTCAGTGTAAGAAAGTTCTTTTCCTTGGAAGTTTTCAATTATCTCATCAGTTCCATCACCCCTATAGAACTTGAGATGAATATCACCTCTGCTGGTCAGCATATCAACATTGGTGATTGGTGAGAGATTTCTTCTGTTCAGCCTTGTTATACAAAACTTTTCATATAAACATTTTCTTCTTGAAAAGATTTTCCACTTCAGCTTTCCCTATTTGTTCATACAAGCTCAGCTTCAGATTTCTTAGCTTTTCTTCTTCCCGAAGCTTGTATATTTTGTTGAGTTCTTCTTGAGTGGTCACCCCAGCTTTGATCAGTCAATCATTTAGTGTATAATCTCCTTTGTTCTTGGGTATGAAAGGGGGTGAACCACTATCCGTTGTTTCTTCACTTGTGGTCAGCCCATCCACATGATCAATTTTGGCTGATGACTCCCCCTTACCATTTGTTGGGCTCTTGTCAGTAAATGGTGACTCATAGACAACAGGTTGTTTCTGAGCCTTCTTTTGGGCATGTTTTTGAAAGAGCTGCTGGATGGTGTTTTTCACCCCCTTAGCAGAAGACTGCCCAACAGCTTCTGATGACCCACCAGCAGGGAAGAGGCCACAAATATGATTAAGAGTGGCAGATACCTTGGCCAGCATGGCTGGAACATTTTCAATAACATTTAATTTATGCTGAACCTCATCAGATAAGGTCAACTTCTGTTTCTCCAGTAACGCCACTCTATCTTTTATCTTTGACACAAAATCACACAAAGCATTAACTTGGCCAGGTACTGGTGTAAATTCTGGTGGAAACTCCATGGAAGCACTGTTGATGGAGTCCATAAGAGATGACATATCTTGCTTTAAGGAAGTGGTGGTGGCCACATCTTTGACTAGCGGCTTCAAAGCAGCAATGACGACATCCTTAATTTGTTTAACAGAAGGAGGAATTGGTCTTGCCTTAAGAGTTGAGATTTCAGTATCAGCAAGCACCTTTTCTTCCTTCAGTTTAGCCACCCGTGATAGAAGAATCAAAACTTGATTTGTTAATTCTTTTACCTGTTCAGATCTGGGGATGGTGGCTTTGGTGTTGCATCAGTAGTCTTTTCATCACTGTCATCAAGGTTGACTGGAATTCTTTCATTGAACCCAAGTTCCTTCTCCAAATCATCACCAGACATGCTGAATACAAATGAAGGCAAGTGTCCCACCTTGGCACTAGTGGTGAGATTCACTTCCTTGGGTGTATTCTGAGCATCACCTCCAATGTGAAGATCAATTTCAAGTCCTTCACCACCAAGGTTGGTTTTACCTAATGGATCGTGAGAAAGAGTCCCTGATAAGTTAAGATCAATGATAATGTTTTTGGTTCCTTTAGTAGGACCCTATTGTGGGGGGACTACATTATTAGAAACAGATAGGCAAGGGTCAACATCAGCTGTTGTAGTTGCTGACACATCATTCCCTGATGCAGACTCAGAGTGACAAATGATAGAAATTGGTAATGAAATAGGGATTGTATTCAGATTTAAATTACTTACCAATGCTGACTCCACACTACTGAGCTGAGGGTGAGCTCCATCTTCACCCTTCTCTCCTAAGAAGTTGAGAGAGGGGTTGCCTTCTGGGCCTCTTTATGCATGCCACCTCCAGCAGAGACTGAAGGTGACGGCTGGACTGGGTTCTTGTCCTTGGCCAAGGACTTACTCTTCTTTAAAACATGGCCTTGGGGTTCATCAACAATCTTCTTTGAGGAAGATTGTGTGAGGGCTTTCTTCTTTCTGGACTCACGTCTAACCGTCTTAGTATTAACTGATGTGCTCTTCTGACGAGGTCCAGATGAAGCTCCAGGATTTTCGCCTTTCAGACCCCCTTCTCTAGTTGGAGAAGTGTCTTTTGGAGCTTTATACACTACTGGACCATCTGCTGAGCAGATGTCCAACATGGGTTGTGTAAGAGGAGGATCAATGGTGCTGACTGGAATGTTCCAGCGAGTAAGATCAAATGGTCGAAAATTAGTTTATCTCCATTGATTTTTGAAAAGTCATCACCAAGATGGCCAGCAAAGAGGAGAGATAGAAATCTGGTGTAAAAAACGTTTTTCTCTCTTGTCTTTTTCTCAAGCTTCCCATGGAGATCTGATGTAGTAGTTTTTATAGATATACAAGTCTTAGGAAAGACGAGTATAAATGCGGCAAGTATTAATCGACACGATTTAGGAAAACCGTGAAGACGAATAAATTCCAAGTTCGTTCTCGAAGGAGGTGTGTGTATTAATGTGCCAAAATATAAAATAACAATGTTTGGGTTAGTGACGTTTTTGGTTTAAGAGAGAAAAATTAAAGACGAGCTAAGACTACGATTAAACTACGACGAATTGACGTAAAACGCGAACGTAAATACGTAAAACGCGACGAAATTAAAAACAAAACCTTAAAATTAATTAAAATATTAAACTAAGTCTTAAATAATATAAGTAAGAATAAAAATCCAACAAATATATTTTAAAACCTTTTATTAATTAATTATTCAATTTTTAATGCTAATTAAAGCCCAAAAATTAAATATAATTAACAAAATGCCCAAAATATTAATTTATTGAACTAATAACTAACTTATATTATTTAAAGCCTAAAAACTATTTTTCTTAAATTTTAAAAACTATTTTTCTATTTTTAAATGACTAAAAACTATTTTTAAACTAAAATAATCATAAAAAATAATAAAATAATGACAAAATTAATTTGACAATTTTAAAAATCCTAAATTACACTAATGAACAGTAGAAAAATAACAAAGTTTGAAAAATGTAAAAATTTGCACTAAAAGACAAAACTATTTTAACATTAAAACCCTAATTAACTTAAATTAATTATAAAAAATAATTAAAAAAGTGAACAGTAAATATTTCTTAAACTAAAAATCTTAAACTAATATTCTTAATCTATAAAAAATTTTAAAACTGAAAAATATAAACTTTTTACACTAAAAGACAAAATCAGAATAATTAAAAAGTAATTAAATAAGCTATTTAGTCTAAAAATTACCAAATGAACAGTAACAAAAAAATTAAATTATACTGAAAAATCAGAAATTAAAAAAGAGAAATAATGCAAAAAGTTTGAAACCCTAATTCTTAAAAAAGTTCACAAAAGACAAAATTTTAATATCCTGAAAGTGACATGTGGAGAACTTCTTTCTTTTAGCTAAGCAGTGCCAACTAAACAACTAGCAGTGGGAACCTTGTTCCCACTGACTGTATTAAAATTGGGGTCTGGTGGTTCAAAAGCTTAGGAAAGCTTTGTTTCTTGGAATCTTTTGGAAACAAAGGCACCCCCACACTCATGGAAGTGTGGGGAGTCAGTAAAAGCAATAAAACACACTCAGGTCACTCAAACAAATTGCACACAAAAGACCAATATGCAGTTGCTGTATGGAGCTAGGGGGCTGTGGGGGGGGCAGTTGACTACTATTGTGCACTTGGGTGAGATTCAAAGCACTAGAACTTGCACACAACACACCCAAACAACACACAATCAAACCCCTAACCCTAAATGGACCTATGCTTAAGCAGATTACAAGTTGGTAGGCAAATTTAAACTAAAACAAGCTGAAAATGACTCTTAACAGATTTTATCCTAGTAAATGCTAATTGTAAACATGCAATACTTACCTACAGCCTACTAAACATGAGACAAAGTACCAAAACCAACCTAATGCTACCACTTAAGTATGTCTAGATCAATTCAATGCCACAAACTCTCAAAACTTACTATCTAAACAGCAAATCCAAACACTACCTTATATTTTGAAAATGAAGATTAACAAAGTAACTGCTTTCAAAACCTACTTAAACTGGATAACAATTAATCTAACATGCACATAATCTTCTAATAAGCAAAAATAAGCAGAAAAATGCAACAAGTAAACAACAACACCTATAATCACAAAAATCACAAATAAAGCTTCAAAACTAGCAAATAGGGTTCAAGCCTTGTACCCCCAAGCTGATGCCGTCTATTTGGTTTGAAGGAGAGCTTATGTGAGCTTGTGTAGAGGTGGAGCAAGATGCTGATGTAGAGAATTAGTGTGGGGACCACAGCAGTCCCAAACACACCCACAATATCTTCAATCTTGGAGAAAAAAAATGAAAATGATGAGGACTTGATATTCTTGGAACCCTGCACAAGGAAAATAAACAAAGGAGGTGAACTGATAATAAAAGCCAATAAGCTAATAAGCTAGCTTATTGATTAAGCTACTTATGGCTTATTGCCTAAATAAAAAAAAAACTTGAAAATGAATTTTACTTGAAACCTTTTATAAAAACCTTTGAACTGAAAATACTTTGATAACACTAAAATAAAACCTTGGATTAAAACTTCTTAGTTCCACTTTCACTTCCCTAAAAAGATTTATTTAAGTTTTATTTTTTAAAATAATTTCTCAACCAAACCTTTAAAACTTAAACTCTGAAAACGTGTTGATAAGCTACAAACTTGGAGAATTTTTTAACTAATCTTGCAATTTGAAAAGACTGATTAAGCTACAAAAACAATAAAAGGAACACAGTATTGCATTTCAAATTCGTTTCATTATCATTACTTTGAAAAAAAATACAAAGACTGGAACAAAGAAAAACCAAGTCACATGCGACCTTGGTATTTATATACATGATTAAAGAAGACTACAACTAAAACCCTAATGTCTGAAATCCCATTCTTGCCCTTGAACGAATATTTTGAAGATGCCTTGAAGATGCTGATTTTTGAAGCTTGTTCTTGGTTGCCATGTGATGGGTACAGTGTACTTGGGGCTTCTCATCCGTTGGATTGGAGTAGGGAACAAGCAAAACCATCACAACCATTTGTTGGGTCAAACAATCTTGGATGGTAGTGAATGATGTGAGCTGGAGAGGGACAAAAAGACGTGTGGTCACTTTCTGGGTGTAAGGGAGTGTTGGGGATTGGGTAAGTAACATTTTACCCAAGGTTAATTGGGTTTTTAGTGAGGGGAGAGGGTGATTAGGTCTGGGTTGGTTCTAGGGTTTATGGAGGTAATGAACAATGGATTAGGGGATTTAATCCCAACAGTGCACGTTTCCCTCTCCTATTTAATATATAAAATCCCGTTTAAAAAGTTAATGGGGTTGACTTGGTGACTGGGTGGTTTGACTTGGGCCGGGTATAGGGTGATTGTTTGGGCTATTGGTGGGTTTTGTGGGGTATTTGGTGGATTTGGGTCGGGTTTGGGTTTGGTTTATGGCAAAAGTGACCCCCTGTCTTCCAGATTTGTGTCACTTCATATTTAAACAGCATATTAGTACTTTCCCTTTGTTAATAACTATAGCCATGTTGTCAAAAATGGCACAAGTAATTTCCAAACTTTGAATAAGGACCAATGGTGTAATAAATGAAATTTTCAAGGGCCAAATGAGTATATACTTGAAATATTAGGGACCCAATGTGTAATTTGAGTGTTCACAAGGGTATAATATGACAAGTCTTCCAAAGTAGAGGGACCAAAGTTGCCAAATCTTCAAACTTCAAGGACTTGATAGGAAAATCATGATTCGGGTCCGGTTCTTTGTGCGGCTTCGTTTCCCGTGTTCGTTTTTGCTTGATTCCTTTGATCTTTTGGTGAATTCACGATATCCATACCTAAAATACACAATGAACAAACATAGGCACATATATGGGTATTTTGACGATATTTTAAGCGTTTTAAGCCCGATTTGGACGATGAGACTATGTATAAATACTGTCTCATCACTCCCCCATACCAAACCATTACCGTGTCCCCACGCAATGCTAGAATTAAGTATCATAGCACTTCCAAAATTCATTTTATGATGATTTTTATTCAAGACATAAATAAACTACTACACGCGTTTTAGACATAATGTAATGTTTTCATCACTACAAAGTGACTTTTGGGATCATAGAACAAGAAAACGTGAATGCTTCGTTAGAAATAATTTCGTCGTCCTCAATTTTCACCCAATTCCATGCTAAGCGTGTAACGAGATCATTGTTATTATAAGTTAGCAATACGAACACATCTCATGAGTGTTAATTACGAACCTAAACTCCCTTATTCCTAGGTATCTCTTATATTTTATTTTTGTCTTAATGATCACGAGGATACAACATCGACTTATGCGTGAATAGAGATTAGGTCTAAAAATAGAAACTTAACGGTGTAACCAAAATCATTAAATCAATAATTCATCCCAATAGACAACAATGTCAAAAAATTAAGTCAACAAGAAGGATCAATAAACACGGTTTCATAACGGTTTTGAACATGAGACTTATTACCAAGACTTTTATACGTCCCCTAACGGAAGGGCCTTATTATCTTTGGTTTACCTCCATCTTTTATTCAACTTCGCCATGAAGCTTTTATTATGACTTCGGTCTTGCCTTGCCTTTTATTATCCGCCTCATCGGTGGTTTTATTAGCCAAAGACGTATATCCTCACGCTAAAGCGAATTTTGGATCTTTAAAGCTTCGAAGATTAAGGCTTGATTCACTTTCAATTTGGGCATGATTTTTCGGCCTTGTGAGCTTCAAATTTTTGCTTAATTTAGGTGAGCACTTGAAATCTTATTATTAGGTGAAGCTTTCGATTATTCGGGTGCCAATACTTCAAAACCGTGACGCTGGCGATACCTTAATGTTTTCCTAATTTAATTACATGGAAGCTACCAAAACAAATTAGAAACCCAACAATAGTGACTAAACCGCCAAATCAATATTTATTAACAATTTATTATGCAAAAGCGTGGGGAGAATAAGCTAATAATCACTACACATGAGATCGTGACGATTACGAGACTTATAAATAACTCTATCATTTCTCGTCCTCATTTAAGAGACTTAGCCTAAAAAAGTTAAGGAATCGAAGCTAAGTGCTCAACACGCACGGTCGAGTCAAAAATTACTCTCGTTCTCACCATCGGAAAACCTACATTCGTGTCTTAAACACTTATGAAAAACTAGAAAAATTTTAAAATTTGGCCATTTTTAGCCTTATTTTGCATAAAACGATAACAAAAAGATGAATATTGGATTGCGTGTTGACGTAAGCAAGGTGAAGTATCTACTCACCCCCCCATACTAAAACTAAACATTGTCCTCAATGTTTCGAGTCTAGGGGTGTAAACACCCCCATACTAGAGACGAAGTCGAATGCTTAATCTCGAGCATGGAAATGGTAAAACGAATAACCTAAAAGCCGTTTATGAATTATGCTAATAAGATAAACGTTAGAACATAGAAGGATATCATCGGATATCGGAATCTCCAAAGGCAACGATCGAAGCTCGAGTGCTACGTAAAACGAACACGAGAGGCTTCAATGATGACGATGAACCTAATAGATCACAATCACAAAAAACCACGAAACAAAGGTCGGAAGAGCACAAGTCCCCTCGTTACATTAACTAAGAAAGCGATAATATGTACAAGGATAAGCATGAGAATCCCCCACGAGGCACCTTGTTTTTGATAACCGAGTCAAAAGCTCGACTCGAATCCCCATAAATGTGATCATTTAGGGATAATCTTGGTATGGTCATTTTTGGTGGGACTTACATGATAAACAAGGCCCAAAAGTACGTGGAGTACTTAAAAACCCGATAAACGTATACCGGGGTCAAAGATAGCGTCCTCGTTTTCGGATGAAAGACGAAACAACGCTACTTCAACCGAAGCCGAAACCCCAAAGGGGTAGAAGAAAAGAGATAAGAAGTAGAAAGGTGGGGCAAATGGTAAGTCAAACTTATGAGCTACTCGAGGTAGACTCACACCAAGCAAACGAAAAGATTTTCCATTTATTGCATCGGTGGAAGACCGAGATTTCCCTTTACAAGCAATTTCGGGATCGTAAATCTCGTCCTCGGTGGTAAAGTGTGAAGGAACATTTGGGGCTTCCCCCACACTAAAACCACACCAACCGTCGTCAAAAGGAGTAGACGAGGTGGTAGCACTCATAAAATGCGGTGATGACGGAGTTAAACATGTAGAAAAATCTTTTAAAATATTTTTAAAATCTTTTCCTTTTTCATCGTTTTTAAACTCTCTATGAAAACCCGATTTGATAATGTCGAAAATATTTGGCGTGTCAAATTCAAAATTAGTCGCGCTAAAAATCCTCACATTTAAGTCATTGGTGGGAGGGGGTGGCGGATTATATAAGTTCTCAAAACGTTTGTCAATAAAGAACACCGCCCCCCCGGGGTCTACATACTCGTCATCCTCATGAACGTCGATCTCATCGATTTCTTCATCAAAGATAGGCTTGTCAAACCAAGGTTTGTCATTCCCCTCCTTGAGTATCTTAGAAACTCTCTCGAAAAGATCGCGATCAAGCACGAAACCATCATTCTTTTGTGGGGATCGTTGATAAGTTAGATCCTCACGAATGTGGTAAACGTCATTCTCAAATGAGGAGTGTTGATAAGGTAACTCCTCGAGAATGGGATTTTTGGTGGTCACATGAGTTGGTTCGTCATCGAAAATAAGACGTTCCAACTCATTAAGTTCATCCTCGATTTTGGAAAGGTCGACCTCACTCGTAGGTGGAAGTGAAGGCATAAGAGCTAGCTCTCGTTCAATGATTTCCTCAATCTCGGGATCAAACTCATAATCATCGTACTTCACATGTTTCTTCTTAGGAGAATCAAAAATTTCATGTGGATGTCTAAGTACGTGATCAATCTCGGCAAAATCGCCATCGTCATCGTCAAAGAAAGAGTCGATGTGAGCACTCACAACCATGGACTTACAAGTCAAATGACTATGCTTAGGTGACTTTTCTAAGACGAGAGGATCGATGTCGATAAACCCTTTAGCCTCAACGGGTGTTGGGCTAGGCAAAGGAGGCACTTCAATGGAGTTAGAAGTTGAAGCCTCAGAGACGTGGTCCTTCGAAGGTGGTGAAGACGAGCCCATTTTGGTCGTTGTCGTGATGGCACTAACGTCGCCCTTCGGAATTGGTGTTTCACTTGTTTCGCTAAAAACATCCCAAAGTGAGTTTTCATCCATAAATTTACACATACCCTTTTTAATTAGGTACACGTATTCTTTATCATTAAAATCATCATCTTTAAAACCGTTTTTCTTAATTCTTTCAAAACATGCATCAAGCTTCATCCTTTCCGCTAAAGTAAACATTTTGAAATCATTAGAATTTGAATCATTAGGTTTTGAAACCTCGTTTTTTTCATTCTCATTAAATCCTTGGGATTTTCTAGCGAAAAAGTCTATTTTCTCATCCCCATATCTCATAGTAAGTCTCCCCTCGTGAACGTCGATTACGGTTCTAGCCGTCGATAAGAATGGTCGGCCTAAAATAATGGGACATTTAGGGTCACACTCGTAATCGGATATAACGAAATCCGCGGGAAAAACAAACTTTCCAATCCTAACATAGACATCTTCGGCTATTCCAATTGGTATAAGTGGAGTACAATTTGCAAGCTCGATTGTCATGTTTGTGGGGGTAAGCGAAGGCAATCTCATCAATTTCCAAAGAGAATGAGGCATGAGATTGATGCTAGCACCTAAATCGGCAAGGGCTAAACATCCCTCAATCTCGGAAAAATCACAAGGTAGTAGAAATTGGCCCGGATCCTTTTCCTTTCTCGGCATACGCCTTTTGGGTTTTTTAAGAAGGATCGATGCACAAGTTTCTTCAAGGGTTACTTTGGTAAGGTCGACAAATCTCTCTTTTTGAACCGTGGATGGAATTTGAGGTACACGAGGGTGTGCACTCTTTTCCTTGGTCGCCACGTTCACCCCATCGACTTTAGAACAAGAAGACGTCTTAGAAGTCGAGGGTTGAGAGGGATAAACAACACGGAATCCTTCAAGGTTAGGGGTAATCACACGACCTTTCTCACGAGACGAGGCGGCTTTACATTGTTCTTTCGGATTAGCAACGGTGTCACTAGGTAACGAACTTGATGACGAACCCGAGGCTTTGTTCATAATGGCCGAAAACATCTTTTTTATATCAATTTGCCCTTGCTCAATCTTCGTGTTTTGCAATTTCAAAGTATTAGAAAAGTCATTTTTCAAAGTACCAATTTCTCCCTCTAATCGTCTCATATTAGCCTCATTCGTTTTCATGTAATTTTGAAAATCGTTTGACGAACTATTTTGATTTGAATTAAAGTTCCCTTGGTTTTGATTACTTCTTTGAAAATTGTTTTGATTCCCACTTGAAAAATTATTCCCTTGATTGTTATCTCTATTTTGCCAAGTTATATTACGACCTTGATTATAACCTCCTTGATTTTGATTCGAAAAATTTCCTTGTTGATTATTTCCTTGAAAATTGTTTCGGTTTTGAAAATTGTTGCCTTGGTTATAATTGCCTTGTTGTGATGGACCCACGTTATTTTGATTAGAAAAATTGTTGTTTAACGCACTCACATTCGACGTTTGGCCATCCGTAGCCGCACACTCGTAATAATTATGAGGTCCACCACAAAACGTACACGAAACCTCAACCGCTTTCACCGTAGCGGGAGCGTCTTTCTTTTGCATCTCAATGAGATAAGACGTGAACACATTCGTTAACTTGTCGACTTTTGCATCAACCCTCTCAATGTCGCGATTAGAACTACTAACATTGGCGACATTGGCAACACTCGGTGCGTTGCGGAGTTGGTAAACCTTGGATCGGTTCTCGATAATTATCAAAGCTTCTCTCGGAGTCTTACACAAAAAGTTGCCACCGGCGGCGGAATTCAACGAGTCTTGTTCGTGAAAATTAAGACCGTTGTAAAACGTATCGATTTGGTGCAACTCGGAAAAACCATGGTGAGGACATTGCCTAAGCAATTCCTTAAAGCGATCCCACGCGTCTCTAAAAGATTCGTTCGGTTTTTGCTCAAATTTCGTAATCTCATTCTTGAAAAACGTCTTCTTAGACGGTGGGAAAAAATAATTAACGAACTTGGAAACGAGATCCTTCCACGTAACTATCGAATTAGGTGGCTCTTTCTCGTACCAATCCTTGGCGGCACCATCGAGCGAGTACGGAAAAAGCATAAGCTTGACGACATCGGTGTCGACGTTCTTAAACTTGCTCGTGGCTAAAAGACGATCAAAATTCCGAATATGGTCGTGAGGATTATCGGCTTCACGACCTCGAAACTTCGTAGCTTGGATCAACGAAAGCATTCCGCTCTTTATCTCAAAATTCTCCGCCTCGATAGCGGGAATTACGATCGCGTCTCCATAACCCTCGGTGGGGGCTTGGAGCAATTCCATCATAGAACGATTGTCGGCCATCTCGTCTAAGGTCTCTTCAACAACGATATTAGGAACGTCGGTTTCTAATTCTCGTCTACGTCGTCGATTCCTTCGATTACGATTGCGTCGATTCGAAGCTTCACTAGAATTGGAATAATCCTTCGATCGAGTGCGCATGCACTAAGCGTAGAATGGGTGGTAGCAAAGAAGATTCTTTTTGCGGTTTTTCGATTTTTTCAATTTTTTTGGTTTTTGATTGGTTTTTTAATTTTTTTTTGGATTTTTGAATGTGTTACGTAGACACAAATCTACAAATCTCTCCTCGAATCGACTTTCTCGATTAAAGGAGCCTCAAAGAATGAAAACGATCACGTGGAGTGAACGTTCTCGATGACTTTAGAACGTTGGTGGAACACCAAAACGTTCAAGAGGGTTTAATCTTGAAAACACAAGAAAATATAATATACGTAGATAATACTTGGGCGGCAAACCCTCGATTAGCCCTCTTTCTCAAAACACGCACAAGCAAGCGGAGGAAACGAGGCGGCGCGAAGCACTTAAGAGCCTTTTTCCTTTAGGTCGTGAAATACAACCGCCTTATACCCACCTTATAGTTTGTGTTAATTGAAATTAAGCCTCACGAAAGTATTTATCTATTTTGCCTTTAAACTTTTGCTTTAGATTCGAATACAATGATCGAGTGATGAAATCCCGAATCAAGGTTGCGTTTTCACGCTTTTGGAGTACTTGTATATTTATTGTTCTTACGTGATACAATATAGTAATAATATTCACAAGAAAAAACAAAAACCAATATATCTACAATATAGTAAAAGATTGTTGTGTTTAATTTAGGAAAATTAAACACGTTTTATTTGGATATTATACTATAATAGAGAAAAAATAACAAAAATGAGTATGTACGTTTATGTACGCTTTCCAAAAATGAAAAGGCAAAAACGCACTACTCACACAAACACGATACTAATAATAATGTCACACAAACACCTCCCCGGCAGCGGCGCCAAAATGATGTAGTAGTTTTTATAGATATACAAGTCTTAGGAAAGACGAGTATAAATGCGGCAAGTATTAATCGACACGATTTAGGAAAACCGTGAAGACGAATAAATTCCAAGTTCGTTCTCGAAGGAGGTGTGTGTATTAATGTGCCAAAATATAAAATAACAATGTTTGGATTAGTGACGTTTTTGGTTTAAGAGAGAAAAATTACAGACGAGCTAAGACTACGATTAAACTACGACGAATTGACGTAAAACGCGAACGTAAATACGTAAAACGCGACGAAATTAAAAACAAAACCTAAAAATTAATTAAAATATTAAACTAAGTCTTAAATAATATAAATAAGAATAAAAATCCAACAAATATATTTTAAAACCTTTTATTAATTAAATATTCAATTTTTAATGCTAATTAAAGCCCAAAAATTAAATATAATTAACAAAATGCCCAAAATATTAATTTATTGCACTAATAACTAACTTATATTATTTAAAGCCTAAAAAATATTTTTCTTAAATTTTAAAAACTATTTTTCTATTTTTAAATGACTAAAAACTATTTTTAAACTAAAATAATCATAAAAAATAATAAAATAATGACAAAAGTAATTTGACAATTTTAAAAATCCTAAATTACACTAATGAACAGTAGAAAAATAACAAAGTTTGAAAAATGTAAAAATTTGCACTAAAAGACAAAACTATTTTAACATTAAAACCCTAATTAACTTAAATTAATTATAAAAAATAATTAAAAAAGTGAACAGTAAATATTTCTTAAACTAAAAATCTTAAACTAATATTCTTAATCTATAAAAAATTTTAAAACTGAAAAATATAAACTTTTTACACTAAAAGACAAAATCAGAATAATTAAAAAGTAATTAAATAAGCTATTTAGTCTAAAAATTACCAAATGAACAGTAACAAAAAAATTAAATTATACTAAAAAATCAGAAATTAAAAAAGAGAAATAATGCAAAAAGTTTTAAACCCTAATTCTTAAAAAAGTTCACAAAAGACAAAATTTTAATATCCTGAAAGTGACATGTGGAGAACTTCTGTCTTTTAGCTAAGCAGTGCCAACTAAACAACTAGCAGTGGGAACCTTGTTCCCACTGACTGTATTAAAATTGGGGTCTGGTGGTTCAAAAGCTTAGGAAAGCTTTGTTTCTTGGAATCTTTTGGAAACAAAGGCACCCCCACACTCATGGAAGTGCGGGGAGTCAGTAAAAGCAATAAAACACTCAGGTCACTCAAACAAATTGCACACAAAAGACCAATATGCAGTTGCTGTATAGAGCTAGGGGGCTGTGGGGGGGGGGGGGGGGGGGGGGGCAGTTGACTACTATTGTGCACTTGGGTGAGATTCAAAGCACTAGAACTTGCACACAACACACCCAAACAACACACAATCAAACCCCTAACCCTAGATGGACCTATGCTTAAGCAGATTACAAGTTGGTAGGCAAATTTAAACTAAAACAAGCTGAAAATGACTCTTAACAGATTTTATCCTAGTAAATGCTAATTGTAAACATGCAATACTTACCTACAGCCTACTAAACATGAGATAAAGTACCAAAACCAACCTAATGCTACCACTTAAGTATGTCTAGATCAATTCAATGCCACAAACTCTCAAAACTTACTATCTAAACAGCAAATCCAAACACTACCTTATATTTTGAAAATGAAGATTAACAAAGTAACTGCTTTCAAAACCTACTTAAACTGGATAACAATTAATCTAACATGCACATAATCTTCTAATAAGCAAAAATAAGCAGAAAAATGCAACAAGTAAACAACAACACCTATAATCACAAAAATCACAAATAAAGCTTCAAAACTAGCAAATAGGGTTCAAGCCTTGTACCCCCAAGCTGATGCCGTCTATTTGGTTTGAAGGAGAGCTTATGTAGAGGTGGAGCAAGATGCTGATGTAGAGAATTAGTGTGGGGACCACAGCAGTCCCAAACACACCCACAATATCTTCAATCTTGGAGAAAAAAAATGAAAATGATGAGGACTTGATATTCTTGGAACCCTGCACAAGGAAAATAAAAAAAGGAGGTGAACTGATAATAAAAGCCAATAAGCTAATAAGCTAGCTTATTGATTAAGCTACTTATGGCTTATTGCCTAAATAAAAAAAAACTTGAAAATGAATTTTACTTGAAACCTTTTATAAAAACCTTTGAACTGAAAATACTTTGATAACACTAAAATAAAACCTTGGATTAAAACTTCTTAGTTTCACTTTCACTTCCCTAAAAAGATTTATTTAAGTTTTATTTTTTAAAATAATTTCTCAACCAAACCTTTAAAACTTAAACTCTGAAAACGTGTTGATAAGCTACAAACTTGGAGAATTTTTTAACTAATCTTGCAATTTGAAAAGACTGATTAAGCTACAAAAACAATAGAAGGAACACAGTATTGCATTTCAAATTCGTTTCATTATCATTACTTTGAAAAAAATACAAAGACTGGAACAAAGAAAAACCAAGTCACATTCGACCTTGGTATTTATATACATGATTAAAGAAGACTACAACTAAAACCCTAATGTCTGAAATCCCATTCTTGCCCTTGAACAAATATTTTGAAGATGCCTTGAAGATGCTGATTTTTGAAGCTTGTTCTTGGTTGCCATGTGATGGGTACAGTGTACTTGGGGCTTCTCATCCGTTGGATTGGAGTAGGGAACAAGCAAAACCATCACAACCATTTGTTGGGTCAAACAATCTTGGATGGTAGTGAATGATGTGAGCTGGAGAGGGACAAAAAGACGTGTGGTCACTTTCTGGGTGTAAGGGAGTGTTGGGGATTGGGTAAGTAACATTTTACCCAAGGTTAATTGGGTTTTTAGTGAGGGGAGAGGGTGATTAGGCCTGGGTTGGTTCTAGGGTTTATGGAGGTAATGAACACTGGATTAGGGGATTTAATCCCAACAGTGCACGTTTCCCTCTCCTATTTAATATATAAAATTCCGTTTAAAAAGTTAATGGGGTTGACTTGGTGACTGGGTGGTTTGACTTGGGCCGGGTATAGGGTGATTGTTTGGGCTATTGGTGGGTTTTGTGGGGTATTTGGTGGATTTGGGTCGGGTTTGGGTTTGGTTTATGGCAAAAGTGACCCCCTGTCTTCCAGATTTGTGTCACTTCATATTTAAACAGCATATTAGTACTTTCCCTTTGTTAATAACTATAGCCATGTTGTCAAAAATGGCACAAGTAATTTCCAAACTTTGAATAAGGACCAATGGTGTAATAAATGAAATTTTCAAGGGCCAAATGAGTATATACTTGAAATATTAGGGACCCAATGTGTAATTTGAGTGTTCACAAGGGTATAATATGACAAGTCTTCCAAAGTAGAGGGACCAAAGTTGCCAAATCTTCAAACTTCAAGGACTTGATAGGAAAATCATGATTCGGGTCCGGTTCTTTGTGCGGCTTCGTTTCCCGTGTTCGTTTTTGCTTGATTCCTTTGATTATTTGGTGAATTCACGATATCCATACCTAAAATACACAATGAACAAACATAGGCACATATATGGGTATTTTGACGATATTTTAAGCGTTTTAAGCCCGATTTGGACGATGAGACTATGTATAAATACAGTCTCATCAAGATCTTAAAAAATAAGCCTCCCAAAATCAGCTTTAATTCCCTTGGCCAGACAGTATAAAATAATAGCATCCTTTTGGTTGATCTGGTCAAGGCCTCCAGTTTTCCTCCCAAACACTCAATAAGAATAGTCATCAGCAACTTCCACCTTTGTGGCAAACAACTCCTTTTTAATCCCCCTTTCTCAGTAATCTCTTCAGTATACCCAATTTCTTTAAAGAAATTTTTAACAATCATAAAATCATCAGGTATAGCCTCATAATCACTAGTGTTTTCCAAATAATTTAGACCCAAAACCCTTCTAAATAATTTTAACCCAAATCTACCATGAATCCTAATTGTGGTAGAATCAAACTCAATGGACTTCTTGTTGTTAGAAGCCTCTGCTGTGAACCAAAATTCTTTTAGGACATTTTGAAACATCATACCAGGATCCTCAAATAATGCATACCTTAAAACACTTTTGGACAAGTAAGTCATTACTTGTTCCCCAGGAACAGACTTAATGGATTCACGTTTGAGTAAGGTGATGTTGTTAGGTTTGAAGATAATATCTTCAATGGGAAAAGTAACATGGGTGGATGGGTTGAGTGTGATCTTTGCAACCTTTGGGGAAGAAGATTCAACCATTGTTGTTTCTGTGTGTGTTTTTGAAAGAGAGAGAGTTTGTGTGTGTTTTTGATGAAAATATTTGTTAGAGTGGAATGAAATCCAATTTTAAGGGATTATATAAAAACTTGAACTGATTTGTATTTTTTTTTAAAACCATTTGAAATTTTTTTAAATCTTTTAGGGTTTCTTTTGAACATTTGGCACAAACTCTCTCATTAATGTTCTGCAAAAAGTATGATTTTATGTTGCTTTGAACAGTGAAACGCCTCATGTGTCAGGGAGTTGTTGACTGTAGATGGGGACGTTTGAAATTTCCTTAATTAACAAATGACACCTTTTGAAAGAATGCTTGTTTTATTCACAATAAAATTCAATGCCATTTAATACTTTTTATCACATGATTGATCTGTTTTAAATGCTGTTGCTCAGATATGCTGAAGCTGATGGCAATACTTGTGAGCTTCAGTGCGTCAGAGGAGGCGACAAAACCCCACATGCATGTTCACATAAGTGAACAAGACATATTACATTGCATGCTCCTCTATGCAAGCCTAGCTACTCACCTGTATTAAAAATTTTGTTCAGCATTTGCTGAAGGAAACTTTTGATGACTGGTGATCATTTGTTCAGCTTCAGTGAATCAGATAAGGCGACAATACATCATATACACAATCACATAAGGTGAGACAGACACATGACATTGCACACTCCTTTACTCAGACACTGCTACTTAGCATTAACCAAAACTTTTAAGAAATGCTGAACCTTCAAGCTTCTTTAGTGAATGCTGAAGGTTCAGGTTTTGTATCATCAATGTTCAGCATACCAAGCTCCATTATCAATCTTTTGAAAGTTGGTTCATCTAGTGGTTTGGTGAAGATATTAGCCAATTGATACTCAGTGGGGATGAAATTTAATTCAATGTACCCTTTCACAATATGATCTCTGATATAGTGATATCTGATATCAATGTGTTTTGTTCTTGAGTGAAGGACTGGATTGTTGGATATTGCAATAACACTAGTGTTATCACAAAAGATTGGTACCTTTTCATATTCTAAGTCATAATTAGCCAGTTGGCTTTTCATCCAAAGAACATTGGCACAACATCCATCAGCTGCCACATATTCAGCTTCTGCTGAAGACAGGGCAACTGTTTGTTGCTTTTTAGCACTCCAATACACAAGTTTTCCACCTAGCAATTAGAAGGCACCAGATGTGCTTTTTCTGTCCATATTGCATCCAGCATAGTCAGAATCTGAATACCCCTTTAGATCAAAACCTGAGGATTTGGGGTACCAGAGACCTAGACTTGGTGTACCTCTTAGGTATCTGAAGATTCTCTCTACAACAGTAAGGTGTGATTCCTTTGGATCTACTTGGTATCTTGCACAAAGGCATGTAGAGAATTGAATGTCAAGTCTGCTTGCGGTTAAGTACATGAGTGACCCAATCATACCTCTATACTGAGTCTCATTGACTGACTGTCCATTGAGATCAGGTTCTAAGTTGTTAGGGGGCACCATTGGTGTTTTAACTGAAGCACAATTGATATCATATTTCTTCAGCAGATCCTTGACATATTTTTCTTGATTGATGGAGATGCCTTGGTCAGATTGTTTAATCTGGAGACCAAGGAAGTATGTGAGTTCTGTGACAATCTGTCAATTTATGGTTTATATTTTATTCTCAATATTTATTTGAGAATATTATCTTAATGTTATAATATGAACTCACTTATTTATGGGAAGAAATTTGGGTTTACGTCTTGAAGTAGCATCGACTACGTCTAAACCGGAGGATTCAACGTTACGTGCTTACGTTTACATACACCGTTTTGGTGACAGTCCAACATTTCAGGAAATAAATTTATCCGTGAATATTATTTTGGAATTTTAAATTTGTGTTGGTTCGTAAACTCACAAATTTACGAGAAGAGATTAGGACTTACAATTATAATTTAACGTCCTTTACGACTAAACCGGAAACCTTAGGATTACGTATTTACGTTTTTGAACTCCGTTTTTGATGAGACAATTTTTATTAGATTCGTTTGTTGCCGTTGATTCATAATTATAAAAACGTTTTTCGTAAAACGACCCAAGGGCACGTAAATCAAGGAAACTAGAATCGAGGAGTACCCGTAATTAAATGGGGATGAGACAAGATAAACTTGTCCCACCCCCACACATGGGATGATTAACAAGTCTCCACATACACCATTAGGTATCAAAATTATAAGCCATGAGTAACACTTGTTAACTCTAGCTTAACTTGTAAGCAATACCAACATCAAAACTACTAGCTACAAACCATTTTTCACACACACCACATGCAAACCACTCTCTCATCCTTCCTCTATCATGGTGAACGTCCAAACACCACCCCAAATCACCCATAATCATCATCAATTTAACCATAAACTTCATCTATATTCAACATATGTTGATAACCCTTTGAAAAGATGATGATTGGAGGTGATTTTAACAACTAGAAAGGAGTTCACATGGAGATCAAGAGCTGATTTTCAGGAAGGTATTCATGCATATGAAGATCTCAAGGAGTTCATTTTCCAAGTTGAAGGTTTGGTAACAAGGAACCAAACCTTGTTCATCAAAAACTCATCATTTCATCACTTTGGTGGTATAAAGATTGTTCTCCCCATCCTCTTGTTATTTTGATTATGTAATCATGTATTTTCTTTCTTATTGTATATGTATATGATGAATATATGATGATAAAAATGTTGTGTGGGGATCAAGTGTTGATAAATATGATTAAAAAGATGAAAAACCATAAGAAACAAGGCTAAAATCTTGCTTAAATTGTTGGCTGTATAAAAACAGTAAGTAACCAAGTTATGAACTGATAAAATTGCATGGTGGAATCCATTTACAGTAAGTGTTAGATGTCATACACATGTGAGAGTTGGCCATGCAATGGAATCATCAAGATGAGTGAGATATGATCAAAACAAGATGAGTGTACCAATCTGAATAGTCTGTTTTGTAGGGACTGTTAAGGATAGTTAGACATGGATTGAGCAGTAGCTATAACTAACTTATTTGTAGCACATAATATGAAGTTTATGTCATCCAAAAATTAGCTTCTATCTTCTTATAGAACTCAAGATATGATAAAAATGATGAAGATGAAACTAAAAATCAGATTTTAAAGAATTAATGTTTAATAGTATTATATAAGCACTCAAACTAATATAGTATAAAATGTGAATTAAAACCCACTAACTTATATATAACATTTATATAAATATGTATAAGGATAAATAAATGGACATTTTATAAAAATGGTAGTTTGGTAAGTTTTATAAGTTATAAAAACTATAAACATGATTTTTACGACTTTTTCGGCTATTACCGTAAAATTAACGTTTTTCGCTAATTAAAATTTAGACGATCAAACCCGTCTAATGTAAAGTTTTTAAAAGTCATATACTGATGTATAAGTACCTAATACAAGTAAAAACCGATAAAACCCGAACTATATGACATACGGACATTAACGAGCTAAGTTAGCATACTTGGACTAATAATTTAACTAAATAAGTTAAACACTTATAAAAATTACTTATTGGGCTTAACCCATTTGGGCTCAACATGTAAAGTCTAAATACTGATAATACAAGTATAAAATGGATTAATACAAGTTAATGAACTTATAATAGGCTTATTGGACCTAAAACATGTAAATAGGTAAACTAGTAAACTAGTAAAAAGTTACCAATACATAAACACTAAAATGAGTAAATAAGAATATATAAACCCACTTGATCATCATCATATGTACAAAATCATCATATGTATACATAATTGTTATTTTTATAAAATCATTGGACAAGAGTCTAAGATAAGTATTATTTGTCTAGGTTTCCGTGATTGAAGCATGTACCGTACATCCAAATCGCCGATAACCGCCTTCCCACATCAACGTGAGTTCATAGCCTCGCACTCTTTTAAATGTTTTTATGAAATGTTTTAATAACCCGCGAGGGAGATAACATGTTAGTTTTGATAAAATAGGACTTCATTTGTCCCGACTATTTGTTTATTGATTTGGACCCGAATGACGGTATGACCCGATGTATGATTATATGACCCGATAGATGAAATAAAATAGATTATTAAAGTTAGGTTATGTCACTAAAAGTCCCATTAGCATGAATTGTGAACTACCGGGATTTGGTAGACGCTTATGCATATAATAGTACTATTTAGGGACGATCACCCCAGTTCGCGCCTTGACGGTTGATTCCCGTCGTGCCACATTGATTGGTAAGCGAATTTATGTATGAGAAGATTTACACAAGCGTGATTATTGTGACACCACGCTAATTTAGATGGGCAAATGATTGTCGGCTTAGCTACCCATTTTTTATTGTAGTAAGGTAACAATGTCATGCGGCTTATAATAATCCAATTAACGAAATACTGCTATACGCACCAAATTACAATATATTGCCTAACTAGCAATACGGGGTCATATTATTGATATTATGTTTGTGTTTTGGTATTATATAACCATATTCATATAACGGTTTTGATTTAACTCTACACGGCGTTATAAAAATGTATTGTATGATATTTTTACGACATTGGTTCGTATAATGATTTTGAAGGCGAAAGCCTATATTATGATTTTTGATAAGGATTTGTATAAAATGAGTTTGGCTATTTTATGGCCTATTCCAATGATTTGTACAAAAATGATTTGGGTAATAATTATATACCGATGATATATTGATGGTTTATTTAAACTCTATGAATTCACTCGGCGTTATCGCTGACCTTTTCTTTTAACATGTTTTATCTCAGGTACTTGAAGGTAATTCTCGGGAAGACAACAAGAATTCATGGCCCGCACTTAAATAATCATTTCCATTCAAATGCTTTGTAAAACCTGTATGAAATATAATGACTTGGGACCTATGTAAATTTGATATTTATGAATGGAAATACTTTATTATTAAACGACGCGATTTTTAAGCGTTGTCTATGATGTGAGTAATGTGCTATCCCGTAACACCAACGAGTCTTCCGCTGTATTGAATTGTATAAAATTGAGGGTGTTATAGTTTGGTATCAGAGCTCTCATTATAGAGAACGAAAGATTTTTAAAACTAAGGTTTTGAATAAAACATTTCAAAATCTTTTTAAACATTTTTTCTAAAAATGTCTAAAAATCTTTTGACTATAACGGTGCCGAAGAATTCCCGAGTTACCGACAAGGGCAGACTGAGAAGTGTTATTTTAATATATATACAACTTGGATGATATATATATGATGTAATTTTATTACATGATTGTTTGATGATTATTTTGATATTTATACGAGGTATTTATACGACGTAGATTGTCACAAGGAACCCTAAATCCCCTAGTAAATTAATCGAAGCTATTTGTTAACATAAGATTCAAGCTAACTAGAGGGTGATCCGGAGGTCGGGGAGGATAAAAGTAATGTTTAGACATTTTAGAGAGAGAAAGTAAAACTTGAATGTAGTGTGTGTATTTAGAGAGAGAAAGTGAAATACACAAAGAATGAAGAATCCTCACCCCTCCATGGAAGTATGGAGGGGTATATACAGCCTTGTCACACACGAACTATTCTAACTTAACAAAACTAGTCCCTGCGTGTGTGGCTATATCAAACTAATGTAATTCCGTAAATGGCGCTCACATTTTAGGGCTAACAATCTTCCCCCAATATGGAGACATACGGAATTACTTACAATGTTCCTAACAAGTACAAATACAACAAAATAAAGTCTTCCAAGGCGCTTCCAATGCTGAGGATGTCTTTTAAGTCTTCTTGTCTTCATAACTTGTACCTCAGCTTGAAACCTCTTTGTCTTTGCTTGTTGTGGAACAATTGTAATAGGCATGATTTGGATTAACTTCCCCCCAATTCATGCAGCATGTATTAAAAAAACTTTCTTCATAGACTTCTTTTTGACGAAGTTTCTGAATCAGCTTCCCCCCAAACCAATATCTGTATCTTAAGCAGATTCTGACACTTTGATGTAGTTTGAACAATCTTCTAGCTCATCGGTTTAAGTGCACAGCGGAAATTTGTAGAAGAACCACACCAAATAACACTGCTTCTATACTGTTTGATGTCGTTTAGGTTTTGGTGATAATCCGTTTGGGGTAACATGCAGGAAATCAACAACAATTCTTCTCACGCCTGCAGAATACTTCATAAAAATCATATAAGGTAAGTAGATACCATTCCATGTACACTACTTCCCCCTGGAAGTTGATCCGATTACTTCAAAGTACACGATCTTCCCCCATGATGATTTCGAACTCTCGGAAGCATCATTATCGTGGACGTCCATATACTCGAGAAGCTCTTAGTCTTAAGCAAATGTCTTGAAAAGTTTTGAAAGTCGTTGAGAAACTCTGAAATATTTTTGCTTAGACTATGAAGTATCATTGTCGATATGAGGCTCATAAATATCCCGTGAGAATTGATTGCTGATTCCATCTCTCTCTGTCTAACTTACCAACCTCGAATTCATTCGGCTATTTGTTGTGACCACATGTGAAGTAAACCCGATATTCCAAACTTGAAACTGAAGTACAATCCCCCAAATTTGTTACTTAAGCTTGCACTTATGTCGATTGAAGAACGGTGCAGAAACAAGTCTCTTATACCTCTTGAAGTTATCCACACGAGCAACTGCGTGTGACACCCAAAAATGATAGTAATCCATGTCGTCGACCATCCACCCCTTGACAGTGGAAACTAGATAATTCAAGTCTCAATCATAAATTTTATCGCCCAAGCAAGTCATCAATCGATAGACTGGGTTTGAAGAAAAGGGGTAGAAAAATAGAAGGAAGGCTCGATGATGAAATAAGTAGACGCCTTCATGAAATCCCACTTCAACTTCAAATAAAGAATACCAAATCCACTTCGTGATCACTTGTCTTTGTAGAATCAAACCTAGCCTTGTCGTTAAAGTGAATCTTATATCGGATCGTTTTAGCGTTAAGTGTTTTGTTTGCTTTGGTGTCGTGTGTTGTGAGTGTCGTTATCTAGAACAAATTCTGAAAAGAATTGTCATTAAGGACAAAATTTGTCTAGATAACTTGTCATTTAAGCTCAACGTCAGTCACATGCCCAACTGATGCGCGGATCGACCTCCGCGGTGAGGTCGTCGAAAATTTTTCCGAAAATATTAGGTATCAAACCTAAAATTTTCTTTGTCGTTGAGGCACTTTCGATCGACACATAACGAATACCCGACATCAATGATAATGTCATCATAGCCCAATTATACTTATCCGTCCACCTTCCATATTCAATAAAACACTCCAACTTAGATAAATCCAAATCTTAGTGCACATCTATCAATGAGGCCTCAATAGAAAAAATTGTGAACAACCCATCACAAATAGTATTATACGTGAACCAACAAATTGAGGCCCAAATATCAAGTGAGTCCCGATCCATCTATTTGGTTATATAACCTACTAACTCCCCTTATTATTAGGTCAACATACCCTAATTTCCTCTCAACAAATCCGCCTCTTTTTCTTCTGGTAAACTCAGCCACCCATCACTCCATCTCAATCTCTTATCATCATCAAATAATCTAGTAAACAAATAATCTCAATCTCATCTCATCTATCTTTCTCATATCACCATCAAAGAACAAAAATCGCCAAACCCACGAGTACTCTTGATTTCAAGAATGACATGAAGACCATTAATTTCGTCTCGGGTAGGTATCTTATTCTTATTCAAAACGAATTAACAATAAATCTGAACACACTTGTTCATGATTGAAATGTTAAGTTCGAAAATTAAATGAAAGGTAATCCTTTCACACGAATCTATGATGATTTTGATTTCAATTCGAAACAAAGATGGAGTTTGACAATCTTGTTATAGCTCCGTTTTAATATTCGAAAATCAACGAAGGGGTTGACCCACAAAAATCAATGATGAGTTCAGGTTTTGTGGTAGATCTTTATGGATCTTGACATGCAAATGAAAACACAAAACTGAATCTGAGATTTATTATTATTCGGTTTGTTTCGAGTCTAGATGGGGTTTTAGGAGACGATGGGTTAGGGTAGCTTAGAGAAGTTGATTGTGGAGAGATAAGGCAGGTTGTAGTTTGGTGGTATTCTTGACTTACTGAGTTGACCTGGTCAGCTCGGTAATTACCGAGTTGACTCGGTGAGTGATGAAGGAGAGTTATAGTAAAAGATGGTTTTGACCATGATCAGAAAGTTTTTCTTTTGAAACAAGTCATCGGAATATTTTTCGAGTCTTGATGTATGAAGAGGTGAGATGAGTTGGAGGATGGGATAGGATATAGATGGAGTCGGGGATTGTAGGTTTTAAGTTGGTTAAGATAATTTTTATGGTTTTTTTTTCTTGTTTGACCATGATCGGAATGTTGTTTTTTTTTGTTTCACTCCATCGGAATAAATCAAACACCCCATCGGAATAACTATCTGAATGAACCCATCGGAATGATCCCATCGGAATGATATCAGAATGATCCCATCGGAATGATATCAGAATGATCCCATCGGAATGATCCCATCGGAATAATCCCATCGGAATGATCCCATCGGAAAAGGGTTTTGACCCATTTTTCTTGGTTTCTCCGAAAAAAGGTGGATCTGGGTTTTCAGATCAGTTTTTTTTTTTTTTTTCTTTTTTTTCTTTTCAAATCTGATGTTTTATGCATCTGGTAGGTACTCATCATCATAAAAGATTTCCAGAAAAAAAAAACCCAGAAAGAAGAGGAGAGAGAGAAAAAAAAAAGGTTAAGGAGACCAGAACATTGGGATTCGAATCTGTTATTATCCACCAGCAGAACAGAATGAATTTTTGGACATGATAAAAACGACACACATATTGATGACATCTTTGGGACAGAAAAACTATCACGTGACCAAAAAACTTAAAAATAAGCTGTTATAAGTCACGAACACCAATAAAATAAGCAAACACAAACACAAAACACCCCCGGTTAGCACTGATACCAATTGTTAACATAAGATTCAAGCTAACTAGAGGGTGATCCGGAGGTCGGGGAGGATAAAAGTAATGTTTAGACATTTTAGAGAGAGAAAGTAAAACTTGAATGTAGTGTGTGTATTTAGAGAGAGAAAGTGAAATACACAAAGAATGAAGAATCCTCACCCCTCCATGGAAGTATGGAGGGGTATATATAGCCTTGTCACACACGAACTATTCTAACTTAACAAAACTAGTCCCTGCGTGTGTGGCTATATCAAACTAATGTAATTCCGTAAATGGCGCTCACATTTTAGGGCTAACACTATTCTCGTAGGAATTCTAGCTATCCTAGATCTAAACCAAGTTGTGGATATTTATGATCCCAACAAATGGTTGATATTCGTAGAAATGTTGATATTAGTTGATTGTGATATTAAAGAAGAATTGGCGAGATTAAAACTGATATCGATGTCATGACGATCTTTCCTTATAGAGTGGAGTTTGACAAAACGTTACCACCTAGAAAGATGTCATCTGATTTGTTGTCACCCAATTCTTAAATTTGAAATCGAAAGGGTGAATGTTGCACTTGAGGTTGTCATTGAAACCATTACCCAAAAGCCTCATGCCACTAATACCTTTCCGAGAAGTCTAAATGAATGATCGAGTCATTTCATACTAGTGACTCATTTGATAACTATTATTGATGAAGGAGATATAGGATTGGAAATTAAGTTTTGATTCATATCGAGCTTTTATTGCCCTATTAAGGTCTAAGAATAAGGTTGAAAGTATTGGCGAATGAGGTAGGATATTGATAAATGAGATTTTGTATGCCCTTTTTATATTACTTTTATCGTCTATCGTTCCTCGACTCACCCGAATTGATTAGCAATTATCGTAACGACTTGATTTGTTTTTGATAAAATCTATTGTTGGTATCTTTGAACTATTTTAAAATAAAAGTTATTTAAATTTTAAATCTAATTAATCTAAAGACTATTTTAATCTAATTTAATTTTAATACTAATTTTAGACTAAAAATAAACTTTTAATATCAAATCTATAATAAAAAAACTATTTAAAAACAAAACTTAATTTTATGGAAACTAAATTTTAAAACTAAATTTAAAAATTTAAAATAAAACTATTTTGAAAATAAGAGTGATTTAAAATAAAAACATTTAATTAAAGAAATTAAAATATATATATTTTTTTATCTTTTATATTTTTAAACTGATTAAAGAAAATTAATTAAGTAAACTTTTAAATAAAATTTCAATAAAACATAAACTTAATTTAATCTATTTAAAACTGCCTAACACTAATAACCCTATATTAATCCAAAAATGCAAAGTAAACATAAAAACGGTGTTGGTAGAGATGGATGGGGCGTTGGTTGTTTGAGCGCGAGGTCAGGGGTTCGAGTCCCATGGTGTACATTTTTTTGGTTATTGAATTTTTTGACAGCTGAAATCAAATACCCAGAACCAATGAATATCATCAAAACTAAAACTTGAGTAAGTTAACAAGTCTAAACAAATAACTCAGGTTAAAACTAAATAATCTAGCAGACATAACATATCAACTAGCGAGAACAAGACTAATCAGCAGAATGATACGCAGCTTAAACTCAAAATTCAGCAAATGACAATAAACTCTTAGCAGACTAACAGATATCACTTAGACCTACGTTGACAGTTTTTACAACCTTTTGAACATAACAAAGCATACCACAACGTAGATTGCACTAAACGAGATCGATCTATGAACTATTATCACTCTACCAGCTACGAATTTCAACAATCTAAATTAGCAACAAACCAAACAAACTCGTAAAACAATCGATTATAACAGATTAAATGAAACTCAAAAACTCAAAATGAAAAACATGGCAAACAAGCAGATTCAAACAAAATCAGATGTTAACTACACGAAACTACGAAGAAAAACAAACCGGATCCAATATCAGTTTAAAAAGTAAATACTAGCAGATAACGTGTTCAATACTAAACAGTAACAGATTACTTTAGCTAAAATTCGCATACAAAGAAAAAACGTAAATAGAGGCTACTAAAGAAAATGATCCTAAAACCAAATACGAACCAAAGCTACGACGACTTAAACAGAATGACTAAATTTGTAAGCACCCTAATCCTTACCAAATCAATTTAAAACCATCAGACATTGAACTAGATATCAATTTAAGCAGATTAAGCAACTAAAAATAAACTATAACCAAACAGGCAGATTAAAAATTAAATAAAAATTAAATTTAAACAAACACTAAAATAGAAAAGAGGGTGAACCTTTTGAGGAATCCTTTGGGGAGAAGATCGGCGCTGAGCCGTCTTGTCAAAACCGAACAAACACCACCTTCGAACCCCATCATCTACATCAAAGCTTCGTCCAAATCTCGAACCAAGAACAGTAGCTCTCGAACCAAGTAATTCCAAAATACTTTGAACAAAATCCTGTCGAAGAACAGTAACTCTTATTGTCTTTGTATTTATTTATTTTTTTTTTTCTCTTTTTTATTTTTTTATTTTTTTTTATTTTTATCAACCGAATATAAAAAAACAATTATATAAAAAAAAGGAGATTAAAACTTGAAATAAAATGTAACTGGAAATTAAAAGAAACGAATTAACTAAATTTCACTTTTCATTAATCATCATAAAAAAAAAAATTACAATTCTGAAAATTAAAATTACAATAATAAATCTAAAACTAATTTTACTGAAAATCAAATCTAATCTAAACCCTACTCCTAATTAATTAAAATAAGATGAAAAAAAATAAAGAAAAGCTTGTGATTACATGGGAATAATGGGGGTTTTATAGGAGAACCCCGAACCTTCTAGGTTCTCCTTGGTGCCTACGGCATGAAATCTTGGCCGCATCTTTATCTTCTTCTCTCTCTTCTCTTGAATCAACGGTGGAAAATAAGTGTGAGTCCGGATTGCCAGCATGGCGAATGTGGAGAGAGGACCACATGGTGGATGCTTCCGTTTTTCTTGGGGATTTATTTCCCATTTGATGTGAATTAATCGTATAGGGTAAAAGCCCCAATTTTCGTGGGTTATTTTTTTGTGATGGGTGATTAGGGTTTTGGTAAAAAATGGTGGTGTAACTGTGTTTTTTGGGAGAGAGGTGAGGATGTGAAACAGTGAATGGGGTTTTCTTTGGTATCATCGAAAATGGGTAAAAGTGGGTAAATGAATTTTGTTTAATGTTTGTGGGTGGTGGGATATCGTGTGGGTGAGAGTAGGGTAAGAGTGAGTGGGGGGATAAAATTGTCTTATTAATTGTGTAGGGAAAACGTGGGAGTGGAGGAGTAAATTGTTTGGATAGTGTTGACTGTTATTCCAATTTGACCAAGCAAAATCACTTTCAACCGTTTCATTTTGTTTAACCCATAATGGGCTTGTGGCCCAACAAATCTCCCAATCCTTTTATTGTCAAACCGTCCCATGAAGTTGGGCTTTTGGTTTTAATGGGCCTAAATCCGTGCCTTTTATCCATCAAATTGGCAAATTTGTTAAATGGGCTTGTGGGCCCATTAAGTAAATGTGGGGCCCACTGAGCTTGAATATCTTCAAAAGATTAAATCCGCTAAAAATTGAGCTCGATGTCGACTTTCTTGTGCATTAAGTCTGCTTTGTCGGTTTTCGTGATCTTCGGCACACTTTGATCTTTTGACTTTGTCCTTGACTCTTTCTTGACTTTTCTTCGATATTTGACCGTGAAATCCCGTGTTTTCTTTCCTTTTGAGCATTTGTACCTATTTTAACACAAAGACACAAAACCACGCGTAATTCCGACTTTTACGATATAAAACACATGATTAGGTCTTGTTTTTCCTTGATTTTAGTGGTAAAAGGATAAGTGTTTTCACACTTATTAAATCCCCTACACTTGACCATTGCAATGACCCCATGCAATGCATTATTTCAAAGCATAAAGTTACATTTTTCTCATAATTAATCCATCTCGGCCTTTATTATTATTACTACTACTACTACGCCGAATAGATAAAAATTAAGAAAGAGACAAAAATTATAATTATTTAACTTGGAAATTATTAGATGGAAGAAACTCGTAAAGAAATTTAAGACTTAGATTAGGGCTTTGGTGTCATGAATATTAATCACCCTCAAGTTTCACGTTCCCCATACCAAGCTTAAAAACGAGATCATTGTTATTACAAGTTAGCACAACTAACACTTACTCATGTGGTTTAGTTAATCACTTAGACTCCCTTATTCCTACGGTGTATCTCTTGTATTTTATTTTTGTCTTGAATGATCACGAGGATGCATTTTTGACTTATTTCGATAATTTATTAAGGCCGAAAATAAAGTGGGACGATTTAATCAATAGTTAGCTAAAGGACAAAATCTTTTAAAACGGCTTCTCGAAACCTCATAAAGTTCATATCTTGGCATAACTCGTTTCACGATTTGAGACCTTTCTCGGACCGATATTTGGCTTGTACTTCAAACTTCAAATCTTGAGAGACGATCTTGAAATTATGGTCTTCTCTTCATTATGGTATACATCTTCATAAGGAGTGAAAGATGCTTCAAACGTTGACCACGACTTCTTCATTTATCCTCTTCTTTATTTAGGATTTTGATATACAACGATCCGCCTCCTTTTCGGACTTGGATCTATTTATCCTCATACCTTGTTAGGGTCTTTTTGGATAGACTTCTCCATGATCTTTAGGGGAGTAATTGCTTCACGTCGTGTGTCTTGATCCTTCATATTGATTTGGATTAATGATCTTCACATCATCTTAGGATCTTTAGCAAAAAGTGAATCCTCATGCCTTGTTAGGGCCTTTTTGGACTCGGGTATCCTCATGCCTTGTTAGGGCCTTTTTGGATAAGCCAATCTTCGCGTCCCGTTTCAATAAGTTATGCCTTGGCTATGAACTCTAATTAATACCGAGCAACTTTTAAACGATCTTGTGCTAGAAGCTAAGTAACCTTTTAAATCGTACAACCTTATTTATTACAAATATATTTATTAACAAGTGATGGGAGAAAAAGTTCATAACTAACTCAAATAAGTTAATGAAAGAATACCAAACTTATAATTAACTCTATCATCTCTCGTTCTCCACAATTTAAAATCTCAAGGAATGAGACTCGTGGATGCTTAGCCTAATAAACCAATTAAGGTCCATATGGTTAAGGATACTAGCTAGAGTAAACTTGGATAAGTAAACTCGGGTTGAGTCAAAATATTCACGACGGGCCTAATATATCAAAGACATCTAAACTTGTTAAAACCATTTTATTTATTTATTTCATTTTTTAACTTTATTTTTGAAATGGAATTTAAAAATAAGATGCGATGAAAAAAGAAAAGAAAATAAATAAAAATACTACTAGGCCAAAATAGATCAAAAATTTCAAAAACGTTGAAAATTTTAAAAATTTTCCGGTAAAATGAGGTCAAATTCATGGAAAAGGCCACTAAAATTCGATAGAAATCCCCCCTACACTTAAGATAAACATTGCCCTCAATGTTTAAGCATGTGGGAGAATAAACTCCCCTACACTTAGGACATTGAGTGTGTTGTTTAAATCGAGCTAAGGAAAGGACAACTAAAGTGATTACATTTATTCGTTTTAAGATAGAATCACAATAGCAAAAACTTATCGAAGGAACCGGGTACACGGGTAACACGGGAACACGGGTCTCGTCAAAAGTACCAAAAGTGGATCATCAAAGCACAAGTACCTACACAATCACAACACAACACACAAACAACCTACACGGCTCCCCCTACACTTATTGTGGAAAATAGATAGAAAAATAGATCATAGATAGATAATCGGGTTGCCTCCCGAGAAGCGCTTGTTTTTGTTAACCGAGTCACGAGCCTGACTCGACCCCGAATTAAATGGTCCATGGGGAAGCCTCGAATGTTATACCAGGATCAAAAATCTTATCCTCGGTCCCGGAGGAACATAATAAATGAGAGGCAGGAGGATAAGTCATGAAAGGTAGAAAAGTCCTCTCGACATAAGAAAAGTAAGTGAAGTCTTGATCCACGGGAGGTGGGGTGGGTAAAGGAGACAAATTGTCATCCCCCAAAGACATAGGATGGTCACTATTCGGCAAAGCCGTAAAGGTATCAATCATAGAATGGTCAATTTCACCTCCCGGGTCAAAACACTCATCCTCATTTCCCGGTGTGAAATGAGGAGAGTAAAGGCGATACATCACTTGCTTGGGTGTGCACGCGGTAGGACGGGGTGGCAACATAATATGAGAAATATCAGAGGACATGTCTACCACCCGCGTCACCTCACCAGACCGAATCAAACGGAAAGTAGGGTCAAATCTTTCCACCTCCTCTATGATGGGAGGTGGCATGGCTAACAAAGGATGCTCATCAATAGCAATAGAGTCGGAGCTATCAATGTCCTCAATCCCCTCTTCAAAGAGAGGATTCACCTCACTAGAGATGTAGGCGTCATCAAAATCAAATAAAGGGTTCGAATAAATCTTGAAATTTTCCTTCGGAACGTCTTCATCGGATAGTGACTCGTCATCACTAGAAGTAAAATCATCATCGAGATCAAAAATGGGATTAGAGAAAGCCAAAGAATCGTTTCCCAAGATGTCGGTGGGAGGTAATGAGTCATCACTAGAAAGAGATTCACACTCATCGTCACTATCGGAAGTAACCGTAGGCTCACTTTGGATTGGAATAAGAGTCTCGTCACAAGGAATAGTGATAAGACCCTCATCCCCCATGATGAGAGAGGCATCGGGCTCCGTAGTAGAAGAATCGAGAATAGGAGTGGTAGAATCCTTAGGCTCGAGAGCCGGCAAGTTGAGAGAAGGAATTACAATTGCACTAGGACATTGAGCACAAAGATCATTCCAAGAAATAGTATTCTCATCGTCATCATCATCATCATAATAGTAAGAACGCACAGGAGGAGGAGTATAATCACTAAGATTAGATACTTGCTCTTGTCGTTGTCGTTGTTGCTCCTCCAAAGTCTCGGTCAGTCGAATTAAGCCGTCATGAAGTTCCCAAAGAAGGGCTTTTCTTTCGTCATTCAAAGCATTGATTTGTTGAATTCTCTGAGAGGATTGATGATTGATGGTGGGATGTGGGGGTTCAAAATTTTGAAAACCGGAATTATAGCACGGATGTGGCTCATAATTCATCGGTTGACAATAAGAAGTATCGTGAGGGCCCCCACAATGATTGCAACACGGGTATTGAGAAAAACCCGGTGCATGTTGAGGATAGGGATTGTCATAAACGGGAGGGGGTGAGAAAGTATTGTAAGAGGAGAAGTACGAATTTGTTGAATTGCAAAATGGACAAAATCCAAATTGTGTATTGTCGATATCAAAACCGCACCGCTCACAAATACACCATTGACATGTTTGAAAACCATGCCATGGTCTCCCACACCGAACGCAAGACGAATCCATGAAGAATTAAAAATAAGAGGGGTTGAGAAAAAGAATTAAACACAATAGAGGATAAAGAAGAATATTTTTGTATTTTTTAGAAAAATATATATATACAAGAAAAATCGAAAGAAATCGAATAAGAAAAATAACAATAATACGTAATATTTTTGGTGTAATACGTTTAGGAAAACGTATTACTTTTGATTTTTTAATTTTTTTGGTGCAATTCTTAGGAAAGAAATTGCTTTTGTGATTTTTTAATTTTTTTGTATTTTTAAGTTTTTGATTTTTTTTGTATTTTTGATTTTTTTGTGCAAGAAACGTAACGTTCAAAAAGAACGGATCCCAAAATCCAAACGTCTTCACGAAAAATCGTCAATCGTACGAGCGAAGCGGCAGCGGCGCCATTTTGATAAATGAGATTTTGTATGCCCTTTTTATATTACTTTTATCGTCTATCGTTCCTCGACTCACCCGAATTGATTAGCAATTATCGTAACGACTTGATTTGTTTTTGATAAAATCTATTGTTGGTATCTTTGAACTATTTTAAAATAAAAGTTATTTAAATTTTAAATCTAATTAATCTAAAGACTATTTTAATCTAATTTAATTTTAATACTAATTTTAGACTAAAAATAAACTTTTAATATCAAATCTATAATAAAAAAAACTATTTAAAAACAAAACTTAATTTTATGGAAACTAAATTTTAAAACTAAATTTAAAAATTTAAAATAAAACTATTTTGAAAATAAGAGTGATTTAAAATAAAAACATTTAATTAAAGAAATTAAAATATATATATTTTTTTATCTTTTATATTTTTAAACTGATTAAAGAAAATTAATTAAGTAAACTTTTAAATAAAATTTCAATAAAACATAAACTTAATTTAATCTATTTAAAACTGCCTAACACTAATAACCCTATATTAATCCAAAAATGCAAAGTAAACATAAAAACGGTGTTGGTAGAGATGGATGGGGCGTTGGTTGTTTGAGCGCGAGGTCAGGGGTTCGAGTCCCATGGTGTACATTTTTTTGGTTATTGAATTTTTTGACAGCTGAAATCAAATACCCAGAACCAATGAATATCATCAAAACTAAAACTTGAGTAAGTTAACAAGTCTAAACAAATAACTCAGGTTAAAACTAAATAATCTAGCAGACATAACATATCAACTAGCGAGAACAAGACTAATCAGCAGAATGATACGCAGCTTAAACTCAAAATTCAGCAAATGACAATAAACTCTTAGCAGACTAACAGATATCACTTAGACCTACGTTGACAGTTTTTACAACCTTTTGAACATAACAAAGCATACCACAACGTAGATTGCACTAAACGAGATCGATCTATGAACTATTATCACTCTACCAGCTACGAATTTCAACAATCTAAATTAGCAACAAACCAAACAAACTCGTAAAACAATCGATTATAACAGATTAAATGAAACTCAAAAACTCAAAATGAAAAACATGGCAAACAAGCAGATTCAAACAAAATCAGATGTTAACTACACGAAACTACGAAGAAAAACAAACCGGATCCAATATCAGTTTAAAAAGTAAATACTAGCAGATAACGTGTTCAATACTAAACAGTAACAGATTACTTTAGCTAAAATTCGCATACAAAGAAAAAACGTAAATAGAGGCTACTAAAGAAAATGATCCTAAAACCAAATACGAACCAAAGCTACGACGACTTAAACAGAATGACTAAATTTGTAAGCACCCTAATCCTTACCAAATCAATTTAAAACCATCAGACATTGAACTAGATATCAATTTAAGCAGATTAAGCAACTAAAAATAAACTATAACCAAACAGGCAGATTAAAAATTAAATAAAAATTAAATTTAAACAAACACTAAAATAGAAAAGAGGGTGAACCTTTTGAGGAATCCTTTGGGGAGAAGATCGGCGCTGAGCCGTCTTGTCAAAACCGAACAAACACCACCTTCGAACCCCATCATCTACATCAAAGCTTCGTCCAAATCTCGAACCAAGAACAGTAGCTCTCGAACCAAGTAATTCCAAAATACTTCGAACAAAATCCTCTCGAAGAACAGTAACTCTTATTGTCTTTGTATTTTTTTTTTTTTTTTCTCTTTTTTTTTTTTTTTTTTTTTTATTGTTATCAACCGAATATAAAAAAACAATTATATAAAAAAAAGGAGATTAAAACTTGAAATAAAATGTAACTGGAAATTAAAAGAAACGAATTAACTAAATTTCACTTTTCATTAATCATCATAAAAAAAAATTACAATTCTGAAAATTAAAATTACAATAATAAATCTAAAACTAATTTTACTGAAAATCAAATCTAATCTAAACCCTACTCCTAATTAATTAAAATAAGATGAAAAAAAATAAAGAAAAGCTTGTGATTACATGGGAATAATGGGGGTTTTATAGGAGAACCCCGAACCTTCTAGGTTCTCCTTGGTGCCTACGGCATGAAATCTTGGCCGCATCTTTATCTTCTTCTCTCTCTTCTCTTGAATCAACGGTGGAAAATAAGTGTGAGTCCGGATTGCCAGCATGGCGAATGTGGAGAGAGGACCACATGGTGGATGCTTCCGTTTTTCTTGGGGATTTATTTCCCATTTGATGTGAATTAATCGTATAGGGTAAAAGCCCCAATTTTCGTGGGTTATTTTTTTGTGATGGGTGATTAGGGTTTTGGTAAAAAATGGTGGTGTAACTGTGTTTTTTGGGAGAGAGGTGAGGATGTAAAACAGTGAATGGGTTTTTCTTTGGTATCATCGAAAATGGGTAAAAGTGGGTAAATGAATTTTGTTTAATGTTTGTGGGTGGTGGGATATGGTGTGGTTGAGAGTAGGGTAAGAGTGAGTGGGGGGATAAAATTGTCTTATTAATTGTGTAGGGAAAACGTGGGAGTGGAGGAGTAAATTGTTTGGATAGTGTTGACTGTTATTCCAATTTGACCAAGCAAAATCACTTTCAACCGTTTCATTTTGTTTAACCCATAATGGGCTTGTGGCCCAACAAATCTCCCAATCCTTTTATTGTCAAACCGTCCCATGAAGTTGGGCTTTTGGTTTTAATGGGCCTAAATCCGTGCCCTTTTATCCATCAAATTGGCAAATTTGTTAAATGGGCTTGTGGGCCCATTAAGTAAATGTGGGGCCCACTGAGCTTGAATATCTTCAAAAGATTAAATCCGCTAAAAATTGAGCTCGATGTCGACTTTCTTGTGCATTAAGTCTGCTTTGTCGGTTTTCGTGATCTTCGGCACACTTTGATCTTTTGACTTTGTCCTTGACTCTTTCTTGACTTTTCTTCGATATTTGACCGTGAAATCCCGTGTTTTCTTTCCTTTTGAGCATTTGTACCTATTTTAACACAAAGACACAAAACCACGCGTAATTCCGACTTTTACGATATAAAACACATGATTAGGTCTTGTTTTTCCTTGATTTTAGTGGTAAAAGGATAAGTGTTTTCACACTTATTAGATATCGCATTGAGTATAAGTTGATTGCAACTTGAATAAAGTAAAATTTAACTCGTATGGAATATGAAATTGTTAAGAGGAAGTCATTAAGTTCTGTGATTGAATTATAAGGTTTCAATTGATTGTTGGTTTGTGTTAAGGGTTGTTCCTAGGCCATTGCCCATTAATGAGGATGCCCAGTGTCCAGGAAATAAATTGAAGAAATCTTCTTCTGAATAGGGACCGATGGATCTTCCGGGACAGGTGGAACCCCCATGACTCTTGTAGATTAGTAATCATTGTGGTATTTTTTTAAGAAAAAATATTCCCTAACTTAACTGAGACATCAGTTGGTAGGATGAGTTCTTAGAATGTATGACATAGTGACACGTAATGTGTTACGGTACAATTTTGACTTGTTTGTGATTAATGAAAAGACTACCTTTGATTGCTAAATCCTACATGTATCGATGCTATCTATCTTTTCTTGCTTCTTCCTAATGCACGCATTAGTGATGCAACCATTGAACAAGTACTCATCTCGATTTGAGTTACGTTGTGGATTATTCTTTTTGAGTGCCATCGAGGTCATGAACCTCATGATTAATTGGCTAAGCTCATTTCCTATTATATTGTAGATAGTTCTTGGTGAACAACTTTTCATCACTATTTTGCAGATCACTCATTGTTTTTATAAGATAAAACAGTATCCTTTGAGAAAAATTGAATTTTCATCACTATAAGGATTATTCAAAGTGAGATTTATAAGTAATCGTGATCGAAATGAAGTTTTTTATAAAACACCTTGGAAAACCTAATTGTTTTCATAACAAAGAAAATCTTTGTAAATTTATTCTTGATTCTTATTTAAGAATTAAGCATGAAAATGTTTTTATTATAAACATGATGATAAAATTTTGACGAACTAAGTATTGCATCGTTAATCTTGAAATTGTATATAGTTGCGCGCCTACATACAATTTGGAATGGACCATGCAAGGCTGATTAGTAGTCACCATAAAACTAATGAATAAACACTACATTTTCTTTGAAGTTTGTGAAAGATTAAATTTTATGAGATCTGCAAGAAGTGAAAAGTAGGGACATAGTGTTAGGGACACCTACATATGTGCCCGTACTATTTATTCTTCTGAGTCGAATTTACTCATCTGTGGAAATTGTCTTATTTGACAAATTGATATTCCCTTCTTGTCCAATTCTCCCGTGGCGAGATTCTTTGGAAAAGTATCTGATTACCGAGTGTTGATACCCGACTGGATGTATCGACGTTCCTATCATTTCTTTTGATTTGGTTTTATTTGAATGACCTGGGTAACGATCCGAGGAGCTTTCGAATACGTACCCAAATTATGAAAACGTGGGATATATTCATATTCATTAAATGTTTTCGTCTGTATCTGATTTGAAATTCTCTCCCGTAGATTATGCGTTGACCTTACCCTTTTAAGGTTAGTTATGTCTCCAGATATCCTTGAATTGTGAAGGATTATGAGTTATCATTATTCTTTTGAGAAGTTCACATCTTATCAACAGTAATGAAACTGGAAATTTGATAGTGCCAGTAGAATGGATTGATTGATTATGACATGACGACAATGTCTTAATTAATGGGAACTCAAGTAGAATTCCCCTAAATGATAAGATGTTGATTATCAAAAGTGATCTAAATAATTCTTGATGGATGACAATATCCTGCATTTAGACTTGATATTATACCGTGAATGGTTGTGAATTAGTCATAGATACTATAATCTAGAAAGAACTTAAAATAAATGTATTAAAAGATGTTTATGTTATCTGAAACTTTAGGAGGTATTTGCTGGTAAATTACCTAGACTTTCGCCATTAAGGCAAGTTGAATTTGGTACTGATTATATTCCCGGTGCTGTACCTGTGGCATATGCACTATACTTCAGCACCATCTGAATTAAAAGAATTACCGTACAACTGAGAGTGTTGTCGGAGATAGATTTTATTCTACCGAGCTCGTCATCATGAAGAGCAATGGTGTTATTATTCCTTATATTTGTGGACTTACCGTGAACTAGGTAAATTGATGATAAAAATCTATATCCACTACCCAAGATGATAGATTTGTTCGATCATTTACAAGGTTCTAGCGTATGTTCTAAATATTTGATCCATGGCATGGTTATCATCAACTTCGCATCTGCGAAAAAGATTATCTATTCCAATCACTACATCCAGAACTCGTAATGAACATTATGAGTTTCACGTGATGTCGTTTGGATTGACTAATACACATGTAGCATCCATAAATTTGGTGAATCTCGTGTGTAGGCTGTAATTTGATAAATTCATGCTGGTGATCATTAAGACCATTTATTTGTTTATAAGAATAAGAAGAAGTTACTAATTATTTATAGACTGCCCTAAATTGGCCGAACAATGAAAACTTGTACCTTGAGTATTTAACATGTGATTAAAGACTTAATCATTTACATTATTTGATCGTGTGATTAAATGATAATGGAATATATATTGACTCTTCAAAAATTAAGAGCCCTTTTAAGACTTTTGGCTTTACCAAAAAGAAAGTGCAAATATGTTTTAACAAATGTTTTAACCAAGGATTTTTAAGGGATTATTCCCTTATACACAAATCATTTAACTAAACTCATATTTAGTGGTAAATGTTTGTGTGTACCTCAAGCCAACCTAAGAGGGATTGAGGAAACCATTTAAACCTTGACCTGAAATTTGAAACGAAAATTTTTGCTTTTCAGCTAAGAAAATTTTTACCAAAGAATAAACGAAGTTTTTTTTTCGAACATTTACGGATCTTACTAATTATTTCCGATTAATCAACAAAAATTGTGTTAATTAAATTCAAATTTATTTTGAACATTTTTATATAATTGGACAAACTGAGAAAATTTAAAAACTTTTTGCGTTTACGTTTCATAAAAATTAAATATTTATTATTTAATTACTTGTAATAATTATCGACGCTTTAGACGTCGGATTGAGCAAAACTGATAAAAATGATAGTTGAGACGAAACTAAAACTTAGAAAATATGAAGAAAGAATTTCTGAATGAATACGGTCATGATATTTATTTTATCAGGGAAGGTGAATGTAGATACTGACACATAATGTAGAAAAGATAAAGAACCAATTAGGATGTGTTCCTTAATAATGACGGTGCAAAGTAATTTGCCCGAACAATTTAAAATAGTTGATGCTTGTAAAAAGGATAATATAGATAATAAAAGGGGGTTCGCGGCTAATGTGAACCATTAGAATTGAGAAGCCAATGGCGTTAAATGTTTTAAAAGGCCGTTTATGGTTGCCTAAATATGGAGGATTGTGAGATATAGTTATGTTGGAATCTTGTAAGTATAAGTATTCTATTCCTGTCATTTCTGATTAAATATATCTTTATCTGAAGAAGTTGTACTAATGGCAAATTATGAAGGCAGAAATTGCTTCATACATTAGTAAACGTCTAGCTATTGCAAAGGTCATCATCTGAATTTGATTCGATTTGGGTCATCGTCGACAGACTGACCAAATCTGCTAATATCATTTCCGTTAATGATAGATTCTCGATGAAGAAATTGACTCTTTTGTATTTCAAGGAATTGTGTAAACATGGTGTGCCTGTATCGATCATCTCTATCGAGATCCTCGCTTCGCATCGAATTTCTAGAGATTTGCTCAGAAGTCATTGAGAACGAATCTTGATGAGAGTACTTTGTACCACCCCAATCGAAGGGACGAGGTAAAGTAACGATACAAAGTACTATAGGTGATGTTTTATGTTTGAATGATTGACCTTTGGTAATAAACCGTATAATCGCTTTCCTTAGGAAAGATTATCAATGATATCGTATTAGGATCGAGATTGAATCTTGTTAGGATCTAAATATTAGAGCATCTGTAAGCAGGAGTTGGGATGAAGACACTCGACATACACCCATTGTGAGTTGGACATGTCTTTTAGGTTTAAGGTTTCCTATTATGGCGAACCTAACCTTACAAAATACTCGACCCGCGAGACCTGAAATGATTGTTGAAATTAGGATCTGATTATTGACTGCCGGTAGTGGGCAGGAGGTTATGTGAATATGAAATGTAGATCTTGAAGTGCCATATGGGTAGCGAAGTTATGCCAAAAATTTTAACCATGAAAAAAAAAAAATGAATTGATGATCTGAAAGATCATGGGATATAAGTCCCCGTTGTATGGGACCATTGAGATGATGTGAAAGATTCGTTTGAAAGGTATATAAGCTGGATCTACCCTAGGACTTCAAGGGCTGCGTGAATTATGTTTCGTATATCGAACTTGATAAAATGTCTATCAAGTGAGAATCTGAATTCTTCTTGATAAAGTTTAGATCGGCGAAAAGTTGCATTCATCAAAAACCCGTGAACATCATGGATAGAGAAAGTAAGTCAACAATAAGCCTGATCTTATTCCCGTAGTTATGTTTGCTGAAACTCGCGTATTGTAATGGATTACACTTATGAGAAAAGATCGGATGTGGAGGAAATACCCACACGGCTTTAACTCTATAAGAAGCGAGTAGTAAGGTAAGATGATCTTTGAGGACAAAGATCCTGTTTAGGGGTAAATGCTGTGACAATCCGTCAATTTATGGTTTATATTTTATTCTCAATATTTATTTGAGAATATTATTTTAATGTTATAATATGAACTCACTTATTTATGGGAAGAAATTTGGGTTTACGTCTTGAAGTAGCATCGACTACGTCTAAACCGGAGGATTCAACGTTACGTGCTTACGTTTACATACACCGTTTTGGTGACAGTCCGACATTTCAGGAAATAAATTTATCCGTGAATATTATTTTGGAATTTTAAATTTGTGTTGGTTCATAAACTCACAAATTTACAAGAAGAGATTAGGACTTACGATTATAATTTAACGTCCTTTACGACTAAACCGGAAACCTTAGGATTACGTATTTACGTTTTTGAACTCCGTTTTTGATGAGACAATTTTTATTAGATTCGTTTGTTGCCGTTGATTCATAATTTATAAAAACGTTTTTCGTAAAACGACCCGAGGGCAAGTAAATCGAGGAAACTAGAATCGAGGAGTACCCGTAATTAAATGGGGATGAGACAAGATAAACTTGTCCCACCCCCACACATGGGATGATTAACAAGTCTCCACAAACACCATTAGGTATCAAAATTATAAGCCATGAGTAACACTTGTTAACTCTAGCTTAACTTGTAAGCAATACCAACATCAAAACTACTAGCTACAAACCATTTTTCACACACACCACATGAAAACCACTCTCTCATCCTTCCTATCTCATGGTTAACGTCCAAACACCACCCCAAATCACCCATCATCATCATCAATTTAACCATAAACTTCATCTATATTCAACATATGTTGATAACCCTTTGAAAAGATGATGATTGGAGGTGATTTTAACAACTAGCAAGGAGTTTACATGGAGATCAAGGGCTGATTTTCAGGAAGGTATTCATGCATATGAAGATCTCAAGGAGTTCATTTTCCAAGTTGAAGGTTTGGTAACAAGGAACCAAACCTTGTTCATCAAAAACTCATCATTTCATCACTTTGGTGGTATAAAGATTGTTCTCCCCATCCTCTTGTTATTTTGATTATGTAATCATGTATTTTCTTTCTTATTGTATATGTATATGATGAATATATGATGATAAAAATGTTGTGTGGGGATCAAGTGTTAATAAATATGATTAAAAAGATGAAAAACCATAAGAAACAAGGCTAAAATCTTGCTTAAATTGTTGGCTGTATAAAAACAGTAAGTAACCAAGTTATGAACTGATAAAATTGCATGGTGGAATCCATTTACAGTAAGTGTTAGATGTCATACACATGTGAGAGTTGGCCATGCAATGGAATCATCAAGATGAGTGAGATATGATCAAAACAAGATGAGTGTACCAATCTGAATAGTCTGTTTTGTAGGGACTGTTAAGGATAGTTAGACATGAAATGAGCAGTAGCTATAACTAACTTATTTGTATCACATAATATGAAGTTTATGCCATCCAAATATGAACTTCTATCTCCTTATATAACTCAAGATATGATAAAAATGGTGAAGATGAAACTAAAAATCAGATTTTGAAGAATTAATGTTTAATAGTATTATATAAGCACTCAAACTAATATAGTATAAAATGTGAATTAAAACCCACTAAATTATATATTACATTTATATAAATATGTATAAGGATAAATACATGGAAATTTTATAAAAATGGTGGTTTGGTAAGTTTTATAAGTTATAAAAACTATAAACATGATTTTTACGACTTTTTCGGCTATTACCGTAAAATTAACGTTTTTCGCCAATTAAAACTTAGACGACCAAACCCGTCTAATGTAAAGTTTTTAAAAGTCATATACTGATGTATAAGTACCTAATACAAGTAAAAACCGATAAAACCCGAACTATATGACATACGGACATTAACGAGCTAAGTTAGCATATTTGGACTAATAATTTAACTAAATAAGTTAAACACTTATAAAAATTACTTATTGGGCTTAACCCATTTGGGCTCAACATGTAAAGTATAAATACTGATAATACATGTATAAAATAGATTAATACAAGTTAATGAACTTATAATAGACTTATTGGACCTAAAACATGTAAATAGGTAAAACTAGTAAACTAGTAAAAAGTTACCAATACATTAACACTAAAATGAGTAAATAAGAATATATAAAACCACTTGATCATAATCATATGTACAAAATCATCATATGTATACATAATTGTTATTTTTATAAAATCATTGGACAAGAGTCTAAGATAAGTATTATTTGTCTAGGTTTCCGTGATTGAAGCACGTACCGTACATCCAAATCGCCGATAACCGCCTTCCCACATCAACGTGAGTTCATAGCCTCGCACTCTTTTAAATGTTTTTATGAAATGTTTTAATAACCCGCGAGGGAGATAACATGTTAGTTTTGATAAAATAGGACATCATTTGTCCCGATTGTTTGTTTATTGATTTGGACCCGAATGACGGTATGACCCGATGTATGATTATATGACCCGATAGATGAAATGAAATAGATTATTTAAGTTAGGTTATGTCACTAAAAGTCCCATTAGCATGAATTGTGAACTACCGGGATTTGGTAGATGCTTATGCATATAATAGTACTATTTGGGGACGATCACCCTAGTTCGCGCCTTGACGGTTGATCCCCGTCGTGCCACATTGATTGGTAAGCGAATTTATATATGAGAAGATTTACACAAGCGTGATTATTGTGACGACACGCTAATTTAGATGGGCAAATGATTGTCGGGTTAGCTACCCGTTTTTTATTGTAGTAAGGTAACAATGTCATGCGGCTTATAATAATCCAATTAACGAAATACTGCTATACGCACCGAATTACAATATATTGCCTGACTAGCAATACGGGGTTATATTATTGATATTATGTTTGTGTTTTGGTATTATATAACCATATTCATATAACGGTTTTGATTTAACTCTACACGACGTTATAAAAATGTATTGTATGATATTTTTACGACATTGGTTCGTATAATGATTTTGAAGGCGAAAGCCTATATTGATTTTTGATAAGGATTTGTATAAAATGACTTTGGCTATTTTATGGCCTATTACAATGATTTGTACAAAAATGATTTGGGTAATAATTATATACCGATGATATATTGATGGTTTATTTAAACTCTATGAATTCACTCGGCGTTATCGCTGACCTTTTCTTTTAACATGTTTTATCTCAGGTACTTGAAGGTAATTCTCGGGAAGACAACAAGAATACATGGCCCGCACTTAAATAATCATTTCCATTCAAATGCTTTGTAAAACCTGTATGAAATATAATGACTTGGGACCTATGTAAATTTGATATTTATGAATGGAAATACTTTATTATTAAACGACGCGATTTTTAAGCGTTGTCTATGATGTGAGTAATGTGGTATCCCGTAACACCAACGAGTCTTCCGCTGTATTAAATTGTATAAATTTAGGGGTGTTATAAGTTCTCCCATCATACTCATCTCAAACTTGCTGGTCATAAGCTTGGCAAATTGTTTGCAAAGTTTCAAGCTTGTTGAACCAAAGATGATGTCATCGACATAAATTTATACCAGAATGGTGTCAGTTTTAGATTTATAGATAAACAAGGTGCTATCTATCTTTCCTTTGACAAACTTATGTTAAATGAGCAATGTTGAGAGAGTTTCATACCATGCTCTTGGAGCTTGCTTTAGTCCATACAAAGCTTTGTAAAGCTTGTAAACATGGTTAGGATATTTACTACTCTCAAAGCCAGGAGGCTGTGTAACATAAACTTCTTCTTTTAAGTCACCATTTAGGAATGCACTTTTGACATCCATTTGGTTGATGATGAAGTTCATGTAAGTGGCATAAGCAAGAAAGATTCGTATGGCTTCCATACGTGCAACTGGAGCAAAGGTCTGATCAAAATCAACACCAGGCTCTTGATTGAATCCTTGGGCCACCAGCCTAGCTTTGTTTTTGGTCACCACATTGGTTTCATCTCTTTTGATCTTGTAAACCCATTTGGTGCCAATGGTTGATTTACCATATGGAAGAGGAACTAACTTCCAGACTTTGTTTCTTTCAAATTGATTTAATTCCTCTTGCATGGCATCCACCCATACAGGGTGTGTGAGTGCTTCAGAAACCTTTGTAGGTTCAATTTCTGAGAGAAAGTTTGCATAGAGGCATTCTATAGATGAAGCATCACTCAGTTTCTTTGCCACTCTACCTTCTCCAGGATTGCCTATTATGTTTACCAGTTGTATGTGACTATTATTAGTCCAAGATTTTTGTGGAGCTGGAGCATAGGCACTGGTATCATGATTAGAGCTAGAACTTGGAAGTCCATGACATGGACTTGGACTTGGATTATCTCTAGTGTCTGCTGAAGGATATTCAATAGACAAAGGTTCAATCAATGGAGGGCTTCCTTCTTGGTCAAAAGCAACACATCCAAGACCTAATTCTCTAGAGATAGTTGGAGAGTTTTGAGCAGAGGGATCCGATTGTTCATCAACAGCTTCATTGGATTGATCATTTTGATCATGTGTGTCAACATGCTGATTGTTTTGAAACTGACCATTTTGGTCATTTGTGTTGCTTTGTTGATCATTTTGAGACTGATCATTATTTGATTGACAGCCATCATTATTTGATACTGAATGATTTCCTTTTGTAGGACTTGTCAAATCTTTAAATAGATCAATATGAGGAACTGAATTGCTTGTTTGATATCTTTGAGAAGGTTCATAATGTTAAAATTCATCAGATGGATAGTTGTGAGATTCATGAATATGAAGTTCATCATCTGATGGATTTGAAAATTTGAGAGCTTCAGAACTTTCATTAAAAGTGATATGATAAGTTTCTTCAATACATTGCATTCTTGTGTTGAAGAATCTATATGCTTTAGATACTAGAGAGTATCCAAGGAAGTAACCATCATCAGATTTTTCATTAATCTTACCAAGATGATCCTTGTGATTGTGAATGAATACTAGACACCCAAACACATGTAAAAATGAAATGTTTGGAATTCTCCCCTAAAGACTTCATAGGGAGTCTTCATGTGTCTCTTCACAATGATGGATCTATTTTAAGTGTAGAAAGCAGTGGCTACAACATCAGTCCAAAAATGCTTAGAGATAGCAGATCCAGCAAGCATTGTTCTTGCTGCTTCAATCAAGGTTCTGTTCCTTCTTTCAACCACACCATTTTGTTCGGGTGTGTAAGGAGATGAGAAATTTTGGGATATTCCTTTGTCATCACAGAATTTCATCAGTGTGTGATTTATGAATTCAGTACCATTTTCAGTCCTGAGTTGCTTGACATGAGTGTCATTTTGATTTTCAACTCTTTTAATGTAAGACATAATGGCATCTGGTGCATGGCTTTTCTTTGTCAGGAAGTATACCCAGGTGTACCTAGAGTACTCATCAACAATGACAAGTGTATATTTTTCATGAAAAATGGCCCTAGGTGATACTGGTCCAAATAAGTCCATGTGAAGCAAGTGAAGACTTTCCTTGATTGGGAAAGTTTGCTTTGTTTTGAAACTAGCCCTATGATGCTTCCATTTTTCACATGCTGAGCATGGTTTGTCCTTGGAGTAGACAAGTGAAGGAAGACCAATAACACGATTTTGTTTTGCCAGTAGAGTTATTGTTTTGAAATTTAGATGTGAGAGCCTCTTATGCCAAAGCCAGTTAGTAATGTTGGAGGTTTGCTAATCAATGTCCTCCCGGATATAAATGGATGCCTAAAGTTAGGACAGAAAATGTGAAAACGAGTGTTAGTTTGCCTTTAAATGTTGATAAGGACACTAATGATTCTACTATCACCACTACTGTGGTATCCAATTTAGCAAATGCTCCATCGTGTTCTAACTCTTATGCAGGTGATACAACTAATTCTCTTCATAATGGACTCCGGATGCACGAAGCACATGACGGGGAATCTCAAGCTTCTAATTAACTTCGTGGAGAAGTTCCTGGGTACGGTCCGATTCGGAAATGATCAATTTGCACCGATCCTAGGATATGGAGATTTGGTTCAGGGGAATATCACGATTAAAAGGGTATACTACGTCGAAGGGCTCAATCACAATCTTTTCTCGGTCGGTCAATTCTGTGATGCGGATTTGGAAGTTGCTTTCAGAAAGAAGACATGTTTTGTTCGTGATTATGATGGGAATGACTTCCTTACCGGTACACGGGGTACTGATCTTTACACAATTTCACTTCAAGACACAACTTCATCAACTCCAATTTGCTTCATGGCTAAAGCTTCAACGACTCAGGCATGGTTATGGCATCAACGTCTTTCTCATCTCAACTTTGATACCATTAACTTGCTTTCCAAGAAAGATATTGTGAGAGGCCTTCCAAGCTTGAAATTCATCAAAGATCATCTTTGTTCTTCTTGTGAACTTTGTAAAGCTAAACGAAGTAGCTTCAAAACAAAGACCACACCAAGCTCTAAAGGACGGTTAGATCTTCTTCATATGGATTTATGTGGTCCCATGCGTGTTCAGATTATCAATGGAAATAAATATATTCTGGTAATTGTCGATGATTACTCAAGGTACACATGGACTCACTTCTTGAGGTCCAAGGATGAAACACCCGACGTTCTCATCCGCTTCCTAAAATTGATACAACGTGGTCTTCAAGCTCAAGTTAAAGTGGTTCGTACTGACAGAGGTACATAATTTTTGAATTCTAATCTGAGAAAGTATTTTGAAGCCGAAGGGATTGAACATGAAACATCTATTGCTCGAACACCCGAACAAAACGGCGTTGTTGAAAGACGAAACCGTACTTTGGTTGAAGCTGCTCGAACATTATTATCCGCTTCAAAACTTCCACTATACTTTTGGGCCGAAGCCGTGTCAACCGCATGCTACACACAAAACCTCTCCTTAATTATCCCAAGACACGAAAAGACACCATATCACATAATTCATGATCGAAAACCTTCACTCAAACACCTTCATGTTTTTGGATGTACTTGTTACATTATACGAGATGGTGAAAATTTGGATAAGATGAAAGAAAAAGGTGATGCATGTATTCTTGTGGGATATGCTACTCAGTCTAAGGGATATAGAGTGTTCAACAAAAGAACAAAATTGATTGTCGAGACAATTCACATCCGATTTGATGAATCTCAAGAAATGGCACTTGAACAAAACAGTTTAAGTCCCGATCCACAACGACACACGACTTCCGTTCACAACCGCACGGAACTCGGAACTCAAGACCACAGAAATGAACCGACAAGTTCAACGCTGGTTCCAGAAAATGTTCCTAGAGCTGATATGACAGTCGACACGACTATTGAAGAGTTGGAAATGTTGTATGGACCAATGTTTGATGAATATTTCACGGGGGAGAAACAAGTTGTATCGAAGTCTTCCGCTGTCACTCATGATAAGAATGATGAAACCGATCATCGTCAACAACAAGATACAACTTCATCTACTTCAACACGGGTTGCTGCAGATTTACCTCCTCAGAATATTACTTCAACAATCGATCCTACAACATCCACAACTACTGTCATTGCTCCAGAGAACACAAATCAAGCAGACGATGCATTATCTGACGAAGACGAATTCATCAACCCATTCGGTACACCGGTACACGAAACTGGAGAGTCTTCTACTCGCCATGTTGATCCGTCAAATATGCATACGTTCTACCAACGACATCCTTCAACACATCATTGGACCCGAGATCATCCTTTGGTTCATGTCATTGGAAACCCTTCACAGCCCGTTCGTACAAGACGACAGCTTGAAACCGATGGCGACGTTTGTATGTTCGCACTCGCCGTGAGTTCAGCCGAACCGAAAAACATCAAAGAAGCCATGGCTGATCATGCTTGGATTGAATCGATGACGGATGAACTTCAACAATTTGAAAGACTTAAAGTCTGGGAACTTGTTGACAGACCATACGATGTAACACCATTAAATCTTCGATGGATCTAGAAAAACAAGATGGATGAAGAGAACACGATCATCAAGAATAAATCTAGACTAGTGGCTAAAGGGTATGGACAGAAAGAGGGTATTGATTTTGAAGAATCATTTGCACCAGTAGCTCGAATGGAAGCGGTCAGGATTTTTCTTGCTTATGCTGCACATAAGGGATTTATCGTTTATCAAATGGACGTGAAGACGGCATTTCTGAACGGTCCTTTGAAGGAAGAAGTTTATGTCATGCAGCCGGAAGGATTCGTCAATCCTCATTATCCTGACAAGGTGTATCGTCTCCACAAAGCACTATATGGACTCAAGCAAGCTCCAAGGGCGTGGTACGACGAGCTCTCGAAATTTTTGGTCTCCAAAGGTTTCTCAAAAGGTTCCATTGATCTAACTTTGTTCACTTATAAATATGGGGATGACATTCTGCTTGTGCAAATTTATGTTGATGACATTATTTTCGGGTCTACAAACCCAAAACTTTCAAAATGGTTTGAAAAAGTAATGCACAGCAGATTTGAAATGTCTATAATGGGCGAACTAAAATTCTTTCTAGGAATTCAAGTTCACCAATCCCCAAGTGGTATCTTCATTAACCAAGCTAAGTATTGTCAAGAGATAATCAAAAAGCATGGTATGACATCATGTGACCCCGTTGGGACACCATTATCAACCACATCCCTAGATGCTGATTTGGAGGGATTACCCATAGATCAAACGAGATATCGTTCCATGATCGGGTCCCTCATGTACTTGACAGCAAGCAGACCTGATATTCATCATGCTACGTGTTATTGTGCACGATATCAAGCACGACCCACTGAAAAGCACCTCAAGGAGGTTAAACGGATCTTTCGGTACCTTAAGAATACCATTCACATGGGACTCTTGTATCCGAGGGAAACCGGTTTCTTTCTAACGGCCTATTCAGATTCTGATCATGCAGGGTGTCTTGATACACGTAAAAGTACTTCTGGTGGTGCACAATTTCTAGGTCAAGACAAGCTTGTGGGATGGTCTTCCAAGAAGCAGGATTGCACGTCACTTTCATCAGCCAAAGCGGAGTATGTGTCTCTATCTGCGTGTTGTGCTCAAGTTCTTTGGATGAGAACACAACTCACGGATTATGGCTTCCATTTTGATAAAGTACCTATGTACTGTGACTCAAAGTCGGCCATAGCCATCTCCTGCAATCCGGTTCAGCATTCCCGCACGAAGCACATCGATGTCAGATATCACTTCATTAAGGAACAAGTTGAAAGAGGTATTGTTGAATTATACTTTGTTGGAACTGATTACCAATTAGCTGACTTGTTTACAAAAGCTCTTTCGAAAGAGAGGTTTGCGTATCTAGTTAGGCAAATTGGTATGAGATGTTTGACTCCAGCAGAACTGGAGGTTCTGGCAAAGAAGCCTGCTTGATTCATCTATCAAACATCTACCTGTAAATATTAATCAAAAAGCAAAATACAAAAGTAAAAATTTTTTGATAATCCAAAAATATTCTTCTCGACATGTCTTTCAGTATCGATAATATGGACGTACCTAGAAATGTCGCTCAATAACGACACGGGTGTGTACATAAAGCTCGAATGAAAGTTGTAAATATTTTTCAAAACATGTCATTTCTATATTTTCAAAAGGAAATTGTCTATCTTGGACAATACTTCCAACAACGGGTAGAGCAATCTATCTCGGGTTGAGCTTGTCACAAAATATTCAACGTTTTGAGCTCAACACAATGGCTTGTAATCACTTTCAGATTGCAACCCGGATCTAAATTCACGGGGGAGTGTACGCTTTTGTACTCTTACCCTTAGCAAAAGAAGTTAAATCTTCTTACACTTGAGTGGATTCGTCAAGACATTCAAAGTCTATGAACTCAAGCTTATGCTTTAGAAAAACCTTTTCGTCAAAAAGAATTGATTTTTCAAAAAGCGTTGAACACAATTTTTTCAAGAATTTCTCAATGATATTCAAAATCTTTCAAAAATTGTGTGTTCAACAACTCCTATCCTCAAAAGTTTAATGTGGATCACATCCTCGTAATGACAATTCCATTGGATCAATTTTTGAGGGGGAGCATTTCAACTTCATGCATAGATTGACACATCTTTCTCCCGAAGATTTTCAAGACTATTTTTCAAAATATATTTTAATCAAATTTGGTATCTCTAATATCAAAAGATTTTATATATTAGAGATAGGGGGAGAAAATGTGATTAAAATGTGATCATATATAAGACTCAAGCACTTTAACTCTTACCCACATGTGCGAAACACTTTCGATTATCGATGCACATGTGAAGGGGGAGTTTTTCTAAAACGACAAAACTAGCAAGGTGTTAAATGTTTTTCAAACACTTTGTTAGAATTTAAAGTGGTTTTCATGGTTTTGATCAAATACCCACAACATCTTTAATTCACGACGTTATTGGTGTCAAAAGGGTGGTTAGGTTTAAGTCCTATGATCCAACCAGAACCGGAGGGATCTTCCCAGGGACAATCCAATAGATTATTAGAAGTCCTTAGGAAAGATGGAGTAGAATGTGAACGTAGCAGAATGCCGACTAAGTACTGATGCTAGCACTGGAACAATCACAACAAGGTGCTAGTAATGATGTCTTGGTAAGCATTGAAGGGGTTGAAGAATGAAAAAGAAATGTAAGGATAAATGGTCTAAAGAAAGAAGCCCTCCATACAACTTAGGCAGAAACTGGGTCAACTCATCATGAAGACAAACTCATCATGGACCCAGTGATGTGAAGCACAACCCTTTCCTAGCTACTCAGACTTCTCTCAAAAGAAGTTTGTTTTATTCTCACGGAGATCAACACGACTTCTATTGACTTTCTCACTCCGAGATAGTTGATATTGAATAGGTGGCATCTGCTCCAGCCTCCGACCACTAAAAGTGCACAAATCGAGTCTAGAGCCAAGAGATCAATCAAATCTCGTTAGGACACATGGATGAAGATCAAGAGAGTCCTACGCTATATCCTTGCGATATTGCTAGAACACTCAGAGTGATACTATTTAGTATTCACAATGATGAGTGGAAATCCTTCCAGTGTTAACATCAAACAGCACTGCGGTAGGTCATATGTAAGATTCTTTATGAATTGAACATATGTACAACTGAAAAGCAACAGTGGTTTGATTCTGAATTGATTCAAACTCGTTTCAGGTTTCTACGCAATATCTTTATGGTCTTGCCAGAACATTCAGAGTGATATTTATTAATATTCACAGTGACGAATGGAAATCCTTCTAGCGTCAACATCAAACAGCGCTACGGTAGGTGACTTGTGAGATTCTTATGAATCAAACTTGTGTCAACTGGAAAGCAACAATGGTAAGATTCTTAATGAATCAAACTTGTTCCAGGAATTTGAATTGACGACTTTAATCAAACGGATATTTATCCAATTGATTCACTCTTTATGTTCGCAGTCTTGCTTTGAGACGGTCGAGTAAAGAGAACGGCTAGTACTGCCGCGAAACCCTGTCAAGGAGATTCTTAATTGAATCTACCTGATCACAGGTACGATATTTAATATCGTATAACGGTCTTCACCGACCGGAGGTAAAACGCTACCGATTTAGGACGAATGTCAAAGCCATTCAGTCCGTGTCTATGTTTTGTCTCGAGAAGGTGGCGTCACGGTGTACTCAGCAAAGTCAAAGATTCACAACCACATATTCATGCCCAAAGACTTATCCAACAATTGATAATGTGAGCATGTGGATAAAGACACAAGATCACAAGATGGCAAAGACAAGTCAAGAATGATTTGAAGATCTCAAGAACTTAAAGACAAAGTCAAAAGACAACGACAAAGGCTCAAAGATCACAGCATGAAGGAACAAAACTACTGTTACACGTTCAAGACTCATTTATGACGAAATTCATAAATCTCCATTGGAATCCAAATATCAAAGAGGAATGACCTCACATTGGGGGAGATTGTTAGCCTCAAAATATTGAGTCAAACAAGAATGTTCGGTCATAGGTTTCTATTGTAATATTTATTAGAACGTTGTAATAAGTAGTTATTTAGTCGTGGTTCACGGGCTTGGATTTAAACTAATTAAAGTCCAAAAGACAAGCCCGGCCCAATATATAGTCCATTAAAGCCCGCATGTGGGTGGACTATATATACTACCCTCCTAGCATGTTAGGAGGGTGGATGGTCATTTGTAACTTTTTTTTCTTAATCTAATCTCACTAAGTTAATCATCTCTCTCTCTACTTTCTCTCACTACTTTCTCTCTCTAGGAATTCATCTCTTCTTCATCTATTTTCTTTCTCTCTTCATTGCTTAATCATCACAAATATATGGGGACAACACTCTAGCAAAGAAACATGTCTCCTGAGTAGAGTTCATGTTCATTACATAAACATCTTTAACTCTAGGAGCAATCAGCACAATTTCATGATTGGAGTTGAAGATTGTACCTTTTTTTGTCATCAAACAGCACTAGATACTTTGCATCACAAAGTTGACTGATGCTGATGAGGTTGTGCTTCAATCTATTGACATATGCCACCCTTGTAAAAACTATACCATTGCATAACACTGAACCAAATCCTTCAGTAGTAGCTGATGAGTTATCACCAAACACAACTTTAGGACCTTGTTCCTCCTTATACTTGTGCAGATGACTTTTGGTGCCAGTCATATGCCTTGAGAAGCCATTATCCAGGTACCAAATAGGCTTCTTGAGATCACACTGCACAAGTTAAGGAAATTGCCAGCTTTGTTTTGAAACCCACCTTTGATGGGTGGGTGTTTTAGACCTAGAAGGTGTTCTAAATCTGGAGGGTCCTCTTGATGAGGATGTATGTGATTGCTCAGAAGAAGAAGAGGTCTGCACAGCTTTTGCTTTCTTAGCCTGAAGGGCTTCACCTCTTCTGAACCACTCTATATAATTGTGATCAGATGTAGTGTGGACATTGCTTCCACAAGTTTCACAACATTTGGTAATAAAGTTTGGGTTTCTTGGTTTAATACCTCTTATGAGTGAGATAATTCGATTATGTCCATGAGTGTCATGGTCATAACTTCCACAAATATTACAAACAGGGTAATAGTGGCAATCATCTGAGTGATGATTTTCCATACCACAATGAATGCATGGTGGGAAAGGCATATTTCGCCTAGAATGAGATGCTTTAGTGTTGTGAGCATCAACACTAGTTTTAGCAAGCATATATTGAGTATGTTTACAAGTGAGATGGTCAGTCCTCTCACATTTAGTACAATAAATCACTTTTAGACATGTTTCAGTGAGATGGTTGTTTAAACCACATAAATCACAAGCCTTTTTAAATTGTGTCTTGTACCTATAATGTGGAGAGTTTGAAGGTTCATCTCTGAATCGAGTCGGTGTTTGCTGCTGCCTGAGTTGCAATTTAAGATCATTGATCTCTTGCATGACAAGAGACATTCTCTCATCTTCCATAGTTCTAGCATTCTTTAGTTTATTTGTTGAAACTGAAGATGTAGTTCCCTTATGTGAACCTTCAACAGGAGCTGAAGAGTTTTTTGATGTGTCAACTTTGACATGTTTGGAAGAACTACTTTTGTGTGTGGTGTGAGACTTGATGATTGATTGGATTGATTTAGGTCTAGTAGAGGGTTCAACACCAGCCAACTTCTCTAAAGGAGGAAGTGGGGTGCTTACTTGATTCTCTAAATAATCATTTGAGTCATCCTCAGTGACTAAGGACTCAACAGGTGTTGAAGAATCAGCATTTGCTTGAAACTAGGGAGAAGGATATGTCCAGTGTCATGATTGGGTAAATTCTCTTCACCTGACCTTACAACATCAGGGATCGAGCTACCATCCTCATTTGAGGCTTTAACAAAGACAATATAGTTGGTGCTGGAGGATCCTTCAGCACCAAGCATTTTCCTTTTTTGAGCAAGAATTTGTTCATTGATGCATTGATTTACCCTATCAGAATTTCTAAGCCAAGATTTAACAATATATTTTTCTTCTTTTAGTTCAACTCTTAGGGAGTTATTTTTATCAAGAATCTCTTTGTTCAATTGTTGAAAAGTAAGTACATCAAGTTTAGCTTCTTTTAGCTCTATTAGCTTACTTTCAAAATCATCAAGTTTTAGAACAAGTTTATGATATTTTTCAAGCAAATTGTTTCTTTGTTCTTCAACAAATTTTAGATCAATACACAGGTAATCGAAGACAAATTTAATGTCATCTTTATCTTCTAATTCAAGAAGAGTTTGTACCTTTTTGATTGTGATATTGACCCATTCACCATTTCTGGTACTTTCTCTGGCCACAACATTGGAGTTTGACCCTTCATCATTAGCAAGTGCCATTAGCACTTTCACATTAACCAATTCATCATCATCTGAAGAGACATCTTCTTCATCCTATTCATAGGCTTCAACAATGAGCCCTTTGTTCTTATCTTGCTTGGGAGACTTAGAGGAAGAACTTTAAGTGCTCATGAGAGCCAGTCTAGCCTTGATTTATTTGTATTTTGCCTCAAAGTCTTTTGCTGGTCGAAGTTCAACCATGTTTTGCTGAAAAGAAGTTGAAGCAATTTGTTTTGGTTGAAATGATGATTGACCAGATGGTCTTGATTGAGCTGGTGAGGAATAAGAAGAGATGGATGTTTTGGAGTAACAATCCCGAACAAAGTGATCAGTCTTCCCACATTTGTAGCATTCAGTGTCAACTGAAGCTTTTATGGTGCTAGAGAACTTGCCTCCTTTCTTAAAGAACCTTCTATACTTGGCCAGAAGTGCTCTTTCATAAAAATCCTCTTTGAGGTCATTCAAATATTCCTCACTAGTTCTTGTGTCTTCTTCATCATCAGGACTATCTTGGTAGTCTTGGATGACAGCCTCGCTGAAGAAGGCTGTAGACAAGGGTCTAGCAATGGTTAATGCTTTACTCTTGCTTGAGCCTTCATAAATCCTATCATCTAGGTTTTCTTTATATTTAAGTTTCCCAAAAAGAGAGGCTAGATCACAATCTTTAATGTGATTAGCATTTCTCAAACTTTGGTAGAAACTGAGCTACTTTTTTGGCAATGCATTAACAAAAACTGTGTTGATTTCAATTTTTGAAAGCTCAACACCATCATTCACAAGTTCATTCATCAGTGCTTTGTATCTGGTGAATGTCTGTGTGAGGGTTTCCCTTTCTTTGTGCTTGAAGGTATTGTATTGAAGCTTTAAATCCGTGATTCTAGTTTCTTTCACATCAGAGGGTCCCTCATGATAGAGAATAAGGTCCTCCCATGTAGATTTTGCTGTTTTGCAATTCACAACATAATTCATTTCGCCATCTGGAAGCACAGACATGGTGAGACTTTTGAGACGCTGGTCTAGGTTAGCAACTTTTCTCTCATCAGCAGTCCCTTGTACTTTAGGTTTTCTATTGTCCCCAACCATGGGAACAAAAGGACCATTTTCAATGATTTCAAGGAATTGAGGTTCAATCCCAACCATGTGAACAAGAAACCTCTGCTTCCAATTTGTGAAATTAGCTACCTCTAGTACAGGAGCAACATTGAGTTGGCCACCCCTATATTCAGAGCGGTTTATGGTATAACTTGAGCCATGTTTGGATCTTGATTTGAAAATTTTTAAATGAGCAGTTTAATAAAATAAGAGTTTAGCTAATCAAACTACTCCCTAATACCACTTGTTGTTCCCTTGTAAATCGTTATTACTTATCAACCTTAAGTAATAACTCTTTACCAAGACTCATGTGTGTTGTTTTAGCAATAGATAAGAACTATGAACAATTAAAACAACAATACCAATAACTTTTCAACATATAGAATTTTATTAGAATCAAATAAAGAATCTATAACCCACTTTGTTTGTGGAATAACAAAGTGGTTGAATGACAATGGGTTGTGATCTCCTCTACTTAAACTTATAACCAAAGTTAAAGTCTAAGCTCCAATCTAAACGTTCATATGCTTCTTGGCTATATGGTTTAGTTGGTATCGAGAGAGAAAGGTTTTCCAGAGTTTCTACTCTTGTATTGGTTAACTCTTTCTCTCTCAATGTACACTCCTTTTATAGGCAGTGTAATACTAGGGTTTGCATTTGCATGTTTCAATGCATGAGTTTATCCAGTGGGTGGTTGACGCCCATGCTGGATAAACAGTACAAAGTACATAATAAACTATTCTGGAAAAGATAAAGGTTGTACTTATAGCTAACTATACAAGCAACCTACTTTGACTTAAAGTTATCTTTTCCCGCCTAATGCAAACCATCAGAATACTGAAGAGTCTTCAGTATCCTAGAGGAGGTCGACATGATTCAGTTTGGTATTGTCAAACCAAACTGAACTGAAAGCTCTTCTTCAATACTTGTTCTTCAATAACTAGACCGCCTAGTATTTGAAGCAAAGACTCCTTTGTCTTCTAAGTTAACTGGAAGAGGAATGCTGAACATTCTTCAGCTACAAAGTCTTTAGTAGGAACTTTGTTCCTCTGGTCATCCTTCAGTAGACTGACCTTACTGCTGAGCATGAAACACTTAGGGGGATTTTATATTCAAATCCTAGAGTTGCTTTAGGGTCAGTAAATACTAACCCAACAAGTTCATTAAGAAGTTTGGTGAACATGTTAATTGGACTACGTATGAAAGTGAAGTGAATAAACGTTTTGATTATGTGTTTGAGGATCCTATGGTAGAGCTTAAGCTCCTTAAGCAAATCACTACCGTGTTAGTGTATCAAGAGCAGTTTGAGGCCTTATAGAATAAGGTGGATTTAAGTGAAGCTTATACTATTAGTCTGTTTATAGGGGGCTTAAAGGATGTGATAGGAATGGATGTTAGAATGTTTAAGCCAAACACTTTAGCAGGTGTATACTGTCTAGCTAAAATGCAGGAAGCTACATTGCATGTGCCCACGGGTAGGCAAACACCTTTGTTACCTTTACCTAAACCCTCTTATGGCACTACAAACATGTATGCTAACAAAAATGTGTCTTATCCTCCTAAACCTACCACTAATACATTAGCCTTACCTACACCAACCACCAATGCAACTAGGCCTTCTTATGTTCAGCCTAGGAAGTTACTCACACAAAAGGAAATTGCTGATAAACGTGCCAAGAATCAGTGTTTTATTATGATGAGAGATTTGTGCCAGGCCACAAGTGTAATGGACAGTTTTTTTCCTTGGAGATATGTGTTGATAGTTTTGCTTCAGAGACTTATGAATTGGATCAATTGTTGGATGCGCCAGTTATAACAATCACAAAATTCGACTTGTTTAATTAACTTAAATCCGAGTTAACTGGTTAGAATTATAGGTCTATTGAATTTTCCCGTCTAAATTTATGCAAAATGTTTCCGTACCAAGTTGACGTTAAATGAAGATGATTTCGTGAGGCTATTTATTCATATATTATTATTTTCACTTGTGAGCATACGAGTCATAAACAAATTACGCGCATATGAATATCTCCCTACACGAGCCGAAACCTTGAGACCATCCATATATGGTTCACTCTCTTTCAATTGTCCTTCCTAAAACACTCAACAATACAATATACTCACTAAACACCTAATACTACTTTTAACTTTCCATGTTAATTTAAATAATTCATTGCTTTTCTCCCATTTGAATATACACAGTAGTACCTTCACCAAAAGGGCAAAGAGTACCCATACCTTCTTTGCTCAAAATCCCAACAATCCAATATTCACCTCATGCCAACACACATGCCGAGCTCTTTTCTCCTGTCTCTATCCCTTGAACAAGTTAAAGGCTACCAGTCAACACACTTCCCATACATTCTGTTTTTGAAAAGCTCTGTTGGGAATAAAATTAGCTAAGTCACTATGCCGCTGACAAGAGGATTTTGGACACTGACAAGAGTAATCAAGGCGCTGACAGAATGAGCACTGACAAGACAAATCAAGGCGCTGACAAAGGAAATCCCAGTTATTGTCAACTACTTAGTCAACACGTTTTGTATGTTTAGGAAAAGATATGTTATACATTGTATTCTTAATATTTATCTTTTCCTAAAATAGTTGATAGGTAGATTATTGTTCAAGACTTCTTATCTTATAAAAGGAGGTCTTAGGGTTTGGTATCGATATACGTTCTTAATACTTTCTTTGTACTTCATTGTTTATTAATACAAGTGAAAGTTTAGTATACATTGTGTTTTGCTTTGTTCTTTGGTTTAAGTGTTAATTCCGCATAACACTTATATTGTTATAAACACAAAGTTTCTCTACGTGCTATACTTAATTCAATCTCGATAACACAAAGCTAAATCGATCTAAGTTTGGGATCAACAAGTGGTATCAGAGCTTGTTGAGTATTTTTGATCAGAAGAACATCAAAACCCTAATCGTATATAACCCTAATTCTTTCAAAACCCTAAAATCATCATGTCGACCTCAACATCAGAAACACAAAGTTCAGGATCCTCAAATCATAACCTTAAAATCCCCATGCTTGACCCTGATTACTTTGAAATATGGAAGTTCAATTTTGAGCAATACCTCTAAGTGGATAACTATATCCTTAGGAAGGTTGTTGAGCTTGGAAACAAGTTCAACCAGGCTCAAAATATCTTGGACTCTATTGACAAAAGGAGAAAAACCAATGCTAAGCCTAAAGACTTTCTTCCTATACCTGAAGATGGAAGAGCCACCTCAGATGCAGAGGTAGCCGATAGAAGGCTTTACATGAAGGCATTAAGCATTCTCAAACTGGCTCTTGGAAGCAAAAATCAACACAAATTCAGAAAGTATGAATCTGCTAGAGAGCTTTGGAAAGCCCTTGAGATCACTTATGGTGGTAATGAGGACACTCTCAAATAAAGGAAGAAGAAGCTAGTAATGGAGTTCACAGTCTTTAAAGCTCGACCTAATGAAAAGTTAAGCGAGGTGAGAAGTCGTCTTCAAGACAATACTAGCAAGCTGGCATTCATGGAGACTGAATTTGAAGATGATGACATTAAATGTAACACCTCATTTTGATAAATGGAATGTCACGCGTAATTATGGCGTGTCATCAAAGCATACAAGGATAAATGTCTAAACATTACATGACCATAAAGGAAATACCGGAATCAAACATCGGTAGTCCAAAAGTAGAACTCATCACACACAAACATAAGTACTGTAAATGAAAGGACTAAACAATGTCCATAGAAATGAGTATCAAAGTATAGAAAAATGCATAAAGTAAAGAAGGCTAGAAAGCTTCCAGTCCATATGCACGTACACTTAAAGTCTACGAGCGTCCCTGAGTACCTGCCATTTTGGGAACATGAAAAGGAAAACGGCTGAGCAATACGCTTAGTGCACGGATGTACAAGTAAAGCATGAATAATATAAGCATATAAGCATGAAACAACGGAAGAAACTAAGTCCTGAACAACCCGGTTATGTCTTAGTAAAACTGGTTTTATAGTTTGAAAAGCCTTATGTTTATCTTGTAAAAACTGTTTAACATATTTTACCGTTAGCCAACATAGGTCATGAAATATCAACGTGCATGAATACTTGGAGGGGTGACCTCGTCATGCAAATTAGAGGGGCTGCCTCTAATTTAATATACTGGTTTTGGGTAGGAGGGATCAGCTCCTTGTGAAGGATGCAAGGCACACACCACATTCACACTGAGTAATCTGCTGAAAACATGTAACTAGGATGCACCCATACGCCCCACATGATAATATAATAAATGTCCAAAAGCTGAAAGGGACACCACGAGCTATCACTCCGCCGTGGTGAAGTCATAACACTGGTGCCTCCAGTGTTATGGTTATGGTACCTCCATAACTAGGTGAAACTGGTCATGCATGTATATGGCTTTAGGTATTCTAATTAAACATAAGCAATCAAAACATATAAAACATATAATGGGGAAAACAGTTGGCTGTATACGGGAAATCCTAATAAGGAAAGAATGTCCATACTGAAAGGACGGAGAATCCGTACCTTATGTCCAGTGAACGAAGAAGACGAACGGAAGAGAGTCCTACTTCAGTATCACTAATGCTACATAAATACATACGTGTATAAGTATCTGATTACTGAGTACGTAACTGGTTTTATATCATGTTTTAGCTTGTTTTATATGTTCATGTCATGTTTTACTGATTTAAGCTTTATACCGTGTTTACCATATATTCTGTCTATTCTGATTAAGTATTACTTGCATTTCATGTATTATAATACTTGTTGTGTAATAATAAGTAACTTTCTAAAAATAACGGTTTCCTAAAATAGAAAGTTTCCAAAAATAGAAAGTTACCAAAAATAGAAAGTTTCCAAAAAAAGAAAGTTTCCAAAAATAGAAAGTTTCCAAAAATAGAAAGTTTCCAAAATAGAATTACTACTTAAAATAGATAAGTTTCCAAAAATAAAAAGTTTCCATAAATAGATTAGCTGCCTTAATTAAACAAGTTTCTAAAAATAGAAAGTTTCCATAATTAGATATAAGATGGATAATTAAGCTAATTATATAAGCTTAAGTGTTTACCAATTATTATTCTAAGTCATGTAATTATATAGTATAATTTATTAATTATTTCATGTGAATTAAATAAAATATAGTTTAAAGTATTTAATTAAATATAACATGATTTTAATTAAATAAGGGTAAAGTACTTAGGTTAAAACATGTATTATTATTTATTAATAATATAAGCTAAGTAATGAAATTAATTAATTATAAGTCATGGTTTTAATAATTAATTAAGTATATAGTCTAATTAAAGATAAATACTTAGGTTAAAATTCATGTGTTAATAATAAAATTAATAACCTAAGTCATGTAAATTAAATTAATCATGTTCATGCTTTAATTAATTTAATTTTAAATCTTGTAAAAAAAATAATATAACTTGTAAAAATCATAAACCTTGAAAAAATGATTCATGAACCCGACCCGTGATTAAAACCCAAGAACCGGACCCGTAACTATCACCATACCCCGACCTAAGTCGGGTTTCCCCTTGCCTTGCTGCTGCCGTGAGACCACCACCACCATATTGAGACCATATGGTCTCGGTGGTGCGAAATAAGCCAAGCCGAGACCCCCTTGGGGCTCGGTTAGGCGTCGGCCAAACAACAAACACCCCTAAACCCTTGATTTGATTTACACCCATGATTAGAACATGTTTATATTACTTGTTTTTAATTAGTTTATTAAAAACATCATGATTTTATGTGATTAAATAAATCAAAACATAAAAAAAGGTTAAAGGTTATACCGATTACATGAAATCAAGGAGGATGAACACACACGATTCCTTGCAATAAATCAACAACCAAATCAAACCGAATCACCCTTTGGTGTTCTTAAACCCGACGGCCAAGGAAGCAAAAGAAGGAATAAAATTTTTTAGGGTTTCTCTTATTTTCAATATTTTGTAAATATGAAACATGTTTTTTCCCTTAACCCCTTGTTTAGTAAAATTACATGGGCTAAGCCCATGTTTCTTGTGTAACCGCGGGTAGGGGGCCCCACATGGGGTAACCCGTACCTTTTTCCGTGTCTAAAATAATAGTGTGTTCTCGCGTTCGTGTTTTACGTGTTTTAATTAGTTATCGATCGTGACTTAATATATTTATTCGTGTTCGTGATAAATATATATACATATGATGAGATGGCTTTTATACATGATCTCATCGTTCTTTTCGGGCTTTAAATGCATTAAAATGTCATATAATACCATATATATGCTTGTATTTGTTTACTTGTGTATTTTAGGTATGGATATCGTGAAAAAGACAAAAGATCACAAGAAACAAGGAAAAATGGACACGAGAAACGAAGCCGTACAAAGAACCGGGCCCTAGTTCATGAATTATCCAAGATTAACCCTTGAAGACTTAAAGATATACAAGATTGATCCTCAAAATATGAAGAAATGACACTTAAAACCCTTGTATATTCATAATTACAAGTTTGGTCCTTTAAGTTTGTCAAAATTACAAAATGGTCCTTTAACTTTGAAGAGTTGGCAAGTATAGTCCCTCAACTATTCTAAATTGTCAATGATGATCCATCATGAAGTCAAAGATACAATGAAGACCTTTGAAGATTAAGAAAGTCCAAGATCAGTCCCTCGAATATGCAAAAATGGCAAAAACAACCCTTGAAATACTTTTGCCAAAGTTTTGGGGCAAAAGTATGAAATTCATAACTTTCATAACAAAGGAAAACGTGTTTTGTGGCTTAGAAACTTGTTTTACCCATTTCACCAAAACACAAGGACCAAAAGTGTGCAAGTTAAACATTCAAATCACTTTTTGCGCCAAACAACTCCTATTCCTACAAAAACGGATCAAACATGTTACTGTTACCCTTCTTCACCCCCATAATTTACTTCCACTTAACAAAGGGTAAAATGAAATTAACCCTACCCACGCTTGATTCACACATGCAGAAACTCATCCCACACCCAAAACCCTCACCCCCACTCACCAAAGGGCCCCACCAATCAAGACGTCCACCTATCACATCACACCTTAATCTCCAAGGAATGCCACGTGTCCAAATCAGCAGCTGACACTCTTTGCTTGGTTTTAAAGCTAAAAGGAACACTCAAGATCATTTTGGACAGCTAAACAACTCAATGCACTCAAGGGCAAATTTGGGAATTCCTAGCTAGGGTTTCATGTATTTTCTAGTTCTAGAATCATCCCTTGTACTCTATAAAAGGACCCCCAACCTGTGGTGAGGTCTTTGTTCCAATTTTACCTTTTAAACATTCTAATCCCTTTTTAAATTTTATAAAAGTTGGTATTTTGAGAAAATTGTAATTCCTTTTTATGTTTTTGAAAGTTGGTGTTGTTTAAGGGTAATTCTGAGTTCCATTTGATGTTATAAGTGTGCTTGAATCTTGTGGTTCAAGGACGTCTATGTTTGTAAGGTTTTCAAGTTTGAAAAAAAGCTTGAAAAGTGGTTTCTGATTTTGCTATTTTTCTTGTACTAATCCTTGACCAAAAGCTATAAGCTCTTACAAGCTTGTTGACACCAAGCTTGTGAAGGGATTGGAGCCTTTGGTTGGGCTGTTTGTTCATTGTGTTAAAGAAATCAAGTCCTTGAGTTTCTACTTTGAAACATAAACCAAGGCAGTCATTCATCTCCTTTGTTGAAGTACCTTGGTCTTGTTCTAGTTGTTGAACAAGGTCCAAGGAGCATTGCTGATCCTCCTAGGATGTTGTGGAGGATAGGTATAACCTCTTGTTAAGATTCCTCTAAAAAATCACATGATATTGACTGTTTTATGTTTTGCTATGTGATTTGTGATTTTGTGTTAGTGCTTTGTGTTTTATGGTTGGTATCTGTTAGTTTTCACCTAGTGTAGCTATTTGATCATTAAAATCAGTAGGTTGTTTGTAGAATTAAGAAGTTGCTTTGAAAAGGGGCTTATAAAAGGCTGTTTGGGTTTACTGGTTCATAAGGCCTTGTGGCCTTGTGCCCTTGGTTCTTAGGGTTTGGGAGGTCTAAACAAGTCATATTAAACAAGTTTTAGTCATTGGTTAAGTTTCTAAAAGTTTAGAAAAGGGATTTGAAGTTTTGTAAAAATCTGATAAAAAGTGTTTTAAAATTGGTCAAACACATCAGATCCATTAACTTCTTTGTTTGTTTGATCTAAGGTCTGAAATCAGGTTTGGGAATAGATTAGGTGATAAGCTATCTGTGCATTATCTATTTGTTGAATTTGGTGGCTTATTGAAGGAGCTAGGGCTTATCAAAGTTGGCTGAAGTAGTCATTTGCATCAACAAAGTGACCACCTCATTTTGTGCTTGCATTTGTCATTCTAGTGTATGCCTTGTTGTTTTGTTGCTTGGATCTTGTTTATGTGCTGCTTGTGAGTGAATTTTGCTATTTGGTGTGCCTTGTATCTGGCTTATAAGCTCACTGGCTTATTAAGCCTTATTTGCCAAAATCTGTCATCAATTGGTCAACTGACCTCTTGATTCACAAGGACTCCTCCTTGAGTTCTTCACAAAAGTTGCTTATAACAAGCCTATATACCATCCCTGATCATTTGGTGAACTTTGGAGTACTTTGACTTTTGGTCAAATAAGCACATTTTGGCTTATTTTTGAGAACTGCTTATTGGTACATGCAACAACTGGCTTTTGTAATAGAACTCATTTTTCTTAGCTTAATAACAAGCCTGGAAGGTTACAAGTCTTTTGGTTAAGCTTTTGCTAGGAAACTAGCATATTTGGCTTTTTCAGCCAGCTTATTGGTTCACACAGCTTATTCTACTTGGATTTTTGTGATTTTCTTGATTGATTATTCTTAGTTAAGTTATTTGTGAGCTTTTGCAACAAACCACAGCTTCTGAAACAACCTAGAACTCTAACCCGACTATTTTGTCTTTTAGTGAAATTGTTCTTTGCTTATTTCTGGCTTATTGAGTGTGCTTTTTCAAAATTTCTTTTCACAGATCTCTTAGGCATCTAAAAAGAAGGTTGTGTGTTTAAGCACAGCATATGGCATTGGCTTATTGCTTAATGGGCTTATTGGCCCAATAAGAATAAGTTGTTTGCTATTTAAGCTATGATAAGCTCAAAATCAGCTTTTGGGCCTTCAGACTTTTGTGCTTAGAATTAAATTTTGAGTCAGATAGGGCTTTTTCAGGTCATTTGGGCCTAGTTTGACTTTTTGGGCCCAAAAGCCCATTAAGGTTGATTGTTTTTGGTTTTAGCCCATTTGGGGGCCCATTAGAGGTAATTTGGTAATTTCACTTTCATTTTCTGATTATTTAGGCTAAAATAAACTAGTTTGCAAGATTTTAGAAGTTTTTAGAATTTTTGGATTTTTTTATTATTATTTTAATATTATTTTATTATTATTTTTTAAATTTCACATTTTTGCATTATTTATATTTTTCTTAGCTTTAATACATTAAATAGGATTTTTGCAACTTTTAGATTAATTTTATCATCATTAGATTAATTTTTATAATTACTTTAAGTTTTAATAGTTTTTAAATCATTTTAAATAGTTTTTATTAGTTTAAAAATTTATAAAAATAGCTTTTAATCTTTTTAGGTCATTTTAGAGGTTTACCGATTAAAAAATCTTTATTTGGGCTTTTTGATAATTAATTTGATTTTTAGGGCTTTAATTAGCATTTAAAAATTAATATTTAATTAATTAAAAGGTTTGAAAAAGTTTTGATCATTGGTAAACTCTTAGTTTATTTTATGTGATTTTTGTTATTTTTTTGGGAATTTTTAGAATTAATTTTTATTTTAGCCCTTTTTACGGTTTTACGTTTAGTCATTGTAGTAATTAATTTCACGTCTTCGTCATTCTATTTTCTCATCCCCTTCTATCCAATATTAATCTCAAATCTCGCTACATCTTAGTCACACACATATACCTCCTTGGGAAACGAACTTCATTGGGTCATTAACACTTGATTTTCCTAAATCATTTGTTTAATACTTACCGCTCATTTACGCTCTTTTGTTTTCCTAAACAAGAGACGTAATTTACCACAATCATTTTGGCGCCGCTGCCGGGGAGGTGTGTCGTGATTAATTTGTCTTGTTGTTTTTAATATTAACCATAAATAGTATTTGTATTAGTAGAACTCTACTAATACGTATTATCGGTTTTTTTCGTTTTTCTTGTGAAATTATTATTACTATATTGTATTAAGTATCACCATCAATACAAAATATCTCCAAAAGTGTGAAAACACAACCTTAATTGGGATTTGATCTCCTAATTATTGTATTCGAATCTCAAACAAAAAGAAAAAGGCAAAAATAGATAAATACTTTCGTGAAGCTCGATTTTGAAAAATACAAACTATAAGGTGGGTATAAGGCGGGTATTATAAAATATACCCTAAAGAAAAAGGCTCTTAAGTGCTTCGCGTCGCCTCGTTTCCCCGCTTGCTTGTGAGTATTTTAAGATTGAAGGCTAATCGAGGGTTTTGCCGCCCAAAGTATTATTACGTATCATATATATTTGCTTGGTTTTCTTTGTGATTAAACCCTCTTGAACAATTTAGTTTTCACCAAAGTTCTAAAGTCATTCGAAGGCGTTCACTCCACGTGATCGTTTTCATTCCTTTGAGGCTTCTTTAATCAAGAGTTTGATTCGAGGAGAGATTTGGTAGATTGTTGTCTACAAAGATACACCAAAATCCAAAAAAAATTAAAAACAATCAAAAACGCAAAAAAATTGAAAATTCACAAAACACCCAAAAAGAATCTTCTTTGCTCACCTCCCATTCTACGTGAAGTTTATGCTAACTCGTAGTCAAGCAAAACGAGCTCGTAAACATCGTCAAAATCAAGGAAATTAAGAGACGTTGATTGAAGAACAAACTCCAATTGTTGAACCTATTGTAGAACAAGAAGTCGTCATGGCTAATCGTACTATGATGGAGTTGCTTCAAGCACCCACCGAGGGTTTTGGAGAAGCCATTGTGATTCCCGCTATCCTTGCGGAGAATTTCGAGATTAAGACGGGTTTAATGTCGATGTTGCAAGCAAATAAGTTTAGAGGTCATGAAAAAGACAACCCGCATTACCACATAAGGAATTTTAATCGTCTCACCACAACTAGCAAGTTTAAGGATGTTCCACATGACGCCATTAAGATGATGTTGTTTCCTTACTCGTTAGATGGACCCGCAAAAATTTGGCTTGAGAAAGAACGGCCAAATTCGATTTTGACATGGAATGATCTCGTTTCTAAATTTGTGAACCAATTTTTTCCACCATCTAAAACAACACATTTGAAAAATGAGATTTCAAGGTTTACACAACGAAATAATGAGAGTTTTTCAATGGCATGGGAACGATTTAAGGAGATGTTACATGAATGTCCACACCATGATTTTTCGGAATTACATCAAATAGATACTTTCTGTTAGCCTCAAAATATTGAGCCAAACAAGAATGCTCGGTCATATGTTTATTATGTATCGTATTTTAGAACGTTGTAATAGGTAGTATATTAGTCGTGTTATACGGGCTTAACTTTAGGCTAAAGTTCATTAATAAGTAACTAAAGCCCAAAAGGAAAGCCCGGCCCAAACCATATAGTCCATAAAGAAGCCGCATGTGGGTGGACTATATATAATACCCTCCTAGCATGTTAGGAGGGTTGGTGATTCATTTTCTTCTTAATCTAATATTTCACAAGTTCACACACTTCTCTCTCTTTTCTCTCTCTAGTTTCTCTCTCTAAAATTCATCTCATTTCTACCTTTCTTTCTTCATTAATATTATAGAATCATCACATATTAGGGACAACAATTGGTATCAATCGCCATGGGGTAGTTTTTGTGATTAGTTGTTGATTTACTACTTAATTCGTGTGATTTTTCCATAAAATCTACTCGGATTCAAGTTTTTTTTCTTATGCTTTTCGTGCTCTAAATCTTCCTCCTTTAATCTCTACATCTTTCATACGTGTGGTAAGATTTTGGTTACTTTGGTTTGGATTGAATCACGAAATCCAAGGAAAAAATCCATTCTTTCTTGTTGCTCTTAAGTCTCGGCTTAATTTTGGGGGTACGATCTGATTTTGTGGTTGCATAAACCCTGGGGGTTTCTACTTGCGATCCATAGTCACGATCCATTGTTACGATCTAAATGCGATCATAACTTAGATCCACACTACGATCCACCAGTACGTTCACGTAGTACGATCCATAAGTACGATCCCAAGTACGATCCAGAATCCATTGCTTAGTACGATCCATCAACACGATCCAAAGTACGATCTAGACTTCGATTGCGTAGTACGATCAGGTTCACTACGATCAGGGTACGATCGGGATCACTACGATCATAGTACGATCAGGTTCACTACGATCAGGGTGCGATCAGGTTCATTACGATCAGGGTGCGATCAGGGCACGATTGTGCAGTACGATGGCTCACTAGGATAGGGGAGTACGATCGTAATCCGATCTGGAGTACGATCCGCTGCGATCTAGGAGTACGATGAGAGTGCGATCAGACTACGATCTCATTGCGATGGACATCTAAATTTTGTTCGAGTATTTTTTAAACTTAGCCACTATCTAGACTAGTCTCAGAACGTAGTTTACACGAAGATTAAAAAAAAAAAAGTTAAAATTTTTTAGGTCAAGTAAAATCAAATTTTTTCCATACTAGTTTTAGGCTATTTCTAGCTCAATTTCAAAATTTGGTGATTACAAATTTTTTAGGTCTACCGTTTTGTCGGACTGAGGAATTTATTGTCGGGCTGAGAAAAAATCGCAATTTTTCGGAATTTCAACAACCAAACAATCACAACACACCTACTTAAGATCCACATTAGATTCATCATTTCAGAGAATATTGAGATGGATTCTACTGCCGAATATCGTGTGACGAACAACAACATAATGGTGGCAGGTAACAAGGAAAGACCACCAATGCTTGTGTCGGGTAGATATAATCAATGGCAATCCCGTTTTATACGTTACCTTGACACAAAACCTAACGGTGATGCTTTAAGGCAATGTATTTTGGAAGGACCCTATAAACTCTCAAGGATTCAAGTTCCTGCAGTACCAGCCACAGACACAAGTGACGCACAACCCGCATATGAACGTGATGAGAAGAGGACTGACCTCACCCCAGAGAACCGTGCGTGGTTTGATGCAGAGAAGGAAGCAATCTACTTAATTCTCAGTGGCATTGGAGATGAAATTTACTCTACGGTTGATGCATGTCCTACTGCTCAAGAAATGTGGACGGCCATTGAAAGATTGCAACAAGGTGAATCACTTAACAAACAAGATGTGAAAACTAAGATGTTTTGGAACTTTGGCAAGTTTACATCAAAGGATGGGGAATCAATTGATTCTTATTACTCCCGATTCTACAAGATGATGAATGATATGACCCGAAACAACTTGCAAGTTTCCACCATGCAAGTCAATGTCCAATTTCTACAGCAACTTCAACCCGAGTGGACACGGTTTGTCACCTTGGTGAAACAACAACAAAAGTTAGACGAAGATTCATATCACAAGCTCTTTGACATCTTGAAACAATTTCAAAATGAGGCAAATGAACTTCGAGCTGAACGAGTTGCAAAGATTTCCAATCCACTTGCTTTGGTGTCTACCACTCAACATTACCCAAATTATCACTCCCGTACTTCAAAGACCTACTCTACTCAATCATCATCACCACGATCATCCATTGTCTCTAAGTCACATGCTCCAACACGATCCCGAGGCAAAGAAGTTGCAAGAGCACCATCACCCATACCTGAGCATTCATCCAAAGAAGACAGTGATGAAGAAGTAGCTCAAAGGGATAGGGAATTCAAGCAACAAATGGCTTTCGTTATGAAGCAATATAAGAAAATCTACAAACCCACCAACAACAACCTTCGAACATCTTCAAACTCGAGGAACACCCATGCACAGAGTCCTCCAAGGTATGACACACGAAGACGTGCTGAGAGTCCTCCAAAGTATGATCGAAAACCTAAGTATGATAATCAGAGGTTGGCTACTGTTGTTGGAAATAGGGAAACTGTTGGTACTCAAATTGTGCAAGAAAGTGGGATTCAGTGTTTTAACTGCAAAGGTTTTGGGCATTTGGCTAAGGAATGCAGGCAGCCAAAGAGGGTTAAAGATTATGGTTATCATAAGGAAAAGATGCTGTTGTGCAAGAAAATGGAAGCTGGAATCAAGTTATCAGCTGAGGAAGGAGAAATGCTTGACGACACAGATGATGAACTCTCCGACCAAGAACTCGAGGCACATTATTCATACATGGCAAAGATTCATGAGGTCCTTAACGTCACTGAAGATGACAATGGTCCTATCTTTGATACCGAGCTAATTGATAAGGTACAAGATGATGCTGAATATAATGTGTTTGGTGATACACATGAGCATAGCGATCTACCAACAACAATTACTGACACGTGTATGATGGAAATGGTTGATAGCAATACCACACCCGATTCATCAGACATGTGCAATAATGAGTTTGAGGATGATCAACATGCAAATGAGTATGATGACGAGGAGCGTGTCGCGCTTGCTAATTTAATTGCTAGCTTACAAAAAGATGTCAATGAAAATAGAAAGAATCAAAAGCAATTAAAGAAGGCAAACGCAGCGCTCACTCAAAACTTTGAAGAATGCAAAGCCGCTCTTATAAAATCTAGTGAGACTATTGATAGTTATAGGGCTGAGCTTCTTCAAAAGACCAACGAGCTTGAGGGGTACAAAAGTCGTGTCATCAACGTTAAAAAGGACGATTTTGAAAATAAATACAATGAAGCTCTTGCTTTGTTAACTAAAGAAAAACGTTAATTTAATGTTTTATTAAGTGATGAACGTCAAAAAACGTACCTTGCCACAACAAAAGTTGATGAACTTGAACAGAGGCTTTCAATGAACACCACCGATTCTGCTAAAATTCTTGACGAGAAGAAACAAGAGGTTGAAATATTATAACAAGATTTCAAAAATAGACAAAGCAAAGATACAGAAAAAGTAAAGGATCTCGAAGAACAAGTCGATCTTTTGAAAAAAGTTGTTTATAATACACATGACTCTATTCAAACCGTAAGAATGATAGCACCTCGGTCGTTTTTCAAGGGTCAACCTAGCTTTGCCACCCCCAAGTACCTCGAACAAGCTCAAGCTGCGAACCCTCACTTATATCTTGATGAGTCCGAAAGGACTGATAATGACTGCCCAGTAGCTAACATCAATAGTGAAGAGACGTCCCTTTGGGATGAGGAGAGTAGATCACCAGTCAATAAAGATTTTGTGAAACCATATAACTATGCTTATGAAAACAGTCTTTATGGTCTTTTTACTTCACAAAAACAGAAGTCTCGTGAGGAATTATTTTTAGAATGCAAACAAAAAAGATTTCAATGGAAAAAAGCTTTTGCCACTAAGAGGAAAACTAATGTTTTTAAATATATTAACTATTTGCCTCTAGATGCTTCTAAAAGCAAAAGTAGAAAAATACTTGGTTTTCTTAAACACCACGTTAATAATGTTCAATCAATTGTTGAAAGCGATTGGGAGAAACGTCAAAAGGATAAGTGGAAAACCGAGATTCCTCACGACATAACTGTGCTTGTGAAAGAACTTTTAATACCAAATACAAAGATAATAAAAGAACATGTTCTTGAGTTTGAAAATTTAATTCAGTCTGAAATGTTTGATGATTTGAAATATGTTGAGTCTCTTGAAAAAGAAATTGATGACCTTCAAAATGACAAATTAGAATTTTCAAACGAATACGATCTACTCTTAGAAGAATGTCTCTCCAAAGATATTTTGTGTGTTACTATTCAATCATGTGCTGATATCGATGAATATTCTGATGTTGCATGCAAATATCTTGATAAAATCAAAGAGTGTGAGCGTCTTGAACTTGAGCTTTCGAAACATAAAGAAAATGTTGATAAAAAGGCTTTTGAGTTACTTCAACACAAAACTGATTTCCTTCAAAAACATTGTCATTCTCTTGAACTTGCTTTGCAAAAAGACGTTGGTAGTTTTCCACATAATAATAAACTGCAAGAAAAACTTTCCCAAACGTTTCGAGAAATGAACGAACAGAATTTGGAAATTCAAGGGTTGAAAGCTCAGTTACAAGATAGGGACAGAGCGATAGCAGAGTTGCAGAAACTCGTTGCTAAGATGGGTGGGAAGATTGTGGAACCTAGTGTTAAGAAACCTGTTGTAAGACAACCCAATGCTCAAAAAGTGACTAGACCCTCTGTCTTGGGAAAACCATCTGTTTTCTCTAATTCTGCATTTGCAAAACCTGTGTTTGCCCCCAAGACGGATGGGAAGGATAGGTTACCACAAAACACTCTCAAAACACATATTCGATCACAAAGCATTAAGAACACAAATGTGGTTAAACCAGGGATGTATAGATTGGCCACTAAACCCACACAAAACAAAGAAAGTCAATCACCTCAGACTTCTAGAAACACTAATAGACGTGTGTCTTTTACTACAGGAGTAGTCCCCACTGCTAGTGTTAGCCGGCCCCAGCTTAAGAGCACTCGCATGAATGAAAAGGTCTGGCAAAACAAAAGTCAAGGGAAGATGAAGGAAGTAGAAGACCACCTAGGATTTTCAATGTTTCTAAGAATAAAACGTCTGTAATCGCGTGTAATGACGATTTGAATGATTCGACTTTGAATGCTATGAAAGTTAAGTTTGTTTGTGTGAAATGTGGAAAGTGTGCTAATGCTAATCATGCTATGTGTGTTTCGAATAATGTCAAAGGCGTAGAAACTAGAACTAAGAAGCAAACTGTGATGCCTATTAGTGCTAGAAAACCCAAATGCAAAGTGAACCATTCTGGTGCAACCCCCCCCCCCCTAAGAAAAGTATTGCATCAGACTCCACCACTAAGAACCCTAGAAGCAGAATTAGGGAATTATATAAATCTGCTAGCAAGCCTTGGAAATGGTGGTTTGCTAATCAATGTCCTCCAGGATATAAATGGATGCCTACGGGTAGGACAGAAAATGTGACTACGAGCGTTAGTGTGCCTCTAAGTGATGAAACTAGGGAAACTAATGAATCGAAAATCACAACTAACATGGAATCCAATTAGCAAATGCTCCATCGTGTTCTAATTCTTCTGCAGGTGATCGAAGTAATTCTCTTCATAATGGACTCCGGATGCACGAAGCACATGACGGGGAATCTCAAGATTCTAATTAACTTCGTGGAGAAGTTCCTGGGTACGGTCCGATTCGGAAATGATCAATTTTCACCGATCCTAGGATATGGAGACTTGGTTCAGGGGAATATCACTATCAAAAGGGTTTACTACGTCGAAGGGCTCAATCATAATCTTTTCTCGGTTGGTCAATTCTGTGATGCGGATTTGGAGGTTGCTTTTAGAAAGAAGACATGTTTTGTTCGTGATTATGATGGGAATGACTTACTTACCGGAACACGGGGTACTGATCTCTACACTATTTCACTACAAGACTCCACATCTTCAGCCCCAATCTGTTTCATGGCTAAAGCTTCAACGACTCAAGCTTGGTTATGGCATCAACGTTTATCTCATCTTAACTTTGATACCATTAACTTGCTTTCCAAGAAAGATATTGTGCGAGGCCTTCCTAACTTGAAATTCATCAAAGATCATCTTTGTTCTTCTTGTGAGCTTTGTAAAGCTAAACGGAGTAGTTTCAAGACAAAGACTACACCAAGCTCTAAAGGACGGTTAGATCTTCTTCATATAGATTTGTGTGGTCCCATGCGTGTTCAAAGTATCAATGGGAAGAAATACGTTATGGTAATTGTCGATGACTACTCAAGGTACACATGGAATCACTTCTTGAGATCCAAGGATGAAACACCCGATGTTCTCATCAGCTTCCTTAAAGTGATACAACGTGGTCTTCAAGCTCAAGTTAAAGTGGTTCGTACTGACAGAGGTACAGAATTTTTGAATTCAAAACTGAGAAATTATTTTGAAGCCGAAGGAATTGAACATGAAACATCTATTGCTCGAACACCCGAACAAAACGGCGTTGTTGAAAGACGAAACCGTACTTTTGTTGAGGCTGCTCGAACATTATTATCCGCTTCAAAACTTCCACTATACTTTTGGGCCGAAGCCGTGTCAACCGCATGCTACACACAAAACCGCTCCTTAGTTATCCCAAGACACGAAAAGACACCATATCACATAATTAATGATCGCAAACCTTCACTCAAACACCTTCATGTTTTTGGATGTACGTGTTACATTATTCGAGATGGTGAAAATCTAGACAAGATGAAAGAGAAAGGTGATGCATGCATTTTAGTGGGATATGCAACTCAGTCTAAGGGATACAGAGTATACAACAAGAGAACAAAATTGATAGTCGAGACTATTCATATCAGATTTGATGAATTGCAAGAAATGGCACTTGAACAAAGCAGTTTAAGTCCCGATCCACAACGACACACGACTTCCGTTCACAACCGCACGGAACTCGGAACTCAAGACCACAGCAATGAACCGTCAAGTTCAAAGCTGGTTCCTGAACATGTTCCTAGAGCAGATATGACAGTGGACACGACACTTGAAGAGTTGTAAATGTTATATGGACCAATGTATGATGAATATTTCACGGGGGAGAAACAAGTTGCATTGAAGTCTTCCGCTGTCACTCATGATACGAATGATGATACCGATCATCATCAACAAATGGATACAACTTCATCTACTTCAACACGGGTTGTTGCAGATTTACCTCCTCAGAATATCAATTCAACAATCGATCCTACAACATCCACAACTACTGTCATTGCTCCAGAGAACACACATCAAGCAGACGATGCATTATCTGACGAAGACGAATTTATCAACCCTTTCGGTACACCGGTACACGAAACTAGAGAGTCTTCTACTCGCCATGTTGATCCATCAAATATGCATACGTTCTATCAACAAAATCCGTCAACACATCATTGGACCCGAGATCATCCTTTGGTTCACGTAATTGGAAACCCTTCACAGCCCGTTCGTACAAGACGACAACTAGCCACCGATGGCGATGTTTGTATGTTCGCACTCGCCGTGAGTACGGCTGAACCGAAAAACATCAAAGAAGCCATGGCTGATCATGCTTGGATTGAATCGATGACGGATGAACTTCAACAAAAGTCTGGGAACTTGTTAACAGACCATACGATGTGACTCCATTAAATCTTCGTTGGATCTGGAAAAACAAGATGGATGAAGAGAATACGATCATCAAAAACAAAGCTAGGCTAGTGGCTAAGGGGTATGGCCAGAAAGAGGGAATTGATTTTGATGAATCATTTGCACCAGTTGCTCGCATGGAAGCGGTCAGGATTTTCCTTGCTTATTCTGCACATAAGGGATTCACTGTCTATCAAATGGACGTAAAGACGGCATTTCTTAACGGTCCTTTGAAGGAAGAAGTCTATGTCACGCAGCCGGAAGGATTCGTCAATCCTCATTATCCTGACAAGGTGTATCGTCTCCACAAGGCACTATATGGACTCAAGCAAGCTCCAAGGGCGTGGTACGACGAGCTCTCAAAATTTCTGGTATCCAAAGATTTCTCAAAAGGTTCCATTGATCTAACTTTGTTCACTTATAAATATGGGGATGACATTTTGCTTGTGCAAATTTATGTTGATGACATTATTTTCGGGTCTACAAACCCAAAACTTGCAAAATGGTTTGAAAAAGTAATGCACAGCAAATTTGAAATGTCAATGATGGGCGAACTAAAATTCTTTCTAGGAATTCAAGTTCACCAATCCTCAAGTGGTATCTTTATAAACCAAGCTAAGTATTGTCAAGAGATAATCAAAAAGCATGGTATGACTTCATGTGACCCCGTTGGGACACCATTACCAACCACATCCCTAGATGCTGACTTGGAGGGATTACCCATAGATCAAACGAGATATCGTTCCATGATCAGGTCCCTCATGTACTTGACAGCAAGCAGACCAGATATTCATCATGCTACATGCTATTGTGCACGATATCAAGCACGACCCACTGAAAAGCACCTCAAGGAGGTTAAACGGATCTTTCGGTACCTTAAGAATACCATTCATTTGGGACTCTGGTATCCGAGGGAAACCGGTTTCTTTCTAACGGCCTATTCAGATTCTGATCATGCAGGGTGTCTTGATACACGTAAAAGTACTTCTGGAGGTGCACAATTTCTAGGACAAGATAAGCTTGTGGGATGGTCTTCCAAGAAGCAGGATTGCACGTCACTTTCATCACCCGAAGCGGAGTATGTGTCTCTATCTGCGTGTTGTGCTCAAGTTCTTTGGATGAGAACACAACTCACGGATTATGGTTTCCACTTTGATAAAGTACCTATGTACTGTGACTCAAAGTCTGCCATAGCCATCTCCTGCAACCCGGTACAGCATTCCCGCACGAAACACATCGATGTCAGATACCACTTCATAAAGGAACAAGTTGAAAGAGGTATCGTTGAATTATACTTTGTTGGAACGGATTACCAATTAGCTGACTTGTTTACGAAAGCTCTGTCGAAAGATAGGTTTGAGTACCTCGTTAGGCAAATTGGTATGAGATGTTTGACTCCAGCAGACCTGGAGATTCTGGAAAAGGTGCCTGCTTGATTTATCTATCAAACATCAACTTGTAAATACCTTTGAAAAAGCAAAATACAAAAATATAAAACACATAAAAGCAAAACACAAAATTAAAAATCTTTCAAAATCCAAAAATATTCTTCTCGACATGTCTTTCAGTATCGATAATATGGACGTGCCTAGAAATGTCGCTGAATAACGACACGGGTGTGTACATAAAGCTCGAATGAAAGTTGTAAATATTTTTCAAAACATGTCATTTCTTCTTTTAATAAAGGAAATTGTCTATTTTGGAGAAATATTTCCAAACAACGGGTAGAGCAATCTATCACGGGTTGAGCTTGTCACAAAACATTCAACGTTTTAAGCTCAACACAATGGCTTGTAATCACTTTCAGATTGCAACCCGGATCGATATTCACGGGGGAGTGTACGATTTAATACCCTTACCCTCAGCAAAAGAAGAGAAATCTTCTTACACTTGAGTGAATTTGTCAAGACATTCAAAGTCTATGAACTCAAGTTTATACTTTAGAAAAACCTTTCGACAAAAAGAATTGATTTTTCAAAAAGCGTTGAACACAATTTTTTCAAGAATTTTTCAATGATATTCAAAATCTTTCAAAAATTGTGTGTTCAACAACTCCCATCCTCAAAAAGCGAAATATGGATCATATCCTCACAATGACAATTCAATTGGATCAATTTTTGAGGGGGAGCATTTTAACTTTATGCAAAAGATTAACACATCTTTCTCCCGGAGATTTCAAGACTATTTTTCAAAATATATTTTAATCAAATTTGGTATCTCTAATATCAAAAGATTTTATATATTAGAGATAGGGGAGAAAATGTGATTAAAATGTGATCTAATATAAGACTCAAGCACTTTAACTCTTACCTACATGTGCGAAACACCTTCGATTATCGATGCACATGTGAAGGGGGGCATTTCTGAAACGACAAAATTAGCAAGGTGTTAAATGCTTTTCAAACACTTTGTTAGAATTTAAAGTGGGTTTCATGGTTACGATCAAATACCCACAACATCTTTAATTCACGACGTTATTGGTGTCAAAAGGGTGGTTAGGTTTAAGTCCTATGATCCAACCAGAACCGGAGGGATCTTCCCAGGGACAATCCAATAGATTATTAGAAGTCCTTAGGAAAGATGGAGTAGAATGTGAACGTAGCTGAATGCCGACTAAGTACTGATGCTAGCACTGGAACAATCACAACAAGGTGCTAGTAATGATGTCTTGGTAAGCATTGAAGGGGTTGAAGAATGAAAAAGAAATGTAAGGATAAAGGGTGTAAAGAAAGAAGCCCTCCATACAACTTAGGCAGAAACCGGGTCAACTCATCATGAAGACAAACTCATCATGGACCCAGTGATGTGAAGCACAACCCTTTCCTAGCTACTCAGGCTTCTCTCAAAAGAAGTTTTTTTTATTGTCACGGAGATCAACACGACTTCTATTGACTTTCTCACTCCGAGATAGTTGATATTGAATAGGTGGCATCTGCTCCAGCCTCCGACCACTAAAAGTGCACAAATAGAGTCTAGAGCCAAGAGATCAATCAAATCTCGTTAGGACACATGGATGAAGATCAAGAGAGTCCTACATTATATCCTTGTGAGATTGCTAGAACACTCAGAGTGATACTACTTAGTATTCACAATGATGAGTGGAAATCCTTCCAGTGTTAACATCAAACAGCACTGCGGTAGGTCATATGCAAGATTCTTTATGAATTAAACATGTGCAAAACTGAAAAGCAATAGTGGTTTGATTCTGAATTGATTCAAACTCGTTTCAGGTTTCTACGCAATATCTTTATGATCTTGCCTGAACATTCAGAGTGATATTCATTAATATCCACAGTGACGAATGGAAATCCTTCTAGCGTCAACATCAAACAGCGCTATGGTAGGTGACTTGTGAGATTCTTATGAATCAAACTTGTGTCAACTGGAAAGCAACAATGGTAAGATTCGTTAAGAATCAAACTTGTTCCAGGAATTTGAATTGACGACTTTAATCAAGCGGATATCTATCCAATTGATTCACTCTTTATGTTCGCAGTCTTGCTTTGAGACGGTCGAGTAAAGAGAACGGCTAGTACAGCCGCGAAACCCTGTCAAGGAGATTCTTAATTGAATCTACCTGATCACAGGTACGATATTTAATATCGTATAACGGTCTTCACCGACCGGAGGTAAAACGCTACCGATTTAGGACGAATGTCAAAGCCATTCAGTCCGTGTCTATGTTTTATCTCGAGAAGGTGGCGTCACGGTGTACACAGCAAAGTCAATGATTCAGAAACCACATACTCATGCCTAAAGACATATTTAACAATTAATAGTGTGAGCATGTGGATGTAGACACAAGATCGCAAGATGGCAAAGACAAGTCAAGGATGACTTGAAGATCTCAAGCTTAAAGACAAAGTCGAAAGACAACGACAAAGGCTCAAAGATCACAGCATGAAGGAACAAGGCTGCGATTACACGTTCAAGACTCATTTATGGCGAGATTAGTAATCTCTACAAATTTCCTAAATGACCAAGGTTTATGACCTCTCATTGCGGGAGATTGTTAGCCTCAAAATATTGAGCCAAACAAGAATGCTCGGTCATATGTTTATTATGTATCGTATTTTAGAACGTTGTAATAGGTAGTATATTAGTCGTGTTATACGGGCTTAACTTTAGGCTAAAGTTCATTAATAAGTAACTAAAGCCCAAAAGGAAAGCCCGGCCCAAACCATATAGTCCATAAAGAAGCCCGCATGTGGGTGGACTATATATAATACCCTCCTAGCATGTTAGGAGGGTTGGTGATTCATTTTCTTCTTAATCTAATATTTCACAAGTTCACACACTTCTCTCTCTTTTCTCTCTCTAGTTTCTCTCTCTAAAATTCATCTCATTTCTACCTTTCTTTCTTCATTAATAGTATAGAATCATCACATATTAGGGACAACACTTTCTATAATGGGCTTAATGATCATGAACGAAATTATTTGAATGCCGCCGCAGGTGGTAATTTTTTGTGCAAAACGACCGATGAGGCTTTAAAGATTATCGAGAATAGATCTAAGGTTTACAACCCTCGTAACACGCCGAGTGTTTCCAATATGGGTTCGTCATCATCGTCATCTTCTCGTAGCATTAATGCCTTACATGATGAAGCTAATGAGGAAAATCGGGTTTTCGATAGGTTTTCAAATCTTATGACTCATTGGAAAGCACAAGATGCTTTGAATTCCGCTTCGGTTAAAGCGGTTGATAAGAGTTGTTTGTCTTGTGGCGGAGCTCATGATCTTTCCGAGTGCATTACCGCCGGTGGTAACACTTCGAGTGCTTACGCAGCAACGGGAACTTACAACCAAAACGGCCAAGGTTCCCGCCCAAATCAAGCTCCACCAAATCAAAATGTTAATAACTATCGAAACAACAACCAAAATGGTGGTTATCAAGGCAATTCACGTAATTACAACAAAGGGAATTATCAAAGTGGGAATGGACAAGTTGCTAATCAAAACCAAAACCGTGATTTTTAAAACACTACACAAGGTTTTCAAAATGCTCACACTAAGAATATTCAAGGAGAATTTTATGATTATGCTAAAGCAAATGATGCTAAATTTGATAATATGTAACGTGAGATGATTAGCTTAAGATCCGCGTTGAAAAACAGGCTTAAAAACGAACTTTCTAATGAACTTAAAACTCATGCTACTAAAATGGAAGGAAATGTTCAACGTCTTCAACAAAATCAACAAAAGATGGAAAAAGGACAACATGAGATTAAGAAAGAATTGTTAAAAGCGGATTTAAGGCAATCAAAATTTGAGGACCGAATGGCAAAAATGTTTGAAGCAATCATGTGTAAACCCTCTTCCTTGGGTGGTCTTCCTAGTGATACCGTTGCAAACCCGAAGGGAGAAATGAAGGTTATTACTACACGAAGTGGCAAAACTTTCAAGGAACCAATCTATCGTCCAAGTACTTTTACGGAGAAGGAAATCGAGAAAGAGCCCGAGGTGATGGTCGAAAAGGAGCATATCACAAGCCCACAAAGAACCGCTCATACCACACCTACGGTTGAACCAATACCAATCATGGAACCCGAGATTCCAAGGTCGTTGCCTAATGTCCAATCCACACCACCCTTACCTTACCCTTCGAGACGAAACAAAGAGAAATTGCAAGAACGAAACAAACAACAAATCGAGCTTTTTATAAAAATGTTTCAACAAGTGCATTTTGATGTGAGTTTAGCCGACGCGTTGTTATATATGCCTCGTTTCGCTTCCACTTTTAAAAGTATGGTGAGCGATAAGGAAAAGCTTTCAAAGCTTGCTAATTGTTCTTCGGTTTATCTTAACCGCATACCGGAAAAAGTTGGTGACCCCAGAAAGTTTCTCATTCCTTGTGACATACAACATATGAAAGAATGCCTCGCCTTGGCCGATCTTGGTGCGAGCATTAATTTGATGCCATTTTCCATTTGGAAATCGCTTTCGCTTCCGGCTCTTACTCCTTCGAACAAGTCTATCGAGATGGCCGATCATTCTACGATTTTAGCATGTGGAGTAGCCGAGGATGTTTTCGTGAAAGTGGGGAAGTCCTACTATCCCGTTGATTTTATAGTAGTTGACATCCCCGCGGATCCTCAAGTTCCTCTAATTTTAGGTTGTCCATTTTTAGACACCTCGAGATCGCTTATCGACGTTCATGCAAGAACTATCACTTTGAGATTCAACGAAGAGGAACTTGTAATAAACACTACTCAAAACTTAAAACCTTCTCATGTTTATGCAATCGCTACCATCAATCACGTTGACTTAGTTGATGTGGTTTGCGATGAGTTTTCACAAGAAGTGTTAGGTTTTTCTGATAGCTCGTCAAGTGGCAATCCCACTATTTTAGATCTGATTCTTGCTAATTCTACACCAAATCTCACTCCATTCCAAGGAGGCGATTTTACTTTAAATGAAATCGACAATGAAGATGAGGTGATTATTAGTGATGATACTTCTATTCTACCATTTCTTCCGCCGATGGAAGTTATGAGTGTTGAGCAAAAATCTTCAATCGAGGAACCACCTATCCTTGAATTGAAAGATCTTCCATCTCACCTTGAATACGCATTCTTGGAAGGTGATGACAAGTTTCCGGTTATTATTGTAAAAGGTCTTGCTAATAATGAAAAAACCGAGCTCTTGAAAGTTCTTAAAGCTCATAAAGGGGCAATTGCGTGGAAAATTTCTGACATTAAGGGTATTGACCCAAAATTTTGTACTCACAAGATTTTAATGGAGGAGGACTACAAACCCGAAATTCAAAGTCAAAGAAGGGTAAACCCTATAATTCACGATGTCATCAAAAAGGAAGTTCTAAAACTCCTTGACGCGGGAATGATTTATCCTATCTCCGATAGCCCATGGGTGAGCCCAATCCATTATGTCCCTAAAAAGGGAGGAATGACCGTTGTACCTAATGAAAACAACGAGTTAATTCCCACTCGTGTTGTGACCGGTTGGAGGGTATGTATTGACTACCGAAAGTTAAATGATGCCACTCGTAAAGACCACTTTCCTTTGCCCTTCATGGATCCAATTAGGGGTGGGAATCGGGTCGGGTTGGTCGGGTTCGGGTTATTCGGGTCAGGTTGAATTCGGGTTGAGGGTAAAAATATTTTACCCGAATCCGACCCGAGTTGAACTCGGGTTAGTCGGGTTCGGGTCTATTCGGGTCGGGTCTACTCGGGTCGGGTATATTCGGGTTCGGGTCAACCCGACTACGCGTAAAATATAAAAAAAAAACTTTTTAAATTTTTTTTTAACAGAAATTATATTTAATTTTAATTTTAAAAATAAAAAAAATAAAAAAATTTCTTATTCGGGTCAATCGGGTTGACCCGAACCCGAATTAAGCATAAATATTTTACCCGATGTCCGACCCGATTTCGAATTCGGGTTAGTCGGGTTGACCCGACTAACCCGAATTGAAATTTCAACCCGAGTAACCCGACCCGAATATGCTCGGGTCGGGTCGGGTTCGGGTCGGGTCGGAATTATTGACACCCCTAGATCCAATGTTGGAGCGACTCGCGAGAAATGAATTCTATTGTTTTTAGATGGTTTTTCCGGTTACTTTCAAATCCCTATCGACCCTCGTGATCAAGAGAAGACTACATTTACGTGTCCTTATGGAACGTTTGCTTATCGTAGGATGCCTTTCGGACTTTGTAATGCACCGGGTACGTTTCAACGGTGTATGATGGCTATTTTTCATGATATGATCGAGAAGTCGATGGAAGTGTTTATGGATGACTTTTTGGTATTTGGCAATTTGTTCACGTCGTGTTTATCTAATCTCGAGCAAATGTTAAAACGTTGTGAAGAAACCAATCTTGTGCTTAACTGGGAAAAATGTCATTTTATGTGTAAACAAGGAATCGTCTTAGGACATAAGGTATCGAAAGCGGGGATTGAGGTCGATAAAGTTAAGGTAGACGTCATCGCCAAGTTACCTCATCCCAAAACCGTCAAGGGAGTTAGGAGTTGTTGGGTCCACTAGATGTGGATCTTGCAGCCTGTCAGGAACGGTGAACGACTTCTGTAATCACAAGTCTATTCACACAGAGACTCTATACACAATATAAGTGCGGAATACAAATACTATAAAGAAGAACAGAATAACTATAATGACTTGATCCTTTACTAAGGATTTCTAATATTAATGATCACTAGAATTGTGTTTGATGAAGGTGTGTCTAACCCTTCTGCCTAAGGTTCCTTTTATACTACAAGGAAACCCTAATACATCATTAAAAAGATGTGTAAAACTGATATGCATATCCTTTCCTAACATATCTCATGCATATCCTAACATAATAATTACTAAATAATAAAGTTTGACTTTAACTAAGACCAGGAGCACGACTTGATCCTACTACTACTATGACCAGGAGGAACTACATACCTCATAGTCTACCTATTACAATTAACTATTCCAATGGTCCTAACAATCCTCCCCTAAACTTGAATTTGACATGTTGAGTTCCAGTTTCCTGGTAAAACGTGCAATAAAGCTTGAGGATTGGAACATCAAAAGAAACAGCAGCATTAGCAAGATAAGAAACAGAAGAACCGCCACAACATGGAACACTAGAAGTTCTTCCAAAGCTTGAAACAAATCAGCATCGTGTTGAATCTTTACAGCAACATGAGCAGATTTGATGAGCCTTTACCAAGTAGCTGCTCGCTCTTGGGCTAGCCAGTCTTTCTGGTGGAATAAGCATCACCCTGGGAGACTAGAACCCAGCCCAAATCTTAGAACGTGAATCAATGGTGAGTGGGGGTACCCTGATGATTTTAGGCAAACCATCACAGCCGTCAATGGATTTGATATGTCTTTACCAGCCGTACCCTTCTGGACTCGCCAACTCTTAGCAATGAAGCATCGGTGAGTTGAAAACCCTATAGCTTTAAGCAAGCTATTACAGCTATCAACGGATTTGATAAAATCTTTACCAAGAGCCGTACCCCCTTGGATTAGCCACTTTTCAGTCTAGGACCATGGCAAGTGAAAACCATCCAGTTTTAGGTAACCTGGCAACCATCAACGGATTTGAGAATCACACCAGGAGCCGTACCCTCAAGGTGAATTAACTCTTTCTTGTCGGTGAGACATGGTGAGTTGAGGACCATTTGTTGTGTGGACCAAGTCCAACACCAGATGAAACATCCAACCAGCACAAGTGTGAATCAGCAACAGGAACCCAAAATTTTGAAACAGGATAAGCAGATGGTATATTATTCACAAGTGTAAAATCCATGATTTGTTTAAAGTATAAGCATATATTATATAAAAAGTATTTTTGTTTTTTTTAAACTATAATGAATGAAAGTCACCAATCACTTTACATATTGGTGAAAAGAATTGCAGTATTAACAGATGAACATAAAACATAAAACATAAAACATAAAAACTTACAAACCAACCACATCACATACCAGACGCAGCCACCTTCTCAGCTTGCAGGCGAGCTTGTATCCCTTCTACCAGTGTAGTTGCCATAGAAGACTCATTCTCGGAAAGGGCATTGGAAATCTGCAGGTGACAAGCAAGCATGGCCTCCATCGAAGCAATAGTCAACGGATAGTCCAAATCCGTGAGCATGAACACCATAGCACCAGACTCGAACTCCAAGACATGCACACCACAGCCAACATATAACCTCCATCTCGTGATAACCCATGTTGGCTGGTCCTTCCAGACACTAGAAAGGGGAGCATGTGGAGGGGAACCAAGCATCATTTTCAAATCAGCCCACATTCTCAGACCAGGCCATGAGGGCACTTCACTAGGATGAAGAGGTATACCAGCATCAACGAACCCATACAACGACATAAGATCTTTACGATCCGCCCAAGACAAAATTCCTTGCAAACCCGAAGCATAACGAACATACCCATCACTAATGGTAATCCTATGGGTGAAAGCACCAGGAAGAGTTATAGAAGGCTTAACCGTCCAACCAGTAAGAGACCCATTACCCATTGGCAATTCTGAGTCACTATCGGAAGCTGCATCAATAATATTTTCGGGAGCACGCTTCTCATAAGGAACAGACTTGCCACGCCTAGCACGTCTAGCCAACTGTTAAATTAGCACTAGGAGTAATAGTTGGAGTACTAGGAGCAGCTTTGTCAGCAGACATATTCAAGGGAAACTCAAAGCCACCTTGAGCAGCTGCTGTAGTAGCTTCTTGTTGTTGTTTGATTAATGTGTCAAGAGCTACTTGGGAATCCAATACATCCAATGGAGTTGCATCACTAGGGGGAGTAGGAGAGACTGTGGTGGAATAGGATGGAACAACAAAAATATCATCCTCGTCATCTGAGTCAAACAAACTAGAATGAGCACCTGTACTAGAAGTTGCAAACACTTGTGGACCTGCATCATGGTTAGTTTTGAAACGAAGATATCCTAATGAATCACTAAGATAATCAAGATCAAAATACCATTAAGGACCCTTGCCTTGGATGTTTGACTTCTCCTCAAAAGACCTGAGATTTATAGTTTCAATTACTCGCTTGGCTTGGAGATTGTAGACACGATAAGTACGAGAGTGAGCTGAATATCCCACAATGTATCCTTCATCTGCCTTGCCATCAAATTTCCCCAAATAGTCACTAGTATTCAGAATGGTGACAGGACACCCAAATGGCTTCAAATGAGCAATATTTGGTACTTTGGCTGTTAGGAGCTCATAAGGAGTCTTCTTGTGAGGATTTGTAATAGAAACTCTATTCAAAACATAACTTGCAGTATTAACAGCTTCTGTCCAGAACATGGTTGGAAGCTTGGAATCGGCAAGCATTGTTCTTGCAGCTTCTATTAGAGTCCTGTTCTTTCTTTCTGCCACACCATTCTGTTGAGGAGTTCTTGCTGCACTATAATCTCTTTTAATGCCTTTAAAATTACAAAGTGCTATGAGGTCTGCATTTTGAATTCGGTTCCATTATCACATCGAATACCTTTAACCTTCTTGGACAACTGATTCTCTATAAGTGTAATAAAATCTTTGAGAATTGAGTAGGTCTCACTCTTGGCAGCCATGAAGAAAACCCATGTAAACCTGCTATATCCATCAGTTACCACCAGACAGAATTGTTTCTGGTCAATGCTCCTAATAGAGGTAGGACCAAATAAATCCATGTGTAGTAGCTGCAATGGTTCAGTTATAAGGCTGAGAGCAGTAATGGCCTTGAAGGATGCTTTATGTTGTTTGCCTTTGCTACATGCAAGGTAATTTATATCATTTCTAAATGATTTGGGAGGTAAACCAGAGACCAGGTTCAGATTTGCTAGTTTGTGAATGGTCTTGAAGTTCACATGTACCATCCTTCTGTGCCATTGAGTGGCTTCATCTTCTGAGGCTTTAGCAACCAGACAAGCTAGTTGACCAGTAGGGTTGACTTCATTCAGCTTGATACTATAGAGGTTGTGTCTTCTAGGGATTCTGAGTAGAACCTGTGAGTCATCCGGAAGTTTAAAGTCTTTGGATAACACAAGTGCATCAGTATCCGTAAAGAGGACAAACTGCTTCTTGTCACAAATTTGAGAGACAGATATCAAGTTGAAGTGTTAAAGTGCTTCTACATAGTAGACCTGCTCAATATTAAGATTAGGCGTCTGAATCGTTCCTTTGCTAGTGATCCTGCCTTCACCTCCACCAAAATAGACCTTTCCACCTTGAAATGGTACAAAGTTAGATAAAAGACTTTTATTTCCTGTCATGCTCCTAGAGCATCCACTATCAACAATTCCTAGAGTAGGATCTTGGTATGGAGTAACATACAACATCAAGAAAAGAGACAGACAAAAGTTAGTGTCTTAAGGGGACCCAAACCTTTTCAGGTTTGAGCCTGCCTTGTGGATCTTTAGTAGATAGCCAAGAAGATTGATGAGATCCACTGTTGTTCTTAGGTTGCCTATGCATCATATGAGTGTTATTGTTTGACCAAGAACAACCTGCTGAGGGCTTAACAACAGTTCCCAGATTTCCCAAACCAAAAAACATGTGGTCAAAATTATATGCATAATTTGGATTAAAACTCTGAAAATAGTTACTGGTTGGTCTATTTGATATTAATCCAGTGTTTCTCCAATGATTAGAAGCTAAAGGAGTGGTCCTTCTAGAGGAAGAGAATGATTGAGCACTTGGGTTTAATCTTCTAGAAGAATAAGGAACAACTCCTGCTGGACTAGGAGCAGGAAATGCTTGATGGACAGAAGAATAAAAATCACAATCTTTAATCAAATGAAATTCACTCCCACAAACAAAACATGTTTTAAATGACCTTTTATTAGAATGATATTGTTTCATACTGCTAACTTTATTACACACAATTCTAGGAGAAACATTCTTCCTAGGACTCAATAAACAAGGACTAGACACTGTTGAAGTAAAGGCAACTCTCTCTTCATACTTCCTAGCACTAGTAGCAGCATGATCATTCGACTTGGAACTTGTAGGTCTCGACTCTTCACTTGAACCACTTGATGCAGAGTCACTGGCTTTGTCACTGAAAGTACACGAGAGAAAGTCATTAGAATTAGTAGTACTTTTTAGGGACTCATGCATCTGTGATCCATCCAAGTCATTATGCCTAGGAGTGGGCATGAAAGTTTCTGTAAGAGGTGGAGGGACAGCGTGCATTTCTGCTGCTGGTTTAAACCTATTGTAGCTAGGTGCTCCCTCTTCCTCTTTGTCAGGATCAAAGATACTCGAAAAAGATAAATCAAACACATCTTCTGAATCAATATATTTATCAAATCCTAACCCTCTTTTAGTCCTACCAGACATGCTACTATCAATTAACTTTGAAATATTCTTAGGTGCCTTTTTCCATTTTTTAAATCTCAGAAGTGTAGCATCCAATTTTTCTTTCATCTCTTGTTTTTCTTTGATACTGTCATCTTTTACCTTTTCGGTGTATTTAAGCATATTTGTTGTGTTTTCTAAATCAATGTTCAGTATCCTAATTTTATCCTCATACTCACGTTGAGTATCTTGAAGCCACCTCTTTTGTTGTTCCAATGTTTTTAAAGAATCCTTTATAGGCTTGAACCTCTAAAAAATACTTATCATTCTGATCATTTAAGTCATTATATTGGGACAACAATTCTGAATATTTATCATGACAACCAAGAGGACAATGTTGTACCTGAGGTGAGATGCCCATAAGAGCAAACTCTTCTGCTTCCTCTGCATTAGATAGATTCCCAGAAATCATTGCAAATACGTCAGTAGAGGGCTCAACTGTTTCTAGTGTAGTAGTCTGATGTTCATTCCAGTTGACCATAGAGTCAACAGACACCAATGCCTTCTTGTCATCCTTCACCTCCTGAATCTTAAAAGCTGAATATCTGCTCTTCTCCTGGTCATTCTTGTTAGGGCATTCCCTTGCAAAGTGACCTTGCTGCTGGCAGTTATAGCATCAAACCTTGCTTCTGTCAAACCTTGCTGGCTCTCTTGGGTTGTAATTAAATTTTCGACCAGCTTTCTTCTCAAACTTGTGAACCCTAAGAGTGAGCATGGACATCTACCATTTGAGATCCATTTCATCCAGGTCAAGTTTATCAACCTGTTTGAAGTCATCAAAATCAAGTTGTTGTTGAGCATCAACGTCAGCAAAAAAAGAGTGAAGAACAACTTCTACCATGCTACCAGACTTGGATGTTTGTTCAGGAGTAGAAGTATGCTGAAAGGTATGTTGAGAAGACACAGTATTGCTTGGACTACTAGCATAAGACATGGGGCTGGATCCCATAGAACTCACAAAGGCAAAGTTAGCAGGAGTGGGAAATGAGTCACTTGAATATCCCCTCACATGAGGCTCAAAAGTTTTGAGCTTATGAAATAAATCATCAAAATTAAGATAGTCAAGCCCACCTTTTGATTTGAGAGAGATTACCACCTGATTCCATGAGTAGGGTAAGGCTCTAAGAAATCTTGCATTGATATCACCATCGTCAGGTTTCGACCGAAGTTGATTCAACTGGCTCAATATCTTTTGGAACCTGTCATACCCTTGATGGATACCTTCAGTTTCTGAGATCTTGAATTCTGTGAATTCATCTCTCAGCATGGATCTTCGCATTTTCTTTGACTCCTCAGTCCCACCAAACCTTGCTTTTATTCCATTCCAGATCTCTCTAGCATCATCCAAATGATAGAAGTCACCCATGTGATCATCATGAAGGGATTGAAGCAAAATAGTTTTTGCTTTGATCTCCTTCTGAATGGCTGTGATTTCTTCATGAGTTTCAGGGTCAAGAAGAGTAATATTACCATTCTTGTCTCTTCCAGTCAACTTTCTGCTATTCCCATTCAGAATAATCTTCCAAAGGTCTTGATCGGTGTTGGTGATCCACCATTCCATCTTCATTGCCCAGCTATCATATTCGTCCTTTTTCGGAAGAGGAAACTTACCATTTGTGTTGGAAACCGTAGCAACGATTTGCTGAGGTTGCTGAGTTCTAGGAGTACTATCTTCTCCTGTTTGCGTAGAACTTGAAGCAGACATGATTAAACAATAATGTTAGTAATGAGATAAATTGATTCTTCTTGTACAGAGACTCTCCCAGGCTCTGATACCACTTGTTGGGTCCACTAGATGTGGATCTTGCAGCCTGTCAGGAACGATGAACGACTTCTGTAATCACAAGTCTATTCACAGAGAGACTCTATACATAATATAAGTGCGGAATACAAATACTATAAAGAAGAACAGAATAACTATAATGACTTGATCCTTTACTAAGGATTTCTAATATTAATGATCACTAGAATTGTGTTTGATGAAGGTGTGTCTAACCCTTCTGCCTAAGGTTCCTTTTATACTACAAGGAAACCCTAATACATCATTAAACAAAACGTGTAAAACTGATATGCATATCCTTTCCTAACATATCTCATGCATATCCTAACAGAATAATAACTAAATAATAAAGTTTGACTTTAACTAAGACCAGGAGCACGACTTGCTCCTACTACTACTATGACCAGGAGGAACTACATACCTCCTAGTCTACCTATTACAATTAACTATTCCAATGGTCCTAACAGGAGTTTCCTAGGCCACGCGGGCTTTTATCGTCGTTTCATCAAAGACTTTTCGAAAATCTCTCGACCTATGACACACCTTCTCGAGAAGGATGCTCCTTTTAACTTCAATGAGGATTGTGTTAGAGCTTTCGAAACTCTCAAAAGGAAACTTACCGAAGCTCCCATTCTTGTTGCTCGTAATTGGGAATTACCCTTTGAAATCATGTGCGATGCAAGTGATTATGCTATAGGGGCCGTTTTAGGGAAACGTTATGAAAATCATTTTCGTCCTATCCATTATGCTAGTAAGACGATGACCGAGGCTCAATTAAAGTACACCACAACGGAAAAGGAATTCCTTGCCGTGGTCTATGTTTTTGAGAAATTCCGACCTTATCTCGTCTTAACTAAAAGCATCGTGTATACCGACCATTCGGCTATCAAGTATCTCTTAGCTAAGCAAGATGCTAAACCGAGATTGCTTCGTTGGATGCTCCTCCTCCAAGAATTTGATGTCACCGTGCTTGACAAAAAAGGAGCCGAGAATCTAGCGGCCGATCATCTCTCTCGTCTAGAAGATCCTCAAAAAGATGTTTTCGAGAACAAGGAAATCACCGAAACATTTCCTCTCGAGACTCTCGGTGTAGTGAATTCTAAAGATACCACCCCATGGTTTGCCGACATTGCAAATTACCATGCGGGCAATTTCATAATCAAGGGTATGATGACACAACAAAAGCAAAAATTCTTTCGTGACGTCAAGTTCTATTTTTGCAAATTACCATGCGGGCAATTTCATAATCAAGGGTATGATGACACAACAAAAGCAAAAATTCTTTCGTGACGTCAAAAATTCTTTCGTGACGTCAAGCACGTTCGGATGGAACGTTATGCCTTGATAATAGGAGTTGGTTACCATGCCATGGTGACCTACGATCCTTGATTATGCATGAGTCGCATAAGTCAAAGTACTCCATACATCCGGGATCTGACAAAATGTATCATGATCTGAAGATGTTGTATTGGTGGCCGAACATGAAGGCGGATATTGCTACATACGTTAGCAAGTGTTTGACTTGTGCCAAAGTCAAAGCCGAACATATGAAACCATCAGGATTATTGGTCCAACCCGAACTGCCAGAATGGAAGTGGGAAAGGATCACTATGGATTTCATTACCAAGCTACCAAAGACCGCAGCCGGATTCGACACGATTTGGGTAATCGTCGACCGACTCACCAAATCGGCTCATTTCCTACCCATCAAGGAGACTGATGGAATGGATAAGTTAGCAAGGACATACTTGGAGGAAGTAGTCACGAAGCATGGTGTGCCTGTGTCTATAATCTCCGACCGAGACAGCCGATTTACTTCGCAGTTTTGGAAGTCACTGCAGAAGGCATTGGGAACGCAGTTGGATATGAGCACTGCGTACCATCCCCAAACTGACGGTCAAAGTGAACGGACCATTCAAACCTTAGAAGATATGCTGAGAGCTTGTGTGATTGACTTTGGAAATAGATGGGATAGACACCTACCTCTGGTGGAGTTCTCATACAACAATAGTTATCACACTAGCATTAAGGCAGCGCCGTTCGAAGCACTGTATGGTAGGAAGTGTCGTTCACCCGTGTGTTGGGCAGAGGTCGGTGAAGCACAACTCACTGGACCCGAGATCATACACGAGACTACTGAGAAGATCTTTAAGATTAAGAGCCGTATGCAAGCCGCAAGGGATCGACAGAAGAGTTATGCTGATATGCGACGCAAACCCCTTGAGTTTGAAGTGGGTGATAGAGTCATGTTAAAGGTCTCACCTTGGAAGGGTGTGATTCGCTTTGGAAAGCGTGGAAAGTTAAACCCTCGTTACATTGGACCCTTCAAGATTATAGAGAGGATTGGTCCCGTAGCCTATCGTTTGGAATTACCCCAAGAACTTAGCCGAGTGCATAATGTGTCCCACATTTGCAATCTGAAGAAATGCTTAGCCGACGAGACACTCGTTATCCCTTTGGAGGAGATTCAACTCGACGACAAACTCAACTTTGTAGAAGAACCAGTAGAAGTTATGGACCGTCAAGTCAAACAACTCAAGCAAAGCCGTATACCTATTGTGAAGATCCGATGGAATGCGCGTAGAGGTCCAGAATACACGTGGGAACGTGAAGATCAATTCAAGAGCAAGTATCCTCATCTTTTCGCTAACCATCCTACTACAACAACGTCTTAATTTCGTGACGAAATCTCTAAAACATGGGAATACTGTGACATCCGTCAAATTTCCATCTTAATTTATTCATGTAGTACGAGTACTTTAATTGTTTACTGACGAGTTGTCGACACGAATGTGTTAATTATTTTGCTTTGCGGACAAAGCCCTTTTTAGGGAGAGCATATGTAACATCTCGAGTTTTCGCGATTATTAAGTTGAATGCAATACACGAAGTTGGTGGGCGTATTATGTTTGCCGTACGTTTATTTGATATACTTACTAGATTACGTGAAGTCTCGCACAATTGCCTTTGTTTTGGATCGTGTGTCAAACGGTTATAGAGTCGTGTTTATTCAGTTCGCGTCTAAACTTAAACACCGTGAACCCGAGTCGAGTTATATAACTGTCACAGCATGTACATATTTTTGAGTATAAACTTTCATTCATGTTTATTGCAAAACTTGCCTTACAAGAGTCCCAATTTCAGTCACATGTCCAGCTACAAATAAATCCCATAGTTTATTTCCCACTAACCACTACAAGACAGCACACATGCCTAGTTTACCCCATTTGGGTATATCACAAGTTACCATTTTCAGCTTGAAGCTAACCCTAGACTATCAATACATGATTAAATACAAATCCAAAGTTTACCCAATGTCCAAATACAAAGTTTATCACAGTCCAAATTACAAACACAATTTTGTACAAGTCTTTCAAATACAACTCCTGGGAAGGTGAAGATTAGTGTCCAGCCGACCCACACGTCGCGTCCCAACCTGCAAAACCGAAAGAGTCAAGCCTTCCATCTCGTCCGAACCTGCAAACCGAAACTTAGCATCCCATTGTGAGTCTTTTCGTCTCTTCGTTTTTCCTAATATGAAGTCTTAGTTGTGCTCGTCTTTTACAAACCTGCGAATAAACAAACCAATGTGTTAGTCGTTGTAACGGTCTTATTTTTAACTAAAAACTGAAAAGGTTGAACCTTAGTACTAATACTTGAAACATGGCTACGACTTTACTTTTCTGTCAACCAAACCGAGACCCCGACTTAGACCAAACCGAGACCCCGACTTAGACCAAACCGAGACCCTGACTTAGAACAAACCGTGACCCAACCAAGACCACAAACAAGACCAAGCCAAGAACCAAACCGAGACCCAAGTCAAACCAAACCGATACTCAATTCAAGGCCAAACCGAGAACCAAACCAAGCTACTTACTTTCTGCCGAAACTATCAACAATCAATACCATCTAAACCAAATGTCTTAATCACTTTCATTTTTACAGAAACACCCTAAAAACCCTCAATCATGCCGTGGGTATAAAAACCCCCATTTCAAATCGAAACCCTAGAAATTTAAAAACCTTTTAAACATTAAATTAACACTTTCCACATTCCAAAAACACCACATAATCATGAGTATCAGTCGAATGTAAAAACCCCCAATTTTATATAAACCCTAGATTGATTTTTATTAATTAAAACACTAATTAAACCTAATCTAAACCCGAATCCAATAGTTAATTTAATTGAAAACGAGATATGCAAAAACCCCCAATTGACCGAAACCCTAATTTTTTATAAACCGATTATATGTTGAAATTAGTTTGATTTTATACAAGAAAACATCAATTAATTGCATTTAAACCCGAGATTGATAGAAACCCCCAAATATTTCAAAACCCTAATTCGTTTATTTCAAATCCGAGAGCCTTATGGTTCTCAACAAGTTTATACAAATTAATCAAACCCACTGATCTTATATAAATCGAAAATCAATTAACTTTTGTAAAAGAAAATAAGGAGAAACAAACTTATCTTTGATTATTGGCTGATGATTAACGTGACCATAAGGATGAACACATCAGAAAACCAATCGGTTTGATGTGGGGATGAAACCCCACATCTCACGCGATCTAAACACCTCAGACCACCCCATATACGATTGTTTTATTCAAACTGAAAAGGATATTAGCCATGGAAAGGATGAACCGATCCAGATTTGAGAGAGAGATGAGAGTGGGGCGGTGGAGATATTATCGAGGGAAGAGAGAGAGTGTAACTCTCTGTTTTTGAGAGTTGTGTGTGTAACACACGTATATTTACTCCCTGGTTCCTTGTTTATTCCGCCTATGGGCCGGGCCGGGTCACATGACCCTTGGGCCGGTTGTGAGTAAGGGTATTGGACCCATTTTGGGCCAAGTGTTTATATTAAGTTTAGTTAAAAGCCCATGAAACGAATTTTGTAAATTAAGGGTATAATTTAACCCGTAAAACCCGACCGTTTATTAACCGACTTTTATTTGTCGTACTTTTCCGTAAACGTATGGTTTCGTCAAGCACAACTAGGGTGTCGTGTCTTTTATTAATATAATTTTTCGTATCCTAACTCGATCCTCATAATTAAATAGGTCGCGGCTAGCGTAACCGTACTCTCGAGCTATTTTATCTTCATTCTCTTTGCTGAATTACGAGGTGAGTTTATAGCCCCATACTTTACTATTTTCACTGCTTTTTGGGGTGAGACATTGCTTGATTTTAACGTGTGAACACAAGTGCATTTACTGATTTATATATTAGTCTAAGTCCCACTAAAAACCTAGTTGCTTTGGCCCGTGAATCGTGAACTGTTAATTACTTTGTGTAAGCGCGAATGTTATGGATAGATCTATCGGGATTGACGTCCCTGTCTGTCTTGTCCAACAAGGGGACAAGCGGGCACAGTTTCATTTGAGTCTGAGATAGGATGTCGTGGGTTTAGGCATCTAGTTTGGGCTACATTTATATGATTATACTGCCGGTGTTGTTAACGCTTCGGTGTCACGAGCTTAGACTGTAATAAATACTTTTGGGATGACTTTGTATCTGTTATATTGTCATCACATTTGGGAAAATCTTGTGGTTCATTAAACATTTCCACTTAACTAAACCTATGAACTCACCAACTTTATGTTGACACTTTAGCAATGTTTTTCTCAGGTATTAAGAAGGAAGATGCTAAATGAGGTCTCATGCATTGCCGTTATTTCTTTGAAACAACGATCATTTGTACCATTTGAGAAAACTATGTTTTGTAACCGTACTCAGTTTATGCTTCCGCACTTTGTTAAAACTATTTATTTTATTAATTACAAGTGATCTATTTTCCGAACGTCTCATTTAGAGGTCGTTCTTTGTGACTATGTGCGTATGATAATCATGACGTCACCACTCCCTTGTCGCCATTATACTCTGATATTTTGGGAGTGTGACAGATTGGTATCAGAGCCATAGTTATAGAGAACTAGGTTGCATTTAGTAACTCTAGACTATAACTGCTCTATGTTTAATCGATTATCATACGGATTGTAAGTATTAAGTATATGTAGATACATAAGTAATAAATGGGATACATGTGATTTAACAATTACGAGGTATATTTACATGGGTTACATGTGCAACAACGAAATCTGAATTATGTTATATGGGATACATGTGGATTCAACAATGATTGCTATGTTATGTTAATGTCCTTTTTTTTACGGACTAATTTTATAAGATATTTACACACATTTATTTTGTTTATGATTACAGCGATGTCTTCATCCTATGATTCCACGTCTACAGGAGCATACTACAACCGTAGTTCACAATCGACTATCAGTTCATCAGTAGGACTACCTAGAGGATCGCCATCAGGATATCCGTGGTACCGGATGGTTTCAGATGACAATACAGAGAGAGAGACTGAGGAGGTTCGTCATTCACCGATCCGTATTCCTGATGCATCAGCTGACGATGTACTTAGCCTAGAAGGCGGAGAAGAGGATGACTTAGACACTGACGTGGTGCAGTCACCAGGTCAGACATCGGTGACTAGAGATGAGACGGTAGAGGAGACAGAGGATGATGAGATGGAGTTCACAGATGGGGAAGGAGAGCCTATGGAGGTCACAGACACTGAGGACCCTCCTACTGCATATGCTGCTACTCCTGAGGTCTCCCTAGCACACATCTCCTCATCTTCATCTGAAGACGAAGGAGAAAGGACTGCTATTTCTGCTCCAGCACCTGGTACTCTACCTTTCTTCTATGTGAGACGACGTCTTCGGGGGAGAGCTGCTCGACCACCACTTTCACCTTACCGACCCCTCATACCTTTCACTGCCACTGACAGGCATGCAGCCCGCACACCTGCCAGTCCTGTCCCAGAGACACCACTACTACTACCACCACCAGAGACTGTACCTGCAGTGTACCAGGAGATGCTTACTGATGCTGGTATCTCTACTGGGCTGAGAGCTACGACTCCTCTTCCTAGGAGAGCTACATCGACGGTGGTGATGCTTGGGGCGGCAGATGGATGTGTGACGACACGATTGAACAGGTTGGAGGATGCTGTAGAAGCTTTAGGTGAAGAGTATAATGAAGTGCAGGATAAGTTGGAGGCACTGGCAAAGAAGAGTCCAGTTAGGGATGAGACAGTGTTGACAGTATGTGTGACCCGTCTACGAGGACAGCTTCTTACTGTTCTTGATCAGATGGAATCCATGCCGAACGCTCGTCTAGAGGAGATTGGGAGCCTGATGACCCGTTGGGGAGTAGAGCCATTGGTGGAGACAGGCGGACTAGAGGCACCAGTGGAGGACCCTGTTGCAGACTTGGATAAGAGGTTTAGAGCCGCTTGTCATGATACCGATGTTAGACTGAGAGATTCCCAGGCTCGTGAGCTCGTGGTTGAGAGGAGGTTAGCAGAGTTGGAGAGAGAGCTTCATCAGCGCCGTGAGGGCACTAGTTAGATTTATCTTGTTCCATCGACCTATCCTTGTATGACCACTAAGCTTTGAAGTTTATCTTAGCTAGTTGGTATTTTATTTTCTTTTATTATGTTATGACAAACTATGATGTACTATCAAACGATTCTATGAATGATATTATGGGTTACAAAAATTGTGAGATCATTATATATTGTGTATTATACCCTGGAGCATTTCATAATTGTATTGTGTGTGCCATGCATGTTATGTCTGGCAAAACTCATTATCCTATTACCTTGTTAGATTATGGCGCCAGTTAGAAGATCCGAAACGCAGAATCCACCAGCCGCTACCGGTGGAATTGACACCGTCATGCTAAGCCAAATGATAGCCGAACGAGTGGCCGAGGCACTCGCGACCGCTGAAGCAAATCGTACAGCTAGCACACAGGAGGAGACCAACCAAGGAGCTACTAATGCTATTGCACGGACTTGTACCTACAAGGAATTTCGTGCAGTTACGCAAGTAAGTTTTCGCGGTACTGAAGGAGCAGTAGGATTAACCAGATGGTTTGAGAAGCTAGAATCCCAATTTGGGATTAGTAATGTCGCTGAAGCCGACAAGGTGAAGTTTGCGTCAAGCACGTTAGTGGATGGTGCTCTGACTTGGTGGAACGTCTATGCTCGTGCAGTGACCATTGACGTTGCCCAAGCGACGCCCTGGAGTGAATTTAAAGCTATGTTTGTGAGGAAATACTGCCCACGAAATGAAGTCAAGCAGATGGAAGTTGAGCTGTGGAACTTGAAGGTCAAGGGTACTGCTCTTACTGCTTACAATCAGCGCTTTCAAGAGCTGATCTTGTTATGTCCTGAAATGGTGCCCAACGACGACCGATTGTTGGAGCGATACATTGAAGGACTACCTTTGAGCATCAAAGGGAATGTGACTTCATCCAAGCCAACTGATTTGCACGAGGCAATCGACATGGCTCAGAGTCTGATGTACCAAGTGGTACAGGAGTTGGGAGAAAATACTGGGGATAAAAGAAAGTGGTCTGGCAACCACTACAACAACAATACCAACAATACCAACAACAGCAACAACCCAAACAACTACAACCAGAACAAGCGACAAGAAGTAGCAAGAGTGTTTACTGCTGGACAAGGTAATACTGGAAACTACGCTGGAAGACTTCCTTTCTGCGGAAAATGTGGCCGACACCACGAAGGAGCATGTCCCCCTACGTGCTACAATTGTGGGAAGGCGGGACATAAGGCAAAGGAATGTCGAGCACCACCTCGTTCTACTAATCAAAGAGGACCTGGAACGCAAGGTGGCCAAGGAGCAAATGTCACTTGCTTTGGATGTGGAGAGAAAGGTCACTACAAGAACAAGTGTCCAAGCAGTGGGAACCAAGGTCGTAGTAACCAGATTCGAGGGAATCAAAATCACAACCAAGGGAACCAGAAGAAGAATCAAGGGAACCGAGGAGGGAATAACCGAGCCACAACTAGTACTCCTGGAGGATTCACGGCACCTAGCAAAGTGTATCATCTCTGTGCTGAAGCTGCAGTGCAAGACAACAACGTTGTGACTGGTACGTTTCTAGTCAATAACAACTATGCTTCAGTACTATTTGATTCTGGTGCGGATAGGAGTTTTGTGTCGTCTATATTTAGTGAACGCCTAAATGTTACCCCTACTGCGTTAGACGTTAAGTATAATGTAGAATTAGCCGATGGGAAGTCAGTAACCACCGACGTTATTCTGAAAGGATGTAGTGTAAGGCTACAAGGTCGTTCGTTTAGTATTGACCTACTCCCTATAGAATTGGGAAGTTTTGACGTCATCATTGGAATGGATTGGATGTCGAAGCATCACGCGGAGATTGTATGTCATGAGAAGTGTGTCCGTGTTCCTTATGGAAACGACGTACTCATCATACAAGGCGAAAGAAGTGGAGTGAAGAATGGATCAAGATTGGAAGTCATCTCATGTATCAGGACCCAAAGATACATTGAGAAGGGATGTCTGGTATTCTTGGTTCAAGTAACACAAAAGGAAGGAGAAGAAGATCACGAGAAGAAGGTGGAAGATGTACCGATCGTTAGAGACTTTCCGGACGTATTCCCAGAGGACTTACCCGGACTACCACCAGCACGGCAAGTGGAGTTTCACATCGAGCTTACACCAGGAGCCGCGCCTGTTGCTAGAGCCCCATACCGTCTAGCACCGGCCGAGATGACAGAGTTAGCTGAACAGATAAAGGAACTTTCTGACAAAGGTTTCATTAGACCAAGTTCCTCACCTTGGGGAGCGCCGGTCTTATTTGTCAAAAAGAAAGATGGATCCTTTAGAATGTGTATCGATTACCGAGAATTGAATAAGCTGACGATAAAGAACCGCTACCCATTGCCGAGGATTGACGATCTTTTCGACCAATTGCAAGGATCTAGCATATACTCGAAGATCGATTTAAGGTCAGGATATCATCAACTAAGGGTTAGAAAGGAAGACGTTCATAAGACGGCTTTTAGAACCCGGTACGGACACTACGAGTTCCAAGTTATGCCTTTTGGTTTGACAAACGCGCCTGCGGTATTCATGGATCTCATGAACCGAGTTTGCAAACCATACTTGGACAAGTTTGTGATTGTATTTATCGATGACATTCTCATCTATTCTCGTAATGAAGAAGAGCACAAGGAACATTTGAAGACCATATTAGAGCTGCTAAGGAAGGAGAAGTTATATGCAAAGTTTTCCAAATGTGAGTTTTGGATAAACACAGTGCAATTCCTTGGGCATGTGATCGACAGCAGTGGTATTCACGTTGATCCTGCTAAGATCGAGGCCGTAAAGGATTGGGCGACTCCAACAACACCCACGAAGATCCGCCAATTTTTAGGTCTTGCTGGTTACTATAGGAGATTCATTGAAGGTTTCTCCAAGATAGCTAAACCAATGACGGAATTGACTCAAAAGGATAAGAAGTTTGAGTGGAAGGAGGATCAAGATTTGGCATTCCAGACATTGAAGCAGATGTTGTGTGAAGCACCTATACTAGCCCTACCTGAGGGTAATGAAGACTTTGTGGTGTATTGTGATGCATCTATAAAAGGGTTAGGTGCAGTACTGATGCAAAGGACTAAGGTCATAGCTTACGCATCAAGACAACTAAAAGTGCACGAGAAGAACTACACAACTCATGACCTAGAGTTGGGAGCAGTGGTGTTTGCCTTGAAGATTTGGAGACACTACCTTTATGGTACTAAGTGTGTTGTATTCACTGATCATAAGAGTCTACAACATATTTTGAATCAAAAGGAACTCAACATGAGACAACGACGTTGGCTAGAGTTGCTCAGTGATTACGATTGCGAGATCCGTTATCACCCGGGCAAGGCAAATGTCGTGGCCGACGCTTTGAGTCGAAAGGAGAGAGTTCTTAGGGTGAAGGCTTTAGTGATGACCATTGACTTAGACCTTCCATCCTCAATTCTCAAGGCTCAGAAAGAAGCAGTCGAGGAAGAAATTCTCAAGACTGAAGATGTTGGAGGAATGATAAAGAAGTTGGAAGCACGTTCGGATGGAACGTTATGCCTTGATAATAGGAGTTGGTTACCATGCCATGGTGACCTACGATCCTTGATTATGCATGAGTCGCATAAGTCAAAGTACTCCATACATCCGGGATCTGACAAAATGTATCATGATCTGAAGATGTTGTATTGGTGGCCGAACATGAAGGCGGATATTGCTACATACGTTAGCAAGTGTTTGACTTGTGCCAAAGTCAAAGCCGAACATATGAAACCATCAGGATTATTGGTCCAACCCGAACTGCCAGAATGGAAGTGGGAAAGGATCACTATGGATTTCATTACCAAGCTACCAAAGACCGCAACCGGATTCGACACGATTTGGGTAATCGTCGACCGACTCACCAAATCGGCTCATTTCCTACCCATCAAGGAGACTGATGGAATGGATAAGTTAGCAAGGACATACTTGGAGGAAGTAGTCACGAAGCATGGTGTGCCTGTGTCTATAATCTCCGACCGAGACAACCGATTTACTTCGCAGTTTTGGAAGTCACTGCAGAAGGCATTGGGAACGCAGTTGGATATGAGCACTGCGTACCATCCCCAAACTGACGGTCAAAGTGAACGGACCATTCAAACCTTAGAAGATATGCTGAGAGCTTGTGTGATTGACTTTGGAAATAGATGGGATAGACACCTACCTCTGGTGGAGTTCTCATACAACAATAGTTATCACACTAGCATTAAGGCAGCGCCGTTCGAAGCACTGTATGGTAGGAAGTGTCGTTCACCCGTGTGTTGGGCAGAGGTCGGTGAAGCACAACTCACTGGACCCGAGATCATACACGAGACTACTGAGAAGATCTTTAAGATTAAGAGCCGTATGCAAGCCGCAAGGGATCGACAGAAGAGTTATGCTGATATGCGACGCAAACCCCTTGAGTTTGAAGTGGGTGATAGAGTCATGTTAAAGGTCTCACCTTGGAAGGGTGTGATTCGCTTTGGAAAGCGTGGAAAGTTAAACCCTCGTTACATTGGACCCTTCAAGATTATAGAGAGGATTGGTCCCGTAGCCTATCGTTTGGAATTACCCCAAGAACTTAGCCGAGTGCATAATGTGTCCCACATTTGCAATCTGAAGAAATGCTTAGCCGACGAGACACTCGTTATCCCTTTGGAGGAGATTCAACTCGACGACAAACTCAACTTTGTAGAAGAACCAGTAGAAGTTATGGACCGTCAAGTCAAACAACTCAAGCAAAGCCGTATACCTATTGTGAAGATCCGATGGAATGCGCGTAGAGGTCCAGAATACACGTGGGAACGTGAAGATCAATTCAAGAGCAAGTATCCTCATATTTTCGCTAACCATCCTACTACAACAACGTCTTAATTTCGTGACGAAATCTCTAAAACATGGGAATACTGTGACATCCGTCAAATTTCCATCTTAATTTATTCATGTAGTACGAGTACTTTAATTGTTTACTGACGAGTTGTCGACACGAATGTGTTAATTATTTTGCTTTGCGGACAAAGCCCTTTTTAGGGAGAGCATATGTAACATCTCGAGTTTTCGCGATTATTAAGTTGAATGCAATACACGAAGTTGGTGGGCGTATTATGTTTGCCGTACGTTTATTTGATATACTTACTAGATTACGTGAAGTCTCGCACAATTGCCTTTGTTTTGGATCGTGTGTCAAACGGTTATAGAGTCGTGTTTATTCAGTTCGCGTCTAAACTTAAACACCGTGAACCCGAGTCGAGTTATATAACTGTCACAGCATGTACATATTTTTGAGTATAAACTTTCATTCATGTTTATTGCAAAACTTGCCTTACAAGAGTCCCAATTTCAGTCACATGTCCAGCTACAAATAAATCCCATAGTTTATTTCCCACTAACCACTACAAGACAGCACACATGCCTAGTTTACCCCATTTGGGTATATCACAAGTTACCATTTTCAGCTTGAAGCTAACCCTAGACTATCAATACATGATTAAATACAAATCCAAAGTTTACCCAATGTCCAAATACAAAGTTTATCACAGTCCAAATTACAAACACAAATTCTGTACAAGTCTTTCAAATACAACTCCTGGGAAGGTGAAGATTAGTGTCCAGCCGACCCACACGTCGCGTCCCAACCTGCAAAACCGAAAGAGTCAAGCCTTCCATCTCGTCCGAACCTGCAAACCGAAACTTAGCATCCCATTGTGAGTCTTTTCGTCTCTTCGTTTTTCCTAATATGAAGTCTTAGTTGTGCTCGTCTTTTACAAACCTGCGAATAAACAAACCAATGTGTTAGTCGTTGTAACGGTCTTATTTTTAACTAAAAACTGAAAAGGTTGAACCTTAGTACTAATACTTGAAACATGGCTACGACTTTACTTTTCTGTCAACCAAACCGAGACCCCGACTTAGACCAAACCGAGACCCCGACTTAGACCAAACCGAGACCCTGACTTAGAACAAACCGTGACCCAACCAAGACCACAAACAAGACCAAGCCAAGAACCAAACCGAGACCCAAGTCAAACCAAACCGATACTCAATTCAAGGCCAAACCGAGAACCAAACCAAGCTACTTACTTTCTGCCGAAACTATCAACAATCAATACCATCTAAACCAAATGTCTTAATCACTTTCATTTTTACAGAAACACCCTAAAAACCCTCAATCATGCCGCGGGTATAAAAACCCCCATTTCAAATCGAAACCCTAGAAATTTAAAAACCTTTTAAACATTAAATTAACACTTTCCACATTCCAAAACACCACATAATCATGAGTATCAGTCGAATGTAAAAACCCCCAATTTTATATAAACCCTAGATTGATTTTTATTAATTAAAACACTAATTAAACCTAATCTAAACCCGAATCCAATAGTTAATTTAATTGAAAACGAGATATGCAAAAACCCCCAATTGACCGAAACCCTAATTTTTTATAAACCGATTATATGTTGAAATTAGTTTGATTTTATACAAGAAAACATCAATTAATTGCATTTAAACCCGAGATTGATAGAAACCCCCAAATATTTCAAAACCCTAATTCGTTTATTTCAAATCCGAGAGCCTTATGGTTCTCAACAAGTTTATACAAATTAATCAAACCCACTGATCTTTTATAAATCGAAAATCAATTAACTTTTGTAAAAGAAAATAAGGAGAAACAAACTTATCTTTGATTATTGGCTGATGATTAACGTGACCATAAGGATGAACACATCAGAAAACCAATCGGTTTGATGTGGGGATGAAACCCCACATCTCACGCGATCTAAACACCTCAGACCACCCCATATACGATTGTTTTATTCAAACTGAAAAGGATATTAGCCATGGAAAGGATGAACCGATCCAAATTTGAGAGAGAGATGAGAGTGGGGCGGTGGAGATATTATCGAGGGAAGAGAGAGAGTGTAACTCTCTGTTTTTGAGAGTTGTGTGTGTAACACACGTATATTTACTCCCTGGTTCCTTGTTTATTCCGCCTATGGGCCGGGCCGGGTCACATGACCCTTGGGCCGGTTGTGAGTAAGGGTATTGGACCCATTTTGGGCCAAGTGTTTATATTAAGTTTAGTTAAAAGCCCATGAAACGAATTTTGTAAATTAAGGGTATAATTTAACCCGTAAAACCCGACCGTTTATTAACCGACTTTTATTTGTCGTACTTTTCCGTAAACGTATGGTTTCGTCAAGCACAACTAGGGTGTCGTGTCTTTTATTAATATAATTTTTCGTATCGTAACTTGATCCTCATAATTAAATAGGTCGCGGCTAGCGTAACCGTACTCTCGAGCTATTTTATCTTCATTCTCTTTGCTGAATTACGAGGTGAGTTTATAGCCCCATACTTTACTATTTTCACTGCTTTTTGGGGTGAGACATTGCTTGATTTTAACGTGTGAACACAAGTGCATTTACTGATTTATATATTAGTCTAAGTCCCACTAAAAACCCAGTTGCTTTGGCCCGTGAATCGTGAACCGTTAATTACTTTGTGTAAGCGCGAATGTTATGGATAGATCTATCGGGATTGACGTCCCTGTCTGTCTTGTCCAACAAGGGGACAAGCGGGCACAGTTTCATTTGAGTCTGAGATAGGATGTCGTGGGTTTAGGCATCTAGTTTGGGCTACATTTATATGATTATACTGCCGGTGTTGTTAACGCTTCGGTGTCACGAGCTTAGACTGTAATAAATACTTTTGGGATGACTTTGTATCTGTTATATTGTCATCACATTTGGGAAAATCTTGTGGTTCATTAAACATTTCCACTTAACTAAACCTATGAACTCACCAACTTTATGTTGACACTTTAGCAATGTTTTTCTCAGGTATTAAGAAGGAAGATGCTAAATGAGGTCTCATGCATTGCCGTTATTTCTTTGAAACAACGATCATTTGTACCATTTGAGAAAACTATGTTTTGTAACCGTACTCAGTTTATGCTTCCGCACTTTGTTAAAACTATTTATTTTATTAATTACAAGTGATCTATTTTCCGAACGTCTCATTTAGAGGTCGTTCTTTGTGACTATGTGCGTATGATAATCATGACGTCACCACTCCCTTGTCGCCATTATACTCTGATATTTTGGGAGTGTGACAGGTCGATTGGAGAAAACCGTGCTTCATGGTCCGACAAACTCGATGACGCTTTATGGGCCTTTAGAACCGCTTATAAGACACCTATCGGTTGTACTCCTTATAAGTTAGTCTATGGGAAGAATTGTCATCTGCCCATTGAATTGGAGAACAAGGCATATTGGGCCCTTATGCATGCAAACTTTGACTTGAAGACCGCGGGAGATCACCAGAAAATACAATTGAATTAATTGGATGAACTAAGAGGCAATGCTTATGAAAATTCATTTATTTTCAAAGAAAAGACTAAAAAGTTTCATGATGTAAAGATTAAAAACCGGGTTTTTAACGTTGTTGATCAAGTGTTACTTTTTAACTCTAGACTAAAAATATTTTCCGGGAAATTGAAATCTCGTTGGTCGGGTACTTTCACCATTACACAAGTGTTTCCTTATAGGACCATCGAGCTAGCTCAAAATGATGGTCCTAACTTCAAGGTGAATGGACATAGGCTTAAGCACTACTTTGGTGGGGAAATTCCTTCATTGGAAGACCTCGACCAAGTCACCTTCCCCAATGATAATTAGCATTGAGGGGATCGAGTTGAGCTCATGACTCGGTAATAAAAAACGAGGTGCCTCGTGGGGGAGATCCCATGCTTATCCTTTTATGCTTTCTAATTAATAATGAGAGGGGATTTGTGCCCTTCCAACTCGTTGTCTCGTGGTTGTTTGTGATTGTGTTATCTAGATCATCATCATCATCTACGATTGAAGACTCTCGTGTTCGTTTACGTGAGCCTCCATCGTTTGCTTGAAGAAGTTTTTCATGAATCCATGACATATCCTTTATTGTTCTAACAATTATCTTTTAGCATAATTAATAAACGGCTTTAGATATATTGTTGATCACCCTTTCCATGCTAGATCCTAAGCATTCGACTCTTCGTCTCTGGTATGGGGGTGCTCCACCTTTAGACTCGAAACATTGAGGACAATGTTTAATTTTAGTATGAGGGGGGGGGGGGGGGGGGGGGTGAATAGGTACTTGCTTTGCTACGCCCTCACGTTTTCCAACTTTCAATGTTTTGTTTTGTTTTGTTGCTAATAAGGCTAAAAATGGCCAAATTTTAAATTTTTCTTAGTTTTAGTAAGCGTTTTTTAAGACACGAATGTATATTTTCCGATGGGTAGAATAAGAGATAATTTTTGATTTGATGGGCATTTGGAGCCCTTTACATTCCTTAACCCGCTCAATTCAAGTTTTGCTAGACTTTTATATAGGGGACTTTAAAACACGAAAGTCTTAGCTCATTCAGGTTAAGAACAAGAACTTTTCGCAAGTTCCTATAATTGATCCTAGAAAGTCACTTATCAAGGGAACTATAAAATGCATTCTCTAAACTTGAAAAAGTCTAAGAAAGTGCAAGATCCTATAGGTGACTTGAAAACCCAAAACTTTTGATTTGAAATAGTCTTAATGAAAGCTAATCCAAATTTGGCTTAATTTTGACTTGCATGGCTAAGTATTCACGAGTCTCTTTAATTAGGGGTCTTTATATAGTGAAGAACGAGAAGTGATAGAGTTAGACAAGTGATTATGCTAAACGTAGAACATGAAAATTTTCTTTCAAAAACTCATATGTTTTTAATTGTGGCTTTTTCTTCCCATAAGATCAATGTATTAGGAATAAAAATAATTGCAATAAGTAAGGTCATACGATTTGAAAGGTTACTTAGCTTCTAGCACAAGATCGTTTAAAAGTTGCTCGGAGTTGAATAGAGTTCATAGCCAAGGCATAACTTATTAAAGCGGGACGCAAAGATTGGTGAAGATCCAAAAAGGCCATAACAAGGCATGAGGAGCTCTATTTTGTTGCTAAAGATCCAAGATGATGTGAAGTATCATTATTCCTAAATCAATATGAAGGATCGAGACACACGACGAAAAGCAATTACTCCCCTAAAGATCATGGAGAAAGTCTATCCAAAAAGACCCTTGCAAGGTATGAGCATAAATATATCCAAGTCCGAAAAGGAGGCGGATCGTTGTATATCAAAGTCCAAAATAAAGATTGAAGAAAAATGATGAAGTCGTGGTCCAAGTATGAAGAATCTCTCAAAAACGTCAAGTGAAGAAATTCCAAAATATGAAGAGAAGACCATAATTTCAAGAACGTCTTCCCAAGATTTGAAGTATGAAGTACATGCTAAATATCGGTCCGAGAAAGGTCTCAAATCATGAAACGAGTTATGCCAAGATATGAACTTAAGGAGATACACGAGAAGCCGTTTTAAAAGATTTTGTCCTTCGGCTAACTATCGATTAAATCGTGCTACTTTACTTTCGGACTAATAAATACTCAAATAAGTCAATATGAATCACTTGTGATCCATGACAAGTAGTTAAAAAATTCTAGTAACCCATTTCCTTTTATAATAACTAGGATTGCGGGGAGAAAAAGTATTACACAATTTGGACGTATGAGTAGTGTTAGCATTGTGACTTGTACCAACAATGATCTCGTTTTTGCACTTAGCATGGGATGTATGACAATCAAGGATGATGAAATTTACTCTAAGGGACATTTATTTGTTTCTATTCATTGACCCTAAAAGTCACATTCGTGATGAAAATCATACATTATGTCTTTTCACATCTTCGTAGAATTGTTGCAAGTCTTTTACTTTTTAATAAAGGTTAATAAAATTGAATTTTGGTGATGCTTAGATACTTTATTCTAGCATTGCGTGAGGGCACGACAATGGCTTAGTATGGGGGAGTGATGAGATGGCTTTTATACATGATCTGATCGTTCTTTTCGGGCTTTAAATGTATTAAAATGTCATATAATACCATATATATGCTTGTATTTGTTTACTTGTGTATTTTAGGTATGGATATTGTGAAAAAGACAAAAGATCACAAGAAACAAGGCAAAATGGACACGAGAAATGAAGCCGTACAAAGAACCGGGCCCTAGTTCATGAATTATCCAAGATTAACCTTTGAAGACTTGAAGATATACAAGATTGATCCTCAAAATATGGAGAAATGACACTTAAAACCCTTGTATATTCATAATTACAAGTTTGGTCCTTTAAGTTTCTCAAAATTACAAAATGGTCCTTCAACTTTGAAGAATTAGCAAGTTTAGTCCCTCAACTATTCTAAATTATCAATGATGGTCCCTCATGAAGTCAAAGATACAATAAAGACCTTTGAAGATCAAGAAAGTCCAAGATCAGTCCCTCAAATATGCAAAAATTGCAAAAACAACCCTTGAAATACTTTTGCCAAAGTTTTGGGGCAAAAGTATGAAATTCATAACTTTCATAACAAAGGAAAACGGGTTTTGTGGCTGAAAAACATGTTTTACCCATTTCACCAAAACACAAGGAGCAAAAGTGTGCAAGTTAAACATTCAAATCACTTTTTGTGCCAAATAACTCCTATTCCTACAAAAACGGATCAAACATGTTACTATTACCCTTCTTCACCCCCAGAATTTACTTCCACTTAACAAAGGGTAAAATGAAATTAACCCTACCCACGCTTGATTCATAAATGCAGAAACTCATCCTACACCCAAAACCCTTACCCCCACTCACCAAAGGGCCCCACCATTCAAGACGTCCACCTATCACATCACACCTTAATCTCCAAGGAATGCCACGTGTCCAAATCAACACCTGACACTCTTTGCTTGGTTACAAAGCTAAAAGGAACGCTCAAGATCATTTTGGACAGCTAAACAACTCAATGCACTCAAGGGCAAATTTGAGAATTCCTAGCTAGGGTTTCATGTATTTTCTAGTTCTAGAATCATCCCTTGTACTCTATAAAAGGACCCCCAACCTGTGGTGAGGCCTTTCTTCTAGTTTTACCTTTTAAACATTCTAATTCCTTTTTAAATTTTATAAAAGTTGGTATTTTGAGAAAATTGTAATTCCTTTTTATGTTTTTGAAAGTTGGTGTTGTTTAAAGGTAATTCTGAGTTCCATTTGATGTTATAAGTGTGCTTGAATCTTGTGGTTCATGGACCTTTATGTTTGGTAAGGTTTTCAAGTTTGAAAAAAAGCTTGAAAAGTGGTTTCTGATTTTGCTATTTTTCTTGTACTAATCCTTGACCAAAAGCTATAAGCTCTTACAAGCTTGTTGACACCAAGCTTGTGAAGGGATTGGAGCCTTTGGTTGGGCTGTTCGTTCATTATGTTGAAGAAATCAAGTCCTTGAGTTTCTACTTTGAAACATCAACCAAGGCAGTCATTCATCTCCTTTGTTGAAGTACCTTGGTCTTGTTCTAGTTGTTGAATAAGGTCCAAGGAGCATTGCTGATCCTCTTAGGATGTTGTGGAGGATAGGTATAACCTCTTGTTAAGATTCCTTTAAAAAATCACATGATATTGACTGTTTTATGTTTTGCTATGTGATTTGGTGATTTTGTGTTTGTGCTTTGTGTTTTATGGTTGATATCTGTTAGTTGTCACCTAGTGTAGCTATTTGATCATTAAAATCAGTAGGTTGTTTGTAGAATTAAGAAGTTGCTTTGAAAAGGGGCTTATAAAAGGCTGTTTGGGTTTACTGGTTCATAAGGCCTTGTGGCCTTGTGCCCTTGGTTCTTAGGGTTTTGAAGGTCTAAACAAGTCATATTAAACAAGTTTTAGTCATTGGTTAAGTTTCTGAAAGTTTGGAAAAGGGATTTGAAGTTTTGTAAAAATCTGATAAAAAGTGTTTTGAAATTGGTCAAACACATCAGATCCAATAACTTCTTTGTTTGTTGGATCTAAGGTCTGATATCAGGTTTGGGAATAGTTTAGGTAATAAGCTATCTGTGCATTATCTGTTTGTTGAATTTGGTGGCTTATTGAAGGAGCTAGGGCTTATCAAAGTTGGCTGAAGTGGTCATTTGCATCAGCAAAGTAACCACCTCATTTTGTGCTTGCATTTGTCATTCTAGTGTATGCCTTGTTGTTTTGTTGCTTGGATCTTGTTTATGTGCTGCTTGTGAGTGAATTTTGCTATTTGGTGTGCCTTGTATCTGGCTTATAAGCTCACTGGCTTATTAAGCCTTATTTGCCAAAATCTGTCATCAATTGGTCAACTGACCTCTTGATTCACAAGGACTCCTCCTTGAGTTCTTCACAAAAGTTGCTTATAACAAGCCTATATACCATCCCTGATCATTTGGTGAACTTTGGAGTACTTTGACTTTTGGTCAAATAAGCACATCTTGGCTTATTTTTTAGAACTGCTTATTGGTACATGCAACAAATTGGCTTTTGTAATAGAACTCATTTTTCTTAGCTTAATAACAAGTCTGGAAGGTTACAAGTCTTTTGGTTAAGCTTTTGCTAGGAAACTAGCTTATTTGGCCTTTTCAGCCAGCTTATTGGTTCACACAGCTTATTCTACTTGGCTTTTTGTGATTTTCTTGATTGATTATTCTTAGTTAAGTTATTTGTGAGCTTTTGCAACAAACTAGAGCTTCTGAAACAGCCTAGAACTCTAACCCGACTATTTTGTCTTTGAGTGAAATTGTTCTTTGCTTATTTCTGGCTTATTGAGTGTGCTTTTTCAAAATTTCTTTTCATAGATCTCTTAGGCATCTCAAAAGAAGGTTGTGTGTTTAAGCAGAGCTTTTGGCATTGGCTTATTGCTTAATGGGCTTATTGGCCCAATAAGAATAAGTTGTTTGCTATTTAAGCTGTGATAAGCTCAAAATCAGCTTTTGGGCCTTCAGAATTTTGTGCTTAGAATTAAATTTTGAGTCAGATATGGCTTTTTCAGGTCATTTGGGCCTAGTTTGACTTTTTGGGCCCAAAAGCCCATTAAGGTTGACTGTTTTTGGTTTTAGCCCATTTGGGGGCCCATTAGGGGTAATTTGGTAATTTCACTTTCATTTTCTGATTATCTAGGCTAAAATAAACTAGTTTTCAAGATTTTAGAATTTTTTATAATTTTTGGATTTTTTAATATTATTTTAATATTATTTTATTATTATTTTTCAAATTTCACATTTTTGCACTTTTTGTATTTTTCCTAGCTTTAATACATTAAAATAAGATTTTTGCAACTTTTAGATTAATTTTATCATCATTAGATTAATTTTTATATTTATTTTAAGTTTTAATAGTTTTTAAATCATTTTAAATAGTTTTTATTAGTTTAAAAATTTATAAAAATAGCTTTTAATCTTTTTTGGTCATTTTAGAGGTTTACCAATTGAAAAATCTTTATTTGGGATTTTTGATAATTAATTTGATTTTTAGGGCTTTAATTAGCATTTAAAAATTAATATTTAATTAATTAAAAGGTTTGAAAAAGTTTTGATCATTGGTAAACTCTTAGTTTATTTTATTTGATTTTTGGCAATTTTTTTGGAATTTTTAGAATTAATTTTTATTTTAGCCCTTTTACGGTTTTACGTTTAGTCGTTGTAGTAATTAATTTCACGTCTTCGTCATTCTATTTTCTCATCCCCTTCTATCTAATATTAATCTCAAATCTTTCTACATCTTAGTCACACACATATACCTCCTTGGGAAACGAACTTCATTGGGTCATTAACACTTGATTTTCCTAAATCATTTGTTTAATACTTACCGCTCATTTACGCTCTTTTGTTTTCCTAAACAAGAGACGTAATTTACCACAATCAACATACGTAATATTAGCTCGTGATTATTTTACGTTCATGATTTCATGTTCGTATGTTCGAGATTATAATTATTATTGGAATAGTTATCGTGGGTTCATACGTAATAAATACTTATCGTGTTACACTACGTACGTAATACTTGTAATTCTTGTTCGTGAAACATAAACGTGCTATAAAAGGAAAGTTCTAATCATGTACGTACGATCTTAAGGGTACTATTCATGGTAAAAGCATGTGGGTTTTACAACTCTTCCCCCCTAAAAAGAATAATTTGTCCCCGAATTATAGATAAAGTAAACTGGAAAAGAAGAACATACCCGAATTCAAAATATGAAATGAGGGTAAGAAGCCCGAATAGACTCCTCTGTTTCCCAAGTGGCTTCCCGCTCGGTATGATCCCTCCAAAGAGTTTTGACGAATGGAATCGTCTTCCTTCTCATGACTCGTTCTTGTCTGTCAAGAACTCGTTCGGGTTCTTCTATGAAAGTGAGATCTTCACGAATATGTTCCAGTGGATACTGAACCATGTGAAGGGGATGATACTGGTACCCTCTGAGTAAGGACACATTAAACACGTTGTGTACATGTGAAAGCTGCGGAGGTAACGCTAAGCGGTAAGATACTTCACTGACTCGTTCAATGATATCAGACTGTCCGATGAATCGAGGACTGAGCTTCCCTTTAATTCCAAAACGTCTAACACCACGTGCTGGCGAAACCTTAAGGAAAACGTGATCTCCTACATTAAAATGTATGTCCCTACGATGCTTGTCTGCGTAGCTCTTCTGACGCGACCGTGCTTCTTGAAGTTTCTACTTAGCTACTGCGACCCTCTCATTAGTCAACTCTATGGTCTCTAGTCCTTCAAGTGTTCTCTCACTAACCTGATCCCAGCAGATTGGGGCGCGACACTTCCTGCCATACAACATCTCGAAAGGAGCACACTTGATACTTACATGCCAACTGTTGTTGTATGCAAACGCCACCAAACAGATATAATCGTCCCAATCACCCGTCCACTCCGACGCACATGACCTCAACATGTCTTCCAATGTCTGAATCGTGCGCTCCGACTGCCCGTCTGTTTGAGGATGAAAAACCTGCTAAGCTTAAGTTGTGTACCCCAAGCTTTCTGAAGACTTTTCCAGAATCGCGAAGTGAATCGAGGATCTCTGTCTGAGACGATGCTGGATGGAGCACCGTGAAGTCTCATGATCCCTTCTATAAGTATCGGCGAGTTTACTGACCGAATCTTCCTTGCAGATCGGTAAGAAATGAGCTGATTTGGTAAGTCGTTCTATGATAACCCAATTGCATCGTGCTTCCTCTTGGTTGGCGGAAGACCAATAACAAAATCCATGGTGATTTTGTCCCACTTCCACTCTGGAATATCTAAAGGTTGAAGAAAACCGCCAGATCGCTGATGCTCGATCTTAACCTGCTGGCAGGTAAGACATTTGGAGACGTAAGTGGCAACATCCTGTTTCATACCACTCCACCAAAAGTACTGCTTGATGTCATGGTACATCTTGGTCGAACCAGGATGTATAGAGAATGGGAAGCTATGAGCTTCAGCTAACAAGGCTTCCCGGAGTTCTTGATCATCAGGAACACAAAGTCTCGTGCCCTGCCATAAGATACCATCTGCATCTACTAGAAATTCTGTCTGCTTCTCCAAATTCCGAATTATCGCCCAGATTTCTCCATCATCTTTCTGAGCTTCCTTGATCTTAGAGAGTAACTCAGGTTCTACTCTAAGATTAGCCCAGTAACCGTGCTGTCCACGTACCATGATCTCTATGTCTAGTCGCTCCAAGTCTCTTATGATTCCTCCTCAATCTTAATGCCGTTGATCATTCCAGACTTTCTTCTAAGTGCATCTGCTACTACATTCGCCTTGCCGGGATGATACTGTAGATTAATGTCATAATCCTTCAACAGCTCTAACCATCTCCTCTGTCTCATGTTCAATTCACGCTGAGTGAAGATATACTTCAAGCTCTTGTGGTCCATGAAAATGTCACATGATTCTCCATATAAGTAGTGCCTCCATATATTCAATGCAAACACGACTGCAGCAAGTTCTAAGTCACGCGTAGGGTAATTTTCCTCATAAGGCTTAAGCTGCCATGAAGCGTACGCGATCACTTTCCCATGTTGCATGAGAACACAACCAAGTCCCTTCCCTGATGCATCACTGTAGATTTGAAATCCACCCGTACCAGATGGGAAAGTAAGAATAGGTGCAGATACTAACTTTACTTCAGGTCTTTAAATCTCTTCTCTCGTTCTTCAGTCCAGGCAAATTTCTCCCCTTTCCGCATCAGTTCGGTGAATGGTAGTGCTAGGCGAGAAAGGTTCTCCACGAACCTACGCTAATAGCCAGCTAAGCCTAGGAAACTGCGGACTTCAGTCGCTGATGTCGGCCTTGGCCACTTAGTAATAGCCTCAACCTTCGCTGGATCCATAGTGATTCCTTCTGCTGATACAATGTGACCTAAGAATGCCACCTTGTCTAACCAGAACTCACACTTGGAGAATTTAACATACAACTGCTTCTGGCGAAGAATCTGTAGTACTGTACGAAGATGGTCTTCGTGTTCCTCCTTGGACTTTGAGAAAATCATAATGTCATCGATGGAGACAATGACGAACTTGTTCAGAAATTCATGGACGATTCCGTTCATCAAATCCATGAACACTGCTGAAGCATTGGTCAGGCCGAATGGCATGACTACAAATTCGTATTGGCCATAGCGTGTACGGAAGGCAGTCTTGGCGATGTACTGCTCCTTAACCCGTAGCTGAAGGTAGCCTGACCTTAGATCAATCTTGGAGAAATGTTTGGCCCCTTGGAGTTGGTCAAACAGATCGTCAATACGTGGAAGTGGATACCTATTCCTGATGGTAATCTTGTTGAGCTCACGATAATCTATGCAAAGACGCATACTGCCGTCTTTCTTCTTAACAAATAAGACCGGTGCGCCCCATGGAGATGTGCTCGGTCAAATGAAACCTCGTTCCAGAAGTTCTTGCAGTTGATCCTTCAGCTCCTTTAACTCTATGGGAGCCATGCGATTAGGAGCCTTGGAAATCGGCTTAGCTCCTGGGATGAGCTCGATATTAAATTCCACTTCACGTGCAGGTGGTATGCCCGGAAGTTCTTCTGGAAATACATCTGGAAATTCTGACACTATCGGCTAATCCTGAATTGATGGGGATTCAGCATGCATGTCATGAACCGTAGCCAGATAACCCTCGCAGCCATGTGACAGTAGTGCACGTGCTTGCAGGGTTGATATGATTTGTACAGACCAGCCGGGTACGAACCCGTTGTGAATGTACTATGGCGCATTAACATCACCGAAGATGACTCGATATGAATGGCAGTCTATGGTAGCATGATGCTTGGATAGCCAATCCATGCCCAATATCATGTCAAAGTCATTCATCTCCAGCGGAAGTACGTCAACAGGATGAACCTTGTCATCAAACTCTAGGGGAAGACTCTTGTACACATGGGTGATAAGTACAGAGTCTCTCAAAGGCGTGGAAATACTGAGTCTATTCTCTAGTCGCATGGGGAGTGTCCTAACATTCTTGGCATAAGTAGTAGAAATGACCGAGTGAGTAGCACCCGTATCAAACAGAACACATGCAGCTTGACCATACATATACAAGATTCCAGTGATGGTACCTGTAGACTTGTTGGCCTGATCGCGAGATGTCGTGTAAACGTGCCCAGTAGTAGGAGGCGGCTTGGTATCAGCATGTCCTAATGTGCCCTCCATCTCGCCCTTGCGGCAGTCCTTCATGCGATGGCCAGGAAGACCACACTTGAAGCATGCGTCACTGTCGCGACGACATAGCCCTGGGTGCCTCCTGTGGCAAGTAGAGCAAAGAGGATGTGTATATCCTTCAGCAGGCGTCCTGACTGGCTGCGAACCTGATAAAACATTATACATGAGACATGATAGTAGGGTACAAAGGACAATGCGGATAATCGTAAGGTTGAATACCAGTGATAGCTGGACGGCTAGGCTGTGAACCTCTCTGGTTCTTGTCCCCACCGTTTCCATGGTTCCTGGTAGAAGATTTGCTAATGTGTCAGAATTAAGAGTTATAACATGTAATCATAAGAAAAATGCGTAAGTATAAGGACCTGCTGCTGTTGGAGTGTCCAGTGTTGTTACGGTAATTATCATTACCGCCACGCCTATCCGTAGCAGAACGGTCGTTAGTCTGACCATTTCCCTTGGGCTGATTAGGCTGCTGCTGAGTAGCCGGCTGAGACCGGTCCCCAGTCTTCTGCCTGGAAGATACAATTTAAAGAGATGAAATATAGAAATATACTGAAAGAATACGGATTGGTCATCGCTTGAATACGAATGTTTACCTCTTATCGGGTCTCTCTGCTTCCCCGAACTCATCTCTCTCCTGCAGCATCTCCAGCTTACGTGCTGCATCAGCCACTTGTGCTACCGTGTTGAACGTAGCACACACCAAGTTGTTTGCGACCGATGTGCGAAGAGCCCACCTGAAGTGGTGTGCCTGCTCTTCAGGAGTACCTGCCGATGCACCAAGGAAACCAGCTAAGCGAAGAAAGCGCTGCATGAACTCGTTGCTATTCTCCCCAGCTCTCTGTCGGATCCCATGGTACTCTCTCTTCAGCTTGTCTTGTTTAGCCTTGGGAAAGAACTGCTCCATCACCCTATCTCTGAACTGAGCCCATGTCAAACCAACCACCAAATTATCACCTCCCTCAGACTGCTTCAGTGCTAACCACCAATTTAACACATCACCTTCGAACCGGTAGCATGCCGACCTCGACTTGAAAACGGGGTCACAGCCCATAGCATCGAAGATCTTCTCAATGTGATCCAACCAGCTTTCAGCTTCACTGGGGCTATCTGTTCTCTCGAAAGCTCGAGGACGGAGCTTGTTGAATCTCTCCAGCCATGTAGCCAATGTCACCAGAGGAGGAGGAGGAGGAGGAGGTGCTGGGTGATGCTGCTGATTGTTGGCAGCCTGAACCTCAGCCCTGATTTCGTTCCTCACCTGAGGAAGCAAAGCTTGCATTGCAGCTTGGATCGCTGCATTGAGTTGTTCCTGCTCGCGTGTGAGAACCATCTGACAGTATAACATAAAATACATGATTAAACTGATCAAAACATAAACTATATACATGAAAAAAAATTTATACCAATAAATCATGAGAAAAGTTTTATGTAGGAAAATTTGTACATGAATGCATGATGCAGTTTGATGAAAACTTTTGTATGCTCGAGAGTGAACGCCTATGGTCAGTTCACCTAAAATAAAAGACATGGCGAGGGGACGCCTATGGGTTGGTCCCAAATTTAAAACTTTCGATAAAACACATGCGACTAAATAGGGCCAGTCCTGTACCAACCATTACTTAGTCATAAACCTGCGACAATGACATATATATGTATGCATGAAAATGATGAATGCATGAAAACCGACTGTCAGTTCTAGGAAGACCATAGTGACTACCCACTAATCATAGGTCATGTTTTGAGAGCCTACAGGTCGAAGCCTTGGCTCTGATACCATAATTGTAACACTCCATTTTGATAAATGGAATGTCACGTGTAATTATGGCGTGTCATCAAAGCATACAAGGATAAATGACTAAACATTACATGACCATAATGGAAATACCGGAATCAAACATCGGTAGTCCAAAAGTAGAACTCATCACACACAAACATAAGTACTGTAAATGAAAGGACTAAACAATGTCCATGGAAATGAGTATCAAAGTTTAGAAAAATGCATAAAGTAAAGAAGGCTAGAAAGCTTCCAGTCCATATGCACGTACGCTTAAAGTCTACGAGCGTCCCTGAGTACCTACCGTTTTGGGAACATGAAAAGGAAAACGGCTGAGCAATACGCTCAGTGCACGGATGTACAAGTAAAGCATGAATAATATAAGCATATAAGCATGAAACAGCGGAAGAAACTAAGTCCTGAACAACCCGGTTATGTCTTAGTAAAATTGGTTTTATAGTTTAAAAGCCTTATGTTTATCTTGTAAAAACTGTAACATATTTTACCGTTAGCCAATATAGGTCATGAAATATCAACGTGCATGAATACTTGGAAAGGGTGACCTCGTCATGCAAATTAGAGGGGCTGCCTCTAATTTAATATACTGATTTTGGGTAGGAGGGATCAGCTCCTTGTGAAGGTTGCAAGGCACACACCACATTCACACTGAGTAATCTGCTGAAAACATGTAACTAGGATGCACCCATACGCCCCACCTAATAATATTATAAATGGCCAAAAGCTGAAAGGGACACCACGAGCTGTCACTCCGCCGTGGTGAAGTCATAACACTGGTGCCTCCAGTGTTATGGTTATGGTACCTCCATAACTAGGTGAAACAGGTCATGCATGTATATGGCTTTAGGTATTCTAATTAAACATAAGCAATCAAAACATATAAAACATATAATGGGGAAAACAGTTGGCTGCATACGGGAAATCCTAATAAGGAAAGAATGTCCATACTGAAAGGACGGAGAATCCATACCTTATGTCCAGTGAACGAAGAAGACGAACGGAAGAGAGTCCTACTTCGGTATCACTAGTGCTACATAAATACATACGTGTATAAGTATCTGATTACTGAGTACGTAACTGGTTTTATATCATGTTTTAACTTGTTTTATATGTTCATGTCAAGTTTTACTAATTTAAGCTTTATACTGTGTTTACCATATATTCTGTCTATTCTGATTAAGTATTACTTGTATTTCATGTATTATAATACTTGTTGTGTAATAATAAGTAACTTTCTAAAAATAGCAGGTTTCCTAAAATAGAAAGTTTCCAAAAATAGAAAGTTACCAAAAATAGAAAGTTTCCAAAAACAGAAAGTTTCTAAAAATAGAAATTTTCCATAAATAGAAAGTTTCCAAAAATAGAAAGTTTCCAAAATAGAATTACTGCTTAAAATAGATAAGTTTCTAAAAATAGAAAGTTTCATAAATAGATTAGCTACCTTAAATAAATAAGTTTCTAAAAATAGAAAGTTTCCATAATTAGATATAAGCTGGATAATTAAGCTAATTATATAAGCTTAAGTGTTTACTGATTATTATTCTAAGTCATGTAATTATATAGTATAGTTTATTAATTATTTCATGTGAATTAAATAAACTATAGGTTAAAGTATTTAATTAAATATAACATGATTTTAATTAAATAAGGGTAAAGTACTTAGGTTAAAACATGTATTGTTATTTATTAATAATATAACCTAAGTCATGAAATTAATTAATTATAAGTCATGGTTTTAATAATTAATTAATTATATAGTCTAATTAAAGATAAATACTTAGGTTAAAATTCATGTGTTAATAATAAAATTAATAACCTAAGTCATGTAAATTAAATTAATCATGTTCATGCTTTAATTAATTTAATTTTAAATCTTGTTAAAAATAATATAACTTGTAAAAATCATAAACCTTGAAAAAATGATTTATGAACTGGACCCGTGATTAAAACCCATGAACCGGACCCGTAACCATCACCATACCCCAACCTAAGTCGGGTTTCCCCTTGCCTTGCTGTTTCCGTGAGACCACCACCACCATACCGAGACCATATGGTCTCGGTGGTGCGTAATAAGCCAAGCCGAGACCCCCTTGGGGCTCGGTTAGGCGTCGGCTAAACAACAAACACCCTAAACCCTTGATTTGATTTACACCCCATGATTAGAACATGTTTATATTACTTGTTTTTAATTAGTTTATTAAAAACATCATGATTTTATGTGATTAAATAAATCAAAACATAAAAAGAAAAGGTTAAAGGTTATACCGATTACGTGAAATCAAGGAGGATGAACACACACGATTCCTTGCAATAAATCAACAACCTAAATCAACCCGAATCACCCTTTGGTGTTCTTAAACCCGGCGGCCAAGGAACCAAAAGAAGGAAGAAAAAGATTTAGGGTTTCTCTTGTTTTCAATATTTTGTAAATATGAAACATGTTTTTTCCCTTAACCCCTTGTTTAGTAAAATTACATGGGCTAAGCCCATGTTTCTTGTGTAGCCGCGGGTAGGGGGCCCCACATGGGGTAACCCGTACCTTTTTCCGTGTCTAAAATAATAGTGTGTTCTCGTGTTCGTGTTTTTCGTGTTTTAATTAGTTATCGATCGTGACTTAATATATTTATTCGTGTTCGTAATAAATATATATACATACGTAATATTAGCTCGTGATTATTTACGTTCATGATTTCATGTTCGTATGTTCGTGATTATAATTATTATTGGAATAATTATCGTGTGTTCATACGTAATAAATACTTATCGTGTTACACTACGTACGTAATACTTGTAATTCTTGTTCGTGAAACATAAACGTGCTATAAAAGGAAAGTTCTAATCATGTACGTACGATCTTAAGGGTACTATTCATGGTAAAAGCATGCGGGTTTTACATTAATGCTACTTTCCTTGGAGCCCTTGGAGATGGTTGGGAAATTCATGCCAATACAATATTGGCCACATAAGCTTACAAGACTATGAGTTTTGATGATATTTACAATCATTTGAAGGTCATGGAATCTGAAGTTCTGCTTAAACAAGGAAGTAAAACACCTTCTGGAAGCATGACTTTTATTTCCTACAATGACTCTTCAGACATTACAACTCTTGCTTTGTTAGCAGACAAACTTCTCATGACAGCGGCTCATAAGATGCTGACACATACAACTATGCTTCACCAAATCTTAAGCCAGTAGGAATTAATTTGGATACAGTATGTGCATATATTGCTTCTTTGCCCAATGGATCATCAATTTCTTTTGATTATCTTCAGCAAATTAGTGATATTGATCTTGAGGAGATGGATATCAAGTGGAATATGGCTCTTAGCAGTATAAGAGCCAGTAGGTGGAACAAGAGATTTGGAAGGAAGATGACTTTCAATAGCAAAGAAACTGCTAGATTTGATAAATCTAAAGTTGAGTGTTTTAATTGTCATAGAAGGGGACACTTTGTTAGGGAATGTAGATCTCCCAAGAGGAATGATGGAGGACAGAATCCTAGACAGATCATCAAGGTAGAAGATGCTGAACCCAAAGCCATGGTAGCCATGCAAGGAATTGATGGCGTTGTATTTGACTGAAGCTTTCTGGACAAGAATGAGGTGGAGCATCAAGCTTTGGTTGCTGAAAAGGATGAAGAGCATGTCCAATATGCTCTCATGGCCATATCTTCTTCTTCATCAGACAATGAGGTATATGATGATGCTTTTTGTAGTAAGGGTTGTAGACTTAATACTGATAACCTTAACAAAGAAGTTTTAAAGTTACAATCTGATATTCTTGGGTTAAATATCACTATTTCAAACAACAAAAGGGGGCTTGCACAATCAGATGGGATGGTGCAAGAATATAAGGACATGGAGTTTAATCTAAAAGATCCAATGACTGTTCTAAAAAGGGATCTAGCACTTAGTTATGAAGCAAAAGCTTCTTACATAGAAGCTAACAATGAATTGAAACTTAAGCTAGATGAGGCTATTCAAGCCAAAGAGAATGTAGGGCTTAATATTGAAAAGTTTGAAAAAGTTAGTCAAACCCTAGAAAAGGTTATAAGTGAACAGAGAAACCCCAAAGACATGTCTGGGATTGGGATGCATGCCAAAGAGTATGCTACTGTTCCACCCCCAGTAGGTGATTTCTATGGGGTTTCTAAGAAAGACTTGTCATGAACTGGTATTCCAGAGTTACAAGTGGAGGAATTTACTCTTCCACCACGTGTGTTCACACCAGTTGAGGAACACAAGCAAAGGGTGACTCACCTTGAACTATGGAAGAAAGCCAACCCTACTCTCTTTGTTAAGGGAGGACTTCTAGTGATGAACAAACTGACCCCAAACCCATTGTTATCACTAACCTTAAAACTGGCAAACCTGTTGACCTTGGCTCACAATCTAAAAGCAAATCTAGTGTTAAGTATGCTGAAATGTATAGAAAACCTAGATCACCAAAAAGTCAAGCCAGTGTTAATGGGACTAGATTTTATGAACCTAGACCTAAGGTTATGTCTAGAAAGGCTTGTTATTCATGTAGGAGCTCCTCACATGTGGCTTATAGGTGTGTCAGCGGATACAAACCAGCCGTTGATAATAAGTCAACTATAGTCAACCAAAAGCCTTATGTTCATACGAGACTACATGCCACTAGACCATCTCCTTACTTCTCTAAGGCAGCTAACACCCAAGGCCAAAGACCCTTCCAAAATACCAATACTTGGTCTAACAAACAGTAGGTTCATGTAGTAAACCCTAATTCACACGTTGACAAGAACAATTCATCCGCTGACAGGGCAAAACCAGCCGCTGGTAGAATTAGGTTTGGCATGAAAATGCCATAATTAGTAGCTGTTAGACCCAATGTTAGACCCATTAATAACAAGTATTTACAACCAAAGGGAAAGGGATCTAAGGCTTCATCCAACTTAACATGGAGACCTAAACAAGAACAGTCATTAACTTTTAATGGTGTCTCCATGACTTGCAATAGGTTTAAATATCTTGAAAATATGTTGGAACAGATTGGGTGTTTACTATTAAAAGGGATGAACAGGGAATTGTTACAAGAAACAAGTCCATTCTTGTTGAAAAACCAAATGGATCCAAGTATACCAAGGCTTGGGTTCCCAAATAAAACTGATTTGTTTTCTTTATGTGCAGGGCATTCCAAAGTAGGTTAATGACCATGGATATTGGGATAGTGGATGCTCAAGACACATGACTGGAAAGGAAGACTACTTGAAAAACTTTACTCCTATTCTAGATGGTGATAAAGTGTACTTTGGAGGAGGATTTGCTACAATATCAGGCAAAGGCACTCTTATCACTAATAATCTAAGATTTGATGAAGTTTTTCTGGTAAAAGAACTTGACTATAACTTGTTTAGTGTGTCACAAGTTTGTGACAACAAAAATAAAGTTCTTTTTATTGATATTGAATGCTTAGTTTTGAGTAAGGATTATGTGTTACGTGCTGATAAGTTCATTGAGTTTAGAACACCTAGACATAAGGGCATTTATAATGTCAATCTACAAGGGATTAAAATGAGTAATAACTTGTCATGTCTATATGTTAAAGCTTCAGCAGATGAGAGTATTCTATGGCACAGAAGGCTAGGGCACATTAACTTTAAGAACATGAAGAGACTTGTGAGACATGATCTTGTTAGAGGATTGCCTTCCAAAGCATTCCACTATGATCATAATTATGTTGCATGTCTTAAAGGCAAATAGCACAAGGCCTCATTTAAGTCTAAGAATGTTCATTCTAGCTCTAAACCCCTACACTTGCTTCACATGGACTTATGTGGACCTACTAATATAGAGAGTTTAAATGGTAAATCTTATTGCTTTGTGGTCACTAATGACCACTATAGGTTTACATGGACTATATTTTTAGTCAAGAAGAGTGATACTGCCAAAATCTTAATTAATTTTATTAATCAAATGGAAAAGAAATCAGGGTTTACAGTTAACATTCTTAGAAGTGATAATGGTGGTGAGTTTAGAAATGACCTAATTGATGCCTTCTGTGTGGATAATGGAATTACTAGGGAGTTTAGCATAGCTGGAACTCCACAATAAAATGGTGTAGCTGAGAGAAGAAATAGAACCCTTATTGAAGCAGCTAGAACCATGTTAGCATATGCTAAGTTACCCATTGCATTTTGGGCTGAGGATGTAAACACTGCATGCTATGTTCAGAATAGATCCTTGGTCAACAAAATTCACAATAAGACTCCTGATGAGCTCTTTTATAATAGAAACCAAATATAGATTTTCTTAGACCCTTTGGATGTCATGTAGTGATTCTTAATACTAGTGACAACCTAGGTAAGTTAAATTCAAAAGGTGATGAGGGATATTTTGTAGGATATTCTATGAATAGCAAAGGGTATAGGGTTTACCACAAGAGGGATAAGGTCATAACAGAAAATGTGCATGTTGGCTTTTTGGAGGGTAAACCTAGTGATCCTACAAATGGACCAGATTGGCTTTTTGATTTAGAGCCATTATCTAGATCCATGAATTATTTGCCTGTTACTAATCCATTTGTCTTGGAGACCTCCCCAAAGATTGTGGAAGAAACGTTTGTTGATAATGTAGGTATTCAAGCTACAAAGATGACAGGATCACAAGCATATGAGTTCACTCCCACATTTTCTTTTGTGGATTTACCTATTTGGAGTGAAGAATTCATTCTGGGATTTGCTGCTGAAAGAGAAATGGAGATAAAGCAACAAGAAGAGCAAGTCAGTGAAAGTATTTCATCCACTGACAAAAGTAGTTCAGCCGCTGACACGCCTGATTCAGCCGCTGACAGCTTGCTTTCATCCGCTGACAAAGAAGTGCTTGAACTTGGTGAAAATTCCATACCCAATGAAGGTGTCAGTTTCATCAATCCAAATGATGACAATGTGCTTTATAGTTCAAGTGAGTATGTAAATCATGATGATGGGGATTATGGCACATTGGAGTCTACAGTGCATAATAACACATTGTTTGGGGGAGGAATTGCTTCTAGGGTTTCTAAAGTTCACCCTCCTACCAAAATCATTGGTCCCATCAATTCAATAGTTCAAACACGAAGAAAGAAGAATCCCATAGGATGATTCATTGCTAACATTCACAAAAAGGATGATACCCCCTTAGTTCAAGAATGTTTATTTGCCCGTTTTCTATCACAGAATGAGCCCAAGAAGATTTTTGATGCTCTTCAAGAACCAAGCGAGGTTAAAGCAATGCAGGATGAGCTTCACCAGTTTGCTATCCAGGATGTTTGGGAACTAGTAGATTGTCCCAAGCATGTGAGACCAATTGGAGCACAATGGGTTCTAAGAAACAAATGAGATGAGAGAGGCAATGTAATTAGAAACAAGACAAGACTGGTTGCTAAAGGTTACACACAAGAAGAAGGCATTGAATATGAATAGGTTTTTGCACCTGTTGCTAGGATTGAAGCAATAAGGATTTTCCTAGCCTATGCTTCTTGAAAGGGTTTCACAGTTTACCAGATGGATGTCAAGAGTGCTTTCTTGTATGGAACAATTCAAGAAGAGGTATATGTTATGCAGCATCCTGGTTTTGAAGATTCAGAGCATCCAGACAAGGTTTATAGAGTTAAAAAGGCAATGTATGGCCTTCATCAGGCTGCTAGAGCTTGGTATGGTACTCTTTCCACATACTTGGTGGAAAATGGTTTCAAAAGGGGCACATAGATCAAACTTTGTTCATAAAACAGGAAGGGAAGAATTTTCTTCTTGTACATGTCTATGTTGATGATATCATCTTTGGTTCTTCTAACCAAAGAATGAGTGATGATTTCTCTAAGCTAATGACTGACAAATTTCAAATGAGTGCAATGGGAGAGATTAACTTCTTTCTAGTTCTTCAAGTCCAACAGAAAGAGGATGGTATCTTCATCTCTCAAGACAAATATGTAGATGAGATTTTGAAGAAATTTGGGTTTTCCCCTCATGAGAAATGGGCTAGCACCCCCATGGACAGGGAACACCCCTGGGGAAAGATTGGAGATGGAAAGGATGTTGATGTCAGGCATTATAGATCAATGATTGGTTCATTGATGTATCTTACTGCCTCTAGACCTGACATCATGTTTGCTGTGTGTGCATGTTCATGTCATCAAGTGACTCCGAAAGAGTGTCATCTTCATGCTGTCAAAAGATTCTTTAGGTATCTTAGGTGCTACCCTACTTTGGGATTATGGTACCCTAAGGATTCTCTAATGGAGCTTTTGGGCTATTCAGATAGTGATTATAGAGGTGATAACAATGATAGGAAATCCATAACTAGTGGGTGTCAATTTCTTGGGACCAAACTTATTTCTTGACAATGCAAGAAACAAACTGTGGCGGCCAATTCAACAACTGAGGCTGAGTATGTAGCAGCTGCATGTTGTGGGCAAGTGCTATGGATTCAAAATTAGCTTTTGGATTATGGGTACAATTTTATGCATACCAAGATTTTTGTAGATAATAACAGTACACTTTGTATTATTAAGAATCGTGTACATCATTCTAAAACTAAACACATAAAAATTAGGAATCATTTTATAAGGGATTGTTTTGAAAAAGGTTTAATACATCCAGATAGAGTAGACACAGAGGATAATGTGGCTGATTTTTTAACTAAACCTTTTGATCTTGGGAGATTCCAATATTTGGTAACAAGTATTGGAATGATCAATCCATAAAATATGTGTTTTTGCATTTAATGTATAGTATGTACAGGATGTGCACTGTTATTATTACTTGTAAAAGTGTTAGATTTTCCACTATATTTTCTAACCGTTGACAAAGGCATTTTATCCGTTGACAAGTGGAAAGAAGCCGCTGACAGCCTATATTAGTTTTTTTTTGTGTTTTTTTCATCTAATCATGCAGGCATATTGAGAATTGTTGTGAAACCCCCAAAATCAGGAAAGGAAACAACTAGGCAGCACGGGGGCTCCACATCATGGTACAAGAAACAATAAAATAGTGTATCACAAAGTTGACATAATAAAAACGTTTACATTACATCATAAAAGATCAAAGTTTTTAAACAAAGGTCCTAGAGTTTTATAAGCAGCAAAGTCTACTATTTAAACATGGACTTGTAACATATAGTTACCAAGAATATAGGATAAACTTCTGACAGTTTTTACCAAAAAATAAAGTTTAAAATATAACACAGATATTTCCAAGCTGCGAAAATATCCTGTGGGCTCCCATCCAAGCAAAACTAAGTATTATTATCTGAGACTAAACATGTAAAACGTCAACACAAAGTTGATTGATATTCATAGGTTTAGCAGTAAAGTTGTGGAACACAAGCATTCATTTGTAAAACAAGAAATAGGGAAAATGGTTACGTACGATAACCATAGTCCGAAACCATTATTATTGCTATTTAGTTCATGAACCGAAGCTTAACTCAATGTAAGTTCCTCTAGTGAGTATTCAGCCTAAATACTCAAGTAACAAAACAAATGTAATGCGTCAATCGTTAAACAACCGTAACATGGGACGGGGATAGTCAGTCCCGATGGATCCACCCACAACATTCGCGCTTAGCAACACAAGTAAATTAACGATTCATGATCAGGAGAGGACACTTAAGGGCTATAGAATAAAAGTAATAATAATAATGAAAAACTGTAGGAAATCATCAAGTTCTCGAAAGCAATCAAGTTCTGGATAGCATAAAAGTTTTGGATAGCATACAATTTCTGGATGGCATACAGTTTTATATGAATGTGTTCCACCGTGTAAAATCTCACCCGCGTTTAGAAACAATGTATAAGTAGTAAAAAAAGGGCTACGAACTCACCTTAGCGATAGCGACATCAAACGAGGATAATCGGAGTGAACCGAAAAATAAGATAAGCCGAGAAACCACTCCATAAGCATAAAAAACCAACGCTTAATAACTCCACCAATTAAACCACCATTAAATACCATCTAGTCAATGTTATTCTCATTGGATGAAAATATAAAAGAAGACACCACTATGTTAGTGGTAAAATAAATATTGACTAAAAGGAAAAATATGATTATATGGTTTAATGAAAACCGGGATTAGCAAAATGAAGTCAACCGACTCATGAAATGAAAAATTTAATTTGTGACTTACAGATAACAAATTTCATAAATAAAGTATAGTTTTGGTTCATAGGAATACATAAACAGAACTAAGAAAATTTATAGATCAATACATAACTAAGAAATGGATCATAATAAAACATAAAAAAATAGATGCTAAACTCATAATAATTTATTATTATAATTCAAAACATATGACAAAAATTAACATTAGTTGATCACTAATGGTTGGTTTTAAAATTGAGTGTTTTTGTATGTGATGTTTACACTTTACACCGAAGGAAATGATAAACAAGAAGGGACTTTTTTTTCTTTTATAAAAATGAGACACGGATATGTATGAGCATACATGATTCATTAGTGAAGTATGTAAGACAAGGATACATGGATATGTATAACCTTGTTGTGACATGTTACATTTAGATGAGGTGGTGTAATAATATATGTTTTATTTATTAAACTTACCACAATTTGTCAATACAGGTATTATTGAAGCCCGATATCTTAAAATTTACGCTATTTAAAAGTTACGCGTAGAGCACGGAAAATAAACGCTCAATACAAAATAAAAACTTTAGAATTCGGACAACGTTGATATTTCGATAACTAAATGAGGTTTATAATTCGATAAATGTTAGCGCGTCGAATAAATGAATGACACTTAAAGGATTATCGAAAATTTATGAAGAATGCTCGTTAAATGAAAAAAACTAAAACAACGACAATAGAAAATAATTCTATGTCATAATGAGGATGTGTATGAAAGCATAATAATTTTGACTTCTTAGAGTCGAAATACCTATAGGTTCTCGTTCCATCGAATCGGGTAAACTTATTGTAAAACACATGCGAGTGCTTTTAAATCAAACCTTTTGATTTAAAAAAATATGGAAGAATAAAATAAAATTTTAATAATTCTAAATAATTTATTTTAATTGTTAGAAAAATAACTAAAATACAGTTTAATTAAAATTCTTGAATTCTCAGAATTTACGCATGAAAAGGTAAAACAAACAGGTTAAACATTGTAAAATCGAAAAGTATGAATAAAAGAATAATTTAATTACCAGGAAATTACGAGTTATTATAGTTGCCTCCCCTAAAGGAACTCTGGTTTCTTAGAGTTCAACTGGAGACGGAAAGAGACGAGAACAAATAAGGATACTTTGCTTTGAAGTAGTCTTTAAATACGAAATGGTATTTATAGATAGAATAAGCATGATAAACGCTTAAACGAACAAGATACACTAAACGAATTAAGATTAATGATCGACGAGGAATCTCAAATCGCGTAAACAGTAAAACACAATAATTTTCTTTATTAAGAAAAAGGAGGGTTTTAACTATGTTATATATATATATTAAGACGAAAATGTATATTTAATGGGTAAACAATCGCTAGGTCTTTTCTTGATCAGGATTTCGAAGTAAAAGTAAAACAGTTCAAAATAATTATTTTGATCGGCTTAAGAGCTTTTGGATGACTGTATGGAATTATTGTTAAAACTCGTGTTTATTGTTACGATTAGAGAAAATTAAGTTTCTATTTTATTTAGAATCATTGATAGAAATGTAAATTAAATCGATATGATAAAATCAAATAGTTAAAAAGGTAAGGCAATGTGTTCTTTTAAACACTAGTTATAATTATATAAAAGGTGATATATAGATTCGACCTTTTTCTTGTCATGGTTATTTTGGTAATTTAAACACTTGGTAAATGTGTAAAATTTTCTTAAAAATTCATAATAATCTATAGAATTATATAAAGGCGTTTAATGCATCAATATGGTAAACTTGGGACATATCGGGTTTTCAAAAGGTGACAAGGTAGCAAACGAATATGAAACGAATAATAATCAACAATTAGTATACAAGCAATCGCGGGAGGAAATAAAACGAATTCTATATCAATTATTAACGAACATGATAGAATTGATGCATCAATGATAAGGACAATAAGAAACAAAGAATTTAGCAAATGGTTAATTCACGAGCGTGGTTGGTATCACCAACAACGAGTTATCAAGTTCTCGATGGCCGATATACGATCGGAAGAGAAAAGCCACACAATAAATTTTCAAATTAAATAAAAATCTTAAGAGATCACTTGAAAGTAATTCCAGCAAAATGAACAATATTAGCAATGAGAGGCGAAATCAATACGTGGTTCACACGAATAAATTTCAAGACGATATAGTCTAACATACATCATGACAGATAAAGAAAATCATTATCCACGTCCAGTGATGTTTCGAAGGTCTACCAAAATAGATAGAGAAGGTTGGTCAATGAATAAGCATAAACACATTAAAACTTTCAAGTCTGGTATCAATGGTAAGAAATTAGACAAGTGGTAACGAGAATTATGTCACGAAGGAAGATGAGGTAACAAGTAAAACAAGGATCGTTGAGTAAGGAAATATGTGCTTGAGGCATGTACTTCGTTCGAGAAAAGATAAGGGATCATAGGTGTATGTCGCGAAATGGTGCTACTCGCTTAAGATGTAAAAGTTTTCAAAACTTTATTTTATCTAACTTTTTAAAGAACATAAGTAAAAAGTTGGTTCTTGGCCAAATATTTAATGTGACTACAATTTGGCCTCGCATGGCTCCTTTTAAATTACGCATAGGTGATCAGGCCATGCATAATCTAGGACTAACAATGCAATGCTCAGCTTCGTCAAACCAGTATTACATATCATATGATTTAAAATATGTATAGAATGCCATTTGTAAAATAGGAATCGAAATAATTTATGAAACGTTTTCGATAGTAAGAAATTCACTAGATATTTAAATCAACAACTTTAATGTTACAAGCTTTATTTATAAGACCAATGTTGAACAATTTATGAAAATACGTCGTAAAACAATGACCAATGTAGAACATTTTGTAAAATTATTCGTAAAACAATAATAATTTAAGTTTATAAGGTGACATTATGACATCTTATAAAATAGCGTGTGGGTTACACGAGAGTAGTAAAGAGTAATTGATTAGAAAATCGATTAAACGATTAGAAAGTAATAAGGTTTCGAGAGGTTTAGCCGGAATTGTCATGAGACACGTGTCAAGATGATAACGAACGATGTGAAAATAAAAACTTCAAGCCTCGACCAAAATCAGTGGTACGATATAAGAAAAGAAAAACAAATTAAAATGACAAATAAGTCATGTATAAAATAGAGGATAAAGAAAATCTGTATGCGTTCGCATTGTAATTTAGTTGACATAATTATGCTTTTAAGAAAGTAAATTATTAATTATCGAATAATACAACTAACCCGAAAAGTTTATATTCTTAAACGTTTTTCAAACGCAATCAATGTTTGGTAGTTGTAAAATCTCATTCGTTTAAGTTTTACGAGCTCAAACGAACTCAAAAATGCTTCAAACAATATTTTTAGTTTCTATCAGCTTTAACTTTTGGGTCTGACCAGACAAATTGACTAACTAAATGACATTTGTAAGACTCGAAGTCTAAAGAAATTTGGTTTAAAACGATGTTTTGGACAACTTTCTAGTTTTACCCGAGACTTGAAACGGATAAAAAATGGACGAAAATGCCCTTGCATTAAATCTGTTAACAAAATGATATTTTTTGAAATATGCAGAGTTACGTTCTTAAATTTTACAATTTCAAATGAGCGTAACTTGCTCGTTTTTAAGATTTTCGGGTCGAATTTTATGTCCTAAACGAGCGTCTTCAACAAGTAGAAATATATTTTTATGTCTAAAGTTTAAAAAAATATTTTCTCGCCATCGTTAAGTTACATGTAACTTTTCTGTAGAAAGAATATTTTTCGACACACCTTGAAATTTGATCAAACTTCATAACGACCCGAATTTATGTACACACGTGACTTGTGGATTCCATAAAAACAAAAGAGAATATATTGTAAAATTAAGCATATAAAGGAAAACATAGTATAAAAATGGTTTAAGAATACCAACGATAATCTAAGAAATCAAAAATGGCGCATAACATCCGTGTCTTAGATTTCAAGATGCAATGTAGGAAGGTCTCTTGGCAATGTGATTTTCTAAAATCACAAGACATATAGAGAAAGAAACGGAACATTAACAAGTCGCACCTGAAGCGAGGAGGATTAATGAAAAGGAAGGATACAAGTTTATAAGAGTGAAATCGTATTCCAAACAAGCACCATATTATATCAAAGGATATGAATTACAAGATGGCGGTGGTGTTTCCAAGGTACAAACGGTCGTTGTAATTCGAAGTCGAAACGTAGAATGGTCAATGAAGCAATATTTAATTGATATACGAGTGTCGTATAAAACGGTGATGTAAAGGTAAATCAAGGTTACGAAAACCAACGATATTATTCAAAACAGATTCAACGAATGCTTCGAGATGTGTGACTAACATGATGTCCTTTAGTCTTTTTCGGAGACACATTGAGCTACACAATGGTCTATAGACTAGACATTCAATTACGAATGGTCGGAAAACAATTTGGATATCTAAATAGATATCTTTAAGAGGTTTAACAATGAAAGTAACACACACGGTAGTAGAATGAAAATATGAAGTTTCATTGAAAGCAACACTTACTCAAACCCGTACAATGGTATCACGAGAGTATGCACCACATGTAACAGTGAGTTGAGAACAATAGACGTTAAAAAAGAACGAGTATATGAGGTGAGTCGTATCACGCATAAACAAGATAGCACTAGTACTTCAGAAAATTGAGTATGAAAATTCGGCATCATACACACTTCGAATACAAGTATGTAATGCCATCACAATATAAAATCATTGTAACAAGGTCATTTCACAAGAACAAGAATTCAAGAAATGCAGTAAGAGCATATGTAATCAGGTAATATCCAATGATAATACATAAAGCACAAAAGCTTTGAAAAGACATAGTAATTATCGTATTAGGGTAATGTAATATTTCAACATGAAATCAAGAGATGATATACTATAACGATAATTAAAAGTAAATAATAAGGATTAGAGAGTTACCCGCGCATATATCGAACAACAGTGGCAGATTCTGTGTTTGACACTTAGAAATATAAAATATTTGAACTTTCAGTTATAGACTAAGTTTTTGAAAACGACTCAGTTACTTATAACGATCGCTCTGATACCAATCTGTGAGACCCCCAAAATCAGGCAAGGAAACAACTAGGCAACATGGGGGTTCCACGTCATGGTACAAAAAACAATGAAATACTGTTGACACAAAGTTGACATAATAAAAACGTTTACATTACATCATAAAAGATCAGAGTTTTTAAACAAAGGTCCCAGAGTTTTATAAGCGGAAAAGTATACTATTTAAACATGGACTTGTAACATATAGTTACCAAGAATATAGGATAAACTTCTGACAGTTTTTACCAAAAACCAAAGTTTAAAATATAACACAGAAATCTCCAAGCTGCGAAAATATCCCGCGGGCTCCTATCCAAGCAAAACTAAGTATTATTACCTAGGATTAAACATGTAAAACGTCAACACAAAGATGAGTGATATTCATAGGTTTAGCAGTATAGGTGTGGAACACAAGCATTCATTTGTAAAACAAGAAATAGGGAAAATGGTTACGTACGATAACCATAGTCGGAAACCCTTATTATTTCTATTTAGTTCATGAACCAAAGCTTAACTCAATATAAGTTCCTCTAGTGAATATTCAGCCTAAATACTCAAGTAACAAAACAAATGTAATGCGTCAATGGTTAAACAACCGCAACAAGGGACGGGGATTGTCTGTCCCGATGGATCCACCCACAATATTCGCGCTTAGCAACACATGTAAATTAACGGTTCATGATCAAGAGAGAAAACTTAAGGGCTATAGACTAAAAGTAATAATAATAACGAAAAACTGTTGGAAATCATCAAGTTCTGAAAAGCATACAAGTTCTGGATAGCATACAAGTTCTGGATAACATACAATTTCTGGATAGCATACAGTTTTAAATGAATGTGTTCCACCATATAAAATCTCACCCCACGTTTAGAAACAATGTATAAGTAATAAAAAAAGGGCTATGAACTCACCTTAGCGATAATGATATCAAACGAGGATAATCGGAGTGAACCGAAAAATAAGATAAGCCGAGAAACCACTCCATAAGCATAAAAAAACCAATGCTTAATAACTCCACCAATTAAACCACCACTAAATACCATCTAGTCAATGTTTTTCTCACTGGATGAAAATATAAAAGAAGACACCACTATGTAAGTGGTAAAATAAATATTGACTAAAAGGAAAAATATGATTATATGGTTTAATGAAATCGGGATTAGGAAAATGAAGTCAACCGACACATGAAATGAAAAATTGAATTTGTGACTTAGAAATAACAAATTTCACATATAAAGTATAGTTTTGGTTCATAGGAATACATGAAATAGAACTAAGAAAATTTATAGATCAATACATAACTAAGAAATGGATCATAATAAAACATAAAAAAATAGATGCTAAACTCTTAATAATTTATTATTATAATTCAAAACATATGACAAAAAATAAACTTAGTTGATCATTAATGGTTGGTTTAAAATTGAGTGTTTTTGTATGTGATGTTTACACTTTACACCGAAGGAAATGATAAACAAGAAGGGACGTTTTTTTTCTTTTATAAAAATGAGACATGGATATGTATGAGCATACATGATTCATTAGTGAAGTATATAAGACAAGGATACATAGATATGTATAACCTTGTTGTGACACGTTACATTTAGATGAGTTGGTGTAATAATATATGTTTTATTTATTAAACTTATCACAATTTGTCAATACGGGTATTATTGAAGCCCGATATTTTAAAAGTTACGCTATTTAAAAGTTACGCGTAGAGCACGGAAAATAAACGCTCAATACAAAATAAAAAACTTTAGCATTCGGACAACGTTGATATTTCAATAATTAAACGAGGTTTATAATTTAATAAACGTTAGCGCGTCGAATAAACGAATGACGCTTAAAGGATTATCGAAAATTTATGAAGAATGCTCATTAAATGAAAAAAAATAAAACAACGACAATAGAAAATAAATCTATGTCATAATGAGGATGTTTATGAAAACATAATAATTTTGACTTCTTAGAGTCGAAATAGCTATCGGTTCTCGTTCCATCGAATCGGGTAAACTTATTATAAAACACATGCGAGTGCTTTTAAATCAAACCTTTTGATTTAAAAAAAATATGGAAGAATAAAATAAAATTTTAATAATTCTAAATAAATTATTTTAATTGTTAGAAAAATAATTAAAATACAGTTTAATTAAAATTCTTGAATTCTCATAATTTACGCATGAAAAAGTAAAACAAACAGGTTAAACATTGTAAAATCAAAAATTACGAATAAAAGAATAATTTAATTATCAGGAAATTACGAGTTCTTATAATTGTGCAATAGGATACGGAGTTGCTTATGGACTTCAAAGATATGAAGAATATTTATTTATGATGGTTGGAATGTTTACATTCCTATCTTGAAATAAATATTTATCATATTCATTTATTTTGCAAACTGTGTAAGTTTAAGGGGATGTTTAGGAAACCTTTAGGTCTTTGGGTACTTTTAGAGTGCTCTTATCACAATTCTAGATTGTGTCCACTAGTGAGTAGGGGTTAGGAATAATGAAGACTTTTCTTTTTAAGAATTATTGGAATTTCTAAACCTTGAGGCACTGTAGCATGCAAAGTTGATATAACTGTGCATGTTGCCAAGACTGTTTTACCTAGAATTGGGATTGGTTGGTTGGGAGACTTGGTGTAAATAAAAATGGGCTTACCTAGGAGTTACAAAGTGTTTATATGAGGTAACTTAACTCCAAAGGACTTACTTTAGCAAGGTTCACTTGAGGACAATTATGTCTATCTTTTTTTTGGTAACCGTGATTTCCGACTCATTGGCCGACTAATCCACGGGGTTTGAGCCTTCAGTCTATGTCAGAGGAAGAGTTATCTTCATTAGGGTAAACCTATTTGTTAAGGTATTTTTATTTTATTACTTTTTATTTTTAGCCGTTAACACATAAGTGGTTTAGACGCTGACAAGCTCATTTTCAAACGCTGACATGGCAAAGTTTACACGCTGGCAAAATATAGCCGTTACCCGTTGACATTCATATTTTGACCATTAAAGAACACTGGATCCCACCTAGTTGTTACTTTTGTGATATTTTGGGCCGTAATTTTATGGGATTTGGTAATTTCTTTTAAAGCTAAGAGATAAGTTATTATTTTTCAAGATTTTAATCATTACTTTTTGAATAACTTACCTCTTTTTCAACCAATACTAACTTAGCTTACCACCTATATATACGGCTCACTCTATTTAAACAGGGTAACTTGCTTGTTTGTCTAACTTTCTCCATAACCAAAATTCTACACTTTCCTTCATCTTAAAGCTTTTCACAACAGTTTTCATGGCTCCATTATTTAAACCTGCTGGTGCTACATTGGGATTCCGAGATCAACACAATATGATTGCTTATCTTGAGGTTGATCCTGATCATCATCCCCAATATACTCTAATGATTGAGTATCTCTTGGCTTCCAACCTAAGGTATGCTTTGACTCATGCTCCACTCATTCCTATCACACACATCAAGCAGTTTTGGAACACTGCTAGTTCTGAAACACATGATGGAGTGATTACATTATCTGGGACTGTTCATGGGACCAAATGGGTAGTCACTAAAGCTCTTATTCGTCAAGCCTTACAGCTTGATGATGCTGATGGTGTGACTACCCTTATCATTGAGCAGATAGAGGAAGGACTTAGAGGCTTGGGGTATGATTTTCCCCCAGATGGAAAATAAACAAGTACTCAAAACAAAAATTTCCCCCAGCCTAGAAGTTCTTAGTACGTATCCTCCTTCAATATCTTAGTCCTAAATGTGCATCTTTCAACGAAATAAATCGTTCATAATCTTGTGTTCTTGTTTATATGGCCACTGGGCAAAAATATATAATTTTTCTCATATGATTTTTGAGGGCATGTTGCACAATAAGGGTAGCAAGATGACTCTTTATTACCCTAGGTTTTTACAAATGATTTTTGAACACCAAGGGTATTGTGTTAGGGATCATGGCAATTATTATAAGATCCCTACTCAAAAATCAAAGATTTTTCTGTCTATGAACACTCAACCTTTAAGAACCTTACCTTTGACCCCTCCTATGTTGGTTGTCATTGAAGCATCTCAAAACCCGCAGCCACAAGCTGATCATGTCCCTGAACTTGAACAAGAACAACCACCACCTTCACCTCACCATATTGAAGACATGACTATTGACCCTTAGCCGTCAGCCGGTGACACTCATGTTTCAGTCGCTGAGACAGCCATTTCACCCACTGTCACCTCACCACCTCACCCTTCATAAATTCCACATTCCACTTCTTCATATGAACCCTTTAATTTTAGACTGGAGAAGAGACAAAGGAATACTGGAGTGTTCTACTCTAGTGGTCCTAGCCATGAAGCTGAGAGAAATTTTCCTGATGAGTCCACATTGAGGATTCAACTCCCAATTGTGGAAGAGGGCAGTCTGAAACCACTAACCAATTAGGAATTGACGGCTATCTGCATTGGCTTACAAAAGTCTAATGCAGAACTTGTACAAAAAGTGACAGACCAAGACCTTGAACTCAGTTAGTTGAGGGAGAGGATAGTAGTTTTGGAGACTGCTGGTTCAAGAACAAGGAAAGCTATGGTGTTGTCCTCTGAAGATGATTCTTACAAAAGGGAGGAGGCACCTACTGAACCATTTAATGTGAGTGATAAGGGGTCCATGAAGGTTCTTATGGGACAAAAGAGGTAGTAGAGGCGCTTGCATGGTTGAAAGAACAACAATATTTGGTTACCCGTATGAAGTAGTCCTTCATAGAGATGATGTTGTAAGCAAGTAGACTTTCAGCCACTGACAAAGGTACTTTGAATGCTGACACTTTTATTTCAGTCGCTGACAGGATTCCTAATTTGATTGGTGTATCCCAATCACCATTCAGGATCAAGGAGCCTTCCACACAAGTATCCCAACCACCTACTTTGCCTCTTATTGATCCATTGGATAAGGGTAAAGTTGTTTTGGTAGAAGAAGATATTCCCAAGGATGCAGCCTAACAAATGGTTGATGCTATGCTTACTCAACAGATTCATGAGCAAGAAAAGAGAGGGCTTGAAAAGGGGAGTATTGAAGCTCATATTCTTTCATCTGAATTTGATGGTTATTGGATTGGTAATGATGATGAGAGTTCACACAACTCAACTGGTGATATGATCACTTTGGTGGACTTGGAGAAGTTAGAGTATGGTGAGGATGAGCTAACAAGGGAAAAGCTCAGGGAGTTAAAGAAGCAAGTAGATTTTGATATTCCCCATGTTTCTACAATGTATTTCAGATGGGAAGAGGTCTGCACAGAGAATCCAAACATGTCATTAACTGAGCAAATTTGGGGTTTGGAGTTTCTGTTGAGAGTCCAAAGTGATTGCAAAATCATTTTGGCACACAAGGCAAACATGGTACTATTTGAGAACAAGACATCCAGAAGGGAGCTCTACAACATGCTACTTAGATGCCATCAAACATGGTGGACCTATGCTAAATTGAGGAAGCTTTCTTTTGATCAACTAGAGTACTATGCTTATCCTATTTGGGAATCTGTATGTGAGGCAAACACATTCAGATTGTTATCTGCAGAGAGACAATAAGAGATTGAAGAAGAGCTAAAGATCAAGAAGGCTTTAGTTGTGCCCAAGCCAGTGAAGAAAGGGTTCAAGTTGCAGTTTCAAACACTTGACCAAGTGCACCCAACTGAAGCAGTTTTAAAGAAGAATATGGTGCTTTCTCCATTAATGGCTTCTAATCTAGCTGTTGTTGTACCCTTGGACTTCAAAAATCCAATAATCAAGTATGAAGAAGATTCTATGGGATTCTAGAAGATCACCAGGACTGGTGGTAAGGTACATACATTTACTTCTTTGGTGTCTTTATTTGCTAGCTTGGATATGGAGGATGTAGAAACTCTTTTGAGTTTGATGAAGGAGGTATATGAGGTTGAAGCTCCTTCTTCTCTGAATGGAATAAAGATCTAGACAACATTCAGAAGGATGTTTGTTCATGATGCTGTTGATACAGTATGGTTGGATCTAGTTGACTTAAGTGAGTTGAAGTGGCACTTGTATTCAGCTGCTGGTGTTTACCATCTAAGTACTACGAAGTTTACAGAATACTTGTTGATAGATCATAAATATTCTCTATCACAAGAATTGTTGAAGAATTTGGTCTACACCAAGCTTGAAGTTGATTACACCAGTGATCATAGCATAGACTTTATGAGGTTTATATATTCTTAGATTAAGGAGTAGGTTTTATTTGTAAGAATCCCCTTTGTATTTTGTTTTTATTCAGAAACTGGAATATTAGTAGAAGTATCAAGTTTAGGGGAGGATTGTTGGGAATAAAATTAGCTAAGTCACTATGCCGCTGACAAGAGGATTTTGGACGCTGACAAGAGTAATCAAGGCGCTGACAAAATGAGCACTGACAAGACAAATCAAGGCGCTGACAAAGGAAATCCCAGTTATTGTCAACTACTTAGTCAACACGTTTTGTATGTTTAGGAAAAGATATGTTCTACATTGTATTCTTAATATTTATCTTTTCCTAAAATAGTTGATAGGCAGATTATTGTTCAAGACTTCTTATGTTATAAAAGCAGGTCTTAGGGTTTGGGATCGATATACGTTCTTAATACTTTCTTTGTACTTCATTGTTTATTAATACAACTGAAAGTTTAGTATACATTGTGTTTTGCTTTGTTCTTTGGTTTAAGTGTTAATTCCACATAACACTTAGATTGTTATAAACACAAAATTTCTCTACGTGTTATACTTGATTCAATCTCGATAATGCAAAACTAAATCGATCTAAGTTTGGGATCAACAAGCCCTAGTCTAGTCTACTAGAAAGCTTCTTGTTAAAGTTCCAATTTTGTGCTTATAAAAGAAATGCACCCTTCTTTAGTTTCTTCACAACCACATCATTCCCTGGAAAACATACAACCAAAATACTCAATACCTTGTAGAGTTGGTGCAATTGGGTTAGAAGCAGTTGGTCATAAGCAACAAGTATATAACGGTTGGTGTTGGAGTTGGTTTGTTAGTAACGCTCGGGGTTGTTTGTATAGCTAGTTCGACTCGCGTATCATCAGCCATAGACCCATCCTCGTTGCGAGTAAAGCGTTTTGCATCGATCTGCGTGCCTCGTTTTCTATGCCACCACTATTATTTCTGCTTTGCTATTTCATTGAGGTGAGTTTCGTAGCCCCACTTTTTACTTGTTTTGTATACTTTTGGGGTGAGAACATTGTTTGATTTAAACGGATGAACATAAGTACTAAAACTTGATACGTTTACCTATTGAAGGTCTAGGTTAGGTGATTATCCATATAAACATGATATGAATAAATTATAAGCGCAGCAGAAAGATCACCTATCAACAGATCCATAGAGTCATATGATTAATCAATAAAAGGGACATAAAACTATACCTTTGTAGCGTGATTCGGTAAGATCGAACATAGACCATCACAAAAAATGATCTAACAAAGAAACCAATCAAATATGAAACCAAGTGATCAAAATAGATCACCTCTATGATGTATCCACACCACACATCCTTGTATACCAATAGATGCTAGTCTTAAACCCCGTAACCTAGTAACACCCTTTGAATAAACAAGATTCAAAGATGGAGATCATTACAAAACATAAACTCTTGTTTTTCTCATATCAAAACCGTGCAAAAATGAATTAGAGAAAAAGGGGAGAAGTTTTGGTAATATGATTAATGTAATTAATAAGAGATATTCCCTAATAACTCATATTTATCACAAATGTAACTCCTTCCTTTTCCATCTCAATGGGCCGGACTCAATGAGTTTTGTATGGGCCTTGCCATACAATTTTACAAGTCTAATAACTAATTACTATACTTAGTAATTTGAAGCCCAATATTGATCATGTGTTATGTAGGCTATCTATATACCGTGAATACGATAAACACGATACATGAAATGGTACCTCAATGTATATGTGTGTGACCCCATAGGCTCACATGTATCTAGCCATATAATTAGTTGTTATGACACGAGCAAACTCCAACAGCTCCCAATTGAGCACGTCATAATAATAATATAATTATACAAGAAATGGTTAGCGTCTAGCAACACGCCAATGCCCCTAGAAACATATGAGGGTAGTTTCTTAAACATCTCATTTAAATGGTTTAGATATCAGTCATCCTTTTGTTTTAGATACTCTGTTAAACTTTAGACATGGATCAAAAGTCATTCTTTAGCTTAACTATTCTGTTTCTCGATATTGATATTAAACTAGATTTCCAAATTCATCAAGTATCATCTTAATTACATTTGGACGCGGCCACACATACATCTGTACAATTCATCGAGGGGTCCAATAGTATCTAACTCCAATACATGTGGATGAACAAATCCTATTTTGACTGCACGTGTCGTTCATGTGTTTTACATCGCACATGAAAATGGTCTTTATAGCAGCCTTGTTCAGGACAGTGTTGAACCATATCAAAGATTGGCATTTCACACATACAAAACCTACTTGAATCTCAAGTCTAAGGATGAGAGATTCAACCCCTTACGAGATTCACTATTGACGCCGATCCATGCAGTGAATACTCGTAGTTTGGGTCAATCCAATGAACACATATGAGTTTGGCGGCATCATCAATTAATATTCATTCCAAATGAATATGACCAAAACACTCATATTTTTCTTAATTCATCGATAATCTCGTATCAACAACCGACAATGGATGATTTAGAATAAATAAATTATTCATGGATTAAACATGCTAATATAGAACACAGTAGTATAAATGAAGATGATCATACCAACTATATCAATTGATTAATTAGTAAAACTGCTTAACGTTCCATTATCCAAATACTTAAAAACAGATATACATGAGACTACTAGAAGGTCAAAGTCCAATGTTTCTAGCATGATAACATGTTTGGTTATAATACATTGACTTTACACAAGGACCTGTTGAGTTGTCATCTGAGTGAACTTTGATAATACTTATTTCAGAAACTCACAAATAGTAAAGATTTTGAAAAATATAATGATTGTCATTTTGTATGTGTGCGCTCAAGTGCTAATAGAATAATACTAGCATCTCCATAGTACATTATGTAGGTTGTTTGAAGTAAGTAGAACACCTATTTAATACAATCTTTACAACAACTTCTCAAACTGTAAAATATTCTTATTTTACAAATAGGTAGTGCAACAGTGCTTTCCGTTAAGCACGTCTAGGTAGTAGTATTAATCATTCAAGATTAAATCCTACTATGGCTAGAATTGAGTACCATCTCAATCAAAGTAAGAATTAGTGTATAAACTCAACACTAATATCCTTACCTAAAATCCATAAACGATGAACAAGTTTATAATAGTCTAATGACTTTCACTTAGATACTTTGTGTTCAGTTCATCCTGCATTCATGCAAGTATTAAAATTAGTCTTATACATAACATATCATATGTAATGAATCCATTAGGTAAACTTAGGGTTTCCATGTACATATTCAATCTTATCAAGTGAGATGCAATTCTTTTTCCGTAGTAATATAATGCAATTGAGCACATGTCATTGCCTTACTAGCATAGTGTGACAATCCGTCAATTTATGGTTTATATTTTATTCTCAAATATTATTTAAAAATGTTATTTTAATGTTATATTATGAACTCACTTATTTTTGGGAAGAAATTTGGATTTACGTCTTAAAGTAGCATCGACTACGTCTAAACCGAAGGATTCTACGTTACGTGCTTACGTTTACATACACCGTTTTGGTGACAGTCCGACATTTCAGGAAATAAATTTATCCGTGAATATTATTTTGGGATTTTAAATTTGTGTTGTTTCATAAACTCACTAATTTACGAGAAGAGATTAGGACTTACGTGAATAATTTAACGTCCTTTACGATTAAACCGGAAACCTTAGGATTACGTATTTACATTTTCGAACTCCGTTTTTGATGAGACAATTTTTATTAGATTCATTTTGTGCCGTTGATTCATAATTTATAAAAACGTTTTCGTAAAACGACCCGAGGGCACGCAAATCGAGGAAACTAGAATCGAGGAGTACTCGTAAATTAATAGGGATGGGACAAGTTTACACTTTCCCACCCCTATACAAGTGGAATCCAAGAGTACATAACACACTCTTGATGTGTCAAGTTTACTTAAGTAAACAAGGACACTTGTCCTTGTTTCTTTCCAAACCACTTAACCACAAAACAAGCTAACCATAAACCATTTCTCACACATGCAAACCAAGAAACTCTCTAAACTCTTACTCTCTCCCTTGAACGTCCAACACCACCATTATATCACCATCATCATCAAATTTTGCCCATAAACAAAAGATATAATCAATATATGTTGATAACCACACCAAAAGATGAAGATTGGAGGTGATTAGATTTCATTTGAATGACCTGGGTAACGATCCGGGGAGCTTTCGAATGCGTACTCGAGTTATGAAAACATGGGATATACTCATATTCGTTAATGTTTTCGTCTGTATCTGATTTGAAATTCTCTCACATAGATTATGCGTTAAACTTACTCTTTAAAAGGTTAGTTATGTCTCTTGATATCCTTGAATTTGTGAAGGATCATGAATTATTATTAGTCTTTTGAAGAGATCACATCTTATCAGTGGTAACAAAACTGGAAAGTTGATAGTGCCAGTAGAATGGATTGATTGATTATGACATGACGACATTGTCTTAATTGATGGGAACTCGAATAGAATCCCCCTAAATAATAAGATGTTGATTATCAAAAGTGATCTAAATAATTCTTGATGGATGACCATATCCTACATTTAGACTTGAAATTATACCATGAATGGTTGTGAACTAGTTATAGATATTGTAATCTACAAGAACCTAATATGAATTTATTAAAAGATGTTTCTGTTATCTGAAACTTTAGGAAGTATTTGTTGGTGAATTACCTAGACTTTCGCCATTAAGGCAAATTGAATTTGGTATTGATTATATTCTTGGTGCTGCACCCGTGGCGTGTGCACTGTACTTCAGCACCATCTGAATCAAAAGAATTACCGTACAACTGAGAGAGTTGTCGAAGATAGATTTTATTCTACCGAGCTCGTCATCATGAAGAGCAATGGTGTTATTATTCCTTATATTTGTGGAATTATCGTGAACTAGGTAAATTGATGATAAAAATCTATATCCACTACCCAAGATGATATATTTGTTCGATCATTTACAAGGTTCTAGCGTATGTTTTAAAAAATTTGATCCTCGACATGGTTATCATCAATTTCGCATCCGCGAAAATGATTATCTATTCCAAACACTACATCTAGAACTTGTAATGAACATTATGAGTTTCACATGATGTCGTTTGGATTAACTAATACACATGTAGCATTCATAAATATGGTGAATCACGTGTGTAGGCTGTAAATTGATAAAATCATGCTTGAGATCATTAAGGAACATTTGTTTGTATATAAGAATAAGAAGAAGTTAATAATTATTTATAGATTGCCCTGAATTGGCCGAACAACGAAGACCTGTACCTTAAATATTTAACATGTGATTTAAGACTTTGGGTTTTACCAAAAAGTAGGTGCAAATATGTTTTGACAAATGTTTTATCAAAAAGAACTTTTGAGGGATTATTCCCTTATACACAAATCATTTAACTAAACTCCTGTTTAGGGGTAAATATTTGTGTATACCTCAAGACAACCTAAGAGGGATTGAGGAAACCGTTAAACCATGACTTAAAATTTGAAACGACAATTTTTGCTTTTCAACTAAGAAAATTTTTACCAAAGAATAAACGAAGGTTTTTCGAACATTTGCGGATCTTACTAATTATTTCCGATAAATCAACAAAAATTGTGTTAATTAAATTCAAATTTATTTTGAACATTTTCATATAATTTGACAAACTGAGAAAATTTTAAAACTCTTTGCGTTTAGGTTTCATAAAAATTAAATATTTATTATTTAATTACTTGTAGTAATTATCGACGCTTTAAACGTCGGATTGAGCAAAAATGATAAAAACAATAGTTGAGATAGAACTAAGACTTAGAAAATGTGAAGAAAGAATTTTCGAATAAATACGTTCATGATATTTATTCCATCTAGGAAAGTGAACGTAATTACTGACACATTATATAGGAAAGATAAAGAACCAATTAGGACATGTTCCTTAATAATGAAGGTGCAAAATAAATTGCTGAAAAATATAAAAATAAACAATGTTTGTAAAAAGGGTAATATAGATAATAAAAGGGGGTTCGCGGCTAATGTGAACCAATAGATTTGAGAAGCCTATGGCGTTAAATGTATAAAAGGCCGCTTGTAGTTGCCTGAATATGGAGGATTTTGAGATTTAGTCATGTTGGAATCTCATAAGTATAAGTATTCTATTCCTGTCATTTCTGATTAAATGTATCCTTATATGAAGAAGTTGTACTAATGGAAAATTATGAAGGCAGACATTGCCTCATACATTAGTAAACGTCTAGCTATTGCAAAGGTCATCATCTGAATTTGATTCGATTTGGGTCATCGTCGACAGACTGACCAAATCTGCTAATATCATTCCTGTCAATGATAGATTCTTGATGAAGAAATTGACTCTTTTGTATTTAAAGGAGTTGTGTAAACATGGTGTGTCTGTATCGATCATCTCTATCAAGATCCTCGCTTCGCATCGAATTTCTAGAGATTTGCTCAGAAGTCATTGAAAACGAATCTTGATGATAGTACTGTGTACCACCCCAATCGAAGGGACGAGGTAAAGTAACGATACAAAATACTATAAGTGCTGTTTTATGTTTGAATGATTGACCTTTGGTAATAAACTGTAAAATCGTTTTCCTTTGGAGAGATTATCATTGATAATTATCATATTAGGATCAAGATCGAATCTTGTGAGGATATATATTAGAGCATCTGTAAGTAGGAGTTGGGATGTAGACATCCGACATACACCCATTGTGAGTTGGACATGTCTTTTAGGTTTAAGGTTTTCTATGATGGCGAACCTAACCTTACAAAATACTCGACCCGCGAGACCTGAAATGATTGTTGATATTAGGATCTGATTATTGACTGCCGGTAGTGGGCAGGAGGTTATGTGAATATGAAATGTAGATCTTGAAGTGCCAGATGGGTAGCAAAGTTATGCCAAAAATTTTCACCATAAAAAGATGAATTGAAGATCTGAAAGATCTTGGGAATTAAGTCCCCGTTGCATGGGACCACTGAGATGATGTAAAAGTTGGTTTGAAAGGCATATAAGCTGGATCTACCCTTTGACTTCAAGGACTGCTTGAATTATGTTTAGTAAATCGAACTTGATAAATATCTATCAAGTAAAAATCTGAATTCTTCTTGATAAAGTTTAGATCGGCGAAAAGTTGCATTCATCAAAAACCCGTGAACATCATGGATAGAGAAAGTAAGTCAACATTAAGCCTGATCTTATTCCCGTAGTTATGTATGATGAAACTCGCGTATTGTATTGAATTACACTTGTGAGGAAAGATCGAATGTGGAGGAAATACCCACATGGCTTTAACTCTATAAGAAGCGAGTAGTAAGATAAGATGATCTTTGAGGACAAAGATCCTGTTTAGGGGTAAATGCTGTGACAATCCGTCAATTTATGGTTTATATTTTATTCTCAAATATTATTTAAAAACATTATTTTAATGTTATATTATGAACTCACTTATTTTTGGGAAGAAATTTGGATTTACGTCTTAAAGTAGCATCGACTACGTCAAAACCGGAGGATTCTACGTTACGTGCTTACGTTTACATACACCGTTTTGGTGACAGTCCGACATTTCAGGAAATAAATTTATCCGTGAATATTATTTTGGGACTTTAAATTTGTGTTGTTTCATAAACTCACTAATTTACGAGAAGAGATTAGGACTTACGTGAATAATTTAACGTCCTTTACGATTAAACCGAAAACCTTAGGATTACGTATTTACATTTTCGAACTCCGTTTTTTATGAGACAATTTTTATTAGATTCATTTTGTGCCGTTGATTCATAATTTATAAAAACGTTTTTCGTAAAACGACCCGAGGGCGCGCAAATCGAGGAAACTAGAATCGAGGAGTACCCGTAAATTAATAGGGATGGGACAAGTTTACACTTTCCCACCCCTATACAAGTGGAATCCAAGAGTACATAACACACTCTTGATGTGTCAAGTTTACTTAAGTAAACAAGGACACTTGTCCTTGTTTCTTTCCAAACCACTTAACCACAAAACAAGCTAACCATAAACCATTTCTCACACATGCAAACCAAGAAACTCTCTCAACTCTTACTCTCTCCCCTTGAACGTCCAACACCACCATTATATCACCATCATCATCAAATTTTGCCCATAAACAAAAGATATAATCAATATATGTTGATAACCACACCAAAAGATGAAGATTGGAGGTGATTTTAACATATAAAAGGGAGTTTTCATGGATCTTTGGGCTGATTTTCAAGAAGGAGTTTAGGGTTGATTTGTTGAAGGGTCTTCATATCCTTGGTAATCTTGAAGGTGGTCTTGATATTTCATAAGATTGGTTACCAAAACCAAGCCTTGTTCATCCAAAATCTTAACCTTTTCATCACTAATGGTGGTATAGAGATTGTTTCTTCCTATCCTCTTGTTATTTTGATTATGTAATCTTGTATTTTCTTTATTTATGTATATGTATATGATGATGAATGATGATAAAAATATTATGTGAGGATTTGGTGTTGATAAACATGGGTAAAAAGATGGAAAACCACATGTAAAATGGTTAAAATCTTGCTAAATATGATGGCTGTATAAAAATAGTAAGTAACCAAATGTTAAACTGATAAAATGGTAAAGTGGAATCAATATACAGTAATTATTAGGTGTTATACACATGTGAGAGTTAGCCATACAATGGAATCATAAAAATGAGTGAGATATGATCAAAACAAGTTTAGAGTGCAAATCTGCCTACACTGTTTTGGACGAATTTATTAAAATATTTAGAAGTTGATTCATCAGTAGCTATAAAAGAATAAAATGAAGCACATATCATGTAGTTTCTGTGATAAAAATTTGAGGTCCTATCTCATTATAGAACTTTAGATATGGACATTTTAGTGAACTTAAAATTTAGGACTGATTTTGTGAAATTAAAGTTTAATATTATTATATAAGCACTCAAATAAATATAGTATAAAATGTGAATTAAAACCCACTAACTTATATATTTCTTTTATATAAATATGCATAAGGATAAATAAATGGACATTATATAAAAATGGTAGTTCGATAAGTTTTATAAGTTATAAAAACTTTATACTACGTTTTACGTCTTTTCAGCTAAAACCAAAAAAGTAACTTTTTGTCAAATAAAACTTAGACAGTCGGACCCGTCTAATGTAAACTTTTATAAACTCACATACTGATATATGAAACTTATATAACAAGTAAAAACCGATAAAACCCGAGCTATATAACATACGGACATTAACGGGCTAAGTTAGCATTATTGGACTATAAACCCGACTAGTTAGTAAAACACTTATAAACTTACTTATTGGGCTTAACCCATTTGGGCCCAACATGTAAAGTATAATACTGATAATAAAAGTATAATTGGGCTAATATAATATATTGGGCTTGTAATGGGCCCATTGGGCTTCAAAATGTAAACAAGTTGAACTAGTGTAACTAGTCTTGAAAATTACCAACACATAAACACTATAATGAATGAGTAAAAATGTACAATCCCACTTGATCATCATCATATTTACAAAATAATCATATGTATACATAATTGTTATTTTTATAAAGTCATTGGACAAAAGTCTAAGACGAGTATTATTTGTCTAGGTTTCCGTGATTGAAGCACGTACCGTACATCCGAATTGCCGATAACCCGCTTTCCCACATCAACGTGAGTTCATAGCCTCGCACTCTTTTAAATGTTTTTATGAACTGTTTTATAAACCCGCGAGGGAGATAACATGTTAGTTTTTATAAAATAGGACACTAGTTGTCCCAATTGTCTGTTTATTGATTTGGACCCGAATGATTGTATGACCCGATGAATGATTAAATGACCTGATAGATGAAATGAAATGGATTATTTAAGTTAGGTTATGTCACTAAAAGTCCCATTAGCATGAATTGTGAACTACCGGGATTTGGTAGACGCTTATGCATATAATAGTACTATTTGGGGACGATCACCCTAGTTCGCGCCTTGACGGTTGATCCCCGTCGTGCCACATTGATTGGTAAGCGAATTTATGTATGAGAAGATTTCTATAAGCGTGAATATTGTGACGACACGCTGTTTTAGATGGGAAAATGATTGTCGGGTTAGCTACCCGTTGTTTGTTGTAGTAAGGTAACAATGTCATGCGGCTTATAATAATCCAAATAATGAAACTACTGCTATATGCACTGAATTACGATATATTGCCTGACTAGCAATATGGGGTCTTATTATTGATGTTATGTTCGTGATTTGGTTTTACATAACCATATTTATAAAACGGTTTTTATTTAACTTCACACGACGTTATAAAATGTATTGTATGATATTTTTACGACATTGGTTCGTATAATGGTTTTGAAGGCGAAAGCCTACATTGTGATTTTGACAAGGATTTGTATAAAATGTTTTTGACCTATTTTATGGTCTACTATAAAGATTTGTACAAAATGATTTTCGGTAATAATTTTATACCGATGTTATATTGATTGATTTTATTAAACTCTATGAATTCACTCGGTGTTTTTGCTGACCTTTTCTTTTAACATGTTTTATCTCAGGTACTTGAAGGTAGTTCTCGGAAAGACAACAAGAATTCATGGCCCGCACTTAAATAACAATTTCCATTCAAATCTTTTGTAAAATTGTATGAAATGACCATGACTTGGGACCTATGTAAATTTGATATTTATGAATGGAAATGCTTTATTATTAAACGACGCGATTTTTATGCGTTGTCTATGATGTGAGTAATGTGCTATCCCGTAGCACCAACGAGTCTTCCGCTGTATTGAGTTGTATAAATTTAGGGATGTTACAGTTTGGTACCAGAGCTCTCGTTATAGAGAACGAAAGATTTTTAAAACCAAGGTTTTGAATAAAACATTTCAAAATCTTTTAACTATAAACATTTTTCACAAAATGTCTAAAAATCTTTTGACTACAACGGTGCCGAAGAATTCCCGAGTTACCGACAAGGCTAGACTGAGAAGTGTTATTTTAATATATATATAACTTGGATTATATATATATACATATATATATATATATATATATATATATATATATATATATATGATGTAATTTTATTACATGATTGTTTGATGATTATTTTGATATTTATACAAGGTATTTATACGACGTAGATTGTCACAAGGAACCCTAAATCCCCTAGTAAAATAATCGAAGCTATTCCCATAGGAATTCTAGCTATCCTAGATCTAAACCAAGTTGTGGATATTTATGATCCCAACAAATGGTTGATATTCGTAGAAATGTTGATATTAGTTGATTACGATATTAAAGAAGAATTGGCGAGATTAAATCTGATATCGATGTCATGGCGATCTTTCCTTATAGAGTGGAGTTTGACAAAACGTTACCACCTAGAAAGATGTCATCTGATTTGTTGTCACCCAATTCTTAAAATTGAAATCGAAAAGGCGAATGTTGCACTTGAGGCTGTCATTGCAACCATTACCCAAAAGCCTCATGCCACTAGTACCTTTCCGAGAAGTCTAATTGAATGTATGAGTCATTTCATACTAGTGACTCATTTGATAACTATTGTTGTAAGAGATATAGGATTGGAAATTAAGTTTTGATCATATCGAGCTTTTATTGCCCTTTTAAGGTCTAAGAATAAGGTTGAAAGTATTGGAAAATGAGGTAGGATATCGCATTGAGTATAAGTTGGTTGAAACTTGAATGAAGTAAAATTTAACTCGTATGGAATATGAGATTGTTAAGAGGAATCTATTAAGTCCTGTGATTGAATTATAAGGCTTTAAATGATTATTAGTTCGTGTTAAGGGTTTTTCCTAGGCCATTGTCCAATGACGAGGATGCCCAGTGTCCAAAAAATAAATTGAAGAAATCTTCTTCTAAATTGGGACCGATGGATCTTCCGGGACAGGTGGGACACCTAATGACTCTTGTAGATTAGTATTCATTGTGGTATCTTTTTAAAAAAAATCCCTAACTTAACTGAGACATCAGTTGGTAGGATGAGTTCTTGGAATTGTATGACATAGTGACACGTAATGTGTTACGGTACAATTTTGACTTGTTTGTGATTAATGAAAAGACTACCTTTGATTGCTAAATTTTACATGTATCGATGTTATCTATCTTTTATTGCTTCATCCTAATGTTCGCGTTAGTGATGCAATCATTGAACAAGTACTCATCTCGATTTGAGTTACGTTGTGAATTATTCTCTTTTGAGTGCCATCGAGGTCATGAACCTCATGGTTAATTGGCTAAGCTCATTTCCTATCATATCGTAGTTAGTTCTTGGTGAACAACTCTTCATCACTCCTTTGCAGATCACTCATTGTTTTTATAAGATACAATAGTATCCCTTGAGAAAAATTGAATTTTCATCACCATACGGATTATTCAAAGTAAGATTTATAAGTGATCATTATTGAAATAAAGTTGATTATGAAATACCTTGGAAAACCCAATTGTTTTCATAACAAAGAAAATCTTTGTAAATTTATTTTTGATTCTTATTTAAGAATTAAGCATGAAAATGTTTTTATTATAAACACGATGATAAAATTTTGACGAACTGAGTATTGCATCGTTAATCTTGAAATTGTATATAGTTGCGCGCCTACATACAATTTAGAAGGGACCATGCAAGGCTGATTAGTAGTCACCATGAAATTATTAATAAACACTACATTTTCTTTGAAGATTGTGAAAGATTAAATTTTATGAGATTTGTAAGAAGTGAAAAATAGGGATATAGTGTTAGGGACACCTACATATGTGCCCGTACTATTTATTCTTCTGAGTCGAATTTACTCATCTGTGGAACTTGTCTTATTAATTGATATTCCCTTCTTGTCTAATTCTCCCGTAGTGAGATTCTTAGGAAAAGTATCTGATTATCGAGTGTTGATACCCGACTGGATGTATCGACGTTACTATCATTTCTTTTGATTATATTTCATTTGAATGACCTGGGTAACGATCCGAGGAGCTTTCGAATGCGTACTCGAATTATGAAAACATGGGATATACTCATATTCGTTAATGTTTTCGTCTGTATCTGATTTGAAATTCTCTCGCATAGATTATGCGTTAAACTTACTCTTTAAAAGGTTAGTTATGTCTCTTGATATCCTTGATTTGTGAAGGATCATGAATTATTATTAGTCTTTTGAAGAGATCACATCTTATCAATGGTAACAAAACTGGAAAGTTGATAGTGCCAGTAGAATGGATTGATTGATTATGACATGACGACATTGTCTTAATTGATGGGAACTCGAATAGAATTCCCCTAAATAATAAGATGTTGATTATCAAATGTGATCTAAATAATTCTTGATGGATGACCATATCCTACATTTAGACTTGAAATTATACCATGAATGGTTGTGAACTAGTTATAGATATTGTAATCTACAAGAACCTAATATGAATTTATTAAAAGATGTTTCTGTTATCTGAAACTTTAGGAAGTATTTGTTGGTGAATTACCTAGACTTTCGCCATTAAGGCAAATTGTATTTGGTATTGATTATATTCTTGGTGCTGCACCCGTGGCGTGTGCACTGTACTTCAGCACCATCTGAATCAAAAGAATTACCGTACAACTGAGAGAGTTGTTGGAGATAGATTTTATTCTACCGAGCTCGTCATCATGAAGAGCAATGGTGTTATTATTCCTTATATTTGTGGAATTATCGTGAACTAGGTAAATTGATGATAAAAATCTATATCCACTACCCAAGATGATATATTTGTTCGATCATTTACAAGGTTCTAGCGTATGTTTTAAAAATTTTGATCCTCGACATGGTTATCATCAATTTCGCATCCGCGAAAATGATTATCTATTCCAAACACTACATCCAGAACTTGTAATGAACATTATGAGTTTCACGTGATGTCGTTTGGATTAACTAATACACATGTAGCATTCATAAATATGGTGAATCACGTGTGTAGGCTGTAAATTGATAAATTCATGCTTGAGATCATTAAGGACCATTTGTTTGTATATAAGAATAAGAAGAAGTTAATAATTATTTATAGATTGCCCTGAATTGGCCGAACAACGAAGACCTGTACCTTGAATATTTAACATGTGATTTAAGACTTTGGGTTTTACCAAAAAGTAGGTGCAAATATGTTTTGACAAATGTTTTATCAAAAAGAACTTTTGAGGGATTATTCCCTTATACACAGATCATTTAACTAAACTCCTGTTTAGGGGTAAATATTTGTGTATACCTCAAGACAACCTAAGAGGGATTGAGGAAACCGTTAAACCATGACTTAAAATTTGAAACGACAATTTTTGCTTTTCAACTAAGAAAATTTTTACCAAAGAATAAACGAAGGTTTTTCGAACATTTACGGATCTTACTAATTATTTCCGATAAATCAACAAAAATTGTGTTAATTAAATTCAAATTTATTTTGAACATTTTCATATAATTTGACAAACTGAGAAAATTTTAAAACTTTTTGCGTTTAGGTTTCATAAAAATTAAATATTTATTATTTAATTACTTGTAGTAATTATCGACGCTTTAAACGTCGGATTGAGCAAAACTGATAAAAACAATAGTTGAGATAGAACTAAGACTTAGAAAATCTGAAGAAAGAATTTTCGAATAAATACGTTCATGATATTTATTCCATCTAGGAAAGTGAACGTAATTACTGACACATTATATAGGAAAGATAAAGAACCAATTAGGACATGTTCCTTAATAATGAAGGTGCAAAATAAATTGCCGAAAAATATAAAAATAAACAATGTTTGTAAAAAGGGTAATATAGATAATAAAAGGGGGTTCGCGGCTAATGTGAACCAATAGATTTGAGAAGCCTATGGCGTTAAATATATAAAAGGCCGCTTGTGGTTGCCTGAATATGGAGGATTTTGAGATTTAGTCATGTTGGAATCTCTTAAGTATAAGTATTCTATTCCTGTCATTTCTGATTAAATGTATCCTTATATGAAGAAGTTTTACTAATGGAAAATTATGAAGGCAGACATTGCCTCATACATTAGTAAACGTCTAGCTATTGCAAAGGTCATCATCTGAATTTGATTCGATTTGGGTCATCGTCGACAGACTGACCAAATCTGCTAATATCATTCCTGTCAATGATAGATTCTTGATGAAGAAATTGACTCTTTTGTATTTAAAGGAGTTGTGTAAACATGGTGTGTCTGTATCGATCATCTCTATCAAGATCCTCGCTTCGCATCGAATTTCTAGAGATTTGCTCAGAAGTTATTGAGAACGAATCTTGATGAGAGTACTGTGTACCACCCCAATCGAAGGGACGAGGTAAAGTAACGATACAAATAACTATAAGTACTGTTTTATGTTTGAATGATTGACCTTTGGTAATAAACTGTAATATCGTTTTCCTTTGGAGAGATTATCATTGATAATTATCATATTAGGATCAAGATCGAATCTTGTGAGGATATATATTAGAGCATCTGTAAGTAGGAGTTGGGATGTAGACACCCGACATACACCCATTGTGAGTTGGACATGTCTTTTAGGTTTAAGGTTTTCTATGATGGCGAACCTAACCTTACAAAATACTTGACCCGCGAGACCTGAAATGATTGTTGATATTAGGATCTGATTATTGACTGCCGGTAGTGGGCAGGAGGTTATGTGAATATGAAATGTAGATCTTGAAGTACCAGATGGGTAGCAAAGTTATGCCAAAAATTTTCACCATAAAAAGATGAATTGAAGATCTGAAAGATCATGGGAATTAAGTCCCCGTTGCATGGGACCACTGAGATGATGTAAAAGTTAGTTTGAAAGGCATATAAGCTGGATCTACCCTATGACTTCAAGGACTGCGTGAATTATGTTTAGTAAATAGAACTTGATAAATATCTATCAAGTAAAAATCTGAATTCTTCTTGATAAAGTTTAGATCGGCGAAAAGTTGCATTCATCAAAAACCCGTGAACATCATGGATAGAGAAAGTAAGTCAACATTAAGCCTGATCTTATTCCCGTAGTTATGTTTGATGAAACTCGCGTATTGTAATGAATTACACTTGTGAAGAAAGACCGAATGTGGAGGAAATACCCACATGGCTTTAACTCTATAAGAAGCGAGTAGTAAGATAAGATGATCTTTGAGGACAAAGATCCTGTTTAGAGGTAAATGCTGTGACAATCCGTCAATTTATGGTTTATATTTTATTCTCAAATTTTATTTAAAAACATTATTTTAATGTTATATTATGAACTCACTTATTTTTGGGAAGAAATTTGGATTTACGTCTTAAAGTAGCATCGACTACGTCAAAACCGGAGGATTCTACGTTACGTGCTTACGTTTACATACACCGTTTTGGTGACAGTCCGACATTTCAGGAAATAAATTTATCCGTGAATATTATTTTGGGACTTTAAATTTGTGTTGTTTCATAAACTCACTAATTTACGAGAAGAGATTAGGACTTACGTGAATAATTTAACGTCCTTTACGATTAAACCGGAAACCTTAGGATTACGTATTTACATTTTCGAACTCCGTTTTTGATGAGACAATTTTTATTAGATTCGTTTTGTGCCGTTGATTCATAGTTTATAAAAACGTTTTTCGTAAAACGACCCGAGGGCACGCAAATCGAGGAAACTAGAATCGAGGAGTACCCGTAAATTAATAGGGATGGGACAAGTTTACACTTTCCCACCCCTATACAAGTGGAATCCAAGAGTACATAACACACTCTTGATCTGTCAAGTTTACTTAAGTAAACAAGGACACTTGTCCTTGTTTCTTTCCAAACCACTTAACCACAAAACAAGTTAACCATAAACCATTTCTCACACATGCAAACCAAGAAACTCTCTCAACTCTTACTCTCTCCCCTTGAACGTCCAACACCACCATTATATCACAATCATCATCAAATTTTGCCCATAAACAAAAGATATAATCAATATATGTTGATAACCACACCAAAAGATGAAGATTGGAGGTGATTTTAACATATAAAAGGGAGTTTTCATGGAGGTCTTTGGGCTGATTTTCAAGAAGGAGTTTAGGGTTGATTTGTTGAAGGGTCTTCATATCCTTGGTAATCTTGAAGGTGGTCTTGATATTTCATAAGATTGGTTACCAAAACCAAGCCTTGTTCATCCAAAATCTCAACCTTTTCATCACTAATGGTGGTATAGAGATTGTTTCTTCCTATCCTCTTGTTATTTTGATTATGTAATCTTGTATTTTCTTTATTTATGTATATGTATATGATGATGAATGATGATAAAAATATTATGTGAGGACTTGGTGTTGATAAACATGGGTAAAAAGATGGAAAACCACATGTAAAATGGTTAAAATCTTGCTAAATATGATGGCTGTATAAAAATAGTAAGTAACCAAATGTTAAACTGATAAAATGGTAAAGTGGAATCAATATACAGTAATTATTAGGTGTTATACACATGTGAGAGTTGGCCATACAATGGAATCATAAAAATGAGTGAGATATGATCAAAACAAGTTTAGAGTTCAAATCTGCCTACACTGTTTTGGACGAATTTATTAGAATATTTAGAAGTTGATTCATCAGTAGCAGGAATAAAATGAAGCAAATATCATGTAGTTTCTGTGATAAAAATTTGAGGTCCTATCTCATTATAGAACTCTAGATATGGACATTTTAGTGAACTTAAAATTTAGGACTGATTTTGTGAAATTAAAGTTTAATATTATTATATAAGCACTCAAATAAATATAGTATAAAATGTGAATTAAAACCCACTAACTTATATATTTCATTTATATAAATATGCATAAGGATAAATAAATGGACATTATATAAAAATGATAGTTTGATAAGTTTTATAAGTTATAAAAACTATATACTACGTTTTACGTCTTTTCGGCTAAAACCGAAAAAGTAACGTTTTTGTCAAATAAAACTTAGACGGTCGGACCCGTCTAATGTAAACTTTTATAAAATCACATACTGATATATGAAATTATATAACAAGTAAAAACCGATAAAATCCGAGCTATATAACATACGGACATTAACGGGCTAAGTTAGCATTATTGGACTATAAACCCGACTAGTTAGTAAAACACTTATAAACTTACTTATTGGGCTTAACCCATTTGGGCCCAACATGTAAAGTATAATACTGATAATAAAAGTATAATTAGGCTAATATAATATATTGGGCTTGTAATGGGCCCATTGGGCCTCAAAATGTAAACAAGTTGAACTAGTGTAACTAGTCTTGAAAATTACCAACACATAAACACTATAATGAATGAGTAAAAATGTACCATCCCACTTGATCATCATCATATTTACAAAATCATCATATGTATACATAATTTTTATTTTTATAAAGTCATTGGACAAAAGTCTAAGACGAGTATTATTTGTCTAGGTTTCCGTGATTGAAGCACGTACCGTACATCCGAATTGCCGATAACCCGATTTCCCACATCAACGTGAGTTCATAGCCTCGCACTCTTTTAAATGTTTTTATGAACTGTTTTATAAACCCGCGAGGGAGATAACATGATAGTTTTTATAAAATAGGACACTAGTTGTCCCAATTGTCGGTTTATTGATTTGGACCCGAATGATTGTATGACCAGATGAATGATTAAATGACCCGATAGATGAAATGAAATGGATTATTAAAGTTAGGTTATGTCACAAAAAGTCCCATTAGCATGAATTGTGAACTACCAGGATTTGGTAGACGCTTATGCATATAATAGTACTATTTGGGTACGATCACCCCAGTTCGCGCCTTGACGGTTGATCCCCGTCGTGCCACATTGATTGGTAAGCGAATTTATGTATGAGAAGATTTCTATAAGCGGGAATATTGTGACGACACGCTGTTTTAGATGGGCAAATGATTGTCGGGTTAGCTACCCGTTGTTTGTTGTAGTAAGGTAACAATGTCATGCGGCTTATAATAATCCAAATAATGAAACTACTGCTATATGTACTGAATTACGATATATTTCCTGACTAGCAATATGGGGTCTTATTATTGATGTTATGTTCGTGATTTGGTTTTACATAACCATATTTATAAAACGGTTTTTATTTAACTTCACACGACGTTATAAAATGTATTGTATGATATTTTTACGACATTGGTTCGTATAATGGTTTTGAAGGCGAAAGCCTACATTGTGATTTTGACAAGGATTTGTATAAAATGTTTTTGACCTATTTTATGGTCTACTATAAAGATTTGTACGAAATGATTTTCGGTAATAATTTTATACCGATGTTATTGATGGAATTTATTAAACTCTATGAATTCACTCGGCCTTTTCGCTGACCTTTTCTTTTAACATGTTTTATCTCAGGTACTTGAAGGTAATTCTCGGGAAGACAAGAAGAATTCATGGCCCACACTTAAATAACAATTTCCATTCAAATCTTTTGTAAAATTGTATGAAATGACCATGACTTGGGACCTATGTAAATTTGATATTTATGAATGGAAATGCTTTATTATTAAACGACGCGATTTTTATGCGTTGTCTATGATGTGAGTAATGTGCTATCCCGTAGCACCAACGAGTCTTCCGCTGTATTGAGTTGTATAAATTTGGGGGTGTTACACATAGTGTATAGGTTTAAAGTGATTATTAATTACTTACCCCAAAACGGTCCTCACGGCATAATCACTAGCATCACACATGAGTTCAAAAGGCAAATCCCAATTTGCTGAAACCAAAACTAGAGCCTTAGTCAATTTTTCTTTAAGGATCTCAAAAGACTCTAAACACTCTTGTGTGAATATGAAAGGAGCCTCTTTTTCTAAGAGGTGGGTCATGGGTCTAGCTATTTTTGAAAAATATTGGATAAAACATCTATAGAAACCCGCATGTCCTAAAAACTCCTAACTCCTTTCACCGTGGTGGGTGGGGGAAGTTTGGAAATAACATCTATTTTAGCACGAGCCACTTATAATCCTTTCTTAGATATCTTATGCCCCAAAACTATCCCTTCTTTGACCATGAAATGGCACTTCTCCCAATTTTGAACAAGGCGAGTTTCTTCACACCTCTTAAGCATACGTTCTAAATGGGAGAGACAAGAAGTGAATGAATCTCCAAAAACAGAGAAATCATCCATAAACACTTCCATGGTGTTCTATATCATGTCATGAAAGATTTCCATCATACACCTTTGAAATGTCCACGGGGCATTGCACAAGCCAAAAGGCATTCTCTTGTAAGAAAATGTGCCATAGGGACAAGTGAATGTGGCCTTTTCTTGATCTTTTGGATCAATGGGTATTTGGAAATAACCCGAAAATCCATCTAGAAAGAAATAGTATTCATTTCTCGCTAAGCGTTCTAGCATTTGGTCCATGAAAGGCAATGGGAAATGGTCTTTCCTAGTGGCATCATTAAAATTTCTATAATCAATACAAACTATCCAACCCGTGACAAGTCATGTGGGAATCAACTCGTTGTTTTCATTTAGAACAACAGTGATTCCACCCTTTTTAGGCACACAATACACCGGGCTAACCCATGGTGAGTCAGAAATTGGGTAAATTATACCCGCATCAAGGAGTTTGATAACTTCCTTTTTGATAACTTCATAGATTTTTGGATTAACCCTTCTTTGGTTTTGAATAGCGGGTTTGTAATCATCCTCCATAAGGATTTTATGTGTACAAAAGTTAGGATCAATCCCCCTTATGTCAGATATTTTCTAAGCTATAGCCTTTTTATGCTCCTTAAGAACTTCTATAAGCTTTTTTTTTCATCTTCCTTCAAGTCTTCAGCTATGATAATGGGTAGCTTATCCTCTCCCTCTAACAAGGCATACTCAAGGTGTGATAGAAGATCCTTAAGCTCCAGGGAAGGTGGGCTCTCAACAGAAGGTTGAACTAATGTGGGATCATCATTAGTAACCTCGTGTGGAGCATGTGAAGGAATAGGATCCTCATTGAGTAAAATTTGGATAGTAAGAATATATTCTTCCCAATTAATGGGAGAATATTCATTGCCAAGAAAGTTGGACTCAAATTCCTCTAAGAGAAATTACTCTCTCCAAATGGTGTTAAAGAGGGAGCAATTGAAGCTACGGTCTCAACATGTGGAATGTCCTCATTATTACTTTTGCGAGCCTCATGAAAGTGTTCATAACAAACCTCATCAAGAACATCCACAATGTTAACGGTTTCACACCCTTGAGGTTTCTTAGTTACTTTCCCTAACTAACACATTTTTCTCATTCTCTACCCTCTTAATTAGTTCCCCTTCCGCCACATCAATAAGAGTACGACCGGTCCTTAAGAAAGGTAATAAGTGTGAAAACACTTATCCTTTTACCACTTATTTCCAATAATAACAAGACCAAAACGTGTAATTTATGTCGTAAAAGTCGGAATTATGCGTGGTTTGTGTTTTTATTGTGTTTTAGGACCAAAAGATGAAAAAGGAAGAAAACACGGGCTTTCACGGGCTTTTATCGAAGAAAACGGGAAAAGACGAAGTCAAAAGATCAAGAGTGCAAAAAGAACGGAAGTCCAAGGCCTATTCTGAAGATTTATCGAAGAAAAAGTCTAAAGATGGAAGTTTAATGAAGTCGAAGAACTCAAGTCTATATTAAAGAAGAAAATTATCAAGACAAGTTCAAATCCCGAGACGACGTCGAGAAAAGACAAAGAATTAAATCGAGTCGAGAAGACGTGAAGAAAGAAAGAAAGAAGAGGCAACACATGCACTCACATGCACTCCTTCCCATTTTTTCCTATAAATACCCTCCTAATACACATTAGGAGGGTAGTTAGATTTTAGAGTTTAGTTTTCATTTTTCACTTTTCTTTCTAGTTTTAGAGAGAGAAAGTTCTCAACTTTCTCTCACTAAGTTTTCATCTTTCTTTCTTTTAATCTTTCAAGATTAAACCTTTTGTATTGTTGATTTCATTAATCAAGTTCTAGTTAAGCTTTTAATCTTTCATCTCTTTCTACCTTTCTTGATTTTAGTTAACTTTTGGTGCAAAATACATTTGATCCGTGTTGTTCTTAATATTTTTGTGCTTAAAAAGTTAATCTTTTTGTTCCTTCATAAGCTTTCATTCAATTAAGCTTTAAGATTCTTGTGCTTATTGGCTTATTCGCTTATTTTAGCTTATTTACTTTTAAAAGTTTTCTTAAAAAGTTCATCTTTTTGTAGTTTGATCTAAAAGATTGCTTATTTAAAGTTAGTAAAAGTTGTTATTTGTGCTTATTTAATCCGTTTCATATTAGATTCGTTCAAGTTTTGGTGATTAGCTTAACAAAATAGCTTATTGCCTTTGCTTAATTCTCGAATCCCATATAAATCGGAAAGGGTAAACCCCTTTCCGATCAAGCATTCCGACCAGCACCCTCTTTCCGATCACCAAATCGGAAAAGGGTTTATTGTATTCAGATTTAAGCATCTATATTCCGATCACCTTGGATCAGAATAGGGTTTCATATTCCGACTGTGGCCTTGTTGGTTATTCCGATTGGCATTGTTTTGTTAAACATTCCGATTTGACTCATGATTAATACATTCCGATTGCAGTCTCCTTTGCACATTCCGATCAGTGTTTCCGACTACACATTCCGATTAATGCACTTTAGATATTCCGATTTGGCAGTAATTGTTTGTTTTCCAATTGTTTAATTTCTTGTTTTTGTAAAGTTTTCAAGTGTTATATTTATTAAGTGTTCAAGTAATTTTCCTAATCTTGTCTTTAAGTTTTCAAGCATTTATTTTTAACTCGTTATTTTTTGTTTAATCTTTAAACTTCTACTTTACTCAACGACACTTACTTATTTGCTATTAGTTTAAAATAGATAATCAATCAAGACCATTTATTATTCCACCAAGAACAATTGAGTCGCACTTTGAACCAATAGTCAATTCGAAGAGATTCGGACGATAAATTTTCTTACAAGGAAAATACCTTGTATTAAATGGCGCCGCTGCCGGCTCGTTTTGTTAAGATTAAAGGTTTTTAGTGAGAGACGCGTTGGATTTTGGGATCCTAAAAAATATAAAACCATAAAAACCAAAAATATTTCTTTTCTATTTTACTAATCCTTTTGTAGGTGTGCATGCGTACTCGTGCTCGTAAGAAGAGAGTAGCTCAAGCCGAAGTCATTATTCAACCAATTGTCACCATGGACAATCAACCAATGATCGAGCTTTTGCAATCGCACGTAGAAGGTAACCCCGATGCAATTGTCATACCTGAGATTGGAGCCAACAACTTTGAACTCAAATCTGGCTTTATACAAATGGTCTCTGCTCAACCCTTCTTGGGCCGCTCACTTGATGATCCTCATGACCACATTAAAAGGTTTCTTCAGCTTACCAATACGGTTAAGTACAATGAGGTATCACAAGAAGTGATTCGCTTGCAACTTTTTCCTTTCTCTATAGAGGGACAAGCCCGTAATTGGCTTGATAAGGAACCGCCACAAAGTATTCTTACGTGGACGGATTTAGAGACCAAGTTTATCAACTACTTTTTCCCACCCTCACGTACTACCGCTTTGCGGAATGAAATTATCACCTTTGAACAAAAGTACGGTGAGTCTTTTAGTGAATCTTGGGACCGTTTTAAGGAACTTTTAAGAAAGTGTCCACAACATGGTTTAACAAAAGTACATCAAATCAATACTTTTTACAATGGTTTAAGTATGAATGACCAAGATTCACTAAACAGTGCCTCGGGGGGTAATATTTTGGTTAAGTCTTCAAATGCTGCTTGGGATATTATTGAGAACAAATCTAGAGTTCAAACCAAGAGTGTTAGAACTAATGTAGCAAGTGCTAGTTCTAGTGAGGCCGACAAACGAATTGATAAGCTTAATTCGCTTGTGGAATCGCTTGCTTTACAAACTGCCAACAATGCCAAACAATTCAATGCCCAAGCTAATGTTTTGAGCCAATCATGTGATATATGCGGGGGATCTCACTCATACACCGATTGTCCTTCGACTCACGACAATCCGGAAAATGTGTATGCCGCCAACGGTACCTATGCTACAGGAGGCTATCAAGCACGTCCTCAAGGTGACCGCAACTTGCTCAGCTATCGCTCAAACAACTTTCTTTCCCCTCCCGGTTTTCCCCCACAAAACCTAAACAACCTCAATCGAAACAATCAAAACCAACCACGTGCTCCAAATCAATATCCAAACCAAAGAAACCCATATCCACCTCAAAGAAACAACCAAGTTTACCAACAACCTGCTTATCAACCACCCGCCTACCATGCTCCTCCTCTCAACCAACCAACAACCTTACACCAAGATGTTGAAACCTACATGAGGACAAACTATGTGATCGTGCAAAATCTTCAGCGGGAAATGGCCAACATGAAAGCAGATATGGTTAAGCAAAGGAATGATCTTCGAGCTGATATGCGAAACACTTTGGCGAGTCAAACGAATGACTTGAGGAATATGATGGCTAGTTTTTTCCCTAGTAATCAAGCCTCTGGATCGGGTTCTATTCCGAGTAACACCGTTGCTAATCCAAGAGGGGAGATGAAAGCAATCACCACTCGCAGTGTGATAGTTGTATTTTTACCCCTTTAGGAAAAGGAAGGTAATTAGGGTAAGTATTAACGAGTAGTTTAGGAAAACCACAAGTTATGACCCAATGAAGTGAGTTCGTTCTCGAGGAGGCACGTGTGTTGTGTTAAGAATTGATTGATGTTTGTGATTATATTGAGAAGAAAAGAAAAGAGAAATAAGAAAGAAATGACGGTTACGAAGACGGATCGAGCTAAGACGAAAAGACGTTCACGTAAAACCGTAAAAAACTACAAAATTAAAAATTTTAAAACCTAAAAATTAATTAAAAGCTAAAAGTAGTCTAAAATAATATAAATAAGAATAAAAATCCAATAAAAATATTTTAAAACCTTTTATTAATTAAATATTCAATTTTAAATGCTAATTAAAGCCCTAAAATTAAATATAATTAATCAAAATGTCCAAAATATTATTTTATTGAACAAATAACTTACTTATATTAATTAAAGACTAAAAAGTATTTTTCCTAATTTTTAAAAACTAATTTTCTATTTTTAAATCACTTAAAACTATTTTTAAACTAAAATAATTATAAAAAAATAATAAAATAATGCTAAAAATAATCTACCAATTTTTAAAATCCTAATTTACTCTAATGAACAGTAGAAAAATGACAAAGTTTGAAAAATAATAAATTTACCACTAAAAGACAAAAACAGTTTAAATAAAACCCTGATTAACTTAAATTAATTATAAAAAATAATTAAAAGATGAACAGTGAAAACTTTTAAAACCAAAAATCTTAAAATGTTATTCTAAGTCTAGGAAAAATTTTAAAACAGAAAAATATTAATTTTTGTCACTAAAAGACAAAAACTGAAATATTAAAAAGTATTAAAAAAAGCTATTTAATCTAAAAAAATAAAATGAACAGTAAATAAAAATCTAATTAAACAGAAAAATCGTAAATTAAATAAGAAAAATAAAGAAACAAGTTTCAAGTCCTAACTCACAAATTTGCCCACTAAAGACAAAAATTCTCAAAAGCTGATAGTGACACTTGATAGACTTTTGTCTGTTTGCTTAGCAGTGGTAACAACAAAGCTAGCAGTGGGAAAGGAGTTCCCACTAGTAGTGTTAATTTTTGTTCAGAAAAGCTATAAGCTTAGGAAAGCTTATATTGAGTGCTTATTTTGGACAATAAGGCACCCTTATACTCAGTTGAGTATAAGGAGTCTATGCAAACACAAAAACACAAAGGTCACTTAACAAAATCAAGAAAAATAAGCCCACAAAGTATCTGATTAACCCCTCATGTTTCTGATGAACAGTGTCCTGGTTTACTTGGCACAAAAACAATTTTCAAAGCCTACAAACTAACAAATGAGTGCACCAAATCACATAAGAACTATCAGTGACCCTAGATACTACCAATCTCTAACATTTAACAAACTTGGTTGCACAAAAATCACAAAAATCAAGCAGAAAAGGACTTGGCTGTTTTATGCTATGTTTAGCCAAATTTTTACATGCAAACCTTCTTAAAACTTATCAAAATGAAACCAAAATGCTTATGTCCCCTAATAATAAACTAATGAGTGTGTTTAACCAGGTACTAACACAAATCTTTGTCACAAAACTTGGCTAATCCCCTATCCTAAACACCCTTTAAAATCTGAAAATTAACTTTTTCAAACCAAAATCAAACAATATCAAACCAAAATGATTAGACCAGTCCTAAACATGCATAATATCCTCTAATCAGTAGAATCAAACCAGTTAACAAACCATCAAACAAATTTCAAACAAATCACAATAAAACTGAAAACTTTAAACTAAGAGCACAAGGGACTACCTTGTGGGACCCACATCCGGGCCCCACTATGGCTGCAATGCCATTTCCTTCAGGCTGGGGCCTGAGTTGATCCTTGAACAATAATCAAGCTTCAATGAGACCCTGCTAAGAACAAATGAAGAACATAAGCAAATATCCAATATTTCTGATTTTTCCAACCTTTCAATCCTTTTCAAAAACTTTTCTCAAACTCTTTTTCTTTCAAAATACTTCAACCAAATAACTTAAAATCCAGGAAAATCAAACTCAAAACAAGATTTAACCCCAAAAATTCAACCTTTTTCAGAAACTTGAAAAAGGATGACTTTTGAAAAACCTTGAACCAATAATCAAATGTGGAACTCAGATTTCTAGCTTAAAAAACATTTACCAACTTTTAAGTAATCATAAAAGGAATTACAATTTAATAAAAATACCAACTTTATATTAAGTAAAAAGGGATTACAAGATTTTTTTGCTAGAAAAACTGGAACAAAGAAATACAGCCACATACGGGTTGTATTTATACAAGTGGATAGAAGGTTCTAGTTTGCTTAAACCCTAATGTAGAAAAACCCTAAAATGCCCTTTGTTTGAATCTTCAATCTTCAGTCAACTTAGCAACATGTGATGTTGTACTTGGCCAGCTGTGGAGAGTGCATCAAGAGCGTTGAAATGGTATTGGGGGCCAAGGAAATTCATCCAGTCGTTCATTTGGTCGGGTATTGGAATTAGGGAAGAAAGTGATGGGGCAGGGGAGGGTTCCACAAGACACATGGGTGTGTCTTGTATTAATTTGGGATGTGGGTTTTGATGTGGATGGGGTAAATTGCTAATCTGGAAATTTAGAGGGTAAAACCCTTTGTTTTGAGGGTTTAATAGATTAGGGTTTATAGGTTCATAAGTGTGTGTTGTGTGTGTGTTTAATCAGGATTAGGAGTTAATGATTTTAAAAAGGTGTTAAGGAGGGAAGGGAGTTTTGACTTTTTGACCCAGTTTATTTAAATAAACTGGTTGTGGTGGAAAGGTGACGTTGAGAAGGGAGGGAACGTGATTGGTGGGAGGAGTTGAGTGGGGTGACGTGGGAGGTTGTGATAGGAGGATGAAGGTTTGGTTGTCTGGCAGAATAGGCCCCTTAACTCTCAGGATATTGCTACTTGATGAATAAACATTGTCAACGCCAAAATCACACTTAACAACTTTTGCACACTTGCTGAAAATGGCCATCATAGTTTCAAACTTTTTCCAAGGACCACTTATGTAATTTAAGCATTCTTCAAGGGCTAGATATGCATACTCTTGGTAATTTAGGGACCCCAATGTAATTTGTGAATTTACAAGGGTATAAATTGCCAAGTCTTCAATTTTTCAGGGACCAAACTTGTACAATCTTCAAACTTCAAGGTCATTTTGGAAATTCCAGATTTGGGCCCGGTTCATTGTGCGGCTTCGTTTCCCATGTTCGTTTTTGAATGATTCTTGTGATCTTTTTGTCATTTCCTCAATATCCGTACCTAAAATACACAAGCAACAAACACAAGCATATATTTGGCAGTTTTAATGATATTTTATGCATTCTAAGCCCGATTTGGACGATGAGACTATGTATAAAAGTAGTCTCATCACTCCCCCATACTAAACCATTGCCGTGCCCTCACGCAATGCTAGAATAAAGTATCGTAGCATCTCCAAAATTCATTTTTATTCACTTTATTGGAATTATAAACTAGCTACACTACTACTATTACTACTACTTGCGTTTGAGACATAATGTATGATTTTCATCGCAAAATGGGACGTTTAGGTTCATAGAATAAGAACACGTGAATGCTTCGTTAGAAATAATTTCATCGTCCTCGATTTTCACTCCAATTCCATGCCAAGCGTGCAACGAGATCATTGTCATTATAAGTTAGTAATGCTAACACTACTCATATGCCCTAATCATGTACTTATTCTCCCATTATTCCTAAGTTGTATCTCTTATATTTTAATTTGTCTTGAATGTTTCACGAGGATACATCATTGACTTATGCGATAATAGAGATTTAGGTCTAAAAATAGAGTCCTAACGGTGTAACTAAGACCATCAAATCAATAACCCCTCCTAATAGACAACGATGTCAAAAAATTAAGTTGACAAGAAGAATCGATAAACACGGTTTTATAACGGTTTTGAACATGAGACTTATTACCAAGACTTTATACGCCCCCTAACGGAAGGGCCTTATTATCTTTGGTTTACCTCCATCTTTTATTCAACTTCGCCATGAAGCTTTTATTATGACTTCGGTCTTGCCTTGCCTTTTATTATCCGCCTCATCGGTGGTTTTATTAGCCAAAGACGTATATCCTCACGCTAAAGCGAATTTTGGATCTTTAAAGCTTCGAAGATTAAGGCTTGATTCACTTTCAATTTTGCATAGATTTTTCGGCCTTGTGGGGCTTCAAATTGTTTGCTAGATTTAGGTGAGCACTTGAAATCTTATTATTGGGTGAAGCTTTCGATTATTCGGGTGCCAATACTTCAAAACCGTGACGCTGGCGATACCTTAATGTCTTCTCAATTTAATCACACGGAAGCTACTAGAAAAGACTAGAAACCCAACAATCCTAAGTAAACCGCTAATTCAATATTTATTAAGCAAAAAATATTTACATGCGAAGGGAGAATAAGCAAACAACGAGAACACATGAGTTTTTAAAAGAATACGAGTATTCTACATTTAGCATAGTAACTTATAATTAACTCTATCATTTCTCGTCCTCATTTAAGAGACTTAGCCTAATGTGTAGTTAAGGAATCAAATCTAAGTGCTCAACACGCACGGTCGATTCAAAAATTACTCTTATTCTCGCCATCGGAAAATCTACATTCGTGTCTTCAAACACTTATAAAATATGAGAAAAATTTTAAAATTTGGCCATTTTGAGCCTTATTTTGCAACAAAAACGATAAACAAAAAGATAAACTTTGGAAAGCGTGAAGGTTTGGCAAGGCTAGTATCTATTCACCCCACATACTAAAGTTAAACATTGTCCTCAATGTTTCCAGTCTAGGGGTGCAAACACCCCCATACTAGAGACGTAGTCGAATGCCTTATCTAGCATGGAAAGGGTGTAACCAATAAGTAAATAGCCGTTTATGAAGTGTGCTATAAACCTAAGGTTAGAACATCAAAGGATATATCATTTGGATATTGAGAAAGTCTCCAAAGCAAACGATTGAGTGCTCCCATAAAACGAACACGAGAGGCTCTAATCGTGAAGATAATGATCATCTAAAAACCACAATGCACAAACAACCACGGAACAAAGGTTGGAAGGGCACAAATCCCCTCACATTAAACTAATTAGAAAGCAATAATATGTACATGGATAAGCATGGGTCTCCCCCACGAGGCACCTTGTTTTTGATAACCGAGTCAAAAGCTCGACTCGAATCCCCATAAATGTGATCATTTAGGGATAATCATGGTATGGTCAATTTTTGGTGGGGCTTACATGATAAACAAGGCCCAAAAACAACCGGTATTAAGGACTAAGTCCTTTGATGGTGCAAAATACCGGGATCGAAGATGGCGTTCTCGTTTTCATTGGAAAAACAAATCAATGCCACTTCATCATGTGCCAAAAAAAACTCAAAGAGTTTCAAGAAAATAGGAGAGAAGAAATAGAAGGGTGGGACAATGGGTAAGTCATGAAAACATTGAGCTACTCGAGGTAGACTCGCACCAATCAAATGAAAAGATTTTCCATTTATTGCATCGGTGGAAGACCGAGATTTCCCTATATAAGCAATTCCAGGATCAAATATCTCGTCCTCGGTGGAGAAAGGGGAGGGAACATAAGGGGCTTCCCCCACACTAAGTCCACACAAAGCATCGTCAAAAGGAGAAGACGAGCTTGTAGTACTCAAATCACGTGGTGATGACGGAGTTAGGATTGTAGAAAAATCTTTTAAATTCAATTCAAAATCTTTTCCTTTTTCATCTTTTAAACTCTCCTTATGAAAACCCGATTTAATTATGTCAAAATATTTGGTGTTTCTAAAGCAATGTTAGTCACACTAAAAATTCTCACATTTGAAAACCGTTTTGGTAAAGGTGGTTAATAACAAGATTTTGCTAGGTTCAATTATTATTCTCGGTATCTCTTCGAATTGATCTCTGGCTAATTGTGCGACTCAGTTGTTCTTGGTGAATCAAATTATAGAGTTGTCGTAGTCTAAAACGAATTTAAAATGAAAACTTGAAACAAATAAAAAATAAAGTAAAGACAGTAAAAAGAAACAATGAAAGATAAAATCTTGGCGAAAAGTGAATTGCGAGAAAATTAAAAGGTAAATAAAGTAAATGATACAAATCAAAACTTAAACTAAAAGGAAAGAAAATAAAAATTCAAATAAAGAAAAAGGCTGGAAAAATAAAACTTGAAAATAAAAGACAAAAACTTAAAAAGAAAAACAAACAAAAAACTGACAGAAACCTTGATTCGGAAGTTTAAAACTTCCGAATGAACTGGCTTGATCCGGAACTTCTAATGTTCCGAATGAAACAATCATGAGTCGGAACTCCATGATTCGGAACTTCATTCGGAAGTTCATCCGGAACTTCGTTCGGAAGTTTCATCCGTAACTTTAAAACTTCCGGATGAACCTTGCTTCACTCGGAACTTTTTGACTTCCGGATGAACCTTGCTTCACTCGGAACTTTTTGACTTCCGGATGAAGCTTGCTTCACTCGGAACTTTTTTGACTTCCGGATGAAGCTTGCTTCACTCGGAACTTTGTTGATCCGGAACACTTCCGGATGAAGCTTGACTCGGAACTTTTAAAGTTCCGAATGAACCCTCTTGATCCGGATGTTTCCTGGGAATGATAAGATACAGAAACAACTCCCCCGAAGAACAGGGAGATACAGTAAACACGATTCTATCCTCAAATTAATCAAAATCAAACAAAAGATTAAACCAAAACAACCAATAAGCATAAACTAACAATAATCAATCAACACAAATCATCAAAACTAACAAACATAACCAAATCAATCAAAACCCACTTGATTAAAATTAAGAAAACTCAAGAACACACCATCAAATCAAAAGCAGAAATTAAGCAAGAAAGGAAGAAGATGATAAATTAAAAGCTTAATCAAAAAGTAAGGATTCAATAACAAAAGCTTAAACACAAATTAATCTAGAGAGAGAAAGCATAAACCTAGAGAGAGAAACTACACTACTCCTAATCTAATCCTAAAAACTAACCAACCCTCTCACAACAAGTGAGGGTGGTATTTATAGGAGAGGGGAGTGGTTGGTGGCTTCCTCTTTCTTTCTTTCTTGGTCCTCAGTCTTTCAGTCTTCTTAAATTCTTCGACTTTTAAGACTTCGTCTCGGGGTTTCGTTGAACTCGTCTTGTAATTTCTTCATAAATTAGACTCGAGTTCTTCGGCTTTATTAAACTTTCGTATTTGGACATTTTCTTCGATAAATCTTCAGAATAAGCCTTGGACTTCCGTTCTTTTTGGATTCTTGATCTTTTGACTTCGTCTTTTGTCTTTTTCTTCAATATACGCCCGTTAAAGACCGTGTTTTCTTTCCTTTTCACATTTTGACCCTAAAACACAATAAATACACAAACCACGCATAATTCCGCCATTTACGACATAAAATATACGTTTAGGTCCAGTTTTAATGTAATTAAGTGGTAGAAAAGATGGGTGTTTTCACACCTATCAGTGGTGATAAGTTCTCAAAACATTTGTCAACAAAGAAAACCCCCCCATCGGGATCAACACATTCATCATCCGAAGAATCATTCACAATTGGAATCGTAAGCTTAACACTCTTAACCTCCACCGGCGGAGGGGACGGAACTTCATTTTTCTCAACAACTCCTAAAACTCTATTTGAAATTCTTTTGCAAATGTTTTTTATGGGATTGACATTGTACAAAGACGTGATAGAATACACATGAGAAAGTGTGGAGTTTTGAGTTACATTAATGACGAGTTCTTCCTCATTGAAACGAAGAGTGATTTTCCTTGCATGCACATCGATAAGTGCTCTCGAGGTATCCAAAAAAGATCGACCTAAAATTAACGGAACTTTAGGATCGATGGGAATGTCAACAACAATAAAGTCTACGGGATAATAGAACTTTCCAACTTTCACGAAGACGTCCTCGGCAACTCCACAAGCTAGAATCATAGAATGATCGGCCATCTCGATTGACATTCTTGAAGGAGTGAGATTGGGAAGATTGAGCGATTTAAAAATCTCAAGAGGCATCAAATTAATACTAGCACCAAGATCGGCCAAGGCGTAGCATTCTTCCATGTCTTGTATAGCACATGGGATTAAAAACTTGCCGGGGTCACCGACTTTTTGAGGTATGCGGCTTAGAAAAACCGATGAACAACTAGACGATTTTTGCAATTTTTCTTTGTTATTCAACATACTTTTGAAGTTCGCGGCAAATCGAGGCATCATGACTAAGGCGTCGGCAAAACTTATATTAAAATGCAAGTCACGAAACATTTTCATAAAAAGTTCAAATTGATAATTATTTCGTTCTTGTGCCTTTTCCTTGTCTCGTCTTGAAGGGTATGGTAAAGGTGGTGTGGGTTGGGGCATAGGCATAGGCATCGGCCTTGGAATCTCGGGTTCCATGATTGGTGTGGGTTCAACCGTAGGTGTGGTTTGAGCGGTACTTCGTGGGCTTTGAATTTGCTCCTTTTCAACCACCACCTCGGGTTCTTTCTCTTTTTCCTTCTCCATAGAAGTACTTGGAGGAGAAATGGGTTCTTTGAAAGTTTTACCACTACGAGTAGTAATAACCTTCAATTCTCCTTTCGGGTTCACGATGGTGTCACTAGGAAGACCACCCGAAGAAGAGGGCTTACACATGATAGCTTCAAACATTTTAGCCATTCGGTCTTCAAACTTAGATTGCCTAGCATCCGCTTTTAACAACTCTTGCTTAATCTCATGTTGACCTTGCTTCATTTTTTGTTGATTTTGTTGGAGACGTGTGACATTTCCTTCCATTTTATTAGCATGAGTCTTAAGTTCATTAGCAAGTTCGTTTTTAAGCTCGTTTTTCAACTCGGATCTTAAGCTAACCATTTCACGTTGCATATTGTCAAACTTAGCATCGTTAGCCTTAGCATAATTCAAAAATTCTCCTTGAAGATTTTTGGTGTGATCATTTTGAAAACCTTGTCTAGTAGTTTGAAAATCACGGTTTTGGTTTTGGTTAGAAACTTGCCCATTTCCACTTTGATAATTACCCTTGTTGTAATTCCGTTGATTGCCTTGATAATTACCACCTTGGTTGTTGTTTCGATAGTTATTAGCATTTTGATTTGGTGGAGCTTGATTTTGGCGGGAACCTTGGCCGTTTTGGTTATAAGTTCCCGTGGCTACATAAGCACTCGAAGTGTTACCATCCGCGGTAATGCACTCGGAAAGATCATGAGCTCCACCACACGAAAAACAACTCTTAGCAACCGCTTTAATCAAAGCGGAATTCGAAGCTTCTTGAGCTTTCCAATGGGACATAAGGCTAGCAAATCTATCAAAAAACCGATTTTTTTCATTTGCCTCATCATGTAAAGCATTAATGCTACGAGACGATGACGAGCCCATTTTGGCAACACTCGGTGTGTTACGAGGGCTATAAACCTTAGACCTATTTTCAATTATGACCAAAGCTTCTTCAACCGTTTTACACAAAAAATTACCACCCGCGGCGGCATTTAAATAATCTCTTTCATGATCATTAAGTCCATTGTAAAACGTGTCAATTTGGTGCAAGTCGGAAAAACCGTGATGAGGACATTCATGTAACATCTCCTTAAACCTATTCCAAGCCGTTGAAAAACTTTCATTTGATTCTTGTGAAAATTTAGAAATCTCATTTTTCAAATTGGTTCACAAATTTTGAAACGAGATCCTTCCACGTCAATATAGAATTGGGTGGCTCTTTCTCTAACCAAATTTTAGCGGGCCCCGCTAAGGAATACGGAAAAAGCATCATCTTAATCGAGTCATTCGAGACATCCTTAAATTTGCACGTGGCGGTAAGACGATTAAATTGGCGGATATGGTTGTGGGGATTGTCCTTCTCATCACCACGGAATTTGTTGTTTTGGATCATCGACAACAAACCCGTTTTCACCTCAAAATTCTCCGCAAGGATAGCGGGAATCACAATAGCTTCTCCATAACCCTCGGTAGGTGCTTGAAGTAACTCCATCATAGTTCGATTCGCCATGGTTGGTGCTTCTCGTACAATGGGTTCGTCAATAGGAGACTCCTCACTAGAATGAGTTGGAGTGGGAGTTTTGTTCTTTCGTCTACGTGCACGTTTTGCTTGATTACGAGTTAGCATAAATGTCACGTACAACGTGGAGACGAGCAAAGAAGATTCTTTTTGGTGTTTTAATTTTTCAATTTTTTTGTGGTTTTTGATGGTATTAACTTTTTTTTGGAAATTGGTGAAATGTATTAAGTAGACAAAAATCTACAAATCTCCTCCTTAATCAAATCTCTTGATTAAAGAAGCCTCAAGGAATGAAAACGATCACGTGAAGTGAACGCCTTCGATGACTTTAGAACGATGGTGGAACACCAAATCGTTCAAGAGGGTTTAATCAATAGAAACCAAGAAAATATATATGATATGTAATAATACTTTGGGCGGCAAAACCCTCGATTAGCTTTCAAAATCAAATACGCACAAGCAAGCGGAGGAAACGAGACGGCGCGAAGCACTTAAGAGCCTTTTTCCTTTAGGTCGTGAAATACAACCGCCTTATACCCACCTTATAGTTTGTATTTTTCAAAATCGAGCTTCACGAAAGTATTTATCTATTTTTGCCTTTTTTTCTTTGGTTTGAGATTCCAATACAATGATTGGGTAATGACCTCCCAAGTCAAGGTTGTGATTTCTCACGTATTTGGAGTACTTGTGAATTTATTGTTCTACGTATACAATATATTAATAGTATTCACACAAAAACCGAAAAACAACAATACGTATTAGTAGAGTGCTACTAATACAAATACTAATTATGGTTAGTATAAAAACAACAATTGTTCAACCAAAACACAACACGCCTCCCCGGCAGCGGCGCCAAAATGATAGTTGTATTTTTACCCCTTTAGGAAAAGGAAGGTAATTAGGGTAAGTATTAACGAGTAGTTTAGGAAAACCACAAGTTATGACCCAATGAAGTGAGTTCGTTCTAGAGGAGGCACGTGTGTTGTGTTAAGAATTGATTGATGTTTGTGATTATATTGAGAAGAAAAGAAAAGAGAAATAAGAAAGAAATGACGGTTACGAAGACGGATCGAGCTAAGACGAAAAGACGTTCACGTAAAACCGTAAAAAACTACAAAATTAAAAATTTTAAAACCTAAAAATTAATTAAAAGCTAAAAGTAGTCTAAAATAATATAAATAAGAATAAAAATCCAATAAAAATATTTTAAAACCTTTTATTAATTAAATATTCAATTTTAAATGCTAATTAAAGCCCTAAAATTAAATATAATTAATCAAAATGTCCAAAATATTATTTTATTGAACAAATAACTTACTTATATTAATTAAAGACTAAAAAGTATTTTTCCTAATTTTTAAAAACTAATTTCTATTTTTAAATCACTTAAAACTATTTTTAAACTAAAATAATTATAAAAAAAATAATAAAATAATGCTAAAAATAATCTACCAATTTTAAAAATCCAAATTTACTCTAATGAACAGTAGAAAAATGAAAAAGTTTGAAAAATAATAAATTTACCACTAAAAGACAAAAACAGTTTAAATAAAACCCTGATTAAGTTAAATTAATTATAAAAAATAATTAAAAGATGAACAGTGAAAACTTTTAAAACCAAAAATCTTAAAATGTTATTCTAAGTCTAGGAAAATTTTAAAACAGAAAAATATTAATTTTTGTCACTAAAAGACAAAAACAGAAATATTAAAAAGTATTAAAAAATCTATTTAATCTAAAAAATATAAAATGAACAGTAAATAAAAATCTACTTAAACAGAAAAATCCTAAATTAAATAAGAAAAATAAAGAAACAAGTTTCAAGTCCTAACTCACAAATTTGCCCACTAAAGACAAAAATTCTCAAAAGCTGATAGTGACACTTGACAGACTTTTGTCTGTTTGCTTAGCAGTGGTAACAACAAAGCTAGCAGTGGGAAAGGAGTTCCCACTGGTAGTGTTAATTTTTGTTCAGAAAAGCTATAAGCTTAGGAAAGCTTATATTGAGTGCTTATTTTGGACAATAAGGCACCCTTATACTCAGTTGAGTATAAGGAGTCTATGCAAACACAAAAACACAAAGGTCACTTAACAAAATCAAGAAAAATAAGCCCACAAAGTATCTGATTAAGCCCTCATGTTTCTGATGAACAGTGTCCTGGTTTACTTGGCACAAAAACAATTTTCAAATCCTACAAACTAACAAATGAGTGCACCAAATCACATAAGAACTATCAGTGACCCTAGATACTACCAATCTCTAACATTTAACAAACTTGGTGGCACAAAAATCACAAAAATCAAGCAGAAAAGGACTTGGCTGTTTTATGCTATGTTTATCCAAATTTTTACATGCAAACATTCTTAAAACTTATCAAAATGAAACCAAAATGCTTATGTCCCCTAATAATGAACTAATGAGTGTGTTTAACCAGGTACTAACACAAATCTTTGTCACAAAACTTGGCTAATCCCCTATCCCAAACACCCTTTAAAATCTGAAAAATTAACTTTTTCAAACCAAAATCAAACAATATCAAACCAAAATGATTAGACCAGTCCTAAACATGCATAATATCCTCTAATCAGTAGAATCAAACCAGTTAACAAACCATCAAACAACTTTCAAACAAATCACAATAAAACTGAAAACTTTAAACTAAGAGCACAAGGGACTACCTTGTGGGACCCACATCCGGGCCCCACTATGGCTGCAATGCCATTTCCTTCAGGCTGGGGCCTGAGCTGATCCTTGAACAATAATCAAGCTTCAATGAGACCCTGCTAAGAACAAATGAAGAACACAAGCAAATATCCAATATTTATGATTTTTCCAACCTTTCAATCCTTTTCAAAAACTTTTCTCAAACTCTTTTTCTTTCAAAATACTTCAACCAAATAACTTAAAATCCAGGAAAATCAAACTCAAAACAAGATTTAACCCCAAAAATTCAACCTTTTTCAGAAACTTGAAAAAGGATGACTTTTGAAAAACCTTGAACCAATAATCAAATGTGGAACTCAGATTTCTAGCTTAAAAACATTTACCAACTTTTAAGTAATCATAAAAGGAATTAAAATTTAATAAAAATACCAATCTTATATTAAGTAAAAAGGGATTACAAGATTTTTTTGCTAGAAAAACTGGAACAAAGAAATACAGCCACATACGGCTTGTATTTATACAAGTGGATAGAAGGTTCTAGTTTGCTTAAACCCTAATGTAGAAAAACCCTAAAATGCCCTTTGTTTGAATCTTCAATCTTCAGTCAACTTAGCAACATGTGATGTTGTACTTGGCCAGCTGTGGAGAGTGCATCAAGAGCGTTGAAATGGTATTGGGGGCCAAGGAAATTCATCCAGTCGTTCATTTGGTCGGGTATTGGAATTGGGGAAGAAAGTGATGGGGCAGGGGAGGGTCCCACAAGACACATGGGTGTGTCTTGTGTTAATTTGGGATGTGGGTTTTGATGTGGATGGGGTAAATTGCTAATCTGGAAATTTAGAGGGTAAAACCCTTTGTTTTGAGGGTTTAATATATTAGGGTTTATAGGTTCATAAGTGTGTGTTGTGTGTGTGTGTGTGTTTAATCAGGATTAGGAGTTAATGATTTTAAAAAGGTGTTAAGGAGGGAAGGGAGTTTTGACTTTTTGACCCAGTTTATTTAAATAAACTGGTTGTGGTGGAAAGGTGACGTGGAGAAGGGAGGGAACGTGATTGGTGGGAGGAGTTGAGTGGGGTGACGTGGGAGGTTGTGATAGGAGGATGAAGGTTTGGTTGTCTGGCAGATAGGCCCCTTAACTCTCATGATGTTGCTACTTGATGAATAAACATTGTCAACGCCAAAATCACACTTAACAACTTTTGCACACTTGCTGAAAATGGCCCATCATAGTTTCAAACTTTTTCCAAGGACCACTTATGTAATTTAAGCATTCTTCAAGGGCTAGATATGCATACTCTTGGTAATTTAGGGACCCCAATGTAATTTATGAATTTACAAGGGTATAAATTGCCAAGTCTTCAATTTTTCAGGGACCAAACTTGTACAATCTTCAAACTTCAAGGTCATTTTGGAAATTCCAGATTTGGGCCCGGTTCATTGTGCGGCTTCGTTTCCCGTGTTCGTTTTTGAATGATTCTTGTGATCTTTTTGTCATTTCCTCAATATCCGTACCTAAAATACACAAGCAACAAACACAAGCATATATTTGGCAGTTTTAATGATATTTTATGCATTTTAAGCCCGATTTGGACGATGAGACTATGTATAAAAGCAGTCTCATCACAGTGGAAAAGGTTTAAAGGAACCCGAGCTTCCTACACCTACACCGGTGATTGTGACAAAGGAACACGAGTCTCCTTCTCCGAATCCTCCATCTCATATTCCTCCAACTTCTACTTCTCCAATTCCACCACCTTCTACTTCTACCCCTCCACCACCCAAGGATGTGAGTGAGAATTCTATCCCAAAGCCTTCATCTCAACCCAATATACCTTATCCTTCAAGGTTGTGGAAAGAGACATTGAAGAACAAGGATGATATTCAGGTTTCGAACTTTCTTAAAATGTTCAAACAACTGAATTTCAATATCTCCTTTGCTGAGGCTCTCGCTCACATGCCGAAATATGCTAAGATGTTTAAAGATCTTCTCAGTGATATGGAGAAACTTCTCGATATTGCTCAGACCCAACTTAATGAGAACTGCTCCGCAGTGCTCTTAAGGAAATTGCCAACCAAACTTGGTGATCCGGGTCGTTTCTTGATTCCTTGCAACTTCCTGGGAGTAGAGAATTGCATGGCCCTAGCCGATCTAGGTGCGAGTATTAACTTAATGCCATTAAGTGTTTGGAAGCAATTATCTCTCCCAGAGCTAGTCCCCACACGAATGACTTTGGAATTAGCTAACCGTACGGTTTCTTATCCAGTGGGGATAGCCGAAGACGTCTTCGTTGGTGTCGACAAATTCACTTTCCCGGCGGATTTTGTGGTCGTTGACTACGAGATGGACCCCCGTGTTCTATTAATCGTTGGACGTCCATTCCTGAGGACCGGTCACACTCTCATTGATGTAGCCGCAGGCGAATTAATCATGAGAGTTGGTGACGATAAAACCGTCTTCAACATGGGTAAACTTTCTACGCAGCCTTCGGAAAACGAGAATGTTAATTTCATTGATGTTCTTGATGAGGCTTGTGAAGAACATTTCAAAGACGCTTGTAAAAGTGGTTCTTCTTCTCTACCCAATGTTGAGACCGTTGCCTCAATTGCTCCGTCATTGACTCCTTTTGGATAAAGTGACTTAGATGATTTTGAAGCTAGCTTGGGTCCTCTCGATCTTAAGTATGATGGTTCTCCCACCGATTGGGATGAAGACATTCGTACCATTGAGAAACTTCTCAATGAGGACCATACTTCTCCCCCATCTCCTAAGGATATCTCTACCGATGATCCGAAGTTGACTACGCCGTCCATCGAAAATCCTCCGGATTTAGAGCTTAAGGATCTTCCGTCTCATCTCGAGTACGTTTTCCTTGAAGACAACAAGACGTTACCGGTCATCATCGCTAAGGACTTGAAAGAAGAAGAAATATCACGACTTATCGTCGTGCTGAAGAATCACAAGAAAGCGATTGCTTGGAAGATCTCTAATATTCGTGGAATTGATCCTCACTTCTGCACACACAAAATTCTCATGGAGGTCGACTTTAAACCCACTATTCAAAGCCAACGAAGGGTGAATCCTAAGATCCATGACGTAATCAAAAAAGAGGTTATCAAACTTCTTGATGCGGGAATGATCTATCCTATCTCGGATTCACCGTGGGTTAGTCCCGTCCATTGTGTGCCTAAGAAAGGCGGAATCACCGTTGTTCCCAATGAAAACAACGAGTTGATTCCTACTCGTCTCGTTACAGGGTGGAGAGTTTGTATAGACTATCGCAAACTCAATGATGCTACGAGAAAGGATCATTTTCCCCTTCCTTTCATGGACCAAATGCTTGAACGTCTAGCGGGTAATGACTATTACTGCTTCTTAGACGGCTTCTCCGGGTATTTTCAAATTCCCATCGATCCCAAAGATCAAGAGAAAACCACATTCACTTGTCCTTATGGAACATTTGCCTACAAAAGAATGCCTTTCGGCTTGTGCAATGCTCCTGGGACATTCCAAAGGTGTATGATGGATATCTTCCATGACATGGTTGAAGAAACTATGGAAGTCTTCATGGATGATTTCTCGGTTTATGGTGATTCTTTCTCTGCTTGCCTTGCCAATTTAGAACGTATGCTTAAGCGGTGTGAAGACACTCGCCTTGTTCTAAATTGGAAAAAATGCCATTTCATGGTAAAAGAGGGCATCGTGCTAGGACACAAAATCTCCAAAGCCGGTCTTGAAGTGGACCGTGCTAAAGTTGATGTTATTGCTAAATTGCCTCCACCTTCAACCGTGAAGGGTGTGAGAAGTTTCCTCGGTCATGCGGGCTTCTATCGTCGATTCATCCAAGATTTTTCTAAAATTGCTCGCCCGATGACCCACCTCTTGGAAAAAGATACTCCTTTCATTTTTTCCAAAGAGTGTCTTGAATCCTTCAATCTTCTTAAGGATAAGCTAACTAAGGCACCGGCCTTGGTTCCCCCTAATTGGGAGCTACCTTTTGAGTTGATGTGTGATGCTAGCGACTTTGCTATTGGAGCGGTTTTGGGCCAAAGAGTGAACAAACACTTCCAACCAATCCACTATGCTAGCAAGACAATGACGGGGGCTCAATTGCATTATACCACTACCGAAAAAGAGCTTTTAGCTGTAGTGTATGCTTTTGAAAAATTCCGCCCCTATCTTATCCTTTCTACCACCATCGTGTATACCGATCATTCCGCGTTGAAGTACTTGATGACTAAGCAAGATTCTAAGCCAAGACTTCTTCGTTGGGTTTTGCTCCTTCAAGAATTCAACATTGAAATTCGTGACAAAAAGGGAGCATAAAATCTAGCCGCGGATCATCTCAGTAGACTTGAGGATCCTTATCAAGGGGATCATCCAAACAAAGAGATCAATGACTCTTTTCCCCTTGAGGCCTTAATGTCTATCAATTCTAATCTCGATGACACCCCGTGGTTTGCGGACATTGCAAACTACTTAGCGGGTGGGATTCTCAAGGAAGGGCTCACGTCCCAACAAAAGAAAAAGTTCTTTAAAGATATTGAACATTATTTCTGGGACAACCCTTACCTTTTCAAAAAATGTGCGGATCTGATTATTCGTCGATGTGTTGACGGGCCGACAGCGGTTCAAATCCTTGATGCTTGCCATAAAAGACCCACCGGTGGTCACTTTGGTCCCAACTACACCGCGAAGAAAGTATTCGACTCTGGATTCTATTGGCCCACCATTTATCGTGACGCTCACGATATGGTTAAACATTGTGATGCTTGCCAAAGACAAGGCAAGATCACACATAAAGATGAGATGCCTCAAAATTTCATACAAGAATGTGAAATCTTTGATGTATGGGGCATCGACTTTATGGGGCCATTTCCATCATCTAAAGGGAACAAGTACATCCTCGTCGCCGTTGACTACGTTTCTAAATGGGTTGAAGCCAAGGCTCTCCCTATGAACGATGCGAGGGTGGTTGTGAACTTTTTGAAGCAGCTTTTCGCTCGATTCGGCGTTCCTCGTGCTATAATCAGTGACCGCGGGACTCATTTTTGCAATGATCAATTTGCAAGAGTCATGGCTAAGTACGGCGTTAATCACCGTCTTTCCACCGCCTATCATCCCCAAACCAATGGGCAAGCCGAGATTTCCAACCGTGGATTGAAGCGAATTTTGGAGCGTACTGTGGGAGAGCATCGTGCTGCGTGGGCCGATAAGTTAGATGATGCTCTGTGGGCTTTCCGTACTGCTTACAAGACCCCGATTGGTTGTACACCTTATCGTCTTGTGTACGGGAAAGCATTCCACCTCCCTATCGAGCTGGAACACAAGGCGTACTGGGCCTTGAAGTGGGCTAACTTCGACATCAACAAAGCCGGTGATCTTCGCAAGATTCAACTCAACGAGCTAAATAAACTGAGGAATGAAGCTTATGAGAACTCGCTGATCTACAAGGAGAAAACCAAGATCATCCACGATGCTAGAATTAAGCACCGAGAGTTCCACATTGGCGATCAAGTCTTACTTTTTAACTCTTGGTTGAAGATCTTCTCTGGCAAATTGAAGAGCCGCTGGTCTGGTCCATTCACCGTCGTCAAAGTCTTTCCATATGGGACAATTGAGCTTTCTCAGCCAAATGGGCCCAATTTCAAGGTGAATGGCCAGCGTTTTAAGCTGTACTTTGGTGAGGACATCTCTCATGAGATGATTCCATCCCTCACCACGTTTTCCATGAACTAAATTTGGGTCGAGTCAGGCTCGTGACTCGGTGAACAAAAACAAGCGCTTCTCGGGAGGCAACCCGTGATCGATCCTTTACTGCTTTCATAATAAGTGTAGGGGGAGCCCCGTATGTGTTTGTTGTCTTATTTCTTGTGTTGTGCAGGCATTAAAGCTTCAAAGAGCACCTCGATGACTTTTTACGAACTGTGATCCCGTTTTCCCATCTTCCCGGTTCTATCCTAAACTCTTGTGATTCAATATTTCATATCTTATATGTTCACACTGAATTCACTCTAGTTGTCCTTTCCTTAGCAAGATTTAAACAAAGTGCACAATGTCATAAGTGTAGGGGAGTTTACTCCCACATGCTTAAACATTGAGGACAATGTTTATATCAAGTGTAGGGGGGACTTCTATCGAAGTAAGTGGTCTTTTCCATGAATTTGCCCTCATTTTAACCGGAAAATTTGATTTTTCGACATTTTTCAAAAAATTTTAATCTATTTTGGCCTAGTTGTATAGTTGTATTTTCCTTTATTATGGTTATTTTATTTCCTTGCTAAAATAAAGTGGTTTTTAAATTTTTCAAAGTCATGAATCTTTTGACTCAACCCGAGTTTACTTGTCTAAGTTTACTCTAGCTAGTATCCTTAACGTGTTTAAGTCAAGTTTTGCTAGGCTTTTATATAGGGAGCTATAAAACGCGAAAGTCTTAACTCTCACGGGTTAAGAACAAGAACTTTTCGCAAGTTCCTATAATTGATCCTAGAGAGTTGTTTATCAAGGGAACTTTAAAATGCGATTTCTAAACTTGAAAAAGTCTAAGAGTTTGCAAGATCCTATAGATGACTCGAAAACCCAAAACTTTGATTTAATAGGCTAAGCATCCACGAGTCTCATTCCTTGAGATTTTAAACTGTGGAGGACGAGAGATGATAGAGTCAATTATAAGTTTGGTATTCTTTCGTGAATTTATGTGAGTTAATTATAAGCCTATTCTCCCTTCGCTTGTTAATAAATTTATCTGCAATAAATAAGGTTGTACGATTTAAAAGGTTACTTAGCTTCTAGCCCAAGATCGTTTAAAAGTTGCTTGGTACGGATTAGAGTTCATAGCCAAGGCATAACTTATTGAAGCGAGATGCGAAGATTGGCGAGTTCGAAAAGGCCCTAACAAGGCATGAGGGCTACATTTTGTTGCTAAAGATCCAAAAGTGATGTGAAGAATCATTTATCGAAAATCAATATGAAGGATCGAGACACACGACGAAAAGCAAATACTCCCCTAAAGATCATGGAGAAGTCTATCAAAAAAGGCCCTAACAAGGTATGAGGATAAATAGATCCAAGTCCTAAAAGGAGGCGGATCGTTGTATATCAAAGTCCAAAATAAAGATTGGAGAAAAATGAAGAAGTCGTGGTCCAAATATGAAGAATCTCTCAAAACTTCAAGTGAAGAAATTCCTATTATGAAGAGAAGACCATTATTTCAAGAACATCTCTCAAAGATTCGAAGTATGAAGTCGCTGCCAAATATCGGTCCGAGAAAGGTCTCAAATCGTGAAGCGAGTTATGCCAAGTTATGAACTTTATAAGGTCCCGAGAAGCAGTTTTAAAAGATTTTGTCCTTTAGCTAACTATTGATCAAATCGTTCACTTTATTTTCGGACTAAATAACTATCGAAATAAGTCAAACAATGCATCCTCGTGATCATTCAAGACAAAAATAAAATATAAGAGATACACCTAGGAATAAGGGAGTCTAAGTGAATAATTGGCCCACATGAATTCGTGTTAGTTTGCTAACTTAAAATAACAATGATCTCGTTTTTAAGCTTGGTATGGGGAACGTGAAACTTGAGGATGATAAACGTTCATGGCAGCCAAAACCCAATGTAAGTCTTTAATTTCTTTACTTGATTTTATCTTTTTATGTTTAGCATTTAATAAAGGCCAAGGTGGGTTATTTATGATGGAGAATGTAAACCGTGCTTTAAAATTAATGCATTGCATGAGGGCATTGCAATGGTCAAGTGTAGGGGATTTAATAAGTGTGAAAACACTTATCCTTTTACCACTTATTTCCAATAATAACAAGACCAAAACGTGTAATTTATGTCGTAAAAGTCGGAATTATGCGTGGTTTGTGTTTTTATTGTGTTTTAGGACCAAAAGATGAAAAAGGAAGAAAACACGGGCTTTCATGGGCTTTTATCGAAGAAAACGGGAAAAGACGAAGTCAAAAGATCAAGAGTGCAAAAAGAACGGAAGTCCAAGGCCTATTCTGAAGATTTATCGAAGAAAAAGTCTAAAGACGGAAGTTTGATGAAGTCGAAGAACTCAAGTCTAAATTAAAGAACAAAATTATCAAGACAAGTTCAAATCCCGAGACGGCGTCGAGAAAAGACAAAGAATTAAATCGAGTCGAGAAGACGTGAAGAAAGAAAGAAAGAAGAGGCAACACATGCACTCCTTCCCATTTTTTCCTATAAATACCCTCCTAATACACATTAGGAGGGTAGTTAGATTTTAGAGTTTAGTTTTCATTTTCACTTTTCTTTCTAGTTTTAGAGAGAGAAAGTTCTCAACTTTCTCTCACTAAGTTTTCATCTTTCTTTCTTTTAATCTTTCAAGATTAAACCTTTTGTATTGTTGATTTCATTAATCAAGTTCTAGTTAAGCTTTTAATCTTTCATCTCTTTCTACCTTTCTTGATTTTAGTTAACTTTTGGTGCAAAATACATTTGATCCGTGTTGTTCTTAATGTTTTTGTGCTTAAAAAGTTAATCTTTTTGTTCCTTCATAAGCTTTCATTCAATTAAGCTTTAAGATTCTTGTGCTTATTGGCTTATTCACTTCTTTTAGCTTATTTACTTTTAAAAGTTTTCTTAAAAAGTTCATCTTTTTGTAGTTTGATCTAAAAGATTGCTTATTTAAAGTTAGTAAAAGTTGTTATTTGTGCTTATTTAATCCGTTTCATATTAGATTCGTTTAAGTTTTGGTGATTAGCTTAACAAAATAGCTTATTGCCTTTGCTTAATTCTCGAATCCCATATAAATCGGAAAGGGTAAACCCCTTTCCGATCAAGCATTCCGACCAGCACCCTCTTTCCGATCACCAAATCGGAAAAGGGTTTATTGTATTCCGATTTAAGCATCTATATTCCGATCACCTTGGATCGGAATAGGGTTTCATATTCCGACTGTGGCCTTGTTGGTTATTCCGATTGGCATTGTTTTGTCAAACATTCCGATTTAACTCATGATTAATACATTCCGATTGCAGTCTCCTTTGCACATTCCGATCAGTGTTTCCGACTACACATTCCGATTAATGCACTTTAGATATTCCGATTTGGCAGTAATTGTTTGTTTTCCAATTGTTTAATTTCTTGTTTTTGCAAAGTTTTCAAGTGTTAGATTTATTAAGTGTTCAAGTAATTTTCCTAATCTTGTCTTTAAGTTTTCAAGCATTTATTTTTAACTAGTTATTTTTAGTTTAATCTTTAAACTTCTACTTTACTCAACGACACTTACTTATTTGCTATTAGTTTAAAATAGATAATCAATCAAAACCATTTATTATTCCACCAAGAACAATTGAGTCGCACTTTGAACCAATAGTCAATTCGAAGAGATTCGGACGATAACATTTTCTTACAAGGAAAATACCTTGTATTAAAGGGCCTTCCTACAATGAGGGGAACTCTGGATTCATGTCATAGTCAACAACTACAAAATCCGTGGGGAATGTAAACTTATCAACTCCTACAAAAACATCTTTCGCAATCCCCAAGAGATAAGCTATTGAACGGTTTGCTAACTCAAGTGTCATCCTAGTAGGTGTAAGCTCGGGAAGAGAGAGTTGTTTCCAAACCGACAAAGGCATCAAATTTATGCAAGCACCAAGGTCCGCAAGTGCCATGCAATTCTCAACCCCCGGGAAATTACAAGGAATCAAGAACCATGGTTTGGGCACTTTCTTAACAACTCTTTGAACTCTTCCCAAGCTTCACCAAAGGTTTAGTCTCTCTTTTGTTGAAAGCCTATGATTTGGTTTCTCAATGTGGTAGTTCGTGAAGGGGGAAAAAACTTGTTCACAAATTTCTTCTTCAAGTTCTCCCAAGTGAATATGGTATTTGAGGGTTGCTTATCTAGCCAACTCCTAACATTTCCCTCCAAAGAGAAAGGGAATAAGATCAACTTAACCACCTCGTGAGGTACCCCATTATACTTGATGGTATTACAAAGAGACATGAATCTCTTGATATGGTTACGAGGGTCATCCATAGGTCTCCCTAAGAAAGGTTTAGAAGAAACCATTTGTATCATGCATGTCTTAAGCTCAAAATTGTTAGCGGCTATCTGGGAAATGACTATGGCATCCGCATTCCCATCCATGTTGGATTGGAGAATCTCAATCAATGGGAGATTGTCCATGGCTTCGTTTAAGTTGTCGAAAACACGATGCTCGGGATCGTCTTGATGGACGGCTTTTTTCTTGTTTCTCTTCCTTTTGGGAGGAAGTGGTACACCAATAGGTATAAGTGCACGCGCTCGAGTGTGCATGCAACTCAACACGAGGAATGAGAGAGGAGCTCTCGGTCGACATTGGAAAAGAATAGATTATATCTTCCGAGGTTCAATAGTGAAAACAACAAGAAAGTATAATATATATGTAGTACTAATTGGGCGGCAAAACCCCCCAACAAGCCTTCCTTCTTGAAATACTTACTAGTGAACATGGGGAATGAGGTGGCGCTAAGCTCTTAAGTACCTGTTTCCCTTAGACTTGCATTTTATAACAAAGCCGCCTTTCTATTCACTTAATAGTTCGTATTTCTCGAATTCTTGTTTATTGAAAGTATTTATATATTTTTGCCTTTATTTTGTTTGATTGATACACATAAATGGGACCGGAACACCCCCAAGTACGGTGTATTGCCAAGGTAATATTTATAGAATTAGGTAAATTGGTTGTTCGTATATACGTATATGTATTTACATAAAATAATATATCAAAAATATTTTTTTATTTATTTGATTTTGTTATGAAAGTATCGTATGTATGTAAAAACGAGTGAATCCAATATATACAATATATTTTTGGTGTAATCTTTTAGGAACAAGATTACTTTTGTATTTTTTTATTTTTTTGTTTCAATTATTTAGGAAAAGAATTGATTTTGTGATTTTTTTATTTTTTATTTTTATCTTTTTGATTTTTTTTATCTTTTTGATTTATAATACGTAAAAGGAACGTCCACAAGTGAACGGATCTCAAAATCCAATATGTAACCGTCAATCAATCGTCAATCTCCACGTAAAGAACCGGCAGTGGAGCCATTTAATATTTGCTTTTAAGTTCGTTTTTCTCTCGGTATCTTCATGAATTGATTAATCGATATCAATAAAGTCACGTAATTGTTCTTGGTAATTAATTGATAATATTTTGGAAATCTATGTCTAATTATCACTATGCACGTAAATAAGTAAAAATAATATCTCTACGTAACCGTACTAGTTTAAAAACATATTGCACATACCAAGTATTAAGCACAATATACAACCAATTAATGCACAACTAGTAAAAATGCCCAAAATGTGAAGTATGGAAAGTAAAAGGACTGAATATGTAAATGTAGAAAGTACAAGGACTGATTATGTAAAATTAACCTACTACTAACCAATTTTAACAAAAAGTAACAAAATAGTAACTGAATTTTAACAAACTTAGCAAGTTCAGGGACCTAACTGCAAACCCTAACAACTTTCCAACCAATTACAACGAAGTATATACTTTCCTAATTTCCAGGGACTAAATTACAATTTTTAAAACTATTTTAGTTAAAATCGGGCTTATTGGTTATTAAGCTGTATCTTGAGATTTAGTGCATCAAATAAGCTGAAATTTATTTCAAAAGTTTGTAAATTCAAAATGACCTAGCCATGTTTAAGGAATTCAACTGAAATTGTCTAAAACTCTAATAAGCACTTTGTCAATAAGCTACTTTTAAGAGATGTGCTTATTGGAAGAATCACAAGATCTGATATTGTCAAAATCTGATTAAGAGCCAAAATAAGTGACACCTATCCAAGAAAATCTGAAATTCATCCAAGGAATAAGCTAGAAAAGCCAATAAGCTCAAATGAGCTTATGTTGACCAGCGTTGACCAAAGTTGACCAACTTTGACCTTTGGAAAATCTTATTTTTATGACTTGTTAAGCTGTTTTGTAAAAGAAAATAAGGACTTTTATGAAAAGAATAAGCCAGAAATGAAAATGACTTATCATAGAAACCTGAGCTTATTACAGGGTCTTTCAATTGCTTATTTCTCTTTCAAATCTAAAAACTGTACAATGTGGCTTATAGAATCTTGAAGCTAGGATGTTAAGCTATGTCTACAACCAAAATTCAAGTCCTAATTACAAGTAATGAAGAATTTATGAATGTTTGAAGTTGGCATGTTGATGTTGTATTTTTTAGTTGTTTACTATCTTTTAGGAAAAAGAAAGCAAAAACCAAAGTCGTTGGGTAAGTATTAGTAATTACGTTTTAGGAAAAACGTAAATACCGACAATCGAGTTCGTTCTCGAGGAGGTATGGTGTTTAGCCAACAATTATAGACGTTATTTAATCGAGTGATTACGCTTTTGGAAAAAAGGAATGTTGGAAATACGTTTTTACGTATTTAGGAAGATTCGGTCACTCCGAAAATATATTAAGTAGTAGCTCGTAGTCTAGATATCTTTATTAAACAAACAAAGTCAAGCCTAGCCTACAACATGTGTAGGCTGGCCCAACATTGTAAGCCCAAGCCCATCACAAGTCTTGGGTATATAAACCCTCTCCTTTGATAGAGAGGGTGTGTGGTTAATCATTTTACACATAGTTCTTCTTACTTTCTCTTTCTAGCTTTGTGTGAAATCTACCATATCTCTATCTCTTTCTCTCTCTAAAAAAATAAGCAAGATTTACATATCCTACAAATGGTATCAAGAGCCATGGGATGATTTTATTGTTCATGTGTTTGTGTTCTTGATTCATACGCCATTTTTGATCCATTTTCACACGTCCAAATTTTTTTTTTTTGTGTTTTTGATGGTTTTTTCTTGATACAAATCTTCTACATAGTTGTGGTAGGGATTTGGTATACTTACTTTGGCTAAAAACACAAAATTTTTGGGTGTTTTGATCATTTTTTGGCTTAAAATCACAAATTGGTTGAGTTTTGTCCGAGAAAAGTGGGAATTATTCTGATCAGGTCATCGGAAAAGGGTTTATAGAACATTCCGATCAGTGTAATCGGAATAGGGTTTAGGGATTCCGATTTTGGGTACATTCCGATCAGGTATTCCGATTAGGTATTCCGATTAGGCATTCCGATTAGGTACATTCCGATTGGTATTCAGATTTGGTATTCCGATCAAGGTATTTCGATTAGGTATTCCGATTAGGCATTCCGATTAGGCATTCCGATTAGGTACATTCCGATTGGTATTTAGATTTGGTATTCCGATCAAGGTATTCCGATTTGGTTTATTCCGACTAGGTACATTCCGATCAAGGTTATTCCGATTAGGGTTTATTCCGATTTGGGAGATTCCGACTGATATTCCGATCACTATTCCGACTGATATTCTGATCACTATTCCGATCAACATTCCGATAACAAAAATTATTCCTTAAAAAATTTCGAATCGTGTGTAATTTTGACTTGGAATTTTTGGTTTATCGAGGACATATTTTAGGGGATTTTAACATTGTTTCTCGACTTCAACTCACAACAACAAACACATTTACTTTCTTTCATTGATCGATCAACGTTTGTAAATCTTAACTTATTGAAATGGAGTACACATCTCTTACGGATAAGTCCATCCTCTCGGGTACGGATAATCGTCCACCAATGTTGGTGAAGACTATGTATAAGGAATGGGCTTCCCGAATGGAACTTTATATGTTGAACAAGGAGAATGGACATCTCATTTGGGCATCGGTGCTCAATGGACCATTAGATTATGGTACAGTGACGGAAGGTACAACTACTTGTCCTCGCACAACAGGTGAATTGACTGGAGATATGAAGATTCAAGACAAATGTGATAAGTATGCTACAAACATCATTCTCCAAGCCCTTCCTCCAGATGTCTACAAACTCGTCAGCAAACATAAAGTTACCAAAGAGTTATGGGATAGAATTCGTGTTCTCATGCAAGGCACCTCGTTAACTAAACAAGAACGAGAGTGTAAGCTTTATGATACTTTTGATAAGTTTGCCTATGTGCCAGGGGAGACTCTCAATGATTACTATCTGAGATTTACCCTATTGTTGAATGAGCTCAATATCTATGGCATGACAATTCCTACCTTTCAATTGAACACCAAGTATTTGAACACTCTTCCTTCAGAATGGAAAAAATAGGTGACGGATGTTAAATTGGCTAAGGACTTGCATAACACCAATGTGGATCAACTTCAAGCTTTTCTTCAACAACACGAATGCCATGTGATCGAGGCTCGGTTGTCTACACCTCAAGTTCATGATCCACTTGCAATGTATGCTTCTCAACAAAACATGGCTTATACTTATCAACAACCATCATACTTGCAGCAACCACCACCACACACCTATCAGCAACCATCTTATCAACCATTAGTGATGCCACAACAAGCATTTCAACAAGGTGTTCATCAACAATCTTTTCCGCAGCAACCACCATATCAGACATCACCATCACCATCCAACACTTCTCCAATGTGCTATACTCCTCAGCAAGGATATTTTCCAATAGAAGCACAACCAGCACAAGCTTTCTACTCTAATGAACTTCCACTAATCCAAGCACCGGTCTTTACTCCAAATGATACGCCAGCTAATGTTCTAAACCATCTCACAGCCTACTTGTCAAAACTTGTTGCAACTAGAGGATTTCCACCAACAAACAATCAGCTCCGCACCTCATCAAATCCTCGACAACAAGCCACTGTTCAAGATGGTCAAGTGACGGTGCAACCAATTCAGGGAAGGCAAAACTCATATGGACCTCCTACAAGGACTGGGAACAATCAAGTTGTGAATTCTCAAGCTAGTGGAAATGGGAGTCCTATTGGTCCTAAGAAGGTTGTGACTTGCTACAATTGCCGAGGACAAGGTCATATGGCTAGGGAGTGCACTCAGCCGAAAAGGAGGAGGGATGATGCATGGTTTCGTAAGAAGATGTATTTGGTTGATGCTCAGTCTAAGGGGAAGATTTTGGATTTAGAGGAGTTAGCATTTCTTGCAGACCCAGGGGCAGCAGATACTGAAGGCATTGCAGTCGTTTCCACTTCTAATGCAGCTTATCAAGCAGATGATCTTGACGCATATGATTCGGATTGTGATGACATTCACTCTGCCCAAGCTGCTCTCGTTGCTAATCTCTCTCACTACGGTTCTGATGTCATCAGTGAGGTACCAACCACATCTAATAATATTGATGATAACCAACATCAAGTTGGGCATGAAAATGACAACCTCGAACAGCATTCGGGAACTAGTAATTCAAATGATGTGGTACCCAAACCTACACATTTGAGTGAACCTCAACCAAATGCTACGACGGGTATGAAATCTTATGCTCAACATGATTTGGTCATGATGCCTAAACATATTATTGATCAAATGCATATGGTACTCAGACAATCCGTAGATACGAGTTCAACCCTAACTGCTGAGCTTGCGTTGCATAAAGAAAAGGTCAATGCTTTTGAAATGGTCCCTCAAGCAGAGAAAATAACATGTTCTAAATTTGACCAATTTCGTTTTGAAAAGATTGAACACTTGAAAGAAATAGAATCATTAAAAGCTAATCTTTCCAATGAGTTAAAAGCAAAAGAGTCGGTTGTCAATGATTTTCAGAAACATAAAATGGATTTCGAAACTCTCGAGTCTAAAAAGGTTGAATCGGAAATTAATGCTACCAAACTTCTTAAATTTAAAGAACAACAGCTTTTAAAACAATACGCTTCCATAGAAAAGGTTCATCTTTTAACTAAATCATTTAAAGAACTCGAACTTAAACGTCTTCAAGATTTACCACCTAATCCTGGTTATGCAAAACAAGCTCAGGAATATATTCTCGGTCTTTATGATATGACCATAATTGGAAAATCGAAAGAAGCACCTTTTGTTCGTAGTACTGAGGAGACACAATCACTTGGGGATGAAACTCATTCTAAAATGCTTTCAAAATTCCATACAATTGATTATGATCAACATAACAAAGATCAATTTTCGAAAAAGACACGCATTCGCTTACAAAAGGAATTAGCAGAATTGACAGTTCTTGTGCCCCAAAGTTTGTCAAATGAAAACCTTCCTAGTACGTCTCCTACACTTGTCAAAACGGATTTAACAAAGTTAATTCCACCAGTAAGCAAGGCGTCCGTTAACTTAAATGCGGTTCACCAACACTTAGCCGATTTTGACAAGTTCATTTTGGAACGAACGACGGCTTCGGCCATAACGGAAGGTGAATGGAACTTTGAGCACACTAGAGCTGCGTTCCGAAATGAAATTGTTCCGTTTGTAGAGAATGTTAAGGCTTGTCTTCGTAATCTTGATCAAGATTTACTTTTGGAAATAGAAGAATTTAGACGTGTTTTCAATGAAATGGATAATGCTTATGAAAACAGTTTACTTGAAATAGAAAGGGTTTCACGCCATAATGATCTGCTTCTGAATCAAGTGATTTCTCATGATATAGTTTCTGTCTGTGTGAATACAAGTGTTGATAATGATTCTATTGTGCATAATGTTGAATCTGTGGATATTGTGGTAGATAGTACTTGTCACGAATCTGACGCTGAATTTTTAAAGCTTCAAGATTCATATTCATCGCTTTCAAAACGTTTTGATGAGATTTAAACACATTGTATTTCGCTTGAATGCAAGCAACAATTTATTCAAGAAATCTTTGAAACGTCATTCGAAGGTGTTAATATCGATGATGCAAATTTTGAAAAGAATTTTCGATTGAATTTACAATCAAAACAACGTCAGCCAAGTGACAAAGTTGCTAACTCTTTGCCGATAGAAATAGAGAAATTTAAGGAGCTTAACTGTGTGAACGTACTTGAGGCCGCTGAGAATTTTAGACTTGATCTAGATAATCAAGTTTCCAAGATTTGTCCAAAGTTGATAACTTAAAACAGAAAAATACACGACTCTTTGATTCAGTACAACCCGCATGTGTTGATACCACTGCATAGAATCAATCATTGATTGAACAATTGAATCGAAAGTCGATGGAAATATCTGATTTGAGGGAACAATTTTGTGATAAGAATCTGGTCTTGGCTGAGTTAAAGGAAACACTTCGCACTCTAAAAGGTAAGAATGTTGTTGATAACGCAACCACTATCTCAACATCGTCCTCTAGTGCAATCAATAGAACCCTTATAGCCGTCATACCACTTAACAAGGGCCCTAGGACTAAACCATCTCAAACTTTGGTCACTAAAGATAAGGCGGAATCAAAACCAGCTTCTAATATTCCCGTGTTGCCTTCTACAGGAGTAAGCACCACTACTAAGGCTCAAAGATCTAGGCTTAAAAGAAACAAGAAGAATGATAGGATCTTGCCCCCATCTAGTAGTCAAGTGAAGAAGAAAGTAGAAGCCCATCCTAGAAATGTTATTTTTGTTTTGAATAAAAAGAATCATGTAGCTAAACCTAAAGGCTCTGCGGTTGTGTAGTGTTCTAAGCCTAGTGTGAATTCTAATTTGAAATGTTGGAATTGCAATGAATGTATGTTTTCTAGTCGTCATGATTCTTGCCTTATTGACCATGTGAATGAGATGTATGCCCGGAAAAATGGATTAGAATGGAAACCGACTGGGAAAGTGTTAACCCAAGTTGGTTGGATGTGGCGGCCCACTGGTAGAACTTTCACTATAGTAGGAAATATGTGCCATTTGACTAGGATCACTCCCACTAAAGCGAAGAAAGCGTGCCCTTTAACTAGGAGTACCAAGGCTACCAAAACACAAGCGTGTCCTCTAACTAGGAACACCAAAACTACTGTAGGAACAAAGTGCCCTTTAACTAGGTCTACTCCCACTGTAGTGCCCGCGGATAATCCAAAACCTAAGAAAGTTGGAACTGTTAAACCTGTTAGTGATAAAACTAACATTAGAAAACGCAGGAAAACTAAGGGTCACAAAAATATTAGCAATTCTGATAATATTTTATCTGTATCTGCTAACACTCCGGAACCAATAGTTTCCAATGCATTGTCTACTGTTGTTGTTGAAAACAGGTGGTCCAAATTGTTCTCTGGTATTTGGACTCTGGTTGCTCCAAGCATATGACCGGAGATCGCTCTCAGCTCAGAAATTTCGTCAGCAAGTTTCTTGGTACGGTTCAATTTGGAAATGATCATATTGCAAAGATAATGGGTTACGGTGAATATCATATTGGGAATGTTAGAATTTCAAGAGTGTATTACATGGAAGGTCTTGGTCACAACTTATTTTCTGTGGGACAATTTTGTGATGCAAACCTAGAAGTTGCTTTTCGAGAGCATACCTGCTTCATTCGTAATTTGGAAGGGGTTGATTTATTTTCTGTGGGACATGTCTGCACCTACAATTGGTCAAGATATACCATCAACAAGTAATTCTCAACCAACACCTATTTCAACTACCCATGTCATGCCTATTGATGATGAAGAGGATGATGATGATCATGATTTGGAATTCGCTCAAATGCGTGAACTTCCATTCTTTAGTGTACCTATTCCCGACCCTAATCAAGCCGGGTCGTCCACCTCAGAGGAAGCTCCTTCTACAGTTTACTCCAATCTACGGATTCGTGAACATGACAGCAAGTGGACAAAGGATCATCCTATAGATTTTATTATTGGTGACCCTAATCGTCCGGTATCCACACGAAGTCAGTTACAAGAAAGTGCAATGTTTTGTCACTTTGATGCTTTTCTCACTGAAGTTGAACCTAAGACATGGCAACAAGCTTTTACTCAATCCTGTTGGATAGAAGCTATGCAAGAAGAACTTAATGAATTTATACGTCTTGAAGTATGGGAACTTGTCCCATGCCCGGATCAAGTGCAGTTACTCACTTTGAAATGGGTTTACAAGGTGAAACTCGACGAGTTAGGCGGAATATTGAAGAACAAAGCTCGTCTAGTAGCTCGTGGATACAAGCAATTATTGGGCATCGACTTTATGGAATCATTTGCACCTGTTGCCCGTTTGGAAGCTATTAGACTATTCCTCGCTTATGCAGCCCGTATGAATATGGTCGTCTATCAGATGGATGTGAAGACGGCATTTCTTAATGGTGAACTCAAGGAAGAGGTCTATGTTCAACAACCAGATGGTTTTGTGAATCCTAATTATCCTAATCATGTGTACAAGCTTAAGAAGGCTCTCTATGGGTTGAAGCAAGATCCTCGCGCATGGTATGATCTTTTGTCACAATTCCTCATTACGCAAGGCTTAGCTAAAGGCAAGGTGGATCCTACGCTGTTCATTCAGAAACGAGGTAAAGATATGATTATGGTACAAATATATGTTGATGATATTATATTTGCAGCCTCGACCCAAACTTTATCCGACGAATTTAGGAAACTCATGTCTTCCAAGTTTAAGATGTCAATGATGGGCAAGGTATCATTCTTCTTAGGTCTTAAGATATCTCAGAGTCCCAGAGGCATCTTTATCAATCAATCTAAGTATGCCCTTGAATCGCTTAAGAAATACAAGATGGAATCTTGCGACCCCGTGGATACTCCAATGGTGGAACGAACTAAGCTTGATGCAGATCCACATGGAGTTGCTGTTGATCCGACACTTTATCGTGGAATGATAGGTACTCTTCTGTATATCACAGCCAGTCGACCTGATCTTCAGTTTGCTATATGTATGTGTGCTAGGTATCAAACTAGGCCTACTGAGTTACACTTAGCTACTGTTAAAAGGATCTTTCGATATCTTAAAGGAACCATTAATCGGGGACTTTGGTATTCGAAGGACTCTTCTATTGCACTTATGGCATATGCAGATGCGGATCACGCGGGTTGTCAAGATACAAGGCGTAGCACGAGTGGAACTTTGCAACTACTAGGAGATCGACTAATCAGCTGGGCATCGAAACGACAGAAAAGCGCTGCAATCTCAAGTACGGAAGCAGAATACATAGCTATGTCCGGTTGCTGTGCTCAAATTCTTTGGATGAGATCGCAATTAACCGACTATGGTCTAGGTTTCAACAAAATTCCGATGTACTGCGATAACAAAAGTGCAATTGCCTTATGCTGCAACAATGTTCAATTCCCCCGGTCGAAGCATATTGACATTCGCTACCATTTCATCAAGGAGCAAGTGGAAAATGGAGTAATAGAGCTTTACTTTGTCCGATCTGAGTATCAATTGGCGGATATTTTCACAAAGGCTTTAGATCGCGCTCGAATTGATTTTTTGGCCGACAAGCTAGGAATGAGAACTTTCTCGCCTGAGACTCTTAAGTAATTGGCAGATGAAGCGAAAGAATAGTGATGGTAAACTATTCTCTGTATCCTTGGTGATCATCTGTATATATTGTTTATATTTCTATCCACATAAGCAAAATACAAAAATATAAAACCATATAAAAACCATAAAAATTGAAAAATCTTGAAAAATCCAAAAATATTTTTATTTTATTTTTCAAAGGCATGTCTTTTGGTACGATAATATTTACGACCTTAGAAATGTTGATTAATATTGACACGGCGCCATAAATAGAGTTCGTACAAAAGTTGTAAATATTTCATAAAACATGCCCTTATGGCTTGTAGTCATTTCATACTGCAACCCGGTTTTCATATTAAAGTCAAGTATTTCTTATGAAAGCTTTGGCTCACAACGGGAATTAATTTTCTCGGGCAAGGTTTACTTTAAAACATTGTAAGGGATAAAGTTTACTTTATAACTTGGTCTAACACAAATCTATGTACGCCTCAGTGCATTTACTTGTTAAAACAAGAGAAGTCTTGTTTTTATGAAGCTATCATCTCTACAACCATAGCAATCTACAATTGGTATCTACATACTCGACGATGCGACTACTCAACCGACGACTACAGCTCTTTCAATAGAACACGGGTCAACAATTGAGGGGGAGCAATTGTCAAGCATTCAGAATCTTCGATGTCGAACGTGTCAAGTTCACAAGTAGGTGTCAAGACAACAATACCAATCGTACATGTGGTGTCAAGAGATGACTTCAGACGTGACGAGGCGACCAACATATGCTGACAAGAACCATTTGATCTTATCATATGATGTTCTCATCTATCAGGTCCAACCTTGTCAATTCTTTTTTAATATGGTGAACATGTGATCATGTTACAAATCGGTATCATATCTCATACATTTGATATCATGAAGATAAAACGGACTTGCATTTTTCTTCCCAAAACCTTTGTTAAAAATTCATTAAATCAATTGATATTAAAAACATCGATTGGGTTAATATTTTTAATATGGGGGAGAAAATGTGATTTAATATGGGATATTATCACAAATGGTTTGACTTAATGTGCTGGCTCATCCCGACATGTGCGAAATGTTTTCGAATATCGTGGCATATGTTAAGGGGGAGCAAAATGGATTTGCATATCAAAATGGATTTGCTTCTTCACACACTGTGAAAAGTAAGAAAGATCTTAAGAGTCCTACGCAAAATCTTCTTGATCTGGCCTGAACATCCGAGTAATACGAAAGTATTTACAATGAAGATGGAAATCCTTCTTGAGTGAATATCAAAAAGCTCATGGTAGGTGACTTGTGCGATTCTTTATGAATCAAACTTGTGATAACTGGAAAGCAACAGTGGTTTAATACTTAAATGAATTTAAACACGTTCCAGGCCTCTACGCAATATCTTAGTGATCTTGCCAGAACACTCAGAGTGATACCTTAGTGTTCACAGTGATGAGTGGAAATCCTTCTAGTGTTAACCTCAAACAACACTTGGTAGGTAACTTGCAAGATTCTATACGAATCAAGCTCGTGACAACTGGAAAGCAACGATGGTGCGGTTCTTAATTGAATTTCACTTGTTCCAGGAACATGAATTGACGGCTTCAAATCATGCGGATATTATTATCCAAGTGATTCACTCTTTACGTTCGCAGTCAGCTTTGGACGGTCGAGTAAAGAGAACGGGTTTACCCGCGAAATCTTGTCAAGGAGGTTCTTTATTGAAACTACCTGCCACAAGTACGATATTTAATATCATCCAACGGTCTTCACCGACCGGAGGTAAAATGCTACCGAATTAGAATGAAATGTTCAAGGCCATTTCATTCGTGTATATGGTTTGTTGCTAACTGTCTTATGCAGCGTAACAAGAAGGTGGCATTGCGGTGTACAATCCAGAAGAAGTCGTCACCACATGCTTATACTGCATACACTCAGTACTTCAACAAATTCAAGAAAGTCTGAAGGTCAAGTCTTCCGCTGTATCAAACTCTGAAGCTTTCAAGAATTATAAAGATATAAGTATGTGGAACATGAAGTCACGAAGAGGCGAATATCACAAGTGATGAATGCACAAGGTCAAGTCAAGGAAACATGCTCAAGGCTAAAGTCAAAGATCACATCAAGCATATTCACAAGAGCAAGATCGAAGACTCAAGCATAGTATGCTAGGTTTAAGATTTTGTAAAATGGTGTGACCTCCCTTTGGGGGAGATTGTTGGAAATACGTTTTTCCAAGGAAAGTCTCTGTCACATCATTATTAGCATAGATCACGAGCTATAGACTATTTAGGACATTGTAACTTGGAGTGGCCTCCCTTTGGGGGAGATTGTTGGAAATACGTTTTTACGTATTTAGAAAGGATCGGTCACTTTCATTTTAATCAATTCCATCTTTCTTTCTTATTCCTCTCCTTTCTCTCTCTACCTTTCTCTGTCTAGTTCTTCATTCCTCTACTTTCTTTAGATCAATCAAACACATCTACAATCCTAAGAAATTAAGGACCTACAAAGTCTATCCAAAAAGACCCTTATAAGGTATGAGGATAAATATATCCAAGTCCGAAAAGGAGGCGGATCGTTGTATATCAAAGTCCAAAATAAAGATTGAAGAAAAATGATGAAGTCGTGGTCCTAATATAAAGAATCTCTCAAAAACGTCAAGTGAAGAAATTCCAAATATATGAAGAGAAGACCATAATTTCAAGAACGTCTTCCCAAGATTTGAAGTATGAAGTACATGCCAAATATCGGTCCAAGAAACGTCTCAAATCGTGAAACGAGTTATGCCAAGATATGAACTTAAGGAGATACACGAGAAGTCGTTTTAAAAGATTTTGTCCTTCGGCTAACTATCGATTAAATCGTGCTACTTTGCTTTCGGACTAATAAATACTCAAATAAGTCAGTATGAATCACTTGTGATCCATGACAAATAGTTAAAAATGCTAGTAACCCATTTCCTTTTATAATAACTAGGATTGCGGGGAGAAAAAGTATTACACAATTTGGACGTATGAGTAGTGTTAGCATTGTGACTTGTACCAACAATGATCTCGTTTTTGCACTTAGCATGGAATGTATGACAATCAAGGATGAAGAAGTTTACTCTAAGGGACATTTACTTGTTTCTATTCTTTGACCCTAAAAGTCACATTCGTGATGAGAATCATATATTATGTCTTTACACATTCTCGTAGTATTATTGCAAGTCTTTTACTTTTCAATAAAGGTTAATAAAATTGAATCTTGGTGATGCTTAGATACTTTATTCTAGCATTGCGTTAGGGCACGGCAATGGCTTAGTATTGGGGAGTGATGAGATGGCATTTATACATGATCTCATCGTTCTTTTCGGGCTTTAAATGCATTAAAATGTCATAAAATACCATATATATGCTTGTGTTTGTTCATTTGTGTATTTTAGGTATGGATATCGTGAAAAAGAAAAAAGATCACAAGAAACAAGGAAAAACGGACACGAGAAACGAAGCCGTACAAAGAACCGGGCCCTAGTTCATGAATTATCCAAGATTAAACCTTGAAGACTTGAAGAAATACAAGATTGATCCTCAATGAATGAAGATATGACACTTAAAACCCTTGTGAATTCATAATTACAAGTTTGGTCCATTAAGTTTGTCAAAATTACAAAAATGGTCCTTCAACTTTGAAGAAATGGCAAGATTAGTCCCTCATCAATTCTAAATTGTCAATTATGGTCCCTAATGAAGTCAAAGATACATTGAAGACCTTTGAAGATCAAGAATGTCAAAAATCAGTCCCTCAATTATGGAAAAATGTCAAAAACAACCCTTGAAACACTTTTGCCAAAGTTTTGGGGCAAAAGTGTGAAAATCATAACTTAAACAACAAAGGAATGCGTTTAAGTGAGCTGAAAAACTTGTTATGCATCTTTTCCCAAAAACAAAGGACCAAAACTGCCAAGCTGAAAGTTCAAATTCCTAATAAAGCGGGTAACATTTACTGTTGAGATTTTACCAGCCAAGAACACCCTTTTACCAAGGATGAAAAATGAAGAAAACAAAGGGTAAAGTGAAATTGGTTGTTCCCACGTGTAATTCACATCACCTCAATCAAATCCCACACAAAAAACCTTAAACTCCACTACCAGAAAGATACCCCCATCCCCACTCACATGACGACACCTGGCAAAAGATCATGACATGGAAAAATCAACATACTTAAGCCTTTCCTTACTCACCAAGTACTCAATGAACGTCCCTGATTCACCCAAGCAAGCTGGCAACAAGCCTAGAAGATTCTACAAGGATAATTTAGGAATTTCAGTGCTAGGGTTTATGAATAGTGTTTTGTATGCATTTGCCTATAAAAGGAGACCTCAACTTGTGAGAGTCCCTTTGTTCCAAATTTTGGCTATTATCTTTGTAATTACTTTTTATTTAAATAAAATTTGAATTTCCTAAAATTTGTGAAATCTCTTTTGTGTTTATTAAAAGTTGGTGTTTGAATAGCTGAAATATGTGTTCCATTTGATGTTATAGACCTTCCTTAATCTTGTGGTTAAGGCACGTCTATGTTTGAAAGGTTTTCAAAGGTTCAAAAACCTTGAAATCCTAGTTTCTATGTTGGTTATTATCTTGTACTAACCCTTAGCCAAAAGCCTTAAGCTCCTATAAGCTTGTTGACACCAAGCCTGAGAAGAGTTTTAAGCTCTTGGTTGAGTTGTTTGCTCATTTGTGTTGAAGAATCATCATAATCAAAACCTTGTTCTACTTTGAACATCAGCAGGTTTTGATCTTCCTTTTTGAAGAACCTTGGTCTTGTTCTAGTTGTTGAACAAGGTCCAAGGAGCATAGTTGGTCCTCCTAGGATGTTGTGGATGACAATTATAATCCCTTGTTTAAGTTTCCCCTAAAAATTTCATGTTATTGCCTCTTTTTGATTTTGTGCTTTGATTTTGTGTTCTTGTGTTTGAGGTTGTGATTTTTGTGTTTGAATCTATTAGTTGTCTCCTAGGAAGTGTTTTTGAATCATAAAATCTGTAGGTTGTGTTTTAAAATCACAAGTTGCTTTGAAAAGTTGTGGATTAAGGTGTGTTTGGTATAACATCCTGTTTTAGACTTGTGATGTTTTAAGTTGATGCTTTGTGTTGCTTTGTGTTGGAACCTGTTTCATAGGTGCTAAGTGACATTTATCTGCAAGCTTTGTGCATATTAACACCTAGAATCAACAATAGGCTCTAAAATCTTGTAAACTTGTTGAAATTGGCTGTGGTTTAAGGGACACCTAGTTCTAATCATAGACTAGGGTTAACAAGTGATTAAATCTAGTTAGTTACACCAGGGAAGTAGGATTGAAGTGTTGAATTTGGATCTTTGGTCATTTATATCAGCAAAGTGTGCAAGTGTTCTTGAAGTTCATATCAGCAAGTGTAATCTGCTTTGATCTTGTTCCATACTTTGATTCAGTGATTGATTTAAGTTTGTTTGTGCTTAATAACAGTTTATATAGCTTGTGTATGCATCTGGTTGAAATTGGAGTGCTTATTCTAGCTTAAAACTGATTAAGTGTTCATAACTGCTTAATATCCATGTCTGTGCTAGATCTGAGCATCTTTTGATTTGTCTGTGCTAATTGGTGATACTGAAGTGTGTTTTTGTGCTTGATTGTGACTCCTTGTGATTAACTGATCACTTGGGTGCCCTTGTCTTCCAATAAAACATACAGAATCTCTCTAAAATCAAAGGTAAAATAGTCAAGGCAGTGGGAACCAGTTCCTACTGAAAGTTCCCCCTGCTAGTGTTAATTGGACATCAGCTTATCAATAAGCTATTCTAGCTTATTTTACCCAGCAACACTTTGATTTTGTAATAGGTGCTCATTATTTGACCCATTTGTTCATACTAGAGCAATTGGTGGGTTGACTTTAGGGTTTGACTAGAAAACCAACTTAATTGACTTTTTCATAAGTGCTTATGGCTTATTCCAGCTTATTGGTTTTGCTTATTGGATTTTGGTTGATTGATTTGGCTTATTGAAGTCATTTGTAACATTTTGAAAGTTGAATCAAGTCCTGAGGTGCCCTAGAAATAAAACCTGACTATTTTGTCTTTAGTAGATTTGTACTTGGCTTATTTCTGGCTTATTGAGTGTGCTTTTTCAAAATTTCTTTTTACAGATCTCTTTAGTATCCCAAAAGAAGGTTGTGTGTCAAATTAGAGCTTATGGCATTAGCTTATTGCTTAATGGGCTTAATGGCCCAATAAGGATAAGCTGTTTGTTCACTAAGCTGTGATAAGCTCACTTTCAGCTTTTGGGCCTTTAGAGTTTTGTGTTTAGAATTGAATTTTAAGTCAGATAGGGCTTTTCTAAATCAATTGGGCCAAGTTTGACTTTTTGGGCCCATTAAGCCCATTTGTGTTGACTGTTTTGGGTTTTGGCCCATTTGGGGGCCCAATAGGGGTATTCTGGTCTTTTCACTTTCATTTTCTGATTATTTAGGTTAAAATAAACTAGTTTGCAAGTTTTTAGAATTTTTTATAATTTTTGGATTTTTAATATTATTTTAATATTATTTTATTATTATTTTTCAAATTTCACATTTTTGCACTTCTTATATTTTTCTTAGCTTAAATACATTAAAATAGGAATTTTGCAACTTTTAGATTAATTTTATCACCTTTAGATTAATTTCTATAATTATTTTAAGTTTTAATAGTATTTAAATCCTTTTAAATAGTTTTTCTTAGTTTAAAAATTTATAAAAATAGTTTTTAATCTTTTTAGGTCATTTTAGAGGTTTACCAATTGAAAAATCTTTATTTGGGCTTTTTGATAATTAATTTGATTTTTAGGGCTTTAATTAGCATTTAAAAATTAATATTTAATTAATTAAAAGGTTTGAAAAAGTTTTGATCATTAGTAAACTCTTAGTTTATTTATTTTGATTTTTGATGAATTTTTGGTAATTTTAGAATTAATTTTTATTTTTGTACTTTTTACGGTTTTACGTTAGTCGTAGTAGTAATTAATTTCACGTCTTCGTCATTCTCTTTTCTCATCCCATTCTTTCAAATATTAATCTCAAATCTTGCTACATTTTAGTCACACACATATACCTCCTTGGGAAACGAACTTCATTGGGTCATTAGTGTTTGATTTTCCTAAATCATCACTTAATACTTTACCGCTCATTTACGCTCTTTTTCCTAAAAGACGTAATTTACCACAATCAGCCCCATAAAGTCAATGACCCAAACGTCAAAGATCTCACACACTTGGATGATATTTTATGGCATTTCATCTTTTTGTGAGGCTTTTCCTTGTCGTTGGCATGAGTCACACGACTTCACAAGCTCATGTGCATCTCGGTAAATAGTAGGCCAAAAGAAACCGGCATCGAAAACCTTCTTAGTCGTGAGATTAGCACCGTGGTGACCACCCGTGGGTCCCTCGTGACAAGCTCTAAGGATGTTAGAAGCTTCGGTACCAAAGACACAACGTCGAATAATTTGATCCGCACAAGTTTGAAACAAGTAAGGGTCGTTCCAAAAATAGAACTTGACGTCACGAAATAATTTTCGTTTTTCTTGAGTCGTCATACCCTTGACGATGAAGTTGCCTGCATGGTAATTTACGATGTCCGCAAACCATGGGGTAGAAGAATCAAGCTTAGAATTCACTACACCAAGTGTCTCGAGTGGAAATGTTTCGGTGATTTCCTTGGGCTCGTAAACACTTTGGTGAGGATCTTCTAAACGAGAAAGATGATCGGCCGCTAGATTCTCGGCTTCTTTTTTGTCAACGATTTTGTGATCAAATTCTTGAAGGAGGAGAATCCAACGAAGTAATCTCGGCTTTTTAATAGCCAAATGATCCGTATACACTATGCATTTAGTCAAGACGAGACAAGGTCGGAATTTCTCAAATGCATACACCACGACAAGGAAATCCTTTTCCGTTGTAGTGTATTTTAGTTGAGCCTCGGTCATCGTCTTGCTAGCATAGTGAATAGGCAAGAAGTGTTTTCATGATGTTTCCCCAATACGGCCACAATAGCGTAGTCACTAGCATCACACATGAGCTCAAAGGGGAGGTTCCAATTGGGAGCAACAAGAATGGGAGCTTCGGTAAGTTTCCTCTTAAGGATTTCAAAGGCTCGTACACAATCTTCGTCAAAGACAAAACGTGCATCTTTTTCAAGGAGATGTGTAATAGGTCGAGAGATCTTTGAAAAATCCTTGATGAATCGACGATAAAAGTCCGCGTGGCCTAGGAAACTCCTAACTCCCTTAACGGTTTTGGGATGAGGTAATTTGGCGATGACGTCTACCTTAGCTTGATCTACCTCAATCCCCGCTTTCGAAACCTTGTGCCCTAAGACGATTCCACTTTTAACCATAAAATGACATTTTTCCCAATTAAGCACAAGGTTGGTTTCCTCACAATGCTTCAACATTCTCTCAAGATTCGACAAACACGAAGTGAATGAACTACCAAACACGGAAAAGTCATCCATGAAGACTTCCATCGTCTTCTCGATCATATCATGAAAAATATCCATCATGCACCTTTGAAAGGTTCTCGGTGCATTGCAAAGTCCGAATGGCATTCTACGATAGGCAAACGTTCCATATGGACACGTAAACGTAGTTTTTTCTTGATCACGAGGATCGATGGGAATTTGGAAGTAGCCGGAAAAACCATCTAAAAAGCAATAGAAATCGTGTCCCGCAAGACGCTCCAACATTTGGTCCATGAAGGGCGAGGGAAAATGGTCTTTTCGAGTGGCTTCATTCAACTTTCGATAGTCAATGCACACTCTCCATCCGGTCACGAGTCTAGTGGGAATTAACTCGTTGGCATTGTTTGGCACAACGGTCATTCCTCCCTTTTTAGGGACACAATGAATAGGACTCACCCAAGGGCTATCGGAAATAGGGTAAATCATTCCCGCGTCAAGGAGTTTTAGGACTTCCTTTTTTATGACATCGTGAATTTTGGGGTTCACCCTCCATTGACATTGGATTGCGGGTTTGTAATCTTCTTTCATTAAGCTTTTGTGGGTACAAAATTTGGGATGATCCCCTTAATGTCGGATAACTTCCACGCAATTGCCCCTTTGTGATCCTTTAGAACATCGACAAGTGCGGTTTTTTCATCATCCGAAAGATCTTTCGCAATAATAACCGACAACTTGTCGTCCTCCTCCAAAAATACATATTAGAGATGAGGAGGTGAATCTTTCAACTCGAGGATAGGTGGTTCCTCAATTGAAGATTTGGGCTCGATACTCATAACCTCCTCGGGTGGAGGAAATGGGAAATCGTTAAGAAAATCCTTGATAATCGAGAAGTCTTCATCATTGTCGAGGTCTTCGTCACAAGTACGTGGAACATCGAATTCTTCCAACGTAAAACCACCACCTTCAAATGGAGTGAAGGTTGGTGTCGAGTTATCAAGAATGGGATCTAACATAGTGGGATTGCCACTATTTTCATCATCACCAAAACCTAGAACTTCTTGTGAAAATTCCTCGAAAACAACGTCAATCATATCAACGAGGTTTATGGTTGCAACGGAATAAACATGAGAAATTTGAGAAATTTGAGTTGAATTTATAACAAGTTCCTCGTCGTTGAAACGTAAGGTGATCTTTCTAGCATGCACATCGATTAAAGCCATAGACGTATCTAAAAACGAACGACCTAAAATGAGAGGAACTTGAGGATCCGTGGGAATATCGACAAAACGATAAATTCTACCGGATAATAGAACTTTCCCACTTTCACAAAAACGTCTTCCGCCAATCCACATGCGGGAATCGTGGAATGGTCGGCCAACTCGATAGACATTAGTGAAGGAGTAAGATTAGGAAGATTGAGCGACTTGAAGATTCAAAGTGGCATCAAGTTAATACTAGCACCAAGATCGGCCAAGGCATAGCATTCTTCCATATCTTGGATTGCACAAGGAATCAAGATTTACCGGGATCACCAACTTTTTGAGGTATGCGGTTAAGATAAACCGATGAACAACTAGACAATTGTTGCAATTTCTCCTTGTTGTTCAACATACTCTTAAAGTTAGCGGCAAATCGAGGCATCATGACCAAAGCATCGGCAAAACTCACTTTAAAATGAACGTCACGAAAAATTTTCATAAAAAGCTCAAATTGGTAATTATCGCGCTCTTGACGTTTCTCCTTTCTAAGTCTCGATGGATAGGGCAAAGGTGGTGTGGGTTGAGGCATAGGCATAGCCTTTGGAATCTTGGGTTCCAAATGTGGTAATGGGTCAACCGTAGGTGTGGCATGAGCGGTACTTCGTGGGTTCCAAATGAGTGTGTTTGATCTTATCATATGATGTTCTCATCAATCAGGTCCAACCTTGTTAATATTTTCTAATATGGTGAATATGTGATCATGTTACAAATCGGTATCATATCTCATACATTTTGTATCATGAAGATAAAAAGGACTTGCATTTTTCTTCCCAAAAAGCTTTGTTAAAACTTCATTAAATCAAATGATATTAAAAACATCGATTGGGTTAATATTTTTAATATGGGGGACAAAATGTGATTTAGTATGGGAAATTATCAAAAATGGTTTGACTTAACGTGATGGCTCATCCTGACATGTGCAAAATGTTTTCAAATATCGTGGCATATGTTAAGGGGGGGGCAAAACGTATTTGCAATTCAAAATGGATTTCATGGCGATTTATACTTACCCACAACCCGTTTATTTCACGACAATGAAGATTGTGGTGACATAAGGATGGTAGGATAGGTTAAGTCCTATGATTCTTCCAAAACTGGAGGAATCTTCCCAAGGACATTCCATAGCTAGAAATAGTAGTCCTTAGGAAAGATGGAGAAAGATTGTGAACGTAGCTGAATGCTGACCAAGTACTTAAGTTAGCACTGGAACAGTCACAACAAGGTGCTAGTTATGACGTATTGGTAAGCATTGAAGGGGTTGAATAATTAAAAAGAATTGTAAAGATAAAGGGTGTAAAGAAAGAAGCCCTCCTTACAATTTTAGGCAGAAACCGGGTCAACACATATGCTATTCAGATCATTTTAATGATGCTCGATATTGAAGATAGACATCATGGACCCAGTGATGCAATGCACAACCCATTCCAGCTAACTCAGATATCTATCAAAAGGTATTTGTTTTAATCACACGGGGACAACACGTTATCTATCGATTTATTCACTCCGAATAAATTGGTATTGAAATGGTGGCACTCCTCTCCAGCCTCCGATCACTAAAATTCAAAGTGCACGATCGAGTCTAGAGCCATTTGAGATCATCAAATATCTCATTAGGACACACTTTCATAATTCCTTGCTTCTTCACACACTGTGAAAAGTAAGAAAGATATTAAGAGTCCTACGCAAAATCTTCATGATCTTGCCTGAACATCCGAGTAATACGAAAGTATTTACAATGAAGATGGAAATTCTTCTTGAGAGAATATCAAAAAGCTCATGGTAGGTGACTTGTGCGATTCTTTATGAATCAAGCCTTGTGATAACTGGAAAGCAACAATGGTTTAATTCTTAACTGAATTTAAACTCGTTCCAGGCCTCTACGCAATATCTTAGTGATTTTGCCAGAACACTCAGAGTGATACCTTAGTGTTCATAGTGATGAGTGGAAATCCTTCTAGTGTTAACCTTAAACAGCACTTGGTAGGTAACTTGCAAGATTCAATATGAATCAAGCTCGTGACAACTGGAAAGCAACGATGGTGCGATTCTTTAATGAATCAAACTTGTTCCAGGAATCAGAATTGACGGCTTCAATCATGCGGATAATTTTATCCAAATGATTCACTCTTTACGTTCGCAGTCAGCTTTGGACGGTCGAGTAAAGAGAACGGGTTTACCCGCGAAATCTTGTCAAGGAGATTTTTAATTAAATCTACCTGCCACAAGTACGATATTTTATATCGTCCAACGGTCTTCACCGACCGGAGGTAAAATGCTACCGAATTAGAATGAAATGTTCAAAGCCATTTCGTTCGTGTCTACTTATGTTGTGGAATTTGAAGACGGTGGCGTTGCGGAATCCGAGAAGAAGTCGTCCCCGCATGCTTATACTTTATGCACTTAGTACCTCATCTAATTCAAGAAAGCCTAAAAGTTAAGTCTTCCGCTGTATCAAACTCTGAATCTTTCAAGAATTACAAAGGTATAAGTATGTGGGTCATGATGTCACGAGGAGGCGAAGACCACAAGTGATGGATGCACAAGATCAAGGCAAGAGATTAATGCTAAAGATTGATATCAAACATCACATCAGCATGTTCACCAGAAAAGAAAAAGAAAAGAAAGAAGAAGACTACGAGGTCAAGACAAGCATAGTATGCTAGGTTTATTTTATTATTGTAACTAGGGTAACACCCTTGTTTGGAGTGACCTCCCTTAGGGGGAGATTGTTGGAAATACGTTTTTACGTATTTAGGAAGATTCGATCACTCCGACAATATATTAAGTAGTAGCTCGTAGTCTAGATATCTTTATTAAACAAACAAGGCCATGCCTAGCCTACAACATGTGTAGGTCGGCCCAATATTGTAAGCCCAAGCCCATCACAAGGCTTGGGTATATAAACTCTCTCCTTTGATGGAAAGGGTGGTGATTTCATTTCAAATAACACATAGTTCTTTCATTTCTCTCTCTAGAAGTGTGTTTGATTCTACCAAGTTTCTATCTCTTTCTCTCTAAAAAACATAAGGTAGATTTACATATCCTACATCGACCACCACCTCGGGTTCTTCCTCAATTGCATCCTCCATAGGAGCAATTGGTTGAGGAGTCGGTTCCTTAATTGTCTTACCACTACGTGTGGTAATCACTTTCATCTCTCCCTTAGGGTTCGATATAGTGTTGCTAGGAAGACTACTCAAAGACGGTTTGCACATAATAGCCTCAAACATAGATGAAATTTTATCCTCAAACATGGATTGCCTCTTCTCGGCCTTAATCATCTCTTGTTTTATTTCATGTTGCCCTTGTTCCATTTTTTGTTGGTTTTATTGCAACCTAGTTACATTCCCTTTTATTTTGTTTGTATGGATTTTAAGCTCATTTGCTAACTCGTTTTTCAACTCCTTCTTCAAGTCGTTCTTAAACTCGGATCTTAGGCTAATGATTTCTCTTTGAATGTTGTCAAACCTAGCATCGTTTCCATTTGCGTATTTAACAAATTCATTTGGAAGATCTTTCAAAGTTTGCAAACCCTTGTTGTTGTTTTGAAAATCATTGTTTTGATTTTTGTTTGAAACTTGATTATTAGCCCCTTGATTCCCATAGTTTCCTTTGTAGTTGTTTTTAAAACCAACTTGATTGTTTCGATAGTTGTTGTTAGCATTTTGATTGGGAGCAAAACCCAGTGGAGTCAATTGATTAGAGCGGGTACTTTGACCGTTTTGGTTATAAGTTCCCGTGGCCGGGTAGGCACTCAAAGTGTTACCACTGTTGGTAATGCACTCGGAGAAATCATGACCTCCACCACAATACATACATGAAACCTCAACCGCTTTAGCCGTAGCGGGAACACTTTGTTCTCAAACTTTGAATTCAGTTAAAAGTCCTTTAAGCTTATCAAAGATTTTGTTTTCCAAGTTCGCCTCAATTTGGCAAGCATCGATGGTATTGGACAAAGAAGGTGAAGCCGAAGACGAATCCTTGCGAACACTCGATGTGTTACGAGGACTATACACCTTAGATCTATTCTCAATTATCAATAACGCTCCCTCAACCGTTTTACACAAAAAATTACCACCCGCGGCGGCATTTAGATAATCCCTTTCATGATCATTCAAACCATTGTAAACTGTGTCAATTTGATGCAAATCGGAAAAACCGTGATGAGGACACTCATGTAACATTTCCTTAAACCTATTCCAAGCCGTTGAAAAACTTCCATTAAATTCTTGTGAAAATTTTGAAATCTCGTTTTTCAAATGCGTAGTCTTAGAGGGTGGGAAAAATTGGTTCACAAACTTAGAAATGAGATTTTTCCACGTCAATATAGAATTGGGTGGCTCTTCCTCTAACCAAATTTTAGCGGGCCCCGCTAAGGAATACGGAAAAAGCATCATCTTAATCGAGTCATTAGCAACATCCTTAAATTTGCAAGTGGCGGTAAGACGATTGAATCGGCGGATATGGTTGTGCGGGTTGTCCTTTTCATCACCACGGAATTTGTTGTTTTGGATCATCGACAACAAACCCGTTTTCACTTCAAAATTCTCCGCAAGGATAGCGGGAATCACAATAGCTTCTCCATAACCCTCGGTGGGTGCTTGAAGTAACTCCATCATAGTTCGATTCGCCATGGTTGGTTCTTCTCTTACGATAGGTTCGTCAATAGGAGATTCCTCACTAGAAAGATTAGGTGTGGTTTCCTTTCGGTTTCTTCGTTTACGTGCACGTCTTGCTTGATTAAGAGTTTGCATAAACGTCACGTACAATGTGGGGATGAGCAAAGAAGACTCTTTTTGGTGTTTTGTATTTTTCTAATTTTTTGTGGTTTTTTATTGTTTTTACTTTTTTTTGGATTTTTGTGATTGTATTAAGTAGACAAAAATCTACAAATCTCCTCCTTAATCAAATCTCTTGATTTAAGAAGCCTCAAGGAATGAAAACGATCATGTGAAGTGAACGCCTTCGATGACTTTAGAACGTTGGTGGAACACCAAAACGTTCAAGAGGGTTTAATCAAATGAAACCAAAAAAATATATATGATACTTAGATAATACTTTGGTTGGCAAACCCTCGATTAGCCCTTTTATCTAAACACTCACAAGCAAGCGGGGAAACGAGGCGGCGCGAAGCACTTAAGAGACTTTTTCCTTAGGGTATATTTTATAATACCCGCCTTATACCCACCTTATAGTTTGTGTTTTTCAAAATTATGCTTCACGAAAGTATTTATCTATTTTGCCTTTGATTTCTTGTTTGAGATTCGAATACAATGATTGAGTAATGACCTCCCAATCAAGGTTGTATTTTCTCACTTTTGGAGTACTTGTGAATTTATTGTTCTACGTATACAATATAGTAATAGTATTCACACAAAAACGAAAAACCAATAATACGTATTAGTAGAGTGCTACTAATACAAATAGATATTATGGCTATATATAAAAATAACAATTTCCAAATTAAAACACAACACGCCTCCCCGGCAGCGACGCCAAAATGATAATTGTGTTTTACAACCTTGTTTAGGAAAACAAAGTGTAATTAGGGTAAGTACGACGATTTAGGAAAATCATGCACAAATGACCCAAAAGTGGGGATCGTTCTCAAGGAGGCTAGTGCGTTGTGTTAAGAGATGATTGACTTTTGTGATTATATTGATGAGAAATGAAAAGAAGAAAAGAGATTAGAAGAGAATAACGGTTACGATTATGGATTAAAACTAAAACGAAAAGTCGTACACGTAAAACTGTAAAAAGTGACAAATTTAAAAATTTACCCTAAAAATTCCTAGAAAATTGCAATAAATCCTAAAAAATATAATTAGAGTTTACAAAAAATCAAAAATCACTCAAACCTTTTTTAATTAAGTAATAATTTTTTAATGCTAATTAAAGCCCAAAAAATCAATTTAATTAACAAAAAGCCTGAAATGAGATTTTTTCACTTGTAAACCTCTAAAATACCTTAACTAAATTTATAACTATTTTTGAAAAATTTTAAAATTAATAAAAACAATTTAAAAACAATTAAAAACTATTAAAACTTAAAATAATTATAAAAATTAATCTAATGACAATAAAAATATTCTAAAAATTGTAAAATTCCTAACTTAATATCTTTGAACTAAGAAAAATGAAAAAACTTGAATAATCTAAATTTTAATTTTTAATAATAAAATAATAATAAAATATTAATAAAAATCTAAAATTTATAAAAAAATTCTAAAAAGTTGCAAACTAGCTTATTTTAACCTAAATAAAACAGAAATGAAGTTGAAATTACAAAATACCCCTATTGGGCCTAGAAATGGGCTAAAAGTCCAAACATAACCCTTAATGGGCTATTTAAGACCCAATAAAAAAATGTTGTCCAAATAAGCCCAAAAGCTCCTATTTGACTCAAAATTTGATTTTAAGAACAAAAATCTAAAGGCCTAAAAGCTGAAAATGTGTTTATGGTAGCTTATTTCAATGCAGCTTATTCCTAATGGGCTTTTTGGCCCATTAAGCTATAAGCTGATTCCATAAGCTCAAATTTGACACACAAGCTTCTTTTGAGTTACTTAAGGGATCTATAAAAAGAAATTTGAAATAAGCACAAGAAATAAGCCTGAATAAGCTAAAAGCTATCTTCACAAAACGACAAAATAGTCGTTTTCGAGTTCTAGACCACCTCAAGTGCTGATTCATGTTTCAAAAGCTTTTAAATGACTTAACTAAGCTTAATCAACAAAAATATTTCCAATAAGCACACTCAATAAGCTGAAATAAGCAGATAAGCACTTAATTAAAAGTCAACTTTATGAGTTTTCTAGTAAAAAGTCAAAGCCAAGGTCTGATAAGCTCCAGATCAAAAAATGGGTCAAATGAGGAAGATCTATTACAAAAAATAAGTTGTTGCAAGTCTGGATAAGCCAAATTGGCTTATAAATAAGCTAAATGAGAATTAACACTAGCAGGGGCTAGTTTTGAGTGTTGAGCAGTGGGAACTTTTCCCACTTCTTGACATTCTTGACTTTTTGTCTTTAGTGACTTTTTTTGTGGATTCAAGTTAAGCAAAGGCACCCAAATGATCAGTTAATCATAAGGAGTCAAAATCAATCACAAAAACACAATTACAAACAGCCAATCAGTACAGTTAATTCAGTTTATCACCAGATCTCACACAGACATGAACAATAAGTAGTTATGAACTTAATAAGCTCTTTAAGCAAAATTCAGCCAACCAAAAATGCACCAAAAGCATACACATGCTATATTTAATTCAAATGAATATAAATTAACAAGTTTCATGCATTGGTTCAAGGCCTAAATCAAGATTCAAGCACAAAATAGTTACTGATGAACACTAAACAAGCAGATTTTTCACTTTGCTGATATACTTGACCAACAAGCCAATTTTAAACACTCAAATCTTCAAATCAGGTTACACAAACTTTGATTTAACACCTTTTATCCCTAAACATGCAAATACTCTAGGTATTTCCAAAATTTTAGGTCAAAATCAGTCAAAACAAGTAAGTTATAGCACAATCTTGAACTTAAGGTTACAAAGCTGAAAACTTGCAGGTTTTAGCACTCAACCAAGTGAATAACAGATACAAACCATAAACAACAACTTCCAACAACAAAATAACAAGCTATGATCTTAAATAGATAATCCCAAACACCCCTTATCTTTTTCAAATCAAGATTAAACAAGTATAAGTGTGATTCAGAGTTACCCAAGCCCAATCAAACACAATAACAATTATATTATGGAGTATTAAGCAAGATTAAACCATAAATTCAGCAGGAACACAAGCAATGCACCAAATCACCAAAAATCAAGTACTAAAGCAGATTTTGGGTAAAAAGGTTCAAACCTCATGGATGTACATCTACACCCACGAATTTTTGAGCTTATGTGCTTGCAAGAACAAGCACAAGCTTCCACAAACAACCCTACTAAGATTCAACAAGGTTAGAACATATCAATCAAAAACAGAAAGGTGACAAACCCTTGATTAATGCAACCCTTGTACCCCACACTTGATTATCCCCAAGTTATAAGCCTTACAACACCTTGATATCACAATATCAGGATGCTATGATCTACTTATAGCCCAAGAATTCCAAGGTGTACCAAGGACTTAGCAAAATATCAAGATTTAAGAACTTTGAGCAATTTCTTGCACAAAGCCTAAGAAAACGTTTTGAGATTCAGTTTTAGCAAAAAATAAACATAAACAAGCAAATATAAAGATTGTCACTTGACTTATCTTCACAAATTTCAAACACTTCTCATTAATCAAGAGTAAGGATTTACAGAATTGTGAACTAGGAAAAATTCAAGGCAGGGCTCAAAGTGAAACCCTAATGCCTTTATATAGGCTACAAACTAATGCTAAGAAGCTAAAAAACGTAAACCCTAAAGCTGTGAAGTCCCCAATTTTCCCTTTGATATTTTGAATATCTTGAAGATCATGTGACTTTCTTTGGCAGGTTGTGTGAGTTGGCAAGGGTGAATTGCATCCAAAGGCTTCAAACAAGCTTAGAAAGTAAGCTGAAATCTTGGGCGTTGGATAGCTGTCAAGGTTTTGGCAGTTTGCTCCAAGGTGTAGCATGGGAATCTCTTGTGGGGTTGCTGAGTGATGAGGTGTCCAAGTTAGGAGTTGGGTTATGATTAAGACTAGCTTAATCATAAACCTGCAGCATTTGGTGGTTTAATTACAAGTGGATTAAGAAAACCCAAATGTGTTCATAATGTGAATAGTACATGTTTTGATATGGTTTAGGATTTGAATTAGTGTTAGGCGCGTTTTTTAGCTTAATATTTAATTAAGCTAACGGTTTAGGGCGAGTGAATTGGTGAGGTGGAAGCCGGGTGAGTGGTGATTGGTTGATTTAGGTTAGTGGGGCACGTGTCACATGGTGGTTGGTCTAGGTTGCTTAGGTTGTCTGCCCAAATCAGTCCCTTAACTCTTCTTTCTTTGTTACTTGTAAATAAAACATCCCAAACTTGTTTTCCTTTGTATTTGAAGTTTCACTTTTCACACTTTTGCCCCAAATACTTTTCCAAAGTATTTTCAGGGGTATTTCTTGCCATTTGTTGATTCTTGAAGGGCTCTTTTGGCATTTTCTTCATAGATAATGGTCTTGACTTGTATAGTTAACTTCTTGGAGGACTGAAATTGACAAGTCATGATTTATGAGGGAACATTTTTGCCAATTCTTCATAGTTAAGGGCCCTTTTTGCAATTTTGACAAACTTTAAGGACCAATCTTGTAGATATGAGTATATAAGGGTTTAAAGTGTCAATTATTCAATATTGGAGGACCCTTCTTGCACAATCTTCAAATCTTCAAGGGTTATTCTTGGAAAATCTTCATTAGGGCTTGGTTCATTGCGCGGCTTCGTTTCCCGTGTTCGTTTTTGCATGATTCTTGAGATCTTTTGTCATTTTCTCAATATCCGTACCTAAAATACACAAGTAACAAACACAAGCATATATTTGGCTATTTTCATGATATTTAATGCATTTAAAGCCCTTTTTGGACGATGAGACTATGTATAAAAGCAGTCTCATCATTGACCAACTTTGACCTTTGGCAAATCTTATTTTTATGACTTGTTAAGCTGTTTTGTAAAAGAAAATAAGGACTTTTATGAAAAGAATAAGCCATAAATGAAAATGACTTATCAAAGAAACCTGAGCTTATTACAGGGACTTTCAATTGCTTATTTCTCCTTCAAATCTAAAAACTATATAAAGTGGCTTATAGAATCTTGAAGCTAGGATGTAAAGCTATGTCTACAACCAAAATTCAAGTCCTAATTCCAAGTAATGAAGAATTTATGAAGGTTTGAAGTTGGCTTGTTTTAAGCTATCATAACTGACCCAAAGTTTTTATGACCTTTTGCCTGTTTGAAAAGGATTTTGACTTTGAAAACTTGCAAGACTACTTGATATCAATTTGTGAGTACAAAACACCACTTCTTAACCAATTTCACTTTTTGAATCAAAGTTAAGCTCATGAACCAAACACTACTTACTGGTTTAAGCAAACTTTTAAGCTAGTGAACTAATCAATGCTAACAGATTTAGACTAAGAGCTATCAAAACTTATCAACAAGCACAAAATGAACAATTATCAAGAAAATTCAGATAGAATTACACTAGTTGTAGGAAAATAACATACATACTACTCTTTTAGGGGAAAATGTAAAGTAAAACTTATGGGTTGAATTTGAAGGTTTCTTTGATGAAGAAGCTAAGCACTGAGCTTGCTTAAACACTAAACACCACCAATTTTAACTAAACAACTCATCATCAAACCCAAACAATCATCATCATCATCATCTGAATTTGATCACAGACTACAGATTCTAAACTTTTGGCCTACAACTGAATGAACTCTGAACTAGAAAGCTTCTGATCAAATGTAACAGCTCCAAAACAGTCAAACCAACTCTGTTATTCCATAGGAATAACATAATCAAGCAACGTGAATGAATGAGTAGTAATGTAGGTAAGTGAATTTAGAGAATGAGTAGTGAATGTGAACTTTGAACTTTTATTAATGGATGATTGGTTACAAATTTGTTATAACTGCCTAACAACTATCCAAGAGTGGTTGTCAATCACTCTTAGAAGTTGAACTAATGAAGGAAAACAAAAAGGAGAGAAAATTCTAAAGTATGTGTGATTTTAAACTTTAAGCTACAATCACAAATGAAAGCTATACATGGGTATTTATAGAGCTGAGATGAATTGTAGGAGAGGCCTCTGACGTGTTGCCACCAATTGCAGACTTCCACATGTCCCAATTCTATTAAATGCTCATGATTCGTTCTTGATTGAATTGGGGAATATTATATGAGTGACTTCCAGTCTAATTGGATCACTGGGTTAGATTCGTCATGTCTTTGTGAAGATTTTTCATGTACAAAACTCTTTCTAAAATGGTCTCTATCGCGATATGCATTCTGGAGAAGAGAAGCCATGTGGCAGGATGGTATCAGGTCAATAATTAAGCCACAGATCATTATCCAAGTTAATAGTGAGGATCATTGAAGTGGTGACTTGTGATTGGTGGAAAGGTTTAGTGTGTTGCACTGTTGGGATACGATGCAGACTTCCTCTTTCTTCATTTATTGAGCTCAGGTGGCGATCCACCACTACTCCAATACTCGTTTCTGATTTGTTCTCTTGTTATCACACGGATCAAGCCTTCTAATCTTTCTAAAAATGGCAGCTTTGGTCCTTTTAGTTAGTAGATTGTTATTTTAAGCTCAAATCTTCATAACTTGACATCCTTGGCCCTTTGACTTTGTTATTTGACCAGCTTTGTCCCTTTGACTTATTGACTTTAATCTTGAGGTCCTTTGACTTTGTTCTTGACTTTATTAAATTTGCACTTTTAGTCCCTCAAGTTTGGCAGCTTGGCAAGAAAGGTCCTTTGACTTTGGTGACTTGTAATCTTGAATCCTTCTTTTGTCTTTTCTTCAATATAAATGCTTTGGAATCCGTGTTTGCATCAAATTTGTATCTTTTTACCTACAAATGTACAAACAACAAAGAATACCCATAATACTGCTTTTACACATAAAATCTGGTATTTTTCTTTTGTTTTAGGGTTTAATATGTTATAATTGATATGAGATTTCAATCATATCAATGCTTTAATCCACACTTGGATTTCTAGAGCTTGTACACTTTCTAAAGATTAGGTGGATTTATAAACCCTTTTGATTACACAACGTCCTCGCAAATGTAAATATTCATGAGGATTTTGACATCTATTTGCCATATTTCATACTAATGAAATCAAGTATGGTAATTAATATCTTGATTAATTTAACACTCGTAAAGAAAATAAAGCTTTAAAAATTATCAATTGCTTAAGCATGCCTTAAACTCTATTTAAAGAGAGTGTGTATAAAAGTGTACAATTGTGTCCATATCTATCTTCTCATAGAAGACCATTTATAACCTATCAGTCTTACTGATTGGTGAAAGAATTTCAAATTCCAAAATTGATTTTCTTTTATGGAATACATCTATCATTCATAGTTTTGATTCATTCATTAGATTCCAAATCTAAAATGAGTCTCGATAGTTATGAGGTTCACTATGATCCTCTAACTCATATTCCTCAACATTGACATGACATTCATATCTTCATGTGCTTGAGGTATCCTTGTGGATATGCGAATGGGAGTTACAACAATTTGTGGCTTTTTCATTTACATGCTCAGCCTCATTATGTCGTTCACTAGTGTATTCAGGAGGTTGTATTTTATTTCTTACTTTCTGTAAAGATGCACAAAGGCTCCCACTTGCTTCTTGTAAGAGGAGACTTTCTCCAAGTGTACAGCATGTTGAACAACAATGAATTGTTCTCGTATGAGATGTATAAAATACACTGGCAGTTCTTGTTCTAGTTTGTTAATAACACGTCTAACATAATTTCAACAAATTCAAGACTTCAACTAAGACTTACTTGAGTCATCCCATTCCATAACTTGATGGTTTCTTAGTTACCTTTTTGGTTGGAACCATACTGAATAAACATGTGGCTCATTCAAATTTTTGTTAACCTTAATAAGAGAGAGAGAGAGAGAGAGAGAGAGAGAGAGAGAGAGAGAGAGAGAGAGAGAGAGAGAGAGAGAGAGTAGTTAGTGTTATCCAGGATCAAATAATAAAAATGGTATTTGATTTTACACATGAGACATAGTGTTACGATTGTGGGACAATATCATAATTCCTTAGACAAACTAATACTCTTTGGCTCATATATTTATAATTTGGTCAAACCAAATTGCATAAATAATATATTCAAGCCAATTGCATGCTATAAAGTATGATTGTTTTAGTAGTTCAAGAACTTTTTGTTCATGTTTTAACAAGAAAACATAACATGTTACTCTCTAAATTTACTTTATAAGGAATTGAACAATTCAATAACTTCATTATATATGGGAAAATGATTTATCATCCTACTTGATATGCCTACATATCTTTCTACTTTTATTATTATGACAAATGGATTGATCAATGGATGAAATTAAGAAAGAGAATTAGTGGATTACACGTGTTTTAATTTGATGTGGGTAGGAGGATAAGTACGAGGATAATGTAGGAGGATTTAGCATTGCTCTTATATATGCCCTAACAGGAAGACACAACAAGTCAATTACTTACTTTATTTTATAAGTACTTGAACAATTCAAGGAAGTTCACGTTTATGTCTTTACTTGAAGACATAAATATATTATAAATTAAGTATTATTGAATGCCTACTTTTGGCTTCAATAGTATTTTCAAGTTAGTTTTCATACTTCATATTTATGTCTTTACAAGAAGACATATGAATATTAGCTAAACCATTTAGGCAATATAATGAAGTAGTTTTTTTATTATTTCTTGATATTAGTTCTCTATTAGACAACATACATCAATATGTATAAGTCCTAGTAGAATATTATTAGCCATATTGTGTTGTACCTTGCACATTATAATATTTCTCCTACTTGAGCATGTCGAAACATCATATATGAATAATATAAAAGTGTCATAGATATAATATGATTTAAGTCATACTCAAATCAAGCTTGTATAGAAGGTTTATGTAGAACTTCATCGTTTAACAAGAAATCGTGAATAACTATCTTTAGATAACAATTCGGCAAGCGACATTAGAAAAGCGACTAGTTATCTTTAAAATAATATGCAATAAGGCTTAGAAAATTATGATGTTATTTCAAGACAATCTAGAAATTAAGTGGGTCACTTACAAGGTGCAAGCTCATAGCTCCCACTAAATAAGACAACTTTACAAGTGTGTCCTATGGTTAAACTATGCATTGCTCCCATTAGTTTGAACAACATTGTGAATGTATCTATACTAGTGAAAAAGCAAGTAGCAATTTTCATACTTTCTAGTTCTTTGAATGTCTACACATTATAGCCAATGTGAGTCTCGTAGACTAGTGAACATGTACATAGATATCCAAAGAAAAGTATCAAGTTCCACTATATTTATAATGGGATTTCCATCAGTGCTATTAACTTGAAAGTTTTACATGCAATTCCTCTTTCTACTTTACCTCAAAGGTGTGTAGAATCTTATGGAACTTATTTGAGTAAGGAAAATATACTAGAAAAACATGCTAGTAATTTCCTTCCCTCTCACGGTTTATTGAGACTTTAATTTCTAATCAAGACTCATACAATATCTAAACAATTCAAGATGTGTAATTTTGGTAGCTATAGAAAACATGTTCTCTAGTTATCTAGATATCTTAAATATCTCAAGATTTCTAAACCGGAATAAGGGTTATGAAAATCACTTGAAATAGTAAGATGTGTAACTGTACTTAATCGTTTTGACTTACAAGACAATGCGATTTCTTGTGTAGGTGTGTTTAAAGTTTGATTAGAATTGAGAAGATTCAAGTGTTCCTATTATAGCTTTATCATACAAGGAGAAAGGATGGGAATGAGTCTTATTCTTACAAGGAAATAAGACTTAGTTTGTCTTCCTCTAGGACAAAAGGAAACAAACTTTGTTTACGGTTTGTGTTGCATAAAATCATTAATAGAAATAAAAAGTTCATATTTAGTATTTTTGATAATTATCCTTTTAAAATTAACTACCCAAGTTTATAAAAAAATAATTAATTTTATAAAAATGCTAAGATCCTCATTGAGGTTCCACCATCGCATCAGTTGATCTGCTAGTAATGATAGATTCAATAGGTAGATGACGTTCATCAATTGCAAATCTTGTGCAATTCTTAGATCCTTATGGGACTCATGACACAAGTAAACATTTCACTAAATGTCAAACTGGCATGTTTAGTCCCATCCTTGCCTCGGTCAAGGTCTCACCGTTGTACCAATTAAGTCATCCAATTTGAGAACATGCGAGAATAAGTCTAGGTCTCACGCATAGATAATAATCACCTTGGGTTATAATAAGTGTGAAAACACTTATCCTTTTACCACTTAAAACAAATAAAAATGAGACCAAAACGTGTGTTTAATGTCATAAAAGTCGGAATTACGCGTGGTTTGTGTTTTTGTTGTGTTTTAGGACCAAAAAAAGATGAAAAAGGAAGAAAACACGGGAATTCACGGGATTTTATCGAAGATAAAGACAAAAAACAAGTTAAAAGATCAAAAGTGCAAAAGAGCGGAAGTCAAAGGTCTATTCTGAAGAATTATTAAAGAAAAATACGGAAGACGGAAGTTTAACAAGTCGAAGAACCAAATCTAATAAAAGAAGAAACTAGAAGACGAGTTCAGCTTTATTTATCGACGAATCTCAAGACAAAGTCGAGAATGACGAATTTATTGTCAAGACGAGAAGACTAAAGAAAAGAACGAACGAGCAACATCACCTATCACTCCTCTACTATAAATCGATCTCATCTCCTTCATTTGGAGTAATTAGTTAGTTTTATGTTAGTTTATTTTTAGGTAATTAGGAGTAGGTGTAATCTTAATTTTTGCTCTCCATTTCCTTTAAGTTTTTCATCTTTCATGTCTTAATGTTTCTTTAATCTTCCATTGTTAAAACTTTAAATCCTAATCTTTAATTTTAAGTTTTTCATTAATCTCATTCTTCTTTTCTTACTTAAATTTATGTTTGAATTGATTAATCTTGTTAGCTTTGTTGTGTTTATTGCTTATTTGATTGTGTTGCTTATTTCTTGTTTTTATAACTTTTTATGTAGTTCATTTTTATAGCTTATTTGTGCTTATTGCTTATTTGATTATGTTGATTATTTCTTATTTTTATTACTTTTATATGGTTGATTTTTATAGCTTATTGATCTTATTGTTCATTTTATGTTTTAGGGTTTTATTTTAGTGGATTTGTTAGCTTAATGTTTTTAGATTTGATCTTATCTATTTTGCTTATTTGGTGATTATTAGAGTTTTTATTCGTGTTTTGTTTGACTTATCTCATAGATTAGTTTAGCTTATTTTTGGCTTATTTGCTTTAATTAGCTTTTTGCTTATTTTTCCGTTTTATTTCAAAAACCTCATTCCGACTTTTATACATTTATTTAATTCCGACTTCTTAAAATTTCATGTATTCCGACTTCTAGTTTCTTTTTGTATCTAAAAATATTTCTACTTTTGATTTGTAGTAGATTCTGACTTTTGCTTTTCTTTCCCTCCAAAATTACATTTCGACATTAGGCTTTTTACTTTCTCTCCAAAAAAATAGATTCAGACTTTGGTAGTAATACATATTCCTACTTTAGCATAACATATTCCTACTTTGTATTAGCATAACATATTCCTACTTTAGCATAACATATTCCTACTTTTTATTAGCATAACATATTCCTACTTTAGTATAACACATTTCTACTTTGTATTAACATAACATATTCCTACTTTGTATTAGCATAACATGTTCCTACTTTATATTAGCATAACATATTTCTACTTTAGCAAAAACACACATTCCGACATTAGCAAAATTTTCCCTGTAAAACTTTATTCCGACATTTAGTATGCTACCCACATTCCGACATTTTTTACTATTTTCCCTCCAAAAAAATATGTATTTCGACTTTTTCTTTATACACTATTCCGAATTATAGTTCATTGATTCCGACTTCTTTTTCCTTTTGTCTCCCGCCATTTTCACACAGTATTCCGATATTATCAAAACATGCATATTCCGACTTTTCTATGTTACCCATAATCCGACATTTCTTTTCCGACTTGTGTTCTATTTTTTGGGCGGGAAAAGGGCATTTATTCCGACTTAGTTATAGCTATTTACATTCAGACTTTGTTTTATCTTATCACATTCCGACTTCTCGAGATTCCACCTATTCATTGATATTCCGATTTCTTCTTTTGTCAAATACATATCCCGACTTTTACACTTTTATTTTTATTTTGACATTTTTTTTATTTTATTCCGACTTTTAAATTGCTTTTTTTTATTCCGACTTGTTAACTTTTTATTTTAATCCGACTTTTATATTTTAAGTTATTCCGACTTTTGTTATTTGTATATCCCAAATTCTTTTATTGTATTTTTCTTTATTATTTTTTAATAAGTTTTAGTTTGTTTATATATATATATATATATATATATATATATATATATATATATATATATATATATATATATATATATATATATATATATATATATATATATATATATATATATATATATATATATATATATATATATATATATATATATGTTGTCTAGTTTTACATTTTGTCACATTTTACTTTTTAAGTAGCTATAGATAACCACACTTTCTTTTATTCACCAAAAACGACTAAGTCCAACTTTGAACCGGAGATCAATTCGTTAAGACACCGAGAACGAGATTAGACATACAAGAACATTTTTCTTATTAAAATTCAGTTATTAAAATGACGCCGCTGCCGACTCTTTTCGTAAAGATTAACGGTTTTTTGTGAGACGATTTGGATTTTGGCATCCGTTCACTTGTGAACGTTATTCTTCTTGCAAATTTCAAAATTTCAAAAATCCAAAAAATCCAAAATTTCAAAAAAAATCCAAAAACATTTAAAAAAAATCATAAAAAGCAATTATTTCCTAAGTTTTGCACCAAAAATATTTTATTTTTACATTAACTTTGTTTCTTCTTCTATTTCTTGTGCATATTTTTCTTTTGTAGATGTATGCGTACTCGTGCACGCAAGAGGAAAGCCACTCAAGCCGATATCGAGACGCGTGCTATTGACACCATGGATAACCGACCAATGATCGAGCTCTTGCAATCACACGTTGAAGGCAATGACGATGATATTGTGGTGCCATATATTGGAGCTAATAACTTTGAGCTTAAAACCGGTTTTATTCAGATGGTCTCTGCAACACCTTTGTTGGGTCGCACTCATGATGATCCTCACGATCACATCAAGATGTTTTTACATCTTACTAATATTGTGAAATACAATGAGGTCTCACAAGAGGCAATTTGTTTGCTCCTCTTTCATTTCTCTCTCGAGGGAAAAGCTCGGATTTGGCTTGATAAGGAACCACCCTAAAGTATTGCCACGTAGGCGGACTTAGAGACTAAATTCATAAATTACTTCTTTCCACCCTCACGTACTACCGCTTTGCGGAATGATATCATTAACTTTGAACAAAAGTACGGTGAGAAGTTTAGTGAATCTTGGGATCGTTTTAAAGAACTTTTGAGAAAGTGTCCACAACACGGTTTTGCTAAAGTGCATCAAATTAGTACCTTTTACAATGGATTAAATTTGAATGACCAATATTCACTAAATAGTGCTTCGGGGGTAACATTCTTGTTAAAACAACACAAGTGGCTTGGGATATAATTCAAAACAAGGACAAAGTTCAAACTAAAAGTGTAAGGGCTACTATTGGCTAGTACTAGTGATAGTGAGACTAGCAATCAAATTCAAGCGCTTACTTCAGTTGTGACAAAACATGCCTTACATGTTCAAAACACTCCCATTCAAAACGTGAATGCCCTTAATGCGACTTGTGAAACATGTTGTGGGCCACACTCGTACGTTAACTGTGATAAGGCTTATGACCAATCTCAAGGGGAAGTGTATGCTTATAACAACACTGAGAGGGTTCATTTCAAGCCGAATGTCGATGTTAATCATTTGTCCTATAATTCGACTAACTATTTGGCTTCACCCGGTTTTCAACAAAGACCAACCCCACCCACCCAAAACAACCAAGGTCCACCAAAAGCTAATTTTCAACCAAATGCAAATGTGCGGGGCTATAATGCCAATCAAGGAAAAAATCAAGTGCACAATCAAGGTTATCCACACCAAGGTTTTAATCCTCACGGTTTTCCACCATACAACCAATACCCAAACCAAGGCTTTCCACAACAAGGGTTCAATGTAACTAATCCACAAGTGGACTTAGTTCTTCAAAAGATTTCAGAACAAGATAAGAAATTAAAGGAAATCCAAAAGTACACGGATAGGAAATTCGTTCAAATGATTCAAACCCTTCGTCCCCAAGGTGCTCTTCCTTCAACAACCGAAACCAACACTAGAGCTAATGTGAGTGCTATTACTACACGCAGTGGAGCAACTTTAGTAGGACCTTCTATCCCTCCCCCAGTTACTCCAGTTTCACCTCCTCCACCCCAAATTATCCCTTCTACTACCACGCCAAGTACTAGTTCTCCATTACCGTCTTCACCTCTTCCTGAAGTTGTACACGAGAAAAACCCTTCACCTTCTCCACCTTCACCTTCTCAACCTTCGCCTTCTCAACCTACACCTCTTAAACCTAATATTCCTTATCCTTCTCGATTAGACAAGTGCAAAGTGCTCACTAAGGAGGATTCTCAAGTTTCTTCCTTTTTGAAGATGATCTCCCAAATGAACTTTAACATTAGCTTTCTTGAAGCTCTTGTCCAAATGCCAAAATTTGTTAAAATGTTCAAGGAGTTGCTTAGTAAGAAGGAAAAGATGGTTGAGCTTGTTAATACTCGATTAACTGAAAATTGTTCTGCAGTCCTTCTCAAAGAACTTTCGGAGAAACTTGGAGATCCCGTTCGTTTTGTGTTACCATGTTCATTTTCCCAAATCAAAGATTGTATTGCCTTAGCAGATCTCGGCGCTAGTATCAATTTAATGCCATTAAGTGTTTGGAAGAAGTTATCATTACTCGATCTTATACCAACCCGTATGACTCTTGAGCTAGCTAATCGAACTCTCGCATACCCCGTTGGTATTGCTGAAGATGTTTTTGTTAAAGTTGGTACCTTCACTTTTCCGGTTGATTTTGTAGTTGTTGATTGTGAGATGGATCCTCGTATTCCGTTAACACTTGGACGCCCATTCTTGCGAACCGGAAAAGCTTTAGTCGATGTAGCCGAAGGTGAGATAATTCTTAGGGTCGGGAATGATCAATAAGTTTTTAAAATGGGAAAGATTACAAGCAAATTAAATGGAAAATAATTGGCGAAAATGATTGATGTGCTTCAAGACGATCTTGTTACAACTCCTTTGGGAACTACAAATCTTGACGTCAATGATTTTGTACTACACAACAATCCTCTTTTCGAGCCTTTTTATGATAATCCACTTTTTCAAGAACATGTGGAAGATTCTGATGATTCTCTTTCCGATTTTGGTGATCCGCCAATTTATGATGATTCTGATGATTCTCTTTCCGATTTGGATGCTCCACCAATTTATGATGATTATGATGATTCTACGTCCGATTATGAAGATCTTCCGATTTATGATGATTTTGATGATGACACTCTTTCGAGTGATTCTTCAGCTTTGGTGTCTTCTGATGATGTTTTTGCTCCTTGATATGAGTAAAATCACTCATATCAAACTCCCCCTTGCTAAGCAATTGTCGTGTCCTCACGCAATGATAAAATAAAACTCTAGCTACACCATTATTCAACTTTTGAAATTTTGTTTTGCAAAGACATAATGTATTGCTTTCATTATTGAAAAATAACTTTTAGGATCATAAAACTCAAATAGATTCATCGTCCTCGACTTTTCACTTTTCCATGCCAAGTGCAAAAACAAGATCATTGTCAATCATAAGCCCCAAAATTAAACCAACACATACAAGTAATTTGTGTTAAACTCAATCTCCTATTATTCCTAATTGTATCTCTAGATTTTATTTGTCATTCACCCAAAGGCTCATTTGACTTATTTGATATTTATTAGTCCAAAAATGAAGGCAAGAACGGTGTAAACTCAACACTCAAAACCTAACCTCGACTTCAAAAACCGTTGTCACTAAAGAAAGCCCACATCAAGGATAACTTAACACGATTTGAGGGATAAATCCCCGGACCCGAAATTTGGCTAATAGGACTACTTAAAAGCAACAATAAAAACCTCCAAAGACAATTATGACCTTATTAATGGAGTTATCAACAATTACATCATATCACCTTGTGGCTCTTTAAGATGCAATTGTGCTCCTTATTTAAAATCCACACCCGAAGGCTCCTTTGACAAAAATAAGGGAATTGACATTCACCATCTCACCTTATGGCTCATGATGATGAAGCAATTTTTATTCAACACGTCCCCTTGCCATACACCCTAAGGCTCTAATGACAAGGTTAGTGCTACATGACTCCCAGCCGAAGGCTCCTAGAGAACATGTTTTTATTTATTCTTCTTTGTTATTATGATATTTATAGTAAGCCAAATTTCCGCAATCCCATGATCAAAAGTCCATGACACTGACACCCTTAATGTGTTCTCACTTTAATTACAAGGGAAGAAAAAGAAGGAGTTACGAGTTAAGATATTAAGCCTAAACCGCTAAAAACTTCATTTATTAAGCAATTATTATTCAAGCGTGGAAAATAAATACGACGAGATTAAATCAAATACAAAAATACTTACACAAAGAAGAATTAACTTTAGAAACTTATGATTGATCTCTATCATCTCTTGTTCTCCATATTGTAAAATTTCAAAAATGTGAAATCAATGGATACTTAACCTATTAAATCAAAGTTTTGGGTTTTCAAGTCATCTATAGGATCTTGCATCTTCTTATACTTTTTCAAGTTTTAGAATTTGCGTTTTAAAGTTCCCTTGATAAACGACTTTCTAGGATCAATTGTAGGAACTTGCGAAAAGTTCTTGTTCTTAACCCGCATGAATTAAGACTTTCGCGTTTTAAAGTTCCCTATATAAAAGCCTAGCAAAACTTAATTCATATACGTTAAGGAAAAGCTAAGGTAAAAACCGAGTCGAGTCAAAAACTATTTTTATTTTCACCAACGGAAAGCCTACATTTGTGTCAAAAGCACTTATTTTATTTATTAAAACTTAAAAACAACACTAAAAATTTATTTTTTTATGAAAAACGAGAAAAACAATTACGTTTAGACACGACAAAAGCAATTGCAAGCGATTATATCGACTGACTCCTCCATGCTAAAACCAAACATTGTCCTCAATGTTTCTTAGCTCAAGAGTAACACCCCCTTGCTAAAATACGAAGAGTCTAATGCAAAATCCTAACATGGAAAGAGCACGCAAATCTATAAGTCGTTTATTAATTATGCCTCAAGATAAAACTTAGTCGATAAAAATCAAAGGATAAAGAGTGTTCCCCTTTATGGCAATCAAAGAATGGAAGATCAAGTGGACCGGCAAAAACCGAACACGAGATTCTTCAAATGGTCATACCTAAGATTCACAACACAACAAAACACGAGCACGAGCTTGAAAGATCAAGCCTTATTAGTGTTAGAAAATAGATAGAAGATAGAATGTATGGGACTCCCCCACAACGCACCTCGTTTTTGTTAACCGAGTCATGAGCTCGACTCGATCCCCGCATTCATTGGTCCTTAGGCAAAATGGTGAAAACCGGCATAATGGAATAATATCCAACATAAAGCACGATGTAGGGGTCAAAGATTACATCCTCGTTGTCGGATGACAAACGAAAGGATGAAATTCCAACACAAATCTCCAAAAAGAGATAGTAGTCACAAATCACGAAATGGATATAGCAAGCTCCCCGAGATAAACTCGCACCAAGATGATCGAAAAGTCTTTCAATTATTGCATCGGTGAAAGGCCGAGATTTCCCTAAATCAACGATTCCGGGTCGAATACCTCGTCCTCGGAAGAGAAAGAAATAGACAACACGGTGTCTTCCCCCCATGCTAATCCAAGATCATATAAAGCACATGGTAATGGTGTGGTAAAAGTTTCATCCATAGTGGAATCAACATTTTTAGCTTTAACGACCATTTCACCCTTAGAAATGTGATCAATCGGGTCATGGTACTCAATGTGAGACACATGAAAACCCCGCACATTAAGGTCAAAGTGAGTGGGAGGAGGAATTGGGACGAAATCATCATCAGGTAAATTCTCTAAAAAGAGAGCGTCCCCCTCCGGGTCGAAATCATCAATACCCGGTGGTATCGAATCATTAGAAGCAAGAAAAGTGTCAATCTCCTCCATAAGCGGATCACTATCCTCAACGGGAATAGGAGATGGAGAGAAAGACTTGGCATTAGGATTAGAATTTAAAGTCTCGATCTTAGAAATGAGAAGATAGACGTTCGATAATTTCTCACGAAGAATCACGTCTTCCACATCTAAATGAGTAAGTTCATCGGTGAACTTCTCAAGGATCGGAATAGTCAAATCAACCTCATCTTCCGGTGGAAATGGGTCTAAAGGAGCAAGTTCAAAAGTGAACCTCTCAAAAACCGGATCACTATCATCCTCATTTCCCGGTGGAAATAGGTGAAGAAGAGTAGGTTCATCGGTAAACCCCTCAAAATCCGAGTCGTGAATATCATCTTTATAAGAAAGTTCATCGGAGAACTCCTCATTAGAAAATTCACTAGAAGTAGAATCATTCTCAAAATCTTCCTTTCCATCACAATTTTCATCATTAGAATTAGAGAAAATATCAAAGTGAATAGAAGAAGTAGAGTCATCACATTGTGGCAAATGACACATTTCATTGGAAATACCATCGAACTCTCTTGGGTTTTGGTCAAGGATCTCAATACTAGACTTTATTACTTCATCCGATTCCGTGTCCGGAATAGTGCTAATATGCTCGTCCCCTTGCTTAGAGAATTTTCGGGTTCCACGGTGGAAGAATCATGAATAGGAGTGGTGATGTCATGAGATGGAGTGAGATCGAAAATATCCTCATCATCGTCATCATCATAATCATAGTTCACCAAAATATCATCTTTGAAATAATCTTTGTAAAAATTCATTTGCTCTAGCATAAGTAATTGTTCGATGGAAAGTTGTGAGGAGTCATCTTTCGTTTGAAAACAAGGGCACACGCCATCATACAATGGACTCCCACACTTAACGCAAAAGATGGATGAAGACATAATGATGATAAAACAAAAATAAGCATAACCTTCCAAAAATGGAAAGGGTCTTCAAATCAACGATCAACAAATCTCCACAAGACGAATCGTACACAAGATCCCCGACAGCGGCACCAAAATTTGATGTTGATGTATGTGGTATATGTGATAATTAAGATACGTTATAGGGTAAATTAGAAAACTACCTTTAGGAAAAAGTAATAGACTAAAATTACCAAAGACGGATTTAATTAAACACGTTGGTGAACCAAGTTCGTTGTTCACGAAGATCGAGTGAATTTGAGACGTTTTGCTTTGATTTGGACAATTGATTTGAATGGTTTTCGGTTTTTAATCTAAAATTAATTCTACTAATTTAAAACCTAAGTGCATGAATCGTTTTCTAAAATTTTATTAAAAAGCAATTATTTAACATTAAAACTTTTAAACTATTTAAAAATTAAACTATTTAAAATTAATTAAAATCTTTATCTATTTAATAAAAATATATAAAAACTATATTTAAACTAATTTAAAAACTATTTTAAATCTAAAAATTAATTAAAAGAATTACTTTAACAAAATCTATTTTTAAACTAAATTTTATTTAAAGACTTAGTTAATTAAAATTTAAATTATTTAAATACTAATTTTTAAAACTAATTAAATTTCTAAAAATAATAAAACATTTTTTATGTTTTTATTTTTTTTTCTTTTAAAATTCGTAAACCTTATAAAAGTATAAAATGATTTAACTTGAAATTAAGTAAAAATTATGTATTTAACTCACTTTTAAAAACTGACAGCTTAAATGTTTGACACTATTTTAATAACTAAAGTTGTTAATGAACTCAAAAGAGACTCTAGGTGAGATGGTAAACATGCTTGGCCCATGACCAGGAGGTCATGGGTTCGAACCTTGCTAGAGGCATTTTTAGTAACTTATTTATTTTTGACAATGTAAATGAAAACAAAGTCACAGGAGTGACTTGTATGTTGATTCCTTTTAACTGATAAAGTCAGTTGTGAGTCTAGCAGACTTAATGAGTCTGTTAAAACTCAGCAAATCATCATAACAGAAAGATATCTTAACTATTATTTATAAGAAACAATTTCAATCAAAACACTCGAAAGTCATACTAATTTAACCGAAATACTCAACAGACTCATACAATCAGTAAATGGAAGGCAACAAATCAAACAGCTATGATCACAGCTATGACGAAATAGACATTCAACTGATATGCTAAACTTAAAACTAGAGCAGATCCTAAGCACTCTCAACTCGAGAAATCAGCGTACTAGTATTAGCCAACAGATTAAACTTAATACTCATTCAGGAAGCAAGCTACGAAAGAAAACTCTGTTATGCTACAAAAATCTATAAAACGAAAATCAAAAGCATACTCATGTCTTAATCATAGTATTAGCAGAATATGCAGCACACAAAATAATCGTAACACTTACCAAACGAAGCAGAATTAATCCAACCCTATAACCAAAATCCAATCTCAGCAACCATAAATGTGAATGGTTACAGCAAATGAAAATCAAACCACAAATCAGCGAGAATATCAACTATTATTTACCAATAAACTAGACCTAACAGCCATGAATCAATTATAGCAGTAGATTTCAAAGATCAAATTTAATTAAATCGAAACTCTAGGAAAATAGCAGATTAAAACAACTTTACTAAACCAAACAGAGAAGTCGATTCCCAAGTGACAAATAAGTAGACGAATACAAGCAAATTCCAAGTACTCAAATCTATAATTTGAGCAGACTTATCTAAAACTATAACAGATCAAAATCCTAACTAAATAAATTTCATATAATATCCAACAAACAAGAAAAGTCAAAGCAGATAATAACTCAATCTTACTAAATCAATTGATTATCACATTATATTTAAAACTACAAACTCATCTAACAAACTCCAAAATACAAGCAGTTAAATCCATAAATCTTAACAAAATCAAATTATAAGCATGAAAATATGTAAGACTTGAAAAGTAAAGAAGGTGAGATTAACCTTTTTGTAGAACCCTTTGATGACGAAGGTAGGGCACTGAGCCACCTTTAGAACCGAAACAACACCACCATAACCATCAAACACCATAAAACAAAACACCAATATTTCTCGAAACAACAACAATAAATTGATATACCAGTAACTTTGTAATTTATCCAGTAGGATAAACTTTTCCCTTTATTCTCTCTCAATAATCATTTAAGCTATTGATAAGCTAAAATGACTATTTTTTATCATTCATAACATAGATTAATAATTAGATTATGTTAACCTTGAAATTAATAGAGTAAAAACGCAAGATGTAATTAAAAACAAACTTTTATTAAACTAAAATAAATTCACATTACACTTTTTAAAAAAACAGAGATTATAATAATAACCTAATCTAAATCTAACATTATAAACTTAAAGAAAGAAAAAGGGATCATAATACTAATTTTTCTTCCCGGTATTTATAGAAAAATCTGGAAAAGTTTGTTGATGATGAGACTCGTTCTAGGCCATTGATCTTCTTATCTCTCTCTTCTCTTTATCATCCACGACTGTAAATAGCCAACTAGCACACGAATTGCCAACGTGGCAATTCAGTGTGCTAGTTGTGCTTCTTGTAGGCTGAGGTGGCTTCATCTTATTGGTAGATTGGAGGAGGGTGAGGTGGTCCATCCAATCAGATGCAAAGAAAAGGCCACGTCACATAGCTTCCATCCATCTTCTTAATCAGATAAAGTAGGGGATTTAATTAAGCCGCGTGTGCTTCCACGCGCTTGAATCACAAAATCCCCAAAAATGATTTATGTTTACGGTTTAAAGGTAAATAGTGAAAAAGGATATCTTGTTTTTGTGAGATGTGAAGTGAGAGATAAAGGTTACCTTGTTAACATCGAAAAGTATTTGTGTAGTGTGGGAAGTAAATGTGTAAATAGTTTGACTGAAAAGTGATTAAAAAGTTAATAAATATAACTTCAATTGAACCGACCATGTTTTCATTTAACCTAAAAGGCCTTAAGTCCCATATACCCACGACTCCAAATTTGTTGTAAAAAAATGATTTTGGGCTTTTGGTTTATAGGACTTTATCTGAATCATAATAAGAGGTAATGGGCTTTTTGATGGGCTTGTGGTTAGAAGTAGATACGTGTTTCCATAATTGGGCTTTTGGGCCCATTTATCCAAATATGGGACCTACTTGGCCCAAAATCTACTTAAACGATTAAATCCGCTAAAACCGGTCTTGTTTTTGGCTTTCTCGATCTTTCTTCAAACTCGTGTTGTTTCGCCGGTTTTTGTGAACTTGGTACCTACACACATCAAACAACAAAACAAGCATATACAAGGCAATATTTGAACTTTTTATGCTTTTATTCATTGTTTTAAGATATAATTGATATGAATAAAATCACTCATATCACTCCTATCTTTGATGAGGATCCTCCACCAACAACGTTTTATACTACGTTAGAGGATTACTCTTTTGAGGAAGATTTCGACACGTTTCTCAATATTTACCTTCCTCATGAGTATGATTCTCCTACTTTGGATTTCGATTATGGCCTTTACCCTCTTTTGGATTTTAAGAAACCCATTTCAAAGGAAAATAAACCGAACGACACCAACATTCAGAGCACTTATATTTTGATACCTCTCTTTCCACCTTCTTCGGATGAGATTGTGAGGTATATGGGCGAATCTTCTTCAAGTTCCACTGAGTGTCTTTCTTATTTTCCCCTAATGGAAAAGGTGTTCGATCCTGGTATCATAGTTTTTGAGCCATCTCAGTATCCATCTGATGAAATAAAAGGAAAGATTTTTGGAATACTTAGAGTTGCGCTTTCACCTTACCACACCTTCTACTATCACCGTGCTCCCCATATGCTTAAGGGAACATCCCCTACTCTACTTTGGCTTGTGTTTTTCACCTTAGGGTTATGCTACTTGTTGGATGAGAACCATGTATTTGACCCCGACGGATTTTCTTCAAGGTTTTCTATGAACTTTAAACCATAGTATTTGGGGTCGAGTCAGGCTCGTGACTCGGTGAACAAAAACAAGCGCTTCTCGGGAGACAACCCGAGGATCTATCTTTCTTTATCCGTTTTCCAAAATAAGTGTAGGGGGAGCCAAGTAGGTGCTTGTTGTTTTGTTGTTTCTTATGATGTGTAGGAATTGGAGCTTTAAAGATCCACTTTTGGTGACTTTTGACGATCTGTGATCCCATGTACCCGTCTTACGGGTTCTATCCTAAACTCTTGTGATTCTATATTTTAACAATAAATGTTGAAATGGGAATCACTTTAGTTGTCTCTTCCTTAGCAAGATTTAAACAACGTGCACAATGTCCTAAGTGTAGGGGAGTTTACTTCCACATGCTTAAACATTGAGGACAATGTTTATATTAGATGTAGAGGAGACTTCTATCGAAGTTAAGTGGGATTTTCCATTAATATGTCCTCATTTTAACAGGAAAATTAATTTTTTCGACATTTTTCAAATTTTTGATCTATTTTGGCCTAGTAGTATTTTCCTTTCTTATCCTTATTTTCTTTCATCATATGTATATATTCCATTTCTAGAATAAAGTCAAAATAAATAAATAAATAAAATGGTTTTAACGAGTTTAGACGTCTTTGATATATTAGGCATGTCGTGAATATTTTGACTCAACCCGAGTTTACTTATTTAAGTTTACTCTAGCTAGTATCCTTAATCATATGAAACTTAATTGGTTTATTAGGCTAAGCATCCACGAGTCTCATTCTTTGAGATTTTAAATTGTGGAGAACGAGAAATGAAAGATTCAATTATAAGTTTTGTATTCTTTCATGAATTTATGTGAGTTAATTATAAGCTTTTTCTCCCATCTCTCTTCAATAAATAAATGCAATAAATAAGGTCATACGATTTAAAAAGTTACTTAGCTTCTAGCCCAAGATCGTTTAAAAGTTTCTCGGGATTAATTAGAGTTCATAGCCAAGGCATAACTTATTGAAACTGGACGCGAAGATTGGCGAGTCCAAAAAGGCCCTAACAAGGCATGAGGGCTCCATTTTGTTGTTAAAGATCTAATATGATGTGAAGAATCATTATTCAAAAATCAATATGAAGGATCGAGACACACGACGAGAAGAAATTACTCCCATAAAGATCATGGAGAAGTCTATCCAAAAAGGCCCTAACAAGGTATGATGATAAATAGATCCAAGTCCGAAAAGGAGGCGGATCGTTGTATATCAAAATCCCAAATAAAGATTGAAGAAAAATGAAGAAGTCGTGTTCCAAGTTTGAAGAATCTCTCAAAAACTTCAAGTGAAGAAATTCCACATATGAAAAGAAGACCATTATTTCAAGAACGTCTCTCAAGATTCGAAGTATGAAGTAAATGCCAAATATCGGTCCGAGAAAGGTCTCAATTCGTGAAACGAGTTATGCCAAGTTATGAACTTTATGAGATTTCGAGAAGCCATTTTAAAAGATTTTGTCCTTTAGCTAACTATTGATTAAATCGTCCTACTTTATTTTCGGCCTTAATAAATTATCGAAATAAGTAAAAAATGCATCATCATGATCATTCAAGACAAAAATAAAATACAAAGATACATCGTAGGAATAAGGGGGTCTAAGTGAATAATTGAGCCACATGAGTAAGTGTTAGCTTTAGTAACTCATAATAACAATGATCTCGTTTTTATGCTTGGTGTGGGGAACATGAAACTTGAGGGTGATAAATTTCAAGTAAATAAATAATGCGAAATTGTATATCTTTTTCCTTTGAGAAATTTTCTATCTTTTTAGTTTCCTTAGTATCGTATTATGTAATAAGGGCCAAGGTGGGTTAACTATGAGGAAAATGTAAATATTTCTTTGAAAATAGTGCATTGCATGAGGTCATTGCAATGGTCAAGTGTTGGGAATTTAATATGTGTGAAAACACTTATCCTTTTACCACTTAAAGCAAATAAAAACGAGACCAAAACGCGTGTTTAATGTCGTAAAATTCGTAATTACGCATGGTTTGTGTTTATTTTGTGTTTTAGGACCAAAAGATGAAAAAGGAAGAAAACAAGAGAATTCACGAGCTTTTATCGAAGATAAAGACAAAAGACAAGTCAAAAGATCAAAAGTGTAAAAGAACGGAAGTCAAAGGCCTACTCTGAAGAATTATTGAAGAAAAAGACCGAAGACGGAAGTTTAACAAGTCGAAGAACCAAATCTAATAAAAGAAGAAACTAAAAGACTGGTTCAGTTTTATTTATCGACGAATCCCAAGACAAAGTCGAGAATGACGAATTTATTGTCAAGACGAGAAGACTAAAGAAAAGAAAGAAGGAGCAACATCACCTATCACTCTTCCACTATAAATAGACCTCATCTCCTTCATTTGGAGTTATTAGTTAGTTTTAAGTTAGTTTATTTTTAGGTAATTAGGAGTAGGTGTAATATTAATTTTTGCTCTCCATTTTCTTTAAGTTTTTCATCTTTCATGTCTTAATTTTTTTTTAATCTTCCATTAATCTTAATCTTTAATTTTAAGCTTTTCATTGATCTCATTCTTCCTTTCTTGCTTAAATTTATGTTTGAGTTGATTAATCTTGTTAGCTTATTTGTGTTTATTGCTTATTAGATTGTGTTGATTATTTCTTGTTTTTATTACTTTTTATGTGGTTGATTTTTATAACTTATTTGTGCTTATTGCTTATTTGATTATGTTGCTTTTTTCTTATTTTCATTACTTTTTATGTGGTTGATTTTTATAGCTTATTGATCTTATTGTTCATTTTATGTTTTAGCTTTTTATTTGAGTGGATTTGTTAGCTTAATGTTTTTAGATTAGATATTATTTATTTTGCTTATTTGGTGATTATTAGAGTTTTTATTCGTGTTTTGTTTGGCTTATCTCATAAATTAGTTTAGCTTATTTTTGGCTTATTTGCTAAATTAGCTTTTTGCTTATTTTTTCATTTTATTTCAACCCTCAATCCGACTTGTATACATTTTTTTTAATTCCGACGTCTTAAAATTTCATGTAATCCGACTTCTAGTTTCTTTTTGTTTCTAAAAATATTCGTAATTTTGATTTGTAGTACATTCCGACTTTTGCTTTTCTTTCCATCCAAAATTACATTCCGACATTAGGCTTTTTACTTTCCCTCCAAAAAAAATATATTCCGACTTTGGTAGTAATACATATTCCTACTTTAGCATAACATATTCCTACTTTGTATTAGCATAACATATTCCTACTTCAGCATAAGATATTCCTATTTTGTATTAGCATAACATATTCCTACTTTAGCATAACATATTCCAACTTTGTATTAGCATAACATATTCCTACTTTAGCATAACATATTCTTACTTTGTATTAGCATAACATATTCCTACTTTAGCATAACATATTCCTACTTTGTATTAGCATAACATATTCTTACTTTATATTAGCATAACATATTCCTACTTTAGCAAAAACACAAATCCCGACATTAGCAAAAAAATTTCCCTCCAAAACTTTATTCCGACATTTAGTGTGCTACCCACATTGCGACATTTTTTATTATTTTCCCTCTAAAAAATATGTATTCCGGCTTTTTCTTTATACACTATTCTGAATTATAGTTCATTGATTCCGACTTCTTTTTCCTTTTGTCTCCCGCCATTTTCACTCAGTATTCCGACATTATCAAAACATGCATATTCTGACTTTTATATGTTACCCATAATCCGACATTTCTTTTCCGACTTGTGTTCTATTTTTTGGGTGGGAAAAAGGGCATTTATATCGACTTTGTTATAGATATTTACATACATACTTTGTTTTATCTTATCACATTCCGACATCTCGAGATTCCACTTTTCATTGATATTTCGATTTCTTCTTTTGTCAAATACATATCCCGACTTTTACACTTTTATTTTATTTCGACATTTTATTTTATTTTATTCCGACTTTTAAATTGCTTTTTTTATTCCGACTTTTTAACTTTTTATTTTAATCTGACTTTTATATTTTTAGTTATTCCGACTTTTGTTATTTTTATATCCCAAATTCTTTTCTTACATTTTTCTTTATTACTTTTTAATAATTTTTAGTTTGTTTATTTTTATATATATTTTGAGTCCGCTTATTTAAGATACCTTGTATCCTTTGGATACAAAGGGACAAATCTGGGCCACTCATCCACTTAAATCCAACGATCCACATTTAAACAAAAAAAAAAGCGGAGGGGTAGTTACGTCAATTCACTACCCCGCCCAAACCCTAACCCCCTCTTTTCGCTACATTCAACCATCATTTTTCATTTCCAACTGAAACTCACACACACACAAAAAACACACAGTGAAACACACACACACACATAAACCACCATCTTCCATCGACGATTTCACCTTCAAAACACATATCCGATCAAATAATCAACAAATACGATGAAAGGGAAGCCGAAAAACGAGCCATCTTCCAAAAAACCAGATCAAAAGACGATAAAAACAAGGCAAAAAGGTATAAAATCACAGATCCATCCTTTTTCTATGCTTTTTTAGTTTTTTAAATGCTTATTAAGCTTTTTCTAAGCTTTTTCTGAGCTTTTTCTCTGTTTTTTTTATACTTTTAAGCTATATCAATGATTCTTCTATGCTTTTTTAACTAAATGTATGATGAATATAGTAGATCTATGAAAATAAAAATCATTTGATACTTTTAAGCGAGTTTTGTGTTTAAACATAGATTGCATGTGAATATAAGCATCTCGGTAGGTTAAAAAAATGAACAAACGAGATTTAAAAAAGTGAGCAAAAATGGTTTCCTAAACTGATAGAACATATATGATAAAAAAAGTATAACATATATGATAAAACCTTATCATATATGATGAGTGAAAATACAATAAAAAGCTCTAGGATTAGAACATATATGATAGTTTTAAGCGAGTTTTCCATATGATAGTAGATTAAAAAAATAAACAGAATAGATTTAAAAAGGTTGAGCAAAAATGGTTTCATAGACTGATAAAACATATATGATAAAACCTTATCATATATGATGAGTGAAAATACAATCAAAAGCAGTAGGATTAGAACATATATGATATTATATTGCTTGCATCATTTCATAGTTTTAAGCGAGTTTTGTGTTTAAATATTGCTTGTATGTGAATATAAACAACTCGGTTGAGCAAAAATGGTTTCCTAGACTGATAAAACATATATGATAAAACCTTATCATATATGATAAAACTTTATCTTGTGTGTGAGTGAAAATACAATCAAAAGCAGTAGGTTTAGAATATGTATGATATTATCTTAACATATATGATACATCAAATTTGATAGTTAAAAAATGAGACATCATATTTGATAGAACCTTATCATATATAATTCATCATATTTCATAAGTTATGCAACATATAAAGCTTTAAAAAGATGTAATTTTGTCTAACTTTGCGCTTTTATTGCAGATGAACAGCATACAAAAAACAAGGATGACGAGACAGAAGAACAACCTAAAAGAAGCTTAGGTAAAAAAAGCAAAAAAAAAATACAGAAAAGTAAAAATAAGTATCATATCTGATAAGTTTTTTTTATCAGCAGTTACTATAAAAATAATGAAAGAAAAAGGTGCAGCGCTTGAAAGAGCAAGACAAAGCAAAGAGAAGGGCAAAGGTGTCACTGAAGCTGTCACTCAAACAAAGGCCAAGGGAAAAGCTGTTGAAACAAAGGGCAAAGGAAAAACGGTTGCGAAAACGAAGAAAGCTAAAAAGCCAATAGAGAGTACAGAAGGTAAGAAAAATATACTACGTATCATATTATTTCATTAGCAAAAAACATACAATACTAAACATCTCTTTGCTTTGTAAAAAATGTAGAAGAAAGTGGTACGGAAGAAGATGATGTTTCAGAAGATGAATTAATCAGCAGCGGGGAAGAATATGTAGATGGAGAACCCGAGTCTGAACAAACCGAGACAGAAGAAGGTCACAAGGATGAGGAAAACGAAGAAGAGCCAGAGGGCAATGACGAGGGAGAAGACGAGGGAGAAGACGAGGGAGATGACGGAGACGAGGAGGAAGACGAGGGAGATGACGGAGACGAGGAGGAAGACGATGTCAATAATGAGGGTGAAAGTAGCAAGGATGATGATGAAGACCAGGAAGAAGAGGAACCTGTGAAAGAAGAGAGGGTCAAAGACGTTTTGAAGAAAACAACAAAGATCAAGTTCATCAACCCTTCAAAAACAAAAAAAGGTAACAATTAACGATAATTTAATCAAATACGATATAGCATAAACTCTGAAAGAAATTATTTATGTATCATTTATGTTGATTTTATAATACTAACACGTTTCAATCTATTTTGCAACACATCAAGCATTCCTGAAGTGGAAAAGAAGGATAAAAAAGCCAGAAAAAGGAAATTGGAACCAAAGCAAGAGGCAAAACGTCCACATAAAGGGACAAAAAGACAAAAGCATACATACAGCGGGGGCAAAAAAACAACCGGAAAAAAAGAAACAACTTCGCAGGAAGAATAAAGTGAAGGAGAAGAAGATGAGCTGATGAATGAGAAAATTAAAACCGACGATGACGAGGAGAACGAGCTTGTACATGCGGTTGGCACATCAAAGATGCTAGTTGTCAAACCTTCACCTTGTAAAGGCAACAAGTTAAAAAAATATGAAACTAAAGAAAAAGAAGACGACTACGCGATGGTTTTGGTAAAAAAGAAGAAGGGTAGAGGTCCGACAAAAAAGAAGCAGACAAAGGTATACCCTACTGCCTTGACCAGATGCTCACCTAAATCGTTGTTCGAAGCAACCTCGGGACTGTCAGATGAGAGAAAGAAAGTTTTAAAAAAAATCGGTTTTGAGAGGTACATTGAGTTTCCCATAGACAAGCTGTCTTCACACCTTCTGTACAATGTTGTCGAGAAGTTCCATTCACAAAGCATGGAACTGAGACTCCCCAAAGGATCGATCAAAATAACAAGAGAAAGGGTGCAACAAATGCTTGGTGTCCCGATGGGGACAATATCTCTTAATGAACTGCCGGAAAGGGAAAACGATGATGCTTTCATCAAAGAATGGAAGGCTCAATACGGCACATTAAAACCAAGCACATCAACAATTACAAAAAGGATCCAGTCGACCAACACAGCAGACTTCACCTTCATAATGAACTTCCTTATCCTCTTTGGTGGCACGATGTGCAACTTAGAGTCTGGTGGGAAAGTCCTTTTGAAGATTTTGAAAAAGGTCACAGAGAAACACAACATTAATGCGATCGACGATCGTCCTATATACTAGAATGCCTCAAGAAAAGTAAAAGCAAGTGGAACGACCAAGCTGTAAAAAGATGGTACAACGGACCTGCTACTTTCTTGTGTGTAAGTAAAACCAACTGTTTTTTTTAATTTAAAACTTACTTTGTATGTTTTCGTTGTCATTAACCAAAACAAACTTGTTCTTTTCACAGCTGCTTTACTTGGACTCAACTTACTCCCCAGGAGTAGCCGTGATGCGGCGAAGACCAGCAATAAGAAGATGGAACGGTCGGTTGATGAAGTTGAGAATACAAGAAGAAATGAAAATTCAATGTTTGGGGAACCTAGAACATCAAGATGAGTACAAGGAAGAAGATTTCCATATGGGGATTGATGTGTACAAAAACAACAACTTCTATCTAGAACCAATTAAAGATAGGAAACCACAAACACTAGAGGTAAAACAAAAAACTATGATTTTCATATATGATAGTATGAACTATCATATATGATAGTATGAACTATCATATATGATAGTATGAACTATCATATATGATAGTATGAACTATCATATATGATATGATAAAGTATCATATATGACAGATACTAATACACTTACAACATACTTTTTTCTATGCAGGAGTTTGTTGAAAAAAGTATTGATCGATTTGGAGAGATATATGAGGCAAGGAGAGTGCTTGCTGAAACACTTGGAGAAGGACTTAGAAAGTTTGAAAATGATGAAACATTGATTGGTCTATGCAAAGAATAGCAGGTGGTATTCAAAAGAAACAAGAACGATGGCCTTGATGTGGATTTCATGGATTGGGAGCAAACCTCCACGGATGATGGGAAAACAAAAGATGATCTTGTTTCAGTAGAACATCCGGTTACTCTTGAAAGTATACAAACTGAGGATGAGGAATCTGCTCAAAAAGCTCAAAAGGAAAAAGATAAAGAAAAGCAAACTGCAAAAGAGGATCTGTTCACCGAAGTTGGGTTGGTTCACCAACCAAAATCAGCTAAAGAAGCAACGATGTTGGCAGAGGTTCATAAGACTGTTTTCATAGACGAGCCATTGTCCGGGGAGTTTGAAAACGACCCAGAGTTTGATGAATACCTGGATAGGTATTGCATGGAGTTGGAACGCTAAGCTGCAATTGAAAGCCAAAAAAAGAAGCTTGTGGAAGAAGCGATGGCGACAAGGAAAACCAGAGGAACTAGGCAAGCAAAGTCTCTCAAATCAACACCATCTTTCAGCCAAATCACAAAAACGCCTGAAACAACACCTAAGCTGATAGTGATGATGGTAGAAGAAGATGATGCTGCAAAAGAACAAAAGAGGCCATCCCGCTTGCTCCTTTCAAACTACATAAACAAGAAAGCACCAGCACGGGGAAAGCTCACTGTAGCAGAGTTGATGATAGGAGAGAGTTTGTTCTCAATGCTTAATAACAACCTGTAAGTAAAAGCTAAAACACTAACAAACTAATTATCATTCAAGTAGGATCATATATATATATGATAAAAGTAAGTAACTGAACTATGTTTGCAGGGATTTCATATTTGAGTCAGCGGACAATAATTATGCGTGCATGAGGGACAACATGCAGACAATGGCTCCGGGCTTAAAGGTAGATGCACCTGTCATTGACACATACTCAAATGTACTAAAATTTGAAGAACACACTCGCACAGGAGGAAGAAAGAAGAAACAGTACTTCATGTCAACTATGATTGTAAGTACATCTTACATCATATATGTTTTTTATAACAAAATTATGTCCACAAACTAAAACAAAAAATATATTGCTGATTATGCAATACAGACAGCAAAAATGTTTGATTGGAAACTGGCAAACGGACAGTATGACGTCCAGAAGCAGTTTCAAAAGTTTGAAGAGAACATGAGAACCTCCATTGGAGAAGATGAGGACTTGCTGAAGTTGAAGTGTGTAAATCTGGTAAACACTTGACTAACATATATGATAAAAAAAGTAAAACATATATGATAAAAACTTATCATATATGATGAGTGACATGCAATCAAAAGCAGTAGGATTAGAACATATATGATATTACAGTTACAGTTTACAATAAATCTGGTAAACACTTGACTAACATATATGATAAAAAAAGTAAAATCATATATGATAAAAACTTATCATATATGATGAGTGACATGAAATCAAAAGCAGTAGGATTAGAAAATATATGATATTAAATTTTACAATAGATTCAAAAAAATATAACTTATAAAAACTCTGCAGGTGTTCTTCCCAGTCATATCTCACCAGCACTACTACTTGGTGGTCTTTAACCTCATCAACGGCGCTGTGTCAATCATCGACAACTCGAAAGTCGCCAGCACATATGAAAGCAAGTACCAGACGTACTGTGACCTACTGGTAAGTCACTAAATACATAAATAAACTAAAAAACATGAACATATGTGCATTTCAAAAAGCATCTAAAAAAATAACACACCAAAGAATATGATAAACTTGGGGCTTTTTTGCAGATGAAAATGTTTATGATGTATATGGAGAGCGTCCAACACAAAATGACGAAAAAACTCAGGAAGCATACAATCATTCGACCAAAGTGGGGAACAATGTACAACGACATCGATTGTGGGGTGTTTGTGATGATTGTTGGAAATACGTTTTACGTATTAAGAAGGATTGGTCACACCAACAATAGTCCATGTAATAGCTCGTAGTTTAGTTATTTATCTTTATTTAACTAACAAGACCAAGCCTAGCCTACAACATGTGTAGGCTGGCCCAAATGTAAGCCCAAGCCCATGACAAGGGCTTGGGTATATATACCCTCTCCTTTGATGGAGAGGGTAGTGTGGTTATTCATTTTTCACATAGAAAACATAAGTTTCTCTCTCTAGAATTGTGTGTAATCCACCATCTCTCTATCTCTTTCTCTCTCTAAAACATAAGCAAGATTTACACTTCTACAAATGGTATCAAGAGCTTGGGATGAAATATAGGTTGGTACTTGTGTTGTTTATGCTTTCTTAAGCATAACGTATGGTTTTGATTGTTTTTTACCGAATCATCAAAAAAATTTCGTGTTTGTTTGTTTTCTAAAGTCGAATACATTCTTTTATCATATCGTAGTGATTTTGGTATATTGGTTTTGATTAAAACACAAGTTTTTTGGATCAAAAGTTGGGAAATTTCTTGCTTTTCAAACATTCCAAAATTCTTGCAAGTGTTTCGATCAGAAAGTACAAGGCTGTGTGGTTTGATCGCAATAACCTATTGGTTCCACTTTGCGATCACTGGATTTCGACACCTTATTCTGACGTGACATTCCGATCTAACATTGCGATCTGGGATTCCGACGGTTTTAAGGAATCTTGAGTCGTTAATCTGTCCAAATTATTTAAGTTACATTCCGATCTGGACATTCCGATAGTGACATTCCGATCTGGACATTCCGATACTGTGACATTCCGATCTGGACATTCCGATAGTGGCATTCCGATCTGGGCATTCCGATAGTGACATTCCGATCTGGACAGTGTGACATTCCGATCTGGACATTCCGATAGTGGCATTCCGATCTGGGCATTCCGATAGTTACATTCCGATCTGGACAGTGTGACATTCCGATCTGGACATTCCGATAGTGACATTCCGATCTGGACATTCTGATAGTGTGACATTCCGATCTGGACATTCCGATCTAGACATTCCGATACCAGCAATATTCCGACAGAAAAGAGTATTCCGACAGAATTCAACATTCCGACAATCCAAAAATTATTCCTTAAAAAATTTCGACTTGGAATTTTTGGTTTATCGAGAACATATTTTAGGGGATTTTAACATTGTTTCTCGACTTTAACACCCCACAACAGAAAAACACTTAACCTTATTTCATTGATCGATCAACGTTTGTAAATCTTAACTTATTGAAATGGAGTACACATCTCTTACGGATATGTCCATCCTCTCGGGTACGGATAATCGTCCACCAATGTTGGATAAGTCTATGTACGAGAATTGGACTTCCCGAATGGAACTTTACATGTTGAACAAAGAGAATGGACATCTCATTTGGGCATCAGTGCTCAATGGACCATTAGATTATGGTACAGTGACGGAAGGTACGACTACTCGTCCTCGCACAACGGGTGAGTTGACTGGAGATATGAAGATTCAAGACAAATGTGATAAGTATGCTACAAACATCATTCTCCAAGCCCTTACTCCAGATGTCTACAAACTCGTCAGCAAACATAAAGTTTCCAAAGAGTTATGGGATAGAATTCGTGTTTTAATGCAAGGCACCTCGTTAACTAAACAAGAACGAGAGTGTAAGCTTTATGATACTTTTGATAAGTTTGCCTATGTGCCAGGGGAGACTCTCAATGACTACTATTTGAGATTTACCCTATTGTTGAATGAGCTAAATATCTATGGCATGGCAATTCCTACGTTTCAATTGAACACCAAGTATTTGAACACTCTTCCTTCAGAATGGAAAAAGTATGTGACGGATGTTAAATTGGCTAAGGACTTGCATAACACCAATGTGGATCAACTTCAAGCTTTTCTTCAACAACACGAATGCCATGTGATCGAGGCTCGGTTGTCTAAACATCAAGTTCATGATCCACTTGCAATGTATGCTTCTCAACAAAACATGGCTTATACTTATCAACAACCATCATACTTGCAGCAGCCACCACCACACACCTATCAGCAACCACATCAACCATATTATCAACCACCAATGATGCCACAACAAGCATTTCAACAAAGTGTTCATCAACAATCCTTTCCACAGCAACCACCATATCAGACATCACAATCACAAAAACGCCTGAAACAACACCTAAGCTGATAGTGATGATGGTAGAAGAAGATGATGCTGCAAAAGAACAAAAGAGGCCATCCCGCTTGCTCCTTTCAAACTACATAAACAAGAAAGCACCAGCACGGGGAAAGCTCACTGTAGCAGAGTTGATGATAGGAGAGAGTTTGTTCTCAATGCTTAATAACAACCTGTAAGTAAAAGCTAAAACACTAACAAACTAATTATCATTCAAGTAGGATCATATATATATATGATAAAAGTAAGTAATTGAACTATGTTTGCAGGGATTTCATATTTGAGTCAGCGGACAATAATTATGCGTGCATGAGGGACAACATGCAGACAATGGCTCCGGGCTTAAAGGTAGATGCACCTGTCATTGACACATACTCAAATGTACTAAAATTTGAAGAACACACTCGCACAGGAGGAAGAAAGAAGAAACAGTACTTCATGTCAACTATGATTGTAAGTACATCTTACATCATATATGTTTTTTATAACAAAATTATGTCCACAAACTAAAACAAAAAATATATTGCTGATTATGCAATACAGACAGCAAAAATGTTTGATTGGAAACTGGCAAACGGATAGTATGACGTCCAGAAGCAGTTTCAAAAGTTTGAAGAGAACATGAGAACCTCCATTGGAGAAGATGAGGACTTGCTGAAGTTGAAGTGTGTAAATCTGGTAAACACTTGACTTACATATATGATAAAAAAATAAAACATATATGATAAAAACTTATCATATATGATGAGTGACATGCAATCAAAAGCAGTAGGATTAGAACATATATGATATTACAGTTACAGTTTACAATAAATCTGGTAAACACTTGACTAACATATATGATAAAAAAAGTAAAATCATATATGATAAAAACTTATCATATATGATGAGTGACATGAAATCAAAAGCAGTAGGATTAGAAAATATATGATATTAAATTTTACAATAGATTCAAAAAAATATAACTTATAAAAACTCTGCAGGTGTTCTTCCCAGTCATATCTCACCAGCAATACTACTTGGTGGTCTTTAACCTCATCAACGGCGCTGTGTCAATCATCGACAACTCGAAAGTCGCCAGCACATATGAAAGCAAGTACCAGACGTACTGTGACCTACTGGTAAGTCACTAAATACATAAATAAACTAAAAAACATGAACATATGTGCATTTCAAAAAGCATCTAAAAAAATAACACACCAAAGAATATGATAAACTTGGGGCTTTTTTGCAGATGAAAATGTTTATGATGTATATGGAGAGCGTCCAACACAAAATGACGAAAAAACTCAGGAAGCATACAATCATTCGACCAAAGTGGGGAACAATGTACAACGACATCGATTGTGGGGTGTTTGTGATGATTGTTGGAAATACGTTTTACGTATTAAGAAGGATCGGTCACACCAACAATAGTCCATGTAATAGCTCGTAGTTTAGTTATTTATCTTTATTTAACTAACAAGACCAAGCCTAGCCTACAACATGTGTAGGCTGGCCCAAATGTAAGCCCAAGCCCATGACAAGGGCTTGGGTATATATACCCTCTCCTTTGATGGAGAGGGTAGTGTGGTTATTCATTTTTCACATAGAAAACATAAGTTTCTCTCTCTAGAATTGTGTGTAATCCACCATCTCTCTATCTCTTTCTCTCTCTAAAACATAAGCAAGATTTACACTTCTACAAATGGTATCAAGAGCTTGGGATGAAATATAGGTTGGTACTTGTGTTGTTTATGCTTTCTTAAGCATAACGTATGGTTTTGAGTGTTTTTTACCGAATCATCAAAAAAATTTCGTGTTTGTTTGTTTTCTAAAGTCGAATACATTCTTTTATCATATCGTAGTGATTTTGGTATATTGGTTTTGATTAAAACACAAGTTTTTTGGATCAAAAGTTGGGAAATTTCTTGCTTTTCAAACATTCCGAAATTCTTGCAAGTGTTTCGATCAGAAAGTACAAGGCTGTGTGGTTTGATCGCAATAACCTATTGGTTCCACTTTGCGATCACTGGATTTCGACACCTTATTCCGACGTGACATTCCGATCTAACATTGCGATCTGGGATTCCGACGGTTTTAAGGAATCTTGAGTCGTTACTCTGTCCAAATTATTTAAGTTACATTCCGATCTGGACATTCCGATAGTGACATTCCGATCTGGACATTCTGATAGTGTGACATTCCGATAGTGGCATTCCGATCTGGGCATTCCGATAGTGACATTCTGTAACACCCCCAATTTCGGTCATAGCAGCGGAAGGGTCATTGGGTGTTACTATCATGGTTCAACCTCAATATCATAGAAAACGCCTCAAAATGAGTCGTTTTAACAAAACATACATCCATTCATTTGTTTAAAAATAAAACAGTTCACACATGGTCCCAAATAGTTTTAAGTTTACACAACCAACCAAATAATAAAAGTTTCTTAGAATGGACATAGTTTAGTAAAGCGGGCCAAAACATTTTAATTTAGCAAGCTGCGTGAAACCGCCTTCCTTGAGTGCCTTCTTCATGGACCTGAGATAAAACATGCTATAAAGTCAACAAAAATGTTGAGTGAATCTATAGAGTTTAAATTTAAATAAATGAACACAAGTATTCTGAATAAACCTTCCGTAGTTGACAATCATGTGGATCAGACATAATTATCGTTGTTATTTCATAAGTCTCGTGAAATTGAACGTTAACATATATTATTTCAGCCCAACACACCTAGCCAAGTGAGTATATTTCTCTTATACAATTGCATCCGATGTTTCATTACTGGTGCATCACAACACCACGCGATAGCTAGTCGCGACCGGACTGGGTGTCACACCGATAGATCTATCCATAGTATTAGCGTTCTTTTCGATTAACAATTCACGATTCATGGGTCTTTAAGGCTAAACAAACTTATATAACAACTTTCATCTAAGCATACAATCGGGTCCTTTGTGTTTAATTTTAAAAGAATGAGGGTTTACCACAACTTCTCGTTGTACCGTTCATTTATATAATGTTTTTCCAATAATAAGGGTTTCCACAACTTCTCGTCGTACCCCTCTTATTTTAATAAAACAAGCATGTTATCCCCCTCGCGGGTTTTATAAAACAAGTAAACATGTAAAGCGAGGCTATAGACTCACCTTGATACGATAGTAGTGACGTGACGATCGCCGACGATTTGTGATGCCCGTTAAACACGAAGACCGCAACCTACCAAATAAGGTGTGTTCGTTAAATAACGACTCAAGTATAAATAATACTTAAATAATATGAAAGTCAATTTCAAATGACCATGAAAATCCCGAAAAATAACAAAAATATAAGTGTACTTCTATACCCTTTTATTCAACACTTATTCATTTAAAACACTTGCGCCCTCGACATTGACCCGTCATAAGACGCCAAGTCAACGCAAGTCAAACCATCATTTTACTTCCCTCGGACCAGTAGCTAAGTCATTTATATAATGACTTAACACTTGAGTAAGTCACCATATCCAATAGTGAATACTCAACTCACGCCACACAAGTATTGAACTACGTGTCCAAAATACCACTCAGCATGTACACTCCAAATGTACACACCAATCTAACCTATCTAGACATGTCCGATTTCGACGATACTTGGTGACAAACTCACACATAATATGAATAAGACTTAGTTTAAATTTCATTCAAAAATATTACTTCTAAGACCTTCTGCCCGACACACCTTCGTGTTGCAAAAACCGGACAGTTTTACGCCTTTGACTTGTAAAACCATTTTGACTTATCTAAACAATTCCGTTTGCAAAACCGACACTCGGGTTTGAAAATAGACTCATGACCTGAGGTTTATCAACTTACAACAGCCCTTGAACATTTGTAAAACTCATTTTATAGTCCCCGAGATTCGTTCCAAATATCGACAACAATTTTCGGATTGTGCCGATACCCGTCTCCCGGTACACAAATACTAAAAGTAGCATAACTTTTCGCTCGTAATGAGTTAGAAGCTCTACTTTAGCTCAAATCGAAGCTAACGAAATTCTCTACGACCCTATCTTATTAGTTTACCAAGTTTACCACAGTAACAATTTCAAAAACGGCCTTAAAGTTACTGCCTAAAATAGACATTCTAAAAATTATACCAAAACAATTTTTCGACCCATTCCAACAATTCCTATAGTCCTAATATGATCCTAATATCATAATAACACATCTAATTAACTCATAACACCCTCAAATTTGATCTCACAAAAATTAAATATATAAAAATCTTGCATGCAACCATAACCCACTATGAATATTATATTATTAACACCATATATAAACATAAAAATGGATCAAAATGATGTTCATCATCAAAAATCAAAAATAGAAATTTAGTGGATGCATGTGAAAAAAAATTATACCAATGTGAAGCTAATCAAATTTCCAAGATGGGTCTTGTTTTAGTTTTTGAAGAATCAAAGTAGAAAATCAAAAATCTTGAGGGATTGTGGCTAGGGGTGGACGGTTTTGGTGAAGATCAAGAGAGAGATTTGGTGAATTTTTATAAAAATGATTTTTAATAATAAACTAGTTAGTGGAATTTCCTTATATAGTGGGGTGGGGGTAGATTTTGCCATATTTGCATTCTTTTGGTCCCAAAGTGCAAGTAAATAGTTTACAAGGTAGAAAATGTAAATTGTACATTTTAAAAATATTTACGGGGCTCGGGTTTCGTAAAAATACTTTTCGAAAGTTAAAACGCTTCAAAATATAATAATAAAGCTTCGACACGACTTAAAACGCAATTAAATCGAAAACGTCGAAAATATACAATATCGAGACAATCGATAATAAAACGTAAAGTTTTGGGCATCCGTCGATATCGCGATCACTAATAGTTATCGTCATTCATTAAAACGTAAAATACGAGAAATAAAGATTAAATATAATAAAAATCATTTTCATGATTATTTGAGAATATAATATCGATACCTAACATATTCCTTGTCGGTTTTCATCTAATCGACATTCTTACGCTAGTTTCAAGTCATAACCTTCTCGGTTAGTCGATAAATTAAAATTCTCATTAAAGTAAACACGTAATACGCAATAGTCGAGATTAAAATAACGACCTGAAATTGACGGGTTGTCACATCATCCCCACCAAATTAGGATCTTCGCCCTCGAAGATCAACTTGCGTTCTTGCCCGATCGCTTGTTGAAATCAAAGAGATGAGGGTAATTCTTCCACATTTGGTCTTCTCGTTCCCAAGTAAACTCCGGTCCTCTCCGAGAGTTCCATCGAACTTTGACGATAGGTATTCGGCTTTGCTTCAGTTGCTTGACCTCGCGATCCATGATCTCGATTGGTTCTTCAATAAAGTGCAACTTTTTATCAACCTTAACCTCGTCTAACGGTATAACGAGTTCTTCATCGGATAAACACTTCTTCAGATTCGACACGTGAAAAGTGTTATGAATCCCATACAGTTCTTGTGGTAGTTCGAGTTGGTATGCCACGGGTCCTACTCTAGATGTAACCTTGAATGGTCCGATATAACGAGGACTTAACTTCCCACGTTTTCCAAATCGTACAACACCTTTCCATGGTGATACCTTTAGCATAACCTTATCTCCCACGTTAAACTCCAATGGTTTTCTTCTCACATCCGCATAACTCTTCTGTCGGCTTCGAGCAGACAACAACCTATTCTTAATTTGCACAATCATATCTGTCGTCTCCCTAATCAAATCTGGTCCAGTGAGTTGGGCATCACCAACCTCACTCCAGCTAACGGGTGATCTACATTTTCTCCCATAAAGTGCTTCAAAAGGTGCAGCTTTAATACTCGCGTGATAACTGTTATTGTACGAGAATTCGGCCAAATGTAAGTGCTTATCCCAGCTACTTCCAAAGTCTATCACACAAGCACGTAGCATATCCTCCAAAGTTTGAATTGTTCTTTCGCTTTGCCCATCAGTTTGTGGATGATAGGCTGTGCTCATATCCAAATTGGTTCCTAACGACTTTTGAAGTGATCTCCAAAATCCAGAAGCAAAACGACTATCTCTATCGGAAATGATTGGAATAGGAACACCATGCTTGCACACGATTTCCTTCAGATAAATATCGGCGAGTTTCTCCAAACCGAACCTCTCGTTGATTGGAATAAAATGAGCGGATTTAGTTAAACGATCGACAATAACCCAAATTGCATCGAACCCAGACGGTGTCCTTGGGAGTTTTGTGATGAAGTCCATCGTAATTCGCTCCCATTTCCAGACTGGAATTTCAGGTTGGACAAGTAATCCTGACGGCTTCTGATATTCAGCTTTCACTTTTGCACATGTTAAGCATTTCGCGACGTATGTTGCAATATCAGCTTTCATATTCGGCCACCAGTATAACTTTTTCAAGTCTTGGTACATTTTGTCCGATCCAGGATGAATAGAATACTTGGACTTATGAGATTCTAACATAATCAAGTCTCTCAGTCCACCATATAATGGTAACCAGATTCGACCTCTCAAACATCTGATACCATCGGGTCGCGTCTCAAATGTTTCACCGTCTCCTCTAAATCTTTCGGCAACAATATTTTCCTTCTTGCATGCTTCAACTTGTGCGTTCCGAATCTGCTCAGGTAAGTTATTATGAACTGTCACCACCAAAGCACGCACTCGAATCGGTTTCTCCCTTTCCTTTCGACTTAACGCGTCAGCTACCACATTCGCCTTTCCCGGATGATAACGGATTTCGCAGTCGTAATCACTCAATAGTTCAACCCATCGACGTTGCCTCATATTTAGCTCCTTTTGATCCAGTATGTATTGTAGGCTTTTATGATCAGTGAATATTGTACACTTCGTACCATACAGGTAATGTCTCTAAAGTCGCAGAGCAAAAACCACAGCGCCCAATTCCAAGTCATGGGTAGTGTAGTTCTCCTCATTCTTCCTTAATTGTCTAGAGGCATATGCGATCACCTTTTCACGTTGCATGAGAACAACACCATATCCTCGAAGAGATGCATCGCAATAAACAACAAAATCTTCACTTCCTTCAGGTAACGATAAAATCGGCGCACTACAAAGTTTCATCTTCAGGGTTTGGAAAGCTTCTTCTTCATCATCGCCCCACACATACGGTTTATTCTTCTGAGTCAGCTTCGTTAATGGTTTCGATATCAAGGAGAATCCTTCAATAAACCTTCGGTAATAGCCAGCCAGACCTAGAAATTGTCGCACTTCAGTTGGAGTAGTCGGAGCACTCCAATTCTTGATGGCTTCGATCTTTGCAGGATCAACATGTACTCCACTTTTATCGACCACGTGTCCGAGAAATTGTACAGAATTTAGCCAAAAATCACACTTTGAGAACTTAGCGTATAACTTTTCGTTCTTCAACAAGTTCAAGATAATCCTTAAGTGTTCGGCATGCTCTTCATTGCTCTTGGAGTAGATTAGAATATCATCTATGAAAACGATCACGAATTTATCAAGATACGGCTTACAAATGCGATTCATTAAGTCCATGAATACAGCAGGTGCGTTAGTCAAACCAAAAGGCATAACCAGAAACTCATAATGACCATAACGAGTTCTAAATGCCGTAATAGGAATATCTTCCTCACGTATGCGAAGTTGATGGTAACCAGAACGAAGATCAATCTTGGAGAAAACACGAGAACCTTGAAGTTGATCGAATAAATCATCAATTCTTGGAAGCGGATAACGATTCTTGATCGTCAGCTTATTCAGCTCTCGGTAATCAATACACATACGAAACGAACCATCTTTCTTCTTAACGAATAAGACAGGAGCTCCCCAAGGTGACGAACTCGGTCGTATAAAACCTTTATCAGATAGCTCTTGCAATTGCACAGATAACTCCTTCAGCTCGGATGGTGCTAAACGATATGGCGCACGAGCCACGGGTGCAGCACCAGGAATTAGGTCAATTTGGAATTCTACTTGCCTTGGAGGAGGAAGTCCAGGCAAATCTTCCGGAAACACTTCAGGAAAGTCACGGATAACAGGTACATCTTCAGCACGTTTCTCCTTCGATTCTTTCTCCACTACTTTAGCTAGGAATAACTCACAGCCTCTTTCGATATACTTACGAGCCTTAATGCACGAAACGATTTTCAGTCGTGAATTACGTTGATCACCTTCGATAACCATGGTCTTGTCGTCTAAAGGAATCCTAACTTTCTTTTCTCCACACAAGATAGACGCGTTATACTTGGATAACCAATCCATTCCGATAATAACATCAAAACTTCCCAATTCAACAATCATCAAGTCTATCTTAAAAATACGATTCAAGAGATTTAGAGAACATCCTAGGAGCGCACGATTTGTACTCACTAATTTACCATCAGCTAGTTCTACCTCATAACTTGCGTCTAATTCGACCGGTTTGATATCAATTAAGGTACTAAAACTTGTAGACACAAAGCTTTTGTCCGCACCAGAATCAAATAAAGCTGTAGCATAACGGTTGTTCAGTAAAATCGTACCAGTGACAACCTTCGGGTTTTGCTTCGCTTCGGCTTCTCCCAACTGATAAGCTTTTCCTTGGTTATCTCCACCACGTGCATTCTTCGGAGGTTGAGGGCATTGGTTCCTCATGTGACCTTTACCTTGGCAGTTATAGCACGTCACTCCCTTCTTTCCTGGTCCCCAACAGTCTTCAGTCTTGTGACCCAACTTGTTGCACTTTCCACACTTAGCACATTCACCAGTATGAGACTTCTTGCAGCGTTGACATCTGGTTCCCTTGTCCGTAGTTACAGCTTCAGTCATCGCATTAGCGTTGCCCCTCCTTCGGTTTTGATTTCTGTTGTGAGATTGACGGTTATCACCACGATCATCACTGTCATGTTCAGCTCTTCTTTTGTTGCCTTCAGAAACACCATCAGCCTTGTCTTGGATGATTTGACCCATTAGTTGGTAGGCCATACGAACAGCTTCATCAATATTGGCAGGTTTAGAGGAGGTCACATCACCACGGATGTTGGTCGGTAAGCCTCGAATATACTGCTCTACCTTCAAGTATTCAGGGTTAACTTTGTTTGGACAAAGTAGAGCAAGTTCATGGAACCTGTTGGTGTATCCATCGATGTTAGTACCCTTCAGCCTCAGCTGATATAATTCCTGTTCTAACCTCTGAATAACACTCCTTGGACAGAATTCCTCAGTCATCCACCATCTTACTTCAGCCCAAGGTGTAGCATACGCAGCATCCATACCCAATGATGCCATTCTTCCATTCCACCAAGTTAATGCTCGCCCTTGAAGAGTAGCAGAGGCAAACATCACTTTATCTCCTTCCTCACTTCCACTAAATCGAAACACGGATTCCAATTTCTCAAACCATTGCATTAACCCAACAGCGCCTTCAGTACCCTTAAAAGTTGGAGGTTTGCATTTCATGAACGAGGTATAATTGCACTTCTTATTTTCAGGAATTACTGGTCTATCAGCATCACCAGTTCCAGCACCAGCATTGCCAGCTCCCGTAGCGCCAGCTCCAGTAGCGCCAACTCCAGTAGCGCCAGCCCCAGTAGCGCCAGCTCCAGTAGCGCCAGCTCCAGTGTTGCCAGCTCCAGTATCGCCAGCTCCACCAGATCCACCAGCTCCACCGGATCCACTAGCTCCACCAGATCCACCGGCTCCATTATTCAAATTTGCCATAAATGCATTCATAGATATCTGAAATTGATCAGCTACTATAGCACGTAACTGAGTCTCAGTCAACTGTTTAGGCGGCATGATCCTGTTACACAATTCACATCAAAATGAGTATTCATTCAACGCTTGTGATAACAAAACATGAATTACACAGAATAAGAATAGATAGATGAAAAGAAACAAGAATGGATGATAGAACGAAGAATAGAATTTAGACAAGGAACGAAGATTCACGAGGAATGAGTCAAAAGACAGGGATTTCTATTGTGACAATCAGCGTCGTTTGTAAATCACGTATTAGTATTATAATAATCAAATAATAGACATTTATAAATAAATAAATGTAATCCATTATGCTTTAAGCATAAATAATAATTAAATATGTATAACATATATATATTTTTCTTATTCTCGTCCATTGGCAACTCGGAGGTTTCGCTTGCAGATGTTATAGTTAAAAGATTTCAAAATTTTATTTTTGGAAAATCTTTTCGTTCTCTATAACTTGAGCTCTGATGCCAATCTGTAACACCCCCAATTTCGGTCATAGCAGCGGAAGGGTCATTGGGTGTTACTATCATGGTTCAACCTCAATATCATAGAAAACGCCTCAAAATGAGTCGTTTTAACAAAACATACATCCATTCATTTGTTTAAAAATAAAACAGTTCACACATGGTCCCAAATAGTTTTAAGTTTACACAACCAACCAAATAATAAAAGTTTCTTAGAATGGACATAGTTTAGTAAAGCGGGCCAAAACATTTTAATTTAGCAAGCTGCGTGAAACCGCCTTCCTTGAGTGCCTTCTTCATGGACCTGAGATAAAACATGGTATAAAGTCAACAAAAATGTTGAGTGAATCTATAGAGTTTAAATTTAAATAAATGAACACAAGTATTCTGAATAAACCTTCCGTAGTTGACAATCATGTGGATCAGACATAATTATCGTTGTTATTTCATAAGTCTCGTGAAATTGAACGTTAACATATATTATTTCAGCCCAACACACCTAGCCAAGTGCGTATATTTCTCTTATACAATTGCATCCGATGTTTCATTACTGGTGCATCACAACACCACGCGATAGCTAGTCGCGACCGGACTGGGTGTCACCCCGATAGATCTATCCATAGTATTAGCGTTCTTTTCGATTAACAATTCACGATTCATGGGTCTTTAAGGCTAAACAAACTTATATAACAACTTTCATCTAAGCATACAATCGGGTCCCTTGTGTTTAATTTTAAAAGAATGAGGGTTTACCACAACTTCTCGTTGTACCCTTCATTTATATAATGTTTTTCCAATAATAAGGGTTTCCACAACTTCTCGTCGTACCCCTCTTATTTTAATAAAACAAGCATGTTATCCCCCTCGCGGGTTTTATAAAACAAGTAAACATGTAAAGCGAGGCTATAGACTCACCTTGATACGATAGTAGTGACGTGACGATCGCCGACGATTTGTGATGCCCGTTAAACACGAAGACCGCAACCTACCAAATAAGGTGCGTTCGTTAAATAACGACTCAAGTATAAATAATACTTAAATAATATGAAAGTCAATTTCAAATGACCATGAAAATCCCGAAAAATAACAAAAATATAAGTGTACTTCTATACCCTTTTATTCAACACTTATTCATTTAAAACACTTGCGCCCTCGACATTGACCCGTCATAAGACGCCAAGTCAACGCAAGTCAAACCATCATTTTACTTCCCTCGGACCAGTAGCTAAGTCATTTATATAATGACTTAACACTTGAGTAAGTCACCATATCCAATAGTGAATACTCAACTCACGCCACACAAGTATTGAACTACGTGTCCAAAATACCACTCAGCATGTACACTCCAAATGTACACACCAATCTAACCTATCTAGAAATGTCCGATTTCGACGAAACTTGGTGAAAAACTCACACATAATATGAATAAGACTCAGTTTAAATTTCATTCAAAAATATTACTTCTAAGACCTTCTGCCCGACACACCTTCGTGTTGCAAAAACCGGACAGTTTTACGCCTTTGACTTGTAAAACCATTTTGACTTATCTAAACAATTCCGTTTGCAAAACCGACACTCGAGTTTGAAAATAGACTCATGACCTGAGGTTTATCAACTTACAACAGCCCTTGAACATTTGTAAAACTCATTTTATAGTCCCCGAGATTCGTTCCAAATATCGACAACAATTTTCGGATTGTGCCGATACCCGTCTCCCGGTACACAAATACTAAAAGTAGCATAACTTTTCGCTCGTAATGAGTTAGAAGCTCTACTTTAGCTCAAATCGAAGCTAACGAAATTCTCTACGACCCTATCTAATTATTTTACCAAGTTTACCACAGTAACAATTTCAAAAACGGCCTTAAAATTACTGCCTAAAATAGACATTCTAAAAATCATACCAAAACAATTTTTCGACCCATTCCAACAATTCCTATAGTCCTAATATGATCCTAATATCATAATAAAACATCTAATTAACTCATAACACCCTCAAATTTGATCTCACAAAAATTAAATATATAAAAATCTTGCATGCAACCATAACCCACTATGAATATTATATTATTAACACCATATATAAACATAAAAATGGATCAAAATGATGTTCATCATCAAAAATCAAAAATAGAAATTTAGTGGATGCATGTGAAAAAAAATTATACCAATGTGAAGCTAATCAAATTTCCAAGATGGGTCTTGTTTTAGTTTTTGAAGAATCAAAGTAGAAAATCAAAAATCTTGAGGGATTGTGGCTAGGGGTGGACGGTTTTGGTGAAGATCAAGAGAGAGATTTGGTGAATTTTTTATAAAAATGATTTTTAATAATAAACTAGTTAGTGGAATTTCCTTATATAGTGGGGTGGGGGTAGATTTTGCCATATTTTCATTCTTTTGGTCCCAAAGTGCAAGTAAATAGTTTACAAGGTAGAAAATGTAAATTGTACATTTTAAAAATATTTACGGGGCTCGGGTTTCGTAAAAATACTTTTCGAAAGTTAAAACGCTTCAAAATATAATAATAAAGCTTCGACACGACTTAAAACGCAATTAAATCGAAAACGTCGAAAATATACAATATCGAGACAATCGATAATAAAACGTAAAGTTTTGGGCATCCGTCGATATCGCGATCACTAATAGTTATCGTCATTCATTAAAACGTAAAATACGAGAAATAAAGATTAAATATAATAAAAATCATTTTCATGATTATTTGAGAATATAATATCGATACCTAACATATTCCTTGTCGGTTTTCATCTAATCGACATTCTTACGCTAGTTTCAAGTCATAACCTTCTCGGTTAGTCGATAAATTAAAATTCTCATTAAAGTAAACACGTAATACGTAATAGTCGAGATTAAAATAACGACCTGAAATTGACGGGTTGTCACACATTCCGATCTGGACAGTGTGACATTCCGATCTGGACATTCCGATAGTGGCATTCCGATCTGGGCATTCCGATAGTTACATTCCGATCTGGACAGTGTGACATTCCGATCTGGACATTCCGATAGTGACATTCCGATCTGGACATTCTGATAGTGTGACATTCCGATCTGGACATTCCGATCTAGACATTCCGATACCAGCAATATTCCGACAGAAAAGAGTATTCCGACAGAATTCAACATTCCGACAATCCAAAAATTATTCCTTAAAAAATTTCGACTTGGAATTTTTGGTTTATCGAGAACATATTTTAGGGGATTTTAACATTGTTTCTCGACTTTAACACCCCACAACACAAAAACACTTAACCTTATTTCATTGATCGATCAACGTTTGTAAATCTTAACTTATTGAAATGGAGTACACATCTCTTACGGATATGTCCATCCTCTCGGGTACGGATAATCGTCCACCAATGTTGGATAAGTCTATGTACGAGAATTGGACTTCCCGAATGGAACTTTACATGTTGAACAAAGAGAATGGACATCTCATTTGGGCATCAGTGCTCAATGGACCATTAGATTATGGTACAGTGACGGAAGGTACGACTACTCGTCCTCGCACAACGGGTGAGTTGACTGGAGATATGAAGATTCAAGACAAATGTGATAAGTATGCTACAAACATCATTCTCCAAGCCCTTACTCCAGATGTCTACAAACTCGTCAGCAAACATAAAGTTTCCAAAGAGTTATGGGATAGAATTCGTGTTTTAATACAAGGAACCTCGTTAACTAAACAAGAACGAGAGTGTAAGCTTTATGATACTTTTGATAAGTTTGCCTATGTGCCAGGGGAGACTCTCAATGACTACTATTTGAGATTTACCCTATTGTTGAATGAGCTAAATATCTATGGCATGGCAATTCCTACGTTTCAATTGAACACCAAGTATTTGAACACTCTTCCTTCAGAATGGAAAAAGTATGTGACGGATGTTAAATTGGCTAAGGACTTGCATAACACCAATGTGGATCAACTTCAAGCTTTTCTTCAACAACACGAATGCCATGTGATCGAGGCTCGGTTGTCTAAACATCAAGTTCATGATCCACTTGCAATGTATGCTTCTCAACAAAGCATGGCTTATACTTATCAACAACCATCATACTTGCAGCAGCCACCACCACACGCCTATCAGCAACCACATCAACCATATTATCAACCACCAATGATGCCACAACAAGCATTTCAACAAAGTGTTCATCAACAATCCTTTCCATAGCAACCACCATATCAGACATCACCATCACAAGCCAACACTTCTCCAATGGGCTATACTCCTCAGCAAGGATATTTTCCAATAGAAGCACAACCAGCACAAGCTTTCTACTCTAATGAACATCCACCAATCCAAGCACCGGTCTTTACACCAAATGATACGCCAGCTGATGTACTAAACCATCTCACCGCCTACTTGTCAAAACTTGTTGCAACTAGAGGATTTACACCAATAAACAATCAGCTCCGCACCTCTACAAATCCTCGACAACAAGCTACTATTCAAGATGGTCAAGTAACAGTGCAACCTATTCAGGGAAGGCAAAATTCATATGGACCTCCTACAAGGACTGTGAATGCTCAAGCTGTGAATTCTCAAGCTAATGGAAATGGAAGCCCCATTGGTCCTCAAAAGGTTGTGACTTGCTATAATTGCCGAGGACAAGGTCATATGGCTAGGCAATGCACTCAGCCGAAGAGGAGAAGGGACGATGCATGGTTTCATGAGAAGATGTATTTGGTTGATGCTCAGTCTAAGGGGAAGATTTTGGATTCAGAGGAGTTAGCATTTCTTGTAGACCTAGGGGCAGCAGATACTAAAGGCATTGCAGTCGTTTCTACTTCTAATGCAGCTTATCAAGCAGATGATCTTGACGCTTATGATTCAGATTGTGATGACATTCACTCTGCCCAAGCTGCTCTCGTTGCTAATCTCTCTCACTACGGTTCTGATGTCGTCAGTGAGGTACCAACCACATCTAATAATATTGATGATAACCAACATCAAGTTGGGCATGAAAATGACAACCTCGAACAACATTCGGGAACTAGTAACTCAAATGATGTGGTACCCAATCCTACACATTTGAGTGAACCTCAACCATATGCTACGACGGGTATGGAATCTTATGCTCAACATGATTTGGTCATGGTGCCTAAACATATTATTGATCAAATGCATATGGCCCTCAGACAATCCGTAGATACGAATTCCACCCTAACTGCTGAGCTTGCGTTGCATAAAGAAAAGGTCAAAGCTTTTGAAATGGTCCCTCAAGCAGAGAAAATAACATGTTCTGAATTTGACCAATTTCGTTTTGAAAAGATTGAACACTTGAAAGAAATAGAATCATTAAAAGCTAATCTTTCCAATGAATTAAAAGAAAAAGAGTCGGTTGTCAATGATTTTCAGAAACTTAAAATGGATTTCGAAACTCTCGAGTCTAAAAAGTTTGAATCGGAAATTAATGCTACCAAACTTCTTAAATTCAAAGAACAACAACTTTTAAAACAATACGCTTCCACAGAAAAGGTTCATCTTTTAACTAAATCATTTAAAGAACTCGAACTTAAGCGTCTTCAAGATTTACCACCTAATCCCGGTTATGCAAAACAAGCTCAGGAACATGTTCCCGGTCTTTATGATATGACCATAATTGGCAAATCGAAAGAAGCACCTTTTGTTCGTAGTACTGAGGAGACACAGTCACTTGCGGATGAAACTCATTCTAAAATGCTTTCAAAATTCCATACATTTGATTATGATCAACATAACAAAGATCAATTTTCGAAAAAGACACGCATTCGCTTACAAAAGGAATTAGCAGAATTGACAGTTTTTGTGCCCCAAAGTTTGTCAAATGAAAAATTTCCTAGTACGTCTCCTACACTTGTCAAAACAGATTTAACAAAGTTAATTCTACCGGTAAGCAAGGCGTCCGTTAACTTAAATGCGGTTCACCAACACTTAGCCAATTTTGACAAGGTCATTTTGGAACGTACGACGGCTTCGGCCATAACGGAAGGTGAATGGAACTTTGAGCACACTAGAGCTGCGTTTCGAGACGAAATTGTTCCGTTTGTAAAGAATGTTAAAGCTTGTCTTAGAACTCTTGATCAAGATTTGCTTTTGGAAACAGAAGAAGTTAGACGTGTTTTCAACGAAATGGATGATGCTTATGAAAACATTTTACTTGAAATAGAACGGGTTTCACGCCAAAATGATCAGCTTCTGAAGCAAGTGATGTCTCATGATATAGTTTCCGTCTGTGTGAATAAAAGTGTTGATAATGATTCTATTGTGCATAATGTTGAATCTGTGGATACTGTGGTAGATAGTACTTGTCACGAATCTGACGCTGAATTTTTAAAGCTTCAAGATTCATATTCTTCGCTTTCAAAACATTTTGATGAGATTCAAACACATTGTATTTCGCTTGAATGCAAGCAACAATTTATTCAAGAAATATTTGAAACCTCATTCGAAGGTGTTAATATCGATGATGCAAACTTTGGAAAGGATTTTCGATTGAATTTACAATCAAAACAGCGTCAGCCAAGTGACAAAGTTGCTACATCCTTGCCGATAGAAATAGAGAAATCTAAGGAGCTTAACTGTGTGAACGTACTTGAGGCCACTGAGAATTTTAAACTTGATCTAGATAATCGAGTTTCCAAGATTTTGTCCAAAGTTGATAACTTAAAACAGAAAAATACACGACTCTTCGATTCAGTAAAGCCCGCATGTGCTAATACCACTACACAGAATCAATCGATGATTGAACAATTGAATCGAAAGTCGGTGGAAATATCTGATTTGAGGAAAAAAATTTGTGATAAAAATATGGTCTTGGTTGAGTTAAAGGAAACACTTCGTACTCTAAAAGGTAAGAATGTTGTGGATAACGCAGCCACTATCTCAGCATCGTCCTCTAGTGCAATCAAAAGGAACCTTATAGCCGTCACACCATTTAATAAGGGCCCTAGGACTAAACCATCTCAAATTTTGGTCACTAAAGATAAGGCGGAATCAAAACCAACTTCTAATATTCCCGTGTTGCCTTCTACAGGAGTAAGCACCACTACTAAGGCTCAAATATCTAAGCTTAAAAGAAACAAGAAGAATGATAGGATCTTGCCCTCATCTAGTAGTCAAGTGAAGAAGAAAGTAGAAGCCCATCCTAGGAATGTTATTTTTGTTTTGAATAAAAAGAATCATGTAGCTAAACCTAAAGGCTCTGCGGTTGTGCAGCGTTCTAATCCTACTGTGAATTCAAATTTAAAATGTTGGAATTGCAATGAATGTATGTTTTCTAGTCGTCATGATTCTTTCCTTATTGACCATGTGAATGAGATGTATGCTCGGAAAAATGGATTAGAATGGAAACCGACTGGGAAAGTGTTAACCCAAGTTGGTTGGATGTGGCGCCCCACTGGTAGAACTTTAACTATAGTAGGAAATGCGTGCCCTTTAACTAGAATCACTCCCACTACAGCGAAGAAAGTGTGCCCTTTAACTAGGAGTACCAAGGCTACCAAAACACCAGTGTGTCCTTTAACTAGGAACACCGACACTACTGTAGGAACCAAGTGCCCTTTAAATAGGTCTACTCCCACTGTAGTGCCCGCGAATAATCCAAAACCTAAGAAAGTTGGAACAATAAAACCTGTTAGTGCTAAAACTCACATTAGAAAACGCAGGATATCTAAGGGTCACAAACATGTTAGCAATTCTGATAATATTTTATCTGTATCTACTAACACTCCGGAACCAATAGTTTCCAATGCATTGTCTACTGTTGTCGTTGAAAACAGGTGGTCCAAATTGTTCTCTGGTATTTGGACTCTGGTTGCTCCAAGCATATGACCGGAGATCGCACTCAGCTCAAAAATTTCGTCAGCAAGTTTCTTGGTACGGTTCGATTTGGAAATGATCATATTGCAAAGATAATGGGTTATGGTGAATATCATATTGGGAATGTTATTATTTCAAGAGTGTATTATGTGGAGGGTCTCGGTCACAACTTATTTTCTGTGGGACAATTTTGTGATGCAAACCTAGAAGTTGCTTTTCGAGAGCATACCTGCTTCATTCGTAATTTAGAAGGGGTTGATTTATTGATAGGTACTCGAGGGAATAATTTGTACACTTTGTCTCTACAATACATGATGGCCGCTTCTCCCGTATGTCTTCTCTCCAAATCATCGAAGACTAAGTCATGGTTATGGCATCGACGGTTATCTCATCTTAACTTTGACGCTATTAATCATTTGGCAAAAAACGAACTTGTTCGTGGTCTTCCTAAACTTTCATTTCACAAGGATCATTTGTGTTCCGCGTGTACAGTGGGGAAAAGCACTAAGAAATCTTACAAACCCAAGACGGAAGACACCAACCAAGAGAAACTTTATCTGTTGCATATGGATCTTTGTGGGCCAATGCGTGTTGAAAGTCTTAATGGCAAAAAGTACATCCTCGTAATTGTCGATGATTACTCTCGGTTTACATGGGTGAAATTTCTTACAACAAAAAATGAGGCACCTAAATTCATCATCGGATTTCTCAAGATGATTCAAGTGCGTCTCAACACTACTGTCCGACGCATTCGTACAGATAATGGAACCGAATTTGTGAATCAAATCTTGCGTGATTATTATGAAGAAGTTGGCATATCTCATGAAACATCCGTTGCACGCACTCCACAACAAAACGGTGTCGTTGAAAGGCGAAATCGCACACTTATGGAAGCTGCTCGAACGATGTTAATTTACGCAAAGGCTCCATTTTTTTTATGGGCAGAAGCAGTATCTACAACAATATACACCCAAAACCGGTCACTAATTCGTAAACGCCATGGTAAAACACCTTATGAGATTCTCCATGGAAAAGTACCAGATTTATCATATCTTCATGTATTTGGTTCTCTTTGCTATCCATATAATGATGCTGATAATTTGGGAAAACTTCAACCAAAGGCTGATATTGGTATTTTCATTGGTTACGCACCCGCAAAGAAGGCATACCGAATCTACAACCGTAACTCTCGTAAGATCCTCAAAACTATGAATGTTGATTTTGATGAGCTGACAGCAATGGCTTCTGAGCAAAGCAGCTCTGAACCCGCACTTCATGAAATGGGACCCAGTAACATTAGTTTTGGTCTTGTCCCAAACAGCCCTACTTCATCATCACCTTCTAGGACTAAATGGGATACGTTGTTTCAACCGTTCTTTGATGAATTCTTTACTCCTCCAAGTATTGTTGCTCCAGAACCTGAGGTAATAGCTCCGATAACCGAAGTTGTCGCTCCAGCAACCGAAGCACAATCTGACACATCTGCACCTACAATTGGTCAAGATATACCATCAACTAGTAATTCTCAACCAACACCCGAATCAACTACCCACGTCATACCTATGGATGATGAAGAGGATGATGATGATCACGATTTGGAATTCGCACAAATGCGTGAACTTCCATTATTTGGTGTACCTATTCCCGACCCTAATCAAGTCGGGCCGTCCACGTCAGAGGAAGCTCCTAGTACGGTTTACTCCAATCCACGGATTCGTGAACATGACAGCAAGTGGACAAAGGATCATTCTATAGATTCTATTATTGGTGACCCTAATCGTCCGGTATCCACACGAAGTCAGCTACAAGAAAATGCAATGTTTTTTTCATTTTGATGCTTTTCTCACTGAAGTTGAACCTAAGACGTGGCAACAAGCTTTTACTCAATCCTGTTGGATAGAAGCTATGCAAGAAGAACTTAACGAATTCATACGTCTTGAAGTATGGGAACTTGTCCCATGCCCGGATCAAGTGCAGTTACTCACTTTGAAATGGGTTTACAAGGTGAAACTCAATGAGTTAGACGGAATATTGAAGAACAAAGCTCGACTAGTAGCTCGTGGATACAAGCAATTATTGGGCATCGACTTTATGGAATCCTTTGCACCTGTTGCCCGTTTGGAAGCTATTAGACTATTCCTCGCTTATGCAGCCCATATGAATATGATCGTCTATCAGATGGATGTGAAGACGGCATTTCTTAATGGTGAAATCAAGGAAGAGGTCTATGTACAACAGCCGGATGGTTTTGTGAATCCTAATTATCCTAATCATGTGTACAAGCTTAAGAAGGCTCTCTATGGGTTGAAGCAAGCTCCACGCGCATGGTATGATCTATTGTCACAATTCCTCATTACTCAAGGCTTCGCTAAAGGGAAGGTGGATCCGACGCTGTTCATTCAAAAACGAGGTAAAGATATGATTATGGTACAAATATATGTTGATGATATTATATTTGCAGCCTCGACCCAAACCTTATCCGACGAGTTTGGGACACTCATGTCTTCCAAGTTTAAGATGTCAATGATGGGCAAGGTATCATTCTTCTTAGGTCTTCAGATATCTCAGAGTCCCAGAGGCATCTTTATCAATCAATCCAAGTATGCCCTTGAATCGCTAAAGAAGTATAAGATGGAATCTTGCGACCATGTTGATACTCCAATGGTGGAGCGAACTAAGCTTGATACAGATCCACATGGAGTTGCCGTTGATCCCACACTTTATCGTGGAATGATCGGTACCCTTCTGTATATCACAGTTAGTCGACCTGATCTTCAGTTTGCTATATGTATGTGTGCTCGGTATCAAACTCGGCCTACTGAGTTACACTTGGCTACTGTGAAACGGATATTTCGATATCTTAAAGGAACCATTAATCAGGGACTTTGGTATTCGAAGGACTCTTCGATTGCCCTAATGGAATATGCAGATGCGGATCACGGGGGTTGTCAAGATACAAGGCGTAGCACGAGTGTAACTTTGCAACTACTAGGAGATCGACTAATCAGTTGGGCATCGAAAAGGCAGAAAAGCGCTGCAATTTCAAGTATGGAAGCAGAATACATATCTATGTCCGGTTGCTGTGCTCAAATTCTTTGGATGAGATCGCAATTAACCGACTATGGTCTAGGTTTCAACAAAATTCCGATGTACTGCGACAATAAGAGTGCAATTGCCTTATGATGCAACAATGTTCAATTCTCCCGGTCGAAGCATATTGACATTCGCTACCACTTCATCAAGGAGCAAGTGGAAAATGGAGTGATCGAGCTTTACTTTGTCCGATCTGAGTATCAATTGGCGGATATTTTCACGAAGGCTTTAGATCGCGCTAGAATTGAATTTTTGGCCGACAAGCTAGGAGTGAGAACTTTCTCGCCTGAGACTCTAACGGAACTGGCAGATGAAGCGAAAGAATAGTGATGGTACACTATTCTCTGTATCCTTGGTGATCATTTGTATATATTGTTTATATTTTTATCCACAAAAGCAAAATACAAAAATATAAAACCATATAAAAACCATAAAAATTGAAAAATTCATAAAAATCCAAAAATATTTTTACTTTATTTTTTCAAAGGCATGTCTTTTGGTACGATAATATTTACGGCCTTAGAAATATTGATTAATATCGACACGGCGCCATAAATAGAGTTCGTACAAAAGTTGTAAATATTTCATAAAACATGCCTATATGGCTTGTAGTTATTTCAGACTGCAACCCGGTTTTCACATTAAAGTCAAGTATTTATTATGAAAGCTTTGGCTCACAACAGGAATTAATTTTCTCGGGCAAGGTTTACTTTAAAACCTTGTAAGGGATCAAGTTTACTTTATAACTTGGTCTAACACAAATATATGTACGTTTCAGTGCATTCATTTGTTAAAACAAGAGAAGTCTTGTTTTTATGAAGCTATCATCTCTACAACCATTCTATCTACAATTGTTATCTACATACTCGACGATGCGACTACTCAACCAACGACTACAGCTCTTTCGATAGAACACGGGTCAACAATTGAGGGGGAGCAATTGTCAAGCATTCGGAATCTTCGATACCGAACGTGTCAAGTTCACAAGTTGGTGTCAAGACAACAATACCAATCGTACATGTGGTGTCAAGAGATGACTTCAGACGTGACGAGGTGACCAACATACGCTGACAAGGACCATTTGATCTTATCATATGATGTTCTCATCAATCAGGTCCAACCTTGTCAATTCTTTTCTAATATGGTGAATATGTGATCATGTTACAAATCGGTAGGTTATTGTGTGGACTTGCATTTTTCTTCCCAAAACCTTTGTTAAAACCTCATTAAATCAATTGATATTAAAAATATCAATTGGGTTAATATTTTAATATGGGGGAGAAAATATGATTTAATATGGGATATTATCACAAATGGTTTGACTTAATATGCTGGCTCATCCCGACATATACGAAATGTTTTCGAATATCGTGGCATATGTTAAGGGGGAGCAAAACGGATTTGCATATCAAAATGGATTTTCATGGTGACATTTACTTACCCAAAACCCATTTATTTCACGACGATGAAGATTGTGGTGACATTAGGATGGTAGGATAGGTTAAGTCCAATGATTCTTCTAGGACCGGAGGAATCTTCCCAAGGACATTCCATAGCTAGAAATAGTAGTCCTTAGGAAAGATGGAGAAAGATTGTGAACGTAGCTGAATGCCGACCAAGTACTTAAGTTAGCACTGGAACAATCACAACAAGGTGCTAGTTATGACGTATTGGTAAGCATTGAAGGGGTTGAAGAATGAAAAAGAATTGTAAAGATAAAGGGTGTAAAGAAAGAAGCCCTCCTTACAACTTTTGGTAGAAACCGGGTCAACACATATGCTATTGAGATCATTTTAATGATTCTCGATATTGAAGACAGACATCATGGACCCAGTGATGCAATGCATAACCCATCCCAGCTACCTCATATATCTCTCAAAAGGTATTTGTTTTAATCACACGGAGACAACGCATTATCTATTGATTTATTCACTCCGAATAAATTGGTATTGAAAAGGTGGCACTCCTCTCCAACCTCCGATCACTGAAATCCAAAGTGTACGATCGAGTCTAGAGCCATTTGAGATCATCAAATATCTCATTAGGACACATTGTCATATTTCCTTGCTTCTTCACACACTGTGGCAAGTAAGAAAGATTTTAAGAGTCCTACGCAAAATATTCATGATCTTGCCTGAACATCCGAGTAATACGAAAGTATTTACAATGAAGATGGAAATCCTTCTTGAGCGAATATCAAAAAGCTCATGGTAGGTGACTTGTGCGATTCTTTATGAATCAAGCTTGTGATAACTGGAAAGCAACAGTGGTTTAATTCTTAACTGAATTTAAACACGTTCTAGGCCTCTACGCAAAATCTCAGTGATCTTGCCAGAACACTCAGAGTGATACCTTAGTGTTCACAGTGATGAGTGGAAATCCTTCTAGTGTTAACCTCAAACAGCACTTGATAGGTAACTTGTAAGATTCAATATGAATCAAGCTCGTGACAACTGGAATGCAACGATGGTGCGATTCTTTAATGAATCAAACTTGTTCCAGGAATCAGAATTGACGGCTTCAATCATGCGGATAATTTATCCAAATGATTCACTCTTTACGTTCGCAGTCAGCTTTGGACGGTCGAGTAAAGAGAACGGGATTACCCGCGAAATCTTGTCAAGGAGATTTTTAATTAAATCTACCTGCCACAAGTACGATATTTTATATCGTCCAACGGTCCTCACCCACCGGAGGTAAAATGCTACCGAATTAGAATAAAATGTTCAAAGCCATTTTGTTCGTGTCTACTTATGTTGCAGCATTTGAAGACGGTGGCGTTGCAGAATCCGAGAAGAAGTCGTCCCCGCATGCTTATACTTTATGCACTTAATACCTCATCTAATTCAAGAAAGCCTAAAAGTTAAGTCTTCCGCTGTATCGAACTCTGAAACTTTCAAGAATTACTAAGGTATAAGTATGTGGGACATGGTGTCACGAAGAGGCGAAGATCACAAGTGATGGATGCACGAGATCAAGGCAAGAGATTAATTCTCAAGATTGATATCAAAGATCACATCAGCATGTTCACCAGAAAAGAAAAGAAAAAAGAAAGACGAAGACTACGAGCTCAAGACAAGCATAGTATGCTAGGTTTATCTTATTATTGTAACTTGGGTAATGCCCTTGTTTGGAGTGACCTCCCTTAGGGGGAGATTGTTGGAAATACGTTTTACGTATTAAGAAGGATCGGTCACTCCAACAATAGTCCATGTAATAGCTCGTAGTTTAGTTATTTATCTTTATTAACTAACAAGACCAAGCCTAGCCTACGACATGTGTAGGCTGGCCCAAATGTAAGCCCAAGCCCATGACAAGGGCTTGGGTATATAAACCCTCTCCTTTGATGGAGAGGGTAGTGTGGTTATTCATTTTTCACATAGAAAACATAAGTTTCTCTCTCTAGAATTGTGTGTAATCCACCATCTCTCTATCTCTTTCTCTCTCTAAAACATAAGCAAGATTTACACTTCTACAATGATGCACATGGAGCATTATGAGGGCGAAAGTGCAAAAGGTTGGGTTTTGGACTTCCCGAGTGATTCAGATGAGCAAAGAAAGGAAATACTGAAGCTGAGGTTCAGGATCGCTGCAAAGATATTATCACACGAGCAGAACACCAAGAGGCAGCAGGTAACCGATGAAGCCTATGAATTTGCAAGAACCCACTAGATGCAACCATACAAGACAAAGGTTATCAAAGAGTCAATCAAAGCAAGAAAGGAGGAACAAGACAGAGATGTGGCCAAGAGCGCCATCTGAAGAAGGAAAGACAAAAAGACAATACAGTTTAAGACATTAATTTTTAATTTGGTCTGTAATAACTTAGATTTTTGTTTAAGACTTCCGCTTTGCTTAGCCTATCCTATGGGAAAGGGGTACACGATGTTAGAAATACGTTTTAACGTATATTAGAAGTATCGGTCACTCCACAATATGATTTATGTTGTAATAGCTCGTAGTTAGCAATTAGTTAAATGTTACTTATTAAGTTAAGTAAGAACCGGTCCATGGGCTTGTCATGGACCGGCCCAAGCCCAATGTTAGGCTTGGAGTATAAATACCCCTTTCCACCATGGAAAGGGGTTGGTTGTTGTTCCATTTGCACTTTCATATTAATAAAATCACACACATATTCTCTCACTTTCTCTCTCTAGTTTCTCTCACTAGAAAACATCAACCCACTTCATAGATTCATAGGTTATCAATATTCTACATTTGGTATCAAGAGCTATGGGGTGATTGAAGGTAAGGATTGTGTTGCTTTTTTAGTTTTTGAATCTATTAGTGATCTTTAGAAAAAATCAATCTTGAATCTTGTTGTTTTTGGTGTTTTTGTTATTGGGATTGATTGATAAGGATTGGGTTTAGCTTATTTTGGTAAAAATCATAAAACTTTTTGTGGTTTTGGATCAAAAATCGGAGTTAAAAGCTGTTTTTTAAGTCTCGGAAACATTTTTTCCAGAACATTCCGAATAGGGATTCCGAATAGGAAGATTTTCAGTATAGAAGGTTTATTCCGAATAGGGATTCCGAATAGGAGAAATATTCAGAATAGCAGAAGTTTCCGAATAGACTTTCCGAATAGAAGGGATTTTCCGAATAGCAGTTTTTTTCCGAATAGCAAATACATTCCGAATAGCCAATTTTTCCGCATAGCCAAAAACTTTCCGAATAGCCAAAAATTTTTCCGAATAGCCAAAATTTTTCCGAATAGGGGAAATATTCCGAATAGCTTTCCGAATTGCCTAGTATTCCGAATAGCAAGTTTTCCGAATAGCCAGTTGCCAAAATATTCCGCATTGAAGAAATATTCCGTATAAGGGTTTTTCCACATAAGGGTTATTCAGCATAGAGGTTATTCCGAATAGGGCATTTTCAGAATAGGGTTATTCCGCATAAGGGTTATTCAGAATAAGGGTTTTCAGCATAGGATTATTCCGAATAGGTATTATTCCGAATAAGGTTTATTCTAAGTTTGGGTTATTCCGTATAAGCAAGTTCAAGGGGTATTTGAGTTTTTTTCGACGATCTTTAGTGGATTTAATCTTGAGTTCAACCAACACAACACAAATTCTCAACCTTTCTTCACTGCTCGATCAACCGATAATCTTTGAGTCTGTTAAGTGATCACAATGAATCCAAGTTCATTAATGCCTCAGATGACATCTCTTACGGATATCTCGATCATAACGGGGACTGATAGTCGTCCACCGATGCTTATTAAAGAGGTGTTTGAGGCATGGCAGGGCCGTATGATGCAATACTTGAAGGGCAAACCAACATACGGAAGGCTTATGGTCAAATCGATTTTGAATGGTCCACTCGACTATGGTACCATTGTGGCAAATAACGTGTCTCGACCAAGAGAATATGAAGAACTCACACCGGCACAACAACTCATTGCTGATGCTGATGAAAAGGCTCTACAGACACTTCTCCAAGCTCTTCCGCATGATATTTATCGTATGGTTAGTCAATATACGGTTGCCAAAGATTTGTGGGAACGTCTAAAGGTGTTGTTACAAGGTACGTCTCTCACCAAACAGGAAAGGGAGTGTCAGCTGTATGATATGTTTGATAGATTCACGTACAGCCCAGGGGAAACACTACACGATTATTACTTCAGATTCACTACTCTAATGAATGATCTGAATGTATACAATCTCGTGATTGCTCCATTCCAGGTTAACACCAAGTTCTTGAATACTTTACCTCAAGATGAATGGGGTGAGTATATTACCGATGTGAAGTTAACCCGGGATTTGCATAAGTGCAACTTAGATCAAATCTATGCTTTTCTTCAGCAGCATGAGAAGCATGTGATTATGCACCGTTCTCCTCGCGGTATGTACCCAGATTCCTTAGCTTTGATGGCGAATCAACCAAGCTTGTCACATAACAACACACCTTATATCTTGGGACATCAAGCCTATCATCCATCACCTTACATGACACCAACCTTCCCACAATACTCGATTCTACCGCAACCACCCACCTCACATCAGCAACAATATCGGTTCAATGCACCTTCACCACAGTATGCTTCACAACTTCATCCAGCAAATGTTGCACCTTATGCTCAGCCTTCATATTCTTCTTATCAAGAGAATGCAGCATATCCAACAAGCTACCCTGATCAAATGAGTATTCCTTCTACTGATTATGCAGCTCATCCAGATCAAGCACTGTATTGTGATGATGAGGAAGTCCCCGTTCCTGTATTCCAACAAGGAGCTGACCCAGTTGAAGTGCTAACTACTATGTCTGCTTATCTCACACGAACTTTAAGCAAACGAGGATACAGAGGATCAACTCCTACCAACAATCAGTTGAGGAATTCATCCAATTCTCGTCAACAAGCTACTATTGAGAATGGCAGGGTCATGGTTCAGCCTATTCAACCATATCAGGGGAGACCTACCACATCAACCAACAATGCTCGCACGGTCAATCAGGCACCAATGGCCAATCCTGCTCCACGGGCTAACTCCACGGGCAAGTTGCGAATGATTACATGTTACAACTGCAAGGAAGAGGGTCACATGTCCAGGGATTGTAAGAAACCCAAGAGGAGAAGGGATGGACAATGGTTTGCAGAAAAGATCTATCTGGTAAATGCTCAAGCACAAGGAAGGGAACTTGATGAAGAGGAGCTTGCATTTCTTGCTGATCCAGGGATTGCTGAACAAGACGTTGTCACTACGCAGAATGCAGCTTACCAAGCCGATGATCTTGATGCGTATGACTCCGACTGTGATGACTTTCAATCTGCAAAGGCTGCTCTCATGGCAACTATCTCCAGCTTAGGGCCAGAAAAGAGATCTGAGGTACTTATTAATACCACCGATAATACCACTAATGCTAGTATTCAACCACATCAAGTTGTGCAAGAGAGTGCTGACTCGAATGAATCTTCGGTGGTGAATCTTTCAAATGAGGAGACAAACAATGATAGCAATATTAATGTGAGTCCCCAGACTTTGAATGAATCACAACCGGGACCCATTTCGCAAACGCCTACTCCTGCTCAACAAGATTTGGTCATGGTTCCTGCTACATTACTTAGTCAAATGAATGTTGCACTCTTAGAAACCTTAGCTAAGAATAAGAATTTGTCTGATGAGCTTACCTTAAGCAAAGAGAAAGTTCAAACCTTGGAATTAGTGCCTTCGTCTAGTGTTCTAACTAATCTCGAATATGATCATTTTAGAAACAAACAAATGGGTCATTTGCAAGAAATCGAAAACTTAAGAGCAAATTTGTCTAATGAACTTAAAGAAAAGGAGTTAGTGGTCACTAATTTTAAAAAACTTCAAACAGATTTTGAATCACTCGAGTCTAAGAAGAATGAAATGGAGATTAATGCTACTAATAAGATTAGAAGCCTAGATTATTTGCTTTTAAGACAATACGCTGCTTCTCAACTAGTTCACTTATTTGATGCTTCATTTAGAGAATTTAACTTATCACGTCTAAAAGGCCTTCCCCCTAATCCACGGTATGCAAAACAAGCTTTAAGACATAGTCCTAGACTTTATAATGCAACTCAATTAGGATTGGCTTTAGACCCGATTGTTTTTCCCAATGATCAAACATGTAAGGATCTAGTTGATGAGGATCGGCCATACAATTCTGCAAAATATCCCGAGTGTGATTATTTTAAATTGAATAAGGAGCTTGCAAAAACGGATTTTAGAATTCGATTCCATATGGACAAAGATCTCATAACAGCACCAACCTACATATTAGATGAAGAAAACCCTAGTACTTTTCCTACACTTGTCAATATGGAGGGTCCTAAGGAAATTCCAAAGGATCTTCCACCAGTTAGCACTGTATGGTTAAACTTGCAAGAGATTAATCAATACTTTACTAATTTTGACAAGGTCATTTTGGAACGTACGACTTCAAATGGCCTAAACGCCGGAGAATGGGCTTTCGAACATATGAACGAGGTGTTTAAAACTGAGATCAATCCGTTTGTCGAAAGTCTAAAAGGAATTTTTGCATCTCTTAAGGAAAATCTTGTGTTTGAAATTGGTGAAGTTCAAAAAGTGTTTTATGAAATAGACACCGCTTACGAACTACAACTAGTTGAAAAAGAAAAGATTTTAACCGAATATGACCGATTCTTGTCTGCAGTAATCTCGTGTGATGTGCTTACTACTGTAAATGTTAATTATTCGAATGAGCTTACATCCGCTATGATTAATTGTGATGCTGTGAATATTTGTAATGATATTTGTGATGATGTTTTTGATCTCTCTGTAAATGTTGCTGATACTGTAAATGAGGTAGATAATCAGTCTTGTCACGAATCTAACGCTGAGTTTTTAAAGCTACAAGATTCTTACAATTTACTTTCAAAACGCTTTAATCAACTAGAACAACATTGTATATCTTTAGAATTGAAACAACAAACTCAAAATGAGAATCTTTTGATATCAAATGTTTGTGAAAACGGTGTTGAGACAAGTGACAAGATGATTGCAATTGTTAAGACATTAGAGGAAGAGATAATGAGATTGAAGAGAGATGTGTCACTAAATGAAACACTCAAAATGGAACTAGAGGCTGCAGAGTCCAAAAACCAGGTCTTAGAAATTAGACTTTCGTCTGTTCTAGGGGAGATGGATCGGACAAGACAGGGACTATCCGCTCTTTATGGTTCACTAGAAGAACGCTTCGCTTTTAATGCGGCACAGCAACAATCTTATGTTGAACAACTGAACCAAAAGTGCGAGGAAATCTATGATTTGAACATCCTGCTCATAGACAAAAATATGGTTTTGGCTGAGTTAAAGGAGACACTTCTTCTCACCCGACAAGAAGTTGTTGATAACTTAGCTACCGACTCTGCACCGTCCACTAGTGCTCCAACAACCAAGTCAGTAGTGCTTTATAAGAATCCGCTTCATAAGAGAAACCCGGTTACCTATGATGATTATATGAGGAATGCCATTAAGCATGTCGATCTTCTTAGGGATATTTTAGACGATCTTTATGCCTTAGATCCCTCAAGTAGCGACTATTATTCGGCTCATGAATATATTAAGCGAGTTCAATATTGCTTGGCATACTTGCAATACATAGGTACACCAGGTTCTGCACTACTTAATAATAGGCCCATTGTTGTCACTCCATTTAATAAGACTCCAGGAGCGAAACCGTCATTGGCACAATCAAGTAAGACACCTTTAAAATCTGTTGCTAATGTTCCCACTTTGCCTTCTACAGGATTAAAAGAGACTACTAAGGCTAAAGGATCGCCACTCAAGAAAGCTAAGATCAAGCCCTCCACTAGTAGTGCCACAAAGAAGAAAGTAGAAGTTCACAATAGGAATGCTAGTTCAGTTTTAAATAAAAAGAATCATGTTAAGACTAAAAGCTCTGCGCCTGTGCAGCAGCCTAAACCATTCGTGAATTCTGATTTAAATTGTTGGAATTGTAATGAATGTATGTTTTCCCAGCGTCATGATTTGTGTCTGATTGATCACGTTAATGAAATGAATGCTATTAAGAATGGTCTTGAATGGAAGCCAACGGGTAGAACTCGTGCCCAAGTTGGCTGGCAATGGCGTTCCACTGGTAGGACCTTTACATTAGATGGAAAAATGTGCCCTTTAACTAGGAATGCATCCATTGAGGTTAGGTCTGAGCGTCCTTTAGTTAGGAACACTCGCACTCAAGTATGGAAACAGCGCCCTTTAATTAGGTCAGCCCCCACTATAGTGCCTATCAGTGAAGAAATACCTCAGGATTTAAGCCAACTAGAATCTACACCACCAATTAAGAAGAAGAAGGCTAGGAAATCTAAGAAACCTAGAGTTAGCAAATCTAAGATTATTAAATCTGTACCTGCTAATAACAAGGAACACTCAGATTCTGATACCTCTACATTGTCTTTGTGTGGTGATATTTTCATGTGGTCCAAATCATCCTGTGGTATTTGGACTCCGGTTGTTCAAAACATATGACCGGAAATCGCTCGATGCTCCGAAATTTCGTCAGCAAGTTTCTTGGTACGGTTAAATTCGGGAATGATCATATAGCAAAGATTATGGGGTTTGGTGAATATCAGATTGGAAACGTGACGATTTCTAGGGTATACTATGTAGAAGGTCTTGGTCATAACTTATTCTCAGTAGGACAGTTTTGTGATTCCAACCTTGAGGTTGCTTTTCGACAACACACTTGTTTCATCCGCAACTTGGAAGGAAAAGATTTGTTGAAGGGATCTCATGGTGCAAATCTTTATACGTTGTCTCTACAAGATATGATGGCCGCCTCTCCAGTATGTCTTCTCTCTAAAGCATCTAAGACCAAGTCATGGTTATGGCATCGCAGATTATCTCATCTTAATTTTGATGCTATTAATCATCTGGCTAAAAACGAGTTAGTTCGTGGTCTTCCAAAGCTTAAATTTCACAAGGACCATTTATGTTCCGCGTGTTCAAGGGGGAAAAGCACCAAGAAATCTTACAAACCCAAAGCTGAAGACACTAATCAAGAAAAACTTCATCTTTTGCATATGGATCTTTGTGGACCGATGAGAACTGAAAGTGTGAGCGGTAAGAAATTCATTCTGGTAATTGTGGATGATTTCTCCAGGTTTACATGGGTTAGATTTCTACGTACAAAGGATGAAGCACCGAAGGCTATCATCACTTTTCTGAAATTCATTCAGGTACGTTTGAATACCACTGTCCGCCGTATTCGTACAGACAATGGTACAGAGTTCGTCAACCAGACTCTTCGTGATTATTATGAAGGAGTTGGTATATCACATGAAACATCCGCTGCACGCACTCCACAACAAAACGGTGTCATTGAAAGACGGAATCGTACACTTATGGAAGCTGCTAGGACCATGCTTATTTATGCGAACGCTCCATTGTTCTTGTGGGCAGAGGCTATTTCTACTGCATGTTTCACCCAAAACCGTTCTATCCTTCGGAAACGCCATGGAAAAACACCTTATGAGCTTTTACATGACCGTAAACCCGATGTTTCATTTTTCCATGTTTTTGGTGCTCTGTGTTATCCAAACATCAATAGTGAGAACTTGGGTAAGCTTCAACCGAAAGCCGATATAGGTATTTTCATTGGTTACTCACCGTCCAAAAGAGCATACCGAATCTATAACCGTCGTCTTGGCAAGATTGTAGAAACTATGGACGCAGATTTCGACGAGCTGACAGCGATGGCTTCTGAGCAACACAGCTCTGAACCCGCGCTTCATGAGATGGGAACCGGTGCTATTAGCTCCGGATTAGTTCCCAATAACCCTACTTCTACATCATTTTTACCACCAACAAGGCCCGAGTGGGATAAACTGTTTCAACCGTTGTTTGATGAATTCTTCGATCCCCCGACTGATGAAGTTCCAGCACCTGTAGTAATTGCTCCAATACCTGAAGTGGTTGCTCAAGCTAATGAACCTTTATCTAATGCATCTACAATTCACATTGAACCGGATGCACCTTCACCAAGTGATTCTCAAACTACACCTGAATCATCACCCCTACTTGTGCCTAATGATGTGGAAGAGGATTCTACTGATCACGACTTGGAATATGCTCACTTGCAAGAGCTTCCTTTCTTTGGTGTAGCGATCCCTGAAAACCCTTCAGCCGCGTCTACCTCAGAAGAAGCTCCTTCTATTGTTCACTCCAGACCACCTAGGATTGAAAACCATAGCACTAAATGGACAAAAGATCACCCAATTAGGAATGTTATTGGAGACCTAGATCGACCAGTCTCTACACGCCATCAATTAAAAGAGAGTGCACTATATTGTTACTTTGATGCATTTCTCTCTGAAGTTGAACCCAAAAATTGGCAGCAGGCTATGACCCAATCATCTTGGATTGAAGCTATGCAGGAGGAACTAAACGAATTCCAACGACTAGAAGTATGGGAATTGGTTCCTCGCCCTGACAAGGTTAACATCCTTACTTTGTTATGGGTTTATAAGGTTAAACTTGATGAGATGGGTGCGGTATTGAAGAATAAAGCTAGATTGGTCGCTAGAGGATATAAACAAGCCTTGGGTATAGACTTTGAGGAATATTTTGCTCCTGTGGCTAGATTGGAGGCGATTAGACTATTCCTTGCGTTTGCTGCTCATATGAACATGATCGTCTATCAAATGGATGTGAAAACAGCATTTTTGAACGGTGAACTAAGGGAAGAAGTTTATGTTAGTCAACCGGATGGGTTCGTCAGTACGGAGTCTCCTAATCATGTGTATAAGCTTAAGAAGGCTCTCTATGGGTTGAAACAAGCTCCACGCGCGTGGTATGATCTCCTGTCAACATATCTCATTTCGGAAGGCTTCTCCAAAGGCAAAGTGGACCCCACTCTATTCACTCTCAAGGAAGGCAAAGACATGATTCTGGTACAAATTTATGTTGATGATATAATTTTTGCTGCCACTAACATAGAATTGTCAAACCGAGTTGAGAAGATAATGTCCACACGCTTTCAGATGTCGATGATGGGAAAAATTTCATTTTTCTTAGGATTACAGATTTCTCAGAATCCCAGAGGCATCTTTATTAATCAATCCAAATATGCTCTAGAATCTCTTAAGAAATATAACTTTGAAAATTGTAACCCCGTGGACACTCCAATGGTGGAGAAATCCAAGTTAGATGAAGATAGGAATGGGACTATTGTCGATCCAAAACTTTACCGTGGGATGATCGGCACCCTTCTATATCTGACTGCTAGCAGGCCTGATTTGCAATTTGCTGTATGCATGTGTGCCCGGTATCAGGCTCGGCCTACCGAAAAGCACCTACATGTAGTTAAAAGGATCTTTCGGTATCTAAAAGGAACACTTCATCGTGGTCTATGGTATCCGAAAGATTCCTCGATTGCTTTAATATCATACGCAGATGCCGATCATGCTGGATGTCAAGACACGAGGCGTAGCACTTCTGGATCTGTGCAACTCCTAGGAGATAGATTGATCAGTTGGTCTTCAAAAAGGCAGAAAAGCGCTGCAATTTCTAGCACGGAGGCTGAATACATCGCCATGTCCGGTTGTTGTGCTCAAGTCCTTTGGATGAGATCACAATTAACTGACTACGGTCTTGGATTTAACAAAATCCCGATGTATTGTGACAACAAGAGCGCCATTGCCCTTTGCTGCAACTATGTTCAACACTCCCGGGCCAAGCACATAGACATTCGCTACCATTTCATTAAGGAGCAGGTGGAGAACGGAGTGATCGAGCTGTATTTTGTCACTACTGAGTACCAGCTGGCGGATATGTTCACCAAAGCCTTAGATCGAGGACGAATCGAGTTTTTGATCGACAAGCTTGGCATGAAATCATTCACTCCAGCGACTCTCAAAGAGTTGGCAGAAGAATCAGCTGAATAGTCGTGGTAAACTATTCAGAGTATCCTTTGTTCGTGATCATGTATATTATAGTAAATATATAAACCACAAAAGAAAATACAAAAATATAAAACCAAGAAAAACCATAAAAAATATAAAACCAAGAAAAACCATAAAAAATATAAAACCTAGAAAAACCATAAAAAATATAAAACCTAGAAAAACCATAAAAATTATAAACTCAAGAAAAACCAAAAATATTTTTCGTTTAAAACGGGCATGTCTTTTAGTACGGTAATATTTACGGCCTTAGAAATGTCGATTAATATTGACACGGTGCCATAAATAGAGTCCGTATAAAAGTTGTAATGTTTTAAAACATGCCCATTATGGCTTGTAGTTATTTCTGACTGCAACCCGGTTTTCATATTAAAGTCACGTATTTCCTTGGAAAACGTTGGCTCAGAACGGGAATAATTTTCTCGGGCGTGATTTACAAGCCAAATCATGCAAAGGGATCAAGTTTACTTTACAACTTGGTCTAACACGAATTAGTGTACGTCTCAGTGCATTAATTTGTTAAAATAAGAGAAATCTTATTGACACCACAAATCAAACTTTTTCAAGATATCAATTGGGAAATGTTTTTCATCATCCTGTGCCTCGTTAAACAATGACTACAGCTCTTTAAATAGAAAACGGGTCATCGTTTAAGGGGGAGAAAATGTTTCATCATCTTTCACATCAAAAAGATCTTCTAAAGTTTTCAAGGAAACTCACAAAGCTTAATGGTTAATGGTTGGATTGCTTTGGCATTTGTCTTGTTGTTGCTTATAAGCTTGTCATGAATAGTTTTGTGCTTGTGTTAAGATAGGATAATCACAAAGGCTAGGGTAATTTACATAAGATAGGTCAAAACGACAAGATTTAAAACTTGGAAAAACAAAAGAACTTTGTTTGTTGAAAGTAGAAAAATTGAGGGGGTAAAGTTGACAATAGGTCAAACTTGTAAAAAATTTGACCTAGTCAAAATCACCCACCCCCGTTCGCTTTCTTCTTTCACTGTTTAACTTATCCTTTGCCGCCATTGACAAACAAACACACAAACACTTACGGAAATCAAACAAACACGAATTCAATCCATCATTTTCTTGTTCAAGATCTTCAAAAGGTATTCAATCGGATTAATCTTTCATGCACAACAAGTTAATTAACTTTTTAAATTGAAAACAATCGAAATCAGTTTCTGCTTCAATTAGGGTTAATTAAATTGGGGGTTTTGCCTGGGTTGTATTCGGAATGACTCTAATTGCACTAATTTGGCCTTTTGAACACTTGAATTAATCGATTTCATGCTTAATTAGAATATATATAAGTGTTGGAAACTTTCCGAGTAAGAAAGACTTTCCGAGTAAGAAAGACTTTCCGCATGATGAAATCTTTCCGCATAGAAGCTATTTTTCCGAATAGAAAGGCTTTTCCGCATAGACAAAAGTTTTCCGAATAGGATTACTTTATTCCGCATAGAAAAGTTTTTCCGAATAGAAAGATCTTTCCGTATAGGCCAAATCTTTCCGCATAGAGAAACTTTTTTCCGAATAGACTGAATATTCCGCATAGGCCTAGTTTTTCCGAATAGGGAATTTATTCCGCATAGGCACAATGTTCCGAATAGGATTTTATTCCACATAGGCCCAATGTTCCGAATAGGGAATTTATTCCGCATAGGCCCAATGTTCCGAATAGGATTTTATTCCGCATAGGCCCAATGTTCCGAATAGAGTATTTATTCCGCATAGGTCCAATGTTCCGAATAGACATTTTATTCAGAATAGGGATTTCATTCCGCATAGGATAAATGTTCCGAATAGCCTTTTTATTTAGAATAGGGATGTTTTTCCGCATAGGATATATGTTCCGAATAGACTTATGTTCCGCATAGTATTTATATTCAGCATAGACCTATTATTCCGAATTGAGTGATTATTCCCTATAGAAGATGTTTGAATGGTTTACAAGCTAAAGGGATTAGGTCATATGTTCAATGCTTAGGTTTAAAGTCATATTGATATTCATGTTTGTCTGTTTCAACCTTTGTGTTTTATCTTAAGCAGAGACGATGACTAACCCTACAGTACAACACATACAAGACACCAAAGCCGCCGCCATTGCTGAAGCCAAGACTCTAAAGTTTATTCCAAACAACTTCCGTTTGAAGGAGGTATCTCACTCTACTCATAATGGATTTAAGGTAGGTACAGCCATGCTTGATAAATCTCATTTCAAGCATGCGCTAAGGAGAAGTGCTACAGTGCCCTATGAATATCTTTACGAGTTCTGGGCTACCAAAGAGAGGACGTCGAACAAAATCACTTTTTCCTTGGACAACAAGCAGCAGACGCTTACTGTGTCAGACTTCAGGAAGATCTTTGGCTTTCGACCGATACTCAAAGGTCTACCATCATACTCAGCCAACCCAACTAAGGACCAGATCATGGAGATGTTCACCGCCATTGGATGTCTTGACATACGAACCCCGTCTGAGTTTACTACTGCCAAAGTTGGTCAACCATGGAAAGCTATTTTTAGGATTCTAAGCCGATGTTTAACACCCAAAACAACTGGGTTTGATGCTGTTCGTCCACCAATCATCAAGATGTTTTATGGTATGTTTAAAGGTATGGGTATTGATTATGCATCACTGCTGTGGGAGGAGTTTACTTTTCAACTCTTCACAAACACAAAGGGTAAGGTTAAAAGCTACCAGTACCCTAGGTTTATTAAGTTGATCATACATTACTTTATGGAAAACGATGCATCCATTAACAAGCGTGCAGGTAGTCGTCACCACACGATGGATGATGATGATTTGGTAGACTTAAGGCAGGAGACTCATTCGAATACGGTTATTCCTGGTCCCATTCCCAGTCATCTTCTGACCGATGAGATTATTGCATCTGCTGATTACAAGAACTTGCTAACAGAAATTGAGAATCAACGAGCAAGTATTCTAGCAGGTGAAGACTCATCTACCACAGTTAAGAGCAAAGGTAAAAGGAAGCAAACAGATTTACCTGAACCCAAAACCAAGAAGAAGAAGACAGAGGGTAAGAAAGGAAAGGGTAAGGCTGATGAGATGCGTCTACGTGACGAAGAAAACATTGTTGATCCTACTCTTGATAAAACTGAGAAACAAATGATGAAGATAGCTATTCAAAGGAGTAGGAAAGATACTGGCGGTAGTGGTTCAGGTGCAAGGGTAGATGTTGAGGATGAGTACGTGGAACTAGATGATGTTGATGAGTTTGGGTCACCTGAACATTATTCCACTTCGAAGGAGCCATCAATCCCTATTTCAGCAAGTGTGGAAAAGGAGTCTGTTGCTCCTACGATCATGGTGTCAACCCAACCTTTGGTAACTCAACTTCAACCAACTCAACCCTTACCAACCAGACCGGTTTCAACACCATTTCCTCCACCACCAATAAAGCCCATCCTTAGTACCGCAGTTACAACCGAGCCTATTCCATCAACCCAAAGCAGCTCTGCAACATCTGCAATGGCCGCATTAGTGATGGCCGAAATGTTGGATAAACATGTGGATACTCACAAGAGAGAAATGGATGAACTTCGCCAAGAGCTAAATAGAAGAGCTCAAAGTGAAGAAGCATCAAGGAAAGCTCAAGAAGAGTTGATTGCCAAGTTCGCTGCAGACATGGAATTTACACGTAAAGCTCATGCAGAAGAACTTGCTAGGGTTAAAAAGGCTGAAGCTGATAGGCATCAAGCACGAATCACGAGACTTAAAGCTATTAAGGATGACCTTAAAGAGCAAAAAGCAGCTCTTGAAGCTTCTATTGAGCAGAGAGTGAAAGACTCCGTTGAATCCCTAATGCCTAAACTGCGTGATGATTTGAAGACGCTTGCTGCTGACAACTTAATGATCAAATCATCCAACCCTTCAGAAGCCGCCTACAAGATTGCTTATGACTTGACGGATTTTGAATTGAAGAAGATCCTTAAGGCTCGTATGGTGGAACTTGGATCGTTTGATAAGTCTAGGATTCAACAGGCTCTCTTCAAATCCCTGAATGACGCGATCATGGAGGATGATAAGTTGTTCAAGACATTTGGAAGTGTGGTACCCTACCACATTCTCCCTGAGGAAGAAAGGGAAGAGAGTGAAGAAGAAGAGGGTACTGGTGGAGAAGAGGAAGAAGAAGAAGAAGAAGAAGAAGATAAGAATGATGATGATGATGAGGATGATGAGGATCAGAATGATGAGGATGATGATAATGATAAGGATGATGATAATGATGATGAGGATGATGATGACGATGATGATGATGGCGATGATGGTGGTGATGGTAATGAGGAGAGTGTTCGGGGGAGCAACGGGGATGATAATGAGGATGCTGATGGGGGTAAACAGCCTGAGAAAGGGGATAAGGCTGCCAGCTCAAAGAAAGTGGTTAAGTCTGGCACCAAGTCAAAGAAAGATGCAGCACCAAAGGAAAAATCTACATCCACGGAATCCAGACGATCGAAGTGGCACCACGATGTGAATGCCACTATAGGGTCATCTATTCCTGGTACATTTATTGCTGCATCTATACCTATTACCACTAACCCCGTTAGTTCTATTGTTGTTGCCCCTGTGATTGTAGAATCGGTAACCGAACCTGAAGCTGCACAACACTCACCCATTCAGGACACTGCCGACATGCCTGAAACAGAACAAGCAGATGTTCACGTCTCCACTCCTCTGCAACAAAACCCACAATCTACTGTTCCAAGCTTAAGGGACTGGGCAGACACGTTAGAGATTGACGAGACTGCACCACCACAGGCTTGGATCACGGCAGCGGCGCAGTTTGATCCGATCACCGACGCCGACAAAGATGTCTTGTATCTTCGTATCCGCAGTCCGATTGACTTATGTGCATTTCTTGCTCATGAGTATAAGACTTCGGTTACTCCATCTTTGGTAAAGAAAGTACTGAAGGATAAAAGACTTCGCGCCAAAACCCGGTTGACCCAAATGGAGTTCGAATATTATGCCGATGAGATCCTGAAGGCTCTGAATACCGTTCAACGGCCAGGTCTTCATGAATCAGAAAGAGCTCCACCTCCAATGGATCCTACTCAAGATAATCAGATTGCTCTTGACTTCTTCGTCACCAATGATCTTGTGTATCTACTGAAGGGGTCATCAAAGTACGCAACCTCCCTGACCTTGCTGAAAGCTGCCAACTGGGGGACAATACCCTTTATCGAGGAAAAGGTAAATCGACTCTGGGTCCCAAAGATAAATCATAATTATGATATGTATGCTGTCATAGGTGCATCTCATTGGGACGAACGAGTCCGAAGGGCGTACAGGGGTTGCTGCCTAGTCAATTCTGGAAGCAACGTTAGATCCGACATCCGCATCTCCAGCATTTTAGGGATGAAAACTGAAGCCAAGAATGGCTATTATCATGTGACGGAGATTCGTTTGAAAAGGGAGGATGACAGGGAATACAAAATCCAGCAGGGAGATTTTTCCATCATTCGCCTTGAGGATATCGAAGATATGCTGCTTCTGATGACCCGAGATCAACTCACACATATTCCTCGTGAAGACCTCATTGCGTTGAATACAGCACTTCGTATGTTCACACGAAGCGTTGTCATCAAGGCACGAGTTGAAGATCTTCAGTTGGGAGTCGAAAGCTATCAAAGGAAGCTCAACCTAACCCGTCCAGTGAATAAAGTGCTACCTCAACATGTAGAAAGATGTCCTTATACCGGCATTTCTGTCCTGAATTACGGCATTTTCTACTTGAATAGTCGAGGTTTAATGAAGTTTATGAGGGTGGGTGAGCTCCATAAGTACAGTGATGGGACTCTTCTACAAGTCAGAGGAAAGTTGGAACATCTGAACTCGGGTGGGACTTTGCCAGAAATGACGGAGGATTGGCATCCGGGTTACCGGCAGATGGCGAAGTACGTGATCAAGAAGATCGATCAAAAGCTCCGTGAACACAGATTGATGAGGAGCTTGGAAAGATTTGTGGGTGGTAGACCATATGGAGTGCACTACAGGACACTGCAACGATCCATCTAATGGGTCGTACATTTCAGGTCACTCTATATTGGTATTATTTGTGAATATGTATATTTGTGAATAATGTGCTTTAATGGCTTGTTGTAGTGTTAAGGTATGATAGTTTTTCAAGAATTTCTCACGAGATTCTAAATCTTTCAAAATATATCATACTAAAGCACTACAACTATCCCTTATTAATTTAAGGGGGAGCAATAACTTGTTCTATGGCCAAACATCGATTTCATTTTTACCCAAAGACCGGTTAATCCATTCAATATCCCAAATATTAATGGTTAACATTTTGGATAAGGGGAGAAAATGGGATTAAGGAGATTTAAATGATACTTGGCTAAAAGATGAAAAAGACTTAACGATTATCCAACTTAATATGTGTAAAGCACGTGTTAAGGGGGAGCGTTTTTGATGAACAAAACACCTAAGGTACAAAACTTTTGATTTTAATATCACAAGTACCTTAAGTGATTTTCAATGATTTTTCATGGTGGAAATTCCTTCCCAAAACACACTTAATTCAAGACGAATGTGGTGACAAAAGGGTGGTAGGAATAGGTTTAGTCCAATGATTCATCAGAGCCGGTGGAATCTTCCCAAGGACAATTCCCTAGATAGAATTAGAAGTCCTAGGAAAGATGGAGAAAGATTGTGAACGTAGCTGAATGCCGACCAAGTACTTAAGCTAGCACTGGAACAATCACAACAAGGTGCTAGTGATGACGTATTGGTAAGCATTGAAGGGGTTGAAGAATGAAAAAGAATTGTAAAGATAAAGGGTGTAAAGAAAGAAGCCCTCCTTACAACTTTAGGCAGAAACCGGGTCAATACATATGCTATTGAGGTCATTTTTGCTAATGATTCTCGGTATTGAAGAAAGACATCATGGACCCAGTGATGCAATACACAACCCTTCCCAGCTAACTCAAATATCTCTCAAAAGGTATTTGTTTTAATCACACGGAGATCAACACGTTATCTATTGGTTTATTCACTCCGAATAGACTGGTATTGAAAAGGTGGCACTCCTCTCCAGCCATCGCTCACTAAATCAAAACGCACAATCGAGTCTAGAGCCAAGAGATCATCAAAAGTCTCATTAGGACACTTTCAATTTATTCCTTGCTTTCTCACACACTGTGAAAAGTAAGAGATTTTCATGAGTCCTACGCAGTATTCCTGTAATATTGCCAGAACATCCGAGTAATACGCAAGTATTACAATGAAGATGGAAATCCTGCTTGAGCCAACATCAAACAAGCTCATGGTAGGTTACACGTGCGGTTCTTTTAGAACCAATCTTGTGAAAAACTGGAAGGTAACAGTGGTTTAATTCTTAATTGAACTTAAACTCGTTCCAGGCCTCTTCGCATTATCATATGATCTTGCCAGAACACTCAGAGTGACTCTTTATTGACCACAGTGACGAGTGGAAATCCTTCTAGTGTTAACATCAAACAGCACTTGGTAGGTGACGTGCAAGATTCTTTATGAATTGAGCTCGTGACAACTGGAAAGCAACGATGGTGAAAATCTTAATTGAAATTCACTTGTTCCAGGTTTCATGAATTGACGGCTTCAAATCACAAGGATAATTTATCCAAGTGATTCACTCTTTATGTTCGCAGTCAGCTTTGGACGGTCGAATAAAGAGAACGGGTTTACCCGCGAAATCCTGTCAGGAAGTTACTTAATTGAAACTATCCGTCACGGGTACGATATCTAATATCGTCCAACGGTCTTCACCGACCGGAGGTAAAATGCTACCGAATTAGAATAAAATGTTCAAAGCCATTTTATTCGTGTCGTTGCTGTGTACCTGTTAAAGACGGTGGCGTTGCTGTGTACCTGTTGAAGACGGTGGCGTTGCTGTGTACCAGTGAAGACGGTGGTGTTGCGGTGTACCTGTAAAAGTCGTTCCCACATGCTTATGTCTTTTGCAACAAAGTTCAGCAAAAAAATTCAAGAAAGTACAAGATGAAGTCTTCCGCTGTACCAAACTCTGAAGCTTTCGAGAATTCAACAAAAAGATGTAAGTGTGTGGAACATGAAGTCACGAGGAGGCAAAGTTCACAAGAGAGGCAAAGATTGCACCTGAAAGGCCAAAGAACAATGCTCTCAAGTCAAAGCCAAAAAGATCAAACCAACATATTCACAACAAAAGAAAGAAAAGAAGAAAAGACTACGAGCTAAAGAACGAAGACTTAGTATAGTATGCTAGGTTTAGGACTTTGTAACGTGGAGTGACCTCCCTTAGGGGGAGACTGTTAGAAATACATTTTAACGTATATTAGAAGTATCGGTCACTCCACAATATGATTTATGTTGTAATAGCTCGTAGTTAGCAATTAGTTAAATGTTACTTATTAAGTTAAGTAAGAACCGGTCCATGGGCTTGTCATGGACCGGCCCAAGCCCAATGTTAGGCTTGGAGTATAAATACCCCTTTCCACCATGGAAAGGGGTTGGTTGTTGTTCCATTTGCACTTTCATATTAATAAAATCACACACATTTTCTCTCACTTTCTCTCTCTAGTTTCTCTCACTAGAAAACATCAACCTACTTCATAGATTCATAGGTTATCAATATTCTACACACGACATGCAGGAGAACCCATGGTGGGTTGCTCCAAACTTGGGGTCAACTAGTCGTAGATCATGGATCGGTTAATAGGCATCCATTAGTCCGACTACCCCCGAGTCATGTCGCCTACCTTAATAAGCTTTAACGCTTAACCCACTGGTACATTAGGCTAGGCAAAGAGATTAGTGAACTGATTTAGATTAGAAGCAGTTAGATGACTTATCCAATCGGAAAAGGAGTACGCGGCATGCAAGAGAACCCATGATGGGTTGCTCTAAGCTTGGGGTCAACTGGTCGTAGATCGTGGATCGTTTAATAGGAATCCATTAGTCCGACTACCCCTGAGTCATGTCGCCTACACCTGACGTACCATTGGAAAACATTTGGATAGAATCGTAGGGAAGACATGTTGCTGGAGGTAAAGTAGGATGTACCGCATTTTGTGGATACAACTTGTTTTAACTTGTAACCCGTCGAATTTTCTATTATGAAATGGAAGATGAATATTTTGTTTCATATGTATTGTTCTTGTATTAAATTTCTAGAGAAAAGAAGGATATTAAAAAACATGTAAACCGTTAAAAACAAAACTATCATATATGAAACATTAGTTTCATATATGATAGTCCAAAAAAACTTGAAAAAACACACTTGCTCTGGAAACGAAATTCTAGAAAGAAGTAACATTAGTATCTTAAAAACTATCATATATGATACATACGTATCATATATGTTGTGTTGACAACTTAACATATATGATACATTACTATCATATCTGATAGTCCAAAAAAACCTGTAAACTAACAAAAGCAAACAAACTAAAAAAAACTAAAGGATTGAACACAGCTTAACATATATGATACATACGTATCATATATGTTGTGTTGACAAATTAACATATATGATACATCAGTATCATATCTGATAGTCCAAAAAAAACTTAAAAACTGACAAAAGCAAACAAACTAAAGAAAAACTAAGGGATTAAACACAACTTCTCATGACTCATTGACATATGATTATCCAAAAAAAGATAGTATCAAAAATAACTTCTCATGAATCAAAGTGATCAAGAAAAAATATCATCATACATCATAAATGACATGTTCAGAAACTGCAAACAGTAAAATAAAACGGGAAAAAAATCCTAAAACAAAAACTTTTCTTCTATCCAAGCTCATCCACTCGTATTTGCATCTGCAACAACTGGATCCTCGACAACGACTTCCTCCAATCGCTTACCAGTGCAAGTCCTCTTGTTATGATCAGTACCCCCGCACACCGAACATGTAATCTTGTTCTTCTTGCCTTTCTCAATAGCTATCTCTCTACCACCTTTAATACACAGCTTTTGACGCCCAGGACGTCCTCTAGGGGTTCCAACATCTGGATTATCAACCAAACGTACAGACAGATGAGAGACACCAACGAGCTGCTCCAAACAGTCTATCTTCTTCTTAGATGGAGGATTTGGGCAATCCGCTTCAACATCTTTCTTCAGCTGCTTCAAATTTTCAACAAAAGCACCCAACCTAGGCTCGTCTTTGCTCAACAAATCCACACAATGATCAACAATATATGTCGCCTCGCTCGAACAAATTCTCCAAAACAACATTCTTCTCCCCATACCTGTTCCTCTTGTTCCTCAACGCAGCCGGGATAAGGTTCTTGGTCCAACGCTTAAGAATGTATTGTTGAGGAATCATCTCGATATTGGCATTCTTGAACACGCAAAAAATATGCTTGCACAATATCCCAACCCTCATAAACAACTAGCATGTACAAATAACTGAACCATCCTCTAAGTTGCGCAAGACCTGGGGAAAAAAACCAAAAAAAAGAAGTGAATATCATATATGATACATGTGTTTATCAAATATGATATGTCAAAAAAAAATTATATCAACCAAAAACTCACATACCTTGTACAACCCATCTTCTCTAGTAAACATGTCAACCTCATCATCCTCCTTCTCCTTCTCTTTATCATTGTCATTTTCCTTATCTTTCACATTATTAGAAGACTCGCCAACTTTACCCTTATCAGTAACCTTATCATTCACCTTTTTCTTGTTCTTCTTACTAGGCTCTTCATAAACAAAATGCGTAACTCTGATAATAGAAACCTCAGAACCCTCAAGCACATTCTTAGTATCTATCTGACAATACCATAATCCAACAAAAATCTCTTTCTGAACCAACTCAAACAAGGTACGAGTGTAAACCATTGCAGCATGCTTCTCAATCTTGAGAAAAGTCCTTAACTTCGGAACAGTATCCATTGTATTATGATCCATTCTCTCTTGAACACTCCTTTGCTTTTCCATCGTCGTCTCAAAGCAATTCATAAAGTTCATAAGCGTCGAGCTAGAATTGGTAAAGTGGGAGAAGAAAGAATTCTCGCTCTCTGATCTAGATGTAGTCCTCATCAGTCCACACAACGGCGAGTCAGAAAAATAAGCAGGGATCTAAGTTGAACGCATATCATACATCTTCGTCAGCCACTTGTGTCCCACCAAATCATACTCTGTCATCAGATCACCCCATCTGGTGTCAAACTCCTCGGGATCAATGTACATGTTCCAATTAATCTTGTTCAACTTTTCTTTAAAAACCCGATCATTGTATATTTTCTCACATATCTGCAAAGACATACAAAAACCAAATGATATGAATCAAAGTTCTGTTATCACATCATACATGATGCTACTTCAACATATATGATACTATTAAAATATCATATATGATGCTACTTCATCATATATGATACTAGTCTTAAAAAAGTACCTTCGCTGGAAGCTTCTGCGTGATATGCCACATGCACAGCCTATGCTTTGTACCAAAAAACTCGGCTTTAATGGCATTCCTCATCGCCTTATCTTGATCGGTCACTACTATGCTAGGTGCTTTACCAAACGCTTTGATGAAAGCTTTAAGTAACAAAACATACGATTCCGTGGTCTCGAACTTGAGCAAACCAGCAGCAACCGTAACACACTTCCTATGGTTGTCAATCGCCGTAAAAGGAACAAATACCATTTTGTACTTGTTTGTCTTAAATGTAGCATCAAAAGAGACAACATCACAGAACTCCTTGTAGTTGTACTTGGACACTTCATCAGCCCAGAATAAGCCAATAAGCTCAGCCTTGTTAACCAAATAATCAAAAGAAAAATCAGCAACGTACTCCTTCCTCTTCTCCATCTTGTTTATCAACATCTGTGCGTCATAGTCCCCGATGTAACAGTTGACGCTACGGAAGAATTTCTTAAAGTCAACAGTAGTGCCGTGAACGAGCAGATAAGAACCCTTGATCCCGGTCAGAAGGTGATGAGCTCTTGTAGCACCGATATTCACACTCGCAGCCTTGATAATAAACACCTGCTCCGCGTATGTTAACTGCCTCTGATTCTTTGACAGATGCTTGTACTCCTCACGTTCAAGCTCATGGTTGTGGATAGTATCAAATACACTCAACTTGAACTTCGTCGTACCAGGGATCAAGTCAAACACAGCACGAGCTTTACAACCGGTGATATGCACATTTGAATGCCTCAATTGGTTATAACCATTCTCCAAATCTAGGGTGTCTACATATATATCCATGGGGGAACCCTTCCTGTTGCAAACCAAATACTTTTGCTTCACAATCCCGCTCCTCAATCTTTTCTGACACGATTTCCTAACAACAAAACCAGCTTTAACGTCATACTTCTTGTAAGCAGCAATGCAATGCTCAACTGAATCGTACTCGTTCCCTTTAACAAGTAAAAACTCGGCAAGCACTTTCGGAATGTAGTAAATAGTACCACCAGGAGTATCAAAGTTGGAATGAGTGATATACGACTCAGGAGTCCGCACAGCATTTATCTCTGCAAAAAGAAACATATAAAAACAGATATGATTACAAAATACTAGAAAAATTCAACACATATCATGTAAACATCATATATGATAGACATGAATCATATATGATAGTATATGTTACATGGTTATCATATCTATGTAAAAATACAAACATCATATATGATACGTTGCTATCATATATGATACATTGGCAACATGCACTAAGCTCAACAAAACTAGAAAACTTACTCTTAACAGCTTCCGCTTCTTCACCATCTTGTTCATACGCAGAAATCTCATTCGCAAGACTATGAAGAACACTTTCAGATGGCAGATCCAAACCTTGATCGACACTAGACTGATCATTAGTCAAATCAACCAACGTAGAAGGATCAACAACACCACTACGACCACTAGAATCACTCGAATCCATCATTAAAACCTAAAGAAAATCGAAAAAACAACAACTCATAAAAAGCTTATCTAAAACCTAAAAGAATCAACGCTTATTAAATAATCTTATAAACAATATCCATAAAAATAGACCAGACACATAAAATAAGCTTATAAAAAAGCATATTAATCGTTCCGATCGATTAATAAGCTGATTAATAAGCTTATTAATCAATCCGCTCGATTAAATACGCTTATTTATAAGCTTATTAATCAATCCGAACGATTAATAAGCTTATTAATCAATTAGATAGTTAATAAGCTTATAAATAAGCGTATTTAATAATCCGATCTATTAATAAGCTTATTAATAGATGCAAATCGCTTATTTATAAGCTTACTAATAAGCTTATTAATACGCAATATTAACAAACAGTATATCTAGAGAGAGAAACATAGAGAGAGAAAGTACCAGTTTAATCGGGGAAGAAGAAGGAAGAATGAAACGTGTTTGTTAAAGCGTATATATATCCCGACGTAAAAAGACGAAAATACCCCTGCAGTATAAACTGGGGGATTTAATCTCAGCCATCGGATGAGATGCAGATGGACGATGGGGATGACTCCCCTTGTATCTTAGAAAACTTTGGTATCCAAAAGAACTTAAATCAAATATTTTTTTGTCTAGTTTTACATTTTGTCACATTTTACTTTTTAAGTAGCTATAGATAACGACACTTTATTTTATTCACCAAAAATAAATAAGTCCTGCTTTAAACCGGAGATCAATTCGTTAAGACACCGAGAACGAGATTAGACATACAAGAACATTTTTCTTATAAAAATCCAGTTATTAGGTTACAATTCACATCCGTCTCACAAGATGCAAAAAGTAATTGCAAGTGATCTCAAACGATTGGACGGCATGACTTAAATTTGAGACGAGTATAAAAGTTTGATTTACAAATCAAAAGTGTGTACGAGGAAGTATGCATTCATCCATCATAGCATAAGTAAAAAATATTTCTTAACTTAAGTCCAATCTTATTTAATTTATGTGTGTCAAATTGTCCAAGTTAAAGACTAATATAAAACCTAAGTGGAATTAATATTAGATTAGACAATACATAAAAGAAATAACATTCACAACACGTTACGAGTTATTTTGAAAACAAGATTTTAGTTTTAAATCGTATTTAAACTTTAAACTAAATAAAAGATTTAGTTTTATAATTGGTTTGTGATTGATTTTAACTTTTTATAAAAACATTTGCAAGTTATAGCAATATATCAAGCAAATAAGCAACCACACAACCACAAGTATGCAAAGCCTCAAACCGATGAAAAACCTATGCTTGATCTCGTGAGCCATCACGAGGACCAAGAAGTCAACTAAGGGTAAGTCAAAATAACCACAAAGTGGGCTCCCACTTGCTCCAAGACCATCAAGAGCAAGTAGAACCCAAAGTGAACATGAAGCCCAAAATTACAATAAATTTTCAGCCGACTTATAGGGCCCAAAACCCATAGAAGGAGTCTTCCCCTGCCTAATATCTAGTTGTGACTTTTGAAGGCCCATGAGTTGTAAATCAGCACACCAAAGTTGGGCTTTTATCTTCTTATAGAACTACGGGAAATCACGTTTTAGTGTAGGTCACTCAGCAACTCCGAATTTCACAATATGTCTTTAGTTCCTTAGCCATTCCCATCCAAGCATCGGTTACAATAGATTTATGACTAAAAATATTTAACCTATCATTAAACTACTGTAAAATTCCCAAACAATGTCTATAACCAACATAAAAACATATTAATGAAGCCGAAACAATGGCAAATCCCCAAAACTGAAATTAAATGCAAATCAACACACAACATGTCACATTTGGTCTAGCTTTTCATCGGCTTTGCATACGAAACATAATAATACCATAAGATTGTGAATATAACAAGGTGTTGGCTAAACACATGGCCAAACATGCATGTATCTGCCATGGATATAAAATAAACAACAAGATACACTTGTTAGCCAACGAAATCGAAGCAATAATCAACAATTAATTAAACCCCCGATTGGTACGTGTAACCAATGACCATAGGATATTAAAACCACATTTTAAACACCTTATAATTATCTTATATTTACAAAAATCTTGTGCATAGGGCTGTTCTAAAACCGATTCACAAATCGTGCCAAAACACACGTTTTTAGGCCATTTTACACGTACCGGTAATAATACCAATTAAGATATGCGTAACCCGTGGCCATGGAAAAAAAATCACAGATCATAAGACCATTTTAGAGTCTGTTTTATCACGAAAACTAAGCTCTAGGGTCTGTTTTAATTGTATCTTTATTAATCCATCAAAAACACGCGTTTTAGCCACTTTTACGCATACCTGATAATCATATGTCATCATAAGATGGATCGTGATACCACTGGATGCTAGTCTTAAACCCCGTAACCTAGTAACACCCTTTGAATAAACAAGATTCAAAGTTGGAGATCATTACAAAACATAAACTCTTGTTTTTCTCATATCAAAACCGTTCAAAAATGAATTAGAGAAAAAGGGAAGAAGTTTTGGTAATGTGTTTAATGTAATTAATAAGAGATATCCCCTAATAACTCATATTTATCACAAATGTAACTCCTTCCTTTCCCATCTCAATGGGTCAGACTCAATGAGTTTTGTATGGGCCTTGTCATACAATTTTACAAGTCTAATAACTAAGTACTATACTTAGTCATTTGAAGCCCAATATTGATCGTGTGTTACGTAGGCTATCTATATACCGTGAATACGATAAACACGATACATGAAATGCTACCTCAGTTTATATGTGTGTGACCCCATAGGATCACATGTATCCAGCTATATAACTAGTTGTTATGACACGAGCAAACTCTAACACTAAGTCTCCGATATCCTAGTCGCTTTAGCCCACCATCATGAACTGTTAATTACTATGTGTAAGCGCAACTGTTATGGATAGATCTATTGGGGTTGACATCCCTATGTAATTTTGGTTATGTGGTCGATTTAGATACAATTACGTTTAAGGTCTTAGAGATGTCCCAAGATAGGCATCTGCTCGGGCTCAGATTATATATTGTTGGTTTGGTTAATGCTTCGGTGTCATGTGCTTAGACATAGGTGTCAGTTTCCTGACTAAAATCTTATGGTTCATCACACTATTTAAACTTAAACCTATGAACTCACCAACCTTTGTGTTGACACTTTAGCAATGTTTTTCTCATGTATCAAGACGGAGGAGTGACTTGGTTGTGTCATGGGAGATACTAAATTTGTGGCTATCAACTTTTGAGCTTTTACTTATGTTACAAAAAAAACTCTGATATAATTTATGTTGTTGTATAAAAATGCTTCTGAATAATGTTTATACTTATAATCCTTTAAATCAATTAAAACGACTTATTTAAATGTCGTTCTTTATTATTATGTCTTATGATAGTCATGATAGTCTCACCCCAGTGTATTCACATACTCTGATAATTTGGGATTGTGACATATTGATATAAGAGACATGGTTATAGAGAACTAGGTTACTTTTATAAAATCATTTTTACAAATATTGTGTCAAAAATGAAATTTCGGGGAAAGAGAAATACTAGATTATAACTGTTTCTCTATCTCCATGGGTCATATCACTCCTCGTCTTCCATAAAAGTAAGTTGTGACCTAAATGATTCCATTTGATTTGCCATGCTATGTTGAAACTTGATTGCTACGTGTTATTCGCATTATGCAACATGTTTCCTTGTTTGAATGATATATTTATACGATATGCGCTAAAACAACTTTTGTTATGAAGCAAAATGCATAACATCCTTGTCTGGATTGTTATGCTACTCAATGGATTGTGCGATGCATATTCGAACTAGATGGTTTGTGCTATGATTAGTTGAATAAAATGGCTTATGCCAGATTTATTTGGATTAGAACATACACATAATTTTATTATGTCATACTTCGATTTAAATAGTCCATGAGAATACTATCGACTATCGAAACATTTGTGTGTTTCCATCGTACCCTATATCGATATACACCGAATTTAAAATATTGTCGTGCTTCCTAGAAGCAAAACCTATATGAATATCTCTGCCATGTGTGTGGTATTATTAATGTTAATTAGTAGTAATACTTAAATCAAATGGTATTATTATAAAAGTAGGGATGAGCAACCATTTATTGGATCCGGTAAATTGTTACTCTACTAAACATTTATAATATATTCGGTTGAGGAAATGTAACCTACATTAATTAACGGATCAGAAATTGGTAATGGATACCTAAATTATCTCTACGAATAATTATTTCGCTGACTTTGAGCACGACCGAAAAACGACGTCACCGTCTCTATTTCTAAACAACATATGACGATAAACATTGTATACAAGTATTACTCATGTAATGCTCCGAAAAGTACTATAATTCAAAGAACGAATAATATTTCACCATTTAATGACTATCCATAAATACGCCAATGCGTAAGTCGAATGGTTGCTGAAGAGAAATTTAATTTGAGATAAATTAAGTAAAGACAAATTTAAAAATTCTAGTCCAATGGTTTGCGAATAATTTACTATAAATTAATTATAACATTACAATGTCGATATAACAACTAAGACTAAGGGAAAGAACCCAAACATGTGAAGATTATTCCGGCTTCTAAATCAAAGGGACTATCACGTGTCGCGAAGTTGAGAACCCTAGATTTGAAATGTGGCTACCTATTCGAAATTTTAATTTCGGAATGGTTGATGATGAGTCGTGAGTGAACCCAAAACCAAGACAAATCATCAAAAATTTTAAGAGGTATAACGATACTTAGCAAGTCTCAACACTGCTCTTGTTTGATTGGATTGAGAGACTATGTTAAGTGCCATTCATTACACAACTTAGGGTCTCTGATGAGTTTTCTTGAGATGGATAAGACTCATGAATCTACATGTTGCATAATAAGTTTGATCTTTAAATTATGACATAATTGATGAGTTTTGTGTGGGTTTAATCGATGTTAAATTGTGTGAGTAATACCTAAACACGAGTAAACGCAAAGACGAGAACAAAATAAAGGAAACACTTGTGATATAATAGAGCATAATCAGAACTCAGAAAAATTCTTGTGACATAATTGAGTAGTTGATTAGGTTAAAAACAATGACAATATACAGACTAGCAATCGTAAGTTATGAAAAGAGCAAAGATGAACACAAAGAACTAGAAACAAGTACAGTATGCCCATAATTCAACTAAACTTCAAAGACATACTTGCTCATCCGAGTTACAAGTAGTAGATGTTTAGTAAGAAATATTGCCAAAAACGAATATTAGAGAATAGCTAAATTTATGAGAAACAGAATATTGTTTTAAGGATAATTGTTTTTATTTATACACAATTTACGACTACTAAGTGAAGTACAAACATAAGTGTGTGGAAGAGCATGTTAGAAGACCCTAACATTCCACAATCATCTATGATTTTTATTTAAGGGCTACTTGGACATTTAAGTAGGCCTATGGAACAATTTCATAAGAACTTACCCTAACTATATAAAAAAATTGTTGAGATTAAAAAGAAGTCATTCGTTGGGTTGAATGAGAACTTGGTACTCTAAGCCTTAAAACAATGTATGGAATGTACTTCAAGTATGAAATGTATGACCCATTAAGATGTGAAATTATAATCTACTCTAATGAGAATTCTTGTTCTAAGAAAAATTGTATGACAATAATTGTGAGAAAACTTAGGTCAGCTTAGAAATTGTTATGTTTACACTTATGAACGAGCTAACTAAGGATTTGTATATCCAGAATATTTAAGATCTCATCGACAACGCAACGACAAAACTGTAATGATATTAAGGAAGTTATTTTCCCGCTGATACCAGAATACTATTGAGGCAGTTGACTTAATAGATGCTAGTATTCGTATGACCAATCAAACCATGATCCTTGCCATGTGCTCAATAACTAAGGAAACAAGAGTTACTCAAGTTAAAAATCTTGGACCTCGTAAGCTCTTTTTAAAAACCAAGAGGGCTTGCTTTGGATGTGGAGAAAATTACCTTATGAGAAGAAATATATGTAGGATATGTAAATCTTGCTTATGTTTTAGAGAGAGAAAGAGATAGAGAGATGATGGAGTTCACACACTTCTAGAGAGAGAAAGTGAAAAATAACTATGTGTAAATTATGAAAACCACCACCCTCTCCATCAAAGGAGAGGGTTTATATGCCAAGCCCATAAAATGGGTTTGGGCTTACATTAGGGCCATCCAAACATAACATGGACTAGGCCTTTCCTTGTTTGATATATTAAAAGATATCTAGACTACGAGCTACTACTTAATATATTGTCGGAGTGACCGAATCTTCCTAAATACGTAAAAACGTATTTCCAACAATCTCCCCCTAAGGGAGGTCACTCCAAACAAGGGCGTTACCCAAGTTACAATAATAAAATAAACCTAGCATACTATGCTTGTCTTGAGCTCGTAGTCTTCGTCTTTCTTATCTTTTTCTTTTCTGGTGAACATGTTGATGTGATCATTGATATCAATCTTTAGCATTAATCTCTTGCCTTGATCTTGTGCATCCTTCACTAGTGATCTTCACCTCTTTGTGACTTCATGTCCCACATACTTATACCTTCGTAATTCTTGAAAGCTTCAGAGTTTGATACAACGGAAGACTTAACTTTTAGGCTTTCTTGAATTAGATGAGGTATTAAGTGCATAAAGTATAAGCATGCGGGGACGACTTCTTATCGGATTCCGCAACGCCACCGTCTTCAAATGCCGCAACATAAGTAGACACGAACGAAATGGCTTTGAACATTTCATTCTAATTCGGTAGCATTTTACCTCCGGTCGGTGAAGACCGTTGGATGATATAAAATATCGTACTTGTGGCAGGTAGATTTAATTAAAAATCTCCTTGACAAGATTTGTCGGGTAAACCCGTTCTCTTTACTCGACCGTCCAAAGCTGACTGCGAAAGTAAAGAGTGAATCATTTGGATTAAATTATCCGCATGATTGAAGCCGTCAATTCTGATTCCTGGAACAAGTTTGATTCATTAACGAATCGCACCATCGTTGCTTTCCAGTTGTCACGAGCTTGATTCATATTGAATCTTGCAAGTTACCTACCAAGTGTTGTTTGATGTTAACACTAGAAGGATTTCCACTCATCAATTTGAACACTAAGGTATCACTCTGAGTGTTCTGGCAAGATCACTTAGATATTGCGTAGAGGCCTGGAACGTGTTTAAATTTAGTTAAAAATAAAAACAATGTTGCTTTCCAGTTATCATAAGTTTGATTCATAAAGAATCACACAAGTCACCTACCATGAGCTTTTTGATATTCGCTCAAGAAGTATTTCCATCTTCATTGTAAATACTTTCGTATTACTCGGATGTTCAGGCATGATCATGAAGATTTTGCGTAGGACTCTTAATATCTTTCTTACTTTTCACAGTGTGTGAAGAAGCAAGGAATTATGAAAGTCTGTCCTAATGAGATATTTTAGGGGCTCTAGACTCGATCGTGCACTTTGGATTTTAGTGATCGGAGGCTGGAGAGGAGTGCCACAATTTCAATACCAATTTACTCGGAGTGAATAAATCGATAGATAATGTGTTGTCTCCGTGTGATTAAAACAAATATCTTTTAAGAGATATCTGAGTTAGCTAGGATGGGTTGTGCATTGTATCACTGGGTCCATGATGTCTATCTTCAATATCGAGCATCATTAAAATGATCTCAAAAGCATGTGTGTTGACCCGGTTTCTGCCTAAGGTTGTAAGGAGGGATTCTTTCTTTACACCCTTTATCTTTACAATTCTTTTTCATTCTTCAACCCCTTCAATGCTTACCAATACGTCATAACTAGCACCTTGTTGTGATTGTTCCAGTGCTAACTTAAGTACTTGGTCGCCATTCAGCTACGTTCACAATCTTTCTCCATCTTTCCTAAGGACTACTGTTTCTAGCTATGGAATGTCCTTGGGAAGATTCCTCCGGTTCTGGAAGAATCATAGGACTTAACCTATCCTACCATCCTTATGTCACCACAATCTTCATCGTCGTGAAATAAATGGGTTTTGGGTAAGTATATGTCACCATGAAAATCCATTTTGATATGCAAATCCGTTTTGCTCCCCCTTAACATATGCCACGATATTCGAAAACATTTCGCATATGTCGGGATAAGCCAACACATTAAGTCAAACCATTTCTGATAATTTCCCATATTAAATCACATTTTCTCCCGTATATTAAAAATATTAACCCAATCGATGTTTTTAATATCAATTGATTTAATGAAGTTTTAACAAAGGTTTTGGGAAGAAGAATGCAAGTCCGTTTTATCTTCATGATACCAAATGTATGAGATATGATACCGATTTGTAACATGATCACATATTCACCATATTAGAAAGAAATTGACAAGGTTGGACCTGATTGAAGAGAACATCATATGATAAGATCAAATGGTTCTTGTCAGCATATGTTGATCGCCTCGTCACATCTAAAGTCTTCTCTTGACACCACGTGTACGATTGGTATTGTTGTCTTGACACCAACTTGTGAACTTGGCACTTTCGGCATCGAAGATTCTGAATGCTTGACAATTGCTCCCCCTCAATTGTTGACCCGTGTTCTATTGAAAGAGCTGTAGTCATCGTTTGAGTAGTCGCATCGTCGAGTATGTAGATACCAATTGTAGATTGCTATGGTTGTAGAGATGATAACTTCATAAAAACAAGACTTCTCTTGTTTTAACAAATAAATACACTGAAGCGTACATTAATCCGTGTTAGACCAAGTTATAACGTAAACTTGATCCCTTACAAGGTTTTAAAGTAAACCTTACCCGAGAAAATTAATTCCCGTTGTGAGCCAAAGCTTTCATAAGAAATACTTGACTTTAATATGAACATCGGGTTGCAGTCAGAAATAACTACAAGCCATAAGGGCATGTTTTATGAAATATTTACAACTTTTGTACGAACTCTATTTATGGCGTCGTATCGATATTAATCAACATTTCTAAGGCCGTAAATATTATCGTACCAAAAGACATGCCTTTGAAAAATAAAGTAAAAATATTTTTGGATTTTCCTGGATTTTTCAATTTTTATGTTTTTTATATGGTTTTATATTTTTTTATTTTGCTTTTGTGGATAAAAATATAAACAATATATACAGATGATCACCAAGGATACGGAGAATAGTTTACCACCACTATTCTTTCGCTTCATCTGCCAGTTCCTTTAGAGTCTCAGGCGAGAAAGTTCTCATTCCTAGCTTGTCAACCAAAAATTCCATTCGAGCGCGATCTAAAGCGTTCGTGAAAATATCCGCCAATTGATACTCAGATCGGACAAAGTAAAGCTCGATCACTCCATTTTCCACTTGCTCCTTGATGAAGTGGTAGCGAATGTCAATATGCTTCGACCAGGAGAATTGAAAATTGTTGCAGCATAAGGCAATTGCACTCTTGTCGTCGCAGTACATCGGAATTTTGTTGAAACCTAGACCATAGTCGGTTAATTTCGATCTCATCCAAAGAATTTGAGCACAGCAACCAGACATAGCTATGTATTCTGCTTCCGTACTTGAAATTGCAGCGCTTTTCTGCCTTTTCGATGCCCAACTGATTAGTCGATCTCCTAGTAGTTGCAATGTTCCACTCGTGCTACGCCTTGTATCTTGACAACCCGCGTGATCCGCATTTGCATATGCCATTAGTACAATTGAAGAGTCCTTCGAATACAAAAGTCACTGATTAATGGTTCCTTTAAGATATTGAAAGATCCGTTTAACAGTGGCCAAGTGTAACTCAGTAGGTCGAGTTTGATACCGAGCACACATACATATAGCAAACTGAAGATCAGGTCGACTAGCTGTGATATACAGAAGAGTACCGATCATTCCACGGTAAAGTGTTAGATCAACGCAACTCCATGTGGATCTGCATCAAGCTTAGTTTGTTCCACCATTGGAGTATCCACGGGGTCGCAAGATTCCATCTTATACTTCTTTAGCGATTCAAGGGCATACCTGGATTGATTGATAAAGATGCCTCTGGGACTCTGAGATATCTGAAGACCTAAGAAGAATGATACCTTGCCCATCATTGACATCTTAAGCTTGGAATACATGAGTTTCCCAAACTCGTCGGATAAGGTTTGGGTCGAGGCTGCAAATATAATATCATCAACATATATTTGTACCATAATCATATCTTTACCTCGTTTCTGAATGAACAGCGTGGGATCCACCTTGCCTTTAGCGAAGCCTTGCGTAATGAGGAATTGTGACAATAGATCATACCATGCGTGAGGAGCTTGCTTCAACCCATATAGAGCCTTCTTAAGCTTGTACACATGATTAGGATAATTAGGATTCACAAAACCATCCGGCTGTTGAACATAGATATCTTCCTTGATTTCACCATTAATAAATGCCGTCTTCACATCCATCTGATAGACGATCATATTCATGTGGGCTGCATAAGCGAGGAATAGTCTAATAGCTTCCAAACGGGCAACAGGTGCAAAGGATTCCATAAAGTCGATGCCCAATAATTGCTTGTATCCGCGAGCTACTAGTTGAGCTTTGTTCTTCAAGATTCCGCCTAACTCATCGAGTTTCACCTTATAAACCCATTTCAAAGTGAGTAAATGCACCTGATCCGGGCATGGGACAAGTTCCCATACTTCAAGACGTATAAATTCATTAAGTTCTTCTTGCATAGCTTCTATCCAACAGGATTGAGTAAAAGCTTCTTGCCATGTCTTAGGTTCAACTTCAGTGAGAAAAGCATCAAAATGACAAAACATTGCATCTTCTTGTAGTTGACTTCGTGTGGATACCGGACGATTAGGGTCACCAATAATAGAATCTATAGGATGATCCTTTGTCCACTTGCTGTCATGTTCACGAATCCTTGGATTGGAGTAAATCGTAGTAGGAGCTTCCTCTGAGGTGGACGACCCGGCTTGATTAGGGTCGGGAATTGGTACACCAAAGAATGGAAGTTCACACATTTGAGCGAATTCCAAATCGTGATCATCATCATCCTCTTCATCATCAATAGGCATGACATGAGTAGTTGAAACATGTGTTGATTGAGAATTACTCGTTGAAGGTATATTTTTACCAACTGTAGGTGCAGACGCATCTGATTGTGCTTCGGTTGCTGGAGCGAAAACTTCGGTTACCGGAGCTATTACCTCAGGTTCTGAAGCAACAATACTTGGAGGAGTATAGAACTCATCAAAGAACGGTTGAAACAACGTATCCCATTCAGTCCTAGAAGGTGGTGTAAATGATGATGAAGTAAGGTTATTTGGGACAAGACCAGAACTAATGTTACTGGGTCCCATTTCATGAAGTGCGGGTTCAGAGCTGCTTTGCTCAGAAGCCATCGTTGTCAGCTCATCAAAATCAACATTCATAGTATCGAGGATCTTACGAGACTTACGATTGTAGATTTGGTATGCCTTCTTTGTGGGTGCGTAACCAATGAAAATACCAATATCAGCCTTTGGTTGAAGTTTTCCCAAATTGTCACCATCATTATTTGGATAGTAATAACTGATTTTTGGTTAGTTAATAAAAAGGTTTGGTTGCAAGATCTTTCTTTGTGTTGCTCATACCCAATTATATTTGTCGTAGTTTCGTTCTCGGTATCTTCTCGAATTGATCACGGTCCAAAGTGGAATTGTTGTAATTGGTGACTAAAAAGGGGGAGCTTTGGTTATCTATGTCTAAATATGGATTAAAACATAAAACGATTAAGTGATAAGACTAAATTAAAATAAAATAAACGAACCTTATTTTGCGAGAAATGGTAAAACTTGGAGACGAAAACGGAACTAACTTGAAAACTTCTAATCTGAAATCCAATTACTAGTGCTTATCTGGAAAACATAACCTTGAGCTTATCCGTAATAAACCAAACTTTGCTTGTCCGGAAAACGTGAGAATTGCTTATCCGGGAAAAATGTTATAGAAACCTTATCCGCAAAACACTCTCAAACTTCTTATCCGGAAAAACGTCTAACTCCTTATCCGCAATACGTGATTTACTCCTTATCCGGAAAACGCAAAACCTTCTTATCCGGAAAGACTGGCAAATGAAGCTTATACGGAAAAAATGTAACTTGGCTCTTATCCGGAATCGACAACAAACTTCTTATCCGAAATAAGGGTCTTAATTCCCTTATCCGGAATATGTGGCAGAAGAGCTTATCCGGAATCCTTATTCGGAATGTGTATCAAGTGAAATTTATCCGGAATACTTGACAAAATGGCTTATTCGGAATACTTAACAAATGAACTTTATCCGGAATAAACTTAAATCTCCTTATCCGGAAAAATACTAGATGTCTTATCCGGAAAATACTTATCCGGAGAAACAATATGGTGATCTTATCCGCAAAACTGAAAAGGAAACTAGGGGAGCTTATCCAGAATAAGGGTTTGAGACCCCTTATCCGGAATCCTTGAGACTGCTACTTATCCGCAATATGGACGAACACCTTATCCGGAATAAGGGTTTGGGACCCCTTATCCGGAATACTAGAGATATAAATTTTCCGAACTTTGAACAAATAGTGAATAAGCCAAATCCCAATGAGCACTTTGCCAAAAGCTAAACCAAAATATTTTAGAAAAAGATGATTAAGCTAAAATTTAAAAACTTTTAAAACCTTAATAAGCTAAAAATCAAAAATCACTTTTTTATCAAAAACATAAACTTATCAAGTCAACTTATTTTTCAATAAGCTAACACAATAATCAACCAAATCACAACCACTACATGCTTATAAATCAAATCATAGATTATTAAGAAAGGAAGAATGAGATATTATCAAAAGATTGCTTATATTAAAAGATTAAGATTCAAAAGTACAAAACTTAACATAAAACTAGAGAGAGAAAGTGCTTAAAACATTTTTTGAACAAATAATGAAAAACTAAAAATTAACTAGCTAACCACCCTCCTAATGTGATTAGGAGGGTATTTAGAGGCTAAGTGGGAGGTGCATGTGTGGTGTGCTTTCTTCTTTATTTTCTTCTCGACTCGATTTAATTCTTTGTCTTTTCTCGACGTCGTCTCGGGATTTGAACTTGTCTTAATAATTTTCTTCTTTAATTAAGACTTGAGTTCTTCGACTTCATTAAACTTCCGTCTTTAGACTTTTTCTTCGATAAATCTTCAGAATAGGTCTTGGACATCCGTTCTTCAAGCACTCTTGATCTCTTGACTTCGTCTTTTCTCGTTTTCTTCGATAAAAGCCCGTGAAAGCCCGTGTTTTCTTCCTTTTTCATCTTTTGGTCCTAAAACACAATAAAAACACAAACCACGCATAATTCCTACTTTTACGACATAAAATACACGTTTTGGTCATGTTAATATTGGAAATAAGTGGTAAAAGGATACGTGTTTTCACACTTATTAAATCCCCTACACTTGACCCTTGCAATGTCCTCATGCAATGCATTAATTTTAAAGCACGGTTTACATTTTCCATCATAAATAACCTACCTTGGCCTTTATTAAATACTAAACACTAAGAAAACTTAAAATAAGTAAGAAATCAAAGACTTACATTGGGGTTTTAGGCTGTCATGAACGTTTATCATCCTCAAGTTTCATGTTCCCCATACCAAGCTTAAAAACGAGATCATTGTTATTATAAGTTAGCAAACTAACACGAATTCATGTGGGCCAATTATTCAGTTAGACTCCCTTATTCCTAGGTGTATCTCTTATATTTTATTTTTGTCTTGAATGATCACGAGGATGCATTGTTTGACTTATTTCGATAGTTATTTAGGCCGAAAATAAAGTGGACGATTTAATCAATAGTTAGCTAAAGTACAAAATCTTTTAAAACTGCTTCTCGGGACCTCATAAAGTTCATATCTTGGCATAACTCGCTTCACGATTTGAGACCTTTCTCGGACCGATATTTGGCAGCGACTTCATACTTCGAATCTTTGAGAGACGTTCTAGAAATTATGGTCTTCTCTTCATAATAGGAATTTCTTCACTTGAAGTTTTGAGAGATTCTTCATTTTTGGACCACGACTTCTTCATTTTTCTCCAATCTTTATTTTGGACTTTGATATACAACGATCCGCCTCCTTTTAGGACTTGGATCTATTTATCCTCATACCTTGGTAGGGCCTTTTTGGATAGACTTCTCCATGATCTTTAGGGGAGTATTTGCTTTTCGTCGTGTGTCTCGATCCTTCATATTGACTTTCGATAAATGATTCTTCACATCACTTTTGGATCTTTAGCAACAAAATGTAGCCCTCATGCCTTGTTAGGGCCTTTTCGGACTCGCCAATCTTCGCATCCCGCTTCAATAAGTTATGCCTTGGCTATGAACTCTAATCAATACCGAGAAACTTTTAAACGATATTGGGCTAGAAGCTAAGTAACTTTTCAAATCGTACAACCTTATTTATTGCAGATAAATTTATTAGCAAGCGATGGGAGAATAGGCTCATAATTAACTCACATAAATTCACGAAAGAGTACCAAACTTATAATTGACTCTATCATCTCTCGTCCTCCACAGTTTAAAATCTCAAGGAATGAGATTCGTGGATGCTTAGCCAATTAAATCAAAGTTTTGGGTTTTCGAGTCGTCTATAGGATCTAGCAAACTCTTAGACTTTTTCAAGTTTAGAATTCGCGATTTAAAGTTCCCTTGATAAACGACTCTCTAGGATCAATTATAGGAACTTGCGAAAAGTTCTTGTTCTTAACCCGTGAGAGTTAAGACCTTCGTGTTTTAAAGCTCCCTATATAAAAGCCTAGAAAAACTTGACTTAAATACGTTAAGGATACTAGCTAGAGTAAATTTAGATAAGTAAACTCGGGTTGAGTCAAAATTTTCACGACTTTGAAAAATTTAAAACCACTTTATTGAAAATTTATTCTAGCTAGGAAAGAAAATAACCATAACAAAGAAAAATACAACTATACAACTGGGCCAAAATAGATTAAAAATTTTGAAAAATGTCGAAAAATCAAATTTTCCGGTTAAAATGAGGACAAATTCATGGAAAAGACCACTTACTTCGATAGAAGTCCCCCCTACACTTGAGATAAACATTGTCCTCAATGTTTAAGCATGTGGGAGTAAACTCCCCTACACTTATGACATTGTGCACTTTGTTTAAATCTTGCTAAGGAAAGGACAACTACAGTGATTTCAATGTGAACATATAAGATATGAAAAATTGAATCACGACAGTTTAGTATAGAACCGGGAAGATGGGAACACGGGATCACGGTTCGTCAAAAGTCATCAAAAGTGCTTCATTTGAAAGGTCGAATCCCTGCACATCATAAGAAACAAAGCAACAAACACCTACAAGGTCCCACTACACTTAGGGTAAAAACGGGAAAGAGTAGATACACGGGTTGCCTCTCGAGGAGCGCTTGTTTTTGTTTACCGAGTCACGAGCCTGACTCGGTCCCGAAACAAGTTCATGGGAAACGTGGTGAGGGATGGAATCATCTCATGAGAGATGTCCTCACCAAAGTACAACTTCAAACGCTGGCCATTCACCTAAAAATTGGGCCCATTTGGCTGAGAAAGCTCAATGGTGCCATAGGGAAAGACTTTGGCGACGGTGAATGTACCAGACCAGCGGCTCTTCAACTTGCCCGAGAAGATCTTCAACCGAGAGTTAAAAAGTAAGACTTGATCTCCAACGTGGAACTCTCGGTTCTTAATTTTGGCATCATGGATGATCTTGGTCTTCTCCTTGTAGATCAATGAGTTCTCGTAAGCTTCATTCCTCAGTTCATGTAGCTCGTTGAGTTGAATCTTGCGAAGATCACCGGCTTTGTTAATGTCGAAGTTAGCCCACTTCAAGGCCCAGTATGCCTTATGTTCTAGCTCGATAGGGAGATGGCATGCTTTCCCGTACACAAGACGATAAGGTGTACAACCAATCGGTGTCTTATAGGCGGTATGGAAAGCCCACAGAGCATCATCAAGTTTATCGGCCCATGAGGCACGATGCTCTACCATAGTACGTTCCAAAATTCGCTTCAATCCACGGTTGGATATCTCGGCTTGCCCATTAGTTTGGGGATGATAAGCGGTGGAAAGACGGTGATTGACACCATACTTAGCCATGACTCTTGAAAATTGATCATTGCAAAAATGAGTCCCGCGGTCACTGATGATAGCACGAGGAACACCGAATCGAGCAAATAATTGCTTTAAAAAGTTCACAACCACCCTCGCATCGTTCATAGGGAGAGCCTTGTCTTCAACCCATTTATAAACGTAGTCAACGGCTACGAGGATGTACTTGTTTCCTTTAGAAGAAGGGAATGGCCCCATAAAGTCGATGCCCCATATATAAAATATTTCACATTCTTGTATGAAGTTTTGAGGCATCTTATCTTTATGTGTGATCTTGCCTTGTCTTTGGCAAGCATCACAATGTTTAACCATCTCGTGAGCATCACGATAAATGGTGGGCCAATAAAATCCGAGTCAAACACTTTTTTGGCGGTGTAGTTGGGACCAAAGTGACCACCGGTGGGTCCTTTGTGGCAAGCCTCGAGAATGTCTAAAGCTGTCGTTCCGTCAACACATCGGCGAATAATCAAATCAGCGCATTGTTTGAAGAGGAAAGGGTCATCCCAAAAGTAAGTCTTAACATCATTCAAGAACTTTTTCTTTTGTTAGGATGTTAACCCTTTAATGAGAACACCACCCGCTAAGTAGTTTGCAATGTCGGCAAACCACGGGGTGTCATTAAGATTGGCACTAATAGACATTAAGGTCTCAAGGGGAAAAGAGTCATTGATCTCTTTTTTCGGATGATCCCCTTGATATGGATCCTCATGTAACACCCCTAAATTTATACAACTCAATACAGCGGAAGGCTCGTTGGTGTTACGGGATAGCACATTACTCACATCATAGACAACGCATAAAAATCGCGTCGTTTAATAATAAAAACATTTCCATTCATAAATATCAAATTTACATAGGTCCCAAGTCATATTATTTCATACAAAGTTTTACAAAGCATTTGAATGGAAATTATGGTTTAAGTGCGGGCCATGAATTCTTGTTGTCTTCCCGAGAATTACCTTCAAGTACCTGAGATAAAACATGTTAAAAGAAAAGGTCAGCGATAACGCCGAGTGAATTCATAGAGTTTAATAAAATCCATCAATATAACATCGGTATAAAATTATTACCGAAAATCATTTTGTACAAATCTTTGTAATAGGCCATAAAATAGCCAAAGTCATTTTATACAAATCCTTATCAAAATCATAATATAGGCTTTCGCCTTCAAAATCATTATACGAACCATTGTCGTTAAAAACATCATACAATACGTTTTATAACGTTGTATAGATTAAATAAAATCCGTTATATGAATATGGTTATATAAAACCAAAACACGAACATAATATCAATGATAAGACCCTGTATTGCTAGTCAGGTAATATATCGAAATTTAATGCTTAAAGCAGTATTTCGTTAATTGGATTATTAAAAGCCGCATGACATTGTTACCTTACTATAACCAACAATGGGTAGCTAGCCCGAAACTCAATTTTCCAATCTAAGTTAGCGTGTCGTCACAATAATCACGCTATGTAAATCTTCTCATACATAAATTCGCTTACCAATCAATGTGGCACGACGGGGATCAACCGTCAAGGCGCGAACTGGGGTGATCGTCCCCAAATAGTACTATTATATGCATAAGCGTCTACCGAATCCCGGTAGTTGACAATTCATGCTAATGGGACTTTTAGTGACATAACCTAACTTTAATAATCCATTTCATTTCATCTATCGGGTCATTTAATCATTCAGCGGGTCATACAATCATTCGGGTCCAAATCAATAAACAGACAATCGGGACAACTAGTGTCCTATTTTATAAAAACTAACATGTTATCTCCCTCGCGGGTTTATAAAACATTTCATAAAAACATTTAAAAGAGTGTGAGGCTATGAACTCACGTGGATTGGGAAAGGCGGGTTATCGGCAATTCGGATGTACGGTACGTGCTTCAATCACGGAAACCTAGACAAATAATACTCGTCTTAGACTCTTGTCAATTGACTTTATAAAAATAACAATTATGTATACATATGATGATTTTATATATATGATTATAAAGTGGGTTTACATATTCTCATTTACTCATTTAGTGTTATGTGTTGATAATTTTTATACTAGTTTACTAGTTTTACCTATTTACATGTTTTAAGTCCAATAAGCTTATTATAAGTTCTTTAACTTGTATTAATCCATTTTATACTTGTATTACCAGTATTTACATTTTACATGTTGGGCCTAAATGGTTTAAGCCCAATAAGTACTTTTTATAAGTGTTTATCTTATTTAGTTAAATTATTAGTCCAATATGCTAACTTAGCTTGTTAATGTCCGTATGTCCTATAGTTTGGGTTTTATCGGTTTTTACTTGTATTAGATACTTATATATCAGTATATGACTTTTCAAAACTTTACATTAGACGGGTTTGATCGTCTAAGTTTTAATTGGCGAAAAACGTTAATTTTACGGTAATAGCCGAAAAAGTCGTAAAAATCATGTTTATAGTTTTATAACTTATGAAACTTATCAAACTACCATTTTATAAAATGTCCATTTATTTATCCTTATACATATTTATATAAATGTATTATATAAGTTAGTGGGTTTTAATTCACATTTTATACTATTTTTATTTGAGTGCTTATATAATACTATTATACTTTAATTTCCCAAAATCTGATTTTTACTTTCATGTTCACCAAAACAGCCAAATCTAGAGTTCTGTATGGAGATAGAAGCCCAAATTTTTATGGCATAAACTAAATGATATGTGCTCCATTTAACTCTCCTATGGCTACTGTTGAATCAGCCTCTAAGTATTTTATAAAAATCGTCCAAAACAGTCTATGCAGATTTGCACTCTAATATTGTTTTGATCATATCTCACTCATCCTAATGATTACATTGCATGGCCAACTCTGACATGTGTACAAGACATATTACTTACTGTATATCCATTAATCTATGCCATTTTATCAGTTCATCACATGTTTATTTACTGTTTTTATACAACCTACTAAATTAATCAAGATTAACCACTTTTACATATAGTTTTTCATCTTTTTACCCATGATTATCAACACCAAATCCCCACACAATATTTTTATCATCATATATTCATCATATACATATACAATAGGAAATAAAATATATGATTACATAATCAAAATAACAAGAGGATGGGAAGAACAATCTTTAAACCACCATGATGATGTAGGTTGTGATCAAGACATGGATTTTGATCACACAACTTATGATAAACCAATATCATCTTCAAGTCCACCAATCTTCAAGAAATCCTTGTGTAAAATCAGCCCTAAGACTCCATAGTAACTCCTCCTTGGATGTTATAATCACCTCCAATCAACAAGTCTTCTACTAAGCTTCAACATATGTTGATCATAGCTTAAGTTCATGGTTAAAAATTTGAGGATGATGGTGTTTAGTGGTGGTGGTAGGACGGTAATGGTAGAGAATGGGAGAGAGTTTGAGTAGTTTTGCATGTGAGAAATTGATGCAAATGGTTTAGCTTGTTGGTTTTGTTGTTAGTGGGATATGAGTAAGCTTAAATGTTAAGCTAAGTTACATGTGTCAGCTACTAGTGTGTAAAGATGCCACATCTTTGATGTGGTGTCCAAGTTTGGCCGTCCCTTTGTATAGTGGGGTGGGATAAATTATTTTCTCCCATCCCGCTAATTTACGGGTATTCCTCGATTCTAGTTTCCTCGATTTGCGTGCCCTCGGGTCGTTTTACGAAAAACGTTTTTATAAATTTTGGATCAACGACACAAAACAAATCTAATAAAAATTGTCATATCAAAAACGGAGTTCGAAAACGTAAATACGTAATCCTAAGGTTTCCGGTTTAGTCGTAAAGGACGTTAAATTATAATCGTCAGTCCTAATCTCTTCTCGTAAATTTGTGAGTTTATGAACCAACTCAAAATTAAAATCCCAAAATAATATTTCACGGATAAATTTATTTCCTGAAATGTCGGACTGTCACCAAAACGGTGTATGTAAACGTGAGCACATAACGTAGAATCCTCCGGTTTAGACGTAGTCGATGCTACTTCAAGACGTAAAATCCAAATTTCTTCCCAAAAATAAGTGAGTTCATAATATAACATTAAAATAATATTTTCAAATAATAATTGAGAATAAAATATCAACCATAAATTGACGGATTGTCATAGCATTTACCCCTAAACAGGATCTTTGTCCTCAAAGATCATCTTACTACCTTCTTCTTATAGAGTTAAAGCCATGTGGGTATTTCCTCCACATTCGGTCTTTTCTCACAAGTGTAATCCATTACAATACGCGAGTTTCATCAAACATAATTACGGGAATAAGATCAGGCTTATTGTTTACTTACTTTCTCTATCCATGTTGTTCATGGGTTTCTGATGAATGCAACTTTTCGCCGATCTAAACTACATTAAGGAATAGTCAGATTTTCACTTGATAGGCATTTTATCAAGTTCGATATACGATACATAATTCACGCAGCTCTTGAATTCCTAGGGTAGATCCAGCTTATATGTCTTTCAAACCAATCTTTTTCATCATCTCAATGGTCCCATACAACGGGGACTTATATCCCATGATCTTTTAGATCATCAATTCATTTTTCCATTGTTAAAATTTTTGGCATAACTTCGCTACCCATCTGGCACTTCAATATCTACATTTCATAACTTTCTGCCCACTACCGGTGGTCAATAATCAAATCCTAATTTCAACAATCAATTCAGGTCTCGCGGGTCGGGTACTTTGTAAGGTTTGGTTTGTCATCTAGGAAACCTTAAACCTAAAAGACATGTCCAACTCACAATGGGCGTATGTCGGGTGTCTTCATCCCAACTCCTGCTTATAGATGCTCTAATATTTAGATCCTAACAAGATTCGATCTCGATCCTAATACGATAATTATCAATGATAATCTTTCCAAAAGAAAATGATTGCACGGTTTATTACCAAAGGTCAATCATTCAAACATAAAACAGCACTTATAGTATTTTGTATCGTTACTTTACCTCGTCCCTTCGATTGGGGTGGTACACAGTACTCTCATCAAGATTCGTTCTCAATGACTTCTGAGCAAATCTCTAGAAATTCGATGCGAAGCGAGGATCTTGATAGAGATGATCGATACAGGCACACCATGCTTACCTAACCCTTTAAATACAAAAGAGTCAATTTCTTCATCAAGAATCTATCATTAACAGGAATGATATTAGCAGATTTGGTCAGTCTATCGACGATGACCCAAATCGAATCAAATTCAGATGATGACCTTTGCAATAGCTAGACGTTTACTAATGTATGAGGCTATGCCTGCCTTCATAATTTTTCCATTAGTACAACTTCTTCAGATAAAAATACATTTAATCAAAAATGACATGAATAGGATACTTATACTTACAAGATTCCAACATAACTAAATCTCAAAATCTCCATATTTAGACAACCACAAACGACCTTTTATACATTCAACGCCATCGGCTTCTCAATTCTGATGGTTCACATTAGCCGCGAACCTCTTTTTATTATCTATATTATCCTTTTTATAAGTATCAACTATTTTTATATTGTTCGGCAATTTATTTTGCACAGTCATTACTAAGGAACACATCCTAATTGGTTCGTTATATTTTCTACATAATGTGTCAGTAATTATGTTCACCTTTCTTCATATTTTCTAAGTTTCAGTTTCGTTTCAGCTATCATTTTTATCTGTTTTGCTTAATCCGACGTTTAAAGCGTCAATAATTAATAAATATTTAATTTTTATGAAACGCATGCGTAAAAATTTTAAATTTTCTCAGTTTGTCCAATTATAGAAAAATGTTCAAAAAAAATTTGGAATTTAATTAACACAATTTTTGTTGACTTATCGGAAATATTTAGTAAGATCCGTAAAAGTTCGATAAACCTTCGTTTATTCTTTGGTAAAAATTTTCTTAGTTGAAAAGCAAAAATTTTTGTTTCAAATTTTAAGTCATGGTTTAACAGTTTCCTCAATCCCTCTTAGGTTGTCTTGAGGTATGCACAAACATTTACCCCTAAACAGGAGTTTAGTTAAATGATTTGTGTATAAGGGAATAATCCCTTAAAAATCCTTTGTTAAAACATTTGTCAAAACATATTTCCATTTTCTTTTTGGTAAAACCCAAAGCCTTAATGGTTCCAATTTTTGAAAAGTCAACATAGATCCCATTATCTTATTAATCACATGATCAAATCATGTAAAGGATTAAGTTTTAAATCACATGTTAATTAGTCAAGGTACAGGTTTTCATTGTTTGGCCAATTCAGGGCAATCTATAAATAATTATTAACTCCTTCCTACTCTGATAAACAAACAAATGATCCTTAATGATCACAAGCATGAATTTATCAAATTACAGCCTACACACGCGATTCACCAAATTTATGAATGCTGCATGTGCATTGGTCAATCCAAACAACATAACATGAAACTCATAATGTTCATTACAAGTTCTGGATGTAGTGATTGAAATAGATAATCTTCTTCGCGGACGCGAAGTTGATGATAACCATGCCGTGAATCAAATTTTTAGAACATACGCTAGAACCTTGTAAATGATCGAACAATCTATCATCTTGGGTAGTGGATATAGTTTTTAATCATCAATTTACTTAGTCCACGGTAATCAATAAACATAAGGAATGATAAAACCATAGCTCTTCATGATGACGAGCTTGGTAGAATAAAAGATTTCTCCGACAACTCTCTCAGTTGTACGGTAATTCCTTTAATTCAAATGGTGCTGGCGTACAGTGCACATACCAAAGGTGCAGCACCGGGAATTTAATCAATACCAATTTCAACTTGCCTTAATAGCGAAAGTCTAGGTAATTCACCAACAAATACCTCCTAAAATTTCAGATAACGGAAACATCTTTTAATAAATTTTCTTTAAGTTCTTTCTAGATTATAGGATCTATAACTAGTTCATAACCATTCATGGTAAAATTTCAAGTCTAAATGCAGGATATGTTTGCCCATCAAGAATTATTTAGATCACTTTTGATAATCAGCATCTTATCATTTAGGGGAATTCTATTCGAGTTCCCATCAATTAAGACAATGTCGTCATGTCATAATCAATCAATCCATTCTACTGGCACTATCAACTTTCCAGTTTTGTTACCATTGATAAGATGTGATCTCTTCAAAAGACTAATAATAATTCATGATCCTTCACAAATTCAAGGATATATGGAGACACAACTATCATCAAAAGAGTAAGGTTAACGTATAATCTATGCGAGAGAATTTCAAATCAGATACATACGAAAACATTTAACGAATATGAATATATCCCATGTTTTCATGATTTGAGTACGCATTCGAAAGCTCCTCGGATCGTTACCCAGGTCATTCATATATGAAATCTAATCAAAAGAAATGATAGGAACTTCGATACATCCAATCGGGTATCAACACTCGGTAATCAGGTACTTTTCCTAAGAATCTCACTACGGGAGAATTGGACAAGAAAGAATTGTCAATTGTCAAATAAGACAATTTCCACAGATGAGTAAATTCGACTCAGAAGAATAGATGCTATAGGCACATATGTAGGTGTCCCTAACACTATGTCCCTATTTTTCACTTCTTGCAGATCTCATAAAATTTAATCTTTCACAACTTCAAAGAAAATGTAGTGTTTATTAATAGTTTCATGGTGACTACTAATCAGCGTTGCATGGTCCATTCCAAATTGTATGTAGGCGCGCAACTATATACAATTTCAAGATTAACGATGCAATACTCAGTTCGTCAAAATTTTATGATCATGTTTATAATAAACATTTTCATGCTTAATTCTTAAATAAGAATCAAGAATAAATTTACAAAGATTTTCTTTGTTATGAAAACAATTAAGTTTTCCAAGGTGTTTTATAGACAACTTCATTTGATAACGATCATTTTGTAAGTCTCACTTTAAATAATCCATATGGTGATGAAAACCCAAATTTTCTCAAGGGATACTGTTTTAACTTTATAAAAACAATGTGTGATCTGCAAAAGAGTGATGAAGAGTTGTTCACCAAGAACTAATTACAATATAATAGGAAATGAGCTTAGACAATTAATCATGAGGTTCATGACCTCGATTGCACTCAGGAATACAAAGAGAATAATCCACAACGTAACTCAATTCGAGATGAGTACTTGTTCAATGGTTGCATCACTAACGCGAACATTAGGATGAAGCAAGAAAAGATAGATATCATCGATACATGTAGAATTTAGCAATCAAATGTAGTCTTTTCATTAATCACAAACAAGTCAAAATTGTACCGTAACACATTATGTGTCACTATGTCATACAATTCCAAGAACTCATCCTACCAACTGATGTCTCAGTTAAGTTAGGGATTATTTTTTAAAAGATACCACAATGAATACTAATCTACAAGAGTCATTAGGTGTTCCACATGTCCCGAAAGATCCATCGGTCCCAATTTAGAAGAAGATTTGTTCAATTTATTTCTTGGACACTGGGCATCCTCGTTAGTGGACAATGGCCTAGGAACAACCATTAACACGAATCAACAATCAATTAAAACCTTATAATTCAATCACAGGACTTAACGACTTCCTCTTAGCAATTCCTTATTCCATACAAGTTGAATTTTACTTTATTCAAGTCTCAACCAACTTATTCTCAATTCGATATCCTACCTCATTCTCCAATACTTTTTATTTTTAGATCTTAATAGGGCAATAAAAGCTCGATATTATCAACACTTAATTTCCAATCCTATAACTCCTTTATCAATAATTATCAAATGAGTCACTAGTATGAAATGACTCACACATTCAATCAGACTTCTCAGAAAGGTACTAGTGGCATGAGGCTTTTGGGTAATGGTTCCAATGACAGCCTCAAGTGCAACATTCACCCTTTCGATTTCAATTTAAGAATTGGGTGACAAGGAATCAGATGACACCTTTCCAGGTGGTAACGTTTTGTCAAACTCCACTCTAAAAGGAAAGATTGTTATGACATCGATATCAGATTTAATCTTGCCAATTCTTCTTTAATATCACAATCAACTAATACCAACATTTCTACGAATATCAACCATTTGTTGGGATCATAAATATCCAAAACTTGGTTTAGATCTAGGATAGCTAGAATTCCTACGAGAATAGCTTCGATTAATTTACTAGGGCATTTAAGGTTCCTTGTGACAATCTACGTCGTATAAACACCTCGTATAAATATTAAAATAATCATCAAACAATCATGTAATCAAATTACATCATATATATATAATCCAAGTTATATATATATGAAAATAACACTTCTCAGTCGGGCCTTGTCGGTAACTCGGGAATTCTTCGGCACCGTTATAGTCAAAAGATTTTTAAACATTTTTAGAAAAATGTTTATAGTTAAAAGATTTTGAAATGTTTTATTCAAAACCTTGGTTTTAAAAATCTTTCGTTCTCTATAACGAGAGCTCTAATACCAAACTGTAACACCCCCAAATTTATACAACTCAATACAGCGGAAGGCTCGTTGGTGTTACGGGATAGCACATTACTCACATCATAGACAACGCATAAAAATCGCGTCGTTTAATAATAAAAGCATTTCCATTCATAAATATCAAATTTACATAGGTCCCAAGTCATATTATTTCATACAAAGTTTTACAAAGCATTTGAATGGAAATTATGGTTTAAGTGCGGGCCATGAATTCTTGTTGTCTTCCCGAGAATTACCTTCAAGTACCTGAGATAAAACATGTTAAAAGAAAAGGTCAGCGATAACGCCGAGTGAATTCATAGAGTTTAATAAAATCCATCAATATAACATCGGTATAAAATTATTACCGAAAATCATTTTGTACAAATCTTTGTAATAGGCCATAAAATAGCCAAAGTCATTTTATACAAATCCTTATCAAAATCATAATATAGGCTTTCGCCTTCAAAATCATTATACGAACCATTGTCGTTAAAAACATCATACAATACGTTTTATAACGTTGTATAAATTAAATAAAAACCGTTATATGAATATGGTTATATAAAACCAAAACACGAACATAATATCAATGATAAGACCCTGTATTGCTAGTCAGGCAATATATCATGCTTAAAGCAGTATTTCGTTAATTGGATTATTATAAGCCGCATGACATTGTTACCTTACTATAACCAACAACGGGTAGCTAGCCCGAAACTCAATTTTCCAATCTAAGTTAGTGTGTCGTCACAATAATCACGCTATGGAAATCTTCTCATACATAAATTCGCTTACCAATCAATGTGGCACGACGGGGATCAACCGTCAAGGCGCGAACTGGGGTGATCGTCCCGAAATAGTACTATTATATGCATAAGCGTCTACCAAATCCCGGTAGTTCACAATTCATGCTAATGGGACTTTTAGTGACATAACCTAACTTTAATAATCCATTTCATTTCATCTATCGGGTCATTTAATCATTCAACGGGTCATACAATCATTCGGGTCCAAATCAATAAACAGACAATCGGGACAACTAGTGTCCTATTTTATAAAAACTAACATGTTATCTCCCTCGAGGGTTTATAAAACATTTCATAAAAACATTTAAAAGAGTGCGAGGCTATGAACTCACGTGGATTGGGAAAGGCGGGTTATCGGCAATTCGGATGTACGGTACGTGCTTCAATCACAGAATCCTAGACAAATAATACTCGTCTTAGAATCTTATCCAATGACTTTATAAAAATAAAAATTATGTATACATATGATGATTTTATATATATGATGATCAAGTGGGTTTACATATTCTCATTTACTCATTTAGTGTTATGTGTTGATAACTTTTATACTAGTTTACTAGTTTTACCTATTTACATGTTTTAAGTCCAATAAGCTTATTATAAGTTCTTTAACTTGTATTAATCCATTTTATACTTGTATTATCAGTATTTACACTTTACATGTTGGGCCTAAATGGTTTAAGCCCAATAAGTACTTTTTATAAGTGTTTGTCTTATTTAGTTAAATTATTAGTCCAATATGCTAACTTAGCTTGTTAATGTCCGTATGTCCTATAGTTCGGGTTTTATCGGTTTTTACTTGTATTAGATACTTATATATCAGTATATGACTTTTAAAAACTTTACATTAGACGGGTTTGATCGTCTAAGTTTTAATTGGCGAAAAACGTTAATTTTACGGTAATAGCCGAAAAAGTCGTAAAAATCATGTTTATAGTTTTATAACTTATGAAACTTATCAAACTACCATTTTATAAAATGTCCATTTATTTATCCTTATACATATTTATATAAATGTATTATATAAGTTAGTGGGTTTTAATTCACATTTTATACTATTTTTATTTGAGTGCTTATATAATACTATTATACTTTAATTTCCCAAAATCTGATGTTTACTTTCATGTTCACCAAAACAGCCATATCTAGAGTTCTATATGGAGATAGAAGCCCAAATTTCTATGGTATAAACTACATGATATGTTCTCCATTTAACTCTTTTATGGCTACTGTTGAATCAGCCTCTAAGTATTTTATAAAAATCGTCCAAAACAGTCTATGCAGATTTGCACTCTAATATTGTTTTGATCATCTCACTCATCCTAATGATTACATTGCATGTCCAACTCTCACATGTGTACAAGACATACTAATTACTGTATATCCATTAATCTATGCCATTTTATCAGTTCATCACATGGTTATTTACTGTTTTTATACAACCTACTAAATTAAGCAAGATTAACCACTTTTACATATAGTTTTTCATCTTTTTACCCATGATTATCAACACCAAATCCCCACACAATATTTTTATCATCATATATTCATCATATACATATACAATAGGAAAGAAAATACATGATTACATAATCAAAATAACAAGAGGATGGGAAGAACAATCTTTATACCACCATGATGATGTAGGTTGTGATCAAGACATGGATTTTGATCACACAACTTCTGATAAACCAATATCATCTTCAAGTCCACCAATCTTCAAGAACTCCTTGTGGAAAATCAGCCTTAAGACTCCATAGTAACTCCTCCTTGGATGTTATAATCACCTCCAGTCAACAAGTCTTCAACTAAGATTCAACATATGTTGATCATAGCTTAAGTTCATGGTTAAAAATTTGAGGATGATGGTGTTTAGTGGTGGTGGTGGGACGGAAATGGTAGAGAATGGGAGAGAGTTTGAGTAGTTTTGCATGTGAGAAATGGATGCAAATGGTTTAGCTTGTTGGTTTTGTGGTTAGTGGGATATGAGTAAGCTTAAGTGTTAAGCTAAGTTACATTTGTTAGCTACTAGTGTGTAAAGATGCCACATCTTTGATGTGGTGTCCAAGTTTGGCCGTCCCTTTGTATAGTGGGGTGGGATAAATTATTTTCTCCCATCCCGCTAATTTACGGGTATTCCTCGATTCTAGTTTCCTCGATTTGCGTGCCCTCGGGTCGTTTTACGAAAAACGTTTTTATAAATTTTGGATCAACGACACAAAACGAATCTAATAAAAATTGTCTCATCAAAAACGGAGTTCGAAAACGTAAATACGTAATCCTAAGGTTTCCGGTTTAGTCGTAAAGGACGTTAAATTATAATCGTAAGTCCTAATCTCTTCTCGTAAATTTGTGAGTTTATGAACCAACTCAAAATTAAAATCCCAAAATAATATTTCATGGATAAATTTATTTCCTGAAATATGTAAACGTGAGCACGTAACGTAGAATCCTCTGGTTTAGACGTAGTCGATGCTACTTCAAGACGTAAAATCCAAATTTCTTCCCAAAAATAAGTGAGTTCATAATATAACATTAAAATAATATTTTCAAATAATAATTGAGAATAAAATATCAACCATAAATTGACGGATTGTCACACCTCAAGTCTACTTAGATGATCCACGGCTAGGTTTTCTGCTCCCTTCTTGTCACGAATTTCAATGTTGAATTCTTGAAGGAGTAAAACCCAGCGAAGAAGTCTTGGCTTAGAGTCGTGCTTAGTCATCAAGTACTTCAACGCAGAATGGTCCGTGTATATGATGGTGGTGGATAAAACAAGATAGGGGCGAAATTTTTCAAAAGCATAGACAACAGCTAAAAGCCCTTTTTCGGTTGTCGTATAATGCAATTGAGCCCCCGTCATTGTCTTGCTAGCATAATGGATTGGTTGGAAGTGTTTATTCACTCTTTGGCCCAAAACCTCTCCAATAACAAAGTCGCTAGCATCGCACATCAACTCAAAGGGTAGCTCCCAATTAGGGGTAACCAAGATCACTGCCTTAGTTAGCTTATCCTTAAGAAGGTTGAAGGCTTCAATACACTCTTTGAAAAAGATAAAAGGAGTATCTTTTTCCAAGAGGTGGGTCATCGGGCGAGCGATTTTAGAAAAATCCTGAATGAATCGATGATAGAAGCCCGCATGACCCAGGAAACTTCTCACACCCTTCACGGTTGAAGGTGGAGGTAATTTGGCTATGACATCCACTTTAGCACGGTCAACTTCAAGACCGGCTTTTGAGATTTGGTGTCCTAGCACAATGCCTTCTTTGACCAAAAAATGGCCTTTTTACCAATTCAGAACAAGGCGAGTGTCTTCGCACCTCTTGAGCATACGTTCTAAATTGGCAAGTCAGGAAGAGAATGAATCCCCAAAGACCGAGAAATCATCCATGAAGACTTCCATGGTTTTCTCAACCATGTCATGGAAGATAGCCAACATGCACCTTTGGAAAGTCCTAGGGGCATTGCATAAGGCAAAAGGCATTCTTTTCTAGGAAAATGTGCCATAGGGACAAGTGAATGTTGTCTTCTCTTGATCTTGGGGATCGATGGGTATTTGGAAATAACCCGAGAAACCATCTAGAAAGCAGTAATATTCATTAACCGCTAAACGTTCAAGCATTTGGTCCATAAAAGGAAGAGGAAAATGATCCTTTCTCGTGGCATCATTGAGTTTGTGATAGTCTATACAAACTCTCCACCTAGTAACGAGACGTGTAGGAATCAACTCGTTGTTTTGATTGGGCACAACGGTGATTCCGCCTTTCTTAGGCACACAATGGACTGGACTAACCCATGGTGAATCAGAGATAGGGTAAATCATGCCCGCATCAAGAAGTTTGATAACCTCTTTTTTGATAACGTCATGGATTTTAGGATTCACCCTTCATTGGCTTTGAATAGTGGGCTTAAAGTCGTCCTCCATGAGAATTTTATGTGTGCAAAAGTGAGGATCAATTCTGCGAATATCGGAGATTTTCTAAGCGATAGCTCTATTATGTTTCTTGAGAACTTCAATGAGACGAGTTTTCTCATCGGGTTTTAAGTCCTTAGCAATGATAACGGGAAGTTGATCAATGCCTTCTAAGAAAACATACTCATTATGAGGAGGTAAGTCCTTAAGCTCAAGAGTGGGAGGAGCCTCAATAGATGGTGTAACTAACGATGGATCATCATTAGTCACCTCTTTAGGAGAAGGAGGAGAAAAAAGGTCTTCATTGAGAAGTTTCTCAATTGTACGAATGTCTTCTTCCCAATTGGTGGGAGAATCATCATACTTAAGATCAAGTGGACCCAAGCTAGCTTCAAAATCATCCAAAAGAAAGTCACTTTCTCCAAATGGAGTCAATGACGGAGCAATTGAGGCAACGGTCTCAACATTGGGTAGAGAAGAGAGATTACTTTTGCAAGCATCGTGAAAGTGTTCTTCACAAGCCTTATCGAGAACATCAATAGCATTAACACTCTCATAAGAATAAGGTTGCTTAGAAATTTTACCCATGTTGAAGACAATTTGATCGTCACCAACTCTCATGATTATTTCGCCCGCGGCTACATCAATGAGAGTGCGACCGGTCCTCAAGAAGGGGCGTCCAACGATTAATGGAACACGAGGATCCATCTCGTAGTCAACGACAACAAAATCCGCCGGGAAGGTGAATTTTTCAACGCCAACGAAGACGTCTTCGGCTATCCCCACTGGATAAGCAACCGTACGGTTAGCTAATTCCAAAGTCATTTTGGTGGGGACTAGCTCGGGGAGAGATAATTGTTTCCAAACACTTAAAGGCATTAATTTTATACTGGCACCTAGATCGGCTAGGGCCATGCAATTCTCTACTCCCGGGAAGTTGCAAGGAATCAAGAAGCGACCCGGATCACCAAGTTTGGTGGGCAATTTCCTTAAGAGAACCGCGGATCAATTCTCATTAAGTTGGGTCTGAGCAATGTCAAGAAGATTCTCCTTGTCACTTAGAAGATATTTAAACATATTCGCGTATTTAGGCATGTGAGCGAGAGCCTCAGCAAAGGAGATGTTAAAATTCAATTGTTTAAACATTTTGAGAAAGTTTGAAACTTGAATATCATCCTTGCTCTTTTGCTTCTCTTTCCTCAACCTTGAAGGATAAGGTATATCGGATGAAGAGGACGGCTTAAGGGGAGTAGGATCACTCACAACCGCGGGTGGTGGGGGAATGGGGGTAGAAGGCAAAGGATGTGAGGAAAGTTGCTCTTTTTCCTTGTTCACAATCACGGGTGGAGGTGGAGGAAGCTCGGGTTCCGTATAACCTTTTCCACTACGAGTGGTGATTTCTTTCATCTCCCCTCTTGGATTAGCAACAGTGTTACTTGGAAGAGTACCCGAAGAAGAGGGTTGATTACCTTGGAAGAGCGAACCGATCATATCACGTATGTTATCCGCTTGAGTGCTGAAAGAGTCTCTCATGTCTGCACGAATATCATTGCTTTGTTTCGCCATGTCATTCCTTAGCTCGGCTCGAATATCGCTCCCTTGTTTCGCCATGTCTCCCTTCAAGTTGATGAATTGACTCTGAAGATTCGTCACCATCTCTCTATTAGTCCTCATGAACGTCTCGATGTCTTGATTCAATGCCATCGGTTGATTGAGAGGTGGAGCTTGGTAAGCTTGAGAATTTCCTTGAGGTGGGTAGTTTCTTTGGGATTGATATTGATTGTTAGCACGAGGTTGGGTTTGGTTATTTCAGTTATAGCTTTATTGTTGGTTTTGGTTTTAAGGAGTAAAACCGGGTGGAGCAAGATAGTTGTTTGAACGATAACTTAGCAAGTTACGGTCTCCTTGAGGACGAGCTTGATAGCCTCCCGTGAGATAAGTACCATATGCCCCGTTAACATTTTCAAAAAAATTGCCTTGAGTGGAAGGACAATCATTGTAAGAATGAGGACCAACACATGTGTCACAAGAAATAGCAACGGCTTTAGCTTGTTGAGTGTGGTTATTAGCCAAAATTTGCATATTTTTGCTCATTTCGATAGTGGCTCGTTCCATGGCGGACATGTCGGTGGTGGAAGAAGTAGATGAAACATTGACTCTCAGATTAGATCTTGAGGATGCGGATGAATCCCAATTCTTGTGGTGAGTAGTCATGTTTTCAATCAACTCTCTACACTCCTCCGGTCTTCTTTTCATAAAAGTACCACCGGCGGCGGCGTTGATCGTGTCACGATCACGAAAAGTGAGACCATTGTAGAAAGTATCAATGAGAGTGAGGGGGAGCATGTTGTGATTTGGACAACGGTCGATCAAATCATTGTATCGTTCCCAAGCATCAAAGAGTGATTCATCATTGTCTTGCATGAATCCACTGATTTGGTTACGAAGGCTCGTGACCATGGATGGTGGGAAGTAGCGCGACAAAAAGCGTTGAGTCATGTCGTCACAAGTATGAATAGAATTCTTTGGGAGACGGTCAAACCATTTTTTGGCATGGTGAGAAAGCGTGTGGGGAAAGAGTTGAAGGCGAAGTACATCCATAGAAACACCGGGCATCTTCATGCTTTGAGTCATGGTAATGAATTTGTCGAGGTGCTTGTTGGCATCATCATCCGGCAATCCGCGAAATGGATTAGTTTGCACTTGTTGAATCATGTGATGCTTCAATGAAAACTCCTGAGCCGTGATTTGCATCAGCGCAATCGGGCCTCCGCGTCCATTCATCGTAGGTTGGCATAGCTCCTCCATGGTTCGTAGGTCGGGTAGGGGTGGATTATTCATGTTGGGGTGAGATGGATTATTATTGTTGTTGTGTACACCGGACATGTCTAAATTATCGAGAGTCTCAGGCTCGGGATAAGAAGTTGATCGAGTACGCATACACTAAAAAGAAAATGCAAGAGAAAATATTTTTGGTTTTTATAGGTTTTTTAAAACTTTTTTTTTTTTTGTATTTTTGAAAATTTTATATTTTTATGGGTTTTTGAAAATTTTTGTACTTGAAAATAACGTTCCCGAAAGAACGGATCCCAAAATCCAATTTTTCTCACAAGAAAACGTTGATCCTTACAAAAAGAGCCGGCAGCGGCGCCATTTTAATAACTGTCTTTTTAGTTAATTAAAAATGTAGCTTTTGCAAGATCTTTCTTTGTGTTGCTCATACCCAATTATATTTGTCGTTGTTTCGTTCTCGGTATCTTCTCGAATTGATCACGGTCCAAAGTGGAATTGTTGTAATTGGTGACTAAAAAGGGGGAGCTTTGGTTATCTATGTCTAAATATGGATTATACGATAAAACAATTAAGTGATAAGACAAAATTAAAATAAAATAAACGAACCTTATTTTGCGAGAAATGATAAAACTTGGAGACGAGAATGGAACTAACTTGAAAAATTCTAATCGAAATCCAATTACTAGTGCTTATCCGGAAAACATAACCTTGAGCTTATCCGTAATAAACCAAACTTTGCTTGTCCGGAAAACGTGATATTTGCTTATCCGGGAAAAATGTTATAGAAACCTTATCCGCAAAACACTCTCAAACTTCTGATCCGGAAAAACGTCTAACTCCTTATCCGCAATACGTGATTTACTCCTTATCTGGAAAACGCAAAACCTTCTTATCCGGAAATACTGGCAAATGAAGCTTATCCGGAAAAAATGTAACTTGGATCTTATCCGGAATCGACAACAAACTTCTTATCCGGAATATGTGACAGAAGAGCTTATCCGGAATGTGTAACAAGTGAACTTTATCCGGAATACTTGACGAAATGGCTTATCCGGAATACTTAACAAATGAACTTTATCCGGAATATGCTTAAATCTCCTTATCCGGAAAAATACTAGATGTCTTATCCGGAAAATACTTATCCGGAGAAACAATATGGTGATCTTATCCGCAAAACTGAAAAGGAAACTACGGGAGCTTATCCGGAATAAGGGTTTGAGACCCCTTATCCGGAATCCTTGAGACTGCTACTTATCCGCAATATGGGCGAACACCTTATCCGGAATAAGGGTTTGGGACCCCTTATCCGGAATACTAGGGATATAAATTTTCCGAACTTTGAACAAATAGTGAATAAGCCAACCCAATGAGCACTTTGCCAAAAGCTAAACCAAAAGATTTTAGAAAAAAGATGATTAAGCTAAAATTTAAAAACTTTTAAAACCTTAATAAGCTAAAAATCAAAAATCACTTTTTTATCAAAAACTTAAACTTATCAAATCAACTTATTTTTCAATAAGCTAACACAATAATCAACCAAATCACAACCACTACATGCTTATTAAATCAAATCATAGATTATTAAGAAAGGAAGAATGAGAGATTATCAAAAGATTGCTTGTATTAAAAGATTAAGATTCAAAAGTACAAAACTTAACATAAAACTAGAGAGAGAAAGTGCTTAAAACATTTTTTGAACTAATAATGAAAAACTAAAAATTAACTAGCTAACCACCCTCCTAATGTGATTAGGAGGGTATTTATAGGCTAAGTGGGAGGTGCATGTGTGGTGTGCTTTCTTCTTTCTTTTCTTCTCGACTCGATTTAATTCTTTATCTTTTCTCGACGTCGTCTCGGGATTTGAACTTGTCTTAATAATTTTCTTCTTTAATTAAGACTTGAGTTCTTTGACTTCATTAAACTTCCGTCTTTAGACTTTTTCTTCGATAAATCTTCAGAATAGGTCTTGGACATCCGTTCTTCAAGCACTATTGATCTCTTGACTTCGTCTTTTCTCGTTTTCTTCGATAAAAGCCCGTGAAAGCCCGTGTTTTCTTCCTTTTTCATCTTTTGGTCCTAAAACACAATAAAAATACAAACCACGCATAATTCCGACTTTTATGACATAAAATACACGTTTTGGTCATGTTAATATTAGAAATAAGTGGTAATAGGATAAGTGTTTTCACACTTATTAGATAGCAAAGAGAACCAAATACATGAAGATATGATAAATCTGGTACTTTTCCATGGAGAAGCTCATAAGGTGTTTTACCATGGCGTTTACGAATTAGTGACCGGTTTTGGGTGTACAATGTTGTAGATACTGCTTCTGCCCATAAAACAATGGAGCCTTTGCGTAAATTAACATCGTTCGAGCAGCTTCCATAAGTGTGCGATTTCGCCTTTCAACGATACCGTTTTGTTGTGGAGTGCGTGCAACAGATGTTTCATGAGATATGTCGACTTCTTCATAATAATCACGTAAGATTTGATTCACAAATTCGGCTCCATTATCTTTATGAATGCATCAGACAGAAGTGTTGAGACGCACTTGAATCATCTTAGAAATCCGATGATGAATTTAGGTGCCTCATTTTTTGTTGTAAGAAATTTCACCCATGTAAACCGAGAGTAATCATCGATAATGACGAGGATGTACTTTTTACCACTAAGACTTTTAACACGCATTGGCCCACAAAGATCCATATGCAACAAATAAAGTTTCTCTTGGTTGGTGTCTTCAGTCTTGGGTTTGTATGATTTCTTAGTGCTTTTCCCCATTGTACACGCGGAACACAAATGATCCTTGTGAAATGAATGTTTAGGAAGACCACAAACAAGTTCATTTTTCGCCAAATGATTAATAGCTTCCAAGTTAAGATGAGATAACCGTCGATGCCATAACCATGACTTAGTCTTTGATGCTTTGGAGAGAAGACATATGGGAGAAGCGGCCATCATGTCTTGTAGAGACAAAGTATACAAATTATTCCCTCGAGTACCTTTCAATAAATCAACCCCTTCCAAATTACGTATGAAGCAGGTATGCTCTCGAAAAGCAACTTCTAGGTTTGCATCACAAAATTGTCCCACAGAAAATAAGTTGTGACCGAGACCTTCCACATAAGACACTCTTGAAATTATAACATTCCAAATATGATATTCACCAAAACCCATTATCTTTGCAATATGATCATTTCCAAATCGAACTGTACCAAGAAACTTGCTAACGAAATTTCTGAGCTGAGAGCGATCTCCGGTCATATGCTTGGAGCAACCAGAGTCCAAATACCAGAGAACAATTTGGACCACCTGTTTTCAATAACAACAGTAGACAATGCATTGGAAACTATTGGTTCCGGAGTGTTAGCAGATACAGATAAAATATTATCAGAATTGCTAACATGTTTGTGACCCTTAGATTTCCTGCGTTTTCTAATGTGAGTTTTAGCACTAACAGGTTTTACTGTTCTAACTTTCTTAGGTTTTGGATTATTCGTGGGCACTACAGTGGGAGTAGACCTATTTAAAGGGCACTTGGTTCCTTCAGTAGTGTCAGTGTTCCTAGTTAAAGGACACATTTGTGTTTTGGTAGCCTTGGTACTCCTAGTTAATGGGCACGCTTTCTTCGCTTTAGTGGGAGTGATCCTAGTTAAAGGGCACATATTTCCTACTATAGTGAAAGTTCTACCAGTGGGGCACCACAACCAACCAAATTGGGTTAACACTTTCCCAGTCGGTTTCCATTCTAATCCATTTTTTCGGCCATTCATCTCATTCACATGGTCAATAAGGCAAGAATCATGACGACTAGAAAACATGCATTAATTGCAATTCCAACATTTCAAATTAGAATTCACAGTAGGCTTAGAACGCTGCACAACCGCAGAGCCTTTAGGTTTAGCTACATGATTCTTTTTATTCAAAACATAAATAACATTCCTAGGATGGTCTTCTACTTTCTTCTTCACTAGACTACTAGATGGAGGCAAGATCATATCATTCATCTTGTTTCTTTTAAGCTTAGATCTTTGTGCCTTAGTAGGGGTGCTTACTCCTGTAGAAGGCAACACGGGAATATTAGAAGCTGGTTTTGATTCCGCCTTATCTTTAGTGACCAAAGTTTTAGATGGTTTAGTCCTAGGGCCCTTATTAAATGGTGTGACGGCTATAAGGGTCCTTTTGATTGCACTAGAGGACGATGTTGAGACAGTGGCTGCGTTATCCACAACATTCTTACCTTTTAGAGTACGAAGTGTTTCCTTTAACTCAGCCAAGGCCAGATTTTTATCACAAATTTGTTCCCTCAAATCAGATATTTCCACTTACTTTCGATTCAATTGTTCAATCAAAGACTGATTCTGTGCAGTGGTATTAGCACGTGCGGGCTTTACTAAATCGAAGAGTCGTGTATGTTTCTGTTTTAAGTTATCAACTTTGGACAAAATCTTGGAAACTCGATTATCTAGATCAAGTTTAAAATTCTCAGTGGCCTCAAGTACGTGCACACAGTTAAGCTCCTTAGATTTCTATATGTCTATCGGCAAAGATTTAGCAACTTTGTCACTTGGCTGACGCTGTTTTGATTGTATATTCAATCGAAAATTCTTTTCAAAGTTTGCATCATCGATATTAACACCTTCGAATGACGTTTCAAAGATTTCTTGAATAAATTGTTGCTTGCATTCAAGCGAAATACAATGTGTATGAATCTCATCAAAACGTTTTGAAAGTGAAGAATATGAATCTTGAAGCTTTAAAAATTCAGCGTCAGATTCGTGACAAGTACTATCTACCACATTATCCACAGATTCAATATTATGCACAATAGAATCATTATCAACACTTTTATTCACACAGACGGAAACTATATCATGAGACATCACTTGCTTCAGAAGCTGATCATTTTGGCGAGAAACCCGTTCTATTTCAAGTAAACTGTTTTCATAAGCATCATCCATTTCATTGAAAACACGTTTAACTTCTTCTATTTCCGAACGCAAATCTTGATCAAGATTACTCAGACAAGCTTTAACATTCTTTACAAACGGAACAATTTCATCTCGTAACGTATCTCTAGTGTGCTCAAAGTTCCATTCACCTTCCGTTATGGTCGTGGCCGTAGTACGTTCCAAAATGACCTTGTCAAAATCGGCTAAGTGTTGGTGTACCGCTTTTAAATTAACGGACGCCTTACTCACCGGTGGAAGTAACTTCGTTAAATCCGTTTTGACGAGTGTAGGAGACGTACTAGGAGGGTTTTCATTTGACAAACTTGGGGGCACAAGAACTGTTAGTTCAGCTAATTCCTTTTGTAAGCGAATACTTGTCTTTTTAGAAAGTTGATCTTTATTATACTTATCATAATCAATCGTATAGAATTTTGAAAACATTTTAGAATGAGTTTCTTCCATAAGTGACTGTGTCTCCTTAGAACTACGAACATAAGGTGCTTCTTTCGATTTGCCAATTATGGTCATATCATAAAGACCGGGAATATATTCATGAGCTTGTTTTGCATAACCGGGATTTGGTGGTAAATTTTGAAGACGCTTAAGTTCGAGTTCTTTAAATGATTTAGTTAAAAGATGAACATTTTATGTGGAAGCGTATTGTTTTAAAAGTTGTTGTTCCTTGAATTTAAGAAGTTTGGTAGCATTAATTTCTGATTCAAACTTTTTAGACTCGAGAGTTTCGAAATCCATTTTAAGTTTCTGAAAATCATTGACAACCGACTCTTTTGCTTTTAATTCATTGGAAAGATTAGCTTTTAATGATTCTATTTCTTTCAAGTGTTCAATCTTTTCAAAACGAAATTGGTCAAATTTAGAACATGTTATTTTCTCTGCTTGAGGGACCATTTCAAAAGTTTTGACCTTTTCTTTATGCAACGCAAGCTCAGCAGTTAGGGTGGAATTCGTATCTAGGGATTGTCTGAGAGCCATATGCATTTGATCAATAATATGTTTAGGCACCATGACCAAATCATGTTGAGCATAAGATTCCATACCCATCATAGCATTTGGTTGAAGTTCACTCAGATGTGTAGGATTGGGTACCACATCATTTGAGTTACTAGTTCCCGAATGTTGTTCGAGGTTGTCATTTTTATGCCCAACTTGATGTGGGTTATCATCATTACCAAGATTGGTTGTGGTGGCTACCTCACTGACGACATCAAAACCGTAGTGAGAGAGATTAGCAACGAGAGCAGCTTGGGCAGAGTGAATGTCATCACAATCCGAATCATATGCATCAAGACCATCTGCTTGATAAGCTGCATTAGAAGTGGAAACGACTATAATGCCTTCAGTATCTGCTGCCCCTGGGTCTACAAGAAATGCTAACTCCTCTGAATCCAAAATCTTTCCCTTAGACTGAGCATCAACCAAATACATTTTCTCACAAAACCACGCTTTATCCCTTCTCCTTTTCAGCTGAGTGCATTGCCTAGCCATATGACCTTGTCCTCGGCAATTGTAGCAAGTCACAACCTTTTGAGGACCAATGGGGCTTCCATTTCCATTAGCTTGAGAATTCACAGCTTGAGCATTCACAGTCCTTGTAGGAGGTCCATATGAATTTTGCCTTCCCTGAATAGGTTGCACTGTTACTTAACCATCTTGAACAGTAGCTTGTTGTCTAGGATTTGAAGAGTTACAGAGCTGATTGTTTGTTGGTGGAAATCCTCTAGTTGCAACAAGTTTTGACAAGTAGGCAGTGAGATGGTTTAGAACATCAGCTGCCGTATCATTTGGAGTAAAGACCGGTGCTTGGATTGGTGGAAGTTCATTGGAGTAGAAAGTTTGTGTTGGTTGTGCTTCTATTGGAAAATATACTTGCTGAGGAGTATAGCCCATTGGAGAAGTGTTGGCTTGTGATGGTGATGTCTGATATGGTGGTTGCTGTGGAAAGGATTGTTGATGACCACTTTGTTGAAATGCTTGTTGTGGCATCATTGGTGGTTGATAAGATGGTTGTTGTGGTTGCTGATAGGTGTGTGGTGGTGGTTGCTACAATTATGATGGTTGTTGATAAGTATAAGCCATGTTTTGTTGAGAAGCATACATGGCAAGTGAATCATGAACCTGAGGTTTAGACAACCGAGCCTCGATCACATGGCATTCGTGTTGTTGAAGAAAAGCTTGAAGTTGATCCACATTGGTGTTATGCAAGTCCTTAGCCAATTTAACATCCGTCACGTACTTTTTCCATTCTGAAGGAAGAGTGTTCAAATACTTGGTGTTCAATTGAAACGTAGGAATTTCCATGCCATAGATATTGAGCTCATTCAACAATAGGGTAAATCTCAGATAGTAGTCATTGAGAGTCTCCCCTGGCACATAGGCAAACTTATCAAAAGTATCATAAAGCTTACACTCTCGTTCTTGTTTAGTTAACGAGGTGCCTTGCATTAGAACACGAATTCTATCCCATAACTCTTTGGCAACTTTATGTTTGCTAACGAGTTTGTAGGCATCTGGAGGAGGGGCTTGGAGAATGATGTTTGTAGCATACTTATCACATTTGTCTTGAATCTTCAATTAACTCGTTGTGCGAGGACGAGTAGTCGTACCTTCCGTCACTGTACCATAATCTAATAGTCCATTGAGCACCGATGCCCAAATGAGATGTCCATTCTCTTTGTTCAACATGTAAAGTTCCATTCGGGAAGTCCAATCCTCGTACATAGACTTCTCCAACATAGGTGGACGATTATCCGTACCAGAGAGGATGAACTTATCCGTAAGAGATGTGTACTCCATTTCAATAAGTTAAGATTTACAAAGTTGATCGATCAATGAGAGAAAGTACATGTGTTTGTTGTTGTGTAGAAGCCGAGAAATAATGTTAAAAATCCCCTAAATTATGTTCTCGATAAACCAAAAATTCCAAGATGAAATTGCATAAAAATTTTCAAAAACACGTTTTTGAAAAATCTTGGAATACTTGTTGTTCTATCGGAATGCCTAAAGGAATGTAGTCGCAATGTCTCGTATCGCAATAAGTCCAATCGCAATCAGTCCAATCGCAATAAGTCCAATCGCAATATTTCCAATCGCAATACCTCCAATCGCAATACTGTTGCAATACCCTGTCGCAATCCTATCACAATACTCCAGTCACAATATCACAAAAACAATCCTGTCGCAATATGGATCGCAATAACAAAGAACTCCAATTGCAATCCCAATCGCAATACCCTGTCGCAATATCACAAAATGAACTCCAATCGCAATGCCAATCGCAATATGGATCGTAATGTGACAAGATGAAATCCAATTGTAATACCAGTCGCAATATGGATCGCAATCCAAAACCCTAGATATTGCGACGGGAGTTGTCGTAATAGTACAAGTAGTATATGAATTTTCCACTTTTCTCGGACAAAACACACCAAATTCGAGATTTTAAGCCAAAAAATGATCCAAACACCCAAACTTTTTGTGTTTTTAGCCAAAGTAAATATACCAAATCTCTACCACAACTATGTAGAAGATTTGTATCAAGAAAAAACCATAAAAAACACAAAAAAATAAAAAAATTGGACGTGGGTTTGAATAGATCAAAAAGCTACAAAAATCAAGAACACAAACACATAAACAATACAATCATCCCATGGCTTTGATACCATTTGTAGGATATGTAAATCTTGCTTATGTTTTAGAGAGAGAAAGAGATAGAGAGATGATGGAGTTCACACACTTCTAGAGAGAGAAAGTGAAAAATAACTATGTGTAAATTATGAAAACCACCACCCTCTCCATCAAAGGAGAGGGTTTATATACCAAGCCCATAAAATGGGCTTGGGCTTACATTTGGGCCTTCCATACATAACATGGACTAGGCCTTTCCTGGTTTGATATATTAAAAGATATCTAGACTACAAGCTACTACTTAATATATTGTCGGAGTGACCGAATCTTCCTAAATACGTAAAAACATATTTCCAACAATATCCCATGTCGTGAAGCAATCCGGTTGAGCTTAGTAAGGCAAGGTGAAGGGAGGATTATCCCTCATCATCTAACTAGACCAAAGAACCTATCATGAAAAGCACCGTATGCTAACCAAGGAAAGTATTTTCAACCATCTAATCACGATGCAAGAACCATCCACTCGGAGGATGTGCGAAGCCCAACTCCCACTTTAAACAAAGGGTATCCTGGAAAAATGTCATTTCGCCATAAGTGTGAGTACCATCACAAAGGTACTTGCCCGAACCATTGTTAAGGCACATAAGAAGTATGTGAAAAAGTATTACCTAGGAAAACGTCGAATGAAGCAAGATCGGCTCCGAAAGGAAAAGTAATTTATTCAAGAAGGAGGCTCATGAATGTAGAAGGTTCAATACCTTGCTAATGTCATGCACCGGGTACCATTCGAGAAGAGCACCCCAACGACCTACAAGCATCAATCAAATGACTTATACCCCCACCATATGTAGATTTTAGAAATTGCGTGTAATATTAAGTAATTTTTTATGTAAATCAATTAACTTGATATCCGTCGATGTTACCACCAACAAAATCTGATCATGAAATCGTACTTTAAATTTTTATTAATTGTTTCCATTTGTCTATAAAAGCTATGTTTTTAAATCTTGCAAAACTCTTACTTAAAGAAGAATTTTACCCTACAATATTACTGTTATATGTAAAAAAAGAGTTTACCAAGCGATTTTTTTTACTTAAGAAAGATTTTTATAAAACATTTTTGAAAAAAAAAACATTACGAAAAACTTTTAGCTATGAAGGAACCATCACCGAGAACTTTCTTAGTGGGAATTTTAGAAATTGTGATAATGCATTTTGGAAATCCGTAAAGTTATAATTGATAAAGCGCCATGTTTAATAAAGAAAATTTTTGGTAAGAACTACCATGTAAAGTTTTAGAACTGGGTTTGACGACCAACTCAATGTGAAAAATACCAAGTGTTTATGAATGTGATGAGAACTAGTACCAACAATTATGGTAAACAATTTGTTAATTTTAGAAGTGAACAATAGTAACAATTGGAATGAACTATGAACTATGAATGAAATAAACTATGGACTACCAATTTATAAATTACAACCTCAAAGAGATAAATGAAGACGAAAAGGAGGATGCAATCGTGGTACCCAAGACGTACGTAGCCTGATCAACTACGTATGATCGTGGACGAACGCGAGCATGCTCATAGTAGTCACCATATAAATGAGATGAATTAGTAATATTAGAACATTTTTTTATGTTTCTTTACTCGCCAAAGGAAAATTTTGTTTAGTGTTATAAACGTCAAATTTCTATACCGTCATATAAGTTAGAAAGTGCCGCCTACGCCTTGGAATTAAACCTTCTTACGACCACTGCTTCATCACTACGCCATACGAGCTCGTGTGAGATGCGGAGAATATTATGAGGGCTACCGAAGGAAACCAGTGAAATTCTACGACAAGTAAACTCAAATAGACTTGAGTGGAGAGAAAACTAAGGGAACGACAAACCCTTGATATTGATGTTGAAAACGAAACACCTCTTGAGTAAAACTTAATTAAACATGTATCGTAACGCTACCATACAATAGTTGAAATCAAGAAAACAATTTGGTATAAATGGCGATGAGACACCTTAAGGAGTAAAGCCCGAATTTAACGGGTATCGAGACCCCACTAAAGTTTAAATCATAAATCTAGGAGCAATTTGGTCGAGATGAGTTCAGTTTGGTCGAGATGAGTTCTTTTCTAAGGAAAGGAACGAGAAAGATTTAATAGTGAGAGTAGTCGACATCTACCACTCACTCTCCTACCATACGAAGAAATGATTAAGTTAGTTAACTAATGAGATTGTACAAGAAGGAACTGCCCTATATACGGAATGAAATCCTCAACCACCGTGAGTTGTGATGATCGTTTAGTTTAGGCTTTGGAAAACCGATTTGAGAAACTTTGACATATGTATTACTTATTACTACCAAGTACACGATCAAGGTGAACGGAATTATCCAAGCTATGGAAAACAAATTTCAAACTTGTGCTATTATCCATAGGTAGATTTGAATAAACATCCATCGTTGAAAGGATACTAGTGTAACTATAGTCATCGGGATAACATGGTTTGAGCCATTGTGAGAGAAGAAAGTATTGTTACGCGTCATCTATGTGGAAGATGACAACACGTGACTTTTTAGATTGGAAATAATACGCAAGATGACGAGAAAAGTATTGAAGAAACATTTCACTTACCAAAACCAATATAGTCGAGGGGATTCGACGTACAAATAAAAGTTATACTATTAAAAGTCATTGAGAGACATCATATGTTCAAGTACAATTTGAAAGAAATTTCTATTCGATCTAATTTTAGTGTGGTTACGATAATTTTAATTTTAAAGCTAAGGAATGTGTAATATTTTAAACGCTAAGAAATGTAAACAAAGTCGTACAAATATATGAAAGAACTGCCTCTTATCTTTTGATCCGACTAATGATATCGACGTTTGAGTTTCAGGAGAAACTTAGTTTAACGGGTATCGAATGTAACAATCGCAAAAATTCGACTTGTTTAATTAACTTAAATCCGACTTAACTGGTTAGACTTATACGTCTATTGTGGTTCACTCTCTTTCAATTTTCCTTCCTAAAAGACTCAAAAATACAATATACTCACTAAACACCTAATACTACTTTTAATTTTCCATGTCAATTCAAACAATTCATTGCTTTTCCTCCATTTGAATATTCACAGTAGTACCTTCACCAAAAAGGGCAAAGAGTACCCATACCTTCTTTTCTCAAAATCCCAACAATCCAATATTCACCTCATGTCAACACATGCCGAGCTCTTTTCTCTTGTCTCTATCCCTTGAACAAGTTAAAGGCTACTAGCCAACACACTTCCCACACATTCCATTTTTGAAAAGCCCTAGTCTAGTATACTAGAAAGCTTCTTGTCAAAGTTCTACTTTTGTGCTTATAAAAGAAATGCACCCTTCGTTAGTTTTTTCACAACCACATCATTCCCTGGAAAACATACAACCAAAATACTCAATACCTTGTAGAGTTGGTGCAATTGGGTTAGAAGCAGTTGGTCATAAGCAACAAGTATAGAACGGTTGGTGTTGGAGTTGGTTTGTTAGTAACGCTCGGGGTTGTTTGTCTAGCTAGTTCGACTCGCTTATCATCAGCCATAGACCCATCCTCATTGTGAGTAGAGCATTGCATCGATCTGCGTGCCTCGTTTTCCATGCCACAACTATTATTTCCGCTTTTCTACTTCATTGAGGTGAGTTTCATAGCCCCATTGTTTTGTATACTTTTGGGGTGAGAACATTGCTTGATTTAAACGGATGAACATAAGTATTAAAACTTGATACGTTTACCTACTACAGGCCTAAGTCCCCGATATCCTAGTTGCTTTAGCCCATTATCATGAACCGTTAATTACTATGTGTAATCGTGAATGTTATGGATAGATCTATTGGGGTTGACATCCTTATCTAATTGTGGTTGTGTGGTCGAATTAGATACAATTACATTTGAGATCTCAGAGATGTCCTAGGATAGGCATCTGCTCGGGCTCAGATTATATATTGTTGGTTTGGTTAACGCTTTGGTGTCATGAGCTTATACGTAGGTGTAAACGTATGCTATTTGATTATAATCTTGTATTTGTTATAAAATTATATGTCGGTTGCCTGACTAAAATCTTATGGTTCATCACACTATTTAAACTTAAACCTATGAACTCACCAACTTTTGTGTTGACACTTTAGCAATGTTTTTCTCAGGAATCAAGACGGAGGAGTGACTTGGTTGTGCCATGGGAGATAATAAATTTGTGGCTATCAATTGTTTTTTGAGCTTTTACTTATGTTACAGAAAACTCTGATTTAATTTATGTTGTTGTACAAAAATGCTTCCGAATAATGTTTTATACTTATAATCCTTTAAATCAATTAAAACGACTTATTTAAATGTCGTTCTTTATTATTATGTCTAATCTTTCACTTTTTAGATCGTGATTCCCATCTCAAGACGAATTGATTGTCCAAAAGATATTAAGTCCACAAATTGTTTTTGGTTTTAGATTTTTATAAAAGTTTTGGTAATCTAGGTCTATTTCAATAAAACACGTAAAAAGGTAAAAATATTATAGCTATTTATCCATACTATTCTAAAACAAATTGCATTTACCATATTTAAAGCAAAGTGTACAAGTTTTTAATGCACAATTAGTAAAATTGCTAAAAATGAAAAGTATGTAAAGTGCAAGGACTAAAAATGTAAGTTCTGAAATTGAAAGGATTAGAAATGTAAATTTAAACAAACTATAGTAACTTTATAACAACCTTGCAAAACTATCTAACCAATCTGTAAGAAACTCAAAATCCAGGGACTGAATAGTGTAAACCCTAGAAAAGTATCTTATTAAAAGCAGAATAGAAACTTCCCTAAAGATTAGGGACCTATTGGCAATTAAAACTAAATTTTTAATGAAAACGGGCAAACAAGGTTTAATAAGCTCGTTTGAGCTTATTTCTCAATCTTTTAAGCTCTAATCTTTGCAAAAGGTTTAAAAGTGAATTCTACTAAGTCAACTTAAAGGAAATAAGCTAAAACAACCTAAATCTCAAGTTAGCTTATTTGAATAAGCTCAAAATAAGCTACCAGCTTATCGAGACAGGCACAAGCTGTTTTTTCTAATAAAAATGAAAGTTCAAGATTCAAGAAGAATGGAATGTCAAGTTTTATCAAATTTCATCAAGAAAATAAGCTGGAAAATTGAATTAAGCAAATCTGGCTTATGGTTGACTTTCGTTGACCAAAATTCTCCAAAAAGCTGAAAATTTCCAAATCACTTTAAAAACACTTTGGCAACAAGAATGTGCAAGAAAATGGCAACTTTTGTGAAATGGATTGATGGGAATTGCTAACCAGTTAAGTCCTCATTACAGAAACTTGACTTGGCTAAGCAGCTTATTCAAAAGCTAATTTCTAGCTTATTTTTGGAAACTATATTGTCTACCTTAATTTTATAGAAAGCTGATACTATGAACGTTGCTCAGAAACAAAAATCAACGCCTAACATTAACTAACAAAGGAATGGCATGAGTTTAAATCTAGCTTGTTTTAGACTGATGAAAATGACCCAAAGTGTTTTATGGCAAATAACCTGTTTGACTATTTGGTTGACTACAAATGCTTGCAAAGTTACTTGTATAGGTCTAGTGAGTATGTAAAGCCTCTAAATAACAACTTTCAATCAATGAATTATCAAAACACTACTAATCTAAATACGAGTTATCAGATTTAGCACAGAATTAGAGCTATGAAACTAAGATAAGCAAACAGATTATGAGAACTAGTTATCAGAGCACATCAAGAAGCTAACAATGAACAATAAGCAGGCATCAACAAAGTTTGTACACTAGAAAGCAAGAAATAGCATGCAGAAGAATTTTTAGAGGAATTTAACAAAGTAGAAACTTATGAGATTGATTGTAGGCTTCTTTGGGGATGAAGTGGAGCGCTGAGCTCACTTAACCTCTAACCACCACCTTATTTACCAATCTACAACGGCTACCTATCATCAATCACCATCATCATCAACTGATCACCCCTGCAACAAGTCTGATCAAGGTTCTGGAAATGGCTGTGAGCTAAGAACAGGTATGTTGGAAATACGTTTTACGCATTTAGAAAGTCTCGGTCACTCCAACATTGTAGTTATAGGCTCGTAGTTAAGTTAAGTGTCATTTATTACATAGCCCGACCCATGAGCATGTTCATGGGCCGGAAGCCCAAGTCCTTTAAGGACTTGGGGTATTTAAACCTCTTTCCACCATGGAAAGAGGTGTTGGTTGTTTATTTTCTCACTTTACATAATACAAGTTTCTTTCACTTCTCTCTCTAACTTTCTCTCTCTAGAAAAACATCAACCCTCTTGATTCATAAAGATTATCATTGTTCTACAATTGGTATCAAGAGCATGGGATGAAATAAAGGTTGGTTTTGTGTTGTTCATGTTCACATTAGTGTGTTCATGTGTTTTTGATTGATCTTTACCCAAGTTTCAATTTTTTTCGTGTTTTTGACTCTCCAAGTGCTCCATATATCTTCTAAATACCTTTAGTAGTGTTTTGGGTGTTTTGGTTTGGTTCAAATCACGTTTTTCTTGTCGAAAATCTCATTTTTTAGCCTCAAAATTTCGTAACAGTACTGTTATTCCGATCAGCACAATCGGAAAAGGGTTTAAGGATTCCAATCAGTCAAATCGGAAAAGGGTTTACATATTCCAATCTGTATTCCGATTGGTAAGTATTCCGACAGGGGTTTCCGATTGGCAAGTATTCCGATAGGAGGATTAGTTAAGCATTCCGATTGGTAAGTATTCCGACCAGGTATTCTATATCATTCCGATTGGTAAGTATTCCGACAGGGTTTCCGATTGGTAAGTATTCCGACAGTGGTTTCCGATTGGCAAGTATTCCGATAGGAGGATTAGTTAAGTATTCCGATTGGTAAGTATTCCGACCAGGTATTCTTTATCATTCCGATTGGTAAGTATTCCGACAGGGTTTCCGATTGGTAAGTATTCCGACCAGGTATTCTATATCATTCTGATTGGTAAGTATTCCGACCAGGGTTCAGTTATCATTGGAAGACATTCCGACTAGGTTTCCGATTAGACAATATTCCGATCAGGGCTTTAGATAACATTCCGATTGGTTACTTTTAGCATTTCGACGGATTAATTTTGAGACTTACGACACTTTGAGATTTTCACATTGAGACTAAGAAGTTTGGGTATTGAGATAGTATTTTCAACTTAGAGGATTTCGTTTCAAGTTTGTAATCTTTCACAAAAACACGCAACATCTTTGTTTCAACAACATTAAAACACTTAACCTTATTTCATTGTTCGATCATCTTTGATAATCTTTTTTCAAGGGATCACAAAATGAATTCACATTCATTTATGCCAACTATGACTTCACTCACCGATATATCGATCATTTCGGGTACCGATACTCGCCCGCCTTTGCTCATTAAAGACTTATTTGAATCATGGCAAAGTCGCATGAGAACGTACATCATGGGCAAACAAAGTGGTCGACTTATGCTAGAATCAATTGACAAAGGTCCATTAGATTGGGGAGAGGTTACAGTTAACAATGTGACAAGGCCAAGGCAGTATCATGAGTTAACCGATGCCAACAAACTCATTGCAGATGCCGATGAAAGGGCGGTTCAGACAATTCTTCAAGCCCTTCCACCTGATATCTTCAGAATGGTGAGTGAACATAAAGTGGCCAAGGATCTTTGGGATCGACTTGCGGTTTTGCTACAAGGGACATCTCTCACTAAGCAAGAACGAGAATGTCAATTATATGATTTGTTTGATAGATTCCAATACATTCCAGGGGAGACTCTTCATGATTTTTACTGGCGTTTTACCACATTGATGAATGACATGAATGTCTATAATCTAAGGATTGAACAATTTCAGTTAAACACCAAGTTTTTGAACACACTACCCCCTGAATGGAGTCAATATGTGACTGATGTCAAAATGATTCGTGATCTACACAAGTCCAATTTAGATCAACTCTATGCTTTCTTACAACAACATGAGAAGCATGTGATCCAAAACCGAATTTCTCAAGGACCTTATCATGAACCAATGGCATTATTGGCAAACCATCCTACACTGTCATACCACAACTCTCAGCTTGCTTTAGGACACAAATCTTCATATCAACCTATGTATCAAACACCAAGCTTTCCACAGTACTCGATTCTGCCACCGCCGCCAACATCTTATCACCAACCAGCAACATCATCATTACAAGGAGATTCACACCCATCACCTTATGCTTCACACCAGTATTCACCGTATCAACCTCCCACCAACCTTGCTAGTACTTATCCACAACTCGAGGCTCCTCAACCTCATTACTCACATCAAGTAAGTGCTCCAACCAATCAGTTTGTTGCTCAACCAGCATCAGCATTGTACTGCGAAGATGACATCCCTGTCCCTGAATTTAGACAAGGAGATAGCCCTACTGAAATCCTTGCTCTGATGTCTGCATTCTTAAGTCAACTTTGAACAAACGAGGTTACCGAGGGTCAGCACCAACTAACAATCAGTTAAGGAACTCGTCTAATTCTCGACAACAGGCAACAATTCAGGACGGAAGGGTCATGGTGCAACCACTTCAAGGGAGATCAAATTCGTCCACTGCGGGTGCACGTTCATCCAATACTACTGCTACAAGGGCTAACAACACTGGTAAAATGAAGGTGGTTATTTGCTACAACTGCAAAGGGGAAGGGCACATGGCCCGAGAATGCAAGCAGCCTAAGAGGAGAAGGGACGACACATGGTTTAAGGAGAAGATTTATCTGGTGAATGCTCAAGCACAAGGTCGTGAGCTTGATGAGGAAGAATTGGCATTCCTTGCAGATCCGGGAGTAGCGGAAACTGATGGTCTCACAACAGTCATCACCAACAATGCAGCATATCAATGTGATGATTTGGAGTCATATGACTCGGATTGTGATGATTTTAACACCGCCAAAGCAGCTCTTATGGCAAACATTTCACTCTATGGAACTGATACTATTTCGGAGGTACAAACTACTGCTACAGATACTATTATTGTACCTTATCAAGTTGAGCAAATGTCTGACTATTCGGAACAGCCTCCGGTGGTTAGTAACTCAATCGACGAGACAAACAATGATAGCAATAACATTGCAAGTCCTCAGACTTTGAGTGAACCACAACCGGGAGCTCTTACGACTATTAATTCGTTTGCTCAACCTGATTTGGTTAGTGTCCCGGCATCTTTGCTTAGCAGAATGAATAGTACAATCCTCGAAACCATGAATGTTAATCAGACTCTATCTGTCGAGCTTGCTTTGCATAAGGACAAGGTTAAAACCTTGGAAATGACTCTTGTGTCCACTACCTTGACCAATCCTGAATTTGATAGGTTTAGGAAAGTTCAAATGGACAATCTGCTAGAAATTGAAAGTTTAAGAGCAAATCTTTCGAATGAGCTTAAAGAAAAAGAGTCAGTCGTTACTAATTTTCATCAACTTCAAATAGATTTTGAAATTCTGGAGTCCAAACAGCTTGAAATGGAAATTAAGACGTCTAACAGAATAAAAGAAACGGAACTTAAACTTTTAAAACAATATGCTGCTTCACATCTAGTACACTTGTTTCATGCATCATTTAAAGAGTTCAACCTATCGCGTCTCATAGACTTACCACCTAACCCGGGTTATGCAAAGCAAGCACTTAACCACAACCCACGACTGTATGATGCAACAAAGTTAGGTCTGGTATTAGATCCGATAGTGTTCTCAAGTGATTCCATGACACCATATGATGAAAATCAGTTAAAATTACTTTCGACATATCCTGAATATGATTATGCTTCAATGAATGCAAAAAATGCCACAATAGATCTTAGAATTCGTTTTAATATGAAAAAGAGAACTCTCCAAACATCCACTTTCATGCCGACTAGAGAATGCCTTAGTATAATTCCTACACTTGTCAACTCGGACAAACCAAAGGAAATTCCTAAGAATCTTCCCCCGGTTAGTACGGTAAAGCTCAGCATTGAAGAGATTAGGCAATACCTTACCGATTTTGACAAGGTCATCTTGGAATGTACGACTTCAACGACTCAAACCGCTGGAGAATGGGCGTTCGAACACATGAAAACGGTGTTTGAAGAAGCGATCGTTCCGTTTGTGGACCATATTAAACAAGGAGTCTATGATCTAGCGTGTAATTTAAGTTTTAAAATTGGTGAAGTTCAAAAAGTTTTCAATAAAATGGATGATGCTTATGAACAACACTTAATTGAAAAAGAAAAGATCTTATCAGAATATGACCGCTTTTTAGAACATATGGTGTCTCTCGAAGTGATGCAAGTTGTTACTATTCAATATACTCATGAAATTTCATCTACTGTGAATATTTGTGATGATGTGCATGAATCTGTGAATACTGTTGAAAATGTGAATACTGTAGAAAATCATTCTTGTCATGAATCCAACGCTGAATTTTTAAAGCTTCAAGATTCATATAATACACTTTCAAAAAGTTTTAACGAGCTTCAACAACATTCTATATCTCTTGAAATTGAGAATCAATCTAAAAATGAAACTCTCTCAAAACTAAATGATGGTGGAAACTCCGTTGAGACAAGTGACAAGATGATTCAGATGGTTCAAAATTTAGAAGAAGAGATGATGAGACTTAAGAGAGAATTAGTAGAAACAAAAACGGAACTAGAGGCTGCAGAGGCTAAGAATCATGTCCAAGAAAATAGAATTAATTCTATACTAGGAGAGCGTGAACAAGTAAGGCAGGGAGACTCACAAATTTCTGGTTCAATAGAAGAACACCTCGCGTTTAATGCGACAGAGCGAAAGTCTTTAATTGAAAAACTGAACAAGAAATGTGAGGAAACCTCTGACCTAAAAATTCAGCTCATAGACAAAAACATGGTTTTGGCCGAGTTAAAGGAGACACTTCTTCTCACCCGACAAGAAGTTGTTAATAACTTAGCCAGCAACTCTACACCGTCCTCTAGTGCTCCAACAACCAAGTCAGTAGTGCTTTATAAGAACCCGCTCCATAAGCAAAACCCGGTTACCTACGATGATTATATGAGGAATGCAACTAAGCATGTAGATCTGGTTAGGGATATTTTAGATGATTTGTATGCGTTAGATCCCTCAAGCAGTTACTACTATTCAGCTCATGAATATATTAAGCGTGTTCAATATTGCTTAGCATATTTGTAATACATAGGAAAACCGGGTTCTACACTACTCACTAATCAACCCATTGCTGTAACTCCATTTAATAAGACTCCAGGAGCAAAACCGTCATTGGCACTATCAAGTAAGGCACCTTTAAAATCTGTAACTAATGTTCCCTTGGCTTCTACAGGAGTAAATGTGTCCACTAAGGCTAAAGGATCTCGAGGAAAGAAAGATAGGATCAAGCCTTCCACTAATAGGACTGAGAAGAAGAAAGTAGAAGTGCACCCTAGGAACGTTATTTCAGTTTTAAATAAAAAGAATCATGTAGCTAAGACAAAAGGTCCTCTTTATGAGTGGAAACCTAAGCAAAATGTGAATTCTAATGCGAAATGTTGGAATTGTAATGAATGCATGTTTTCTCAGCATCATGATTTATGCCTTGTTGATCACGTGAATGAAATGAATGCTATTAAGAACAATCTTGAATGGACTCCAACAGGGAAGAAATTTACCCAAGTTGGGTGGCAATGGAAACCCACTGGTAGGACCTTTACTGCAAATGGAACTACGTGCCCTTTAACTAGGATCACATCCACAGAAGTTAGGTCTAAGCGTCCTTTAAATAGGAACACTAGCACTAAGAAATGGAAAAAGCACCCTTTAACTAGGTCTGCCTCCAACTACTGTGCCTACCAGTGGTCATGTCCCCAGTCAAAAAGTACCTCAGAATACTAGACAACTAGAATCTAAGCCAACCACTAGTAAGAAAATCTGGAAACCTAAAGTTTCATCTGTTAGCAAATCTAAGGTAACTGTATCTGTACCTGCTAACTCAGAAGAACAATTAGAATCCGATACATCGTCTGTGTTTGGCAAACTTTTCAGGTCGTCCAAATTATTCTTTGGTATTTGGACTCGGGGTGCTCCAAACATATGACTGGAGACCGCTCGATGCTCAAAAATTTCGTCAGCAAGTTTCTAGGAACGGTAAAATTTGGCAACGACCATATTGCAAAGATTATGGGTTATGGTGAATACCAAATTGGGAATGTCACGATTTCAAGGGTTTACTATGTGGAGGGACTTGGTCACAATCTATTCTCAGTAGGACAATTCTGCGATTCTAACCTTGAAGTGGCCTTTCGACAACATACTTGCTTCATTCGCGATCTTGCGGGAAATGATTTGTTAAAGGGTTCTCGAGGGGATAATCTCTATACTTTGTCTATTCAAAACATGATGGCCGCCTCTCCTGTTTGCCTACTCTCTAAAGCATCTAAGACCAAGTCATGGTTGTGGCATCGACGGTTATCTCATCTTAACTTTGATGCTAATAACCATTTGGCTAGAAACGAACTTGTTCGTGGTCTTCCGAAACTTAAGTTCGACAAGGATCATTTATGTTCCGCGTGTTCATTTGGGAAAAGCACCAAGAAATCTTACAAACCTAAAGCAGAAGACACCAACCAAGAACCACTGTATCTTTTGCACATGGATCTTTGCGGGCCAATGCGTACAGCTAGTGTGAGTGGTAGAAAATACATCCTCGTCATCGTGGATGATTTCTCAAGGTTTACATGGGTAAAGCTTTTAGCATCTAAGGATCAAGCACCAGAGTATATCATTACTTTCTTAAAGATGATCCAAGTACGTCGAAATGCTACTGTTCGCCGCATTCGGACTGATAACGGCACTGAGTTTGTTAATCAGACTCTTCGTACTTATTATGAAAAGGTTGGTATTTCTCATGAAACATCTGTGGCTCGCACTCCACAACAAAATGGTGTCGTTGAAAGACGTAACCGTACACTTATGGAAGCAGCTCGAACTATGTTGATTTATGCGAATGCTCCTTTATTCTTATGGGCAGAAGCAGTGGCAACCGCATGTTACACCCAAAACCGCTCAATCATTCGCAAACGTCATGGTAAAACTCCATATGAGCTACTTCATGGACACAAACCCGATATTTCATATCTTCATGTGTTTGGTGCACTTTGCTATCCAAATACAAATAGTGAAAATCTGGGAAAACTTCAACCGAAGGCTGATATTGGAATTTTCATTGGATATTCACCTGCAAAGAAAGCTTACCGGATTTATAATCGGCGTCTTGGCAAGATTGTAGAAACTTTGGATGTCGATTTTGATGAGCTGACAGCGATGGCATCTGAGCAACACAGCTCTGAACCCGCATTACACGAGATGGGAACCGGTACAATCAGTTTCGGCTTAATTCCCAACAACCCTACTTCTCCATCATTCATACCACCAACAAGGTCCGAGTGGGATAAGTTATTTCAACCTATGTTTGATAAATTCTTTGATCCACAGAGTAATGATTCTTCAGCACCCGTAGCAGTAGCTCCGATTCCCGTAGTTGTTGCTCAAGATAATGGAAAAGAATCCGAGGCAACTACTGTTACTCTTGAACAAGATGTACCATCCCCCACCAATTCTCAAACAACACCTGAATCATCACCCCCACTCGTTCCTAATGATGTTGAAGAGGATCTATATGATCACGATCTGGAATATGCTCACTTACAAGAGCTTCCCTTCTGTGGTTCACATATACCTGAAGACCCTACCGGTGCGTCTACCTCAAAGGAAGCTCCTGTCATCGTTCACTCCCGACCACCACGGATTGAAACTCACAACACTAAATGGACAAAGGATCACCCAATCCGCAATATTATTGTTGACATCGATCGACCAGTCTTAACACGCCATCAACTCCAAGAACATGCATTATATTGCTATTTTAATGCATTTCTTTCAGACACTGAACCTAAAAACTGGCAACAAGCCATGACCAAATCATCATGGATTGAAGCCATGCAAGAGGAACTTAATGAATTCCAACGTCTTGAAGTGTGGGAATTAGTTCCGTTACCCAGCAACGTTGAAATCTTGACACTATTGTGGGTATACAAGGTTAAGCTCGATGAGTTAGGTAGTGTGCTGAAAAACAAAGCTAGATTGGTCGCTAGAGGTTACAAACAAGCGTTGGGTATCGATTTTGAAGAATCCTTTGCTCCTGTTGCACGATTGGAGGCAATTAGACTATTCCTTGCTTATGCTGCTCACATGAATATGATCGTCTACCAAATGGATGTTAAGACGGAATTTCTTAATGGTGAATTAAGGGAAGATGTCTATGTAAGCCAGCCGAATGGATTCGTTAATTCAGCGTATCCTAATCATGTGTACAAGCTCAAGAAGGCTCTTTACGGGTTGAAACAAGCTCCACGCGCGTGGTATGATCTCTTATCGATGTATCTCATCTCCAAAGGCTTCTCCAAAGGCAAAGTGGACCCCATATTATTCATTCTCAAGGAGGACAACGACATGATACTGGTACAAATTTATGTTGATGATATAATATTTGCTGCTACTAATCAACGTTTGTCTGACCGTTTTGAGAAAATTATGTCCACACGCTTTAAGATGTCGATGATGGGAAAAATTTCATTTTTCTTAGGGTTGCAAATTTCTCAGAATCCCAGAGGCATCTTTATTAATCAATCCAAATTTGCTCTTGAATCTTTAAAGAAATATCACTTTGAAAACTGTGACCCCGTGGATACTCCAATGGTGGAGAGATCCAAGTTAGATGAAGATAAGGAAGGGATAGCTGTCGATCCTAAACTTTATCGTGGAATGATCGGCACCCTTCTCTATCTGACTGCTAGCAGGCCTGATTTGCAATTTGCTATAGGCATGTGCGCCCGGTATCAGGCTCGGCCTACCAAAAAGCACTTACATGTTGTGAAAAGGATCTTTCGGTGTCTAAAAGGAACACTTAATCGTGGTCTGTGGTATCCGAAGGATTCCTCTATTGCACTAATTTCATATGCAGATGCAGATTATGTCGGGTGTCAAGATACCAGACGTAGCACTTCTGACAGTGTGCAACTCCTTGGAGATAGACTTATTAGTTGGGCATCAAAAAGGCAGAAAAGCGCTGCGATATCAAGTACTGAGGCTGAATACATTGCTATGTCCGGTTGTTGTGCTCAAGTTCTTTGGATGAGGTCACAATTGACTGACTACGGTCTTGGATTCAACAAAATCCCGATGTACTGTGATAACAAAAGTGCAATCGCTATATGCTGCAACTACGTTCAACACTCTCGAGCAAAGCACATTGACATCCGCTACCACTTCATCAAGGAGCAAGTGGAAAATGGAGTGATCGAACTATACTTCGTCAACACCGAGTATCAGCTGGCAGATATATTCACAAAGGCCTTAGATCGAGGACGCATCGAGTTTTTGATCGAAAAGCTAGGCATGAAATCTTTTTCACTAGCGACACTTAAGGAGTTGGCAGAAGAATCTGAAGAATAGTACTGGTAAACTATTCTCGAGTATCCTTTGATTGTGATCTTGTATATTATAGTACATACTTAAACCATCAAAAGCAAAATACAAAAGTATAAAACCAAGAAAAACCATAAAAAATATAAAATCAAGAAAAACCATAAAAAATATAAAACCAAGAAAATCCATAAAAAATATAAAACCAAGAAAACCCAAAAATATTTTTCTTTTCAAATCGGGCATGTCTTTTAGTACGGTAATATTTACGGCTTTAGAAATGTCGATTAAAATTGACACGGCGCCATAAATAGAGTCCGTATAAAAGTTGTATATTTTTTAAAACATGCCCATTATGGCTTGTAGTTATTTCTGACTACAACCCGCCTTTCGCATTAAAGTCACGTATTTCTTCTGAAAACGTTGGCTCACAACGGGAATTAATTTTCTCGGGCAAGGTTTACTTGAAAACCATGTAAGGGGCTAAGTTTACTTTATAACTTGGTCTAACACAAATTAGTGTACGTTTCAGTGCACTTATTTTTGTTTAAATAAGAGAAATCTTATTGCCCCTAGAATCGTTCTTAGAAAATCATTAAACAGAAAAGGTCTTCATATGATAATTGTCCCATTAAATGCCGTGACTACAACTCTTTAAATAGAAAACGGGTCACCAATTGAGGGGGAGCAAATATCATATCATTTTAAACATGATTTGGTCTTTATATTATCTTGTCTGTCATCTTTCTGTATGTGCATTATGTGCAATGTGTGCCTTGTATGGAGTTTATTTTAAGTTGGCATTAGGTTTTATTGGCGTGTCTCATTTATCGGGATATTGGCTAGAAAGGTTCACCTTAGTGAGTTGTTAACTAGTTTTTAATAACTAGTTTTATGCCATCCATCAAAATTGGGGGACCAATCTGCAATTTTTGCAAAAATTGGTTAGAAACATTGACCTATGTCAAAACTTCCACTCCCATTTTTTTTGTTATCCTACAAACGTCTCACACACACCAATTCACCTTTCTCTGCCGCCATTAATCCCTGCCAAAAACTTGCATCAACTCATTTTTCTTGATCGTTTCTTGCTGTGATTTCATCTAAGGTAAACTTAGAAAACATGTGCTATCTATCCTGCCTATGTTTTCTGTGCCTATAATCTTTGTTCTTCTCGGATTGAATCATGTGCTCTAGGGTTTCGATATAAATGTGAGTAAACATCATGTTTAACTAAGGGGATTTAATCTTTATTATGTTTTAAACACTGGTTTTGAATTAATCTGCTTAAAACAGCTTAAAAACCATAAAAAAACGCGAAGTTTAGATCCACCTAGGAAACTCCGCCCAGATTCCAATGAAGATAAGGTATAGATTCCGATTGGTCATTCCGATCGGACGTTCCAATTGAATATTCCGATTGACTTTTAATATCATTCCGATTAGGTCGTTCCGATCGGTCATTCCGATCGGTCATTCCGATTGGTCATTCCGATCGGTTATTCAGATTGGATATTACGATGGAATTTTAGATATTCCGATTAAGTCATTCCGATTGGACACTAAAATTGAACATTCCGATTAGCCTTATTTTAGGTCATTCCGATCGGTTCATTCCGATCGGACTTTCAGAATGGATTTTCCGATTGGCTCTTTCCGATTGGCTCTTTCCGATTGGCTCTTTCCGATTGGTTCTTTCCGATTGGTCCTTTCCGAGTGGCACATTGTCATTCTGATGAGGTGTATAGCATTCTGATTTGGGAATATGAGATTAGAGATTCTTCTTTGCTTATGTTGCTAGATTGTTTCCTATATAAGTGGGCTTATAGTATTTGCGAAAAGATTGTTGTGGCACCATCACTTTAAGCTAGCATGCCTTTACACTATGCAATTGCCTTAGACTATCTAATGATTTTGACCTAGATTGCATTATTCCCTTATTAGGCTTTAAGTAAATTAGGGCCACTTTCACGAAACCAAGTTTTATTGAAATAAATAAATTTTATCTCTTAAGAATACTTGAAAGGTTTCTTATTACAGAAGTTCCTCTTATTTAATAAGTTGACTCCTCTGTAAACAAAAGAGATAAAAATTACTTATTCAATGTCTTGCGTTTTGTTTCCAGGCCATGGAAGACAAAGTTTCATCATTGTCTTGCCCTCTGTTCAAGCCTTCTATAGTTTGGGTTGACGAAAATCCTACAATTCCTGATGTAGTGGTTGAAACTAAACCAAAACCCACTAAAGTTTTGGTTGAAACTAAACCAAGACCTACTGAGGTGTTAGTAGAAATGAAACCTAGACCTACTGAGGTTCTGGTTATGACAACCAAGCTATCCAAATATTTTAAGAATTAATGCTAGGTTGTTATCCATTTAGAATAAAATGTCTTTGGCATGTCTGTGTGTAGTTGTATGTAAGGACTTTGTCCATCTGAACCATGGTTGTATGTTGCTTCTCTATTATTTGTGGTCATAATTGTTATGTTTTATTCCCTATGCTTTAACTTGGTATAGACTTAAGATATAGATATTTTGTGTATATCATTTGTGCTTATATCATCAAAGCAGGAACCATGTCAATCACCAAAGAACAACAACAACAATCAGACCTCGCACTAGTACCACTTGATGTCCGACTACCACTTGCAGAGAACAACTTTCATCTAAGAGAGGATTTTGATCCAAAAATTGCTGCTTTCAAAGTTGCAATGGACATTCTTGACATGTCACCCATTAAAGATGCACTTGGAGCTACTGCATCAGTTCCTGAAATCTACATTCATGAATTTTGGGCCACAGCATCGATTACCGCCGCAAAGGAAGCATCTAAGATATCAATCACTTTCAAAATCAACAGGCAAAATTTTACTCTTGATTTAAATCAATTCAGGAAATTGTTCAAGTTTCCCAAATTAGCAAAAGGAGAAAAGTTTGTGCCCAATCCAAAAATAATGAAGTGCTTCGAGTACTTAGAGCTCTAAACTATGAGGATAACATTCAAAATCTATCTCAGTTCTCCACTGCACGCATTGGTCAACCATGGAAAGCAATCGTCATCATCATAACCAGGTGTCTCACTTCAAAGGCTCGTGGTTATGACCAACTGAGACCACCTCAGGCTCATATACTTTGGGGCCTATACACTGCATCTAAAATAGATTATGCTCTACTTCTTTGGCAAGAAGTGTGTTACCAATTCACCGGTACCAAGAAGAAATCACTGCATCTTCCGTTTCCAAGGTTCACAAAACTTATCATCAACCATTTCATGAAGAGTGTTCCTTCTATTGACAAGCGTGGAAACTTCTTCTACCATACATCAGATGATGACCATGTGTTGGATCAGATGGGTGACGAGAAACATCCCAGTAAGTACTCACTGATTCCAGCTTTAGTGCCTGACACCCTGATCAATGACGGGATCAAGGACAGTGAACCTTACAAACAAATGCTTCTGGACATTGAAACACAATTTAAAAGGGTAAATGCAGATCCATCCGAAAAACAAAAGGGTAAAAGGAAAAAGACTGTTGTCAAACGCCAAAAGACTTCTTCACCCCAAACCAAAAGTAAAGCTAAAGGGAAAGAGCAACTACGTGATGAAGATGCAGATGAACAAGATCCCTTAGTACAAATGTCTGAAGAAAAACAGATGCGCATTGCACAAAAGTTAAGTAGGATGGAGGCACAGAAAACTGGTAGTGGTTCTAGATCAAAAACTCCTGCCGAGTTAGCACTGGAAGCTTTTGGAGATCCAGACGATCCAACTGATGAAGAGGAACAGGATCTCAGACTAGAGGAAGAACTCACAGACCCAACAAATCAAGATGATGACAACGTAGATGATTATATCAACTACGATTATGAAGATCAAAATTTAGAAGGTGGAACAGATATGGAAACAATTCTGTACGATGACGTCAATCTTAGCAAACCACTTCCACCTCCTTCATCAATAATAGCAGCAGAAGATGCTCATCTGACGTTGTCTCCTATTCAACAAAACATACCCCCTCCACCACCAGTCTTCAGCACTGTTGTAACAACCGTCCCGCCGAGTGAACCTACAATCGAGACCATTCAACTTGTATCAACCACCACCCCCGTAATTACACCCACACCATCACCGGTAATCAATCAACCTGTATCAACCACCATCCATGTAATCACACCTACGCCGCCACCGGTCACCCATCAACCTGTATTAACCACCACCCAAGTGATTACAATGATGCCTCCACCGATTGTCGATCCTCTTGTGCCAAAAACCGCCCCAGTGATTTTACCAACATCGCCACCTATCCTCGAACAACTTGTACCAACCACCATCCAATCCACAACCTTGTTAGAAATTGCAGTAACTCCACCAACAACAACAGCAGTACAACTATCATCCACTCCCACTCCATTTCTCACAATCAATGATCCACTCATTCAGCACCTTAATAAACAACTGGAATCACAGGCAAATAATATTGCGGCACTGGAGAAAAGGATAAATCATAGTAAGTCACGTGACGAACGAGCACAAAAACGTGATGACAAAAAGATTCAAGAATCATTCGAAGGTGTCATAAGACTTAAAAAGCAACACAAAAAATTTCTTGCTGAAAAGGACGCACGTGACAAAGAAAATGCTGCATTCCTCGATTCCATCAATGATTCCATGACTAACATCATTCAGCGTGAAGTTAGGTCATGTGTACATCAGGAGCTTCCAACATTATTCACAAATGGCCTTACTAACTTACAGTTAATGCAAACCTTGGAGACTCGGTTAACCAACATTGAGTCACCCATCACAGAAGCTCAACACGAATTACAAAGAGCTCTTAGTAAGGTCATAATGGAAGCTTCTAACACACCACCAGTAGAAGACACTGCAGTTCCCCAATCTTCCAAGAAACGGAAACGACAGGAGTCAGAAAATGAGGAAGAAGAGGAAAAGAATGAGGAGGAAGAACATTCTGATAAAAATGAAGACGAAAAGGACGAGGACGAGGACGAGGACGAGGACGCGGATGATGACGAGGATGATGACGAGGATGAGGACGAGGACGAGGACGAGGATGAGGATGAGGACGATGGGGAGGATAAGGATGACGATGAGGATGACGAGGATGACGATAGTGATGCGTATGACGATAATGGGAACGGTAAGTATAAGGAGAAAGGGGATGGTGATAAGGATGAAGGTAATGGCACCAATGGAGAAGAATCTGAAGAATCTGATGCACGTTCAAAAGAAAAAGTTGCCGATAAACAAGCTGAGAGTGAACACATCACCACTGACGAGCATGGTGAAACCACTGACAAAACCACAGGTAAGTCATCTGAACCATCTCTTACTAGTGTATCACAAGTAGATCCTATACTACCACTAGTACAAGCCGAACCAATGATTGAAGACGAACCATCACCGTCTGTGGAACATCACTCTCCACCGCCTACTCCTGTTCAGCATCACACAGAAACAGCCACAGGTACTTCTTCTGTACCGGTTCCCACGAATGTCTCATCAACAGCACCTGTTGAACACGAACCTATGCAAGAAGACGACCCGATACCATCTGTGATACATAACTCTCCACCTCAACACTACATGGATATGGATATTGACAATTTAAATCAACCAGATCCTGAGTTTGCTGATACGTTCACTATTGATGAGACGGTTCCCGTACAGCCATGGCTTACACACGCAGCAACCGCACGTACAGTTTCTGACAGCGAAAAGGCGGATCTCACACAATTCCTCAATAATCCTATCGACTTCTCTGGATTCTTGATGGATAAATATGGAGTTCCTAGCATTGATACAAATATGCTTCAAACAACGATCAAAGACAAGAACTTCTGGGCTTCCATGAAGATTGCCGAAACTGAGGTAGAATATCATTTTAATGAGCTCATGAAAGCAATCAAGTCAACAGCATCAGGTGAACAAGCTCCAATCCTTCTTCCACTAACACCCTCAATTATTGTAGCCGTCAAGGATCTGCCAATGCAATACTTCACCAACCGTGATCTTGACTACTTAGAAAACGGCGCGAACAAGTATGCTACGTCCTTAACAATGGGCAAAGCAGTAAATTTTGAGGATATCCCTTGGATTGAAGATAAAGTTTCAAAACTATAGAGCAAAAAGCTTGTCAAACAATATGATCAATATGCGGAATTAGGCATCTCCCATTGGCGGGGCAACAAGAAGTCGGCTTACTACTTCTACAATCACACCAAGCAAGGTACACCTATACTTGCAACCCGTCGAATCTCCAGTATACAGGGCGTTAACTTTCACCATATCTTCGGATATTCGTATTTGAAAGACATCGTATTCAAGCGAGAAGACGGTAAGACTTATAGTGTCAGTGAAGGGGATCTTCAATTCCTACGATTTGAAGATATTGAAGATTTTCTACTCCTTTTGGTTCAAGGCAGGGTACCTCACTTAGACCCCGATGAAGTCATTGCTCTAAGTTCCAACATTCGCCAATTCACTCGTCGAATTGTAATCAAGCAAAGGGTTGAGGATTTACAACTCGGGGTAGAGAGTTACCAATCCAGGCTAAATCTGGAACAACCTCGCACAACACCAATGAGTCGTTTTCACCAAGGTAAGGAACCATACATGGGTACACTTAAACCAGAGATGGGCATATTTTACCTGAATGAAGCAGAGGTCATGCAATACATGCGACTCTCAGAACTACACAAGTTCAGCGATGGCACTCTCAAGCATGTACGTGACAAGCTGTTGATGCTCAACTCAGGACAAGGTCTTCCAGAAGTAAAGTACCAATGGGAAGGCCGATTTAAGAAGAGTGCCAACCATACCATCCAGGTGATTAAGGAAAAGTTAAGGCATCAACGGTTGATCCGCAGTATTGAACGATTCGTGGGGGGCAGACCATATGGAGCACATCACAGGCTCGTGGACCTATCCATCTAATGGGTCGTACTATTTCAGGTCTACTCCATATTGGTTAATTTGTGAATATGTTAATATTGTAAATATTGTGCTTTTGTGGCTTGTTGTAGTGTGAAAGTATGAAATGTTTCAAGAATTTCTCACGATATTCTAAATCTTTCAAAATCTATCATACTCAAGCACTACAACTTACCCTCATTAACTTGAGGGGGAGCATTAATATGTTCTTTGGCCAACATCTAATTTCATTTTATTACCCAAAGACCGGTTAATCCATTAATATCCAAAATATTGATGGTTAACATTTTGGAAAGGGGAGAAAATGGGATTAAGGAGACTTAATGATACTTGGCTAAAACAATGAAAAAGGCTTAAAAGATAAACCAACTTAACATGTGTAATGCACAAGTTAAGGGGGAGCGTTTTTGATGATAAAAACACTTAAGGCACAAAAACTTTGATTTTAATATCACAAGTGCTTTAAGTGATCTTTTCAAAGATTTTTCATGGTGACTATATCAACCCAAAACACACTTAACTCACGACGGATGTGGTGACAAAAGGGTGGTAGGTATAGGTATTAGTCCAATGATTCATCAGAACCGATGGAATCTTCCCAAGGAAAACTCCCTAGATAGAACTAGAAGTCCTAGGAAAGATGGAGAATGAATGTGAACGTAGCTGAATGCCGACCAAGTACTTAAGCTAGCACTGGAACAATCACAACAAGGTGCTAGTGATGACGTATTGGTAAGCATTGAAGGGGTTGAAGAATGAAAAAGAATTGTAAAGATAAAGGGTGTAAAGAAAGAAGCCCTCCTTACAACTTAAGGCAGAAACCGGGTCAATACATATGCTATTGAGATCATTTGTTAATGATTCTCGATATTGAAGAAAGCCATCATGGACCCAGTGATGCAATGCACAACCCTCCCCAGCTAACTCAAATATCTCTCAAAAGGTATTTGTTTTAATCACACGGAGTTCAACACGTTATCTATTGGTTTATTCACTCCGAATAGACTGATATTGAATAGGTGGCACTCCTCTCCAGCCATCGATCACTAAATCAAAACGCACTATCGAGTCTAGAGCCACGAGATCATCAAAAGTCTCATTAGGACACTTTCCATTTATTCCTTTCTTCTTCACACAATGTGAAAAGTAAGAGATCTTTTATGAGTCCTACGCAGTATTCTTGCAATATTGCCAGAACATCCGAGTGATACGCAAGTATTACAGTGAAGATGGAAATCCTGCTTGAGCCAACATCAAACAAACTCATGGTAGGTGACACGTGCGGTTCTTTACGAACTAATCTTGTGACAACTGGAAAGAAACAGTAGTTTAATTCTTAATTGAACTTAAACTCGTTCCAGGCCTCTACGCATTATCGTATGATCTTGCCAGAACACTCAGAGTGACACTCTTTAGTGTTCACAGTGACGAGTGGAAATCCTTCTAGTGTTAACATCAAACAGCACTTGGTAGGTAACAAGCAAGATTCAATTTGAATCAAGTTTGTGACAACTGGAAAGCAACGATGGTGAATATCTTAATAGAAATTCACTTGTTCCAGGTTTCATGAATAGACGGCTTCAATCATAAGGATTTTAATCCGAATGATTCACTCTTTATGTTCGCAGTCAGCTTTGGACGGTCGGATAAAGAGAACGGGTTTACCCGCGAAATCCTGTCAGGAAGTTACTTAATTGAAACTATCCGTCACGGGTACGATATCTAATATCGTCCAATGGTCTTCACCGACCGGAGGTAAAATGCTACCGAATTAGAATAAAATGTCAAAGCTATTTTATTCGTGTCGTTGCTGTGTACCTGTTAAAGATGGTGGCGTTGCTGTGTACCTGTTGAAGACGGTGGCGTTGCTGTGTACCAGTTGAAGACGGTGGCGTTGCGGCGTACCTGTTGAAGACGTCCTCACATGCTTATTCCTCTAGCATCAAATACTCCTGAAAATTCAAGAAAGTATGACCTAAAAGTCTTCCGCTGTATCGACTCTGAAACTTTCAAGAATTCAACAAAGGCTAAGTGTGTGGGACATGAAGTCACAAAGAGGCGAACCTCACAAGAAAAGTAAAGGCTGCACGTGAAAGGCCAAAAGAACATGTTCCAAGCAAAAAGGCTGATATCATTCAACACATATTCACAAAAGAAAAGAAACAGAAAGAAAAGAAGACTACGAGCTCAAGAACAAGATCTAACATGCTAGATTAGGACTTTGTAAATTTGGAGTGACCTCCCTTTGGGGAAGATTGTTGGAAATACGTTTTACGTATTTAGAAAGTCTCGGTCACTCCAACATTGTAGTTATAGGCTCGTAGTTAAGTTAAGTGTCATTTATTACATAGCCCGACCCATGAGCATGTTCATGGGCCGGAAGCCCAAGTCCTTTAAGGACTTGGGGTATTTAAACCTCTTTCCACCATGGAAAGAGGTGTTGGTTGTTTATTTTCTCACTTTACATAATACAAGTTTCTTTCACTTCTCTCTCTAACTTTCTCTCTCTAGAAAAACATCAACCCTCTTGATTCATAAAGATTATCATTGTTCTACAAGGTATGATCATGAACCAACTATCAAAAGGACATCAAATCATCATCATTGTTCAATAAGAACAATGAAATCAATCACAAGAACAGTACAGTAGCAGTTTGAAGTAGTAATGAGAGTGAGAGTGAGAGTGAAATTTAGGGAAAATAAGCTTGCATTAATGGTGAATTCAGTTACAAGGGTTCTAACTAACTAACAAACTCTCTCAAGTGTTTGTCAGACACTTTAGAGAAGTTACTAACTGAAAATCTAACTGAAAATGAGAGAAAGATTAAAAGTGTGTGTTTTTCACACTTTTTCTACCATACACAAAATGAGAACATTGTTGATCCCAAACTTAGATCGATTAGCTTTGTGTATACGAGATTAGATCAAGTAATACACGTAGAGAAACTTTTGATATGTATGAAGTAATCTAAGTGTTATGCGGAATTTAACACTTAGAACAACGAACAAAACAAAGTAAAGCAAACTTTCACTTTGATTAATAATATCAATGAATGATTACAATGAAAGTGTTATGAGATATGTGGAAGAGGTGTGTGAAAAAGATGTATGTGAGATGTGTCTTATGTCTAACCCTAAGGCCTCCTTTTATAGGTTTAAGGAGCCTTGTACAAAAAGCTAAGATCAACTATTTTAGGAAGAGACACAAGATAAACATACTCAAATAAAATATTGACTAAATCTTTTTAAACATTAAGAATATATTCTGAATTCTTATCTTCATATTTTGTCCACCAGCTTGAAGAATTCATCATTGACAGATTTAGTCCTTGTCTTTATGTTAAGATTCTTCTCGTCAGCGTCTTGATAATTCTTATCAGCGTCTCATCTGTCAACGCCCTGTTTACTCTTGTCAGCGTCCAAGTTCCTCTTGTCAGCGTCTAGGGACTTGGTCAATTTTATTCCCAACAATCCTCCCCTAAACTTGATATCTACTCTAGTAATCAAGTTTCTGAATAAAATAAAACATACAGAGAGGATTCTTACAAACATACTTATCCCTGAATTTGAGTAATAATAAATCTCGAAAAGTCAATCACTCAAATCACTTGTATAGTCAGCCTTCACTTGGTCTTAATCATCTTCAACACCTGTAGAGTCTTTGGAGCTTTCTTTATTACTTTTGTCACTCAGATTTGATTGCTCCTCCCCTTTTTAAGACTCCTCTCCAAGATCAATATACAAGGACGGAACCAAGAACATCCTCCTTGCATCAGCTTCCAAAACAACAAGTCTATTAGTTCAAAACTGTGATCCTTGACAATTTGTACCATTTCTTTATTATGCTTTTACAAGCTAATACAGATTTTCGTCAATTCCATTAATGTCAAAGGTTTCATACTGTCCTCATCCACATTTGGGAAATGAATCCTCAATGTTGATTCATAGGACATGGGGATGGACTTACTGATGATAAGACTGACTTGACATGCATTAAAGCTAGTGCCAATAGTCTCAGCCATCTCCATAACACTATACACCCTTGTGAAAGTGATCTCTGCTGCTACTAGATATCAATCACTAGGAAAAACATCTCAATGATCATTAGGCTTCTAGATATCCAAAAATTTGAAAAATAATAGGGTGATGAAACATTTTGGGACTATAAAGAAGTTTATCAATGACACCAGCTAAGATGTCATAGCATAAAATGGACTTGAGAATGGAAAACTTTAGTTAGAACATAAACAAAGGTAATAATCCTAAGGAAACTAACTAGTCTCTAATAAGCAAGAGTGACAAACACTGTTCATGCATACACTCATGCAAAAGCATGATAGACAGACATGAACTCTAGAGTCCTTTGTTCACAAATGCCCCAAAGAGAAAGTTAACTCAAATAAAAGCTTTGCAACTCCCCAAGTAACCCAAAAATATATCCACCCCAAGTCACCCATACGACCACACCCAATTCTAGGTCAGAAGTCTTGGCAACATGCATGCAAAATAAACTACGTGCATGCTACAGTGCCTCGAGGTTTAGAAATTCCAACAATTTCATAAGGAAAGAGCCTTCATTATTTCTAACCCCCACTTACCAGTGGACACAATCTAGAATTGTGCAAGAGTGCTCTAAGAGTACCCAAAAACCTAGAGGTTTACCTCCCCTTAATAGAAGCATACAAATCATTATATGTGAAGAAGCAAAATTTTATCTCAAGATAGGAATGTAAACACTCCAACCATCATAAATAAAAGTTTGCAATTCTGTATCCATCCTAATGTAACTCCATTTTCCTGCATAGTTAGACAAAAACCACAAAAACACACCAACAGAGGCTACCCTTTCCTATAACAATGGGTAGAGATAACATGTTAATGGATAAAAATAATATTAGTGGAAAGACCAACAATGCATGTTCCTTGAGCATCCACTATCCCAATATCCTTGATCATTAACCTGCTTTTGGATAGGCTGCTCAAAAAGAAAACAAATTAGTTTTCTTTGGAGATCCAAGCCTTATCAGACTTGGATCTGTCTAGTTGTTCAACTAGAGTGGTCTTATTCTTTACCTCAATTCCCTGTTCATCCCTTTGGGACCTAATCACCCAATTTGTTCCAATGAGTCTAGTAATGACCTTCTCAAGATATTTAAGTCTATCGCAACTCATTGAGATACCATTAAAATTGGAGTTTTGTTCTTGTTTAGGTTTCCATGTTAAGTGGGATGATGCTTTAGACCCTTGACCCTTATTAACCAAGTATCTTTGTTTATATGTTCTAAAATAAGGTCTCATACCAAACTTGGAGCTGTCAGCGCTGGATTTATGCCTGTCAGCGTTGAATTTGTTCCTGTCAGCGCTGAATTTTTTCTTGTCAGCGCTGAATTTGTTCCTGTCAGCGCTGAATTTTTTCTTGTCAGCGCTGAATTTGTTCCTGTCAGCGCCCAAATTAGGGTTTGCTATAGGAACATACTGTCTGTTTGACCAAGTGTTGGTCTTTTGAAAGGGCCTTTGTCCATGGGTGTTAGCTGCCTTAGAGAAGAAAGGAGCTGGTCTAGTAGCCTGTGGTCTAGTATGGACAAAAGGTCTATGATTGACATTGGATGACCTATTGTCAGCGAATGAATTGTGTCTACTGACACAATTATAGGCCAAATGAGAAAAGCTCCCACATGTATAACAAGCCTTTTTAGACACAAACTTAGGTTTAGACTGGTAAAACCCTGTCCCATTAACACTTGCTTGGCTTTTGATTGACCTAGGTTTCCTATACATTTCAGCATATTTAACACTAGGTTGTTTCTTAATTGGGGAGCCAAGGTCAATGGGTTTTCCAGTGGTGGGATTGGTCACAGTGACAGGTGTAGATACTACTGGACTCTCAATGGGTGTAGGCACAAATGGACTCTCATTAAGCATCCCACCCTTAACAAACAAAGTGGGGTTAGCCTTCTTCCATTCTTCTAGGTCAGTAACCTTTTGTTGATATTCCTCAACTGGGGAAAGAACTCTAGGTGGAGGAATAAATTCCTCTTCTTGGAGTTCTGGAATACCAGTCCAAGAGAGATCCTTTCTATGGACACCATAGAAGTCCCCAGCAGGTGGTGGAACGGCAACATATTCTTTCAACCCAATCCCAGACATATCCTTAGAATCCCTTTGTTTATTAACACATTCTCCTAGGGTTTGTGTAGCCTTATCAAATCTCTGAATTTCAAGACTCACATTGTCTTTATTCTTATTAGCCTCATCTAACTTAGCTATTAAATCAACATTAACCCTATTCACGATATCGTTAATATCATTACTTTGATTTAACTCATGTTTTAAGATATTTATTTTATCTTTTAAATCAAACTCCATTTTCTTATACTCAGAAACAGTCTTTTCAGTTTGAACAAGTGCCACTTGATAATTAGATAACGTGCATCTTACGTCTGAAAGATCTGATTTTAATTTTAAAATCTCTTTATTAAGTTTTTCAGTATTTATCCTACAAGAAGAGTCATCACATACCTCATTATCAGATGACGAAGATGAGTTGGAACTTGAAGTAGACTTCGCCTTGACTGAAAACATCATCAGATTCTTTTTCACCTTCTTCCTTAGCCTGGTTCACCTCACGATATTGGATCTCGTTCTTCAAATCAAAGTTTCTCAACAAGCTCTGATACCACTTGTTGATCCCAAACTTAGATCGATTAGCTTTGTGTATACGAGATTAGATCAAGTAATACACGTAGAGAAACTTTTGATATGTATGAAGTAATCTAAGTGTTATGCGGAATTTAACACTTAGAACAACGAACAAAACAAAGTAAAGCAAACTTTCACTTTGATTAATAATATCAATGAATGATTACAATGAAAGTGTTATGAGATATGTGGAAGAGGTGTGTGAAAAAGATGTATGTGAGATGTGTCTTATGTCTAACCCTAAGGCCTCCTTTTATAGGTTTAAGGAGCCTTGTACAAAAAGCTAAGATCAACTATTTTAGGAAGAGACACAAGATAAACATACTCAAATAAAATATTGACTAAATCTTTTTAAACATTAAGAATATATTCTGAATTCTTATCTTCATATTTTGTCCACCAGCTTGAAGAATTCATCATTGACAGATTTAGTCCTTGTCTTTATGTTAAGATTCTTCTCGTCAGCGTCTTGATAATTCTTATCAGCGTCTCATCTGTCAACGCCCTGTTTACTCTTGTCAGCGTCCAAGTTCCTCTTGTCAGCGTCTAGGGACTTGGTCAATTTTATTCCCAACAAACATCTAGGGGTATTTATTGAATGAATTTGAGAGTTGGTGAGGATGAGTGACGTGTAGCATCCAGTCCCCAGCTTCCACGTGGCCTGATTCGGTTAATTGAATTTTGCTGATGAAGAACACAATTGGGGGTTTCTTGTTAGATGGATTTCAGTTTGATTGGTCAACTAGGATAGACTCGTCTCTTGATTACGAACACTTTTGATGTTGGAAGTTTTCTTTGAGCTTCACTCCTTCGTCTTCTTGATTCTGGCTCGTATGTGCCACAGGGCGTGTGTTTATTTGGTGAGAGAGAAACACACGGATCGTTATCCGTAAAGTGAAATATGATTGGTTGATGGCTACTGTTAAGATATCCCACTAGTTCTCTCTCCATATTAAATGAGGGTGATGAGGTGTTGATCCGAGTACACCAAATGAAAGCCTCGCATTGGTCTAATGTGCTTCACACGGATTGAACATACAATTATCTTTCAAAGTTGGTAGTTTTAGTCCTTATGATTAGCAGTTTTGTATTTTGAGCTTGAGTCTTCATAAACTTGTCATTTCTGGTCCTTTGAGCTCCAAACTTGAACATAAATGATCCTTTAACTTGTTGACTTGTACTTTGACCATGTTTGACTTTGTTCTTGACTTTTCCATATTTGCACTTTAAGTCCCTCTACGTTGAAAGTTGTCAAGAAAGGTCCTTTGACTTTGATTGACTTGTCACTTTTCATCCTCCTTTTGTCTTTTCTTCATCAATAAAGGCTTGATTTCCTTGTTTGCTTCATATTTGTATCTTTTTACCTACACAAGCACAAACACCTAAATATACCCATAGACTAAAATACACGGATGGTCCCTGTGGTTTGTACGAAATTACAACTCTCGTCCCTCGAGTTTCAAAGTTTCATGGGTCGTCCCTAACTCTGAAACTAGTAACATCATTGGTCCCTCCACTAACTGACCGTTAGTTAGTCAAACAAAAACACCCATGTGCCTTGCATGTGATGGGCAGTTTGGTCTTTTGACACACATGCAGGGACTACCCATGAAATGAATTTGTTACAATTTTTAAAATTAAAAAAAATATTTCTAAATAAGAAAATATATTTTTAAAATTCGAAAAAATATTTAAATTTTTGAAAAAAAAATTTATAATTCGGAAAAATATTTAAAATTCGAAAAACAAAAAAATATTTAAAATTCGAAAAAATATTTAAAATACAAAAAATAATCGAAAAACAAATAAAGAATATATTTAAAATTCAAAAAAATATTTTTTAAATAAGTAAATATTTTAAAATTCGAAAAAATGTTTAAAACTTGGAAAAAAATATTTATAATTCGAAAAAATATTTAAAATTCGAAAAATAAATAAAAAATATATATTTAAAATTCGAAAAAGTAATTTAAAAATTCAAAAATTATTTCCAAAAAATTTTAAAATTTCAACAAAACTTAAAAACGTTTTAGAAATGGTTTTTTTTAAATATTTTTTTAAAATTTTTTTTTTAAATAATTTTAAGAAAAAATATTTTCCGAAATTTTTTTAAAGTTTTAAGAAAAATTATCTGAAACTTTATTTTTTAAATATTTTAAAGAAAAAATTACAAAAAATGTTTTTTGATAAATTTTTTGAACTTTTTTCTCGAAATTTTAAATATTAAATTTTTAAGTTTTTTCGAAATAACCTTGCTTTTTAGAATTTTTTTTTGAAACATTAAAGTTTTTCAATAATACTCTTCTAAAATTTCGAAATAACCTTGCTTCCGAAAAACATAAAATTTAATATTTAAAATTTCGAAAAAAAAGTTTCAAAAATTTATCAAAAAATATTTTTTTAAGTTTTTTCTTAAACATATTTAAAAAAATAAAGTTTCAAATAATTTATCTTAAAAATTTCATAAAACTTTAAAGAAATTTTGAAAAATATTTTTTCTTAAAATTATTTTTAAAAAAATCCAAAAATATTTTTTAAAAACAATTTCGAAACGTCTTTAAGATTTGTCGAAATTTTAAAATTTTTTGGAAATAATTTTTGACTTTTTAAATTATTTTTGCAAATTCTTAAAATATTTTTGTATTTGTTTTTCGAATTTTAAAAATATTTTTTTATTTGTTTTTCGAATTTTAAATATTTTTTTGAATTATAAATATTTTTTTCGAAATTTTAAACATTTTTCGAATTTTATAAATATATTTTCTTATTTAAAAATACTTTTTTGAATTTTAAATATATTTTTTATTTGTTTGTCGAATATTTTTTGAATTTTAAATATTTTTTCGAATTATAGATGTTTTTTTTGAAATTTTAAATTTTTTTTCGAATTTTAAAAATATATTTTCTTATTTATAAAATATTTTTTTGAATTTTAAAAATTCTAACAAATTTATTTCATAGGTAGTCCCTACATGTGTGTCAAAAGACCAAACTGTCCATCACATGCAAGGCACATGGGTGTTTTTGTTTGACTAACTAACGGTCAGTTAGTGCAGGGACCAATGATGTTACTAGTTTCAGAGTTAGGGACGACCCATGAAACTTTGAAACTCGAGGGACGAAAGTTGCAATTTCGTACAAACCACAGGGACCATCCGTGTAATTTAGTCATACCTATAATACTGCTTTAATAAATCAAAATCAGGTATTTTGCTTTGTGTTTTACGGTTAAATATGATATAACTGATATGAGATTTCACTCATATCAAATCCCGTACACTTGATCATTGCCATGACCTCATGCAATGCCACATTTTAAAGCACCAATTTTCACTTTTCTCATAATTAATCCACCTTGGTCAATATGGAATGCTATTACACTACACTACACTATATGATGCATGATTTTGATTGATACAATGCAATGCAAAGGAAAACAATTCTATTTATATATTTTTGGATTTTTCTTGAAATGGTTTTAAGGGAAATAACTCATAAAGAAATTAGAGACTTTAATTAGGGCTTTGGTACCATGAACACTTATCATCCTCAAGTTTTACTTTCCCCATACCAAGCTTAAAAACAAGATCATTGTTATCCATAAGTGTAAGTGCATCAACTCATTCATAAAGATTAATTGTGTTACTATTAAACCCCCACTTATTATGCCTCTAAGACCGGTTATTATTTGAGCAAATTGCTTGAGGGAAAATTTGTCATTATTAAAGCGTGAAATATAAGAAATGTAAAATCTCAAAATAAGGAAGCACGGTTTTAATCATAAGTAACCATCTTATCCATTACTTGAAAAACCGCCCACAATTGATATAAGTCCGACCCAAAATAATAAGTCATTCGTCTTATGTGTAAAATCCTTATGTCATGCATTAATAAGTAGCTACACACTCGCTAAGGAAAGAAAAATAAAACTCACGTAATAATTTATATCCGCCACCTTTTTGAGACCTTGGATCTTCAATCCAGCAACCCGTCAAGGTAATATTGGATTGGAGCAACTATTAAATCACCGCAACCCTTGTGAGAGTAATATTGGAATTCAATGGCTACTATAATTAACACTTCACTGCCCCTCTTGGGAGTCTTGTATAATTATTTCTTTTTCTTTTTCTTTTTTTTCTCTAGCCACTCATTTTTTCATAAGCCGCTCTTATTTTTCTTTTTTCCTCACAAAGAAAGTTGAAAAGAATAAAAGGAAAAACACCCGCTAAGTATTAAGCATGACATAAGTCTAGTACACGTAAACCGTTCTAACTTAGAATCTTGAGATGTACTTATACCAACCATGAATGATTAGTCAAAAATCCATAAGAGACTACAAACCGATTAAAACCGTTCTTGATTATTTATTAACATATATACATGCGTTGACAAGAAAGTAAAGGTTACTAAAGGGGATATACAAGCCACAATTAATTAATATGAGGTTTATCTAGCCCTTAACACTTACTTCAAACTCTATCATCTCTTGTTCTCCACAGTTTAAAATTTCAAATAATGAGACTAGTGGATGCTTAGCTTACACTAGTACAAAAATGGGTTTCGGTCACACATACCGAATTTTGTGTAGTCACAAATAAATTTTTTGTGTGACTGAATTCGCCAGTGATAAATAATCAGTCACACTTGAAGTCAGTTTGTATGACCATTACGTATTTTGTTTGTCATGCATATGAATATTTACGTGACTAGGGCTAACAAATGTTTTTTGGATGAGTCGTTAGTCACTTAATAATTTGAGAGTGTTACCGAATCAAAGTCTGGTTCAAGTATTTGTCACATTATACCTATACATGTGTGACAAATATTTGTCATACACACATCGAATGTGACCAAAAATCATATATGGTCACATATACTTATTTTACAAGTGATAAATTGATAAACAAGGTTGTCACACACATTATTTTAATGTGACTAGTATATTTTGTTAAATTTTAACCACACATGAATTTTGTATGTGTTGCAAGTGGAAAGTAGGTATTAAAACATTTGCCACTATATTTATTTAAATGTGACAAATAATTTACAATTACTTGAAGACTATGATCAAATATAATACATGATCATACTCAATAACCAAACAATTATGTGACTATATGTTTTCCAATAGTCACAACATTTGAGAAATATCAAACTAAATTATATTTATGGTCACATTATAATGGGATTATATGTGACCAACACATTGAAAAAGTCACACAGTAAAATATTCATGTGACAAATATTTAGAACCAAATGTAATCTCAATTTTCACTAATGTTGATATGAGTCACTTTTTTAGTGTTTGTATGACTAAAGTCACTACACCTAGTCACAACAAGTATTTTTCTATGTGACTAACTAAGCCCATAAAATAATAGTTTGTCTCAACAAGTATTTTTTTATGTGACTAACTAAGCCCATCAAAAAAATTGTCACACACATTTATAAGTGTGTGTCGAAGCTTCCTTGATACTCCTCCCTGCATGCATTGAGTTCAGACTATTTGCCATTATGGTTTGTAACTCTTCATTTGCCCCAATAAAAAACTATGGTTGTTATGGGTTGTATAAATACCCTGCCTATGGTTATATAATCTATAACATCACAAACTAACAAATCATCTTCCCCAAATCAAAAACACCTTTTTACTTTCTATTAACAGATCAATCCATGGCAGATTCTCAAGGAAGTACTTCTTATGCAAATGCCACCCCTGTGTTGGACGAGATTATGCAACTCATTGGTGGTGCAAATATTTCGTATGCCATGAGGGTATACTTCAAGCAACAGATTATTGAAGAGAAGGCTTTTACTAATGATATCCGGGATTTGATTGAACCGGTTAAGGTAAGCCTAAAAAGGGTGCGTACTGCACTTTCTGAAATGAAGACCAAGCATCCAGCTGCTGATTGGGAGGATTCTATTCAAGCTTTTACTGATTTAAAGAAGAGGTTGGAGACGAAGCTTTACCGTTTGAACATTATTGTTCAGGAACAAGTTGAAGGTGTCGGTGAGTTGAAAGCTTGGTCCACTTAAATGGAAATGGTTCCACCAGCAGAAGAAAATGTTTGATGATTGTTGTGCATGGGCACATATCTTTTTGTTGTTTTAGCCCATCAATATGCAGTTTGGGTATGTCGTGTCTAAACTAGTTCTTTTGTTTAAGTTAAAGTACTCTGTACCCATGTTTTGTTTAGCTGCATATCTAATATGTATATAATGTCTAATGGTAATGGTAATGACATTTATGTTTAATTTGGTTTAATGTTTAATGCCTACTATTGTGTTTATCTTAATTTTTTATTACATCTAAGTAAATTGTTCTTTAACTTATAGTTATGCTTAATATCAGTATCTGTTGTAATTTTTGGGGGTTAAGATAGCAGAATGTGCTGTGTGTATGAAATTAAAGAAGGTACATGAATGATTTAAGTATGAATTTGAGCACAAACTTGACAAGTATGACAAAATTCTGTATTATAGATTATGCAAACTTCTTGCAGACATAATATTATACTCATTATGTCAATAGCTACTGCACTTCAGTAATGAGCATATTTTTGCAATACATGCTAATCACAAAATTTTTGAATACAGACTGAAATAAAAACCAACTATAACCTATTGTAACTAAACACTACGTGTGCAGGCAATAGGAGGTTTAAATCATGTTGTCAATAAGCTTAAACATACAGTCCCAAACACCCCTTATATTGAGCAGTATATCAAATTTACAAAGGAATAATGAAATTTAAGCAATTTCAGGGCATGCAACCAATATGAAATATAAAGGTGAGCAACAAAAGACTTAAATAAGCTGGATAATCAATAAAATAAGCACTCACAAGCCAAACCAATAGTGGAGTTGAAACTGATACAAACTGATGCAATAGCTATATTTACATTATGCAGTTCAGTAATTGCAACTCAAATCACCAAATTGAACACTATGTAGTATGTCACTAGCTATATAAACAGATATGCAACTCAACTCACCAATCTGAACATTCTTTTTGAACATAAAGTTTCACTAGTATGACAGAATTCAATATGACAGATTATGAAAACTTACATGTAATTAGCTATATCAGCAGGACACAATTGAAATCTAATTTTCATAAAAACATAATTAAAAGAACCACTGAATGTTAAAGAAATTTTACATTCAAATAAAAGAGATTACAAGTGTTTTTGCAGAAAAAATGAAAGATTAAATGTGTGATATGCACACAAACATAAATCCTTAAACAAGTACTAGAACCTATCCTCTAAAAGAACAAGTTAAATACGATAAAAAGGCCGATTGTGCCAACTTGAGCATGACAGGCTTCACTTGGTTTTTCATATGACAACTCCTTCACCGTCTGCTCGATAGTAGTCAATGTGTGAATCATCACCTACATGTGCATTTGGCAAAGTGTTATCATTGTTCTGGTGAATGACTGTACTAAATTCCTCATCGACTTCATCATATGCATCTTTGTAATTCTTGCTAGGGGTCCTGAAGACAATAGACATATTTTTTTGTACCTGGTCTTGGACATAAAACACTTGTCCTGCTTGTGAGCCAAATATGAACGGATCATCCTTGTGGCCTAAGTTATTCAGGTCTACCAATGTATATCCAAGAAGCTTATCTTTTTTGACCGCATGTTTCTTGTGATTAACCCAATCGCACTTGAAAAGAGGTATTCTCCTGAAACGGTAATCTAGTACCCATATCTCTTGTAAAACCTCATAATAAAATAGTTTTTTTTTGTTTCTACTTCTTTGGATATATGAGTATCTTCTACCTCAACACAAACCCCACTGTTCTGGTAAACTTTGCCATCATTTATTTTCGTACGAAATGTATACCCATTGATGTTATATGCATCGTATTTCACTACCGTGGCGCGTGGTCCAGATGATATCCACCTAACAGTATCTGATACGCTATCTATTGATATTGCTAACTCTCTCAAAACCTGAATTTCAACAGTTAAAGAATAGTGTTTCAGATAAAGAAATGGTGTGTTGGTGGACCTCTACCTAGCTAATGACAACACTTCTAATTGCTACTGAGAGTTGGAGATCGCCTCATTATGTTGTAAGTGCTTATTTATTATACTCTACTACTAGCTTAGTATTGGTTTTTGAGATGTTAAGTTAACCAATATTTAGCAACAAACAAACAATTATAAACATCATACAAGTAATTACCTCATCATGTAACCACTTAGCACAAGTTTTACAATGCTCAGCCTCCAGCAATGCTATTCGTTTCCCCGGGTTATTGTTTTTTAAATAATTCTTGTGTCGCCTGAAACGAAACAATGTATTTGATTAATTTTTTTGTTTTTAGAATATTTATATCAATGAAATAGATATGTGTTAGTAATACTTACTCGATATAGGGTAAAAGTTCATCTGTATTTTGTAGTACATACAAATGAGCTTTTGCAAATAGTTCCCCATTCTTTTCGAATGGTGTGTCGGCCGACAATGGCATTCCGTCCTCATTTTCATTGGTTACATCTTTATCAGGTGGCAAACCAACAGATTTTATTATTTTATGATACTCGCTAAAAACTCTATTGTTTCTTCCGCAATGGTCTCCTCAGCAATGCATCTCTCTGGTCTATTTTTGTTTCTAACATGGTTTTTAATAACCTTCATACATCTTTCAAATGGGTACATCCACCGAAAGCATATGGGACCACACAATCTTACCTCTCTAGTTAGGTGCACAGTCAAGTGTATCATAATATCAAAAAATGACGGAGGAAAGAACTTCTTAAGTAGGCACAATGTCATAACTAGTTCTTGTTGCATCGCATCTAGTTCTTCCAATTTGATTTCTTTTCTACATATAGATTTAAAGAAAAAGCAAAACCTGATAATAGCATATCGTGTGGGTGGATCCATGATCGAATGTATTGCAATTGGTAAAAACTCTTGCATCAACATGTGATAGTCATGTGACTTAAGGCCACTGAGCTTCCTTTCCTTTACGTTGACCAAACTAGCAAAATTTGAACAATATCTCTGTGGTACTCTGAGGTTGGCTAACGTTTCACAAAATTTGTCTTTTTCAGCATTAGTTAACGTGTAGCCTGCTGGAGGTAGTGTTGTTTTGTCTTGTTCTAGACTAGCAAAAAGCTTAGGTTTTATACCCAAATCTGCCAGATCCATTCGTGCCTTCAATCCATCTTTCGTCTTACCAGGAACATTTAGCAAAGTTCCAACAAAACTCTCCCCACAATTTTTTTTCTACATGCATAAACTCAATACAATGTGGAACAGGATTATGCCTCCAATACCTTAGCCTTCGATACCAAATGTTGAATTTCTTCCAATACGATTCAGTAGGTTGGCTTGAACTACCCTCGTCTTTTGTTGCTTTTCTTTTGTTATTTTGAATTTTCCCACCTCTGCCTCTTGTATCTTCCTGGTTTCCTGATGCGTTATTGTTAGTTTTATTTACTTTTCCCCACTTATTTTGAATATGTCAAACTTCGTCGTATATTTCTTCCCCTATCTTTGGTACTGGAGCACGTTCAAGTTCTTGTTGTCCATTAAACGATTTCCTTTGCTTTCTTAATGGATGTGTGTATGGTAGATATCGTCTGTGACCAGCATAACTTTGCTTGGCTGAGGCCGAAAAAGTCTTACACAATGTGTATCTTTCCCACGTCACGCAACCATTGAATCCACTGTATGGGAAGCCGCATAATGTACCCAGTGCTGGATAATCATTTATCATCCATAACACAACAGAATGAAGCTTAAAGTTCTGTTTCGTTGACGCATCATATGTATCAACACCATGTTCAAATAAGGTATACAGATCATCAACTAACGGTTCTAAGAAAACATCAATATCATTCCCCGGGTATCCCGATATAAGGGTCGAAAGTATGATAAACTTTCATTTCATACACAACCATGGAGGAAGGTTGTATATGACACATAAAACTGCCCATACAATGTGATGCATATTACCTGAGTTGACGTCAACCCCATCAGCCGATATTCCCATCCGTATATTTCTTAGATCTTCTACAATTCTGGGGAATTTTTCATTTATGGTACGCCATGCCTGTGAATCTGCAGGGTGACGTAAAACACCATCTGTTATCCTCCTTGTTGCGTGCCATCTCATGTTTTCTGCAATACTTGGTATCTTAAACAATCGTTTTAGTCTTGGTATAATTGGGAAGTACCACATCACTTTGGCTGGAATGTTTTCGTAAACTTTCTTTGTCTTATTGTCGACCTTCCATCTTGTTGTCCCACATGTTGAGCAAGCAGTCAATTTTGAGTTAGTTTTCCAATAAATCATGCAGTTGTTGATACATACATGTATCTTTTTGTATCCTGATCCCATATGTCGCATAATTGTTTTGGCCTTATAAGTTCTTTCAACTAGTTCGTTACCAGCACGTAGCATCTTTTTAATCAAACCAAGTAATTCAGTAATGAACTTATCTCAAGCTCCATACTTACCCTTCAAGTTGAGAAGTTTAACTATTGCAGACAACTTTGTGAAGTCGGGACATCCTTCATAAAGTGGCTTCTCCGCGTCTACTACTAGTTGTTGAAACTTGGGAATGTCATCCTCATCAAAATCATCTTTTGTAGCGTTAACCATCTCTACTGTTGCTGGGTCATCTGTTGGAATTTCTGAACCAGCATCCGTGTCGACATCCGTGTTGTCAACATACTATGTTGTATCATCAACTAATATTTGGGCATTTGATGATTGCTCGTCCTTTTCTCCATGTTTTTTCCAATTTGTGTACTTTGCATTAAACCCATGTCTGAATAAATGGAATCCTACTGATTCTACTGTACCCTCTATGTGGTTTAAGAAACTGTTACAGGGACATAGAAATTTAAATGGTCCATTATGACTTTCTGGGTAGCGGTTAATCTCCTCTTGCGCATTTTTTGGCATATTCAATAAACGCTTCTACTCCGTCAAAATATTCTTTTCTAGTCCTGTTACTTCGTATCCAAGACTTGTCCATCATAGTGTTGAGGATAAATCGTACCGTATATATCCTACAAATCACAAAACAAACCAATATATCATATCCAAGATAAAACATTCTTAAAGGTTTAAGGCACATAGCATGAATCAATAACTCATAATATAAAACCCCAAAAACTAATCACATATATACTAATTATCTAAACAAATGCATATGAACACTACATATTATAATCCTAATAAAAACATTCCCTGATTTATAAAGTAATGAAATTAAAATTGGTGTAGATGGCCGAACATAATAGTTGTTGATGTTATCGATGGCTCGAGAATGAGGGATGGAAAAAAATTATGGGATGAGTTTAAAATTTTTGGGAGTTATTTTCAATGTTCACTAAATAACATTTTGGAGGCAAATTTTCAGTTTTCAACAAAATAAAATTTTGGAGGCATGTTTTAAATTTCACTGAATAATAGTTTGAAGTAAAAGGTGTTAAAATTTGACCCGAAAATGTAGGTTATTTATCCTAATAAAAAGTCCTAACTTTATATTTTTGTTCAAATAGGAATATCGGACATAAAAAAGTCCATTGGGTACATGGACCATCATAAGTATTTGTGTATTTATTACTTATACCCATATATAAATATGTTATTTATAATTTATTAAACATAAGTCGAGATGGGCTTATGTGTCATAAGCTTACATTTTGTGGTTTATATCTATTACCAAATTAATATAATGCATGAAATATATTTAAGGAAATATTATTTTAAACGGGCCAATGCGGTGCAGTCGTATTATCAGGTAATCATATAACATAAACAAATATTTTAAAAATGAAAGTATCAATATTAAGACAAAAAAATGTCAACAACAGACAATTATTATGAAAGACTAAGTATATAAAACTTGATAAAAATTATATTAATGAAAATACATTAATTATGTTTTAAATAAGTAATATATGATATATGCAAACGTTTTATACCCCTTTTAAAAAGTCGGAACTGAAAAGGTTTTATGACTTATTTCACCAAGACCACGTCTGAACGTAACATAAATGATGAGTAATTTGTTATCTTACTTAATTTAAAACCTAAACCTTAAACAATTTAACCCTAAACCATATAACCCTTAAACCATAAACCTTAATTAAACCATAATTCATAATCCTACATACCATAATCCTTAATCCTTAAACATTAAACCCTAAACATTAAACCTCAATAAACACTAAACCTTAAACCAATGAACCCTAAACACTAAATTATAATCCGGTACATATAAACCTTAAATCCTATTTAACCCTTAAACCACAAACCCTAGCTAACTAAACCATAAATCATAAACCTTAAAACATAAACCAATAAACCTTAAACCCTAATTAAGCCCTAAACCTTAAGGTAATACACCCTAAATACTATATCATACACCTTAAACCTATAAACCTTAAATCCTATTTAACCCTTAATTAAACCATAAACCCTAGCTAATTAAACCATAAATCATAAACCTTAAACCATAAACCAATAAACCTTAAACCCTAATTAAGCCCTAAACCATAAAGTAATGCACCCTGATTAAACACTATATCATACACCTTAAACCTATAAACCTTAAATTCTATTTAACCCATAAACCACAAACCCTAGCTAATTAAACCATAAATCATAAACCATAAACCATAAACCAATAAACCTTAAACCCTAAGCCCTAAACCTTAAACCAATGCACTCTAAACACTATATCACACACCTTAAACCTATAAACCTTAAATCCTATTTAACCCTTAAACCACAAACCCTAGCTAATTAAACCATAAATCCTAAACCTTAAACCTTAAACCATAAACCAATGAACCTTAAACCCTAAGCCCTAGACCTTAAACCAATGCACCCTATACACTAAATCATACACATTAAACCATTTAACCTTAAATACTATTTAACCCTTAAACCACAAACCCTAGCTAATTAAACCATAAACCAATGAACCTTAAACCCTAAACCCTAAACCCTAAGCCCTAAACCTTAAACCAATGCACCCTAAACACTATATCATACACCTTAAACCATTTAACCTTAAATCATATTTAACCCTTAAAACCACAAACCCTAGCTAATTAAACCATAAATCCTAAACCATAAACCAATGAACCTTAAACCCTAAACCCTATGAGCCCTAAACCCTATAAACCTTAAATCATAATTAATCCTTAAACCACAAACCCTAGCTAAACCATAAATCCTAAACCATAAACCAATAAACCTTAAACCCTAAACCCTATAAGCCCTAAACCCTATAAACCTTAAACCATAATTAATCCTTAAACCACAAACCCTAGCTAATTAAACCATAAATCCTAATTAAACCTTAATAAACCACACTAGCTAATTAAACCATAAATCCTAAACCTTAAACCATAACCCTAAAGTCTAAACCATACAACCTAAACATAAAGTAGTATACCCTATATAAACCCTAAATCATAAACTTTAAACAACATTAATTAACCCTAAAACATGAACTTAAATTAAACTATAAACCCTAATTAAACCTAAACCACTTCATTAACCCTAAACCATAAACCCTAAATCATAAATCCTAAACCTTAACCCTCAACCCTATACCTTAAACCATAAACCCTAAACCCCAACCCTAAACCATAAACCCTAACCCATTACTAAACTATAATTTTGTCACCCTAACCTTATTAAACCGACCATTCAAAATCGACCTTATTCATATTTAAGTTATTTAACTATAATTTTATGTTTAAAATTAATTAAAGTAATATTTTTATGTTATGTTTAAAATTATAACATTTTTAAAGTTAGTTAATTTTGACAAAAATGTTTTTAATAAAAATACAACGTATATGTTTTTTTATTTACTTACTATTATTTATTTATTATTAACTTTTTAATAATTAAATGTTAATTACTATAATTTTATTATTAAGTAATTTTAAATAATATTTACATTTTCATTAAACACAAATAATATCCAGCAACCATCTAGCTTGTAACCGCCACCATCTTCAGAATCACACACAGGAAGAACAAACCCTAAATCTTCATCCAATACACAATAAAAAAATAAAACCCTCATACACAATAGTCGCCAATATACACAATCATTAACGACATGAAGAATCAGGAAAAAAGGTAATGCAACAATCAGTATTGTTCAATTTAAATATTAGGGTTCATACGAATAGTGTAAGTTTGTTATGGTATTAGGGTTTACACTAATTTTTAATGCATGTATGTGGACCTATTTCATTTTTCATTAACGTGATTCGATTTATAGGACTAGCCCTTCTTAATCTATGTCATTTTTAATTAACGTGTTTATATGGTCTATGTTTCAATCTTGGTTATGGTTTTTGTTAATGTGTCCGAATATGGTCCCATGGTATATTATAGTTACAGTGTGACAATCCGTCAATTTATGATTGATATTTTATTCTCAATATTTATTTGAAAATATTAATTTTAATGTTATATTATGAACTCACTTATTTTTAGGAAGAAATTTGGATTTACGTCTTGAAGTAGCATCGACTACGTCTAAACCGGAGGATTCAACGTTACGTGCTTACGTTTACATACACCGTTTTGGTGACAGTCCGACATTTCAGAAAATAAATTTATCCGTGAATATTATTTTGAGATTTTAAATTTGTGTTGGTTCACAAACTCACAAATTTACGAGAAGAGATTATGACTTACGATTTTAATTTAATGTCCTTTACGACTAAACCGGAAACCTTAGGATTACGTATTTACGTTTTCGAACTCCGTTTTTGATGAGACAATTTTTATTAGATTCGTTTTGTGTCGTTGATTCATAATTTATAAAAACGTTTTTCGTAAAACGACCCGAGGGCACGCAAATCGAGGAAACTAGAATCAAGGAATACCCGTAAATTAATGGGGATGGAACAAGTACATACTTGTCCCACCCCCACACATGGCTAAACAAAGCTAACAACACTATGTGGTGTCAAGCTTACAAGATAAGCTAAGACACATGTCTTAGTTTACTTGTAAACTAGCAACCAACATCAAAACCACCACCTCAAACCATTTTCATTCATTTCAACACATGCAAACTACTAAACACTCTCCTCCCTCTCTCTAAAATTCGTCCCAAACTCATCCAAAACAACCCCCATTTGATCTTGATTCAACCATAAATCATATGTATAATTTACATATGATGAAAACCCATTAAAGTTATGAAGATTGGAGGTGATCTTAACATGTAAAAAGGAGTTTTCAAGGGAGTTTGGGGCTGATTTCTCAAGGAGTTTTCATGAAAAACAAGGGCTGATTTTTGGAGGAATCTACAAATACTTGGTGATCCTAGAAGTGGTGTTGATATCTCATAAGATTGGTTACCCAAAACCATGTCTTGTTCATCCAAAAGCTCATCATTTCATCACTTTGGTGGTATAAAGATTGTTCTCCCCATCCTCTTGTTATTTTGATTATGTAATCATGTATTTTCTTTCTTATTGTATATGTATATGATTAATATATGATGATAAAATCGTTGTGTGTGGATCAAGTGTTGATAAATATGATTAAAGATATGAAAAACCATAGGTGACAAGGTTAAAATCTTGCTAAATATGATGGCTGTATAAAAACAGTAAGTAATCAAATGTTAAACTGATAAAATGGCATGGTGGAATCAATTTACAGTAAGTATTAGATGTCATACACAAGTGAGAGTTGGCCATGCAATGGAATCATCAAAATGAGTGAGATATGATCAAAACAAGTTTAGAATACAAATCTGAGTTCACTGTTTTGGACGATTTTTAGAAAATACTTAAAGGCTGATTCAACAGTAGCTATAGAAGAGTTAAATGGATAACATATCATTTAGTTTATGTCATAAAAATTTGAGCTTCTATCTCCATATAGAACTCTAGATATGGTTGTTTTGGTGAACATAAAACTAAAAATCAGATTTTTAAAGAATTAATGTTTAATAGTATTATATAAGCACTCAACTAAAAATAGTATAAAATGTGAATTAAAACCCACTAACTTATATAATACATTTATATAAATATGTATAAGAATAAATAAATGAACATTTTATAAAAATGGTAGTTTGATAAGTTTTATAAGTTATAAAACTATAAACATGATTTTTACGACTTTTTCGGCTATTACCGTAAAATTAACGTTTTTGTTAAATAAAACTTAGACGGTTGGACCCGTCTAATGTAAACTTTTATAAACTCATATACTGATATATAAACATATATAGCAAGTAAAAACCGATAAAACCTGAACTATAAAACATACGGACATTAACGGGCTAAGTTAACGTTATTGGACTAATAATACAACAAAATGGGCTAAAAAAATTTAAACTTATTTATTGGGCTTAACCTTTTTGGGCCCTACATTTAAAGTATAAATACTGATAATAAAAGTATAATTGGACTAATTAATAGTATTGGGCTTATAATAGGCTTATTGGGCCTAAAACATGTAAATAAGTAAAACTAGTAAACTAGTACAAAAGTTACCAATACATAACACTATAATGAATGAGTAAAAATGTATAAACCCACTGGATCATCATCATATATATAAAATCATCATATGTATACATAATTGTTATTTTTAAATATTCATTGGACAAGAGTCTAAGACGAGTATTATTTGTCTAGGTTTCCGTGATTGAAGCACGTACCGTACATCCGAATTGCCGATAACCCGCTTTCCCACATCCACGTGAGTTCATAGCCTCGCACTCTTTTAAATGTTTTTATGAAATATTTTATAAACCCGCGAGGGAGATAACATGTTAGTTTTTATAAAATAAGACACATTTGTCCCGATTGTTTGTTTATTGATTTAGACCCGGATGATTGTATGACCCTATGAATGATTAAATGACCCGATAGATGAAATAAAATGGATTATTAAAGTTAGGTTATGTCACTAAAAGTCCCATTAGCATGAATTGAGAACTACCGGGATTTGGTAGACGCTTATGCATATAATAGTACTATTTGGGGATGATCACCCCAGTTCGCGCCTTGACGGTTGATCCCCGTCGTGCCACATTGATTGGTAAGCAAATTTATGTATGAGAAGATTTCCATAGTGTGACCTTTGTGACGACACGCTAATTTAGATGGGAAAATTGAGTTTCGGGCTATCTACCCGTTGTTTGGTTTAGTAAGGTAACAATGTCATGCGGCTTATAATAATCCAATTAATGAAATACTGCTATACGCACCGAATTACAATATATTACCTGACTAGCAATACGGGGTCATATTATTGATATTATGTTTGTGTTTTGGTTTTCATGACCATATTCATATAACGGTTTTTATTTAATCTATACAACGTTATAAAACGTATTGTATGATGTTTTTACGACATTGGCTCGTATAATGATTTTTAAGGCAAATGCCTATATTATGATTTTCGATAAGGATTTGTATAAAAATGACTTTGGCTATTTTATGGCCTATTACAATGATTTGTACGAAATGATTTTTGGTAATAATTTTATACCAAAGTTATATTGATGGAATTTATTAAACTCTATGAATTCACTCGGCGTTATCGCTGACCTTTTCTTTTAACATGTTTTATCTCAGTTACTTGAAGGTAATTCTCGGGAAGACAACAAGAATTCATGGCCCGCACTTAAATATTAATTTCCATTCAAATGCTTTGTAAAACCTGTATAAAATACAATGACTTGGGACCTATGTAATTTTGATATTTATGAATGGAAATGCTTTTATTATTAAACGACGCGATTTTTAAGCGTTGTCTATGATGTGAGTAATGTGCTATCCCGTAACACCAACTAGTCTTCCGCTGTATTGAGTTGTATAAATTTGGGGGTGTTACAGTTTAGTACCAGAGCTCTCGTTATAGAGAACGAAAGATTTTTAAAACCAAGGTTTTGAATAAAACATTTCAAAATCTTTTAACTATAAACATTTTTCTAAAATGTCTAAAAATCTTTTGACTATAACGGTGCCGAAGAATTCCCGAGTTACCGACAAGGCCAGACTGAGAAGTGTTATTTTAATATATATATAACTTGGATTATATATATATATATGATGTAATTTTATTACGTGATTGTTTGATGATTATTTTGATATTTATACGAGGTATTTATACGGCGTAGATTGTCACAAGGAACCCTAATTCCCCTAGTAAATTAATCGAAGCTATTCTCGTAGGAATTCTAGCTATCCTAGGTCTAAACCAAGTTGTGGATATTTATAATCCCAACAAAATGGTTGATATTCGTAGAAATGTTGATATTAGTTGATTGTGATATTAAAGAAGAATTGGCGAGATTAAATATGATATCGATGTCATGACGATCTTTCCTTATAGAGTGGAGTTTGACAAAACGTTACCACCTAGAAAGATGTCATCTGATTCGTTGTCATCCAATTCTTAAAATGAAATCGAAAGGGTGAATGTTGCACTTGAGGCTGTCATTGGAACCATTACCCAAAAGCCTCATGCCACTAGTACCTTTCTGAGAAGTCTAGTTGAATGTGTGAGTCATTTCATACTAGTGACTCATTTGATAACTATTGTTGTAAGAGCTTTAGGATTGGAAATTAAGTGTTGATCATATCGAGCTTTTATTGCCCTTTTAAGGTTTAAAAATAAAGTTGAAAGTATTGGAGAATGAAGTAAAATTTAACTTTTATGGAATATGAAATTGTTAAGAGGAAGTCGTTAAGTTTTGTGATTGAATTATAAGGTTTTAATTGATTGTTAGTTTGTGTTAAGGGTTGTTCCTAGGCCATTGTCCAGTGACGAGGATGCCCAGTGTCCAATAAATAAATTGAAGAAATCTTCTTCTAAATTGGGACCGATTGATCTTCCGGGACAGGTGGGACACCTAATGACTCTTGTAGATTAGTATTCATTGTGGTATCTTTTAAAAATTCCTAACTTAACTGAGACATCAGTTGGTAGGATGAGTTCTGAGAATTGTATGACATAGTGACACGTAATGTGTTACGGTACAATTTTGACTTTTTTGTGATTAATAAAAAGACTACCTTTGATTGCTAAATTCTACATGTATCGATGTTATCTATCTTTTCTTGCTTGTCTCTAATGCTCGAATTAGTGATGCAACCATTGAACAAGTACTCATCTCGAATTGAGTTACGTTGTGGATTATTCTTTTTGAGTGCCATCGAGGTCATGCACCTCATGATTAATTGGCTAAGCTCATTTCCTATTATATTGTGGTTAGTTCTTGGTAAACAACTCTTCATCACTCTTTTGCAGATCACTCATTGTTTTTATAAGATAAAACAATATCCTTTGAGAAAATTGAATTTTCATCACTATATGGATTATTTAAAGTGAGACTTATAAATAATCATTATTGAAATAAATTTGCTTATGAAATACCTTGGAAAACTTAATTGTTTTCATAACAAAGAAAATCTTTGTAAATGTTTTTATTATAAACATGATGATAAAATTTTGACAAACTGAGTATTGCATCGTTAATCTTGAAATTGTATATAGTTGCGCGCCTACATACAATTTGGAAGTGACCATGAAAGACTGATTAGTAGTCACCATGAAAATATAAATAAACACTAAATTTTCTTTGAATATTGTGAAAGATTAAATTTTATGAGATCTGCAAGAAGTGAAAAATAGGGACATATTGATAGGGACACCTACATATGTGCCCGTACTATTTATTCTTCTGAGTCGAATTTACTCATCTGTGGAATTTGTCTTATTTGACAATTGATATTCCCTTCTTGTCCAATTCTCTCGTAGTGAGATTCTTTGGAAAAGTATCTGATTACTGAGTGTTGATACCCGACCGGATGTATCGACGTTCTTATCATTTCTTTTGATTAGATTTCATATTTGAATGACCTGGGTAACGATCCGAGGAGCTTTCGAATGCGTACTCAATTCATAAAAACATGGGATATATTCATATTCATTAAATGTTTTCGTCTGTATCTGATTTGAAATTCTCTCGCGTAGATTATGCGTTGACCTTACTCTTTTGAGGTTAGTTGTGTCTCCATATATCCTTGAATTTGCGAAGGATTATGAGTTATTATTAGTCTTTTGAGAAGTTCACATCTTATCGACGGCAATAAAACTGAAAAGTTGGTAATGCGAGTAGAATGGATTGATTGATTATGACATGACGACATTGTCTTAATTGATGGGAACTCGAGTAGAAATCCCCTAAAAGATAAGATGTTGATTATCAAAAGTGATCTAAATAATTCTTGATGGATGACCATATCCTGCATTTAGACTTAAAATTATACCATGAATGGTTGTGAACTAGTTATAGATATTGTAATCTAGAATAACCTAATATGAATGTATTATAAGAGGTTTCCGTTATCTGAAACTTTAGGAGGTATTTGCTGGTAAATTACCTAGACTTTCGCCATTAAGGCAAGTTGAAATTGGTATTGATTATATTCCCTGTACTGCACCTGTGGCTTGCGCACTGTGCGTCAGCACCATCTGGATTAAAAGTATTACCGTACAACTGAGAGAGTTGTCGAAGAAAGATTTTATTCTACCAAGCTCGTCATCATGAAGAGCTATGGTGTTATTATTTCTTATATTTATAGATTACTGTGAACTGAGTAAATTGACAATCGATAACGATATCTATGACTCAAAATGGAAGATTTGTTCGATCACTTACAAGGTTCTAGCGTATGTTTTAAAAATTTGATCCTCGGCATGGTTATCATTAACTTCGCATCTGGGAAAAAGATTATTTATTCCAATCACTACATCCAGAACTTGTAATGAACATTATGAGTTTCATGTTATGTCGTTTGGATTGACCAATGCACATGTAGCATCCATAAATTTGGTGAATCACGTGTGTAGGCTGTAATTTGATAAATTCATGCTTGTGATCATTAAGGACCATCTGTTTGTTTATAAGAATAAGAATCAGTTAATAATTATTTATAGATTGCCCTGAGTCGGCCGAGTAGTGAAAACTTGTACCTTGAATATTTAACATGTGATGAAAGACTTAATCCTTTACATTATTTGACCGTATGATTAATAGAAAATGGAAATATGTTTTGACAAATGTTTTAACAAAAGATTTTTAAGGGATTATTCCCTTATACACAAATCATTTAACTAAACTCATGTTTAGGGGTAAATGTTCGTGTATACCTCAAGACAACCTAAGAGTGATTAAGGAAAACATTTAAACCATAACTTGAAATTTGAAACGACAATTTTTGCTTTTCAACTAAGAAAATTTTGACCAAAGTGTAAACAAAGAACTTTTCGAACATTTACGAATCTTATTAGTTATTTTCAATAAATCAACAAAAATTGTGTTAACTAAATTCAAATTTATTTTTAACATTTTTCTATAATTAGACGAACTGAGAAAATTAAAACTTTCACGTTTACATTTCATAAAAATTTAATAATTATTATTAATTTATTTGTAATAATTATCGACGCTTTAAAAACGTAGGATTGAGAAAAACTGATAAAAATAATAGTTGAGACGAGACTAAAACTTAGAAAATATGAAGAAATAATATCTGAGTGAATTGTGGACATGATAATTATATCATCAGGAGAGGTGAATTTAGATATCGACGCATTATGTAAAAAGGAACCAATTAGGACATGTTCCTTAATAATGAAGGTGCAAAATAAATTGTCGAACAATATAAAAATAAACAATGCTTGTGAGAAGGATAATATAGATAATAAAAAGGGGTTCACGGCTTATGTGAACCATTAGAATTGAGGAGCCAATGGCGTTAAATGTTTTAAAAGGCCGTTTATGGTTGTCTAAATATGGAGGATTGTGAGATATAGTTATATTGGAATCTTGTAAGTATAAGTATTCTATTCCTGTTATTTATGATTTAATGTATCATTATCAGAAGAAGTTGTACTGATGGCAAATTATGAAGGCAGACGTCGCCTCATACATTAGTAAACGTCTAACTATTGTAAAGGTCATCATCTGAATTTGATTCAATTTGGGTCATCATCGACAGACTGACCAAATCTACTAATATCATTCTCGTTAATGATAAATTCTTGATGAAGTTATTGACTCTTTTGTATTTAAATGAGTTATGAAAACATAGTGTGTCGTATCAATCATCTCTATCAAGATCCTCGCTTCGCATCGAATTTCTAGAGATTTGCTCAGAAGTCATTGGGAACGAACCTTGATGAGAGTGCTGTTTACCATCCCAATCGAAGGGACGAGGTACAGTAACGATACAAAATACTAGAAGTCTTGTTTTATGTTTGAATGATTGACCTTTGGTAATGAACCGTATAATCTTTTTTTTCCTTTGGAGAGATTATCATTGAAAACTATCGTATTAGGATCGAGATCGAATCTGGTGAGGATATATATTAGAGCATTTGTAAGCAGGAGTTGGGAGGAAGACACCCGACATACACCCATTGTGAGTTGGACATGTCTTTTAGGTTTAAGGTTTCCTATGATGGCGAACCTAACCTTACAAAATACCCGACCCGTGAGACCTGAAATGATTGTTGAAATTAGGATCTGATTATTGACTACCGGTAGTGGGCAGGAGGTTATGTGAATATGAAATGTAGATCTTGAAGTGCCAGATGGGTAGCGAAGTTATGCCAAAAATTTTAACCATGAAAAAATGAATTGATGATCTGAAAGATCATGGGATATAAGTCCCCGTTGTATGGGACCATTGAGATGATATAAAAGTTGGTTTGAAAGGCATATAAGCTGGATCTACCCTAGGACTTCAAGAGCTCCGTGAGTTATGATTCGTATATCGAACTTGATGAAATGTCTATCAAGTGAGAATCCGATTGTTTCTTAGTAAAGTTTAGATCGGCGAAAACTTGCATTCATCAAAAACCCATGAACATCATGGATAGAGAAAGTAAGTCAACATTAAGCCTTATCTTATTCCTGTAGTTATGTTTGATGAAACTCGCGTATTGTAATGAATTACACTTGTGAGAAAAGACTGAATATGGAGGAAATACCCACATGGCTTTAACTCTATAAGAAGCGAGTAGTAAGGTAAGATGATCTTTGAGGACAAAGATCCTGTTTAGGGGTAAATGCTGTGACAATCCTCAATTTATGATTGATATTTAATTCTCAATATTTATTTGAAAATATTAATTTTAATGTTATATTATGAACTCACTTATTTTTGGGAAGAAATTTGGATTTATGTCTTGAAGTAGCATCGACTACGTCTAAACCGGAGGATTCAACGTTACGTGCTTACGTTTACATACACCGTTTTTGTGACAGTCCGACATTTCAGAAAATAAATTTATCCGTGAATATTATTTTGAGATTTTAAATTTGTTTTGGTTCACAAACTCACAAATTTACGAGAAGAGATTATGACTTACGATTTTAATTTAACGTCCTTTACGACTAAACCGGAAACCTTAGGATTACGTATTTACGTTTTTGAACTACGTTTTTTATGAGACAATTTTTATTAGATTCGTTTTGTGTCGTTGATTCATAATTTATAAAAACTTTTTTCGTAAAACGACCCGAGGGCACGCAAATCGAGGAAACTAGAATCGAGGAATACCCGTAAATTAATGGGGATGGAACAAGGACATACTTGTCCCACCCCCACACATGGCTAAACAAAGCTAACAACACCATGTGGTGTCAAGCTTACAAGATAAGCTAAGACACATGTCTTAGTTTACTTATAAACTAGCAACCAACATCAAAACCACCACCTCAAACCATTTTCATTCATTTCAACACATGCAAACCACTAAACACTCTCCTCCCTCTCTCTAAAATTCGTCCCAAACTCATCCAAAACAACCCCCATTTGATCTTGATTCAACCATAAATCATATGTATAATTTACATATGATGAAAACCTACTGAAGTTATGAAGATTGGAGGTGATCTTAACATGTAAAAAGGAGTTTTCAAGGGAGTTTGGGGCTGATTTCTCAAGGAGTTTTCATGAAGAACAAGGGCTGATTTTTGGAGGAATCTACAAATACTTGGTGATCCTAGAAGTGGTGTTGATATCTTATAAGATTGGTTACCCAAAACCATGTCTTGTTCATCCAAAAGCTCATCATTTCATCACTTTGGTGGTATAAAGATTGTTCTCCCCATCCTATTGTTATTTTGATTATGTAATCATGTATTTTCTTTCTTATTGTATATGTATATGATGAATATATGATGATAAAAGCGTTGTGTGTGGATCAAGTGTTGATAAATATGATTAAAAAGATGAAAAACCATAGGTAACAAGGTTAAAATCTTGCTAAATATGATGGCTGTATAAAAACAGTAAGTAATCAAATGTTAAACTGATAAAATGGCATGGTGGACTCAATTTACAGTAAGTATTAGATGTCATACACATGTGAGAGTTGGCCATGCAATGGAATCATCAAAATGAGTGATATATGATCAAAACAAGTTTAGAATACAAATCTGAGTTCACTGTTTTGGACGATTTTTAGAAAATACTTAAATGCTGATTCAACAGTAGCTATAAAAGAGTTAAATTGAGCACATATCATTTAGTTTATGTAATAAAAGTTTGAGCTTCTATCTCCATATAGAACTCTAGATATAGCTGTTTTGGTGAACATGAAACTAAAAATCAGATTTTTAAAGAATTAATGTTTAATAGTATTATATAAGCACTCAACTAAAAATAGTATAAAATGTGAATTAAAACCCACTAACTTATATAATACATTTACATAAATATGTATAAGGATAAATAAATGAACATTTTATAAAAATGGTAGTTTGATAAGTTTTATAAGTTATAAAACTATAAACATGATTTTTACGACTTTTTCGGCTATTACCGTAAAATTAACGTTTTTGTTAAATAAAACTTAGACGGTTGGACCCATCTAATGTAAACTTTTATAAACTAATATACTGATATATAAACATATATATAAAGTAAAAACCGATAAAACCCGAACTATAAAACATACGGACATTAACGGGCTAAGTTAACGTTATTGGACTAATAATATAACAAAATGGGCTAAAACACTTATAAACTTATTTATTGGGCTTAACCCATTTGGGCCCAACATGTAAAGTATAAATACTGATAATAAAAGTATAATTGGACTAATGAATAGTATTGGGCTTATAATAAGCTTATTGGGCCTAAAACATGTAAATAAGTAAAACTAGTAAACTAGTACAAAAGTTACCAATACATAACACTATAATGAATGAGTAAAAATGTATAAACCCACTTGATCATCATCATATATATAATCATCATATGTATACATAATTGTTATTTTTATAAAGTTATTGGACAAGAGTCTAAGACGAGTATTATTTGTCTAGGTTTCCGTGATTGAAGCACGTACCGTACATCCGAATTGCCGATAACCCGCTTTCCCACATCCACGTGAGTTCACAGCCTCGCACTCTTTTAAATGTTTTTATGAAATATTTTATAAACCCGTGAGGGAGATAACATGTTAGTTTTTATAAAATAGGACACATTTGTCCCGATTGTTTGTTTATTGATTTGGACCCGGATGATTGTATGACCCTATGAATGATTAAATGACCCGATAGATGAAATAAAATGGATTATTAAAGTTAGGTTATGTCACTAAAAGACCCATTAGCATGAATTGTGAACTACCGGGATTTGGTAGACGCTTGTGCATATAATAGTACTATTTGGAGACGATCACCCCAGTTCGCGCCTTGACGGTTGATCCCCGTCGTGCCACATTGATTGGTAAGCGAATTTATGTATGAGAAGATTTCCATAGCGTGACCTTTCTGACGACACGCTAATTTAGATGGGCAAATTGAGTTTCGGGCTAGCTACCCGTTGTTTGGTTTAGTAAGGTAACAATGTCATGCGGCTTATAATAATCCAATTAACGAAATACTGCTATACGCACCGAATTACAATATATTGCCTGACTAGCAATACGGGGTCATATTATTGATATTATGTTTGTGTTTTGGTTTTCATGACCATATTCATATAACGGTTTTTATTTAATCTATACAACGTTATAAAACGTATTGTATGATGTTTTTACGATATTGGCTCGTATAATGATTTTTAAGGCAAATGCCTATATTATGATTTTCGATAAGGATTTGTATAAAAATGACTTTGGCTATTTTATGGCCTATTACAATTATTTGTACGAAATGATTTTTGGTAATAATTTTATACCAAAGTTATATTGATGGAATTTATTAAACTCTATGAATTCACTCGGCGTTATCGCTGACCTTTTCTTTTAACATGTTTTATCTCCGGTACTTGAAGGTAATTCTCGGGAAGACAACAAGAATTCATGGCCCGCACTTAAATATTAATTTTCATTCAAATGCTTTGTAAAACCTGTATAAAATACAATGACTTGGGACCTATGTAATTTTGATATTTATGAATGGAAATGCTTTTATTATTAAACGACGCGATTTTTAAGCGTTGTCTATGATGTGAGTAATGTGCTATCCTGTAACACCAACTAGTCTTCCGCTGTATTGAGTTGTATAAATTTGGGGGTGTTACATACAGGTTTTTTGGTATGATATTGTCTTAGGTCTTTTGTAATGAGTTGGATATGGTCCCCTATACAAACATATGAATAACCAAATAAATCCAAATGTTGTTAGGGCAACCACAACCATGCTACATATACTGCCAAACACTACCTTCGTCGACATATAACTAACATTAATATGTACATGTTTGCATAAGTTAGAAATATAAGTCCGATTCGGAGTTTGACCACAAGTTCTTCAAGTACTCCATGTATTCGCCCTCCACTGTTTCAAACTCCTATTGTAGGCATACATAATGTAAGAAGGTTTGGTCAAGGAATGTTGTAGAGGGGAGCAACAACAAAGGCGGATGATGTTAGTTCTCCCTGTGTAATATGAACAAATTTTTTATATTTTGTTGGTCTGTTATTGTTGGGCACCTGTTGCATTTTCAACCTACATGTCGCAATAATTTAATAGATTTGTATGCATTACTATCATTATGAAACAATTATCAGTTATCTGTAATCAACAATACGAGTTTGTTAATTACGTAATATAAATATTTTAAGGTCATGTACAATTCACTATATGTTATATCCATTTTCTTATAATATATGAATTCAAGTTTCTATGCAGTGTAAACTAAAGGTTTTTGGTTGAATGTTAAAATGTGAAAAATAGTATAATATTTTGTTCAAACTTTATTATTACCAGGAAACTCAAAGGGAAAAGTTGAATGTTTAATTTGGAGTCAAATTGGAGTTCAAAATATTTGGTTGTTTGATTTTTGTATTTGGAGCCAAATTTTTCACGAAAATTTTGAATGTCCATGCTAAGTTAATGCATATGCAGTTACCATAATATTCTAATTCCATTTCCATCTCAAATCCTGATTTTTCTCCAAAATCACAAAATATACCATAATTTTATAACTCCATGTCCATCTCAATTATTGCCATCACTAGTTTCATACCATTTCCACTTATTGTTCTTATACACATGTCAATAATCATGAACACTGAAAACAATGATCAAGATTATATTGTTAATGATGATGATTATTTGGCTAATAATGATGATGTAAATCACGATAATGAAGGAGGTTATGAATCAGAGGATTATGGTGATCAATCGGATGCGGATGAAGACATCAGTAAACAGAAGGTTGTTAATAAGAGGGGTATAACTAGGTTAGCCAAGTTTCGGATAAAATATGGAAAACCAGATGTCATGAAGATAAATGTGAACTTTGATGCACTAAATAGAATATCAGGGCCAAACAGATCATTGTTTATAAGTTTTTTAGGAGACACGGTTTGGGAGCAGATATGTTTGAAGATTCTATCGTGGAAAGATGTGAAGGAGGAAGCAAGAGAAAAACTTTGGACTGAAACCACGTACAAATACAAAATTTTTTACCCAACTATTAGTCGTATTCCTACATTTACTTTAACATTATGTTAATATGTGCAACAATACTTTGAATTTGATGTGTCCTACAAAAAGTTGATTATGAATAAACTAGGTGAACTGCTAATAAATTTCAGAAGCAAATTGACAGCAAAGCACATAGTTCCCAACCTAGATAATCCTGAAAAACTAAATGTAGTTCCAAAGAATTACAAAGCAATCATCAAAGCCGAACACTGGGTTGCTTTTGTAAACTACACGGCGACAGAAGAATTTAAGGTTGTTAATTTCTATTTCGTTTTACATTTATAAACACCGTATGTATGCATTGTTTGGAAACTCCGTATGACAAACACAGTCTGTTACGTACTAGAAACTTCTCATCCAGTAATCTTTTTTGTTAGGTGAAATCAGTTGCTAATAAATTGGCGCGTTCCAAGTCTCTTTATCAGCATACAATGGGACGTGGTGGTTATGTATATATAAAAGAGCAAATGGTAAGGTTATATTGGTGTAATATACTAACACTGTTGTCCATGTTGTTTAACTTTTCATCTGTATGTATTTGATGTTTGGAAGATCATAAGAAAGTAAATTACACCAGATCAAGAACCCCCCCGTAGTGTATTATGGTTTAATGGAAGGGTTAGACAAGAAGGAAAAGAGACAGATGATGAAACAATCAAAGTTGGCACTAAGATTGTAAGTGTTATTTCAAATTTTTTATATAATGTTTATATTCGTTTAATAAATTATTTACCATTTTTTGTGTGCAGCTGGAAGCAGAGGAGCAGATCAGAGATGGAACCTTGACGGTTGATAGTGGCTCAGATTCATTATCACATGTATTAGGAAAGGAAAAGGGAGGGTATGCACGAGGAGTGGGAGGTAGAGTTACGTGCAGGAAGTTCTTTGATCTACCAAGAAGGAAACAAGGAAATGATGTAAGGATTGCGTTGCTTGAAAATGAACTTGAGAAGGAGAGACAAGCGCGTAAAGAAAAAGAGGATACAGTCGCTGAATTAACCACCAAGATATCACAAACACAAGAAACTATTGAAAAAATGTTGAAAGTTATGTCTTCACAAGGGGTTAATATAGCCGAGTTAATGCCAAGTCAGTCAAATGTAAGACTAGTTTTCTAATTTTGATTTAATGATTTTCAGTCTGTAATACCATTAACAATTAACATACTTATATATTACATGTATTACAACTAGAACATAATGCATTAAGCGAAATACCTAGTGAAGAGCAAAGGACGTCGATCAGTGGTGGTGGACTTCAGAAGGGTGTGTTATTTCCAATGTCTAAGACAACTGCAACTTCGAACAAGGATTTGGACACTGCAACTGCAGCTGCAACTGCAACTGCGAAGAAGGTAAGTTATAAAAAAACCATGTTTGGTTTCTAAATTGTACTATACATGACTTATTTACTGTGTTATGTATATATGCAGGTACCTACTAGAACTAGGTTAGCAAAAAATAAGACAGGATCATTGATAAAGAAGTCTCCACTTCAAAATTCCCAATCTCAAGAAGATATTTATCTAGCTTCCGGATCACAACAAAATCTGTCTCCCTCGACACAACAAGACGTACCTATTGCATCATTACGAAAGAAGCGTACACCTTCTAAATCAAAAGTAAATCAGTCTCCACCATCACTACCAGATGTAACTATTTCATCATTTTTCATATAATTACTTGTTTAATTTATTTGTCATTAACGCATGTAAACATTTTTTCTTCAGACATTTAAGTGCAAACTGTGGAACATATCTAGGACAGTGATCATTGGTAACTGTAGGGTATACAAGTCTAAGGATGGAGACAATGTAATGATTCATAACCAACCACTACCAAAAAATTGCTACAAAGTTTCAGTTGATGAATCCTTAGTGAATGCAACATTCATACCTTATGTCAGAAATAATGGTTTAAAAACTGTTAAGGATGTAAAAGGTAGTTTCGTGGCATGGCCAAAGGAAAAGGTTATTTTTTTGGAAGAGGTACATACACTTGATTTATAATCCTACATATACATAGCTTTTCATATTTAGTTCAATGTTTAATACACAGATTTTGTTTCCATACACGAAACAACATCACCAAATACCATGAAAGTTGTTGTTGAAAGTGCACCAAAAATAGGATCTAAGCGTTCGATGAATGTTCCAGCAGGCAGTACATTTACGACTATTACTCATATGCAGAAACAAGCTAGGAATAACAAGGCTCAAAAGACTTTACAATACGATGATTCAAAGTCTTTACAAATGTGATTCTATGTGAAAAGTATGTTACTTGAGAATAATACGACATTACATTTGTTGATTTGATTATGTACATTCAATTTTATATATTAATGCAATTGAAATTTGATTTCCAGAATTTTGTTATTTGTTTTTATTGAATTATGAAAGGTTACTAGAAGATGAAACATAGTCACACTTATTCACATTCTAATGTGTGACTACATATCATAAAAAGTCACACAAACATACAATTCTATGTGACTATTGGATGCATATAGTCATACAAAGTACAATTTGCTTGACTTGACAAAGCATATAGTCACACTTATTACTACTATTGGTAACTCTTTGGTTAATTGTATGTGAAAAACTTAATGCCATTAGCATGATTTGTGTGACTACATGTCATAAAAGGTCACATAAACATACAATTCATGTGACTATTGGATAAATATAGTCACACAAAATACAATTTGCTTGACTTGACAAAGCATACAGTCACACTTATTACTACTATTGGTAACTCTTTGGTTAATTGTATGTGACAAACTCAGTACCATTAGCATGATTTGTGTGACTACATGTCATAAAACGTAACACAAACATACAATTCATGTGACTATTAAATGCATATAGTCACACAAAATACAATTGGCTTGACTTGACAAAGTATACAGTCACACTTATTACTACTATTGGTAACTCTTTGGTTAATTGTATGTGACAAACTCAGAGCCATTATCATAATTTGTGTGACTACATGTCATAAAAGGTCACACAAACATACCCTTCATGTGACTATTTGATGCATATAGTCACACAAAATACAATTTGCTTGACTTGACAAAGCATACAGTCACACTTATTTCTACTATTGGTAACTCTTTGGTTAATTATATTTGACAAATTCAGTACCATTAGCATGATTTGTGTGACTACATGTCATAAAAGGTAACACAAACATACAATTCATGTGACTATTGGATGCATATAGTCACAAAAAATACAATTTGCTTGACTTGACAAAGCATACAGTCACACTTATTACTACTATTGGTAACTCTTTGGTTAATTTTATGTGACAAACTCAGTACCATTAGCACACAAACATACAATTCATGTGACTATTAGATGCATATAGTCACATAAAATACAATTAGCTTAACTTGACAAAGCATACAGTCACACTTATTACTAGTATTTGTAACTCTTTAGTTAATTGTATGTGACAAACTCAGAGCCATTAGCATAATTTGTGTGACTACATGTCATAAAAGGTCACACAAACATACCCTTCATGTGACTATTTGATGCATATAGTCACACAAAATACACTAATCACATAGTCAATGTCACACATATTGTATATTCATGTGACAAATTTATAAACAATAGTCACTCTTAAACAAAACTCGTGTAACTGTAGAGTGTTTACCGTCATACATATTCACTAAAAACCCAAATATTGTACCTAGTTCGTCACACATTTTCGAGTATCGGTCACATTTTTTTCCTGGTTATCGTCACAAATATCATATCATGACTGTGGTGTACCTACGGTCGCGGGACCTTTGGTCACAAAGACAAAAAATACCGCGTGTGATTGTATGCCTACGGTCACTCTTTTTGAGTGTGACGGATACCATTTTTTGTACTAGTGTTAATAAACCAATAAAGGTATACATGGTTAAGGCTACTAGCTAGAGAATGCTTAGATAAACAAACTCGGGTTGAGTCAAAGTATCCATGGCGGGCCTTGTAACACCCCACTTGGATAAGTGGACGGTTACGTGTATTTATGGGGTGTCATCAAAGCATAAGGTAAATGTCCTAAAACATTAACTGACCATAACGAAAATACCGGAATCAAACATCGGTAATCCAACCTAAGCTCAAAAACATAAAAAAATAAAATACTGAAGGAAAGGACTAAACAATGTCCAAATAAGCAGAATAATGTAAGAAGTGCATAAAGTAAGAAGTCCGGATAGCTTCCATTCAATGCACATGCTCTCAGAATCCTAATAGCGTCCTGGTGTACCTGCCGTTAGAACATGAAAGAACTACGGTTGAGCATAACGCTCAGTGAACGGATATAAAGCATGATAACGAATTACTGAAATGAAACATATGATAAAATACTGGAGCTGTAAGACTGATGAGTAAAGTTGCAGCGGAAATTTGTGTATAATCTATAAAGTCTGATTTATATATAATAAAGCTGAATTGTTATCTGTTAAATCTGAAAACATGCATTTACTGTATTTTAATTGCCAGAACTTATATAGGTCATGTGCTGTAACAACGGTACATGAATAACTGGAGGGGTGACCTCATCATGTTGTAGAGGGGTGACCTCTAAATAACTGTAGAGGGGTGACCTCATAAATATTGTGTTGGGTGGAGGGATTAGCTCCAATGTGAAGGATGTAGAGCACACACCACATTCACCCTGATAACTTGTAAACTGATAAGCCTAAGATGCATCCATACGCCCCACATGACATGATAATAATAATGGCCAAAACGTGAAGGGACGATGAAGGATGTGAGTCACGACACCGGTGCCTCAAATGTCATGGTTAAGGTACCTCCGTAACTGGTACATAAACTGATCATGCTTGTATATAAAGCTCAGGCAATTTATTTAGTTATTAATATGATTACTGATAAGCTTAAAACATATACTAGGGAAAACATTTGGCTGCATACTAGGAATCCTAATCATGCATAGAAAGGAAGTCCTTACTGAAGGACAGAAAATCCGTACCTCTAGTCCAGTAACTGACTGAAGAAAGACTGAACGAACACTACTCGGGCTTCACAGAATCTACAATAATGATAGACGCGAATAATGTAACTGATTTTATTTAATTTACTGTTCATATTGGCTTTCTCATTTATTTGTTTTATTTCTGGAAATCTGTACCTATATTAACTGATGAATCTGAGTTTATAATAATTCTTTTAATATATTTAACGACTTACCAATAATTACGATACGAATGTATTCTGACGTGATATTAATACTAAAATAAGTAACCCGTAAATAATATAAGGTTTCCTAAATTATAAAGTTTTCAAAATCATTTAATTTCTATAATAGAATTATACCCTTTTTTAAATATTACAACTATTTTAATTTAATTCTTTTTAAAATACACTTTAAACATTTATAAAATTATAATTAACACAAGGTATAATATAGAAATCTTCATTTTATTTATTATAATTATATCCCGAGCGTACCGAGATACCCCATCTCGATCGCACTAAACAATGCCACAACTATATGAAAAATCTGTCTATATGAAATTAACGACAGAAAAACTGAGTCACTAAAACTGTCGCTAAAAGCTGCCCTTTTAAAACTGCATATATATAACAATTCTGCGACAGAAAAACTGTCGAAAAACTGTCGCAAAACTGTCGCTAATGTTATTTAATATTTCCTGTTTTCTTCTGTCCCATTTCTTCCCACTGATTAAGCACTTAGTTCCCACTGCAATCTCGGTTTGTTTCTGTTTTATGGTTACCCCTTTGATAAACTAACCAAACACGCCCTAGCTGGTCATCACAAGATATCGGTTGCACCAGGCTCCAACCCGACACCCTCTTATAGGGTTGTGGTCACGTAGCTGTCAAAGGGGCAGGGTCACCGAGCCTCATGGCTCGTCCCGACTCTTCTCCTGGTGGTTTTAAGGGGCTCGGCTGACAAGAAAATATACACCGAGGTCCCCTCATGGCTCGGCTCCATAAGGACAGCTCTGAACGAGAATGTAAAATAAGGATGGATCGACTATACCTTATGATGATTAAGGAAATGAGATGATGCCTTGGTTCAGTAGAAAATCAAAACACGAATTCTTCTCTCTCTTTCTTTTAACCCGGCGGCCACAAGAACCTAGTTCTTCTTTCCTATTTTTTTCTACTGTGTGGAAGAATGGGTTAAAGTCTCGTGTATTTTATATTTTTTTTCAAATGGGCTTGAGCCCAAAACTTTCTTCCTTTCTTTTTTTTTACAAAAACCAAATTCGACCCTTTTGGCCCTTTTACTTTCCTTATTTGTTTTTAAAACAATTTAAAAACCGGCCCATATTAGGTTTAGTAACTTTTCATTTTTTTTAAAACGTAATCGTATGTATTATTCTCGTGTGTTTTTAGTTTTCCAAAACTTATAGTTTCTGCGTATTTAATATACTTGTAATTAAATACGGGTTTTACAATTCTTCCCCTCTAAAAAAATAATGTGTCCTCGAATTAAGGATGCGATAATGCTGTGGTTTTACAATTCTTCCCCTCTAAAAAGGAGAAATTCGTCCTCGAATTAAAGGTAATAAGCTGATGAAGCTATAGGAACTGAAAGAACACGTAAACTGAAAGGACAAATAAGCTGAAGGATAATTTGTCTTCTAATTAAGACATAATGTTGCTGACAGGTTTAAATCTGACATGACTGAAATGATCATGTAACGTGACATGGCTGAAGAGAACATGGAACATGACATGACTGAAAGGACTTAACTGAATTTATTGAAGGAAAAGGAATGAGAGGTCCGGATGGACTCCTCCGTTTCGAGTGGCTTCCCGCTCGAAACAATTCCATAAAAGGTCTAAGCATAATAACAATCTTGGTCCTGATGACCCCGTCCTGATGATGATGAATAGTTTCTGGTTCCATGCTTAAGATGGATTTTCTGAATCTGATAGAATGAAATGAGCTGTAGCATGTAGTATACATGAAACGGTCCGTACAATTATCCTGAAAATATAACATTTATATCTCTGAGTAAGCTGTTGATAAGACGAACTACATGAACCATTGTGAACGTGCTACATGAGCAATTGTGAATGTGGTTCGCGATCATAGAAGGAGCGTTGTGCATGAAATATGTCAGGTATGTGATACGTGAAACATACTGTGAGTGTGATTCTAGAGCATATCATGAACGTATGCTGACTGAGGAAGGAATGCTAATCAATACGGTCAGAGATGTGAAACGTCTGCCTGGTTATGGAAAAGCTATGCTACACTTAAGTCTGGTTTCTTAAGTTTTCTGTGACCATACACGTTTAACAAACACGGTAAAGTGTATCGTGAGATGGAACACGAATCTGGACGTGAACAATGTTATGAATACGAACATGAGCTTAAATCATGTGATAGCATAAAACATGAACTGAAATGGCATCATACTGCGAATGAGACGTAACTTGTGAAATAAAAAAATAAACGTGAATGTGAACGTACACATGATCGTGAACATGAACGTGAGCGCGATTTCGCGAACGCTAATTTCTATCTGACAAGATTGTTGTTGGAATACCTTGAAATCATACGACTTACTACTAAATTCTCCACAGGTCCACTACTGCGTAATCCTTTTGGATGAAAGAAAACGCGTAGGCTGATTACATGGTCGACAATGACTTAGATAGTATTATACTTTTTCTGGGTTTGTGGTAAACTGATAACAAAGGATTGTAGCAACTCACTACCACGACGGCGTTCAATCTTGAACCTACGGTATGTCAGGCATCTAGGTATGAACATAGCTGCATCAATGTGTGATACTGCTTCTATCAAAATTCTGCCTGATTATGGGACAATTTGGTGGAAATCTAGTTGACTAGTCATGGGAAATTTTACGGAGAACTGTAGTAGTCAATTAAGTTCTAGAAAATTTGTTACTTCGATCACAGGCGTCGGTCGAGACCATCAGGTGATGGCCTTCACCTTCGCAGGATTGTCTGAAATTTCTTCTACTGAAATAGGGTGGCTCAGAAATGCTACCTTGTTCATCTGGAACTCACATCTGGAAAGCTGCGTATATAATTTCCTCCTATCAGAAAATCTGTAGGATCTTGAAAAGATGATTCCCATGTTCTTCCCCAGAATTTAGGAGATCAGGATGTTATCAAAGAACATACTAACGATTTTATCTACGAAGTTGAAACATTTTTACCCATAAATTTCATACTATAGCTGGGGCATTAGGGAGCTCAGACGTATAAATCAAAATTTTAGAGAGACTATAACGTGTTCAACAGCAATTCGGAAAACATCATGTTCTTCTCTCACCACTGTTGGTAGCATGATCGAGAATTATTCTGGAAAGGGTTCAAGACATCGTAGCAGATCAGGTAAACCTTTTATACGTGAGATGACATCGACTATGAATGGTGATCTTGTAAAGTTTTTGGTGGTCGATATATGATCTCATGCTACAAGCCTTTTGTCTGATAGATAGGAACGGTACACCTTCTGGTGGTACGCTAGGGCGAATAAAGCCTTGTCCCGTTAGCTCTTACAGCAAATTCTACTAGTCTTTTAACTTAGCTTAATCCCTAGGATAAAGAGTTCTGAAAAGAGTTTCTGTCCTTGAGACAAGCTCGATGTTAAGTCTCTTCATTAGGAAGGAATTTCTGGGACCTTCTGGAATTACTTTTGGAATTCCTGAAAAAAAATGTGCTGATCATAATTTCATAGAACTTCAGAAGTGGATTATAACTGGTGGCTAGAAAATCTTCATAGCTATAAACTGATAAGGCACGCTCCTGTAAGGCAGAAACAACTTGTACTGATTTTTCTGGCGGAAGATATAATGAATATATTTGGGATTTAGTAAGACGGATCTTGTTGTTAATAGAAAGGATAACTTTAGTACCCATGGTTGGTACTGCGGAGTCTTTTCTGGCTAGGAGGTCGGTAAATACCTGTTTTAAAATAAAGCTGTCATAGGAATACGTGAAGTAAACATGACGATTTTCACTGAATGTGTTCGTTTGTAACCTCACAAAATGAATACTGCGTGTTTAACCTGATTAATACTTCGGTGGTGGTGACTAAATCTTTAAATGATCTGATTCATGCGTGGCATAATAGAATGGGTATACCCCCTTTCTGAAAGGTACCCTGAATTACTGAGGGCCTGTTTTAGAAACATACTGGAGTTATGAGTTCTGACTCGTATTTTGAGAAAAGATTCGTATGACGTGTATCATGACTGGTGTCCTGATATGTGTCTTCCGAAATGATACCTGAGACCTATGTCTTGACTGCTGTCTTGACATGTGTTTTAGTGGACGAATCCGGACAAGGCTGAAAAATTTTGGTAACTGCTAGGATTGGCGGACCAGTTAGACTACTGACCTCTGTATTTCTGGTCACGTCCGTTCCGGAGTTCTGATGGTTACTGAATGATTAATAATAAGCACGGTGGTTGTCACTACTGCTTTGTTTGTCAATTTATGACGGTCATTATCATGACCGTGATTCATGTAACTATTCTGCTGAGTGGCCGGCTGAGTTCTGGTTCCCACTCTTCTGAATGAACAGTTAGCTGAGTGAAGTGTGACATCTAGCTGAGAAGGTAAAAGTATGGAATGGAATGGTAGTGTCTGATGGTTAAAATTTATTCTTGTCAGAAATTTTAAATTTATAGTTTTCGTCCTTGTTCTGTAGAGTCTTCATAGTATAAACAGCATCTGCATCTTGAGAAATCTCCAAAGTATCAGCAGCATCAGTATTTGTGAGGTCTTCAAAGTGTTAGCAGCATAAGTATCTGGTAAAATCTTCAACTCACGAGCAGCATCAGCATCTGGTAGAATATCGACAAGTGGAAACGCCTGTGATGATTGAGGATCGATTAGCAATATTCATGGAGTAGGGTACCTGGAGTACACCTGGACTACTGTACATGAAGTACAAAATGAAATCGCACATGGAGCATATCTGAGACACTGTACATGGGGTACATATGGAATATTGTACATGGCACTGGTGGAAAAAAAATTATGGGATGATCAATACTGGTGTCGCTTGTCTGACATGATCAAAGAATTAAATTGATTTAAACGGTAGTAAACTAAACTGAAATGAGTAACATGATAGCCTGGTAATTTCTGTGTGGACTTAAAGCTGGTTGTATAGGGTTTCAAGAATATGATTAAACAGAATTTCAACAATGGTCAGCATGAAGACATGACTGATGAAGATCAAACCTGATTATTATGAAAACAGGATTTAACTGTAACCCCTTCTGTATCTTAGCATGAAAACATCATCACCTTGGTGAAAACATAATCCTCATAAGGCGACATGAACTTAGTCAGCACGAAAACGACATTCACGTGAAAGTATAAACTTGACTGATACAAATAACATAGAAGAATAATCAACTGAGGTTTAACATCAACTGATGTGGATAGGTATGGTTTAATCCACAGTATTAATAGTAGGAACCATGTGACTAAGTATGGGCGATTCTGTTTCGATCCATACTTGTCAAAATTTTCTGAGAACTGTCTTGTATAGAAATGTACAATCCGGGACTAAATGTGGTTGGTTGTAGTCCAATTCATATTTTTCAAGATTTTATGAAGCGTCATGATATGACAAAGGTGAACAACTATGGATCGGTTCACAAAACAACATTCAACTGAAAAACATGAAATTTGATCTGAACATTGGTGAACGTATATGGGCTGGTTCACCAAGTAATATTCGACTGAAAGCATGAATCTGTCAAGAGTAAGGATGAACGCCATTCGGTCGATTCACCAATACAAAATCTGAACGGGCAAGGGTGAACGCCTATGGGTCGGTTCACCAAAACAAAATTCGCAGAAAAGCACATGCCACTAAATATGGCCAGTCCTGTACCAACCTTTTACTTAGTCAAAACTTTAAGAAAACTGACTGATAAACGAAGAAAACCGACTGATAATTGCATGAGAACCATGAAAGATAACAACGCCAAAATCTGGGAAGTTCCTGGTGACTACCCACTAGTCACAGGTCAAGTTTTAGAGCCTAGAGGTCGAACCTTGCTCTCTGATACCATAATTGTAGCACCCCACTTCGATAAGTGGACTGTTACGTGTATTTATGGCGTGTCATCAAAGCATAAGGTAAATGTCCTAAAACATTAACTAACCATAACGGAAATACCGGAATCAAACATCGGTAATCCAACCTAAGCTCAAAAACATAAAAAAATAAAATACTAAAGGAAAGGACTAAACAATGTCCAAATAAGCGGAATAATGTAAGAAGTACATAAAGTAAGAAGTCTGGATAGCTTCCATTCAATGCACATGCTCTCAGAATCCCAAGAGCGTCCTGGTGTACCTGCTGTTCGAACATGAAAGAACTACGGCTGAGCATAACGCTCAGTGAACGGATATAAAGCATGATAAGGAATTACTGAAATGAAATAGATGATAAAATACTGGAGCTGTAAGACTGATGAGTAAAGTTTGAGCGGAAATCTGTGTATAATCTGTAAAGTCTGATTTACATATAATAAAGCTGAACTGATATCTGTTAAATCTGAAAACATTCATTTACTGTATTTTAATTGCCAGAACTTATATAGGTCATGTGCTGTAACAACGGTGCATGAATAACTGGAGGGGTGACCTCATCATGCTATAGAGGGGTGACCTCTAAATAACTGTAGAGGGGTGACCTCATAAATACTGTGCTGGGTGGAGGGGATCAGCTCCAATGTGAAGGATGTAGAGCACACACCACATTCACCCTGATAACTTGTAAACTGATAAGCCTAGGATGCATCCATACGCCCCACATGACATGCTAATAATAATGGCCAAAACGTGAAGGGACGATGCAGGATATCACTCTCCAGCATGTGAGTCACGACACCGGTGCCTCAAGTGTCATGGTTATGGTATCTCCGTAACTAGTACGTAAACTGATCATGCTTGTATATAAATCTCAGGCAATTTATTTAGTTATTAATATGATTACTGATAAGCTTAAAATATATACTGGGGAAAACATTTGGCTGCATACTAGGAATCCTAATCATGCATAGAAAGGAAGTCCTTACTGAAGGACGGAAAATCCGTACCTCTAGTCCAGTAACTGACTGAAGAAGGACTGAACGAACACTACTCGGGCTTCATTGGAAGCTACAATAATGATACACGCGAATAAGTTATCTGATTTTATTTAATTTACTTTTCATATTGGCTTTCTCATTTATTTGTTTTATTTCTAGAAATTTGTAACTATATTAACTGATGAATCTGAGTTTATAATAATTCTTTTAATATATTTAACGACTTACCAATAATTACGATACGAACGTATTCTGACGTGATATTAATACTATAATAAGTAACCCGTAAATAATATAAGGTTTCCTAAATTATAAAGTTTTCAAAATCATTTAATTTCTATAATAGAATTATACCCTTTTTAAATGTTACAACTATTTTAATTTAATTCTTTTTAAAATACACTTTAAACATTTATAAAAGTATAATTAACAAAAGGTATAATATAGAAATCTTCATTTTATTTATTATTATTATATCCCGAGCCTACCGAGATACCCCATCTCGATCGCACTAAACAATGCCACAAATATTAAAAATATGTCTATATGAAATTAACGACAGAAAAACAGAGTCACTAAAACTGTCGCTAAAAGCTGCCCTTTTAAAACTGCATATATATAACAATTCTGCGACAGAAAAACTGTCGCAAAACTGTCACTAATGTTATTTAATATTTCCTGTTTTCTTCTGTCCCATTTCTTCCCACTAATTAAGCACTTAGTTCCCACTGCTAGGTTACTATTTTCCCATTGTTTATACTAACCAAACGCACCCTTTAGGTTTTATTTTTTTATACCGAGAGTCTTAACTCTCGGTTTGTTTCTGTTTTACGGTTACCCCCTTGATAAACTAACCAAACACGCCCTAGCTGCTCATCACAAGGTTATCACCGAGAGTCTTTCACTCTCGGTTGCACCAGGCTCCAACCTGACACCCTCTTATAGGGCTGTAGTCACGTGGCTGTCAAAGGGGCAGGGTCATCGAGCCTCATGGCTCGTCCCGACTCTTCTCATGGTTGTTTTAAGGGGCTCGGCTGACAAGAAAATATACACCAAGGTCCCCTCATGGCTCGGCGCCATAAGGACAGCTCTGAACGAGAATGTAAAATAAGGATGGATCGACTATACCTTATGATGACTAAGGAAATGAGATGATGCCTTGGATCAGTAGCAAACTAAAACACGAATTCTTCTCTCTCTTTTTTTTAACCCGGTGGCCACAAGAACCCAAGTTCTTCTTTCCTGTATTTTTTTTCTACTGTGTGGGAGAAAGGGTTAAAGTCCCGTGTATTTTTTTTTCAAATGGGCTTGAGCCCAAAACTTTCTTCCTTTCTTTTTTTTTACAAAAACCAAATCCGACCCTTTTTGCCCTTTTACTTTCCTTATTTTTTTTAGACAATTTAAAACCCGTCCCATATTAGGTTTAGTAACTTTTCATTTTTTTAAAACGTAATCCTATGTATTATTCTCGTGTGTTTTTAGTTTTCCAAAACTTATAGTTTTTGCGTACTTAATATACCTGTAGTTAAATACGGGTTTTACAGGCCTAATATGTCAAGGAAGTCTAAATTTGTTAAACCATGTCATTTATTATATTTTTTTATCTTTTTATATATTTTTGATGAAAAATAAAAGAAGAAATATATACAATGCAAATGTGTTATGCAAATGAAAAATGATTAATGCAAAAATTATGAATGCATATTTTTGGTGGCCAAAGTAGATCAAAAATTCGAAAAATGTTTGAAAAATAAATTTTCAAGTTATCATGAAGTCAATTACAATTTTCTAGGTAAGGTCACTTCGATAGAAGACCCCCTACACTTAAGATAAACATTGTCCTCAATGTTTAAGAGTATTGGAGTAAACTCCCCTACACTTATGACATTGATGACTTTGCTTAACCAAAGCTAAGGAATGGTCTACTATAGTGAATTCATTTTATGCACAATGTGGTTTTAAAATCACAATAGTAACGAAGTGAACCCGACACAAGGGCCTCCTCCATAAGCTCCAATGCATGCAATGAGATAGAGCAACCCTACAAACATCAAGAAGACAAAATAGAGGCATCCCCCCTACACTTGTTCTCATCTATATACCCCTTATTCCTATCCTACCACACTCTAGTCTAAAAGATCTAAGCCTAGTTATTCAAGCTTAATTTATGGAGTCTCTAGCTCGACTCATCCCACACTTAAAAAATGTCTATGGAAAACTTATCATGGAGAGTAAAAGATTTACCCTTTTTAAGAAAAATCTCCATGATAAGGTAAAACAAGTTTTCAAATATACAAAACTCCATAAATATCCACCCGGATCAAATACATAATTGCCATCCCACTTATTACACAATCCAAAAAGAAACATCCCAAGCAATGGTGAAGGGGGTGAGGTGTCCTTCTCCATAAGTGTTTCCCATAAATTCTTAAAAGGATGATGAGGTGATACTCTAAAATCTCCCACAAGTTTTCCTTTTATTACATTAGGAGGATACTGAGTTGGTTTATCAATCCATATACCAGGATCAATAATCCTTTCCTTGATGGGAAAACAACAAGTGGTGGGAGCCTTAGAAGATTCCCCCTTATATGTCACATCTTGAGAGAAAAATTGTAGAACAATGAGTGTCAACGAACTCTTGGGAGAAACCACCAAGTCTTGCTTTTGTTTGTCACTTTGAAAGGTTGAGGTGGAAAAGAGAGAAGACAAGGTTTCTTCATGCAATAAATAATCTAGAAAGAGTATGTCTCCCTCCTTATCAAAATACCCAAGAATATACTCAAGAGGTGTATCAACCTCAAGAAACTCATCACTCTCATCAATGATAGAACCCTCATCATCACCATAATCATCATAGATTGGTATGTCAAAGATTGGTGACTCAACATGTATCTCCTAAAAACCCAAGGGAGTGTGATCATCAAAGAATGTAGGCTTAAAAATGGAGAACTCATCATCATTATATTCATCATAAATTGGTGTATCAAAAAGAGGTGGTTCATCATAACTAGAAACCTCATTTGCTTCTTCATTGTGGTGGAAAAGTGGGTTATCAAATGATGTTTCAAAAAGAGGATTGGAATGTATCACAAAATCACCAAAGTTAAGCTCTTGAGGTTCATGAATATCCAATGAGGAAGTAATGGAGGCTATAGTCTCAACATAGGGAGGATCATAATTCCCACTTATGCAATCTTCATAAAAATATTCATCACAAACTTCATCAAGAATATCAACTTGATTCTCCTCCTTATCAAGAACATGAATATGCTTCACCGTCTCGGGCTCATTGGATTTCTTAGACAACTTCCCCATGTTAAACACAACTTTTTCATCTTCTACCCGCATTGTGAGTTCACCTTCTGCCACATCAATAAGAGTACGACCCGTCCTCAAGAAAGGCCTTCCAACAATAAGAGGCACTCTCGGGTCCATATCATAGTCAAAAACAACAAAATCCACGGGAAATGTGAATTTATCAACTCCAACAAAAACATCTTCCGTAATTCCCACCGGATAAGCTATTGAACGGTTTGCTAATTCAAGTGTCACTTTGGTAGGTGTGAGTTCGGGAAGTGAAAGTCTTTTCCAAACTGACAAAGGCATTAAATTTATGCTTGCCTCAAGATCTGCAAGTGCCATGAAATTCTCAACCCTCGGGAAATTGCAAGGAATCAAAAACCATCCCGGATCATCAAGCTTAGTAGGCAACTTCTTAAGCAACACCGCGGAACAATTTTCGTTCAATGAAGCATTAGGCAAATCAACCAATTTCTCTTTGTTCGAAAGAAGGTCCTTAATCATCTTGGCAAACTTAGGAATATTAGCTAAAGCCTCCGCAAACGATATATTGATATTCAATTGCTTAAACATCCTCAAGAAGTTTGACACTTGTATATCATCTTTGTTCTTAAGCTTCTCCTTTCTCAATCTAGAAGGATATGGAAGACTTGGTTTTAGTGTAGGTTGAGTGGTAGTTGTTAAAGTACTCTCTTTGTTGGTTTCTTCATTGATAGGTGTGGAAGGTGAAGGAGTAGTAGGTGTAGGTTTTGAAGGTCTAGAACTAGAAGATGAAGGCTTGTCACAAGGAGGAACCGTAGTAGGAGTCACCAAAGGAGTTTTAAGAGGAATTGAAGGGTCATTGGTCTTTTTTCCGCTCCTTGTAGTTATTGCATTTACATTTTCCCTTAGATTGGTTTGAGTGTTGGAGGGTAAACCACCTTGTGGTCTTTGATTTAGAAGCAACATAAATCTCTTGTTTGTTTCATCATGCATTTCCCTCATTCTCTTCTCATTGGCTTGAAACCTCCTTTCATTCTCTTGATTCATTTTGTGAAGAAGCTCAATGGTGTTAAAATCATGTGGCACATTCCCTAGAAATCCTTGTTGTTGGAAAGGTGGAGGGTGATTGTAAAACCCTTGGTTTTGAAAGTGGTTTCCTTGATATTGAAAGTTATTGGGTGCTTTATAGTTGTTTTGCCCTTGGTAATTTCCCCTTGACCCTTGATTTCTTTAAAGCAATTATGGAGGTTTTGTTTGATTTTGGGTGGGTTGATGGGGTGCAGGGTGGAGAAAGGTAATTGTTTGACTTGTAAGAGAGATGGTTAGGTTTGATGTTGGGTTTAAAGTGCTCTCTTTGTTCATCTTGATAAGAATAGCCTTCACTTTGAAAGTTTTGAACTTTATCACATTGCAAATATGAGTGAGGTCCTCCACATGTCTCACAACTTAGGGTAATGGCATTAACGTCATGGGAAGAAGAATTGTTCAGGGAAACTTTCACAAGAGCTTGAATCATCTCTTGGTTCATCTTTTGATTCTTGTCAATTGCTTGAAGTATTTCATTATGACTCTTGAGGAGTTGATTATTAATGGATGTATGAGCACTCTCTTGAACAACATGGACTACCGCATCTCTTTTGTTATTTGTTTGAACCATGGATTTTGTCTCAATGATATCCCATGCATCTTATGTGGATTTTGAAAGAATGTTCCCACCCCCGGCCGAGTTAAGGTAATCTTGATGGTGAGATCTCAAAGCATTGTAGAAGGTGTTTATTTGGTGAACTTGGTTAAATCCATGATTTGGGCACTTTCTCAACAACTCTTTGAACTCTTCCCAAGCCTCACTAAAGTTTTAGTCTTGCTTTTGTTTAAATCCTATGATTTGGTTTCTCAAGGCGGTGGTTCGTGAAGGAGGAAAGAACTTATTCACAAATTTCTTATTTAAGTCCTCCCAAGTGAAAATGCTCCTAGATGGTTGCTTGTCTAACCAACTCCGAGCATTACCCTCTAAGGAGAAAGGGAATAGGATCAACTTAATAGCCTCAGGATGGACCCCATTATACTTAAGTATATTGCAAAGTGACATGAATCTCTTGATATGTTCATAGGGGTCATCCATGGGTCTTCCTAAGAATGGAATAGAAGAAACCATATTGATCATGTTTGTCTTAAGCTCAAAAGTGTTTGCGGGTATCTTGGGTATAACAATAGCATCCACATTTCCCTCCACATTTGATTGGAGGATCTCAATTAATGGTCTATTATCAACGGCGGCAATGACTTCTTGTAAGTTGTTCAAAGCACGATGCTCGGGATTGGCTTGATGGATGGTGTTTTTCTTGTTCTTTTTCTTCCTTTTGGGAGGATGGGGTTGTACACCAAAAGGTATATGTGCACACGCTCGAGTGCGCATGCAACTCAACTCGAGGAGTGATAAAGAGATTTTGTTACCCTTTTTATATTACCTTTCGTTCCTCGACTCACTCGAATTGATTTTCGATTAAAACGTAAGATTATATTTGTTTTTGGTTAAGATATATATTTTTTTTTGGTTTTTATGTTACTTGAATGCACGTAAAAAGATAAAAATAATACTATAACTACGTAGATACTTACTAATCTAAAACAAAGTGCAATTACCGCAATTAAAACACAAAGAACAAATATTAAATGCGCAATTAAAATGCAAACGAGAATTGTAAAAATGCTAAATAAAATAACAAGTAAAAATGCAAAATACTAAATGCCAAAAACGTAAATGAAAAATTATCCTAAAAATGACAAATTAATTCTAAAAACCAATTTTACTTTTTAATTAACTAAATCTATTTTTTAAAACTAATTTTATTTAAAATTAAATTAATTGAAATCTAATTTATATTAAAAACTAATTTATTTTTTAAAAAAAACAACTAATTTTAAACTTCTAAAATATATTTTTATCTCAAACTTAATAAAAGTAATTAAATAACTAATGATTAAAATAGACTTAAAATTAAAAGTTGTAAATAAATTTTATTTAAGAAAACTGACTACCAACTAAATCAAAACTATGTATTTAATTAAATCAAAATCTGAGTATACTATATTTATTAAAAGAGGTGTAACTAAACACAAAAGAAGAGCTAGTCCAAATGGTAAAAGCGCTTGGCTGTTAACCGTGAGGTTGAAGGATCGAACCTCGTGAGTGACACTTTTTTTTTTTTTTTTTTTATATAATTTCTAATCAGCAAATCAATTTACACACACAAGCAACCAAATAAATCTGAATGACTCTTAACAGCGGATCAAAATTTAAACAGCAACTTAGATTGAACTTATCATCCACATTATCAATTGTGCACAAATGTTAAGTAAATAACTCAGCAAACAAAAAAGTCAATAAATATAAAACAGAAACTCCAAAATTTCCTTATTTAAACTTTACTACAAAAACAAAGTAGATGAACAGATACTCAATTTTCAGAATCAACTGTTAAAGACTCAGTTATAACCATCATAAAGAAATCCAAACAGATAAAATCTGAAACTATCAGCAAAGTAAGGAAATTTTAACAGTCCAAACCAGATTTACTACTTAAAAGAAAATAAACAGATATTAAAACAAGCAGACTCAAAATAAGCTAAAACAAAGAAGCAGATTCGAAAACTAAATACCAAAGCAAAATACAACTAGCAGATTAATTAAACTTAAAACAAATAATTAACTTAACAAGAAAATAAAAGAGATTAAGAACCCGGTGTCGAAACCGTTGAGCCGAAGGTGGGCGCTGTGCCCCCTTTGTCACCGAGTACAAACACCATCTTCGAATCATCAAACGTCTTCAACATCGAGCTCTCGAACCAAACATCGAACCAAGAACAGTAACTCTCGGACAAATTATTATTATTTGTTATTATTATTATTTTTTTATTTTTTTTTTTTATAGTGATAATAACACGAACAGTGAATAAAAAAAAAAGATTAAAGATTAAGTTTAATTTCGACAGAAAATTAAATGAGATAGAAAAAATCAATAAAACCAAACTTTTTTCATTAATAAAAATAAATCATTACAAAACTGAGAATTAAAGATACAAATTCCCTAATCTAATTTGCAAAAATTAAAACTAATTTAAATCCTACTCCTAATTTAATTTAAAAACTGAAAATTAATTAAAAAAATATGCTCCCTAGAATTACAAGATATGAGGGTTTTTATAGGAAAACCCTAGGAAACCTTCTTGGTTCTCCTTGGTGGCCAAGGAAGTGAATCCTGGCCGTTTATCTCTTCTCTCTCTTTTCTTCTTTAATCTACGGCTGACATTGGTTTGGGGAACGGATTGCCAGCGTGGAAAGTAAGGACCACTTTGGTGGGAGCTTGCGAAAAATTGGGGGAATTAATTGGATTCATGTGAATTAATCCATGAGGGTAAAACCCCAATTTTTGTTGGTGATTTTTAGTGATAGGAAAAATAGGGTTTTTTTGTGGTGGCTGTAAAAGAAAAATGGGGGAGAGAATAAACAGTGAGGGGAGGGATACATTGTTTTTATCGACTGGAATAAAAAAGGGTAAAAAAAACGTTTTATATAAAAAATAAGGGAGTGGGTGATTGTGTACGCACGCATACACGTGGGTTGGTGGGATAAACGTTTGGAATGGACAGTTTGACCAAATTTGTTTGTGAAGTGAGAATAGCTATGTTTAATTCCCTTTTCTTTGTTACCTGTTTTTTTTTTCTTTTTCTTTCGTCCTTTTCATGGGCTTGGCCCATTTTAATTTGTCCATTGTGTTAAATTGGCTTGTGGCCCAAATGTTTAATATCCGCCCCTTTTACCAATTAAATGGGCCATAATGGGCTATTGTTTATCAACAAGCAACATTAAGCTTTGAAATGGGCTTTTAAGCCCATTAACCCGAATGTGGACCCTCAAGCCGTTAAAATCCATAAAAGATTAATTCCGCTAAAGACGAGCTTGAAATTGGCTTCCTTGATCATTTCTTCAATTTTAAGTTGACTTTGTCGGTTTTCGTGATCTTGGGTACATTTTTGGTTTTTGACTTTGTCTTCGTCTCTTCCTTGGACTTTTCTTCAACATTTGACCGTGAAATCCCGTGTTTTCTCTTCTTTTGATCATTTGTACCTATTTTAACACAAAAACACAAAACCACGCGTAATTCTGACTTTTATGATATAAAACACATGATTAGGTCTTGTTTTTCCTTGATTTTAGTGGCAAAAGGATAAGTGTTTACACACTTATTAAGGAGTGAGAGAGGATCTCTCGATCGACTTTGCAAAAGAAGGGATTATCCTTTCCGAGGTTCAATAAGTAATATCCACAAGAAAATATAATATATGTAAGTACTAATTGGGTGGCACACCACTCACCACTATAACTCCTAAAAGACCCACAAGGAAGCGAAGAAACGAGGCGGCGCGTAGCACTTAAGATCCTGCTTCTTTAGAATGTGTAATACACTCGCCCTATACCCCCCACACAGTGGCATCTTTCTCAAGATCAAGTAGATTATGGTATTTATCTATTTTTCCTTAATTAACTTTGTTCGATACACGTACTTAGGACCGTAACGCCCCCAAGCACGGTGTATTGCAAAATCAATACTTATTGAAGTAGATGTATTGGTTGTTCGTATCTACGTATATGTATTTACATATAATAATATATCAAAAATGTTTTTGTATTTATTGTTGGGAATAAAATGAGCTAAGTCACTGAGACGCTGATAAGAGTAATTTGGACGCTGACAAGAGGAGATGAAGCGCTGACAGATCAAGCACTGACAAGAAATATCCAAGCGCTGACAAGAAGAAGTCCAACCACTGATGGGAGTACTTAGTCAACACGTTTTATAGTTGAAGTAAAGATATGCTCAATATTGTATTTTCTATATTTATCTTTACCTAGAATAGTTGATAGGTAAACCTTTGTACACGAATCCTTGTGTTATAAAAGGAGGTCGTAGGGTTTGTAGTTGATATACATTATTCATTTTTACAACTTTCATTGTAAGCAAGTTCGATTATCAATCTAAAGTCAAAGTTTGGTTTACTTGGTTGTTTGTTCTTTATTCTAAGTGTTAATTCCGCATAACACTTGGATTGTTTATTACAACAAAATTTCTCTAAGTATTAAACTTGATTCAATCTCGATTAATACAAAGCTAATCGATCTAAGTTTGGGATCAACAAGTGGTATCAGAGCTTGATGAGGAAGTTTGATCTAAAGGAACAGTAAACCCTCAAAACACCAGAAACCCTAAAACTAAACAAGATGTCTACCACAGAGTCTTCATCCTCATCAAATCACAACCTAAAAATCCCTATGCTCGACCCTGACAACTTTGAACAATGGAAGTTCAATTTTGAACAATACCTTCAAATTCATGACCATACTCTCTGGGAAATCATTGAATTTGGAAATTAGTTTGATAAAGCAGCTAGAATTACTGCTGCTATTGCAGCAAGAACCACAGCTGGTTCCACTACTGAAGAGCTTGCTGAAAGACCTGAGGATGGAAAAGTTATCTCAACTACTGATATAGATGCAAGAAGGAATGACATGAAAACTTTGAACATTCTTAAACTTTCCTTAGGTCCAAAGAATCAACACAAGTACAGAAGTTTTGAGTCTGCTAAAAATCTTTGGGCAGCTCTTCAAGTCACCTATGGTGGTTATGAAGATACTTCCAAAGAAAGGAAGAAGCAACTTTTTCATGAATATGTTGTGTTTAAGGCTCATCCCAATGAGAAGCTAAGTGAGGTGAGAAGTAGGCTTCTTGACCTCATTAGCAAGTTGTCCTTTATGGGAACAGAACATGATAATGCTGATATCATTGATACTTTTCTTAGAGGTCTTGGTGATGCATGGAAAATTGAGTTTAGGTCAATCATTGCTACCAATGCTCATAAGAGTTCTTCCTTTGATGATGTCTACAATAAGTTAAAAATTGTGGAGAGTGAGATCTTGCTTGATCATGGAAGCAAGTCAACATCAGGAAACATGGCTTTCATCTCACATAGTGATGCTCAAACCAGTGAAAGAGATTCATATGTACATCCTGTTACTGGATCAACTTGTGTCAACGGTGTATCAACCTTTGTCAGCGGCTCATAATCTAACGCTGACACATACAATGTTGACTCACCAAAGCTTAAACCTGCTGGTATTGATCTGGATACAGTATGTATATACATTGCTGCATTGCCCAATGGTTCCTTAATTACCTATGAGAATCTTAAGCAAACCAGTGATGAGAATTTGGAAGAGATGGATATCAAGTGGAATATAGCACTTGCAAGCATAAGGGCCAACAGATGGAATAGGAGATTTGGAAGAAAGATGACCTTCAATGCTAAAGACACAGCTGGATTTGATAAATCCAAGGTTGAGTGTTACTGTCATAGGATAGGTCACTTTATGAGGGAGTGCAGATCTCCAAGAAGATCTGATGCTGGAAAGACTTCAAACCAAATCATTAAGGTTGAAGATGCTAAGCCAAAGGCTATGGTCGCCATGCAAGATATTGATGGTGTTGGATGGGACTAGAGCTTTATGGCAACGGATGTGGAAGAGAATCAGGCTTTGATTGCTGAGAAGGAAGAAGAAGAGCATGTTCACTTTGCTCTCATGGCCAACTCCTCATCTTCATCAGATAATGAGGTATATGATGATGTTTTCTGTAGTAAAGGGTGTCGATTAAACACTGAAAAGCTTAATAAAGAAAATTTAAAGTTAAAATCAGATGTGTTTGATGTAGAACGCAGGCTAGCAAATTATAAAATGGCACTTGCACAAACTGAAGGGACTATAGAGGAATATAAGAAAATGGAATTTGACCTAAAAGATCAAATTTTGTCTCATGATCTTAGAGTTAGTGTTGAACTTAGGGATACTCTAATGAGATCTAGAGTAGAAGTGCAACCTAAGTTAGATGAAGCCATTAAAGATAAATAAAATGTAGGGGTTAAGATTGAAAAGTTTGATAAAGCTAGTCAAACCTTAGAAAAGTGTGTCAGTGAACAAAGAGACCTTAGGGACAAGTCTGGGATTGGGATGAATGAATATGTTGCTGTTCCTCCACCTGCTGGGAACTTTTATGGTGTTCAGAGAAAAGATCTCTCTTGGACTGGTATACTAGAACTCCAAGAAGAGGAATTTATTCCTCCACCTAGAGTGCTTACCCCAGTTGAGGAATATCAACAAAAGGTGATTGATCTTGAACAATGTAAAGCAGTCAACCCTTTTCTTTTTGTTAAGGGTGGAATGCTTATTAAAAGTCCATTTATGCCTATACCCATCACTATGACCAACCCCACTACTGGAAAACCCATTGACCTTGGCTTACCAATTAAGATAAAACCTAGTGTCAAATATGCTGAAATGTATAGAAAATCTAGGTCACCCCAAAGCCAAGATAGTGTTAATAAGACAGGGTTCTTTCAATCTAGACCTAAGGTTATGTCTAGAAAAGCTTGTTACACATGTGGGAGTTTTTCTCATTTGGCCTATAAGTGTGTCAATGGCTCTAAATTCACCACTGACAATCGGTCAACCATGGTCAAACCCAGACCTTTTGTCCAACCAAGCCCACAAGTCACTAGACCAGCTCCCTTCTTTTCTAAAGGGACAAATATTCATGGACAAAGACCCTTTCAAAAGACCAACACTTGGTCTAACAGACAATGGATTCCTGTAGCAAACCCTAATTTGGGCGCTGACAAGAACAAATTCAGCGCTGACAGTAACAAACTCAACATTGACAGGAACAATTTCAACGTTGACAGCTTCAAGTTTGGCATGAAAATGCCACAACAAGCTGCTGTTAGATCTTATGTTAGACCAAGTAACAATAGGTATTTACAACCTAAGGGAAAGGGGTCTAAAGCTTCATCTAGTTTGACATGGAGACCTAAACAAGACCAAAACCCTAATTCTGATGGAATTTCTATGACCTGCAACAGATTTAATTATCTTTCCAAGGTCATTAATAAACCAATTGGGGTAAACTGGGTGTTCAGGCCACAAAGGGATGAACAAGGGGTTGTTAAAAGGACTAAGTCTGTTCTTCTTGAACAACCACATGAATCCAAGTCTGCTCAGGCTTGGGTTACCAAAGAAAACTAAATGTTTTCTTTATGTACAAGGTATTCAAAATCAGGTCAATGATCATGGATATTGGGACAGTGGATATTCTAGGCACATGACGGGGAAGGAAGATTATTTATCAGACTTTACCCCCATTAAGGATGGTGACAAAGTATACTTTGGAGGAGGATATGGAACTATATCAGGTAAAGGAACTCTTATCACCAACAACTTATGTTTTGAGAACGTTTTTCTGGTAAAGGAACTTGACTATAATTTGTTTAGTGTGTCACAAGTTTGTGACAACAAAAATAAAGTTCTTTTTACTGATACTGAATGCTTGGTGTTGAGTAAGGATTTTAAGATCCCTGATGAGAATTTTATTGAATATAGAACACCTAGGCATAAGGACATTTATAATGTTAATCTAAAAGGGATTAAAATGAACAAAAATATGTCATGTCTTTATGCTAAAGCATCAGTTGATGAAAGTAATTTATGGCACAGAAGGTTAGGGCACATAAATTTTAAGAACATTAATAGACTTGTGAGGCATGATCTTGTTGATGGTCTGCTTTCAAAGGCTTTCCACAATGATCACTCTTCTGTTGCATGCCTTAAGGGCAAACAGCATAAGGTCTCCTTTAGGTCTAAAAGTATGCATTCCAGTTCTAAACCACTTCACTTGCTACATATGGACTTATTTGGCCCAACTAATATAGAAAGTTTAAATGGTAAATCTTACTGTTTTGTTATAACTGATGATTTTTCTAGGTTTACTTGGACTTTCATTTTGGCCTTAAAAAGTGATACTGCCAAGGTTTTGATTAACTTTATTACCCAAATTGAGAAGAAAACAGGTAATAAGGTTAAAATTCTTAGAAGTGATAATGGTGGTGAGTTTAGAATTACACTGTTAGATACCTTTTATGTTGATAAAGGGATTTCTAGAGAGTTGATCATAGCTAGAACTCCACAGCAGAATAGAGTAGTTGAAAGAAATAATTTAACCCTAATAGAAGGAGGTAGGATCACGTTGGCTGATGCTAAGTTTCCTATTGCTTTTTGGGCTGAGGCTGTGAACACAGCTTGCTATGTTCAAAATAGATCCTTGGTCAACAAGATCCACAATAAGACACCTTATGAGATATTTTGGAATACGAAGCCTAATATAGGATTTCATAAACCTTTTGGATGTCATGTAGTGATCCTTAATACTAGTGATGCCCTAGGTAAGTTTAATGCAAAAGGTGATGAAGGATATTTTGTGGGTTATTCTATGAATAGCAGAGGGTATAGGGTTTATAATAAAAAGGAAAAACGCATCCTTGAAAAGGTGCATGTTAAGTTTTTAGAAATTAAGCCCAGTGATCCTGAGAAAGGACCAGATTGGTTATTTAATTTAGAACCATTATCTAGGACCTTGAATTATATGCCTGTCACTAATCCAGACATTGTGAAAAGGGATTCAAATGTTGTGGAAGAATCTATTGTTGAAATTTCAGGTAAACAGGTTGCTAAGGAAGAAGGATCATGTGTAGTTGAGCCAAACCCCATACTTGATTATGTTACCATTCCTATATGGACTGATGGGTTTATGCAAGCCTCTACTGCTGCTGAAAAGGAGGAAGAAGGGCCACAAGACAAACTAGTTGATGAAACCATGTATGCATCTTCAAGAGCTGACAAAGCCAATTCAGACGCTGACAGGTTGAATTCAGACATTGACACGTTGAGTTCAGACGCTGACAACCTGTTTGGAAATTTATTCTCTTCTAACAGACATACTGTTGAACATGATCAACCTCCCATACTCAATCAAGAGGTCAATTCAAGTGAGGATGGGAGTGGCAATGAAGATGATATTGGCAACATGGAATCTGTTATAGAAGATAATTCACTATTTGGGGGAGGAATACTTTTAAAGGTTGCCAAAGATCATCCTCCTTCCCAAATAATTGGTGATGTTCAGACTCATGTTCAAACAAGGAGATCTCTTCAGACTCAAGGTGGTTTCATTGTCAATATTCACAAGAAGGAATATACCCCTCTTGTGCAGGCATGTTTGTTTGCCTGTTTTCTGTCACAAAAGGAACCCAAAAAGATTTTTGATGCTCTTAAAGAATCAAGTTGGGTGGAAGCAATGTTAGATGAGCTTCACCAGTTTGCCATTCAAGATGTGTGGGAGCTAGTAGATTGTCCAAAGTATGTTAGACCTATTGGGATACGTTGGGTTCTAAGGAACAAAAAGGATGAAAGAGGGATTGTGGTCAGAAACAAGGCACGTTTAGTTGCTCAGGGCAATACACAAGAAGAAGGAATAGACTATGAAGAGGTTTTTGCACTTGTTGCAAGGATAGAAGCAATAAGGATTTTCCTAGCCTATGCTTCTTGCACGGGTTTCAAAGTTTATTAGATGGATGTGAAAAGTGCTTTCTTATATGGAACAATTGAGGAGGAAGTGTATGTAATGCAACCTTCTGGTTTTGAGGATTCAGAGCATCCAAACAAGGTGTATAGAGTCAAGAAAGCAATGTATGGACTTCATCAAGCCCCAAGAGTATAGTATGGTACATTATCCACCTACCTGGTGGAAAATGGGTTTAAGAGGGGCACCATAGACCAGACATTATTTACCAAGAAGATTGGTAAGGATTTTCTTGTTGTTCAAGTCAATGTGGGTGATATTATCTTTGGTTCATCAAATCCAAAGATGAGTGAAGACTTTTCCAAGCTCATGACAGATAAATTCAAGATGAGTGCAATAGGAGAGATAAACTTCTTTCTACAACTGAAGCAAGAAATAAATAGTGGTTGCAGCAAGAAACAAACAGTGGTGGCAAATTCTACAACTGAAGCAGAGTATGTGGCTGCAGCTGCTTGTTGTGGACAAGTTCTATGGATACAAAACTAGTTGTTAGATTATGGGTATAATTTTATGCATACCAATATATTTGTAGATAATAATAGTACATTATGCATTATTAAGAATCTTGTACATCATTCTAAAACAAAACACATAGAAATTAGGCATCATTTTATAAGAGATTGTTTTGAAAAAGGTTTAATACATCCAGATAGGGTAGACACAGAGGAAAATGTGGCTGATCTTTTAACTAAACCTTTTAATATTGGGAGGTTCCAGTACTTGGTAACAAGTATTGGAATGATCAATCTCACCTAAATGTGTTTTTGAAATCATTGCATAATTTGTACAGGATGTGTACTGTAATTGGTCTTTGTAAAGAATTAGGTTTTCCACTTTATTTTTCTAACACTGACAAAGGTTATTTGAACGCTGACAAGTGTTAAAATGGCCGTTGACATCAATATGTTAGTTTTGTGGTTTTTGATCTAATCATGTAGGCATTATGAGCATGGTAAAAATGGATACAAAGTTGCTTATGGATCTTTGGAGCTTACAAAGAATGTGTCAAAGTTTATGTATGATGGTTGGAATGTTTACATTCCTATCTTGACATTAATTTTTGTCATATACTTTTTATTTTGCAACTTTGTATATCATAGTTTAAGGGGAGGTTTAGGAAACCTTTAGGCTTTTAGGTATTCTTAGAATACTCTTATCACAATTCTAGATTGTGTCCACTGGTGAGTACGATTTAGTATTTCTAATTCGTGAGGCACTGTAGCATGCAAAGTTGATATACTGTGCACGCTACCAAGACATTTTGGCCTAGGATTGGGATTGGTCGGTTGGGAGACTTGGTGAACGTTTTTATTGGGCTTACCTGGGAAGTTACAAAGGGTTTATATGAGGTAACTTCATTGTTAAGAACTTTGGTTAGCAAGGGACACTTGAGGACAATTATGTCTATCTTGCTTAAGCAAGTGTGCATTATTAGACAGTGCTTGCCACCCTATAGTCATTTTCAGTCTAAGAGTTATCTTCACTAGGGTAAACTTCTTTGTTAAGGTCTTTTTATTTGTAATTATTTTTATTTTTGGCCACTGACATGATTTCTTTCCAAACGCTGATAAGACCAATTTAAAAGCTGACATGGCAAAATTTCAACGCGGACAAGAATATAGCCGTTACACGCTGATGTTTACTTTTTTACCGTTGGAAAACATTGGGTCCTACCCAGTTGTTATATTTGAAGAAAATATGGGTCGTAATTTTAGCGAGTTGGTAACTTTTAATTAATGTATGAGATAAGTTATATATTTTTCAAGATTGTGATGATTACTTTTTGAATATAACTGCCTCATTTTTCAACCAATCGTATGTTTTACCTCTCCTATAAATTTGGATATTTTCTTTCAAACAAGGTAAATACTATTTCTTGTCTGCTAAAATCTCTCAAATCTTCATATCTCCATTGTTTTCTTTAACATCCCCAATTTACATTGCGCAGCGGAAAATACACAATTGGGTGTTATTTACAAACTTTATTTCACAACTCTTTAAATGACCCAAGAACAGTATATTTAAGAATAAATATGGAAATAATTTAAATCAATGTCTAAAACCTTCAATCCCAAGTAAAATCAGTTTAAAATATATCAGAGTAGCGTACAGGTTTCCCCTAGGATCTTAATTAAACAACAAACCTTTTACCAAAATACTTGACCATTTACTATATGTTTTTGACAATAGGGAAAGAATTCTGTTTTAGACCAAATTACTACAAAAGCAATCCCGCAATCCTTCTCCAGCAAGCACCGCAATTCAACAACTTCAAGTACTTGAAATACATGCTTAAAATCATCAACACAAAGGTTGAGCAAGTCTATAGGTTTTACAAAATCATAATTGAACACATCGTAAAAATCATTCACACTTGTTTAATAGAATTGTGGCCATACAATCTATTAATCAGGTATATCATATAATAGCAATAGCTATTGAATTGTATTAAGCTCATGACACCGACCCCTTAACTTAGTCACCCACGCCAAATGCTAGCATGACTAGAAAAATTACCAGTGCCCCTACTAGGGTATTAATTGCAAAAATACCAATTCTCATTCACGTAAAATTATCCTTCCCAGCGGGTTACTCAGCGTAAAGCCCTGGTCTCAGATAAGGTTGTCAGTCCAATAGTACTATTATTAGAATAAGCGGCTATTCCCAACTCGCAACATCAAGTCAGAAGATAGTTAACGGCTCATGAATTTAGGGTCTTATGCAATTAGGTACTTATATAATTCATTTCATCAAAGGCAACATCGGGTCCAGCAATTACTCATGACATGTGTTCATTTTACTTCAAATAGCATGTATCCCCCTCGCGGGTTTTAAAATCATTAAAACAAGTAGAAAGCGAGGCTATAGACTCACCTGAAGTAATAGCAGTAGTATGACGATCTTTGATGATAGTTGATGCCTGGTAAACACAAAAACCGCAACCTATCAAATAAGGCGCATTCATCAATAATAACTCGAGTAAAAATCATACTTAGTAATATCAAACTCAAAATCATAAGATCACAATCAATCCAAAATAAAAATAATACAAGTGACCTTTTATTCCATTCTATATGTTTTCTATTAGTTAATTCCTTCGATAAAAATATGCCGGTACACACCAAATGTACAAGCTCATTTACCCCACTTAAACACGTCAAATTTTTATGATACTAATCAGAAACTTCACTTACTATATATAGAAATCCCTGTTAAAAACTCATCAAAATATTTCACATTTAAAGTTCCCTGCCCGACACATCTTTGAACTACAAAAACCGGACAGTTTTACGTCAACAACTCTTATAGTCTTTTAACACATTTATTTTTCTTTGTTTATGAAACCGACACTCAACTTTGAAAATAACTCGAAATCCTCATACTTAACCTTAAAAATCAGTCCATGACATATTTAAAAATCCATTTTATAGTCCCTGAGATTCGATCCAAATATCGACAACAATTATATATTGTGACGATACTCGTCTCCCGGTACACGAAATAATCAAACTAACGTAACTTTTCGCTCGTTTGGAGCTAGAAGTCCTACCTTATACCAAAACGAAGATAAAAAATCCTCTACAACAATATCAAATTAGTTCATCTCAAACTCAAACTCATATTTTCATAAAATTACTTTTAATAATCTGCTATAAAATACATATTTAAAAATCACTCAAAATTATTTTTTTACCACATTTTAACCCCATTTTACCACTATAATCATTCTTACACTACTAGTTCATATCATAACACACTAAATCATACTAGATGATTAATCCATAAAAACCCAACTCAAAAATATAAACATGCAATCATAAAAACTAATATATATATATATATATATATATATATATATATATATATATATATATATATATATATATATATATATATATATATATATATATATATATATATATATATATACTAATCATAAAAACTTTAAATTTGTTCTCATTTGAACCAAAATCTATATAGAGGGAGGTTAATGTGGGAGCAAACTTAAAATTATAAAAATAAGAACTTATGTGAACCGTTAGATCTTTTAATTAGTACTAGATGAGATTATCATTTAATTAGTGACATTATAGTGACTAAACAAATTTTCGAGGGTATTTTGGGAAATGCTTATCCAAGATGTGACGTTATGAATTGTTGACCACTTAACGAAGCTGCTCCACTTTTTTATACATAGCCTTACAAAGTATTTAATTATACCATTGTTACTTTTTTATACATACTTAATAACCATTTATTATAAAACTAATGCATTAATTTGACACACATAAACACTCGTATTACCAGAATTTAATGATACATCGAGGAATTTACATAAGGCTAATACATAATCAGAACTAACTGATCCGTCGATAATCATCAGAATTGAACTCGTATGTAACACAAAAAATTAAATCGTGCCCATGATACACGAAGAAAAAAATTGAACCAAATGAGAACTAAATCTACAAATTAAACGGGATACATTGTGGTGTCGTGCATCAGTAATGGTACACCAGTTATATCGTGGTGCCGTGCATCACATAGTTGCAGCAGATCTTGGTACATCGTGGTTTTGTGCATCACATACCACGACGTACCTGGTATACCAGTGACTACAACGGTTGAATGGCAAGTGACGATGTTACAATGTCAAATGATAATAGTTGCCCAAAATCATATCTAAACGGACATGGTTTTCGACGAAGTTGTAAACTTCGATGTGGCATCACACTTACCTCACTAAGTTTAACAGCCACATCAGTTGAAAAAAAATGTTATACAACCATATATCTATAATAAATGGTCACCACCACAACCACAGCAGTGGTTGGATTTTCTTACTGGTGGGTATATCGGTAGCAGCAAGCGGCGGTGAGGCGAACTCGACGACAACAACGGCACAAAAGCAACTCAGATGCGACAATGGTGGGTGTTTGGTAGACTCTGGTACAACGTGGATCAGCCACTACCAACAACCCTCCACCATCACACTCTGGTAAATCGTGCATCAGCCACAACCAACAACTATTCACCATTAGACTAAGAGATAACGGTACATCAACGACACAAACCACGACCATCATAAACGTGCTACTTGATACATGGTGGTCGCATGCATCATATACCATGATGTATCAAATAAACACCTACCGAAAGGGTTGTTGATGCAGACTCCGACTCGAAGAAGCCATAAGCAAACGATAGACATCGGCTTTTAAGCGGTGAATTTACTAAAATAAACCATTTCTGTTGATAAATTGAGAATCAATGCTATCATACGGTGGTTTTAATTTTTATACATATCAATGGTAATGAGAATGAAATAACTAAATTGTAAAATGGAAAGTCAAAGATAAAGGCATTGATTTTAGATCTGTGTTTATCTTTTTGGAGGAAGAGAGAGACGATTTGTGGTGAGAATGACAAGTTAAGGTTAATTAACATATTAGTGATGTAAATGTCTATTATACCCATAAGCTTATGTAACTTAATTTTATTAATTATTTTTTCCTTTTTTATAGTGTTTTAAATTAGTTGTCATTTGCTTTAATCTCATTGGTTAGTTAATGGTTCTTATTTTTAAAACTTTAAATTTGTTCTCATTTGAACCAAAATCTATATATATATATATATATATATATATATATATATATATATATATATATATATATATATATATATATATATATATATATATATATATATATATATATATATATATATATATATATATATATATATATATATATATATATATATATATATATATATATATATATATATATATATATATATATATATATATATATATATATATATATAAGCATAAACACCTACATACAACAACAATTTAAGATCATACATCAAGATTTTTATCCAAAAATGGGTTTTTCAAAAATGTTCATGTATGTAGCTAAATTTCATACCAATGGATAGAGAATGAAGAGATTAAGATGGGTCTTTGATTGCTTTTTAAAGATTCAAGCTAAATTTTGAAAAATCAAGGGTGTTTGGTGGTTGTGGGTTGACGGGTGAGAGAGAAGGGAGGGAAGAGGGAGAGAAAAATTTTGGTGGAATGTGTTTGTGTGTGTTTTTAGTGTTAAATTTTCCTTTTATATGGAAAAAGTTTAGGGTAGTTTTTGCCAATTGTGATTCTTTTGGACCAAAGTGCAAATACTTTGTTAAAAAGCGGGAAATGACTATTAGTCACTTTTGAAAATTTTTACGGGTCTCGGGTTTCATAAAAATGCTTCTCAAGACTTAAAACGCACACAAAATATGATATTATATAGTCCCGGCACGACTTAATACGAAATTAAAATAAAACGTCAAAATATTAAACATCGACAAGTTTAAAATAAAATGTAAAATTTCTCGGGCATCCGTCGATATCGTCATCACTAATAATCCTCGCAACGCGTCAAAACGTAAAAATAAAATTTCAACATCATCTAAATCAAATTACCAATCGTCATGACAATCAACCTCGTCAAAAATTTCAAAAATATACGTAAAAATATAATTAAATAATGACCATGGTTTTGGGTTGTTACATCCTACCCTCCTAAAAGAGAGCGACGTCCCAGCGCTCAACCCGCCTCACATTCGCATTTCCTCACTTCTAGAGTTAACGTGGCCTCTTATCCTCAAGAGATACTCACGTCTTTCACACCAGTCCAACTCAATTCTTATGATATCACCATATCCACAACTATTACTACACTTCAACTTTCAATTTCACCTTCTATTATGCTAATATTACTTCATCATTCATACTCCTTCTGCATCACTTTTTCAGTTTCATTCCTGCCCCAATACTCTGATAACTTGACCCATGACTATGTAAATTCTCAAATTACACCTCTTAACTACTGATATGACGATTATCATCGCATAAAGATTCCTTTTTCACTAGTTTCCATTAGTCCTCATAGTGAAATATTTAAGATATCATCATCCCAAGTTTCAATTATATGTTGATGTGATTGATATCAAATTCAATTACCATCGTTCAATTCATCCTTTCACTTTGTCCATTGCTTTCCGAAAATACGCAATATTCCTTCTTAACTCAATTCTTCACACTTTCTGTATCAATACTTCAATTTGAAAAATCCCTTCAATACTACATGTGACACTCTCAGCACTCTAAGAATAATTAAATTCTCTTTTTAATCTGAACAATTCATTCACAACTGGTCCTTGCATTCTTAACACACTCTCTAATCTAATAGGAGAAAAAATAAATAATCACAATAACCGTTAGTGTCCCACAAAAACATACATCTCAACTCTCTCATTTCTATTACCATTCTATTTCAAATTTTCCAACAATATGTTGATCTTCTTTCTTTGATATTCCTTTTTCCATTAGTTTATTACCTTGATTCTAACTTTGTTTCCATTCTATCCATTCTGCTTGTTGCTACCAATATTCCAATTATCTCAAAACTTAAGAGTTAATTCTCAATTACTTCAGAAATTTTATAAGTCCTTTTTCCTTCTCCTTCTTACTAAATACTCACTAGTTGATAGTGACAGTATCCACACTTATCCTTCATAATCTGAAACATACTTCGTAATACAGAACTATAACACATCCTATCTAGATTTACCGATTATTATTTCCCCGTCATCATTAAGTAATCCTTAGTTCCTCTTCCTTTAAAATCCCCGAATGGCATTTATACACAAGTCCTTCTTATTCTTATTTTCTTCATACTTGATTCCATACAAGTAATACTTTTCAATCTCGAAACAAATACCACAATGTCCAATATCATGATCATATAAACCCCGTTACACTTCTTTATACAAGTCAACACACTACTATTGCTTTCCTTTCCACTTGATATTATCCAAATATCATCATCGCAGCTCTATAGTTCTTTCAGATTCCTCCAATACTAATTATACAGGCACAGAACTTCAATCTATCCTCAGTGCTCATAAACAACTTCCTCAACTACAAAATCAGATCTCACAACCACAACTTAAATATATGAATGGATTTCACACATTTAGTTCTTCTTTGTCAGCTTTATCCTTGGTTCACCAATCAGTGAAAACCTCCTGATAAACCTCCGATAATACTCAGCATACACAAAGGAATTGACAAGCTTCATTCGGTTTCGTCGGTATCGACAAAGCCTCAATCGTTTCAATCTAGTCAGATTTTCACGATCACTTCAGCCATAGATTGCACATTCTAAAACATCTATCATACTCCAACTAAAATTCTTATCCAAAGAATTTTACACACCGTTCCTCCCTTTAATAACAATTTTCCAATTGTTAGGGAATACTTTTCTTTCCTTCAATCATCTATTCATCACACTAAACATTCACAATCAATAATAGACACCGAAATCTGGTGCTCAGTTTGTTCAACCTTATAGCAATCATCTCATTCATAAAACATCCAGCTTCTATCCTTACTTCCATTATTACTTCTCTGATGACTTACCCTTCCAGTCAAATCAGATTATCCTTATTGTCTCATCTGCCAATCCTTACAATCAAACATATTACCATCCTCAACTTCCTGACAATGCCATATAATAAAATATACAATCAGATTACATAACTCCCATCACCAAGCTAACACAAAGCTTCCTTTTTCCCATGACGACAGTGAACTCTACGATTCCGCAGAACAATCACATAGTATCCTCAAGTACTAACTCATCTTCTCATTCTTTTCCGACTACTACTAGTAAAGCGCACAGAAAATTTGACTTATTGTAGTTTTCCTACTACATACCTTCTCCTCATTGACCAATAAAATCGTCAAATAGAAATTCCACTGATTACTCCCTAAAATCAGTACTCAATGTTCAACAACATTCCAATTTAATTCTTTCCACCTTTATTTATCATATCCTATGATATTCATCCTTATCCCGGTTAACTTTCTCACAACTCTAGTTCAATTAATTTCGCTATACTTCTTAATTACATAAACTCAGAAAATATTTCCTTAATATATATATATATATATATATATATATATATATATATATATATATATATATATATATATATATATATATATATATATATATATATATATATATATATATATATATATATATATATATATATTAGCGGCGTAACCCGCCCAATGGGCGGGTTCGTTTCGTAAGTCTTTTTTAAGTGTACTTTGTGTTTTACGTTATATATTTGCTGGTGTCTTTTTTCTCCTAATTATTTTTAGGCTCTGGTGACCCAACGCACGTGTTTTTTTTAAACACATTTTATTAATTAATTGATTGTTTGTTTTGTATTTTTGTTAAGAGTATTTTTGTGTTTTAGTGTTATGTATTTTTTTAATGTTTTGGGCACCAAACAGAGTTGTTTTTTTATATTTAACAACGGAAAAATAATGGGTGTTCATCCAGTTTGAGAAAATATTTTTTTTTTAAACTATTTGTTAAAAAAGTACTTTGATTTAGGGATGAACACGGTACAGATATCGTATCGAATTAGTGGTACCAATTTTTTCCTGAACATAAATTTGTGGTAGCGGTACCATGCTGAACTTCATTTTTGGGGAATTTGCCAATTTGGTACTGATCCCGTACCGAATTAATGGTACCAATATTTTTTCACCTTATTTTGTATCTCGGTACCTTACCGATCAGGATTCAAATACCGAGAATCGATACCGTTCCGGTATGATTTTGGTTCGGTTCCGAGATTCGGGTCGAAATGCCCATCCTGCTTTGATTTTTATTTTTATTGTTGACAATAGTATGTAACATACAAAAAATCAAGTATAATCTTTGAATAAATGTTTGAGATTTAGTGTTCTACGTATTATGTCAAAATCTAGGCACGTAGAAGTTTTATTTCGTCTCATTTGGCGTAATGTTTACAATGATGACTTAAGAAAAAAAAAAGTTAAAAAGTGAAAGAATGTTAGTCTTTATCCACGGGAATTTTTGTATGTAGGCCAAAGTGAAAGTGTTTATGTATACATGGGACTTTTAAAGCTTGTTCTTGTTGATCCACTGATAGCAGGGGTAGTTTTCAATTTTCTGTAACCTCACTTTTTAAAGTTCTACACAGACGTACGAGCAATCTTAGAAGTTGAAGGTCGTCTGGCTATTAATAATACTATTAATTTTCTGCATATGTACAAATCTAAGCCAATGACCCCATGATTTCATGATATTTTAGTTCTCAAAAAATGGTTTCCAGCTTATTATATTAGCACTGATATTTCTCAAACAATGGTTTAGGAATAACTGAGCACAAACACATGATTCATGTACTTATATTTTCTGAATTTCAGATCACAAATGATAGATTAGTACAGCAGACCACTTGTGTCCATACACAAAATTAAATTTTAGTCTTATGGAAGTGCACTTACAACTGGGCATATAAATCTAAAGTGTATCAAACTGCTATGAAACTACATATGTATAAAATAACAGCTCTTTATGTTTAATTTTCTATTTCCATTTTTCTGAAAACCATATAATTTTGTATTTCCTTGTTTGTTGACGCTGCCGCCTCGGATTAGTCAAAGTGATGTCGCCAAAACTGCCGTTCTCTACATTATAAACTTAAAGGAATTAGATGACTGTTATCCTTGTGGCCTCAACTTCTGTACGTCCTGGTGGCATTTTACATTTTCTGATATCTCATGAAAAGTTCTATTCATATTTGATATCCCCTTTCCACTTGTACTTCATGTCATCAACCATCTGTTACAGGAATGGCATAAAAAGTATTAAAAGGTAAAATGGGTATATATAGCAGTAAGCATCTAAGATTAGATAACAAATCCACTGACCATTTCACCACATAAGATTACGATATACAAATAGAATGGTTTCACTTTGATGTAACTTGGGATGTTTTGTCTGTCATTAAACACCTACTGCTTCGTAAGTTCAGTAAAGTGACAAATAGGTTTCATCATTTTCTATGTATTTATGCAGTTGTTACATCCGATAGTTGTAATGCCTCAGTAGATGCTTCTTTGGCCCATGGGTCTAAAACTGCTACTCGCTGACAATAACTTCAAATTCCTCGCCAAATCTGTCATAGCAAAAAGAAATCACAGGCAAAACATTTTGTGACTTTATATACGCAATAGGTATACACATTTCAGCAACTTATTGGCGAAAGAGGTGTTTTTACTGCATTTGGTTGGCAGGAATTAGTGTTTAAAAATGAAACAGAGGATCAAAAATAATTTTGTGTGTGTAAAAAAACCTGGACTATGTTTTGTGTTTAAGCAAAGGAAGTTAATTTGAAGGTAGACAACACTTACCAGGGTAGACGCCAGAAAATGTATGAGCCTTTTCATCAATTCATCAACAGGCAAAACAAAAATTGACTCATCTTTGTGTTGTCCTAATAACAAAAAGTGTAGAGTAAAAAAAGATACAACTTTTATGTGGGCAGTTCACACGATGCTGAGAGTAAAACTTCATAGTGCAGGCATGAGAAGTACAATCATCAGTAATCAACGAATGCTAAAAGGTATGAAAGGATTATTAACAAATGCAAATGAATAGAACTCGTAGTAAACTCTGCTCGAATAAAAAAAAAACTTACATCTGATTCAAAATGGTCATCCGTTCCTATTTCATAGGAAAGCTGCGATTCTTTCATTTAACAAAAGTATCGAATAAAACTTTGGTAACACTACTTGATCCACAGATATATCAGATACTTTCATTCGAGCATACGTGGGATACATAATGACCTAATTCCCAAAGACGATGATATAAAGTAGTAAAGTAGTCCTGCTAATGGGGTGGATATATTGACCATAAGAAGTCGAAGAGCACCACAAGCCTAGAAAGCAACTAATGCAAAACATGGGAAAAAGCTTTGACCTCTAAGAAGTAGTCCTGTCCTGTCCATATCCGACACCATTGTAGGGTTTTCTCGTCCGATTGAACTGCATGTCTAAAAAGGTTTCTATGAAGTCATAATAACGACAATGATGGAATGTTAAAAAGTTTCAATTTATAGCGTGTCAAATTAGTACATGCTGAAAATATGATGTCAACTCGTTAGTTGCAGAAAATATGATGTCTGCACGCATAATGCAAACATCATTTATGTGATGTTAATCCGGTTGCAGCTTCGAAGCATCTTGGAGACAAAAGAAAAATTGAAATAGAATGTGAATATCTGCAATAAGGTGAAAAAAATGAGATCCCTAAATCTAATCACCATTACACCACCGACTGCTGAATCAGCCGCCTCTGGCTCCAATTGCAAATGGATCGATTGTGATATATAACAAATATTTATATCCTTGTAAGATACAGGCTAATGATAATTAATGTATATTCTTTTATAGTTATAATTAACAGATAGAATCAATTTCGTGAGTTTTTTATATAAAAAAAAAGAAAAAAAATCATACCTGTATTAGTATTAATCGTGAATCAAAGGATTAAAGAAAAACTTAATTGGGGTAACAGGGTTTTGGTTTTGAGAAGAGAAGCATTTTTTAAGAATAGGGTTTCTTTCACCTTAGTGCAAAGTCAGATGGTACGTCATTAGGGGTTCGTGTTTATTATAACTATCAGGGTCCCTGCTGTTAAAAGTTGGTGGATGAGGCACTTTTGTAGGCTCAGCAACATCATTAAAAGTTGCAAAATCTTTAATAGGCACACCATAGGCACTTCCAATAAACATTCTTAAATACCCCCTTATTGTGTTTGCAAGTTCCTGGTAATCATAAATTTATCTCAAGGTCTGTTACCGAGTGGTCCTCCTCCAACTCAACAGGGCCGCAATCAAGAATTTGGCATTTGAGTTGAGTTTTTTTGGTCTTGAAGAGAACATTGTTCGTATGGCTTGGTATGATGTAGATTGTATCCGTTTCAAAGCACTTTACATAGCTTGCATTAGCATCAACAATTGTATATGTATGGTTTGTAATTTTGAAAAAGAGTTCATCATTGAGAGCAACATTGATCAACCGAAGGAGGTATGTCTTCCCGGGTTTCACCTTAAGGCGGAAAGTTTCTACATATAGATAAATGTTCTTAGCCTGCGCACAAGAAATCAAAATGAAATAATGAAATTATATAGATTAACTATAACTAATTACCCTTTGGTGATGAACAATTTTATAACGGGCTAGGTTGGCCGTTAATGGTATAAGCATCCGAATTATTCGGGCCAACTCCTATCTGAAGGGCGTGGTTGATCACAGCCTTGGTATCATTGTTCCACCATTCACCTATTAACCAAAGCAGTATGTTTAGTATATGAATACAACCTTTGGCTCAAGGTTTATTATACGTAATAGGGTTCCATTAATACCAAATATAATCGGGAATTCCTTGTAAGGTTTTACAAAGGATAAGTAGTATTGAGCCTAGGGAGTATGACAATAGGGCCAATCACGTACCAGTGGATTTTAATACTATTTGAGACATGATTAACCACTTTTATCACCAATTGGTCACCTTCCCTAGCGATAATCCTCGGGCTCAAAAACTGTCCATTGGCAGTTATTATGCTTTTCGTTTGTCAAAACGTCAACATTTTGCATCCGTATCTATAAACACAAATATTGTTTCAATAAGGCATGTACATGTATCGAAAATTAAAAAATCTAAGCCAGCCTTAAACTTACGTCAAACTTGTAGTGTTGGGTAATGCTCATAGCAGTATTTTGTGCCCTTGCAACATCAAAATGCTAAAAAAATGAGTACTAAATGCCACTGATCAAGATATCATGAAGACACTCTTCGATACCAGCTGAAATATATTTTATCGGGGTATGAATTCCCTTTTATCCAAAAAAATACCAGCTGAAATATTACCATTCTTTATACTTTTATCTTGCCCCCTTTTCTACAGTTATTATTAAAGCAGCTTGAGCCTCTGCAATCTCATCAGAAGACATCATCTTAAGGGGGTGTTTGTTATTACAAAAGTAAAAAAGTCCTGAGTTAAGCTGGAACAGTGACCTCATAATTATAAAGCATTGGCAAAAAGAAATTATTTCTATTCAGAGTTAGATATTAGGCTAAACATGCAACATAACAGTTACAAAAGTATACCTGTTTAACCATCTATGCAAAATATTGCACAATTGCATGGTGGATTTGGATGTGTTCGCTTCTCAACAGAAAACACACACACGCAGAGAAATATAAGCACAAAAATACGGCAAGAGCGGAACATACTGCTCAATATAAATCCTTGAAGCAAGCTCTGGGCTCTATCAGCTTCCTCTAGGGTACCAGATATTTGGATAACATGCTCTGTTACTTCTGAACTCGAATCAAGCGGTTTAACATTCACCCCCGAAAGCTTATTTGAAATTAATTATAAAAATAAAAGTCAGAAGATGTTATTAATATTAATTATGATTGGAGGATAGCTTTGAAGTTAGGGGGAGATAGGCTTACTTCACTAATCTGAGCAAGCTTATTTCTCGACTTTGTAATGAGCTTTGGGACTGCATACTCTGGTATGACTACTTCCACTATACTTCTTGTAACCAGTGGCACAACAATCCTGAAAAGAAATAAAAAAACTTGGTTATGGGTTATATGGTTAAGTTGCATCAATTGATTTGTTTAATGTTTCACTACCTGAGGGATAGTTTGAGTAACCACAGTTTTTGTTTAGATGAACATGAAATCTTACATCAGAAAGTACATGAAGATCAAAAAAAAAAATATAGTTGCAATAAGGTTTTGAGAGAAAATATACCTTTTAGATTAAATAAAGAAGATGATAAACCTGAAAAACAAACATATGGATCCGAATCTAAAACAGTTCATCATTACAGTTTTTAGAAAGTTAGGTTTTTAATATACCTTCACAAATTAAAGAAGATGATCAAGCTGCAAAAAAACAAATCTGCACAAAAAACAACCAATAAAGACTAAAAAACACAACATAAATACAATTATGAATATGATCATGAATGATACAATGAATAACATACATGTGATCTCGTTTAAAGTCATATGTTAGGATCCAGGGTTGGAAAAAAGAACCTGTAGAAAAGAAATTACGTATATTATTGATATTATGATTATGTAAAAGTTATATTAGAAGAAAAGATAATATTTGTCAAAGCTATATTCAAGGGAAAGATATGTTTTTAATTCAAATCAGGGAATGATATTAAACTTATATATTTGGTTTTTAAATATCAAACACGACTTCTAGCTTAGTCTAGTGGTTGTGTATGTTGTTATTATATCCCCAACCCGGGATCGAACCCAGCTATGGACAATAAGTTTACACATTTTAATATTTATAAAAAAAACCTACAAAACCTGATTTTTTTCAGACCGGCCCGTCCCAAACGTGAACCGGACCGGTCCAGACCTACAAAACGCGATTTTCAAAACGCAGATTTCATAAGCGCGTTTCCAAAACGCGATTTTCAAAAAACTGCGATTTCAATCCCGAATTTCGTGGAATTTGGAGATTTTCTAGGAAATTCTGAAATACTATTGGCTAAAAGATGTGACTGGGATATGACTGGGATTGAAACTGTGGTTTCAAATCATAATTATACCTATATATAATATAGAGATATATATATATATATATATTATTCTTCCGTCGGTGAATTTCTCATTTCAACCAATCGCAAATTCTCGTTGATTTCTCGTCCTCAGTTCTGCTAAAATCTAACATCTTCAAATCTTAATATATCCTCAATAACACCTTCAGAATTTAATACACCATCAATAACACTTTCAGAATTTCAATAAAATTCTAACTCAATGATTACCAGATAAGAATATACAATTTACTGCATCTAAATCTTAAATCTTATCAGCATTTCCAAAATATAGGCTGTAATAGCAGCAACATTCCCTTCATATTGATCTTCCATTATCTGAATAATTCCTTTATTCAATCTCCTTTACCGAAATGAAAACATTTCATTACCACAGAAATACCAATTTTTATACCATATTCCTTGTTATTCCTTCAGCAGCTCGACCTCCAGCTAGCCAATACTTACATCAAGTAAATAGATAATTACTTAAGTGGTATAAAATATATGTGATCTACACATCATACCTCCTGTTTACCCAATTTATAGCAACTGCTTGAATATTATCTCTTCTTATCTTAGACTATTAAATTCCAAGTTTACCTTCTATTAGAGGAAATAAATTCCTATTCCTTATTGTCATTCGCAACAATACCATTCCTTTACCCTTTTCTGCCACACGTAATTTCGAATCAGGATCAATCTTTAAATTACCATCTCTTTTCGTCTAGTCGAACAACCCAACTGACTATCGATATATTAAACATCCATCAGTTACTCGAACTTACCCATATAGTTTCACCTTTCCAATTACCATCAATATTCGTACGGCACTCTTCACCGCATCTCTTCTCATTCCTAATAATCCAATACACAGACATCCTTTTAAAATCATGCAGAATAACAACAGCATCTCTAATTGGAACAGCAGCATCTTCAGTCTCAGCAGCATCTTCAGTTTCAGCAACATCTTCAGTTTCAGCAACATCTTCAGTTTCAGCAACATCTTCGGTTTCAACAACATCTTCAACTAAAACAGCAGGATTTTCAATCTCAGCAGCATCTCGTCTCCTCTCAGCACTATCAGCTTCAAACAATCTAACAACTATTCCCACAATCATATAATCTACTCTAATGGTTGGCAACCTTTGGAGACATATTTCAAGATACTCAATCACACACACAGGAATCCCTGCTAATGACAGAAACATATCTCACTCAACTCTTTCCATTGTTATCACATACGAAAGAGACTTGACAGTATACACATCTAGATAGAAAGAATAGGATCTTTTCATCAAGATATAACATGAATACTGCATACGCCAACAACACAATGCTACCTAAATTCCACAATCACCTTACAAAAGAAAAGATACAAAGACACATCAAAATACTAAAGGGTAATAGTAGATTTCATCCATAAATCTGAGAAAATCGCAACGAAACCTTGTCACTAATGTCACTTACCCTTACCATCCTAAACAACAACAATAATAGTAATCCATCACAATACTACCTCACAACATCTAGATAATCCAAATACAACACAATAATACATAAACTGAAATGCAACAAAGATCCATCACATCACTCCATAAGATGTGGTCCATCACTTTCTCCAACTTGGCTCGTTCCTGCTTCATCTTCATCTGGTCCTAACTTGCAGCACCTCCCTTTTGGATCTAAACACGGTGGATTCCTAAATCCATACTTCAAAATTCCTCCTTGACACGGCGGATCTATCATATAATGAAAATTAGCATACACCTCACTATCCTGAAACTTCCAATGTGGTTCAAGATACGGCCCAAGATGAGCTACATATTCACTTAACCTGCGAAGCCTATCTATCTCTTTCTGATACTTCTCAAAGTCAGTCCTATAACTTCTCACTTCTGCTCTAACCTCAGTTCTTCCAACCTCACTCTCAGTCATATAATTATCACTATCAGATTCTACAACATTTTTCTTATCATTCGTATCATCCTCGTAATCTAACCATCCATCTGAAATCTTATGATCACCTACATACTGATTCTGTAAACTCCATTGACCTACAACAAATCCCCCTTTCTTGACGTAATATGGTATGTCAGACATTTTCTGAAATCACAGAAAATTCAAAAGTACATAAGGTCATTATTCAAAAATATATATGCAATGCATAACCATGCAAATGCAAATGAATTACGTATGCAAAATATATATGTATGCGATGCAATAATTATGCAAATGCAAATAATTAACGTATGCCAAATATATATGTATTCGATTGCAATGCATTGCAAATGATAATTATACAATATTCATAAAGATGAAATTATGATGAAATTATGATGAAAGTACTCCACGTCCTTTGATTAATACCAATACCTCATTGCAGTATTTACTTAATAAATACTCAAGAATTCACAACAATTATAAGGGATACATCTATAATAACAAAGCATAACAAAAATAAATAATCTTACCGGAGCCTTGCAAAGAAGTTGCTTTGCTTTTATAAAATACTTTTGACACCAAAGTTATAGTTTAGGACATTTTTTAAAAATCGACCTAATTTGCTATAACTAAAAAGCTCTGGTTACCAATCTTTAACACCCCCAATTTACATTGCGCAGAAGAAAATACACAATAGGGTGTTATTTACAAACTTCATTCACAACTCTTTAAATGACCCAAGAACGGTATATTTAAGAATAAATAAGGAAATAATTTAAATCAATGTCTAAAACCTTCAATTCCAAGTAAAATCAGTTTAAAATATATCATAGTAGCATACAGGTTTCCCCTAGGATCTTAATCAAACAACAAACCTTTTACCAAAATACTTGACCATTTACTATATGTTTTTGACAATAGGGAAAGAATTCTGTTTTAGACCAAATTACTACAAAAGCAATCCCGCAATCCTTCTCTAGCAAGCTCCGCAATTCAACAACTTCAAGTACCTGAAATACATGCTTAAAATCATCAACACAAAGGTTGAGCAAGTCTATAGGTTTTACAAAATCATAATTGAACACATCGTAAAAATCATTCACAATTGTTTAATAGAATTGTGGCCATACAATCTATTAATCAGGTATATCATATAATAGCAATAGCTATTGAATTGTATTAAGCTCATGACACTGACCCCTTAACTTAGTCACCCACGCCAAATGCCAGCATGACTAGAAAAATTACCAGTGCCCCTACTAGGGTATTAATTGCAAAAATACCAATTCTCATTCACGTAAAATTATCCTTCCCAGCGGGTTACTCAGCGTAAAGCCCTGGTCTCAGATAGGGTTGTCAGCCCAATAGTACTATTATTAGAATAAGCGGCTATTCCCAACTCGCAACATCAAGTCAGAAGATAGTTAACGGCTCATGAATTTAGGGTCTTATGCAATTAGGTACTTATACAATTCATTTCATCAAAGGCAACATCGGGTCCAACAATTACTCATGACATGTGTTCATTTTACTTCAAATAGCATGTATCCCCCTCGCCGGTTTTAAAATCATTAAAACAATTAGAAAGCGAGGCTATAGACTCACCTGAAGTAATAGCAGTAGTATGACGATCTTCGAAGATAGTTGATGCCCGGTAAACACAAAAACCGCAACCTATCAAATAAGGCGCGTTCATCAATAATAACTCGAGTAAAATCCATACTTAGTAATATCAAACTCAAAATCATAAGATCACAATCAATCCCAAATAAAAATAATACAAGTGACCTTTTATTCCATTCTATATGTTTTCTATTAGTTAATTCCTTCGATAAAAATCTGCCGGTACACACCAAATGTACAAGCTCATTTACCCTACTTAAACACGTCAAATTTTTATGATACTAATCAGAAACTTCACTTACTATATATAGAAAGCCCTTTTAAAAACTCATTAAAAGATTTCACACTTAAAGTTCCCTGCCCGACACATCTTTGAACTACAAAAACCGGACAGTTTTACGTCAACAACTCTTATAGTCTTTTAACACATTTATTTTTCTTTGTTTATGAAACCGACACTCAACTTTGAAAATAACTCGACATCCTCATACTTAACCTTAAAAATCAGTCCATGACATATTTAAAAATCCATTTTATAGTCCCCGAGATTCGATCCAAATATCGACAATAATTATATATTGTGACGATACTCGTCTCCCGGTACACGAAATAATCAAACTAACGTAACTTTTCGCTCGTTTGGAGCTAGAAGTCCTACCTTATACCAAAACGAAGATAAAAATATCCTCTACAACAATATCTAATTAGTTCATCTCAAACTCAAACTCATATTTTCAGAAAATTACTTTAATAATCTGCTATAAAATACATATTTAAAAATCACTCAAAATTAATTTTTCACCACATTTTAACCCTATTTTTACCACTATAATCATTCTTACACTACTAGTTCATATCATAACACACTAAATCATACTAGATGATTAATTCATAAAAACCCAACTCAAAAATATAAACATACAATCATAAAAACTAATATATATATATATAAGCATAAACACCTATATACAACAACAATTTAAGATCAAACATCAAGATTTTCATCCAAAAATGTGTTTTTCAAAAATGTTCATGCATGTAGCTAAATTGCATACCAATAGATAGAGAATGAAGAGATTAAGATGGGTCTTTGATTGCTTTTTAAAGATTCAAGCTAAATTTTGAAAAATCAAGGGTGTTTGGTGGTTGTGGGTTGACGGAAAAGAGAATAGGGAGGGAAGAGAGAGAGAAAAATTTTGGTGGAATGTGTTTGTGTGTGTTTTAGTGTTAAATTTTCCTTTTATATGGAAAAAGTTTAGGGTAGTTTTTGCCAATTGTGATTCTTTTGGACCAAAGTGAAAATACTTTGTTAAAAAGCGGGAAATGACTATTAGTCACTTTTGAAAAAATTTACGGGTCTCGGGTTTCATAAAAATGCTTCTCAAAACTTAAAACGCACACAAAATATGATATTATATAGTCCCAGCACGACTAATACGACATTAAAAACGTCAAAATATTAAACATCGACAAGTTTAAAATAAAATGTAAAATTTCTCGGGCATCCGTCGATATCGTCATCACTAATAATCCTCGCAACTCGTCAAAACGTAAAAATAAAATTTCAACATCATCCAAATCAAATTACCAATCGTCATGACAATCAACCTCGTCAAAAATTTCAAAAATATACGTAAAAATATAATTAAATAATGACCACGGTTCTGGGTTGTTACATTTTCATATCACGGTTTTCTCAAATCAATCTTTATGTCACCAAAGTTAAAACCTGCTCAAGTGGAATTGGGGTTCAGAAGCCAACATAATATGGTGGCTTGCTTAGAAGAGGATAATAATTTGCATCCCCAATACACTCAGATGATTGTGTATTTGAATGCGTCTCCTTTAAGGTATGCACTTTCACATACTCCACTCGTACCTATCACACACATTAAGCAGTTTTGGAACACTATTAGTTCCAGAACAATTAATGGAGTGATTACATTGACTGCTACTGTTCATGGGGTTCAATGGGTGGTTACTGAAGCTTTGGTTCGCCAAGCTTTGCATCTTGATGATGATGATGGTATAACTATCATTCCCCTACCAGAGCTAGAGTTAGGACTCCAAGGCTTGGGGTATGCTTTGCCCCCAGTGGGCCATTTAAAAAAATATACCAAACAACAATTTCCCTCATCCTAGAAGTTCCTTATACATGTCATCCTACAATGTTTGAGTCCCAAATGCTCCTCATTCAATGAAATCAACCGTTCAATCGGGAGTGCCATTGTTTGTATTGCAACTGGGGAAAGGTATAATTTTTCAAGACTGGTTTTTGATGGCATGTGTCACAACAAGGGTAACAAGATGACTCTTGCTTACCCTAGGTTTTTACAAATGGTTTTTGATATGCAAGGATATTGCATTAGAGACCATGACAACTTTTATAAGGTCCCTACTCAAAAGAAAACTGTGTTTGGGAATATGAATTCACCACCCTATAGAGACTTGCCCCTTACCCCAGCCATGCTAGCTGTTATTGAGGCAGCTGTGCAACCTCAACCACAACCAGACCCACTACCAGAACACCCTCCATCACCCCAACACATAGACCTAGACCTTCAACCATCAAGCACTGACACTCAAAATGTGGGCGCTGACACCAGTATTCCTCACACCCAAACACACCCCCACACCCAAACAGACCCTCATTCCACTTCCTCTTTGGAACAACCAGACTATAGGTTTAAGAAACGCCAAAGGACTGTTGGAGTGTTCTAGTGGTCCTAGCCATATAGCAGAGAGAACCACCACCACAGGTGTGGTTGGTGACATGGGTGGGGCTGGGACTATTGACTCTGGCTTAGAAGTAGGTCAAGGTAGTCCCAACATCATTAAGACCCCATCCATGCCCGATGAATCTCTTTTGGGAGGTCAAATTCCCATCATAGAGGAGGGCAGATTGGAACCTTTATCACTTTTGGAATTGACGGTGGTTTGCATTAGCTTGCAAAAGCAAAACGCAGACCTTGTACAAGTTGTCACAGGTTAAGGCCTCGAACTCAAGTCATTGAGGGAGAGGATCGTTGTTTTGGAAGCTGCCAATGCTAGGAGAAGGCAGGCTAGAGTCATTTCATCAGCGGAGGATTCTTACAAAGAGGAGGAGGATGCACCTACTGAGCCATTAAATTTGAGTGACAAGGTCTCACAAGAAGCAGGTGGTTCTATTGGAAGTAAAAATGTGGAGATAGCTGAAGCATTGACTAGTTTGAAGGAGAAACCAGTTCTTGATGTTTGTTCAATTACTCCTAAGAAGTTATCATTTGTAGAGATGATGATGATGCAGGTTTCTGAATCAGCCGCTGACATTCAGAGTTTGAGCGCTGACAAGAGCAAAGCAAACACTGACAGACCTACAAGTATGATTGGTGTATCCAAACCACCAGTTATCATTAGGGTTGTTACTACACAGGTGTCAACCATTACTTTACCAGCTATTGGAGCAAAAGACAAGGATAAAGGGATTTTGGAAGAGGTTCAGGTACCCAAGAATGCAGCACATGTACACTTTGATTCTGTTTTGGCTGCACAATTAGAGGAACAGGATAGGATGGAGACTACCATAGAAAAGGTTAAAGATGGTAGTGGTGATGATGAGAGCTCTGGTTCTAGTGTTATGATTATAGAAGATCCAAAGAGGTTGGAATATGGAGAGGATGACTTAGCCAAGGAAAGGCTGAGAGAGTTGAAGATGAAAGTAGATTTTGATATGCCTGAAGTGGTGGAAATGTATTTTTCATGGGAATCTACTATTGAAAAGACTCCAAACATGTCGATCACTGGGCAAATTTGGGGATTGGAGATTTTGCTAAGAGTTCAGGAAGATTGCAAGGTAATCTTAAAGCACAAGGCTAGCAAGGTGCTTTCTGAGCTCAAGAGGGATAGAAGGGAGTTATACTATATGCTGCTTAGGTGTCATCAAGGTGGATAGACCTATGAGAGATTGAGAAGGTTATCCTTTGAAGAATTGGAATTTCATGCTTATCCAATTTGGGAACGTGTTTGTGAGGCAAACACTATGAGGCTTCTCTCAGATGAAAGGAGAGAAGAAATTGAGGAGAATATGCAGATCAAGAGGGATTTTATTGTACCAAGGCCAGTGAAAAAGGAAATTCCCATTGAGTTTCCAGTCCTTGATAAATTGAATCCTAGTAAAGCAGTGATCAGAAAGAGTATAAAGCTTTCACCTTTGGAGGCTTAAGATGTTGTAGAGGTATTGCCTTTGGATTTCAGAAACCCAATAATCAATTATGAAGAAGATGCAAGTGGGTTCTGGATGATCACCAGATATGGTAAAAAGGTACATACTTTTGCTTCCTTGATCCCCTTATTTGCAAGCATGGATAGAGAAGACTTGGTAGATATGTAGAATCTGATGAAGACCAAGTATGATGCTGAAGAGCCTACTTCAGCAAATGGAATAAAGATCTGGACAGCATTCAAGAGGATGATTGCACCAGATGAAGCTGATCTAATATGGTTGGATATGGATGATATCAGTGGTTTAAAATGCCATCTACATTCACCTGCTAGTGTATACCATCTAAGCACCACAAAGTTTTCAGAGTATCTTCTGGTTGATGCTCAATATCCTATGTCTAAGGATGTTTTGAAGAAGATGGTGTCTACACAGCTAGAAGTTGATTATACTAGTGATGTTCGCAAGGATTTAATTAGATTTGTTTATTTTCTAATTAACAAGTAGTTTGTATTCATAAGAATCCTCCCTGTACTTAGTTTTTATTCAGAAACTTGATTGCTAGAGTAGATATCAAGTTTAGGGGAGGATTGTTGGGAATAAAATGAGCTAAGTCACTGAGACGCTGACAAGAGTAATTTGGACGCTGACAAGAGGAGATGAAGCGCTGACAGATCAAGCACTGACAAGAAATATCCAAGCGCCGACAAGAAGAAGTCCAACCACTGAGGGGAATACTTATTCAACACGTTTTATATTTGAAGTAAAGATATGCTTAATATTGTATTTTCTATATTTATCTTTACCTAGAATAGTTGATAGGTAAACCTTTGTACACGACTCCTTGTGTTATAAAATGAGGTCGTAGGGTTTGTAGTTGATATACACTATTCAGTTTTACAACTTTCATTGTAAGCAAGTTCGATTATCAATCTAAAGTGAAAGTTTCGTTTACTTGGTTGTTTGTTCTTTATTCTAAGTGTTAATTCCGCATAACACTTGGATTATTTATTACAACAAACTTTCTCTAAGTATTAACCTTGATTCAATCTCGACTAATACAAAGCTAATCGATCTAAGTTTGGGATCAACATTTATTTGTTTTTAATAAAATACTATATGTACATAAAAACAAGTGAAACCAATATATACAATATATTTTTTGTGTAATCTTTTAGGAAAAAGATTAATTTTTGAATTTTTTATTTTTTTGGTTCAATTCTTAGGAAAGAATTGAATTTTGTGGTTTTTTTATTTTTTATATTTTTTATATTTTTTATCTTTTTGATTTATGATACGTAAAAGTAACGTTCACATGGTGAACGGATCCCAAAATCCATTCAAAACCGTCAATCAATCGTAAACGTAACGTAATGAACCGGCAGCGGCGCCATTTAATATTTCACTTTTTAGATCGTAATTCTCAACTCAAGACGAATTGATTGTCCAAAAGATATTAAGTTCACAAATTGTTTTTGGTTTTAGATTTTTTATAAAAGTTTGGTAATCTAGGTCTATTTCAACAAAACACGTAAAATGGTATAAATATTATAGCTATTTATCCATACTATTCTAAAACAAATTGTATTTACCACATTTAAAGCAAAGTGTACAAGTTTTTAATGCACAATTAGTAAAATTGCTAAAAATGAAAAGTATGTAAAGTGAAAGGACTAAAAATGTAAATTCTAAAAATGAAAGGATTAGAAATGTAAATTTAAACAAACTATAACAACTTTATAACAAACTTGCAAAACTATCTAACCAATTTGTAAAAAACTCAAAATCCAGGGACTAAATGGTGTAAACCCTAGAAAAGTATCTTATTAAAAGCAGAATATAAACTTCCCTAAAGATTAGGGACCTATTGGCAATTAAAACTAAGTTTTTAATGAAAACGGGCAAACAAGGTTTAATAAGCTCGTTTGAGCTTATTTCTCAATCTTTTAAGCTCTACTCTTTTGCAAAAGGTTTAAACATGAATTCCACTTAGTCAGCTTAAAGGAAATAAGCTAAAACAACCTAAATCTCAAGTTAGCTTATTTGAATAAGCTCAAAATAAGCTACCAGCTTATCTAGACAGGCACTAGCTGTTTTTTCTAACGAAAATGAAAGTTCAAGATTCAAGAAGAATGGAATGTCAAGTTTTATCAATTCATCAAGAAAATAAGCTAGAAAGTTGAATTAAGCAAATCTGGCTTATGGTTGACTTTTGTTGACCAAAATTTTCCAAAAAGCTAAAAATTTCCAAATCACTTTAAAAACACTTTGGCAACAAGAATGTGCAAGAAAATGGCAACTTTTGTGAAATGGATTGATGGGAATTGCTAATCAGTTAAGTCCTCATTACAGAAATGTGACTTGGCTAAGCTGCTTATTCAAAAGCTAATTTCTAGCTTATTTTTGGAAACTGTATTGTCTACCTTAGTTCTATAGAAAACTGATACTATGAACGTTGCTCAGAAACAAAAATCAACTCTAACATTAACTAACAAAGGAATCGCATGAGTTTAAATCTAGCTTGTTTTAGACTGATGAAAATGACCCAAAGTGTTTTATGGCAAATAGCCTATTTGACTATTTGGTTGACTACAAATGCTTGCAAAGTTACTTGTATAGGTCTAGTGAGTAAGTAAAGCCTCTAAACAACAACTTTCAATCAAGGAACCATCAAAACACTACTAATCCAAACACCAGTTATCAGATTTGGCACAGAATTAGAGCTATGAAACTAAGATAAGCAAACAGATTATGAGAACTAGTTATCAAAGCACATCAAGAAGCTAACAATGAACAATAAGCAGGCATCAGCAAAGTTTGTACACTAGAAAGCAAGAAATAGCATGCAGAAGAATTTTTAGAGGAATTTAACAAAGGAGAAACTTATGAGATTGATTGTAGGCTTCTTTGGTGATGAAGTGGAGCGTTGAGCTCACTTAACCTCTAACCACCACCTTATTTACCAATCTACAACATCTACTTATCATAAATTACCATCATCATCAACTGGTCACCCCTGCAATAAGTTTGAACAAGGTTCTGATAATGGTTGTGGGCTAAGAACATGTCTGATCATGAACCAGCTATCAAATGGACATCAAATCATCATCATTGTTCAATAAGAACAATGGAATCAATCACAAGAACAGTATAGTAGCAGTTTGAAGTAGTAATGAGAGTGAGAGTGAAATTTAGGGAAAATAAGCTTGCATTAATGGTGAATTCAGTTACAAAGGTTCTAACTAACTAACAAACTCTCTCAAGTGTTTGTCAGACACTTGAGAGAAGTTACTAACTGAAAATGAGAGAAAGATTAAAAGTGTGTGTATTTTCACACTTTTTCTACCATACACAAAATGAGAACATATGGGGGTATTTATAGAATGAATTTTAGTGTTGGTGAGGATGAATTACGTGTAGCATCTAATCCCCAACTTCCACGTGGCCTAATTCGGTTAATTGAAATTTGCTGATGAAGAACACAATTGGGGGTTTCTTGTTAGATGGATTTCAGTTTGATTGGTCAACTAGGATAGACTCGTCTCTTGATTAAGAACACTTTTGATATTGGAAGTTTTCTTTAATCTTCACTTCTTCGTCTTCTTGATTCTAGGCTCGTATGTGCCACATGGCGTGTGTTTATTTGGTGAGAGAGAAACACACGGATCGTTATTCGTAAGGTGAAATATGATTGGTTGATGGCTACTGTTAAGATATCCCACTAGTTCTCTCTCCATATTAAATGAGGGTGATGAAGTGGTGATCCGAGTACACCAAATGAAAGCCACTCATTGGTCCAATGTACTTCACACGGATTGAACATATAATTATCTTTCAAAGTTGGCAGTTTTAGTCCTTGTGATTAGCAGTTTTGTATTTTGAGCTTGAATCTTCATAAACTTGTCATTTCTGGTCCTTTGAGCTTCAAACTTAAACATAAATGATCCTTTGACTTGTTGACTTGTACATGTTTGACTTTTTTCTTGACTTTTCCATATTTTCACTTTAAGTCCCTATACTTTGAAAGTTGTCAAGAAAGGTCCTTTTACTTTGATTGACTTGTCACTTTTCATCCTTCTTTTGTCTTTTCTTCATCAATAAAGGCTTGATTTCCTTGTCTGCCTCATATTTGTATCTTTTTACATACACAAGCACAAACAACAAAATATACCCATAATACTGCTTTTATAAATCAAAATCAGGTATTTTGCTTTGTGTTTTAGGGTTAAATATGATATAATTGATATGAGATTTCACTCATATCAATATATTATGATAGTCGATAGTTGCACCCCAGTGTATTCACATACTCTGATAATTTGGGGGTGTAACACCGGTGATTCAAAATTTTCATGAAACAATGATTGAAACTCCTTTGATCTCTTTACATGTCATGACTAAGGCAAGTACTTATAAGACAATGACGGTCAAGGTATATGTTGGTAAACACACAATGACTTCCTTGATCGATTTTGGTAGCACCCATACTTTTATGGACCTTCAAGTTGCAAAAAAAGTTAGGTTGGAGACTAAAAACTATATGTCCTATAGATGTAACTATGGCTAATGGACAAACTATTAGCAGTTTATATGAGTGAAGAGGTCTTAAGTGGACACTTCAAAGGGTATAATTTGTTTCAGATTTGTTCATTCTACCTTTGGGGGGCTGTGAGATGGTACTTGGAGTGCAATGGTTATCTATTTTGGGAGATATCAAATGGAACTTCCAGGATTTGACCATGGACATTGTGTACTACAACAGGAGAATGGTGCTTAGAGGAACAAAAAAGGCTACTCTTTACAGGATGTGTGGAAAGAAGACTAGTAAGGAGGCTAAAAGAGTTGACACTAACCATGGGCAACTCTTTTATGTTTACCCCAACACCTTGTTTGGTCTGGAAGAATCTTCACCAGCCTCACTTCCTCCCCACATCACTAAGTTATTGAGTGAGTATCAAGATGTATTTGAAACCCCTACTTCCCTTTCACCCAAGAGAAGTCATGATCATAGAATTCCTCTCATACCAGATACTCCCCCAATCAATATTAGACCATATAAGCACCCTCCCAACCAAAAAGATGCAGTGAAAGCAATGGTCAAGGAGCTTATGGAGTCAGGAGTCATCAGAGATAGTCAGAGCCCTTATTCATCTCCTATTGTCATGGTCAAAAAGAAGGATGGCACTTGGAGAATGTGTGTGGACTATATATAACTGAATAAGTATACTGTGAAGGACAAATTTCCTATTCCAGTAGTAGAAGAGCTTTTAGATAAGTTGAGTGGTGCTCATTTCTTTACCAAGCTGGATCTCAGGACAGGGTATCCTTAAATTCTAATGAATGAAGCAGACATTGGCAAGACAGCTTTTAGAACCCATGAAGGACATTATGAATTCTTGGTCATGCCTTTTGGGCTGACAAATACACCCTCCACTTTTCAATCCCTGATGAATACTGTTTTTAAACCCTACTTAATACATTTTACATTAGTATTCTTTGATGATATGTTAGTGTATAGTGCTACCTTGACAGACCACCTACACCATTTACATCTGGTCTACAAGCTATGACGAAAAATTCTCTCTATGCCAAACTCAAAAAATGTACTTTTACCACCAAACAAGTTGAGTACTTGGGGCATATTATCTCTGGTGAAGGAGTTTCCACAGATCCCTCCAAAATAACAGAAATGCAACATTGGCCAACACCTACAACCTTGAAACAGCTGAGAGGATTCCTTGGATTAACTGGTTACTACAGGAGGTTCATAAAGAATTATGCCATTTAGCAAATCCTTAACTGTTCTCTTGAAGAAGAATTCTTTTGTTTGGCCTGCTGATGCCCAAGCAGCCTTTGAAGCCTTAAAACAATCCATGATTCAAGCTCCAATTTTAGCTCTTCCTGACTTTACTCAGACTTTCATAGTGGAAATTGATGCTTCTGGCTTGGGAATTGGAGTAGTCCTACAAAAAGGGGGCCATCCTATAGCATACCTTAGTAGAGCGCTTTCTCCCAAACATCAGGCTTTGTCTACATATGAAAAGGAGTTTTATGCAGTTCTCATAGCATTGGAAAAATTAAGGGGATATCTTTTAGATAGACACTTAAAAATCAAGACATGTCACTTTAGCTTCAAATATTTGTTAGATCAAAGGTTGACAACTCCTTTCCAGGCTAACTGGCTACCAAAATTTCTTGGCTATGATTATGAAATCTCATATAAGAAAGGAAGTGATAATACTGCAGCTAATGGTCTTTCTATGATCTCTTCTGGTGTTGAATTATGCTCTTTGATTCTTAGTACAGTTTCAAGTGAGTTGTTGCAGCAGATCAAAGCTAGTTGGGAATCAGATGTGGATCTTCAGCTGTTGATTCACCAACTTCAAGACAAAACTTATGTTGGTAGCAAATATACTTGGCTTCATGATGAGCTAAGAAGAAAAGGGAAGTTGGTCATAGGAAACAATGCTGAACTGAGAAAACAATTATTGGCATACTTCCATTATGATCCCATTGGTGGGCATTCAGGAGTTCAAGTAACAATCAAGAAAATGGGCACAGTGCTATATTGGAGGGGTATGAAGAAATTGGCCAAAAAGTTTCTAGTTGAATGTGATGTGTGTCAAAGAAATAAAGCAGACTTGGCAGCTTCCCCTGGTTTATTGCAACCTCTTCCAATTCCTACCAAGTTCTGGCATGACATTTCCATGGATTTCATAGAGGCCTTACCACCTTCTCAAGGCAAGACTGTTTTGTTTGTGGTGTAAGATAGGCTAAGCAAATATGCCCATTTTATTCCCCTAAGTCACCCATTTACTGCTGCATAAGTGGCTTAAGCTTTCTTGGATAATGTGTATGTAAAACCTGTATTTAAAGTTCAAGGATATTAAATATACACAGTCTCAGCTTTAATTAAAGCGTTACAAATTTAATTATTCAGCAAATAATTAATAAAGGTCAGAAAGATATTACGTAAATATTACGTTTCAGGATTTAAAACATGAGAACTAAATACAAGTTTACACGATAGTTTGTAAGTGTCGAAAAACAAAAGACACACATATACATATGTGTTTCGGCTAGCGGCTAATAAAAGAAACAAAGAAAGGAAATGGGCTTAGGCCCAGCCCGAATTAGAACTATCACAGGAAAACAAGACTCTCATTTTACATTTCATTTACAAAAAAAACACTTAGGGTTTTGGAAAAAGGGTGCTGTCGGCTCTGAGGAACAAAAGGGAAGCACGGGACGATTTTATTGTTTGATTTGTTGTGTATTCGTCTTTCGTCTTCAGTTGTATAACGATAAATCACCTCTCCTTTAATTCCTTTTTAAATCAAATAAGTATTTCAAGATCTAAACATAAGCTTTTGTATATTGTAACCATGATCTAATAATCAAAATGGTGTCGGGTTGGTTTGGATTCGTGAAGACCGAGAAAATAGGTCTCGGTGGTGATCCTTATGATTAACCGCGACCCAAGGTAGGGGTTTTGTGTATAGAGCTGAGACATCAAGTCTCGGTGGTGATTTTGGTTCCCCAGACATGAACAAACCCAAATAGGGGGTAATGGACAGTATGGGGGCATTTGGTTTTACAAACATAGCTCAGTGGTTACTTGTTAGTAAATAGTGGCAACCGAGAGTTTATATAACTCTCAGTGGGAATATAATATACAGCAGGGGTTCGTTTGAATTCCAAATCACAGAATTAGCCACAGTTTAGCGACAGAAAATTTTGTCGCTAATCCAACTGTAAGAATATAAATTGTTGTTGCTTTGTATTAGTGCGACCGAGAGGGGTATCTCGGTAGGCTCGGCTTCACGGTTTAAAAATTAAGCAAGGGTTGATTTATTAAATATTTTAATCATTTTACAATAAGTTTATTTTCAAATTTAACAAGTTTAAAGGTTTTATTAATTTAATTAGTAAATTAAATTATAAATGATTTGACTAGTTTTATTAATTAAAACGTAAAATTTTGTTGAATGATTTAAATGATTCTTGAAATCCTTTCTAATTTAGGAAACTTTCTAATTATAACAAGTTACTATTTATTGTAACGTCAGGAATACATATTATACACTAGTCAGAAGTACAGGAATACATTTATCAAAATAATGTAGAATAATCAGATTTACTAGATTGTACACAAACAGTAATACAAGAATATAATAAATCAAACTAAGAACAGTAAAGATCAGTAAAAATAAACAGATATCAGACAACTCATTCGCGTCCGTTATTCGTGTAGCTTTTGTGAAGTCAGAGTAGGAGATTCATCGGTTTTCCTTGCAGTCGGTTACTGGACACAAGGTACGGATTTTCCGTCCTTCAGTAAGGACGTCCTTTCCTATGCATGATTAGGATTACCCGTCTGCAGCCAAATATTTTCCCCAGTATATGTTATGAAATTTACAGTAATTATCTTAATAACTAAGTTAAACTGTCTGAGCTTTATATACATGCATGACCAGTTATATACTAGTTACGGAGGTACCGTAACCATGACACTTGAGGCACCGGTGTCATGACTCCTCTGCGCGGGAGTGATTTCTCGCAGCGTCCCTTTCATTTCAGCTTAGCCATTCTATCAGTATTATCAGTGGGGCGTATGGGTGCATCCTAGGTTATTAGTTATAGCTTATCAGGTGAATGTGATGTGTGCTTGAAATTGTGTTTAATGCAGTTCATTTTTTCTCAATTCTTGCTAATGGAAAGTCCAACCAATATCGGGTTTTTAACTGTTTTTGGTTGTTAAGCTTGTTTGGATATTCTATTTGCTAATTCAACAAAGCCTTGCAAAACGGAAAAATATTATCTACTTATATGTAAAACATCTTGCAAATACCAAATTTTTATTCAAGTAAAATTCAAAATGCAAAATATGAAACTTAAAGGACTGAAAATGTAAATTCTAGGAAAAATAAATGCTTGAAATGTAAATTCTAACAAGTCTAGGGACTAAAAGTGTAAAACAGTTAACTACAAGGATCAAATATGCAAAACTTATAACCAACTAGCCAAATTGTAACAAACTTAACAACTTTCTAACTGAAAATAACAACTTCCAAAACTACAAGGACTTAACAAATGCAAACCCTAAAAACATGGAAATTCAGCCAAGTTTAGAATCTGTTTAAAACAATAGGGACCAATTTGCAATTTCAAGAACTATTTAAGCCAAAAACGGGTTAAGCATTAAAATAAGCTCGTTTGAGCTTATTAATGAACCAAATTCAATGAAACAAGTTGCAAAGCGTTTTAAATCCCAAATAAGCTACGTGTGTAAAAGGATTTTGGCTAAAGTTAAGAAATAAGCAAATGAGAACTTATCAATAAGCTCAAAATAAGCTATAGCAAAATCTAAACAGTCACAACTTGATTTTCTTAATGAAACTGATTAAGCTACTCAAGTAATGAACGGGAAATCAAACTAGAACAATTTTCATCCAGAAATAAGCTAGAAAAATGGATTAAGCTGAAAATGGGCTTATCGTTGACCAGCGTTGACCAACTTATTTTTCAAAAAGCTGAAACTTTCAAAAATCAAGTAACTCAATGTTTTAAGTGGATTTGTGAAGAAAAATGGCCATGTTTATGAAGAGGATAAGGAGATACAAATTTTCAGCTTTCATTTACAGAAACTTGCTTAAACTATGCTTATCTGAATTTTGCTTATTCCTATCTGCTTATTGTAAACTGTAGAGAATGCTTTTGGAATCTGAATCTATATGATATAAGCTACAAGTGAGGACAAATTTGGTACAATTTCATCAAGTATTGAATGAGTACTAGCCAAATCAAAATGACAAGTTTTAAAAACCAAAACTGAATGAAATTGACCCAAACATTTTTGATGCCATTTGCCTGTTTGACTATCTTTTTGACTTATAAATGACTTGAAACACTTTATTATCACCAATTAACTGCAAATGAACTTTAAAAAGCTAAAACTCAATTCTTGAAAACTCTTGATAAGCTATTCCCAAACACTCCTTTAACTGATTTTTATGAAAATTTGTGAAGACTATTTGATTTTGAAATTGAACTGAATGAAAATCTATAGCAAACTAGACTCAGTGATCAAAATGAAAGGTTTGAAAGAAGTATGCAAGTACTTATCACTACTAGAACTCCAATCAAAGTAAAAGGTCAAAATATAACTGAATAAGGCTATAAGCTAGAACTAAATCCAAGTCAAAGAACAAGTAAACAGAAATAAGCTACAAGCAACCAAAGATCAAACTATCAGCAACTCTAAACAGCTTTTATCATGCAACCATCAAGATTACTCTAAGAAAAGAAAGCATGCATTTGACTTATTGAGAGGAACAAAAATAAGGGCTTTAAAACCTATTGTAGTAAACCACTTAGAAGAAGAGGAGCGCTGAGCTCTCTTAGCCTAGTGATAACCACCACCTTATCACTAGACAACAATCAATCAACAAGAACAGCTAACAAATCAACAGGAATCATCAACATGCTTGAAATCTTCAAAAAACTATGGAATGAACTGAATTCTTCTCAAACAGCTAACAAACTCCTTCAAGGTCAGTTATGATCAATCTATGATCATAACAAACACAAAACAGCAACTCAAGTATCCAATAGCAGCAGGTAATGAACAGTAATATGAAGAACAGTTTTGGCGGGAAATGGAAATTTGAATTTTATTCAATGAAAAACGGTTACAAAGTTGTTAGAAAGCTACTAACTAACTAACTAACTCAAGAGTTTGTCAGACTCTTGAGTAGTTAGGGTAGAAGGGAAGGAAAATTGAAAGGAAATTTATAAGTGTGTGTTTTTACAAAACTAAACTACACGTTACAAATGAAATCCTATCCATCTATTTATAGGCATGAAGGAGGAGTTTGTTGGGGTTGGTGACGTGTCAGGACCAATCCCAGCTCTCCACGTGGACGTTTCTGCAAATTTCCTCTTCCAAGTATGAACACAAATTGGGCTTTTCTTCATTAGTTGATTTCATGTTAATTGACTTGTACCATTGTGTTCGTCTCTTCAAAATGATCAATTTTGGTGTTGACATCTTTTCATGAAATGGATTGTAGCTCAAACGCGATCCTGGAAAAATTTTCCTTCTTGAAGATGCCACGTGTCAACATGTGATTGGCTAAAAATTGATCACACGGATCCAACTGTTGTGATTGGGTATTAATGAATGGCGGCTGTGAGTGGGTAATAAATGCACCAGTTGGTGATCCGTGTGCTTTGTTTCCTCTCTTCTCATTGGCCAATTCTTGTATATATGGATTAAACTTTGAATAACTTTCAAATGTTGGCAGAATTAGTCCCTTGATTTAGCAGATTGTTGTTTTGAGCTAGGAGCTTCATTCTTTTGACATATTTGGTCCTTCAACTTTCATTCTTGAATAAAATGGTCCTTTGACTGAGTTGACTTGAGATTTGACCAAGTTTGACTTGAATCTTGACTTTCACAATATTTGCACTTTAGTCCTTCTACTTTGACAATTTGTCAAGATAGGTCCTTGTACTTCAAAGTCTTGTCACTTTTGATCCTTCTTTGTCTTTTTCATCCATTTGAGCTTGATTTTTCTTTGTTTGCTTGAAAATGTATCCTTTTACCTATACAAGTGTACACAAACACAAACATACCACATAACACTGTTTTTGCAAGATAAATTTGGTATTTTGCTTCATGTTTTAGGGTTATTTGTTGTTAAAAGGATATGAGTTTAAGCTCATATCAAAATCCCCTACACTTGAACATTGTCATGTCCTCATGCAATATTATATATTAAAGCTCAAATTTAACATTTCCCTCATAATAAATCCACCTTGGCCATATGAGATGCATCTACACTACTCTAAACTAAATGATGCATGATTTTGACTTTTAATAATGCAATGAACAAAATACAATTCTATCTATATCTTTTTTATTTTTTCTTGAAATGGTTTTGATGGAAATAACTCATAAAGAATTCAATGGCTTAGATTAGGGCTTGGGTACCATGGACATTTATCACTCAAGTTTCACTTTCCCCATACCAAGCTTAAAAATGGGATCATTGCATTCACAAGTAAAAAGTGCATCAACTTATTCATGACAATTAAATGTGGAACCGATTATTAATTGATCAAATTGCTTGTGGGCAAATTTGTCATTATTCAAGTGTGAAGTATAAGAAATGTAAAATCCAAAAATAAGGAAGCACGGTTTTAATCCTAAGTAATCATCTCATCCATTACTTGAAAAACCGCTCACAATTAATATAAGTCCGTTTTAAGAGTAATAAGTCATTCGCCTTATGTGTAAAATCCTCATGTCATGCTTTCATAAGTAGCTACACACTCGCTAAGGAAAGGAAAATAAAACTTACGCAATAATTTACATCCGCCATCTTTTTGAGACTTTGGATCTTCAATCCCGCAACCCGTCAAGGCAATATTGGATTGGAGCAATCTATTGAATCCCCGCAACCCGTCAAGGTAATATTGGAACTCAATAGTCACTATAATTAACACCACACTGCCCCTCTTGGGAGTCTTGCATTATTATTTTATTTTTTTTTTCTTTTTTTTCTTTTTTTTTTTCTAGCCACTCATTTTTTTCATAAGCCGCTCTTATTTTTCTTTATTCCTCACAAAGAAATTTGAAAAGAAGAAAAGGAAAAACACCCGCTAAGTATGGAGCATGACATAAGTCTAGTACACATAAAACGTGCTAACTTAGAATCTTAAGATGTACTCATATCAACCATAAATGATTAGCCAAAAATGCATAAGAGATTACAAACCAATTAAAACCGTACTTGATTATTTATTAACAATTATATACATGCGAAGAAAATAGAGGTCAAGAAGAGAAGGGTTTAGCCACAAGTAATTGCCATGAAGTCTATCTAGCCCTTTTATACTTGCTTCAACTCTATCATTTCCCATTCTCTACAAATTTAAAATCTCAAATAATGAAATTGGTGGATGCTTAGCCTAATAGACCAATGAAGGACTACATGGTTAAGGATACTAGCTAGAGAATGCTAAAATAAGCAAACTCGGGTTGAGTCAAAATATCCATGGCGGGCCTAATATGTCAAAGAAGTCTAAACTTGTTAAAACCATGTTTTATTATATTTTTTTTTCCTTTTTATATCATTTGATGAAAAATAAAGAAGAAATATATACAATGCAAATGTGTTATGCAAAAGAAAAATGATTTATGCAAGAATTATGAATGCATGTTTTTGGTGGCCAAAGTAGATCAAAAATTTGAAAAATGTTTGAAAAATTAATTTTCCATGTTATCATGAAGACAATGACAAGTTCTAGGTAAGGTCACTTCGATAGAAGACCCCCCCTACACTTAAGCTAAACATTGTCCTCAATGTTTAAGAGCATGGAAGTATAAAAACTTCCCCTACACTTATGACAATGAATAGACTTTGCTTAACCCAAGTTAAGGAAAGTCAACTATTAGTGAAATCATGTTTAAGCACAAGGTGTCAATGAAAAATCACTAAAGTAACGAAGTGAACCGGATACAAGGGCCTCCTCCATAAGCTCCAAAGCATGAGATGAGTGAGCAACCCTACAAACAATCATGAAGACAAAAGAAGGTCTCCCCTACACTTATCTCCAAGTCTATACCTTTATTTCTAACCTACAACACTCTAAACCTAGTTATACGATGCTTGAGTTAATGAGTCTCTAGCTCGACTCGTCCCACACTTAAAAGTGTCTAAAACCTATCATGGAGAAGAAAAATTTTGCCCTTTTTTAAGAAAAATCTCCATGATGAGGTAAAACAAGTATTCATTTATCAAAACTCCATAAATATCCCCCAGGATCAAATACATAAGTACCCTCCCACTTATAACACAAGTCAACAACTAGCTTCCCAAGCAATGGTGAAAAGAATGAGGTGTAGTTCTCTAAAATGGTTTCCCATATGTTCTTCCCAAGGTGATAGTGTAAAGCTCTCAAATCTTTCACAAGGTTTCCTTTTATTGCATCAGGCGGATACTGAGATGGTGTAGCAAGCTCTATGCCAGGATCAAAAATCCGTTCCTTGATGGGAAAACAATAAGTGTTGGTTGCCTTAGAAGATTCTTCTTTGTAAATCACATTGTGAGAGAAAGGTTGTGAAGGCATGGGTAACAACAAGCTCTTGGAAGGAACTATCATGACTTGTTTTCCTTTATCACTTTGAAAAGGTGAAATGGGCAAGGAAAAAGGTGAAGGATCTTCATTCAATAGGGATTCTAAATAGAGTATGTCCCCCTCCTCATCAAGGTAACCAAGAGTATACTCAAAAGATATATCCTCCACTAAAAACTCATCACTCTCATCCATTATAGAATCCTCCTCATCACCATAAACATCATAGATTGGACTATCAAAAATTGGTGATCCCTCAAAGCCAAAGGAAGTATGATCATCAACAAATGGAGAGTCACAAGTAGAAAGCTCATCATCACTATAGTCATCATATGTTGGTGAATCACAAAGAAAAGATTCTCCATCACTTAAATCCTCATCAAAGTGATTAGCATTGTGGAAAAGTGGGGTGTCATATGGAATTTCACTAAAGTTTAGCTCTTAAGGTTCATGAAAATCCAAGAAGGAAGTAATGGAAGCAATGGTCTCAATATGAGGGAAATCATAGTCTCCACTTGAGCAAGCTTCATAAAAGTACTCATCACAAACTTCATCAAGAAGATCATCTTGTGTTTCCTCCTCATGTACAACATCAATGTTTTTTACCGCTTCGGGCTCATTAGACTTTTTGGACAACTTCCCCATGTTAAACACAACTCTCTCATCTCCTACCCGCATTGTAAGTTCTCCTTCCGCCACATCTATTAAAGTACGACCCGTTCTCAAAAATGGCCTACCAACAATCAAAGGCACTCTAGTATCCATATCATAATCAACCACCACAAAATCCGAGGGAAATGTAAATCTATCAACCCCAACAAAAACATCCTCCGCAATTCCCACCGGATAAGCTATAGTACGGTTGGCCAACTCAAGAGTCATCTTAGTAGGAGTGAGCTCGGGAAGTGAAAGTCTCTTCCAAACCGATAATGGCATAAGATTTATGCTTGCTCCTAAATCCGCTAAAGCCATGCAATTCTCCACCCCCGGGAAATTGCAAGGGATCAAAAACCTCCCCGGATCTCCAAGCTTAGTAGGCAACTTCTTAAGCAAAACCGCAGAACAATTTTCATTCAAAGAAGCATTAGGCAAATCCACCAATCTTTCCTTGTTAGAAAGCAAGTCCTTAATCATCTTAGCAAACTTAGGCATATTGGCTAAGGCTTCCGCAAAGGAGATATTGATGTTAAGTTGCTTGAACATCCTCAAAAAGTTAGAAACTTGGATATCATCCTTGTTCTTAAGATTTTCTTTTCTCAATCTTGAGGGATAAGGAAGACTTGGTTTTGGTTGTGGTTGAGGTGTGGATGAAGGATTTTCCTTATTGAGTGTTTCATGAATAGGCTTTGAAATTGGAGAAATGGGAGCATTTTGAGGTGGTGAAGTAGAGGTAGAGGGCTTGTCACAAGTAGGGGCACAAGTGGGTTGAACAATAGTAGGTTTAGGAGGTGAAGGATCCTTTGTTGTTGTTCCACTCCTTGTTGTAATAGCATTGACATTGGCCCGTGGGTTTGTTTGTGTGTTGGAAGGTAAAGCCCCTTGTGGTCTTTGATTTAATACCACCAAAACCCTATTGAATTGGTCATTCATTTTCTTCTCCATAGCTTGGAACTTCCTTTCATTCTCTTGATTCATTTTTTGCAAGAGATCCATTGTGTTATACTCTTGTGGCACATGACCTTGAAAACCTTGAGGTTGGAAAGGTAAAGGTTGAGAGTTAAATCCTTGATTTGGTGGATAAAAGGTATTTGCTTGAGGTCGAAATTGATTGGGTGCCTTGTAGTTATTTCCTTGGTATGGTGGTCTTTGCCCTTGATTCCTTGGTAAAATTTGAGGAGGATTTTGTGGAATTTGGGTGGGTGGTTGGGGTGGGAATCCGGGTGGAGTAAGGTAATTTTGGGATTTGTAAGAAAGGTTATTTGGATCGATATTAGGCTTGAAGTGTTCACGATGTTCCTCTTGGTAAGCATAGCATTCCCTTTGATACCCTTGCACCTTATCACATTGTTCATAAGAATGGGGACCTCCACAAGTAACACAAGAAAGAGTAATGGCATTCACATTATTTGATGAATTGTTCAATGACATGTTCTTAAAAGCTTGAAGCATTTCTTGTTGTACTTGCAAATTCCTCTCACTATCTCTATCCATCCTTTGAAAAATCTCTTCTTGAAACTTGAGGAGTTGGTTGTCACAAGGAGTTTGAGAATTGTTTTGGATAACATGAACCTTTTCTTCAAATGGATTGTTTGTTTGAACCATTGCTTTAGTCTCAATGATGTCCAAAGCCTCTTGGTAGGTCTTAAGAAGAATATTCCCTCCCGCGGAAGCATTAAGTGAATCTTGGTGGTGAGATTTAAGGCCATCATAAAAGAGGTTGATTTGGTGAACTTGATCCAATCCATGATTAGGGCATCGCCTCAACAACTCACTATACTCTTCCCAAGCATCACTAAAGGATTGACTAGGTTTTTGTTGAAAGCCCATAATTAAAGTCCTCAAAGCCATAGTCTTATGTGGAGGAAAGAACTTGTTCAAAAACTTAGTGGTGAAACCATCCCATGTGGTGATACTATTGGGTGGTTGGGTGTCTAACCAATGCTTAGCAATTCCCTCTAAGGAAAATGACACTAACATCAACCTAATCACCTCATGTGGAACCCCATTATGCTTAATGGTATTGCAAAGAGAAAGGAATCTCTTAAGGTGAGCATGAGGATCCTCATTCTTGTTACCAAAGAAAGGTGATTGTGAAACCATATTAATCATAGATGTATGTAGCTCAAATGTGTTTGCGGGAAAGTCGGGAATCTTAATGGCACTAGAATATCCATGAATGTTGGATTGCATACGTTCATACAAAGAGCGATTATCAATAGCCATGGCTTCTTGTGGTGGAGTCAAAGCACGATTCTCGTGATCGGCTTGGTGGACGATGGTGGTCTTACTCTTTCTCTTTTTCTTCCTTTTCGGAGGAAGAGGTTGTACACCAATCGGTATTTGTGCACGCCCGCGAGTGAGCATGCAACTCAATACGAGGAATGAGAGAGAAGCTCTCGTGTGACTTTGAAGAGAAATAGATTATCCTCTTCGAGTTTCAATATTAAATATCCACAAGAAAATAACAATATACGTATGTACTACTTGGGTGCAAGACCCCCAATGAAGCCTTCCTTCTTAGAATACTTACAAGTGAACGGGGGGTTAGGTGGCGCGAAGCACTTAAGTACCTATTGACCCTTAGATGGCATTTTATAGCACATCGCCTTTCTATTCACTTAAATGTTCGTATTCTTCGAATTGTTGCTTATTGAGAGTATTTATCTATTCTTGCTTTATTTTGTTTGATCGATACACGTGTTAAGGACCGGAACGCCCCTCAACACGGTGTATTGCCTCGGCAATACTTATGGAAGATATGTAGATTGGTTGTTCTTATACGTATACGTATTTACTTATAATAATATATGGAAAATATTTTTGTATTTATGAGTTTTTTAAGGGAAAATACTATATGTACATAAAAACCGAGAGAATCCAATAATATATATTTTTGGGTGCAATCTCTTAGGAAAAAGATTGCTTTTCGGATTTTTTATTTTTTTGGTCAATTCTTTAGGAAAAGAATTGTTTTGTTAATTTTTTAGTTTTTATATATTTTTATATTTTTGATTTTTTATTTGTTTTTGATTTATGATACGTAAAAATAACGTTCACAAAGTGAACAGATCCCAAAAGCCAATGAAAACCGTCAATCGATAGTCTCTCGTGTAGTCAAAGAACCGGCAGCGGCGCCATTTGAAATTGTGTTTAATGCAGTTCGTTTTTTCTTAGTTCTTGCTAATGGAAAGTCCAACCAATATCGGGTTTTTAACTGTTTTTGGTTGTTAAGCTTGTTTGGATATTCTATTTGCTAATTCAACAAAGCCTTGCAAAACGGAAAAATATTATCTACTTATATGTAAAACATCTTGCAAATACCAAATTTTTATTCAAGTAAAATTCAAAATGCAAAATATGAAACTTAAAGGACTGAAAATGTAAATTCTAGGAAAAATAAATGCTTGAAATGTAAATTCTACCAAGTCTAGGGACTAAAAGTGTAAAACAGTTAACTACAAGGATCAAATATGCAAAACTTATAACCAACTAGCCAAATTGTAACAAACTTAACAACTTTCTAACTGAAAATAACAACTTCCAAAACTACAAGGACTTAACAAATGCAAACCCTAAAAACATGGAAATTCAGCCAAGTTTAGAATCTGTTTAAAACAATAGGGACCAATTTGCAATTTCAAGAACTATTTAAGCCAAAAACGGGTTAAGCATGAAAATAAGCTCGTTTGAGCTTATTAATGAACCAAATTCAATGAAACAAGTTGCAAAGCGTTTTAAATCCCAAATAAGCTACGTGTGTAAAAGGATTTTGGCTAAAGTTAAGAAATAAGCAAATGAGAACTTATCAATAAGCTCAAAATAAGCTATAGCAAAATCTAAACAGTCACAACTTGATTTTCTTAATGAAACTGATTAAGCTACTCAAGTAATGAACGGGAAATCAAACTAGAACAATTTTCATCCAGAAATAAGCTAGAAAAATAGATTAAGCTGAAAATGGGCTTATCGTTGACCAGCGTTGACCAACTTATTTTTCAAAAAGCTGAAACTTTCAAAAATCAAGTAACTCAATGTTTTAAGTGGATTTGTGAAGAAAAATGGCCATGTTTATGAAGAGGATAAGGAGATACAAATTTTCAGCTTTCATTTACAGAAACTTGCTTAAACTATGCTTATCTGAATTTTGCTTATTCCTATCTGCTTATTGTAAACTGTAGAGAATGCTTTTGGAATCTGAATCTATATGATATAAGCTACAAGTGAGGACAAATTTGGTACAATTTCATCAAGTATTGAATGAGTACTAGCCAAATCAAAATGACAAGTTCTAAAAACCAAAACTGAATGAAATTGACCCAAACATTTTTGATGCCATTTGCCTGTTTGACTATCTTTTTGACTTATAAATGACTTGAAACACTTTATTATCACCAATTGACTGCAAATGAACTTTAAAAAGCTAAAACTTAATTCTTGAAAACTCTTGATAAGCTATTCCCAAACACTCCTTTAACTGATTTTTATGAAAATTTGTGAAGACTATTTGATTTTGAAATTGAACTGAATGAAAATCTATAGCAAACTAGACTCAGTGATCAAAATGAAAGGTTTGAAAGAAGTATGCAAGTACTTATCACTACTAGAACTCCAATCAAAGTAAAAGGTCAAAATATAACTGAATAAGGCTATAAGCTAGAACTAAATCCAAGTCAAAGAACAAGTAAACAGAAATAAGCTACAAGCAACCAAAGATCAAACTATCAGCAACTCTAAACAGCTTTTATCATGCAGCCATCAAGATTACTCTAAGAAAAGAAAGCATGCATTTGACTTATTGAGAGGAACAAAAATAAGGGCTTTAAAACCTATTGTAGTAAACCACTGAGAAGAAGAGGAGCGCTGAGCTCTCTTAGCCTAGTGATAACCACCACCTTATCACTAGGACAACAATCAATCAACAAGAACAGCTAACAAATCAACAGGAATCATCAACATGCTTGAAATCTTCAAAAAACTATGGAATGAACTGAATTCTTCTCAAACAGCTAACAAACTCCTTCAAGGTCAGTTATGATCAATCTATGATCATAACAAACACAAAACAGCAACTCAAGTATCCAATAGCAGCAGGTAATGAACAGTAATATGAAGAACAGTTTTGGCAGGAAATGGAAATTTGAATTTTATTCAATGAAAAACGGTTACAAAGTTGTTAGAAAGCTACTAACTAACTAACTAACTCAAGAGTTTGTTAGACTCTTGAGTAGTTAGGGTAGAAGGGAAGGAAAATTGAAAGGAAATTTATAAGTGTGTGTTTTTACAAAACTAAACTACACGTTACAAATGAAATCCTATCCATCTATTTATAGGCATGAAGGAGGAGTTTGTTGGGGTTGGTGACGTGTCAGGACCAATCCCAGCTCTCCACGTGGACGTTTCTGCAAATTTCCTCTTCCAAGTATGAACACAAATTGGGCTTTTCTTCATTAGTTGATTTCATGTTAATTGACTTGTACCATTGTGTTCGTCTCTTCAAAATGATCAATTTTGGTGTTGACATCTTTTCATGAAATGAATTGTAGCTCAAACGCGATCCTGGAAAAATTTTCCTTCTTGAAGATGCCACGTGTCAACATGTGATTGGCTAAAAATTGATCACACGGATCCAACTGTTGTGATTGGGTATTAATGAATGGCGGCTGTGAGTGGGTAATAAATGCACCAGTTGGTGATCCGTGTGCTTTGTTTCCTCTCTTCTCATTGGCCAATTCTTGTATACATGGATTAAACTTTGAATAACTTTCAAATGTTGGCAGAATTAGTCCCTTGATTTAGCAGATTGTTGTTTTGAGCTAGGAGCTTCATTCTTTTGACATATTTGGTCCTTCAACTTTCATTCTTGAATAAAATGGTCCTTTGACTGAGTTGACTTGAGAGTTGACCAAGTTTGACTTGAATCTTGACTTTCACAATATTTGCACTTTAGTCCTTCTACTTTGACAATTTGTCAAGATAGGTCCTTGTACTTCAAAGTCTTGTCACTTTTGATCCTTCTTTGTCTTTTTCATCCATTTGAGCTTGATTTTTCTTTGTTTGCTTGAAAATGTATCCTTTTACCTATACAAGTGTACACAAACACAAACATACCACATAACACTGTTTTTGCAAGATAAATTTGGTATTTTGCTTCATGTTTTAGGGTTATTTGTTGTTAAAAGGATATGAGTTTAAGCTCATATCAGTGCTCTACATCCTTCACATTGGAGTTGATCCCTCCACCCAGCTTATCAGTTAGAGGTCACCCATCTACAGCATGACGAGGTCACCCTCTATGTATTCATGCAGACAATATTACAGCACATGACCTATATAAGCTCTTGGCATTTAAAATACAATAAATGCATGTTTTCAGATTTAACAGATAATAATTCAGCTTTACTAAATTTAAATCAGACTCTTTAAAACATACACAGTTTTTTGCTGCACTTTACATATCAGTCTTATAGTTTCAGTATTTGTTATCTGTTCCATTCCAGTAATTATTATCATGCTTTATATCTGTTCACTGGGCGTTATGCTCAGCCGTAGTTTTCCTTTCATGTTCCAAACGGCAGGTACACAAGGACGCACTTAGGATTCTAAGAGAGTATGTACATTTGGATGAAAGCTATCCAGACTTCTTTACTTTATGCACTTCATACATTACTTTGGTTGTTTGGACATTGTTTAGTCCTTTTTTTGGTAACCGTGATTTCCGACTCATTGGCCGACTAATCCACGGGGTTTGAGCCCACCGCCACACAGACTCAAACCAGGTAAAGCCTTCCTTTCAGTACTTAATTATTTATGTTTGAGCTTATGTTTGGACTACCGATGTTTGATTCCGGTATTTCTGTTATGGTCAGTTAATGTTTATAAGATATTTGTCTTGCATGCTTTGATGACACGTAATAAATAAACGTAACGGTCAACTTATCCAAGTGGGGTGTTACAATTATGGTATCAGAGCGCAAGGTTCGACCTGTAGGCTCTAAAACTTGACTTGTGACTAGTGGTAGTCACCAAGAACTTCTTATATTTTGGCGTTGTTATCTTTCATGTTTCTCATACATTTCATCAGTCAGTATTCTTAATTTTGACTAAGTAAAAGGTTGGTATAGGACTGGCCATATTTAGTCGCATGTGCTTTTCTACGAATTTTGTTTTGGTGAACGGACCCATAGGCGTTCACCCTTACTCATGTCAGATTCATGTTTTCAGTCGAATGTTATTTTGTGAACCGACCCATAGGCGTTCACCAGTATTCATGTCAAATTTTCATTGGCTATGCCTTCATGAGATACCTCATGCATATTTCAGATTTCTTATTCCATGTTTCTAACAAGTTAACCATCTTATCATCTTTAAACTTTCAAATGCCACCCATACGCAACAATCAGAATGGTACTACAGCTGCTGATATTGTTGTAGCTGTTCAAGCAGCTGTGCAAGCCATGCTACCCCAGATTCGGGATGAGATTAGAGTTGAGTACCAAAATGGACCTCATATCAATAACAACCCTCCTCCTCCACCACCCGTCACTTTAGCTATCTGGTTAGAAAGGTTTAATAAACAAAATCCCCGGTCTTTTGAGCAGACAGTAATTCTAGCGGATGCAGAAAACTGTATTTCTCATATTGAGAAAATCTTTGAGGCTATGGATTGTGGGGATGCTTTTAAGGTCAGGCTAGCTGTTTACAAGTTGGAGGGTGGCGCCCTACATTGGTGGAGGGCCTATAAGCTGACAAATGGAGGAGATGATTAGGTACTCACATTGACTTGGACACAGTTCAAGGCACTGTTTCATGATCAGTTTTTCCCTCATGGTGAGCAGGCAAGACTGAAGAGAGAGGTTTACTCCATCCGTCAGAAGAATGAAGAACAGTATGGAGTTCATGCAGCGATTTCTCATGTTGGCTGGATTCTTGAGAGCTGCTGCAGGTACTGTGGAGGAGCAGGCGATACACTTTCGTTGGGCTCTTCACTCTTGGACTGCAGATAGACTACTTAGTGCCACGTACACTAACGTGTTGCAGGTAGCTAATGCGGCTCGTAATGTAGAGATGCTTTATGAAAGGGATGAGCTCGAGAACGTAGAGCGACCTGAGAAGAGGTACTTTCCATTTGGCAGACTTAAACAATTTAAACTCTTATGCTTACCTTACAATATATATATCATGCACTATCCAATTGCTATCTTTCAGACACAGAGGAGGAGACCGATCCCAATCGGCTACTCAACAACAGAGCTACAAAAATCACGGTCAGTCTTATAACCGTAACCGGTCAGATAAGAGAGGCGGTGGTGACAACTACTGTGGCAGCTCAAACTCATATGGCAACCACAGGTGATTCTTTAAGCTTCACCATACCAAACTATTGTGTAAAACGAATTCTAACTTTCAGTATGTCAACAGAGATGCTGGAGAGGGGCGTGACCAAAATCACAGAGGTCAGCAGTCTGCCCGACCAGCAAATTCTGGTAATTAAATTTATAACTAAACAGCCTTATTCCAATTATGTCACCATGATTGTGACACTCGTACATTTTCTTAAATCAGGTTTGCAGCAAACTAGAGCAGCTTCTACGGGGTATACTAATCCCACTTGTAACACACGTGGGAAGAAACACCCTGGACCGTGTCACCGTGGTTCTAGTGGTTGTTTCAAGTGTGGATAGCCGGGTCACATGATGAGAGATTGTTAGAAGGGGGATGTTGCCGGTACCTCAGGCCATACTCCTCAGATTTTACCATCACCACCACTACCACCAACCACAGGTCGCGTTTATACCACTACTCAAGAGCAGGCAAACAAGACCACATGTACCATCACTGGCATTTTGTTTATAAACGGATAGGCTGCCTGCGTTCTTTTCGATATAGGCGCTACACATTCAGTTATATCTACTTCATTTGCTGCTACTTTAGAATGACCCATACATCACTTGATAGTGTGCTAAGTATATCTACACCCATGCAAGACTCTGTACGCATTACTCAGGTGTACAGGGATCTTCCTCTAGAGTTTGACAATAAAATCTGTCTAGTTAGTGCCCTTCCTCTAGACATGTGTGAGTTTGATGTAATTCTGGGTATGGATTGGTTGTTAGCGCATCGTGCCATTATAGATTGTCATGCATACCGAGTCATCTTCGGTGATGTTCAGACACCAGAGTTTGTTCACCGTGGTTTTCTGCCAGGAAAACATGTTTAGATTATCTCACCTTTATGGGCTCGTACTCTATTATACCATGGCTGTGAGGGTTTCCTAGCTACCGTTCATGACACTGCTTCTGAGACACCTTCACTCCATGATCAGCCAATTGTGTCAGACTTTCCTGATGTCTTCCCAGAAAAACTTCCAGGCATACCTCCCATGCGAGAGGTAGAGTTTGGTATCGATCTTATTCCAGGAGCAGAACCAGTATCCAAAGCTCCTTACCATATGGATCCCGTTGAGCTTAAGGAACTGAAGGATCAGCTTTAGGAACTTCTAGAAAGAGGTTTCATCCGTCTGAGCGTATCACCATGGGGCACGCCAGTATTGTTTGTCAAAAAGAAAGATGGTAGTATGCGGTTGTGTATTGACTACCACGAGCTGAATAAGCTCACCATTCGTAACCGTTATCCACTTCCTCGTATAGATGATTTATTCGATCAGCTTCAGGGTGCCAAGCACTTCTCAAAAATTGATTTACGGTCAGGTTACCATCAGCTGCGTGTAAAAGAGCAGGATATATCCAAGACTGCTTTTCGCATGAGGTATGGTCACTACGAGTTCGTGTCATGCCATTCGGCCTCACGAATGTGCCAGCAGTATTCATGGACTTGATGAATCGAGTCTTCCACGAGTTCTTAGACAAGTTTGTGATTGTATTCATCGACGATATCCTTATTTTCTCTATGTCTAAAGAAGAGCATGAGGATCATCTTCGTACAGTTTTGTAGATTCTCCGACGAGAGAAGCTTTATGCTAAACTTTCTAAGTGTGAGTTCTGGCTGAGTAAGGTGGCGTTTCTAGGCCATATGGTTTCTGCAGAGGGGATCACCATGGACCCTGCAAAGGTGGAAGCTATCACTAAATGGCCGAGACCGACATCTGCCACAGAAGTACGCAATTTTCTTGGGTTAGCGGGATATTACCGCAGGTTTGTATAGAACTTCTCACGTTTGGCTTTACCATTGACCAAACTTATGTGCAAAGGAGAGAAGTTTGTATGGACTGGTGAGAGAGAACAGAGTTTTAAAGAACTCAAACAACGTTTAATTTCAGCACTGATCCTTACTCTCCCATCTGGCACAGGTGGATATCAGATATACAGTGACGCTTCAGGGAAAGGTTTGGGCAGTGTACTTATGCAGCATGGGAAAGTCATTGCCTATGCTTCACGACAGCTAAAGCCATATGAGAAAAATTATCCCACGCATGACCTGGAACTTGCGGCAGTCGTTTTCGCTCTCAAAATCTGGAGACATTATCTGTATGGTGAGTCGTGTGATATCTTCACCGATCATAAAAGTCTCAAGTATATATTTACACACCGGGAGCTGAACATGAGACAGAGGCGTTGGTTAGAGCTACTAAAAGACTATGACACTAACATTCAGTATCACCCAGGTAAAACGAATGTAGTGGCAGATGCCCTCAGTAGAAAACCAGAGATGATTAATGGCATCAAGGTTAAGGAGGAGATCATACGGGACTTAGCGCGGTATGATATCGAGCTTCTAGTACGCGGACAAACAGGTTACTGGGCTAGTCTGAGAGTGGAACCAGATTTACTCTCTCGGATTAAAGATTCACAGAAGAATGATGGTGAAATCTGGGCGATTGTCCAGAATATTGACCAGTAGACTAAATTTCGTATTGATGATGATGGTATCGTATGGCAGGGTACCAAATTATGTGTTCCAGAAGACCCTACTCTCAGAGAAGCCTTATTAAATGAGGCTCACAGCTCTCTGTTTTCTATCCATCCAGGTTTCACTAAGATGTAACATGATCTTAAGCAGCATTTCTGGTGGAGAGGCATGAAACAAGATGTCGCTACATTTGTTTCCAGATGCTTAACCTGCCAGCAGGTTAAGAGCATCAGCCTGCTAGTGGTCTACTTCAGCCATTAGATATTCCAATGTGGAAGTGGGACAAGATCTCTATGGATTTTGTCACCGGATTACCGCAGACTCAGAGGAAACATGATGCAATTTGGGTCATTGTTGACCGTTTGACCAAGTCAGAACACTTCATCCCTATCCGTAAAGATTTCTCAGTCAGTAAACTAGCAGACCTATTTATGAAGAAGATTGTACGATTACACACTACACCTTCGGATATTATATCAGACATGGATCCACGTTTCACTTCACTTTTCTGGAGAGGTCTGCATAAAGCTTGAGGAACCAAGCTCAAGCTTAACACAGCCTTTCATCCACAAACGGACGGTCAGTCAAAGCGTACCATCCAGACCTTGGAGGACATGCTACGCACTTGTGCATTAGAATGGACAGGTAATTGGGATGACTATATTTGCTTGGTCGAGTTTGCCTACAACAACAGTTGGCATGCTAGTATCAAGTGTGCTCCCTTTGAGATATTGTACGGCAAGAAATGTCGTGCTCTGATCTGTTGGGATCAGGTTGGAGAACGTTTGATTGAGGGACCAGAATTAATAGAGTTGACCAATGAAAAGGTCGCTATTGCCAGGGCAAGCTGCAAGAAGCGCGTACTCGCCAGAATATTTATGCCGACAAGCATCATAGAGATCTAGCATTTCAGACTGGGGATCGTGTGTTCCTCAAAGTATCTCCAGCACACGGGGTCAGACGTTTTAGTCTCAAAGGCAAGCTCAGCCCTCGCTACATCGGACCGTTCGAAATCCTTGAACGTGTCGGTGAAGTATCATATCGATTGGCATTACCGCCTCAGTTTTCACACGTTCATAACGTGTTTCATGTATCATTACTCAGAGGGTACAACTACCATGAGCTTCACAAAGTTAATTACCCACTCGATCAGATTTGGGAGGACCTATCTTATGTTGAAGAACCCGAAGCAGTGTTCGATCGCCAGGATCGAGTTATGAGAAGGAAGACTATTCCTTCCGTCAAGATCATGTGGAGGAACCATTCCGAGCGGGAGGCTACTTGGGAAACTAAGGAGTCTATACAGACTTCTTATCCTCACTTCTAGTTATGATTCGGGTATGTCTTTCAGCTTTTATGTCTCTTTAGATTTCACGTTCTTTCAGCCTATGTGTTCTTTCAGCTTATATAACTTCACCAGCTTATATTACCTTTAATTCGAGGACGAATTTTCCTTTTAGAGAGGCAGAATTGTAAAACCACAGCACTATCGCATCCTTAATTCGAGGACGAAATATATTTTTAGAGGAGAAGAGTTGTAAAACCCGTATTTAAAATTCAAGAATATTAAATATATGCAGTGTCAGCTTTAATTAAAGCCATACGAATTTAATTATTCAGCAAATAATTAATAAATGTCAGAAAGATATTACGTAAATATTACGTTTCAGGATTTAAAACACGAGAACTAAATACAAGTTTACACGATAGTTTGTAAGTGTCGAAAAACAAAAGAGACACATATACATATGTGTTTGGGCTGTCGGCTAATAAAAGAAACAAAGAAAGGGAATGGGCTTAGGCGCAGCCCGAATTAAAACTATCACAGGAAAACAATACTCTCATTTTACATTTCATTTACAAAAAAAACTTAGGGTTTTGGAAAAAGGGTGTCGTCGGCTGTGAGGAACAAAAGGGAAGCACGGGTGTCGGGTTGGTTTGGATTCGCGAAGACTAAGACAGTAGGTCTCGGTGGTGATCCTTGTGATTAACAGCGACCTAAGGTGGGGGTTTTGTGTGTACAACCAAGACATCAAGTCTCGGTGGTGATTTTGGTTGCCTAGCAATGAACAAACCCAAACAGGGGGTAATAGACAGTAAGGGGGCGTTTGGTTTTACAAACAGTGGCAACAAACATAGCTCAGTGGGTACTTGTTAGTAAACAGTGGCAACCGGGAGTTTATATAACTCACGGTGGGAATATAATATATAGCAGGGGTTCGTTTGAATTCCAAATAACAGAATTAGTGACAGTTTAGCGACAGAAAATTCTGTCGCTAATCCGACTATAAGAATATAAATTGTTGTTGCTTTGTTTTTGTGACACCCTAGGCAAATCCCACATCGGCTGTGGCCAGGAGAGATCCATGGTTCATAAGATTACAGTCGCCTTCTCATGACACAACGCGTTTTGTGGTCCACTACACGTGGGGTTCTTAGGAACTGGCAGTTAAGCGTGCTCATGTAAGAGTAGTACTAGCTTGGGTGACCTGGCGAGAAGTACTCACACGAGGGCCACAATGCAAATCCGTGAGCTTGCGGGCAAAGCGGACAATATTGTGGTCTGAGTAGGCGGGATGTTACAAGTGGTATCAGAGCCACTCCTGAGCCGTTCGGGATGGTGGGGCAAACCTCATCGAGGACGATGAGTCCCGAAGGGGGGGTGATTGTGACACCCTAGGCAAATCCCACATCGGTTGTGGCCAAGAGAGATCCATGGTTCATAAGATAACAGTCGCCTTCTCATGACACAACGCGTTTTGTGGTCTACTGCACGTGGGGTTCTTAGGAACTGGCAGTTAAGCGTACTCATGTCAGAGTAGAACTAGCTTAGGTGACCTGGCGGGAAGTACTCACACGAGGGCCACGAAGCAAAGCCGTGAGCCTGCGGGTAAAATGGACAACAATATGGTCTGAGTAGGCGGGATGTTATAGTTTTAGTGCGACCGAGAGGGTTATCTCGGTAGGCTCGGGTTCACGGTTTAAAAATTAAGCAAGGGTTGATTTATTAAATATTTAATCATTTTATAATAAGTTTATTTTCAAATTTAACAAGTTTAAAGGTTTTATTAATCTATTTAGTAAATTAAATTATAAATGATTTGACTATTTTTATTAATTAAAACGTAAAATTTTGTTTAATGATTTAAATGATTCTTGAAATCCTTTCTAATCTAGGAAACTTTCTAATTATAGCAAGTTACTATTTATAGTAACGTCAGGAATACATATTATACACTAATCAGAAGTACATGAATACATTTATCATAATAATGTAGAATAATCAGATTTACCAGATTGTACACAAACAGTAATACAAGAATATAATAAATCAAACTAAGAATAGTAAAGATGAGTAAAAATAAACAGATATCAGACAACTCATTCGCGTCCGTTATTCGTGTAGCTTTTGTGAAGTCAGAGTAGGAGATTCACCGATTTTCCTTACAGTCAGTTACTGGACACAAGGTACGGATTTTTCGTCCTTTAGTAAGGACTTCCTTTCCTATGCAAGATTAGGATTCCCCGTCCGCAGCCAAATGTTTTCCCCAGTATATGTTATAAAATTTATAGTAATTATCTTAATAACTAAGTTAAACTGCCTGAGCTTTATATACATGCATGACCAGTTATATACTAGTTACAGAGGTACCGTAACCATGACACTTGAGGCACCGGTATCATGACTCCTCTGCGGGGGAGTGATTTCTCGCAGCGTCCCTTTCATTTTAGCTTGACCATTTTATCAATATTATCAGCGGTGCGTATGGGTGCATCCTAGGTTATCAGTTACAGCTTATCAGGTGAATGTGATGTGTGCTCTACATCCTTCACATTGGAGTTGATCCCTCCACCCAGCTTATCAGTTAGAGGTCACCCCTCTACAGCATGACGAGGTCACCCCTCTATGTATTCATGCAGACGTTGTTACAACACATGACCTAAGCTCTTGGCATTTAAAATACAGTAAATGCATGTTTTCAGATTTAACAAATAATAATTCAGCTTTACTAAATTTAGATCAGACTTTTCAGAACATACACAGTTTTCCGCTGCACTTTACATATCAGTCTTATAGTTTCAGTATTTGTAATCTGTTCCATTCCAGTAATTATTATCAAGCTTTATATCCGTTCACTGGGCGTTATGCTCAGCCGTATTTTTCCTTTCATGTTCCAAACGGCAGGTACACAAGGACGCTCTTAGGATTCTGAGAGAGTATGTGCATTTGGATGGAAGCTATCCAGACTTCTTTACTTTATGCACTTCATACATTACTTTACTTGTTTGGACATTGTTTAGGCCTTCCTTTCAGTACTTAATTATTTATGTTTGAGCTTATGTTTGGACTACCGATGTTTGATACCGGTATTTCCGTTATGGTCAGTTTATGTTTATAAGACATTTGCCTTGCATGCTTTGATGACACGCCATAAATACATGTAACGGTCCACTTATCCAAGTGGGGTGTTACAGTGTATAAGCTACATGGTATGCCAAACACCATTGTTAGTGACAGGGACAAGATTTTCATCAGCCACTTTTGGCAAGCTTTGTTCAAAGTTATGAAGGTTCGGTTAACTATGTCTACAGCCTACCATCCTCAAAGTGATGGTCAAACTGAGGTAGTTAACAAATGTGTGGAATGCTTTATGAGGTGTATGACTGGTGAAAAGCCAAAAGAATGGGTCAAGTGGGTGTCTTTGGTTGAATATTGGTACAATACCAATTTTCACACTTTTGCCCAAACTACACCTTTTGAGGTTGTATATGGTCAGCCACCCAATGTGCATTTGCATTACTTAGCTGGTACTAGTGTCGTGGAAGAGGTGGACATGACTATCAGGCTAGAGAACAAGCTATATCAGTTTCATTTGAAGAGGTCTCAGGAGAGAATGCAGAATATGGCCAATAAGCATAGAAGTGATAGGAAATTTGATGTGGGCATGAGGGTGTACTTGAAGCTCCAACCATATAGGCAAATCACAGCAAGGACATGAACTCACCATAAGTTTACTACAAACTTCTATGGGCCATTTCTTATTGTGGAAAAAATTGGAAAGGTGGCCTATAAGTTGTAGTTGCCAGACACTAGCCAAACCCATCTTATTTTTCATGTGTCCAAGTTGAAGTTGTGAAAGGGTACTAATCACCAAGTTGGCATTCTACCTCAATGTGGTCCTGATGGAGTACTTAGTGTGGAACCCGAAGCTATCCTTGGCAGGAGATTGGGCAATTTGAACAACAAAGTTGTCTTGTATGTTCTTGTTAAATGGGTCAATCAAAATGACGGAGATGCAACCTAGGAGCTTTATGCAGATTTGATTCAGAGGTGGCCTCATATGGAACTGCATTCTTAAGGGCAAAAATGCTAAGGGGTATGGATTGTTATATGTCATTCTGTATTGTGCATATGTGAAAGGTTATGCATATTGTGCACATGTGAAAGGTTATGCATAAGTCTGGAAGTCAAAGACCGACTCAACAACTATCTCAACAACCTCCTATTTTCCCTCCTATTTCCTATATAAATACTTGTTCATTGTTTCATTTCTAGTTTAGACTTTGATTGTAATTTCACACTTTCTCTCTGTAATTCTCACACACTTCATAATTCCAATAAATCCCTTGTTCTTCAATTTCGTGTTCCTTTTCTTTGTTTGGAATGCCTTATTGAGTTCATCTATCCTTACTTTCTTGTTTAAATAGTTTTGATCATTACACATGTTTCCACGAAGCGGGACGTCCCAAAGTTTCCGACCTAAACCTATCTTAATGGGATGTTGGTCTTATAATTGACTTAAAACTATCTTGAAGAGGCATTATCGGCTTAGACAATAGGATGTCGGTCATACGACTGACTTAAACCTATCTCGATCGTTATGTGATTTGATTTTGGATTCTCACGTTCATTTATTTTTTCATTGTCCGTTCTCATCCCATGTATGGTCTAAGGTTAAGGCTATTAGGCCAATATGCATAATATTGTTGACTGGATATCTCTTTTTGTTAAAAAGAAACCAAGCATGGGTATTGTTGCTAAACTTGTGTTGGTGGCATCCACACTTGTCATTTGGCAAGAACGAAACTGAAGATTATTCAAGAAAAAGAAAGGGCAAATTCTCAAAATTACCCTTTTGTAAGGGCAAATTCTCAAAATTACCCTTTTGTAAGGGCAAATTCTCAAAATACCCCTAAATTTTACTTTTTCCGTAAATGCCCCGAGGCATCCGAGGCATCTTCTCACCATATGATGACACGTGTCCGACACAAGTACAGGATGCCTCGGATGCCTCAGACGCCTTGGATGCCTCGAGACACGTGTCAAACTATGGTGCCTAGATGCCTCGGATGCCTCGGGTAGCTTGAATGCCTCGAATGCCTTGGGGTATTTTCACCTACACTTTATGGCCTGAGGGCATTTGAAGAAATAGCCCAAAAAGAAAAGATCGCATACACAAGTAGTTGACTTATTTTAGCTATTGTTCTATTGAAACTTCTAACTTTATCTTTAAGAAAATCGAACACAATGGATGCATTGCTTACAACTTGGAATCTGCCTAAGTCTCTTTTTATTAGTGGTATGCAATATGTTTGACTAATCATTTGCACACTTTAAAATTTGATTAAAACACTTTTAAACTATCCATTGAACAATTATACTGTTGTTTCAACAGATTGTACATATGAGTGTCCTAATCAAAAATTAAAATGTGTCAATCAAATTTCAATACATTTAGGCTTGTAATTTTCTTTTTCTTTATTGTTTGATTTAAGTTTATTTGGATTTAAGTATATTTGGATACCAAACTTAATTTGGATACTAATCTCCATTCTCCATATCTATATTAATCTAATGGATAAGATTAAACCCAAAATCTATTTTCCTTTTTTTCCCAAACATTAATATCTCTTAAACAGTTAATCGTTATGCGAAAAGAAATATACCATCATGACGGACATTTAATTATCTTTCTACAGATATGCTATATGATATACTTTCAAAAAAATTCGTTTATTTTTCACGTTTTTTTTCGTTGTCGAAAACTATCATATATGATATTAAATATGGATATGAGCTTAATTACTCATATCATTAGTAGCTTAAAACAATGAAATATTGCATGAAATATATCAAATATGCCTTGGAAATGCTTGTTTCTTGTTTGAATGTGTGTAGGTACCAAGTTCACGAAAATCGATGAAAACCGACACGAGTTTGATGATAAAGATTGAGGAAGCCAAAACCAAGCTCGATTTTAGAGGATTATATCATTTATCAAGTTAACGAGCCAAGTGGGACCCACAAGAGCTTATTGGGCCTGAAAAGCCCAAATTTGGATACAATATTATTGCTTTTGGACCAAACCTACAATCTTAGCCCATTATGCATAAACCGAATGGAAATAAAGGTTTTTGGACCAAACTTTCCTCAAGCCCAATTCAGTAAATAAAGAAATAATAGAACGAATTGTTGGGCCTAGGGTTTTCGTTTATAAAACGCATCCAATCCTATTTTCTCTTATTCACTCAATCGTTCCATTCACTAATTAAATAAATGTCCAACCGTTCCACCCACTTACTTTCATTATAAAAAAAACCTTCGATGTTTACAAGGTGAACTCTCTCACCTTCTTCCCCAATCTCATCCCAAACCAGTAAAAAAATCATCACTATTCAAAAAACCCTAGTAAGTAAAAAGTCTAATTAATTTAGGGCTTTTTACTTATTTGATTAATTCACATCAACGGGATTAAAACCCCCAAGTTTGTAGGAAGAGAGGATGTGGAACAAAGATGATACGTGGCAGAAAAGGATTAGATTGAACACCTCAATCTTCTAATCCCACCAATCACAGCCCTTAAAAGAAACACAGCTAGCACAGGGATGCCACGTTGGCGATCCGTGTGCTATTTGGACTCATCTCAGCCATCTATTTGAAGAAAGAGAAAAGAGAGATTGATCCAAGGGCTACAAAGAAAAGAGAATATTCCTCAAGAAGATCCGAATATCCCTTCATATTCAGCCTGGGGAGGCTATAAAAACCCCCAATATTCATGTAATTTTTATTCCAGATTTTCTTTAATGTTATAATGTTAGATTAGATTTAGGTAAAATTGTATTCTAAGTTTTTTAAGCCTTGTAATGTTTTATTGAAATTAATGAAAAGATTTATTTTGCAATTTACTGTTCTTCGTGTTAAACTTTAATCATATTGAATTAATTTCAGTTTTAATCTACTTCTTTGTTTAATATTATTGATATTAAAGTTGAAACTGTGAACACATTCAAACCCCACTAGTTTGATCTCAAAAGTTGGTACGAGTTATATTATTTTGGTGAATCGTTGGGGTAATTTGATATTTGATTCGTAAAATCAAATATGATGGTTAAGGCGAATGGTGGTTCGAAGGAGTAGATTCGGTTCATTAGGATGTTCAGCACATTCCTACTGCTCAGTGGTATCTACAAAAGGTGCATTTCCTTTTTGATTTCATGTTTTTCTTTCTATGCTATATGATTTTAATTTGCTTGAATTTTAGATTAGAATTAATAAACCTGTTTAAGTTTTTGATTGAGATTGGTTGACTTGAATGTTATCTTGCAAAGTTTAGTTATATACTGGTGTGTTGTATAAGTTTTAGAGAGGTTAAGGTATTGATATAGTAAAATGTCTTGATGTATTGACTCGACTTATCTGAGATAAGTATTTGTTAACTGAGCGTTTGCATACTGCTTGATCTTATTTGAGTTTATATTAGTTTGTTCGATGTTTGTTTAGTCTGCTTAGATGTTCAGTAACGGCATAGAGATTTGATATATTTACTTGAAACGCATAAGTTGAGAATGTGAGTTTTAGTGTTATCATTAAAAGTGGATAATAAGTTTTAATTGATCTCGCTGGTTATTAAAATAGTCGTTTTTTTTGTTTACTGCTCGTTGAATCTGAATATTTGAGTTTGAGTGGGTTCGTTAAAGATTAAACTGCTGAGTATCAATCACGATATAATCTGATTTTTCTTTGATCGAATTTTGGCTTAGGCTGTTGTCTGTAGGATTTATTTGTGTTCCTGAGTAGTTTAAAACTGCCCGATTATGGTAAGTTAGGAGCTGGAGTTGATCATGGCATAATAAGGACTGTATTTGTGTCGATTTTAGTGTTTTAATTTTGTCTTGCTGCTCTAACATCTTCTCTGATTCAGTTTGATATTGTTTGCATTTATTGATTATGTTTTAGATTTTTTTTAACTGATTTGTTATCTTGTGGTGATCTTGGTTTGATCTTTCTGTTTTATTGGTCCTATAACTGCTTATCAGATTCTATGGTCTGATAAGCTCACAAGCTGATTCCTATCAGCTTATGCAAATAAGTTCACACAAAGTCTCCCCTGAGACTTGGTTTTAATAATCTGTCAAAAAGTTTTATTTCCAAAAAATAATGTCCCTCACGGGACCTGAACCCGTGACCTCCTGGTCACTCTCCCAACGTGTTAACCATTTGGGCTAGAGCCCTTTTTGATTTTATTCTCCTCTAGGTAATTAATATAGTATAAGTAATCTTAGCAGATTTTGTTTTACCTTAATTATCTTTGTCACGTTTTTTTTATATATAACTTTTTATTTCTTTATTATTAAAGTAATTTCTTCATTAAAAAAAGTAGTTTAAATAATATATAAAAAAAATATAAAAATAAATAAAAATAAAATAAAAATATGTTTTTATTTAAATAGTTTAATTAGTTTAATTTTAATTTTTATAAAAGTAGATTTAAAATAGGTTTTGAATAGAATTGTTTTCAAGTAATTTTAAAAAATAAGTAAATTAGTTTAATTTTAAAATAGTTTTAATTTTAATAATTAATTGTTAGATTTATTTTAAATAGGCGGGGTTTAACGATTCATGCACTTTAGGGTAATTTTAAATAGCTTAAAATTTGTAGTTTTTAATTGTAATTTAAAAACCACAAACCAATTCAAATCGATTGTCCAAATCAAATCAAAACGTCTCAAATTCATAAGATCTTCGTGTACAACGAACTCGACTCACTCACGTGTTTAATTGAATTCGTCATTGGTATTATTGGACTATTACTTTTACCTAAAGGTAATTTTCTAATTTACCCTATAACGTATCTAATTATCACATATACTATCCACGATACATCAAAAATTTTGGCGCCGCTGCCGGGGATCTTGTGCACGATTCGCTTTTGTGGAGATTTGTTGATCGTGGATTTGAAGACCCTTCCGTCCTCGGAAAGTTTTGTTATTTTTCTATTATATAGTATGTATCGATTTTCTCGTTTTTTGTGAATAATATATTGTATTACGTAGAACAACAATTTTAAATACTTTTCAAATAAGCCTTAGTTGGGATTTCATCACCTAGCTATTGTATTCGAACCCAAAACAAAAATAAAAGGCAAAATAGATAAATACTAATAAGAAGTTTGAACTCGATTTATACAAACTATAAGGTGGGTATAAGGCGACGTGCTATAAAAGGCCGTCTAAGGAAAAAGGTTTTTAAGTGCTTTGTGCCACCTCGTTTCCCCGCTTGCTTGTGCGTATATTGAGAGGGACGACCTATTATTGGTTTGCCGACTCAAGTAGTAATAAATCTTATTTTTTGTTGTTTACTTATTGAACCTCGAGACGTTTAGGTTTTCACCTATCGTTTCAAAGTCGACCGAGGGTAATTTACTTCCATAGTAGTTATCCTTATTCCTTGTTTTTTATCGATCATTTTTGATTGAGCAATACCAAATAAAATACCAAAAATAATCTTCTTTCTTGTCTAATTTCTTTTCTTCAATCCTCTAAATTCTCGTCTTTGTAGTGTATGCATTTACGTTCTTCTCGTCTTGTGATTGATTTTAATAGGCTTGAAAATATTCCTCGTAGAAATAGAAATCGTCAACAACGAATAGTGGAACCCGAGATTCCACCTATTGTTGTAGAGATGGCCGATAACCGAACAATGGAGGAATTGCTACGTGCACCCACCGAAGGGTATGGGGAAGCAATCGTTGTGCCGGCTATTTTGGCGGATCATTTTGAGATTAAGACGGGTCTTTTATCACTCATTCGTGCCGACCAATTTCGTGGCAATGAGACCGATAGCCCGCATTCTCACATTCGGAATTTTAATCGAATTACCTCGACTCTCAAGTTTAGAGATGTGCCGAATGACGTGATTAAGCTCATGCTTTTTCCGTACTCGCTCGAGGGTAATGCTAAGCTTTGGTATGAGAAAGAACCACCGGGTTCGATTTTAACTTGGGATGATTTAGTGTCAAAGTTTATGAATTATTTCTTTCCACCGTCCAAGACAACACACTTTAAAAATGAGATCACTAGATTTGAACAAAAAGTGCATGAATCGTTTGGGGTTGCTTGGGAAAGATTTAAAGATTTGTTGAGACAATGTCCACACCATGGTTTCTCGGAATTGCATCAAATTAATACTTTTTATAATGGGCTTAATATGATTGAACAAGATTCTTTAAATGCCGCCGCGGGTGGTAATCTTTTAAGAAAAACACCGAGAGACGCGTGGAGGATAATTGAGGATAAGTCTAGAGCACAATATTCACGAAACACACCGGTTGTTTCCAATGTGAATTCATCTAATCACGAGATTGCTAGATTGGACTCTAAGATTGATAGTGGATTTGCTACTTTGTTGAGTGAGATTAGGAAGAATCCTCATGGATCGATTAATATGGTTGGGAATGTTTGCGTATCATGTGGTGGAGCACATCCTAATTATGCTTGTTTAAACGCGGGGTTTGATCAAGCTAGTGCTTTTGCCGCGACGGGAACTTATGGCTCCAATGGTCAAGTTCCTCGTCAAAATCATGTTGCTCCACCGGGTTTTCCACCGGTTCAAAATAGGTACAACAATGGGAACAATGGGAATAATTTTAACCGTGGTAACCAAGGGAATTTTAATCAAGGAAATGGGTTTAATGCTAATCAAAACAATCAAGGTTTTCAAGGGAATAATCAAAATGATTTGTCAAGTTACATGAAGTCAAATGAGGCGAATATGAAAGCTTTGCAAAATAACATTCAAGGACAAATGGCAACTTTGAAAAACGAGTTTCAAAATACGCTAAAGGGGAAAAATAACAAGATTGAGCTTAATCAACAAAGAATGGAACAAAGATTTGAGCAAATGTTTGAGCAAGGTCAAAATCGTTTGCAACAAAATTTAGAGCAAAGTCAAAATCGTTTGCAACAAAGTGTGGATCAAAATCAAAATAAATTGCTTTCGATGTTTGAGGGATTTATGTCTAAATCGTCATCTTCTTCGGGTTGCTTACCTAGTAATACCATTCCTAACCCGAGGGGAGAGCTTAAGGCTATCACCGCTTATGATAATTTAGAAAGGAAGCTTGAGCTTATTGTGCCACCTAAAGAAACCTTTTGGAATGTCACCAAGGCTACTTTAAATGTGATTAGTACCTCGGATTTCATTGATCTCTTTCCTAAGAAGTATAATGATCCGGGTCACTTCTTGATACCTTGTGTTTTCGATGAGCTTGGGGAATACAAAGCTCTAGTCGATCTAGGAGCTAGTATTAACGTTATGCCCTTGTCCATTTGGAAAACTCTTGACTATTTACGACTTATTCCCACTCGAATGATCATTGAGCTTGCTAATGGAACCACCACTCGACCGGTTGGTATAGCGGAAAATGTCATTGTTAAAGTGGGGGAGTTCGTTTACCTAGCCGATTTTGCTATCATTGATTATGAGCCGAATCCTCGTGCGCCTATAATTTTAGGACGACCATTTTTGTGTACGGCCGGTGTTTTAGTGGATATGAAAGAAGGAGAGCTTAAAATGTTTCATGGGGATAAACATATGATTTTCAAACCGGAAAAAATTTCAAGATTGGTTCCTAAGAAATTGGAAAGTAAAGAAAGTGATAAACCTAATTTGTTGAATCATGTTGTAATGTTACCTCATCTATACTCACTCCACACGAGGATGATAAGATTGAAAAACAAATTGATGATTACTTGAGTGAGCCATTTGATCCTAGTGAGTTTGATAATGAGAATTTTGATCCCGAGAGTGACATTGCTTTAATTGAACAATCTTTGAAAATGGACTCATTTTCACTCTCTTCTATGGATCATGTTGATGTTCCTAAGGCACAATCTTCAATTGAAGAGCCTTTGATTCCTAGCTTCACACCGAGTGAGGTTAGTGACTATTCGTTGGATAAGTTCGTCGATGAACTTTTTGCTATCATTGATCCACTTCCACGGGGAAGTGAAGACGTTTCCGATCTCGAGATCGAACGTGATTCTCGTGTTTTACCTACCATTCTCGAGGAATTCGCCGATGAATTGCCTTCTAATGAGAATGATGATCTTGTATCCGAGTGTGACACACTCGATACTTTGTCGGAAATTTCTTGTGATGACAAGGATGATGACACTTTTGTGACTTACTCAAATCCTCTATTTGAAGCTTCATTGAACAATAATCCATTGTTTCAAGAGGATTTTGAGAACACCATACCTCCTACATCTCACAACCTTTGTGATGATGATCTTCTTATGAAGGAGGTTGATGAGGTTTGTGATGATGATCACACCTTTTGTGATGATGAGTATGTCGACTCGGATGGAGAAATTTACATTATTCCCAATCTCCCTCCCACTCGCGTTGATCTTAATGTGCGGGTTTTTCATGTGACTCATATTGAGTACCATGATCCTTTTGTTCACGTTCCTAAGAGTGAAAAGGTCGACAAAGTCATGCAAGTTGAAACCACCATGGTTGAGACTTTTATCCCACCATTATCATGTGCTTCATATGACTTAGGATTAGCATGGGGGGACGACACCTTGTTGTCTATTCCTTTCTCCATCGAGGACGAGGTATTCGATCCCGGAATCGTTGATTTAGGGAAATCTCGGCCTTTCACCGATGCAATAATTGAAAGACTTTTTAATCATCTTGGTGCGAGTTTACCTCGGGGAGCATGCTACATCCATACTATTGTTTGTGACTACCATCTCTTGTTAGAGATTAGTGTTGGAGTTTTATCCTTTCGTTTGTCATCCGACAACGAGGATGAGATCTTTGACCCCGGCATCGTGCTTTATGTTGGATTTTATCCTTATATGCCGGTTTTCACCCTTTTTCCCTAAGGACCAATGAATGCGGGGATCGAGTCGAGCTCATGACTCGGTGAACAAAAACGAGTTCATTCTATCTTCTTTCTATTTTCTAACACCTAATAAGGCTTGATCTTTCAAGCTCGTGTTCGTGTTTTGTTGTGTTGTGATCTTAGGTACGACCCTTATTATTTGAAGACTCTCGTGTTCGGTTTTTGCCGGTCCACTTGATCTTCCATTCTTTGAATGCCAAAAAGGGGCACACACTTTCTTACCCTTGATTTTTATCGACTAACGTTTTATCTTGAGGCATAATTAATAAACGGCTTATAGATTTGCGTACTCTTTCCATGCTAGGATTTTGCATTAGACTTTTCGTGTCTTAGCAAGGGGGTGTTACTCTTGAGCTAAGAAACATTGAGGAAAATGTTTGGTTTTAGCATGGGGGAGTCAATCGATATAATCGCTTGTTATTGCTTTTGTCGTGTCCAAACGTATTGTTTTCTCATTTTTCAATAAAATTTTAAATTTTTTGTGTTATTTTTAAGTTTTAATAAAGGAAATAAGTGCTTTTGACACGAATGTAGGCTTTCCGTTGGTAAAAATAAGAATAGTTTTTGACTCGACTTGGTTTTTAACCTTAGCTTTTCCTTAACGTATTTGAATTAAGTTTTGCTAGGCTATTATATAGGGAGCTTTAAAACGCGAAAGTCTTAATTCATTCGAGTTAAGGACAAGAACTTTTCGCAAGCTCCTATAATTGATCCTAGAAAGTCGTTTATCAAGGGAACTTTAAAACGCAAATTCTAAAACTTGAAAGAGTCTAAGAAGTTGCAAGATCCTATAGATGACTTGAAAACCCAAAACTTTGATTTAATAGGCTAAGTATCCATTTATGGAGAACAAGAGATGATAGAGCCAATTATAAGTTCGGTATTCTTTCGGGAATTTATGTGAGTTTATTATGAGCCTATTCTCCCATCGCTTAATAAATTTAATTGCAATAAATAATGTTGAATGATTTGAAAAGTTACTTAGCTTCTAGCCCAAGATCGTTTAGAAGTTGCTCGGTATGGATTAGAGTTCATAGACAAGGCATAACTTATTGAAGCGGGATGCGAAGATTGGCGAGTCCAAAAAGGTCCTAACAAGACATGAGGGCTATGTTTTATTGCTAATGATCTCAAGTGATGTGAAGACTCATTTATCAAAAATCAATATGAAGGATCGAGACACACGACGAAAAGCAAAATACTCCCAAAAAGTCATGGAGAAGTCTATCCAAAAAGACCAAAATAAGGTATGAGGATAAATAAAGCCAAGTCCAAAAAGGAGGCGGATCGTTGTTAATCAAAATCCCAAATAAAGATTGGAGAAAAATGAAGAAGTCGTGGTCCAAGTATGAATCTCTCAAAACTTCAAGTGAAGAAATTCCTATATGAAGAGAAGACCATTATTTCGTGAACGTCTCTCAAGGTTGGAAGTATTAAGTCACTGCCAAATATCGGTCCGAGAAAGGTCTCAAATCGCGAAGCAAGTTATGCCAAGATATGAACTTTATGAAGTCCTGAGAAGCAGTTTTAAAAGATTTTGTCATTTAGCTAACTATTGATTAAATCGTTCACTTTATTTTCGGCCTAATAAATTATCGAAATAAGTCAACAATGCATCCTCGTGATCATTCAAGACAATAATAAAATATAAGAGATACACTTAGGAATAAGGGAGTCTAAGTGAATAATTGGCCCATATGAGTTCGTGTTTGTCTACCAACTTATAATAACAATGATCTTGTTTTTGCACTTGGCATGGAAAAGTGAAGAGTCGAGGACGATGAATGATATGAGCTTAAACTCATATCCTTTTATCAACAAATAACCCTAAAACATGAAGCAAAATACCTTTTATATTGTAAAAAGCAGTATTATGTGGTATGTTTGTGTTTGTGTGCTCTTATGTAGGTAAAAGGATACAATTTCAAGCAAACAAGGAAAAACCAAGCTCAAATGGATGAAAAAAGACAAAAGAGGATCAAAAGTGACAAGGCTTTGAAGTTCAAGGACCTATCTTGATAATTTGTGAAAGTTGGAGGACTTAAAGTGCAAATTATGGAAAGTCAAGATTAAAGTCAAATTTGGTCAACTACAAAGTCAACTCAAGTCAAAGGGCCATTTTGTTGAAGAATCAAAGTTGAAGGGTCAAAAATGTCAAAGGAATGAAGATATTAGCCCTAAATAGCAATCTGCCAAGTCAAGGGACTTAATTTGCCAAGTTTGGAAAGTTTTGTAATGTTTAATCCATGTGCTTAAACTCTCAGCCAATCAGAAGCAAGAAAGCAAGTCACACGGATCAAATAATAAATTCCCACTACCGCCGTCACAATTAATGCAAGATCATAACAGTTTCAATCCGTGTGACACTTTCTCTACCAATAAGAAGACGCCACGTGTCCTTCTCTTTCAACAAAATATTTACCAGGAACGGGATTTTGATAGAAGGCATTTCAAGTAAAGATCAAAACACCAAAATTGCTCAATTTTGGAAGACGAATCCAATGGTGTTATCCAATTAACATATCATCAAAAACCCCCAATTCAAGTTCATCACCTTCAAAGAAGATTTGCAGAATTCCTCCACGTGTCAAGTGATGATTGGCTCAAACACGTCACAACTCCAACAGAATCTTCTTATCTTGCCTATAAATACTCAGCTAGAACTTCATTTGTGATTGTAGCTTAATTTTGTAAACACCTAGTTCTCTAAATTTCTCTTTTCCCTTTTTCCCTCCTTTTCACCTAACTACTCAAGAGTCTGACAAACTCTTGAGTTAGTTAGTTAGTTAGAACCTTGTAACTACCTTTTGTAACTGATTTCATCAATAAAATTTCAAATTCAAGTTTTCCCGCCAAATTCTGTTCTTCAATTCCTGCTACTTTACTGCTGTTGTGTGATTCCATTGTTGCTGTTAGAAGTTTGTTATGATCATACATTGATCATAACTGACTTTGTTGAAGACTTGTTGCTGTTTGATCAGAAATCTAGTATTTCCATTGTTCTTGAAGGTTTCATGGCAGAATGATGATTTGTAGCTGAATTGATTGTTGATTTGAGTTGATAGCTAGTGATAGGTGGTGGTATCACTAGGGCAAGAGAGCTCAGCGCTCCTCTTCTTCCCAAAGGACCTCTACAATAGGTTCTAAGGCTTCTGTTTTATGTTCCTCTAAATCAGTACTTGCATGCTCAATTTCTTAGTGTAAACTTGATGGCTACATGTTATACTTGATTAGTTGCTGATTGATTGTGTTTGAGTGTTTGTAGTTCAGCTATCTCATACTTGATCACTTGTGTTCAGTCTTGTAGTTTTAAGCTCATTTTCAGTAACATTTTAGTCCTATAGCTACTTTCAGTCCTAGCCTTTATTCTTGCTTGTTCTTAGCTTTTATTCACTTCATTTTGTCCATTGAATCAAGATTGCTATAGCTTTTGAATCAGTCTTAAACAGAACTTAATAAGCCTTTGATAAACTTTGTTTAAATCAGATAAAGGTGTGTTTGGGACTAGTTGCAAATCAGTTTTCAAGTATTGTTAATTGGTGTTTAAGTGTTCATTTCTACTCAATAGGAGTTAACAAGTAGTTTTGAGTCATTTGTAAGTCAATAAAATAGTCAAAAAGGCAATTGGTAATCAAGAAGTTTGGGTCATACTTGTATTCAGCTTTTATTTCAAAACTTGCCAAATTCACTTGCTTATTTCTCCTTCATTACTAGATGAAATTTGCTCAAACCAGTTTCTAGTTAAAGCTTATAACATATACTTTCAGTCTCTAAGAGTAAAATCTACAGTTTTCAGAAATAAGCTAGAAAACAGCTTATTAGCTCAAGCTTGAGCATTTTCAATTCTCTGATATAGATAGCTTACTGTTTTGCTAGTTCTCTAAATCCTCTTCATAAATCTTGTAATTTTCTTTCACATTTCCATTTAGAACGTATTGAATATGAGTTTTTGAGATTTTGAGCTTTTTCCAAAATTTGGTCAACGTTTGGTCAACATAAGCTCATTTGAGCTTATTTTCAGATATCTGGCTTATTACTGGATGAAATTTGTTCTAATTTGATTTCCCCTTCCTTAAATCAAGTGCTTAATCAGTTTTGATAATAAAATCAAGTTGTGGATGTTTGGATTAGGCTATAGCTTATTTTGAGCTTATTGATAAGCACTCTTTTGCTTATTTTGGACTTTTAGCTGAAATCCTTGAATACACGTTTTTTGATTTGGATTTGAAGTTGTTTGCAAGTTGTTTCAGCTTATTTGGTTGAGAAATAAGCTCAAACGAGCTTAATCTTTCTTTGAGCCCGTTTTTACTTAAAAAGTTTGGTTATTTGCACTTTAGTCCCTAGAATTCTATTAAGTTTCTAAACCTAGCTAATCTTCCTTGTTTAGTGGTAATTGCATAATTCAGTCCTTGCATTTATTAGTTTGTTAAAATTCAGTTTTAAAGTTTGTTAGTTTGTTTAAATTTGGTTAGTTTGTTAAAGATTTTACAAGTTTAGTCCTTTTAGTTAACTGTTTTACATTTTTAGTCCTTATAACTTTTAGAATTTACATTTCAAGCATTTTCATTTCATAGAAATTACATTTTCAGTCCTTATAGTTTTATATTTTGCATTTTAATATTTTTCTTGAATAAAATTTGGAATTTGCAACTTGTTTTACGTATAAGTAGGTCTATATTTTTCATTTTTAGATAGCTTTGTTTGAATTAGCAATAGATTACCAAGCAAGCTTGAACAACCAAAAACAATTATAAATTTGATATTGATTGGACTTTCTATTAGTTAAGAACTGAGAAAACGAACTTGCATTATACACATTTCAAATGGCGCCGCTGCCGGTTCTTTGACTACACGAGAGACTATCGATTGACGGTTTTCATTGGCTTTTGGGATCCGTTCACTTTGTGAACGTTATTTTTACGTATTATAAATCAAAAACAAATAAAAAATCAAAAATATAAAAATATATAAAAACTAAAAAATTAACAAAACAATTCTTTTCCTAAAGAATTGACCAAAAAAATTAAAAAAATCCAAAAAGCAATCTTTTTCCTAAGAGATTGCACCCAAAAATATATATTATTGGATTTTCTCGGTTTTTATGTACATATAGTATTTTCCTTTAAAAAACTCATAAATACAAAAATATTTTCCATATATTATTATAAGTAAATACGTATACGTATAAGAACAATCAATCTACATATCTTCCATAAGTATTGCCGAGGCAATACACCGTGTTGAGGGGCGCTCCGGTCCTTGACACGCGTATCGATCAAACAAAATAAAGCAAGAATAGATAAATACTCTCAATAAGCAATAATTCGAAGAATACGAACATTTAAGTGAATAGAAAGGCGATGTGCTATAAAATGCCATCTAAGGGTCAATAGGTACTTAAGTGCTTCGCGCCACCTAACCCCCCGTTCACTTGGGAGTATTCTAAGAAGGAAAGCTTCATTGAGGGTCTTGCACCCAAAGTAGTATTACATATATTGTTACTTTCTTGTGGATATTTAATATCGAAACTCGAAGAGGATAATCTTATTCTTTTCAAAGTCACACGAGAGCTTTTCTCTCATTCCTCGTATTGAGTTGCATGCTCACTCGCGGGCGTGCACAAATACCGATTGGTGTACAACCTCTTCCTCCGAAAAGGAAGAAAAAGAGAAAGAGTAAGACCACCACCGTCCACCAAGCCGATCACGAGAATCGTGCTTTGTCACCACCACGAGGAGCCATGGCTGTTGATAACCGTACTTTGTTTGAACGTATGCAAACCAACATTCATGGATTTGTTAGTGCCATTAAGATTCCCGACTATCCCGCTAACACATTTGAGCTACATACATCTATGATCAATATGGTTGCTGCATCACCTTTCTATGGAAAACAAAATGAGGATCCCCATGCTCATCTTAAGAGATTCCTTTCACTTTGCAACACCATTAAGCATAATGGGGTTCCACCTGATGTCATTAGATTGTTGTTAGTGTCATTTTCACTAGATGGGAGTGCTAAGCATTGGTTAGACACCCAACCACCCGATAGTATCACCACATGGGATGATTTTACCACTAAGTTTTTGAACAAATTCTTTCCCCCATAAAAGACTATGGCTTTGAGAAATTTGATTATGGGCTTTACACAAAAACCTAGTCAATCCTTTGGTGATGCTTGGGAAGAGTATAGTGAGTTGTTGAGGCGATGCCCTAATCATGGAATGGATGATCTAAGCCAAATCAATACCTTCTATAATGGCCTTAAACCTCACCACCAAGATTCACTAAATGCTTCCGCGGGAGGGAGTATTCATTTCAAGACATACCAAGAGGCTTTGACCATTATTGAGACTAAGGCAATGGTTCAAACAAACGATCCATTTGAAGAAAGAGTTCATGTTATCCAAAACACTTCTCAAACACCTTGTGATAACCAATTCCTTAAATACCACCAAGATATCCTTCAACAAGTCAAACAAGGACAACAAGAAATGACTCAAGAGTTAGTTCAAGCCTTGAAGAGCTTGACATTGAACAATTCCTCAAACAATGTGAATGCCATCACCATTTCTTGTGTTACTTGTGGAGGTCCTCACTCTTATGAACAATGTGACAAGGTGCAAGGGTATCAAGGGGAATGCTATGCTTACCAAGAGGAACACCGTGAACATTTCAAGCCTAACATTAATCCAAATAACCTTTCTTACAAATCCCAAAATTACCTTACTCCACCCGGCTTTCCACCCCAACCACCCACCCAAATTCAACAAAATCCTCCTCAAATTTTAACAAGGAATCAAGGGCAAAGACAACCATATCAAGGAAATAACTACAAGGCACCAAATCAATTTCAACCTCAAGCAAGTACCTTTTATCCACCAAATCAAGGATTTACCTCCCAACCTTTACCTTTCCAACCTCAAGGTTTTCAAGGTTATGTGCCACAAGAGTTAAACACAATGGATCTTTTGCAAAAGATGAATCAAGAGACTGAAAAGAAATTACAAGCTATGGACAAGAAAATGAATGACCAATTCAATAAGCTTTTCATGGCATTAAATCAAAGACCACAAGGAGCTTTACCTTCCAACACACAAACAAATCCTAGGGCCAATGTCAATGCTATTACTACAAGGAGTGGTACAACAACAAAGGATCCTTCACCTCCTACACCTACTATTGTTCAACCCACTTGTGCTCCTACTTGTGATAAGCCTTCTACTTCTACTCCACCTCCTCAAAGTGCTCCTATTCACTCAAACACACCTTCTCAACCACCTCATACTTCTCCTTTACCTTCCACACTTCCCAATGAAGAGGCTAACAAAGACAAATCTTCCACTACAACACCTATTCCACCTACACCCAAACCTATTCTTCCATACCCTTCAAGGTTGAAAAAGGACAAGTTAAAGAACAAAGATGACATACAAGTCTCCAATTTCTTAAGGATGTTCAAGCAACTCAATATTAACATATCCTTTGCGGAAGCTCTTGCTTATATGCCAAAGTTTGCTAAGATGTTCAAGGATTTGCTCTCAAACAAAGAAAAATTGGTTGATTTGCCCAACACATCACTTAATGAAAATTGTTCCGCGGTGTTACTCAAAACCTTACCAACAAAACTTGGAGATCCGGGGCGCTTCTTGATACCTTGTAATTTTCCCGGTGTTGAAAATTGCATGGCTTTGGCGGATTTAGGGGCAAGCATAAATCTCATGCCTTTATCGGTTTGGAAACAACTCTCTCTTCCCGAGCTCACCCCCACTAGGATGACTCTTGAACTAGCCAACCGAACCATAGCTCACCCCGTAGGTATAGCGGAAGATGTGTTTGTAGGTGTGGATAAGTTTACCTTTCCGGCCGACTTTGTAGTGGTCGATTATGACATGGATCCTAGAGTGCCTTTGATTGTTGGTAGACCGTTTTTGAGGACGGGTCGTACCTTGATAGATGTGGCGGAAGGAGAATTTATTATGAGAGTAGAGGATGAGAAAGTGGTGTTTAAGTTAGGGAAAGTTTGTGATAGAAAAGAGGTTAAGGAGTCTAGACCTTGTGAGACGATTAACATTGTGGATGTGCTAGATGAAGTGTGTAATGAACACTTTCATGATGCTTGTAAGAATGCTAGTGATGAGATTCCACATATTGAAACCGTGGCCTCAATTGCTCCCTCTTTAACACCTTTTGGAGAGAGTGATTTCCTCTTGGAGGAATTTGAGTCCAACTTTCTTGGTGATGATGATTCTCCCATTAATTGGGAAGAAGATATTCTTACAATTCAAAAGTTGCTCAATGAGGACCCTATTCCTTCCCCTATTCCACAAGAGATTACCATTGAGGAACCTTCCATAGTAAAACCTTCCATAGAGAGTCCACCTCCCATTGAACTTAAGGAACTTCCATCCCACTTAGAATATGCTTTCTTAGAAGAAAAAGACCAATTACCGGTGATTATTGCTAAGGAATTGAAAGAGGATGAGAAGGAGCAACTTATTGAAGTCCTTAAGAAACATAAGAAAGCTTTAGCATGGAAAATATCCGACATAAGGGGAATTGATCCACATTTTTGTACTCACAAAATCCTTATGGAGGATGATTATAAACCCGCCATTCAAAACCAAAGGAGAGTTAACCCAAAAATTCATGAGGTTATTAAGAAAGAAGTGATTAAACTCTTAGATGCGGGTATGATTTACCCCATTTCCGACTCTCCATGGGTTAGCCCGGTTCATTGTGTTCCAAAGAAGGGTGGAATCACCGTGGTGCCTAATGAGAACAATGAGCTTATTCCCACGAGACTTGTAACCGGTTGGAGAGTTTGCATTGATTATAGAAAACTCAATGAGGCAACTAGGAAAGACCATTTTCCGCTTCCCTTTATGGATCAAATGCTTGAACGCTTAGCGGGAAATGAGTACTATTGTTTTCTTGATGGCTTTTCGGGTTATTTTCAAATACCCATCGACCCTAAGGATCAAGAAAAGACCACATTCACTTGTCCTTACGGTACATTTGCTTACAAGAGGATGCCTTTTGGCCTATGTAATGCACCGGGGACGTTTCAAAGGTGCATGATGGCAATTTTCCATGATATGATAGAGCAAACCATGGAGGTTTTTATGGATGACTTTTCCGTATTTGGGAGCTCCTTTAGCTCTTGTCTCACTAATCTTGAGAGAATGCTTAAGCGTTGTGAGGAAACACGTTTGGTGCTTAATTGGGAGAAATGTCACTTTATGGTGAAAGAGGGGATTGTTTTAGGACACAAGATATCCAATAAGGGATTAGAAGTTGATCGAGCCAAAATTGATGTAATTGCTAAGCTTCCCCCACCCACCTCGGTTAAAGGTGTGAGGAGTTTCTTAGGTCATGCGGGTTTTTATAGGCGCTTTATACAAGATTTCTCTAAGATAGCTAGACCGATGACTCATCTCTTAGAGAAAGAGGCTCCTTTCATTTTTGACCAAGCTTGTTTAGAATCTTTTGAGACACTTAAGGAAAAATTGACAAAGGCTCCCGTTTTGGTTTCTCCAAATTGGGAATTACCTTTTGAGCTTATGTGTGACGCTAGTGATTATGCGGTGGGGGCCGTCTTAGGACAAAGAGTTAATAAGCATTTCCAACCTATACACTATGCGAGTAAAACCATGACCGGTGCACAACTTCATTACACTACCACGGAAAAAGAGTTGCTTGCTATAGTATATGCTTTTGAGAAGTTTAGACCATACCTTGTGCTTTCTAAGACCATAGTGTATACGGATCATTCCGCTCTCAAGTATCTTATGACAAAACAAGATGCTAAGCCTAGGCTTTTGAGATGGGTTTTGTTGCTTCAAGAGTTTAAGATAGAGATTCGTGATAAAAAAGGGGCCGAGAATTTAGCGGCGGATCATTTGAGTCGACTTGAGCATCCTTTTCAAGGAGATTTCCCACATCAAGAAATCAATGAATCCTTTCCATTAGAGGAGCTCATGTCTATCTCTTCCCAAGAGGATGCCACACCTTGGTTTGCGGATATAGCAAACTATCTTGTGGGCAATGTGCTTATTGAGGGTCTTACTTACCAACAAAAGAAAAAGTTTCTTAAGGAAGTTAAGTATTACTTTTGGGATGATCCATATCTTTTTAGGCAATGTGCGGACCAAATCATTAGACGGTGTGTAGATGGGCCCGAGGCATTTAAAATTTTAGAGGCATGTCATAAAGGACCTACGGGTGGACATTTTGGGCCTAACTACACCGCCAAGAAAGTCTTTGATTCGGGTTACTATTGGCCTTCCATTTACAAGGATGCTCAAGAGATGGTGAAATTTTGTGATGTTTGTCAAAGACAAGGAAAAATTACACAACGTGATGAGATGCCACAAAATTTTATCCAAGAGTGTGAGATATTTGATGTATGGGGAATAGATTTCATGGGACCTTTTCCATCCTCTAAGGGAAACAAGTATATACTTGTGGCGGTGGATTATGTGTCCAAGTGGGTGGAGGCTAAAGCCTTACCTACTAATGATGCTAGAGTGGTTGTAAAGTTCTTGAAACAATTGTTTGCTAGATTTGGTGTACCTCGGGCCATCATAAGTGATCGTGGTACGCACTTTTGTAATGATCAATTCACGAGAGTTATGAAGAAATATGGAGTGAATCATAGACTTTCTACCGCGTATCACCCTCAAACAAATGGCCAAACCGAGGTCACAAATCGTGGTTTAAAGAGAATTTTAGAGAGAACGGTGGGAGAGCATAGAGCTTCTTGGTCGGATAAGCTTGATGATGCTTTGTGGGCGTTTAGGACGGCTTTTAAGACACCAATTGGTTGTACTCCTTATAGGCTTGTCTATGGAAAAGCGTGCCACCTCCCATTTGAGTTAGAACATAAGGCATCTTGGGCTCTCAAGTGGGCTAACTTTGATTTAAACCAAGCCGGTTCACATAGGAAAGATCAACTCAATGAGATGGATGAGTTGAGAGCCAATGCCTATGAGAATTCTTTGCTATATAAGGAAAAGACTAAGAAATTGCATGATGCTAAGATCAAGAATCGTGAGTTCAAAGTTGGAGAGCCGGTTCTCCTCTTTAACTCAAGATTGAAGCTTTTTGCGGGCAAGCTTAAGTCGAGATGGTCCGGTCCATTCACTATTGCTCAAGTGTTTCCATATGGAACTCTTGAGTTGTCCCAACCCGATGGTCCAAATTTTAAAGTGAATGGTCACCGTGTTAAGCATTACTTTGGGGAGGACATTTCCGTTGAAATGGTCCAAGAGGTCCCCATTTTCCCCATGAATTAATTCATTGAGGGACGAGTCGAGCTAGAGACTCATTAACTCAAGCATCGTATAACTAGGTTAGAGTGTTGTAGGTTAGAAATAAAGGCATAGATTTGGAGATAAGTGTAGGGGAGACCTTCTTTTGTCTTCATGCTTGTTTGTAGGGTTGCTCACTCATCTCATGTTTTGGAGCTTATGGAGGAGGCCCTTGTATCCGGTTCACTTCGTTACTTTAGTGATTTTTCATTGACACCTGGTGCTTAAACTTGATTTCACTAATAGTAGTCCTTTCCTTAACTTGGGTTAAGCAAAGTCTATTCATTGTCATAAGTGTAGGGGAAGTTTTTATACTTCCATGCTCTTAAACATTGAGGACAATGTTTAGCTTAAGTGTAGGGGGGTCTTCTATCGAAGTGACCTTACCTAGAACTTGTCATTGTCTTTCATGATAACATGGAAAATTGGATTTTCAACATTTTTTCAAATTTTTGATCTACTTTGGCCAACAAAAATATGCATTCATAATTTTTGCATCAATTATTTTTCATTTGCATAACACATTTGCATTGTATATATTTCTTCTCTTATTTTGCATCAAAAATATATAAAAAGGAGAAAAATAAAATAAAACATGGTTTTAACAAATTTAGACTTCTTTGACATATTAGGCCCGCCATGGATATTTTGACTCAACCCGAGTTTGCTTATTTTAGCATTCTCTAGCTAGTATCCTTAACCATGTAGTCCTTCATTGGTCTATTAGGCTAAGCTTCCACCAATTTCATTCTTTGAAATTTTAAATTTGTGGAGAATGGGAAATGATAGAGTTGAAGCAAGTGTAAAAGGGCTAGATAGACTTCATGGCAATTACTTGTGGTTAAACCTTTCTCTTCTTGACCTCTACTTTCTTCGCATGTATATAATTGTTAATAAATAATCAAGTACGGTTTTAATTGGTTCGTAATCTCTTATGCATTTTTGGCCAATCATTTATGGTTGATATGAGTACGTCTTAAGATTCTAAGTTAGCACGTTTTATGTGTACTAGACTTGTGTCATGCTCCATATTTAGCGGGTGTTTTTCCTTTTCTTCTTTGCAAATTTCTTTGTGAGGAATAAAGAAAAATAAGAGCGGCTTATGAAAAAAAATGAGTGGCTAGAAAAAAAAAGAAAAAAAAATAATGCAAGACTCCCAAGAGGGGCAGTGTGGTGTTAATTATAGTGACTATTGAGTTCCAATATTACCTTGACGGGTTGCGGGGATTCAATAGATTGCTCCAATCCAATATTACCTTGACGGGTTGCGGGGTTGAAGATCCAAAATCTCAAAAAGATGAGGATGTAAATTATTGCGTGAGATTTATTTTTCTTTCCTTAGCGAGTGTGTAGTTACTTATGAAAGCATGACATGAGGATTTTACACATAAGGCGAATGACTTATTATTCTTAATACGGACTTGTATTAATTGTGAGCGGTTTTTCAAGTAATGGATGAGAAGATTACTTAGGATTAAAACCGTCCTTCCTTATTTTTGGATTTTACACTTCTTATATTTCACACTTGAATAATGACAAATTTGCCCACAAGCAATTTGCTCAAATAATAACCGGTTCCACATTTAATTGTCATGAATATGTTGATGCACTTTTTACTTGTGAATGCAATGATCTCATTTACTAGCTTGGTATGGGTAAAGTGAAACTTGAGGGTGATAAGTGTCCATGGTACCCAAGCCCTAATCCAAGTCATTGAATTCTTTATGAGTTATTTCCATCAAAACCATTTCAAGAAAAATCAAAAAGATATAGATAGAATTGTATTTTGATTCATTGCATTATTAAAAGTCAAAATCATGCATCATTTAGTTTAGAGTAGTGTAGATGCATCTCATATGGCCAAGGTGGATTAATTATGAGGGAAATGTAAATTTTTAAGCCTTGAAATATAATATTGCATGAGGACATGACAATGCTCAAGTGTAGGGGAATTTGATATGAGCTTAAACTCATATCCTTTTATCAACAAATAACCCTAAAACATGAAGCAAAATACCTTTTATATTGTAAAAAGCAGTATTATGTGGTATGTTTGTGTTTGTGTGCTCTTATGTAGGTAAAAGGATACAATTTCAAGCAAACAAGGAAAAACCAAGCTCAAATGGATGAAAAAAGACAAAAGAGGATCAAAAGTGACAAGGCTTTGAAGTTCAAGGACCTATCTTGATAATTTGTGAAAGTTGGAGGACTTAAAGTGCAAATTATGGAAAGTCAAGATTAAAGTCAAATTTGGTCAACTACAAAGTCAACTCAAGTCAAAGGGCCATTTTGTTGAAGAATCAAAGTTGAAGGGTCAAAAATGTCAAAGGAATGAAGATATTAGCCCTAAATAGCAATCTGCCAAGTCAAGGGACTTAATTTGCCAAGTTTGGAAAGTTTTGTAATGTTTAATCCATGTGCTTAAACTCTCAGCCAATCAGAAGCAAGAAAGCAAGTCACACGGATCAAATAATAAATTCCCACTACCGCCGTCACAATTAATGCAAGATCATAACAGTTTCAATCCGTGTGACACTTTCTCTACCAATAAGAAGACGCCACGTGTCCTTCTCTTTCAACAAAATATTTACCAGGAACGGGATTTTGATAGAAGGCATTTCAAGTAAAGATCAAAACACCAAAATTGCTCAATTTTGGAAGACGAATCCAATGGTGTTATCCAATTAACATATCATCAAAAACCCCCAATTCAAGTTCATCACCTTCAAAGAAGATTTGCAGAATTCCTCCACGTGTCAAGTGATGATTGGCTCAAACACGTCACAACTCCAACAGAATCTTCTTATCTTGCCTATAAATACTCAGCTAGAACTTCATTTGTGATTGTAGCTTAATTTTGTAAACACCTAGTTCTCTAAATTTCTCTTTTCCCTTTTTCCCTCCTTTTCACCTAACTACTCAAGAGTCTGACAAACTCTTGAGTTAGTTAGTTAGTTAGAACCTTGTAACTACCTTTTGTAACTGATTTCATCAATAAAATTTCAAATTCAAGTTTTCCCGCCAAATTCTGTTCTTCAATTCCTGCTACTTTACTGCTGTTGTGTGATTCCATTGTTGCTGTTAGAAGTTTGTTATGATCATACATTGATCATAACTGACTTTGTTGAAGACTTGTTGCTGTTTGATCAGAAATCTAGTATTTCCATTGTTCTTGAAGGTTTCATGGCAGAATGATGATTTGTAGCTGAATTGATTGTTGATTTGAGTTGATAGCTAGTGATAGGTGGTGGTATCACTAGGGCAAGAGAGCTCAGCGCTCCTCTTCTTCCCAAAGGACCTCTACAATAGGTTCTAAGGCTTCTGTTTTATGTTCCTCTAAATCAGTACTTGCATGCTCAATTTCTTAGTGTAAACTTGATGGCTACATGTTATACTTGATTAGTTGCTGATTGATTGTGTTTGAGTGTTTGTAGTTCAGCTATCTCATACTTGATCACTTGTGTTCAGTCTTGTAGTTTTAAGCTCATTTTCAGTAACATTTTAGTCCTATAGCTACTTTCAGTCCTAGCCTTTATTCTTGCTTGTTCTTAGCTTTTATTCACTTCATTTTGTCCATTGAATCAAGATTGCTATAGCTTTTGAATCAGTCTTAAACAGAACTTAATAAGCCTTTGATAAACTTTGTTTAAATCAGATAAAGGTGTGTTTGGGACTAGTTGCAAATCAGTTTTCAAGTATTGTTAATTGGTGTTTAAGTGTTCATTTCTACTCAATAGGAGTTAACAAGTAGTTTTGAGTCATTTGTAAGTCAATAAAATAGTCAAAAAGGCAATTGGTAATCAAGAAGTTTGGGTCATACTTGTATTCAGCTTTTATTTCAAAACTTGCCAAATTCACTTGCTTATTTCTCCTTCATTACTAGATGAAATTTGCTCAAACCAGTTTCTAGTTAAAGCTTATAACATATACTTTCAGTCTCTAAGAGTAAAATCTACAGTTTTCAGAAATAAGCTAGAAAACAGCTTATTAGCTCAAGCTTGAGCATTTTCAATTCTCTGATATAGATAGCTTACTGTTTTGCTAGTTCTCTAAATCCTCTTCATAAATCTTGTAATTTTCTTTCACATTTCCATTTAGAACGTATTGAATATGAGTTTTTGAGATTTTGAGCTTTTTCCAAAATTTGGTCAACGTTTGGTCAACATAAGCTCATTTGAGCTTATTTTCAGATATCTGGCTTATTACTGGATGAAATTTGTTCTAATTTGATTTCCCCTTCCTTAAATCAAGTGCTTAATCAGTTTTGATAATAAAATCAAGTTGTGGATGTTTGGATTAGGCTATAGCTTATTTTGAGCTTATTGATAAGCACTCTTTTGCTTATTTTGGACTTTTAGCTGAAATCCTTGAATACACGTTTTTTGATTTGGATTTGAAGTTGTTTGCAAGTTGTTTCAGCTTATTTGGTTGAGAAATAAGCTCAAACGAGCTTAATCTTTCTTTGAGCCCGTTTTTACTTAAAAAGTTTGGTTATTTGCACTTTAGTCCCTAGAATTCTATTAAGTTTCTAAACCTAGCTAATCTTCCTTGTTTAGTGGTAATTGCATAATTCAGTCCTTGCATTTATTAGTTTGTTAAAATTCAGTTTTAAAGTTTGTTAGTTTGTTTAAATTTGGTTAGTTTGTTAAAGATTTTACAAGTTTAGTCCTTTTAGTTAACTGTTTTACATTTTTAGTCCTTATAACTTTTAGAATTTACATTTCAAGCATTTTCATTTCATAGAAATTACATTTTCAGTCCTTATAGTTTTATATTTTGCATTTTAATATTTTTCTTGAATAAAATTTGGAATTTGCAACTTGTTTTACGTATAAGTAGGTCTATATTTTTCATTTTTAGATAGCTTTGTTTGAATTAGCAATAGATTACCAAGCAAGCTTGAACAACCAAAAACAATTATAAATTTGATATTGATTGGACTTTCTATTAGTTAAGAACTGAGAAAACGAACTTGCATTATACACATTTCAATGAATCTATTTGAGCTTTTATGATCCTTAAAGTTATTTTATGTCTTTGCAAAATAAAATGTCATAAGTTGAATAATGGTGTAGTTATAGTTTTATTTTATCATTGCGTGAGGACACGCCAATTGCTTAGCATGGGGGAATTTGATATGAGCTTAATTACTCATATCATTAGTAGCTTAAAACAATGAAACATTGCATGAAATATATCAAATATGCCTTGGAAATGCTTGTTTCTTGTTTGAATGTTTGTAGGTACCAAGTTCACGAAAATCGATGAAAACCGACACGAGTTTGATGATAAAGATTGAGGAAGCCAAAACCAAGCTCGATTTTAGAGGATTATATCATTTATCAAGTTAACGAGCCAAGTGGGACCCACAAGAGCTTATTGGGCCTGAAAAGCCCAAATTTGGATACAATATTATTGCTTTTGGACCAAACCTACAATCTTAGCCCATTATGCATAAACCGGATGGAAATAAAGGTTTTTGGACCAAACTTTCCTCAAGCCCAATTCAGTAAATAAAGAAATAATAGAACGAATTGTTGGGCCTAGGGTTTTCGTTTATAAAACGCATCCAATCCTATTTTCTCTTATTCACTCAATCGTTCCATTCACTAATTAAATAAATGTCCAACCGTTCCACCCACTTACTTTCATTATAAAAAAAAACCTTCGATGTTTACAAGGTGAACTCTCTCACCTTCTTCCCCAATCTCATCCCAAACCAGTAAAAAAAATCATCACTGTTCAAAAAACCCTAGTAAGTAAAAAGTCTAATTAATTTAGGGCTTTTTACTTATTTGATTAATTCACATCAAAGGGATTAAAACCCCCAAGTTTGTAGGAAGAGAGGATGTGGAATAAAGATGATACGTGGCAGAAAAGGATTGGATTGAACACCTCAATCTTCTAATCCCACCAATCACAGCCCTTAAAAGAAACACAACTAGCACACGGATGCCACGTTGGCGATCCGTGTGCTATTTGGACTCATCTCAGCCATCTATTTGAAGAAAGAGAAAAGAGAGATTGATCCAAGGGCTACAAAGAAAAGAGAATATTCCTCAAGAAGATCCGAATATCCCTTCATATTCAGCCTGGGGAGGCTATAAAAACCCCCAATATTCATGTAATTTTTGTTCCAGTTTTTCTTTAATGTTATAATGTTAGATTAGATTTAGGTAAAATTGTATTCTAAGTTTTTTAAGCCTTGTAATGTTTTATTGAAATTAATGAAAAGATTTATTTTGCAATTTACTGTTCTTCGTGTTAAACTTTAATCATATTGAATTAATTTCAGTTTTAATCTACTTCTTTATTTAATATTATTGATATTAAAGTTGAAACTGTGAACACATTCAAACCCCACTAGTTTGATCTCAAAAGTTGGTACGAGTTATATTATTTTGGTGAATCGTTGGGGTAATTTGATATTTGATTCGTAAAATCAAATATGATGGTTAAGGCGAATGGTGGTTCGAAGGAGTAGATTCGGTTCATTAGGATGTTCAGCACATTCCTACTGCTCAGTGGTATCTACAAAAGGTGCATTTCCTTTTTGATTTCATGTTTTTCTTTCTATGCTATATGATTTTAATTTGCTTGAATTTTAGATTAGAATTAATAAACCTGTTTAAGTTTTTGATTGAGATTGGTTGACTTGAATGTTATCTTGCAAAGTTTAGTTATATACTGGTGTGTTGTATAAGTTTTAGAGAGGTTAAGGTATTGATATAGTAAAATGTCTTGATGTATTGACTCGACTTATCTGAGATAAGTATTTGTTAACTGAGCGTTTGCATACTGCTTGATCTTATTTGAGTTTATATTAGTTTGTTCGATGTTTGTTTAGTCTGCTTAGATGTTCAGTAACGGCATAGAGATTTGATATATTTACTTGAAACGCATAAGTTGAGAATGTGAGTTTTAGTGTTATCATTAAAAGTGGATAATAAGTTTTAATTGATCTCGCTGGTTATTAAAATAGTCGTTTTTTTTTGTTTACTGCTCGTTGAATCTGAATATTTGAGTTTGAGTGGGTTCGTTAAAGATTAAACTGCTGAGTATCAATCACGATATAATCTGATTTTTCTTTGATCGAATTTTGGCTTAGGCTGTTGTCTGTAGGATTTATTTGTGTTCCTGAGTAGTTTAAAACTGCCTGATTATGGTAAGTTAGGAGCTGGAGTTGATCATGGCATAATAAGGATTGTATTTGTGTCGATTTTAGTGTTTTAATTTTGTCTTGCTGCTCTAACATCTTCTCTGATTCAGTTTGATATTGTTTGTATTTATTGATTATGTTTTAGATTTTTTTTAACTGATCTGTTATCTTGTGGTGATCTTGGTTTGATCTTTCTGTTTTATTGGTCCTATAACTGCTTATCAGATTCTATAGTCTGATAAGCTCACAAGCTGATTCCTATCAGCTTATGCAAATAAGTTCACACAAAGTCTCCCCTGAGACTTGGTTTTAATAATCTGTCAAAAAGTTTTATTTCCAAAAAATAATGTCCCTCACGGGACCTGAACCCATGACCTCCTGGTCACTCTCCCAACGTGTTAACCATTTGGGCTAGAGCCCTTTTTGATTTTATTCTCCTCTAGGTAATTAATATAGTATAAGTAATCTTAGCAGATTTTGTTTTACCTTAATTATCTTTGTCACGTTTTTTTTTATATATAACTTTTTATTTCTTTATTATTAAAGTAATTTCTTCATTAAAAAAAGTAGTTTAAATAATATATAAAAAAAAATATAAAAAAAAATAAATAAAATAAAAATATGTTTTTATTTAAATAGTTTAATTAGTTTAATTTTAATTTTTATAAAAGTAGATTTAAAATAGGTTTTGAATAGAATTGTTTTCAAGTAATTTTAAAAAATAAGTAAATTAGTTTAATTTTAAAATAGTTTTAATTTTTAATAATTAATTGTTAGATTTATTTTAAATAGGCGGGGTTTAACGATTCATGCACTTTAGGGTAATTTTAAATAGCTTAAAATTCGTAGTTTTTAATTGTAATTTAAAAACCACAAACCAATTCAAATCGATTGTCCAAATCAAATCAAAACGTCTCAAATTCATAAGATCTTCGTGTACAACGAACTCGACTCACTCACGTGTTTAATTGAATTCGTCATTGGTATTATTGGACTATTACTTTTACCTAAAGGTAATTTTCTAATTTACCCTATAACGTATCTAATTATCACATATACTATCCACGATACATCAAATATCATATATGATAGTAACACTAGTATCATATATGATATAACTTCATATATGATATAAACAAATATCATATATGATTTAATAATAATTTTTAATCTAGCACTAATATCATATATGATGAAACACTATTATCATATATGATATTTTACGTCAATTTTAAAAACGATTTTTTTTTCTTTATAAGTATATCATAGTGCATATTTGTAGAAAGATAACTAAATGCTCGTCGCGATAGTATATTTTTTTTAACACTTAACGGTTTAGAAGATATTTAAATTATAAAAATAAGTGAAATAGTTAAATATCTTTAATCTCATCCATTAAATATGGTGGAGATAAAAATGAGTCCTTAGTATTTAAGAAATATATTATCGAAAATAACTCTAGTTAATTTGGCTAAGCCATTGATATTAAGTTGACATTTCGATCTTTTTTGTTTTTGTTTGAAGCACTAGTGATGCGTATTGTACAAGTTAATACGGTGTTTTTACTTAATTTTTTTGTTTGTAAATACTATATTTTACCAGAATAAAGATCTTTTACTCAAAAGATTAAATAAACATATGATATAAAAAATACGATAACTTTTTTTGACCAGAATAAAATACGATAATTAGACATAAACAAATAAATATAAATGAACGAAGACAAAAACATAAATGAACGACCTAAACTTGTATTCATTTTTTGTGAGTTTTGCTAACAGCTCATAGAGTTGTGTTTAAGGCTTATATTTTTGTAAAAATAGCATGTAACGAACTCATTATTTTCATACATATATATATATTTAATGATTATAATCATAAAAAGATGTTCTTAAACAAGAAATATTTAAACTTAATTAATAGTTGATTTTTTATTTAAAATAAGCTAAAATACAGTGCTAGGGACTTAGTTAGCAAAACCCGTAAGTTTGTTTAAAGAAGTCTGGACTAAACAATTCATTAAATGTCCAATTTTGAAATGGCATACGATTGTTTGGCGTAGGATTCCTCCACTTGTTGTTCTTCTTCGAAAACAAAACAACTACTCAGCCGGCCGGCCGCCCATAAACCAAACATTTCCCCGATCCAATATGTCCAACACCACAATTTCAAATTTCATTCCAACACCAAATAAACCACTCATCCTTAAATCAAACAACCATCATCTTTTCTTTTCAAATTTCGTTTCTGATGTGTTGACTTTGAAAACTAAAGGATGTAATGTGAATGGGGTGCGTATGAAAATGGTTTCGGGTATTGATTCGATTTCATCTTCGAGTTCTTTACCGGTTTCGATTGAGCTCAAACCCATATTAGATGAGACTCAGTTTGATAGAGTCGTTAACGAGGCGGAACTGATTGGTGAATCAGTTATTGTTTTATGGTATGTGTGTTTTTTCGAGCTCCGTTAAACTATTTTACATGAGCAGGGCTCGTAGTTAGTCAAATTATGTGAGTTTACCATAATATGCTTCAGCTCAACTAATTTGTTTCGGGCTTATATAACATAAGCCTCAATTTTCCCGCTTATTTTGAGACTTATAAGCCCATATGTCTCAATATAAGCCAGAAAATTGGGGCTTATGTTATATTGGCCGAAATCAAATAAGCTCATAAGCCCACATATTTGCTGAAACAAACGCCCCTTATAAAAGTTTCAACTCAATGTTCCGGCTTATGATATAAGCTCCAGCTCATTTCGCCTAGAGTACCCAATATAAATTATGATATCTTAATTTTGTACTACGTACATTTTAGTTATTATAGTTATTATTGTTACAATTTGGTTATTGAAAGGTTATATGTTTTATTTTGATTATTGGAGATGTGAGTTTTTGGTTACTTTTTGTTCATGTTTGGGTTTATTTTGATTGCTTAATGGTGTTTTTTTCGAAACAAAAAGGAGCCTGTTGCTTTAAATGACCAAACTGCTAGGACTAAATAATTCCCACCCCGATCTGATCTACAATGTTTCTGGATGCTTTAAGTCACAAGAAAACATTTTAATGACCACAATGGTATACAAACAAAAATTTATCACGAATTATGACTGAAAGAAAGTATTATGGCAATAGAAACACTAATCTAACTATGTTGCTATAATATGTAGTTTTACTTGTACCTTTTCAGAAGATTTCTCTATGGTATTGTAACCTTAAGGAGTGTTCTGGCATTGATGATTGCGTATGTGATGAGACACATATAATCAGCCTATGGAGCGTGTAGCATTAATTGTTGCACTTTTAACTGAATATAATTGGCTTTTAGTGTTCAGGTATGTGAAGCTGTTTCTGGTTAGGATGTAAGCCCATACAGCATAACGATATAAAACCAAACTATTACTATATGTTTTCTTACTACTTGGTTTTAAAAAGCGAGAAGCGGTCCATTGCGCTAAGGGTCCAAAGCAAGAAGCGCCTGGCAATGAGGCAAAAGCGCACGCCTCTCGTAGGCGAGGCGCTTACTTTGTACACAGCGATTGCGACTTTGTTAAAACCCATAATTCAAAATCTTATGAGCTTAAATGTCATTTTTAGACTAATAAAAGTCTAAATGTCATTTTTAGAACAAAAAACCGTTTGAGTTTAAAAGTCAACTCAAACCCTTTGAGTTTAAATGTCATTTTTAGAACAGAAAGCACTTGAGGCTGTAAAAAGCGTTCCTCTAAGGCGTAAAAAAGCACCGCCTCCAATCGCTTTTTGTAACGGCTGCGCATCAGGGGTCCCGAAGCGATGACCCCATTGCCTCGCCTCACGCCTTAGGCGTAAAAAGGCGCGCTTTTTTAAACCAAGTCTTACTATTACATAATCACTTTCAAAAACCAATGCCAAACACATCACTATGACTACAAACTTCCGATTTATTTTTTAGCTAGAAACTTTGATTTAACTGATGTTATGTGTCTTTTGCAGGATGGCAACCTGGTGTAGGAAGTGTATATATTTGAAACCAAAGTTGGAAAAACTGGCAGCTGAATATCACCCAAGGTAAAACATAGAGAGAATTGCATAAATCGTCCCTGAGGTTTGGTCGTTTTGCAGGTTTCATTCCAAATATTTTGAAAGTGCAGACAGTCCCAAAATCAAAATATTACAAAATATTTGGGACGAAACCTGCACTTTCAAGTTGTATCCAGGGACGAAACCTGCACCTTCAAGTTGTATCCAAGGACAAAAATTTGCAAAATAGTTTCATTTTAGGACGATATCTGCACTTTTAAAATATTTAGGACGAAACCTGCAAAATGCCCAAACTTTAAGGACGATTTATGCAATTCTCTGTAAAACATACCTTGTCACTCAACCATTGTTTCTTTCTTAAAATCTTGTATTTTATGTTAGTTTATGATCAATAACTAAAATTATTCAAGCTACCATTATAAACCTTTCTGAGCATGTACAAAAGCGGGAGAATAGTATCATGCCAGCGTTTACAGTTGTGTTTAGCAGATATAATTAAGTTTCTGATGTTCATGACTTGTTTGTGTCAAAAATCAGAGTACGATTTTATTGCATCGACGTCAACAATGTTCCACATAAGCTTGTGGCTCGCGCTGGGGTCACTGTAAGTTTCTATAATTGCTCTGCAGCTCTTAAAATCATGTAATTTTTATCAGCATCATTTGCAAACTTTCTGATATAACACCTGATTTGTGCCATTTCATGTTCATTTGACTTGCCGGGATCTATAAAACTTTACAGAAAATGCCAACTATACAGGTGCTTAAACTTATTTCACATAAACATCACCATGATTGCCAGTTGTTTCTGGACTGCAAATCTAATAATTTTAGGTACGGTGTTACAGCTCTGGAAGGATAGCAAGAAACAGGCAGAAGTGATTGGAAGTCACAAAGCATATTTAGTTGTCAACGAGGTTCGTGAGATGATAGAGGATGAAGGCGAACCATAGTTTTTTTTCCCCTTTTGTTTTAATTTTTGTTTTGAGAAGAGACAGCAGACCCTTTGTTGTAGCTAGGTTCATATATATGCATGTAAAGAATGAAGAGAATAAACAATAAAGCCAATTTACAGCTTTTTAACATATGTAAATACACCAAAATGACTTTGAAACTATACATTCCTGACAATATAATCCAAGTTTACTTCAGCAATATGCAGGAAACATGTACATTTATCTGTCATTTATAACGGGTTAGCAAGCAACATGTGCATAAATGGTACTGTGGTATAGTTATAGGTATGAAATGGTTGACATGGGATTGTGTAGTATCTGGAAAAGGGCGAATGCTTCCGATCAAAAAGTTTAACTAGTAAATGAATGGGTTGAAGTCTCCCTAAAGCTATTTTTAGTGCAGAAACCTCTTCGTTTTCATTATATAAGTTTTAGATTATCATTGTGATAATTTTGTTTCCTTAAGAAACTAAGCCATTGGTCTTGTAAAGACTGAACCAAAAAGTGTTTGCGAGTCGAAATAGCACAAACCAGGCGTGTTCATCCTAAACTAAAAGCTTCCAGTTTCAACCTGTTTTGACCCTGTTACCACCCATCGCACTACGTATAGGGCAAACTATCTACTGTACCCTAGCAAAATGTGCCCAAATCCATTTTGAAGTCAAAATCAAATGTGAACCTTGTGCTACATTCACAAAAGAGCGAATGTAATCAAATTACATAATCCAGCCCTAAAACTACTAAAGATTTCATGGAATGTAAATGAATTTTCAGCAGTAAATGCAATGAGGTCATGCTAATAGTATAACATATTTGTATCAGAATTCAAAAAACTGCAATCTACTATCAAGTCTGACATTTCCAATTCCAAAAACGAAACAAACATATCTTTTAATAACCTGTCACGAACCACATGAAAACATAAAGTCAATATACACTGCCATTGCACCTATAATTGCTTGCCTTTGCCAAACTTTAGCTTTCCCAGCATAAAAGTTCGACTGTCTTAACACAGTTCTCCAATGTCACTTCAGCATTCACAACTACATAATCAAAATTCTTCATCTGTCGTGCCTTCTCTTTAGCAGTCGCAACTCTCACAAGCAACGACTCTTTACTCTTTGAGATATTATAATCATCCAAACAAACAAATGTAATCATCAGTTGTAATAACTTATGAAAGGGGATGCCAAACATGGCTATGTTACTATATATCTTCCTTGAACAGTATATAATTGGTGGTTTAGCAAGAAACTTTAGTTGAACTGATGTTATGTTCGTTATTTTGTGTTTTGTAGGATGGTAACCTGGTTTGAACTCGGAAGTGTACATACTTGAAACCATAACTGGAAAAACTTACGGCTAATTATCACCCAAGGTTATACATACATATTTACTGAAACATGAACTCTTGAATTGCATATTTATGTCACACTCCGGGACATATAATCACTTTAGCTACCACCGTATTCACTTATAATTATGTACAAAAGTGGAAAAGCTTACTGGTTAGCAATTAGTATCCATCCATGAGCTCATATTAGTGTTAAAACCACCAGGTTTTATGGCATCGACGTCAACAATGTTCCACATAAGCTTGTGGTTCGTGTCGGAGTCGCTGTAAGTTGTCAATAATAGCTCTGTAGTTTTCATCTCATGTTATGTTATCCAGCATCAAATGCAAACATTTTGATTTTAACACCTGATAACACCTGATCTATGCCATTTCCTGTTCGCTTGACTTGCCGAGATCTATAAAACGTCACAGAAAATGCCAACTATACAGGTGCATCAACTGATTTCACATAAGATTAATTCCAACTAACATATTATTACTACTGTATTTACAGCTTTGGAAAGACAGCAAGAAACAAGCAGGGGTGATCGGAGGTCACAAAACATATTTAGTTGTTAATGAGATTTGTGAAATGCTAGAAGACGAAGGCCAGCCTTAGTTTCATTTCCTTATAGTTCAAGAAAAAAATGTAATAGTTTCAAATCCTCCCATATAAGCAAAAATGCCCACATCTCATATCCATTCAAGTAGCTACCAAGTGTAATTCTTATATTTAAAGTCAAGACCGACACTTAAACCTTGAAACTTCACAATAGCAAAAACGTAACCGAGCTAAATCTCCATGCCCCAACTCTTGAGTTATAACGATTCCTTCAAACGCGTATGAAACTTTCAACAATATAGATTCAATATGACAATTTATAAAACAAAAAACCTAATCTAGACATCAAAGTCTAACCAATTACATAAACCAAACAAACAAAAGTTTAACTCAGAATTCATAAACCATACATTGCCATTGCACCTAAACAACCGCTCGCCTTTGCCAAACCTTAGCTTTCTCAGCATCAATAATTGACTCCACCGTCTTCACACAGCTCTCCAACTTCCCCTCAGCGTTCACAACCACATAATCAAAATTCTTCATCTGTCTCAACTCCTCTTTAGCAGTCGCAACTCTCACAAGCAACGACTCTTTACTCTCCGTTTTCCTATTAATCAACCTATTAACCAACTCACTCTCACTCTCCGCAACCAAAAACACAAAAACCGCAGAATCACCAAGTATCTTCCTCAACGTGGCCGCACCTTGTATATCAACTCTCAACACAATATCATACCCTTTGGCCATATAATCCCTAATCTGTTGTTTGGGTATCCCTTTATAATCACCATACACCAATGCATACTCCAACAACTCATCGTTTTCAACCAGTTTCAAAAATTCGTCTTTCGACATAAAAAAATAATCCTTACCATGAACTTCACCAGCCCTCATAGCCCTACTAGTAGCAGTCACAACAAAATGTATATTCTCCCTATCTTCCCTTAAACATTTGACAACACAGTCTTTGCCCACGCCGCTTGGGCCGCTGATCACAATGATCAGCGGGCGGGGCGTGGGGACAATAGGGTCAGAGCCGAAAGACGAGCCCAGAGAAGATTCCAGGGCTCGGTACAATTCGGCTCTGTCCGCGGACTCAACCGCAGGGATAGGGACCGCGGCAGGGCGCGTGGGGTCACCCATGTTGGGAAGTGAAGAAAAGGGTTTTGGTATTAGGGTTTTAGGGGTTTTGAGATTGAGTTTGGTGAATCTGAAAAGTGGGTTTAATCGGGTTTTTGTTAATGAAAATGGGGTTATGAGATTGATGCAATATCTTGAAATTATCATTTGGGTTTTTTGTTTTATTATTAAGGATTTTTGTTTTGTCTGGAAATTGAAGTTGGTTTTTTTGATGAAGCTGTGAGCGAATGGGGCGGGCGCACCAGGGAAAAATGTGGAACTTCCTAGTTTTGGTAAATGCATTTATGCCCCTTGGTGTATGTTTAAATTGCTAGTATAAGGCTATGTTTGACAAGAGTTGTTTGAAAGCTTTTTTATAATTGTTAATTTTTTTATTAAAAAAATAATCTAATATTTTATTTGGTGTAACAATTTTTTTAGAGCTTTAGTTTTTTATTCTAAACAAGTAGCTATTAAATAAAAAGCTGTCTGATACAGTTTTTTAAATTATTAAGAGCTGTTAAAGCTGTATATTACTGATATACCCTTCAACCATATTATAATTTATTTAAATATGTCTTTTTAAGTCATTTTACATCTTAATTTTACAGTAGACAACTAATATACCAAACACTTTTATTAAAAGTATAACTTTTTAGTAAACAACTTACAGCTAACAGCTTACAGTTAACAGCTTACAGCTTACAACTATTTTTGCCAAACATAGCCTAACACTCCTTTATTAGAGACTAGCTTAACAATTTGGTAACATTATAACATTAAAAAGTGTTGTTATTCCGACCCCACGTCAACACAACACCTTTTATCATAACTTTTTAAAATTTTACTCACAAGCCACCCGCGGATAAAAAATTACAAAATTACTCAAAGAAGTGTGAGTAATTTATATTTACGTGTACGTACCCGTAAGTTATGAGTTTTTTCACTCGTTGTCATCCCTACCTCATTCACATCATCAATAAGGCTGGTTGCAACGGAGTAGCGATCGACCTCGGTCGACCGAGTCGCATTCGGTCGCCATCGTTGCGACGACCGGTTTACCTCGGTCGATCGACCCAACTCGATCCCACCCACGACCACTTTTATAAAACGAAAAATCAAAAAGAAATAAAAATGTTACCACCGTTTGATTTAGTTACGGGAAGATCTTGTGTTTTTTATTTTCTTTTTGTATGTGATTCAGTGTGTTTTTTTTTCACTTACAGTAACCAAGAAAGAAGATGAAGACATATATGGGCTTGTATTTGATTTTTTTGTGTAGATATGCATTTTTGGAACATGGGTCAAGTCTTTTTTTCGAACATGGGCCGAGTCTTTTTTAGGATATGCGTTTTTGAAAATCATTTTTAGTTTTTTTTTAGATTTGAGTTTAATACTTTTTGAGATTTTAGTGTTTTTTTCTATGGGTTTAATGTAATGTATTTTTATTAAATATAATATATTTTTTATTAAATGTAATGTTTATATTTGTTGAATAAAAAAATTGAACATGATCGCCTTGTTATGATAAATAAGTCGTTGTAGGTCGTCGGAGAAAGGTAGCTGATGTGATAGAAAAAATGTAGGTCACACAAAAAAACTGTTTCATCCTATACAACCATCCCTTGACACCATGAAACTTTAGAAAATTTGTTAATGCAAGTAATGCCTAAAAACATTATTAGTGTTAACTAATCTTTCTTAGTTTTGATCACAACAAACCATACAACACATTTAGTGTAGAAACACAAAATGAATTATTTAACTAACACTTTCATCAAGGTAATAATCATATCACTAACCTTTCTTAATCATACTTAGTGATCATCAAAATGATTATCCTTAAAACTCACTTTTGCTAATAAGACAAAAGACTTTTTAATAAACTTTCTTTTTTAGAAAATGTTTTATTAAAATGGAAAATGAAAATTTGAAAATGGCATATTCCAAATGCTGTTAGAATATCCTTTGAAGGGTTTAAATACCTCAGATATTCCCACCCCACTAAAAGACAAAAAACGGAGCGGAGTCTAGTGGCGGTACCTTAAGTACCTAGGCGGTACCTTATCGATAAGGTACCGCGGGGTGAGATAAGGTACCGCGCACAGAAGACCGTTATAGATCCGTTATACTTCGTCTCCTTTAAATAGTGGGTCAAATCTCATTTTCCAGTAAGCCTCTTGGACGATTTTCTCAGCCCTCTTTCTATTTTCTATAGCATAATCATTAGTAAATGATCACTTAATTTGTTAAGGATGTTTATATATGATTATCCTCTTGATCCCCTCCTTTACCATGTCCAATGAGAAGATCACCCACTCACTAGTGTGGTGATAAAGATGAATTTATGAGCTAGTCATATTCATCATTATACCTTTGAGTTTTAGGTCAATCCAATGTATTTATGAATACTTGGACTAGTTGTGTTCATCCAAGTTATTTGTGGATACTTGGATTTGTTGTGTACATCCATTGGATATGTGTTTGCTTGGATTTGTGTTGTGTAAATCCAAGCTACATGTGTGTACTTGGATAAGTCTAGTTGAGTTGTAATAGATTTGATTAGGAGTTCTCACTAAACTATAAAGTGATGTGGTTGTGTCTTGTGAGTTCTCACTAAACTTTAAAGTGATTAGTAGTTGTGTTGTGTGAAGTTCTCACTTAGCTTCAAAGTGAAGAGTCGTGAAGATTGGTTCTACCTTTCGATTAGAACTCGACATCTAGCCTTGTGTCGTTAAATGGTGAAGTAGGCAACGTCGTGAAGATTGGTTCTACCTTTCGATTAAAACTCGACATCTAGCCTTGTGTCGTTAAATTGTGAAGTAGGCAACGTCGTGTAGATTGGTCCTAGCTAAAGATTAGGTCTCGACATTTAGCTTAGTGTCGGAAAATAATGTAAGCAACGATGTAAGGTTTTCTCCGCCGAGAAGGGAGCTTGTGGATATAGTGGAAATATCGAGTAGGTGTACTCGAGGAGTGGAGTAGAAACGAGGATAGAGCCTCGTTGTCGAACCACTATAAATCTTGGTGTCTTCCCACTAGGTTGTCTCCTTCCTTGCTCTTTACTTATTTCATTATCATTATATTTGCTTATTATTATTGCTAGTGCATTTCAATTGAACCTAATCATTATGCAACTTAGCTTTAAGTAAAAGATAGTTTTGATACAAACCAAATTGAAAGTAATTTTTGTTGGAAATACGTTTTACGTATTAAGAAGGATCGGTCACTCCAACGATAGTCCATGTAATAGCTCGTAGTTTAGTTACATGTCTTTACTTAACAAACAACACCAAGCCTAGCCTACAACATGTGTAGGCCGGCCCAAATGTAAGCCCAAGCCCATGACAAGGGCTTGGGTATATAAACCCTCTCCTTTGATGGAGAGGGTGTGGTTATTCATATTTTACACATAGTAAACTCAAGTTTCTCTCTCTAGAAGTGTGTATAATCCACCATCTCTCTATCTCTTTCTCTCTCTAAAACATAAGCATAGATTTACAAATCTACAAATGGTATCAAGAGCTTGGGATGAAATATAGGTTTGTTTTTGTGTTGAGTATTGTGTTCTAAACATTTCGTAGATTGTGGTTTGTTTTTGGCCGAATCTTCAAAAAATTTTTTGGTGTTGGATCGGAGTTTAAAGTAGTATAACATAGGGATTCGTGTTAACTGTTCTTGGTATCTTGGTTTTCGTTTAAACATCATCTTTCTTGGATCAAAAGTGCAAAAAAGTTGGGTGTTCTTCATTCCGAAATTTCAGCAGAAGCATCCATCGGAAAGTACAATTGTACTTGGGCTTCCATCGCAATAACCGTCCATCGGAAAGGGATTGGTTTCTACTTTGCGATCGTGGGTTTTATTACTTATTCCGATCTGGACATTCCGATCGTGCTTTGCGATCTGGGATTCCGACGGGTATAAGGAAGTTTGTTAAGTCGTTACTCTGCTTAAATTTTGTCAGCCACTTTGCGATCTGAACATTCCGATAGGGCTTTGCGATTTGAACATTCCGATAGGGCTTTGCGATCTGAACATTCCGATAGGGCTTTGCGATCTGAGCATTCCGATACCAACAACATTTCGACAGGGCTATATTCCGATCTGGTATTACGATCTGACATTCCGATCTGGTGTTACGATCTGACATTCCGATCTGGTTTTACGATCTGACATTCCGATCAAGTATTACGATCTGACATTCCGATCTGGCATTCCGATAATCACAATTTTTTCCATAACATATTTTAGGGGATTTTAACATTGTTTCTCGGTTTTAACTCACAACAACACAAAATACTTAACCTTATTTCATTGTTCGATCAACTTTGTAAATCTTAACTTATTGAAATGGAGTATACATCTCTTACGGATAAGTCCATCCTCTCGGGTACGGATAATCGTCCACCAATGTTGGTGAAGACTATGTATGAGGAATGGGCTTCCCGAATGGAACTTTATATGTTGAACAAGGAGAATGGACATCTAATTTGGGCATCGGTGCTCAATGGACCATTAGATTATGGTACTGTGACGGAAGGTACGACCACTCGTCCTCGCACAACGGGTGAGTTGACTGGAGATATGAAGATTCAAGATAAATGTGATAAGTATGCTACAAATATCATTCTCCAAGCTCTTCCTCCAGATGTCTACAAACTCGTCAGCAAACATAAAGTTGCCAAAGAGTTATGGGATAGAATTCGTGTTCTAATGCAAGGCACCTCGTTAACTAAACAAGAACGAGAGTGTAAGCTTTATGATACTTTTGATAAGTTTGCCTATGTGCCAGGGGAGACTCTCAATGATTACTATATGAGATTTACCCTATTGTTGAATGAGCTTAACATCTATGGCATGGCAATTCCTACCTTTCAATTGAACACCAAGTATTTGAACACTCTTCCTCCAGAATGGAAAAAATACGTGACGGATGTTAAATTGGCTAAGGACTTGCATAACACCAATGTGGATCAACTTCAAGCTTTTCTTCAACAACATGAATGCCATGTGATCGAGGCTCGGTTGTCTACACCTCAAGTTCATGATCCACTTGCAATGTATGCTTCTCAACAAAACATGGCTTATACTTATCAACAACCATCATACTTGCAGCAGCCACCACCACACATCTATCAGCAACCACAGCAACCATCTTATCAACCACCAATGATGCCACAACAAGAATATCAACAAAGTGTTCATCAACAATCTTTTCCACAGCAACCACAATATCAGACATCACCATCACAAGCCAACACTTCTCCAATGGGCTATACTCCTCAGCAAGGATATTTTCCAATAGAAGCACAATCAGCACAGGCTTTTTACTCTAATGAACTTCCACCAATCCAAGCACCGGTCTTTACTCCAAATGATACGCCAGCTGATGTTCTAAACCATCTCACTGCTTACTTGTCAAAACTTGTTGCTACTAGAGGATTTCCACCAACAAACAATCAGCTCCGCACCTCTTCAAATCCTCGACAACAAGCCACTGTTCAAGATGGTCAAGTGACGGTGCAACCTATTCAGGGAAGGCAAAATTCATATGGACCTCCTACAAGGACTGGGAACAATCAAGCTGTGAATTCTCAAGCTAATGGAAATGGAAGTCCTAGTGGTCCTAAGAAGGTTGTGACTTGCTACAATTGCCGAGGACAAGGTCATATGGCTAGGGAATGCACTCAGCCGAAAAGGAGAAGGGATGATGCATGGTTTCGTGAGAAGATGTATTTGGTTGATGCTCAGTCTAAGGGGAAGATTTTGGATTCAGAGGAGTTGGCATTTCTGGCAGACCCAGGGGCAGCAGATACTGAAGGCATTGCAGTCGTTTCCACTTCTAATGCAGCTTATCAAGCGGACGATCTTGATGCATACGATTCGGATTGTGATGACATTCACTCTGCCCAAGCTGCTCTTGTTGCTAATCTCTCTCACTACGGTTCTGATGTCATCAGTGAGGTACCAACCACATCTAATAATATTGATGATAACCAACATCAAGTTGGGCATGAAAATGACAACCTCGAACAGCATTCGGGAACTAGTAACTCAAATAAAGTGGTACCCAATCCAACACATTTGAGTGAACCTCAACCAAATGCTACGACGGGTATGGAATCTTATGCTCAACAGGATTTGGTCATGGTGCCTAAACATATTATTGATCAAATGCATATGGCCCTCAGACAATCCGTAGATACGAATTCCACCCTAACTGCTGAGCTTGCGTTACATAAAGAAAAGGTCAAAACTTTTGAAATGGTTCCTCAAGAAGAGAAAATAACATGTTCTGAATTTGACCAATTTCGTTTTGAAAAGATTGAACACTTGAAAGAAATAGAATCATTAAAAGCTAATCTTTCCAATGAATTAAAAGAAAAAGAGTCGGTTGTCAATGATTTTCAGAAACTTAAAATGGATTTCGAAACTCTCGAGTCTAAAAAGGTTGAATCGGAAATTAATGCTACCAAACTTCTTAAATTCAAAGAACAACAGCTTTTAAAACAATACGCTTCCACAGAAAAGGTTCATCTTTTAACTAAATCATTTAAAGAATTCGAACTTAAGCGTCTTCAAGATTTACCACCTAATCCCGGTTATGCAAAACAAGCTCAGGAATATATTCCCGGTCTTTATGACATGACCATAATTGGAAAATCGAAAGAAGCACCTTTTGTTCGTAGTACCGCGGAGACACAATCACTTGGGGATGAAACTCATTCTAAAATGCTTTCAAAATTCCATACAATTGATTATGATCAACATAACAAAGATCAATTTTCGAAAAAGACACGCATTCGCTTACAAAAGGAATTAGCAGAATTAACAGTTCTTGTGCCCCAAAGTTTGTCAAGTGAAAACCTTCCTAGTACGTCTCCTACACTCGTCAAAAAGGATTTAACGAAGTTAATTCCACCGGTAAGTAAGGCGTCCGTTAACTTAAATACGGTTCACCAACACTTAGCCAATTTTGACAAGGTCATTTTGGAACGTACGACGGCCACGGCCATAACGGAAGGTGAATGGAACTTTGAGCACACTAGAGCTGCGTTTCGAGATGAAATTGTTCCGTTTGTAAACAATGTTAAAGCTTGTCTTCGTAATCTTGATCAAGATTTGTTTTTGGAAATAGAAGAAGTTAGACGTGTTTTCAATGAAATGGAAGATGCTTATGAAAACAGTTTACTTGAAATAGAACGGGTTTCACGCCATAATGATCTGCTTCTGAATCAAGTGATGTCTCATGATATAGTTTCTGTCTGTGTGAATACAAGTGTTGATAATGATTCTATTGTGCATAATGTTGAATCTGTGGATACTGTGGTAGATAGTACTTGTCACGAATCTGATGCTGAATTTTTAAAGCTTCAAGATTCATATTCTTCGCTTTCAAAACGTTTTGATGAGATTCAAACACATTGTATTTCGCTTGAATGTAAGCAACAATTTATTCAAGAAATCTTTGAAACGTCATTCGAAGGTGTTAATATCGATGATGCAAATTTTGAAAAGAATTTTCGATTGAATTTACAATCAAAACAGCGTCAGCCAAGTGACAAGGTTGCTCAATCTTTGCCGATAGAAATAGAGAAAACTAAGGAGCATAACTGTGTGAACGTACTTGAGGCCGCTGAGAATTTTAAACTTGATCTTGATAATCGAGTTTCCAAGATTTTGTCCAAAGTTGATAACTTAAAACAGAAAAATACACGACTCTTCGATTCAGTACAACCCGCATGTGTTGATACCACTGCACAGAATCAATCATTGATTGAACAATTGAATCGAAAGTCGATGGAAATATCTGATTTGAGGGAACAAATTTGTGATAAGAATCTGGTATTGGCTGAGTTAAAGGAAACACTTCGTACTCTAAAAGGTAAGAATGTTGTGGATAACGCAGCCACTGTCTCAGCATCGTCCTCTAGTGCAATCAAAAGAACCCTTATTGCCGTCACACCACTTAACAAGGGCCCTAGGACTAAATCTTCTCAAACTTTGGTCACTAAAGATAAGGCGGAATCAAAACCAGCTTCTAATATTCCCGTGTTGCCTTCTACAGGAGTAAGCACCACTACTAAGGCTCAAAGATCTAAGCTTAAAAGAAACAAGAAGAATGATAGGATCTTGCCCCCATCTAGTAGTCAAGTGATGAAGAAAGTAGAAGCCCATCCTAGGAATGTTATTTCTGTTTTGAATAAAAAGAATCATGTAGCTAAACCTAAAGGCTCTGCGGTTGTGCAGCGTTCTAAGCCTACTATGAATTCTAATTTAAAATGTTGGAACTGCAATGAATGTATGTTTTCTAGTCATCATGATTCTTGCCTTATTGACCATGTGAATGAGATGCAGGCCCGGAAAAATGGATTAGAATGGAAACCGACTGGGAAAGTGTTAACCCAAGTTGGTTGGATGTGGCGCCCCACTGGTAGGACTTTCACTATAGTAGGAAATATGTGCCCTTTAACTAGGATCGCTCCCACTGAGGTGAAGAAAGCGTGCCCTTTAACTAGGAGTACCAAGGCTACCAAAACACAAGCGTGTCCTTTAACTAGGAACACCGACACTATTGTAGGAACCAAGTGCCCTTTAAATAGGTCTACTCCCACTGTAGTGCCCGCGGATAATCCAAAACCTAAGAAAGTTGGAACAGTAAAACCTGTTAGTGCTAAAACTATCATTAGAAAAAGCAGGAAATCTAAGGGTCTTAAAAATGTTAGCAATTCTGATAATCCTATATCTGTATCTGCTAACACTCCGGAACCAATAGTTTCCAATGCATTGTCTACTGTTGTTATTGAAAACAGGTGGTCCAAATTGTTCTCTGGTATTTGGACTCTGGTTGCTCCAAGCATATGACCGGAGATCGCTCTCAGCTCAGAAATTTCGTCAGCAAGTTTCTTGGTACGGTTCGATTTGGGAATGATCATATTGCAAAGATAATGGGTTACGGTGAATATCATATTGGGAATGTTATAATTTCGAGAGTGTATTACGTGGAAGGTCTCGGTCACAACTTATTTTCTGTGGGACAATTTTGTGATGCAAACCTAGAAGTTGCTTTTCGAGAGCATACCTGCTTCATTCGTAATTTGGAAGGGGTTGATTTATTGAAAGGTACTCGAGGGAATAATTTGTATACTTTGTCTCTACAAGACATGATGGCCGCTTCTCCCGTATGTCTTCTTTCCAAAGCATCGAAAACTAAGTCATGGTTATGGCATCGACGGTTATCTCATCTTAACTTTGACGCTATTAATCACTTGGCGAAAAACGAACTTGTTCGTGGTCTTCCTAAACTATCATTTCACAAGGATCATTTGTGTTCCGCGTGTACAATGGGGAAAAGCACTAAGAAGTCTTACAAACCCAAGACTGAAGACACCAACCAAGAGAAACTTTATCTGTTGCATATGGATCTTTGTGGGCCAATGCGTGTTGAAAGTCTTAGTGGCAAAAAGTACATCCTCGTCATTGTCGATGATTACTCTCGGTTTACATGGGTGAAATTTCTTAAAGCAAAAAATGAGGCACCTAAATTCATCATCGGATTTCTCAAAATGATTCAAGTGCGTCTCAACACTACTGTCCGACGCATTCGTACAGATAATGGAACTGAATTTGTGAATCAAATTTTGCGTGATTATTATGAAGAAGTTGGCATTTCTCATGAAACATCCGTTGCACGCACTCCACAACAAAACGGTGTCGTTGAAAGGCGAAATCGCACACTTATGGAAGCTGCTCGAACGATGTTAATTTACGCAAAGGCTCCATTGTTTTTATGGGCAGAAGCAGTATCTACAGCAGTGTACACCCAAAACCGGTCACTAATTCGTAAACGCCATGGTAAAACACCTTATGAGCTTCTCCATGGAAAAGTACCAGATTTATCATATCTTCATGTATTTGGTTCTTTGTGCTATCCAAATAATGATGGTGACAATTTGGGAAAACTTCAACCAAAGGCTGATATTGGTATTTTCATTGGTTACGCACCCGCAAAGAAGGCATACCGAATATACAACCGTAACTCTCGCAAGATCCTCGAAACTATGAATGTTGATTTTGACGAGCTGACAGCAATGGCTTCTGAGCAAAGCAGCTCTGAACCCGCACTTCATGAAATGGGACCCAGTAACATTAGTTCTGGTCTTGTCCCAAATAACCCTACTTCATCATCATTTACACCACCTACTAGGAATGAATGGGATACGTTGTTTCAACCGTTCTTTGATGAATTCTTTACTCCTCCAAGTATTGTTGCTCCAGAACCTGAAGTAATAGCTCCGGTAACCGAAGTTGTCGCTCCAGCAACCGAAGCACAATCAGATATATCTGCACCTACAATTGGTCAAGATATACCATCAACGAGTAATTCTCAACCAACACAAGTAACAACTACCCATGTCATGCCTATTGATGATGAAGAGGATGATGATGATCACGATTTGGAATTCGCTCAAATGCGTGAACTTCCATTCTTTGGTGTATCTATTCCCGACCCTAATCAAGCCGGGTCGTCCACCTCAGAGGAAGCTCCTTCTACAGTTTACTCCAATCCACGGATTCGTGAACATGACAGCAAGTGGACAAAGGATCATCCTATAGATTCTATTATTGGTGACCCTAATCGTCCGGTATCCACACGAAGTCAGTTACAAGAAAGTGCAATGTTTTGTCACTTTGATGCTTTTCTCACTGAAGTTGAACCTAAGACATGGAAAGAAGCTTTTACTCAATCCTGTTGGATAGAAGCTATGCAAGAAGAACTTAACGAATTCATACGTCTTGATGTTTGGGAACTTGTCCCATGCCCGGATCAAGTGCAGTTACTCACTTTGAAATGGGTTTACAAGGTGAAACTCGATGAGTTAGGCGGAATATTGAAAAACAAAGCTCGACTAGTAGCTCGTGGATACAAGCAATTATTAGGCGTCGACTTTATGGAATCCTTTGCACCTGTTGCCCGTTTGGAAGCTATTAGACTATTCCTCGCTTATGCAGCCCATCTGAATATGATCGTCTATCAGATGGATGTGAAGACGGCATTTCTTAATGGTGAAATCAAGGAAGAAGTCTATGTTCAACAGCCGGATGGTTTTGTGAATCCTAATTATCCTAATCATGTGTACAAGCTTAAAAAGGCTCTCTATGGGTAGAAGCAAGCTCCACGCGCATGGTATGATCTTTTGTCACAATTCCTCATTACGCAAGGCTTCGCTAAAGGCAAGGTGGATCCCACGCTGTTCATTCAGAAACGAGGTAAAGATATGATTATGGTACAAATATATGTTGATGATATTATATTTGCAGCCTCGACCCAAACCTTATCGGATGAGTTTGGGACACTCATGTCTTCCAAGTTTAAGATGTCAATGATGGGCAAGGTATCATTCTTCTTAGGTCTTCAGATATCTCAGAGTCCCAGAGGCATCTTTATTAATCAATCCAAATATGCCCTTGAATCGCTTAAGAAATATAAGATGGAATCTTGCGACCCCGTGGACACTCCAATGGTGGAGAAAACTAAGCTTGATGCAGATCCACATGGAGTTGCCGTTGATCCGACACTTTATCGTGGAATGATCGGTACTCTTCTGTATATCACAGCCAGTCGACCTGATCTTCAGTTTGCTATATGTATGTGTGCCAGGTATCAAACTAGGCCTACTGAATTACACTTAGCTACTGTTAAAAGGATCTTTCGATATCTTAAAGGAACCATTAATCGGGGACTTTGGTATTCGAAGGACTCTTCTATTGCACTAATGGCATATGCAGATGCGGATCACGCGGGTTGTCAAGATACAAGGCGTAGCACGAGTGGAACTTTGCAACTACTAGGAGATCGACTAATCAGTTGGGCATCGAAAAGGCAGAAAAGCGCTGCAATTTCAAGTACGGAAGCAGAATACATAGCTATGTCCGGTTGCTGTGCTCAAATTCTTTGGATGAGATCGCAATTAACCGACTATGGTCTAGGTTTCAACAAGATTCCGATGTACTGCGACAACAAGAGTGCAATTGCCTTATGCTGCAACAACGTTCAATTCTCTCGGTCGAAGCATATTGACATTCGCTACCACTTCATCAAGGAGCAAGTGGAAAATGGAGTAATCGAGCTTTACTTTGTCCGATCTGAGTATCAATTGGCGGATCTTTTCACGAAGGCTTTAGATCGCGCTCGAATTGAATTTTTGGCCGACAAGCTAGGAATGAGAACCTTCTCGCCTGAGACTCTAAAGGAACTAGCAGATGAAGCGAAAGAATAGTCTTGGTAAAACTATTCTCCGTATCCTTGGTGATCATCTGTATATATTGTTTATATTATTACCCACAAAAGCAAAATACAAAAATATAAAACCATATAAAAACCATAAAAATTGAAAAATTCATAAAAATCCAAAAATATTTTTACTTTATTTTTCAAAGGCATGTCTTTTGGTACGATAATATTTACGGCTTTAGAAATGTTGATTAATATTGACACGGCGCCATAAATAGAGTTCGTACAAAAGTTGTAAATATTTCATAAAACATGCCAAAATGGCTTGTAGTTATTTCTGACTGCAACCCGGTTTTCACATTAAAGTCAGGTATTTCTTATGAAAGCTTTGACTCTCAACGGGAATTAATTTTCTCGGGCAAGGTTTACTTTAAAACCTTGTAAGGGATCAAGTTTACTTTATAACTTGGTCTGACACAAATATATGTACGTTTCAGTGCATTTATTTGTTAAAACAAGAGAAGTCTTGTTTTTATGAAGCTATCATCTCTACAACCATTGCTATCTACAATTGGTATCTACATACTCGACGATGCGACTACTCAAATGACGACTACAACTCTTTCGATAGAACACGGGTCAACAATTGAGGGGGAGCAATTGTCAAGAATTCAGAATCTTCGACGCCAAAAGTGCCAAGTTCACAAGTTGGTGTCAAGACAACAATACCAATCGTACATGTGGTGTCAAGAGATGACTTCAGACGTGACGAGGCGACCAACATATGCTGACAAGAACCATTTGATCTTATCATATGATGTTCTCATCAATCAGGTCCAACCTTGTCAATTCTTTTCTAATATGGTGAATATGTGATCATGTTACAAATCGGTATCATATCTCATGCGTTTGATATCATGAAGGTAAAACGGACTTGCATTTTTCTTCCCAAAACCTTTGTTAAAACTTCATTAAATCAATTGATATTAAAAACATCGATTGGGTTAATATTTTTAATATGGGGGAGAAAATGTGATTTAATATGGGATATTATCACAAATGGTTTGACTTAATGTGCTGGCTCATCCCGACATATGCGAAATGTTTTCGAATATCGTGGCATATGTTAAGGGGGAGCAAAACGGATTTGCTATATCAAAATGGATTTTAATGGTGACATATACTTACCCAAACCTCATTTAATTCACGACGATGAAGATTGTGGTGACATAAGGATGGTAGGATAGGTTAAGTCCAATGATTCTTCTAGAACCGGAGGAATCTTCCCAAGGACATTCCATAGCTAGAAATAGTAGTCCTTAGGAAAGTTGGAGAAAGATTGTGAACGTAGCTGAATGCCGACCAAGTACTTAAGTTAGCACTGGAACAATCACAACAAGGTTCTAGTTATGACGTATTGGTAAGCATTGAAGGGGTTGAAGAATGAAAAAGAATTGTAAAGATAAAGGGTGTAAAGAAAGAAGCCCTCCTTACAACTTTAGGCAGAAACCGGGTCAACACATATGTTATTGAGATCATTTTAATGATTCTTGATATTGAAGACAGACATCATGGACCCAGTGATGCAATGCACAACCCATCCCAGCTAACTCAGATATCTCTCAAAAGGTATTTGTTTTAATCACACGGAGACAACACATTATCTATTGATTTATTCACTCCGAATAAATTGGTATTGAAAAGGTGGCACTCCTCTCCAGCCTCCGAACACTAAAATCCAAAATGCACGATCGAGTCTAGAGCCATTTGAGATCATCAATTATCTCATTAGGACACACTTTCATATTTCCTTGCTTCTTCACACACTGTGAAAAGTAAGAAAGATTTTAAGAGTCCTACGCAAAATCTTCATGATCTTGCCTGAACATCCGAGTAATACGAAAGTATTTACAATGAAGATGGAAATCCTTCTTGAGCGAATATCAAAAAGCTCATGGTAGGTGACTTGTGCGATTCTTTATGAATCAAACTTGTGATAACTGGAAAGCAACGGCTGTTTAATTCTTAACTGAATTTAAACACGTTCCAGGCCTCTACGCAGTATCTCAGTGATCTTGCCAGAACACTCAGAGTGATACCTTTGTGTTCACGGTGATGAGTGGAAATCCTTCTAGTGTTAACCTCAAACAGCACTTGGTAGGTAACTTGCAAGATTCTATACGAATCAAGCTCGTGACAACTGGAAAGCAACGATGGTGCGGTTCTTAATTGAATTTCACTTGTTCCAGGAACATGAATTGACGGCTTCAAATCATGCGGATATTATTATCCAAATGATTCACTCTTTATGTTCGCAGTCAGCTTTGGACGGTCGAATAAAGAGAACGGGTTTACCCGCGAAATCCTGTCAGGAAGTTACTTAATTGAAACTATCCGTCACGGGTACGATATCTAATATCGTCCAACGGTCTTCACCGACCGGAGGTAAAATGCTACCGATTTAGAATGAAATGTTCAAAGCCATTTCGTTCGTGTCTACTTATGTTGCGGCATTTGAAGACGGTGGCGTTGCGGAATCCAAGAAGAAGTCGTCCCCGCATGCTTATACTTTATGCACTTAATATCTCATCTAATTCAAGAAAGCCTAAAAGTTAAGTCTTCCGCTGTTTCAAACTCTGAAGCTTTCAAGAATTACGAAGGTATAAGTATGTGGGACGTGAGGTCACGAAGAGGCGAAGATCACAAGTGATGGATGCACGAGATCAAGGCAAGAGATTGATGCTCAAAGATTGATATCAAAGATCACATCAGCATGTTCACCAGAAAAGAAAAAGAAAAAGAAAGACGAAGACTACGAGCTCAAGACAAGCATAGTATGCTAGGTTTATTTTATTATTGTAACTTGGGTAACGCCCTTGTTTGGAGTGACCTCCCTTAGGGGGAGATTGTTGGAAATACGTTTTACGTATTAAGAAGGATCGGTCACTCCAACGATAGTCCATGTAATAGCTCGTAGTTTAGTTACATGTCTTTACTTAACAAACAACACCAAGCCTAGCCTACAACATGTGTAGGCCGGCCCAAATGTAAGCCCAAGCCCATGACAAGGGCTTGGGTATATAAACCCTCTCCTTTGATGGAGAGGGTGTGGTTATTCATATTTTACACATAGTAAACTCAAGTTTCTCTCTCTAGAAGTGTGTATAATCCACCATCTCTCTATCTCTTTCTCTCTCTAAAACATAAGCATAGATTTACAAATCTACAATTTTAATTTGGTCACCAATCGAAGAGAAACTATTCAACCCCCCTTCTAGTTTCTACAATTGGTATCAGAGCGATGGTCACTCAAGATCTTTGAAGTATATTGTACTTTAAAACTTAGATCGATCCATTGTCTCCTCAAATTAGAAGGTCTAGTTGTACTAAAGTTTCTCTTTGGTCAAAACTATGTTTTCTTTGAAAAATAGGTCTTTTAATTAAAAATATTGCATCCCACTTAAGATTAGTAGCCTTTATGCATTTTAGATATACTCTTGAAATATATCTACTAGTTTGCATCTTGCTTTGTGTAGGTACTCATGAAGATCAATCAATTAATTGGTTATGGATTGAGTTACTTGCACTTGTAGAAGAATCATTTTCATTGATCTTCAACATCTTTGAATAATGATACCAAGATGATTGGGAATGATACTAGTCCTTGAACTTAGTACTCATCATAGTCATTGATTGGGCATAGCACTTATTCCTTCATGGATTGCTCTTTGTGGCCAAGGTACGCTTTCGTTCTTCCACACGCCCTTTGATCATTCTTTTGATCATTACTTGACTATGTGCTTGTTCTTGGCATCCTTGCCTTGACATTTATTTGTGGTTTGTGTTTCTTCTCTTTTATCCTCTCAAACCTTCATTGCTTGGATACTTGACTCACTATGGTGATGTAGAGTGAGTTAGTAGAAGCTTAAAGTATCAAGCATGATTTCCATGGTTTGCACCCATACGGTTAGTAGGCCCTTTGTGGGAGAGAAAGTGAATTAACACTTTGCTCGTATTTTAGTTTAGACTAAGACTATTATTGAAAGTGATCTTAGTTTAGACTTGAATAATTGCTTTGTGCTTATTCATTACCAAAGCCGTTTATCGTTTCACCGGAAAGGCACGTCTTAAACCACTATATATGACACAAGCTCTTCGTTTCTACTACTTGAAGATTGTCATTAATCCCTTGAGCATTGATCCTAGTCTTGATTCACTTCCCTTGATTTCTCTCCACTTAGTCGTTTTGCTACGAGTAGTCGTTTGTCCGTTTTGGTTCTTTTCGATCTTGATTTAACTCGTAATCCTTCATTAAGGCATATTGCTTAGTGTTATGATGATCCAATGATATTCTAAAAGGCTCATGATTTAATTTTAAGTATTTTAGAAAAACTGGATTTTCAAAATTTCACGTTTTTCAGAGATAGAAACCTGCCTCTGTAGGCGGTTCCTTATCTCTGCGGCTCAAAACCCGCGGTACCTTATCGATAAGGTACCGCGGGCAGAAACTTTTGTCAGAGCGCCAGTTTGTGTTTTTTTATTCTTTTTCAAACCAAACTCTCTCTCTCTCCCAAAAACACACAGCCGACGGGTGTTACCTTTTCCACCATTGTTGAAGCTTCCAAAACCTTCAATCACTCAAATTAATTGATTCCAAGTTGTGGGTTTCACTCATCCTTCATCTATCATCAATTAATTGTAAGTATTTTCTTTCAATTTCATCTATTTTGTTCTAGGGTTCATCCTTTCATAATTGGGGATTTTTAAAATTGAAATTGAATTAAAACCTTAATAGGAATGTGGGTTGACATAGTTATTTTACTATGATTCCTTAGGTTCATATTCATTAAGATTTCACTAAAACTCACTTATAGAACAAATCCGAATTTAGGCTAAATGATTTTGGTTGAATTATGGATTTGAGATGAACCCATGAACAAGTAGGTAATGACATTGGTAATGCTTACCTAAAAACCTTGTTTTGAAAAACCAATGTTCTAATCCATTGTTGATCTAACATTGATCATGTGTTCTTTGTCAATGATGGAATAGACACATTGTGAACATGAAAATGATATGGAATCAATCCTATGTTTGTCAAGTAATTGATATAACACATTTTCATTTTTCGTTTTTCTTTTTGATTTTCATATGAGTGATTGGAGAAATATTGTCTTGTGTTTGTATTTAGGTACTTAATCATGCCTTCTCAATATCAAAAAGATCATCAATACACTAAAGATTATATGCCCGACATCTCCCAAACCTATGCTTCCCCCCCAACTTCAAAACGCGTTTCCATCCCTTTCCACTCGTTGTTTTCATGAGGGTAGAGTCGTTGACAAGGAAATAACGGGTTATGTCTATATCCTATCTATGTTTGAGCTTTCGGGGTTTGATTGCTTGCTCAACATAGAAGAAGATATTTACCCCTTATTCCTTCTTGAATTCTTTAGCACCTACTCCATGATTGAATACAATGGACAAATCTTCATTCGTTTCGTATTGAATGATCAATTGATTCAATACTCTCTTGAAGACTTTGGTCAAATTCTCGGTGTGCCATATGAAGGCACTTGTCGTTTTACGGATAAATGGAGACTTGATGCTCTCACGGAATCCTTCGATAAACCTCCAAATGACCACACCGAAATTGATCTAGAGTTCCTTCTTGAAATCGTCTCGAAAGAGCGTGATGGTAACGTTGTGAGAAGCCTCCATTCAAATGTACGAAATGTGAATCAATATGAAGTGCTCTCTAGCGACCTTAAGGATTTTATGGTTCAATGGGCCAATATCCTTAGGGAGAATGTCTTTTGTCTTGGTGGAAACTGAGATCATATCCCGGCGTGTATGGTGCACATGTTGAGTTGCATCTTCACATCCACCAAGTACAACTTGGCATTCTATATCGCTCGACGAATCAATTATGCCCTTTCGAAGCCCAAGACAAACCTTCCCTATGCTATGCTTCTAACTCGCCTTTTCAAAAGGGTTGTGCATGATTTTCCCCACCTTGATCTTTCTCGCTTCTACCCGGTTCATCGGGTTATGTTGCCCATTCAAGAGGCATATGCTAGAAAGACAAGAAGTGATCGAGGATCGAGAAAATCTGTTCATCAAGAGATGGATGATGAGGACATGGACATGCCAACAAGTGATGGTGACGGCATAGGTAATAGTTCTCATTTCCACTCTTCGAGTAATTCCCATCCATCCTCAAACCCATTCGAGGATGAATTTGAAGACTTAGCTCCTCCTCCTCATCATTCTAGCGAAGTACCAGAAGATCTCAATATGGAGCATCTTTACCGCGAAAACCTTAGAACTCGAGGGGAATTGCACGAACACCGGGTTGAATCAAGAAAAGGTTTCAAGTTCTTGGGGAATATGATCAAGGGATTGGGGAGGAAGAGAAGGTGAAAGCATTGAAGCTTTTCTAAGATTACATGTTGGTAAACATGTATTGTTGAACAATTTTATTTTATCTTGGATATGTATTAACTTGTGATTGCATGTTAGAATTTTCATTTATCTTGTTCCTTAATGGTAATTATGTCTTCATGTTTGTGTTTTACATAGCTTTGTGCATGCCATATGATAGTTAGCTTATTAGATTATGATCTGTAGTTAACTTTGGCTTGTAAAACCTTTGGGAAAAATCTGGGTTTATCAAAAACTAAAATGGGAAATTTTTGAAAACCTTCTGGTCGTGGTTCCATATCGACCCGCGGTCCCTTATCGATAAGGTACCGCCGGTCCTAGATAAGGAACCGCCGGCCACTGTACACGACAGCATCTTTGCTTTACACTGTTTTCTTAATTTTGTGTAAACCTTGCATGATTTTCAGTAATAAACTGCACATTTCCTAAACTAGGGTATCTAAATTCATTATTCACCTAAAATGATTTTAACCCATTACTAGTTTGGATCATCCCCTCAACCATTTAAACCCACCTTGTTTGCTATGTTCTTCACACATCAAACATACTTCCCTAAACCTTAAACCACCCTAATCAACCATGGTGTGTACCAAAACCTCAAACACTTCCAAGACCTCCACCCCAAGAAAAACACTCAAAATAAGGGTTAAGGTAGCTAAGCCTAACTCTTCACCTTTCCATACACCTAAGAATGAGAATGCTCCTATCCTCATTTCTTCATCACCTTCCCCACCTCTTGCACCATGCAAGACCTCCTCCACCCATGGTACTAACCACTCCATTGGTTCTACCTCCTCTTCATTCAATTCTAGAATGAATGAGATTTCTCCACCCTTCACTCCAAGTGCACCCTTGGAAGTGACACCACAACCTCAACCAATCCAAAGCATTCCATTTGGGAATGACTTTGATGACCTTTTGGTGACTTCACCATTTATCCCTCACAACTCACTCATTTCACCCACCTTGGAGGATTTACCTCCACACTCACCCATTTCCCCTTTGGGGAACATGCCTCCACTTTCACCCACTTCACCATTGGAGAACTTGCCTCCTCCACCTCCACCCAACTCAAACATCCCAATTTTGGGTGTCCCTCTTCCCCTCCTCTTGGGTGATCCTTACTTTGGGTTCCAACAAACTCATGGTCCTAGATGTCCATGTTGTCTCTACAACCACTTCCTCATCCAAAACCTAAGGATGGATATGTATGGACTTCATAGGGGTTTGCAAGATTTCTTGCTTACTTTGTTCTCCATGCCTCCTCCTAGGAGATGAATGATGGAGTCATTTCATAATAAGAGTTTTCAAAAACAAGCCAAAGAAAACTATTTATCTAGATTTTATGATAAGCTGGCTATGTATTAGTTAGTTTTATTTATCTTTGTTCTTGTTTCCTTATTAATGAATGTTTCTTGTTGGTGTGTTATGGATTTAGCTTTGTGTGATTCTATCCTTTTGTGCACAATAATCAACTTTAATTTAAAATTAAAATTGAACCTAAATCTATCACAACCCCTAAAACTTGACTAAAATTGGTTCAAAATGATATCTAAATTATTTTGTCACCCTTTGTCAAGACATTCTTTGTGAATGTGTTGATTTATGCAACCCTAGCATATTTTGGTTCTAATAGAGGTAAAAATCCAAGATTTGCAATTTTTTTGAAAAAGTCTTAGTTTTTCCCAAAACCCAGGAAAAACTTGGTTTAAAGTCCTCTGGACGCGGTTCCTTAAGGACCCGCGGTTCCTTAGCGATATGGAACCGCCGGCCCATATAAGGTACCGCGGCCAGAATGTGATTTTTGACGAATTTTTGGTCAAAACCCTTAAACCCTATTCCCAGTCAAGATTCCTTGTTTACTCAAATTGACTAAACATTCCTTGACAATACACATTTTGTATTCAAATTCTTACCTTGATTACATTTTATTTATACCCCAACCTTGAGATTTCATTCTCACACCTTCCCAACCTTGAGAATTCATTCTCACATTACCTTGAGATATCATTCTCACACTCTCACAATGCCTAACTCCTACATTCCTAACCTTGACATTTCTTTGTCAAACCCCACTCACCCAAAGCTTGCTCATCCAAGCTTTCAAAGAAACCGAAAATCTCGGTTAGACCCGTTTGGGTTAAGAAGAATGAACCATCTTTGTCCAAACCACCCAAAAACCCTACCTTCTCTCCAATCAAGTATTGGAATGAGACTTATACCATAAACCCCATCACCGGAGCAAAAGAACATGTTCCACCACCACCACTGTAAAACCCGCATGCTTTTACCATGAATAGTGCCCTTAAGATCGTACGTCCTAGATTAAAACGTACATCATTTAGTATTGATCACATTCATGTGCTAATAATCAAGCAAGTGCATACGTGTATGACATGACAAGTATCGATTACGTACGAACTCATGATAAACAGTTAATAAATATATCACGTGAACATAATTAAATCATGATCACCATTTAAAATACAAATTAGAATACTTACGTAAATACATATAATATAATTACGAGCGTTAAGATTACGGTAACTACGTGATAAAATAAACAGAAACGCTTCAGACACGAACACGTTTAACCACGAACAAACACGAAACATTGGGACACGAGAAAGGTACGGGTACCCCATGTGGGGCCCCCATACCCACGGCACACAACAAGAAATGGGCTAAGCCCATGGACTTTTACAAGTAAAGGGGGGTAAAGAGTTAAACATGTTTTCATTTTTCACTTTCAAGAAATAAACACAAAAACCCTAAAAGAGTTTTTCTCCTCCTCCTTGTGCTCTCTTTGTGCCGCCACCTAAACATCACCATAGGAGGGTGATTGGTTGATTTTGATCTCAAAAACTATTGTTATAATCAGTGTTTGTTCATCCTTTTTCCAAGCTACATAGTGGTATACCTTTCTAACCCTTCTTTTTAATTCTTTTTAATTCTTTTAATCTTTGATTATTTTCATGAACATGTTATTATTTTTTTTTTATTTAAACATGATAATTAATCATTGATCTAACATGTTTTGGTATTAATTAAAATCAAAGAATGATTTAAAAGGGGTGTTTGTTTTGGCCGCCTAGCAAACAAACCCGAGGGGGGTTTGGTTTGCTATTGCCGCCACCACCAAGACCATTTTTGGTCTTGGTTGGCTCATGTGGGACCCACGGCAGCAAGGAGGCACACGTGCCCCGAGTTTGGCTCGGGGTACGGTGTCGAATTCATGCCCGATTCATGGTTCGTTGGTTAAATCATGATTCATGCTACATGTTAATTTTTATGAATTATGAACTTAGGATATAATTAATTAATAACATGAAATATTAATTAAATCATGACTTAGGTTATTTTATTATTAGTTTAACATGACATTAATTTAACCTAAGTATTTTATGTTATAAGTTATAATTAATTAATTATTTAAAACATGCCTATAATTAATTAATTTAGACATGACTTAGGTTATGTTATTAATACATAATAATACACATTTTAACCTAAGTATTTTATTCCATTTTAATTAATACATGTTATACTTTAATTAAAATGCTTAACCTATAGTTTAATTAAAATACATGAAATAATAATTAAACTATATACTATATCATATGACTTAAGAAACAAGCTTATAAACACTTAGACTTATATGTTAGCTTATGTAACCAGCTTAATTCTAATTATGGAAACTTCTATTTATAGAAACTTAATTAAATAAGACAACTAATCTATTAATGGAAACCTTCTATATATGGAAATCTATCTATTTCAGGCAGCTAATCTAATCATGGAAACCTTCTATATATGGAAACTTATTTAATTAAGGCAGCTGATCTATTTTTGGAAACTTTCTATTTTTAGAAACTAATCTATTTTAAGCAGTAAATTCTATTTTAGGAAACTTTCTATTTTTGGAAACTTTCTATTTTTGGAAACTTTCTATTTTTGGTAACTTTCTATTTTTGGAAACTTTCTATTTTTGGAAACTTTCTATTTTTGGAAACTTTCTATTTTTGGAAACCTGCTATTTTTGGAAAGTTACTTATTATTACACAGTAAGTATAATAATACATGAAACACCAGTAATACTTAATCAGATTAATCAGAATACTAGATAAACACAGTTTAAGGCTTTAAACAGTGAACCATGACCTAAAACATACCAAATCAGCTAAAATGAGACACAAAACCCAGTACGTAATCAGTGAATCGATACTTATACACGTGTGTATTCATGTAGCGTTAGTGATCCAGAAGTAGGAGTCTTTCTTCCGTTCATTCACTGGACTTGAGGTACGGATTCCCGTCCTTTCAGTATGGACATTCTTTCCTTATTAGGATTTCCCCGTATGCAGCCAACTGTTTTCCCCAGCATTTGTTTTATTGTTTTGATCTGCTTATGTTAATTTAGCATAATCTATAGCCATATACAAGCATGACCAGTTTCACCTAGTTATGGAGGTACCATAACCATAGCATTGGAGGCACCGATGTTATGACTTCCCCACGGCGGAGTGATTGCTCGTGGCGTCCCTTTTCAGTTTTGGCCATATTATTATATCAGGTGGGGCGTATGGGTGCATCCTAGTTACATGTTTTATTCAGTTTATCATGGTGAATGTGGTGTGTGCCTTGCACCCTTCACAAGGAGTTGATCCCTCCTACCCAAACCAGTATATTGATTAGAGGCATCCCCTCTAATCAGCATGATGAGGTCACCCCTCCAAGTATTCATGCACGTGACCTTTTCATGACCTATATGGGCTATGGTATATATATGTTAAAACAGTTTTCACAAGATAAACATAAGGCTTTTCAAACTATAAAACCAGTTTTCTTGATACTTAACCAGTTTACTCAGTACTTAGTCTTCCGCTGTTATATGTTACATGCTTATCCTATTTCATGCTTTATTGTACATCCGTGCACTGAGCGTCTTGCTCAGCCGTTTTCCTTTTCATGTTCCCAAAATGGCAGGTACTCAGGGACGCTCGTAGATCTCAAACGTAGGTGCATATGGACTGGAAGATTTACTGTCTTTCTTTACTTTATGCATTTCCTTTACTTTGATACAGTTGCTATGGACATTGTTTCGTCCTTTCCTTTTACAGTATTTATGTTTGTGTGTGATGAGCTTTACTTTGGGGTACCGATGTTTGATTCCGGTATTTCCCTTTTATGGTTGAATAATGCTTAGACATTTATCCTTGTATGCTTTGATGACACGCCATGATTATGCGTAATATTCCATTTCCAAAATGGGGTGTTACAATTATGGTATCAGAGCCAAGGTTTCGACCTGTAGGCTCTCAAATATGACCTGTGATTAGTGGGTAGTCACTACGGTCTTCCTAGAACTGACAGTTGTTTTCATGCATTCATCATTTTTAAGCATACATATACATGTCATTGTTACAGGGTTTTTGACTAAGTAATGGTTGGTACAGGACTGGCCCTATTTAGTCGCATGTGTTTTATCGAAACTTTTAGATTTGGGACCGACCCATAGGCGTCCCCTCGATATGTCTTTTATTTTGAGTGAACTGACCAGAGGCGTTCACTCTCGAGCATCAAAAGTTTTCATAAAACCGCATCATGCATTCATACAAAGATTTTTTTGCATAAAAATTTTTCTCGTGAAATTTTGGCATAAAATTTTTTTTATATATATTTTATGTTTGAACTGTTAATCATATGTTTTATGTTATACTGTCAGATGGTTCTCACACGCGAGCAAGAGCAGCTCAATGCTGCAATTCAGGCTGCCATGCAAGCCTTACTTCCTCAACTGAGGAATGACATTCGTGCTGAAGTCCAAGCTGCCAACAATCAGCAGCAGCAGAATCAGGCACCTCCTCCTCCTCCTCTCCCAGTGACGCTAGCGGTATGGTTGGAAAGATTTAACAAGCTCCGTCCTAGAGCTTTTGAAAAGACTGATAGCCCCAGCGATGCTGAAAGCTGGCTGACTCACATTGAGAAAATCTTCAATGCTATGGGATGTGACCCCGCCTTCAAGGCAAGATTGGCATGCTACCGGTTTGAAGGCGATGTACTCAACTGGTGGCTAGCTTTGACGCAGTCAGAAGGGGGTGATGAATGGGTCGCTGGTTTGACATGGGCCCAATTCAAGGAGAGAGTGATGGAGCAGTTCTTTCCTAAGGCAGAGCAGGACAAACTCAAGCGAGAATACCATGGGATACGTCAGAGAGCGGGCGAGAATAGCAACGAATTCATGCAGCGCTTTCTTCGCTTGGCTGGTTTTCTGGGAGCAGCAGCTGGTACTCCTGAGGAGCAGGCACACCATTTTAGGTGGGCACTTCGCACCTCGGTCGCGAACAATCTGGTATGTGCTACGTTCAATACAGTAGCACAAGTGGCCGACGCAGCAAGGAAGCTTGAGATGTTGCAGGAACGCGATGAGTTCGGGGAAGCTGAAAGACCCGACAAGAGGTAAAACATTTCGTGTTCTAGCGTTAACCAGATCGCATCCTATCATTATATGTTCTATAATCATCTCTTAAACTGTATCTTCCAGGCAGAAAACTGGGGAGCGGTCTCAGCCGGCTACTCAGCAGCAGCCTAATCAGCCCAAAGGAAACGGTCACACTAACGACCGTTCTATTGTGGAAAGGCGCAACGGTAATGATAATTACCGTAACAATGCGGGACACTCCAACAACAGCAGGTCCTACTATTTACGCGTCTTATTATGATTTCATGTTATATCTCTCATGCTGACACTATATTAACCTCTACCAGGAACCACGGTAACGGGAAGGACCAGAACCACAGGGGTTCTCAGCCGAACCGTTCAGCTAACACTGGTAAACATCTTATGACGTTTACGTCCTATACTCGTGCATATACTTTATTCTTAACACGTTTTGTCATCAGCAGGCCCTCAGCAAGCAAGGACTCCTGCTGGAGGATTCACTCATCCTCTTTGCAGCACTTGCCATCGCAGACACCCTGGCCCATGTCGTCGTGATTCCGACGCGTGCTACAAGTGCGGCCTCCTTGGCCATCGTATGAGAGATTGCCGTAAGGGTGAAATGGAGGGTACTTCGGGTCATGCTGATACTAAACCGCCTCCTACCACTGGGCGTGTCTACACGACATCGCGCGATCAGGCAAACAAATCTACAGGTACCATTACTGGAATTTTGTATATGTACGGCCAAGCTGCATGTGTTCTTTTCGACACGGGTGCCACTCATTCAGTTATTTCCACTACTTATTCTAAGAACATCAGGACACTTCCCTTGCCATTAGAAAATAAGCTTACCATCTCCACGCCTCTGAGGGACTCTGTATTAATAACTCATGTATACAAGAGTCTTCCTCTAGAGTTTGACGATAAAGTTCGTGCAGTAGATGCACTTCCCCTAGACATGATTGAATTCGATATGATTCTCGGCATGGACTGGCTATCCAAGCACCATGCTACCATAGACTGCCACTCATATCGGGTGATCTTCGGCGACATTAATGCACCAGAGTACATTCATAACGGGTTCATACCCGGGCGATCTGTACAAGTCATATCTACCTTGCAAGCACGTGCATTACTGTCACATGGCTGCGAAGGTTATCTAGCTACGGTTCATGACATGGATGCTGAATCCCCATCGATTCAGGATCAACCAGTAGTTTCGGAATTTCAAGACGTCTTCCCAGATGAACTTCCAGGCATACCACCTGCAAGAGAAGTGGAGTTCAACATCGACCTTGTTCCAGGAGCCGAGCCAATCTCGAAGGCTCCGTATCGTATGGCTCCCATAGAGCTAAAAGAACTGAAGGACCAACTGCAGGAACTTCTTGAACGAGGGTTCATTAGACCAAGCGCATCTCCATGGGGCGCACCGGTCTTGTTCGTTAAGAAGAAGGACGGCAGCATGCGACTTTGCATTGACTACCGTGAACTTAATAAGATTACCATCCGCAATAGATATCCACTGCCACGTATAGACGACCTGTTTGACCAACTTCAAGGAGCCAAACACTTCTCAAAGATCGATCTAAGGTCAGGCTACCATCAGCTAAGGGTTAAAGAGCAGGATATTGCCAAGACTGCTTTTCGTACCCGCTATGGCCATTATGAGTTTGTGGTCATGCCATTCGGCCTGACTAACGCTCCAGCAGTATTCATGGATCTGATGAACAGAATCTTTCATGAATTCCTTGATAAATTTGTCATTGTATTCATCGATGACATCTTGATTTTCTCAAAGTCCACGGAGGAACACGAAAATCATCTCCGTACTATACTACAGATTCTTCGTCAGAAGCAGCTGTATGCGAAATTCTCCAAGTGTGAGTTCTGGTTAAACAAGGTGGCATTCTTAGGTCACATTGTATCAGCAGAAGGGATCACTATGGACCCAGCGAAGGTTGAGGCTATCACTAAATGGCCAAGACCAACATCAGCGACAGAAGTCCGCAGTTTCTTAGGCTTAGCTGGATATTATCGAAGATTCGTGGAGAACTTTTCCCGCTTGGCATTACCTCTCACCAAACTGATGCGAAAAGGAGAGAAATTCGTCTGGACGGAAGAACGAGAGAAGAGCTTCGAAGACCTAAAGCAGAAGTTAGTATCTGCACCTATTCTTACTCTCCCATCTGGTACAGGTGGATTTCAGATCTATAGCGATGCATCGGGGAAGGGACTGGGCTGTGTTCTCATGCAACATGGGAAAGTGATCGCGTATGCTTCACGGCAGCTTAAGCCCTATGAAGAAAACTACCCTACGCATGACCTGGAACTTGCTGCAGTGGTGTTCGCATTGAAGATATGGAGGCATTACTTATACGGAGAATCATGCGACATTTTCACGGATCACAAGAGCTTGAAGTATATCTTCACACAGCGAGAATTGAACATGAGACAAAGGAGATGGTTGGAACTGTTGAAGGATTATGATATTAACCTACAGTATCATCCCGGGAAGGCTAATGTAGTAGCAGATGCACTCAGCAGGAAGTCCGGAATGATAAACGGCATTGGGATCGAGGAACAAAACATAAGAGACTTGGAGCGACTAGACATCGAAATCATGGTACGTGGGCAGCACGGATACTGGGCGAATCTTAGAGTAGAACCTGAGTTACTGACTAGGATTAAGGAAGCGCAGAAGGATGATGGAGAGATTTGGGCGATAATTCAGAATTTGGAGAAGCAGACAGAATTCAGAATGGACGCAGACGGTATCGTTTGGCAGGGCACGAGACTGTGTGTTCCTGACAATCAAGAACTCCGGGAAGCATTGTTAGCTGAAGCTCACAGCTCCCCATTTTCTATACATCCTGGGTCGACAAAAATGTACCATGACATCAGACAGCACTTTTGGTAGAGTGGTATGAAACAGGATGTAGCCACGCATGTCTCCAAATGTCTTACCTGCCAACAGGTTAAGATTGAACATCAGCGATCTGGCGGTCTCCTTCAACCGTTGGATATTCCAGAGTGGAAGGATTTTGTTACCGGTCTTCCGCCTACCAAGAAGAAGCACGATGCTATTTGGGTCATTGTTGATCGACTCACCAAATCAGCTCATTTCTTACCGATACGCAAGGAAGATCCGGTAAGTAAACTCGCAGATACTTACAGAAGGGAGATCATGAGACTCCACGGTACTCCCTCCAGCATCGTCTCAGACAGAGATCCTCGTTTCACGTCGCGATTCTGGAAAGGTCTGCAAAAAGCTTGGGGTACACAACTTAAGCTGAGTACGGCCTTTCATCCTCAAACGGACGGGCAGTCGGAGCGAACAATTCAGACATTGGAAGATATGTTAAGGTCGTGTGCGTTGGAATGGACAGGTGATTGGGACGATTACATCTGTTTAGTCGAGTTTGCATACAACAACAGCTGGCACGCAAGTATCAAATGTGCTCCTTTCGAAATGTTGTATGGCAGAAAGTGTCGCGCTCCAACTTGCTGGGATCAAGTGGGAGAGCGAACACTCGAAGGACCAGAGATTATAGAAATGACCAATGAGAAGATTGAGGTAGCTAAACAGAAGTTGCAAGAAGCACGGTCACGTCAGAAGAGTTACGCCGATAAGCATCGTAGGGACATACATTTTAATGTGGGAGATCACGTCTTCCTCAAGGTTTCGCCGGCACGTGGTGTTAAACGCTTCGGGATCAAAGGGAAACTCAGTCCTCGTTTCATCGGACCTTTTGATATCATTGAACGAATCGGTGAAGTATCTTACCGATTGGCGTTACCTCCTCAGCTTTCGCACGTCCATAACGTGTTCCATGTGTCCTTACTCAGAGGGTACAATTATCATCCCCTTCACATGGTTCAGTATCTACTGGAACAGATACGTGAAGATCTCACTTTTATAGAAGAACCCGAACGAGTACTCGACAGGCAAGAACGAGTCATGAGAAGGAAGACGATTCCATTCGTCAAAATTCTTTGGAGGGACCATACCGAGCGGGAAGCCACTTGGGAAACAGAGGAGTCTATCCGGGCTTCTTACCCTCACTTCATATTTTGAGTTCGGGTATGTCACTTCTTTTCAGCTTACTTTATCTATAATTCGGGGACGAATTATTCTTTTTAGGGGGGAAGAATTATAAAACCCGCATGCTTTTACCATGAATAGTGCCCTTAAGATCGTACGTCCTAGATTAAAACGTACATCATTTAATATTGATCACATTCATGTGCTAATAATCAAGCAAGTGCATACGTGTATGACATGACAAGTATCGATTACGTACGAACTCATGATAAACAGTTAATAAATATATCACGTGAACATAATTAAATCATGATCACCATTTAAAATACAAATTAGAATACTTACGTAAATACATATAATATAATTACGAGCGTTAAGATTACGGTAACTACGTGATAAAATAAACAAAAACGCTTCAGACACGAACACGTTTAACCACGAACAAACACGAAACATCGGGACACGAGAAAGGTACGGGTACCCCATGTGGGGCCCCCATACCCACGGCACACAACAAGAAATGGGCTAAGCCCATGGACTTTTACAAGTAAAGGGGGGTAAAGAGTTAAACATGTTTTCATTTTTCACTTTCAAGAAATAAACACAAAAACCCTAAAAGAGTTTTTCTCCTCCTCCTTGTGCTCTCTTTGTGCCGCCACCTAAACATCACCATAGGAGGGTGATTGGTTGATTTTGATCTCAAAAACTATTGTTATAATCAGTGTTTGTTCATCCTTTTTCCAAGCTACATAGTGGTATACCTTTCTAACCCTTCTTTTTAATTCTTTTTAATTCTTTTAATCTTTGATTATTTTCATGAACATGTTATTATTTTTTTTTTATTTAAACATGATAATTAATCATTGATCTAACATGTTTTGGTATTAATTAAAATCAAAGAATGATTTAAAAGGGGTGTTTGTTTTGGCCGCCTAGCAAACAAACCCGAGGGGGGGTTTGGTTTGCTATTGCCGCCACCACCAAGACCATTTTTGGTCTTGGTTGGCTCATGTGGGACCCACGGCAGCAAGGAGGCACACGTGCCCCGAGTTTGGCTCGGGGTACGGTGTCGAATTCATGCCCGATTCATGGTTCGTTGGTTAAATCATGATTCATGCTACATGTTAATTTTTATGAATTATGAACTTAGGATATAATTAATTAATAACATGAAATATTAATTAAATCATGACTTAGGTTATTTTATTATTAGTTTAACATGACATTAATTTAACCTAAGTATTTTATGTTATAAGTTATAATTAATTAATTATTTAAAACATGCCTATAATTAATTAATTTAGACATGACTTAGGTTATGTTATTAATACATAATAATACACATTTTAACCTAAGTATTTTATTCCATTTTAATTAATACATGTTATACTTTAATTAAAATGCTTAACCTATAGTTTAATTAAAATACATGAAATAATAATTAAACTATATACTATATCATATGACTTAAGAAACAAGCTTATAAACACTTAGACTTATATGTTAGCTTATGTAACCAGCTTAATTCTAATTATGGAAACTTCTATTTATAGAAACTTAATTAAATAAGACAACTAATCTATTAATGGAAACCTTCTATATATAGAAATCTATCTATTTCAGGCAGCTAATCTAATCATGGAAACCTTCTATATATGGAAACTTATTTTATTAAGGCAGCTGATCTATTTTTGGAAACTTTCTATTTTTAGAAACTAATCTATTTTAAGCAGTAAATTCTATTTTAGGAAACTTTCTATTTTTGGAAACTTTCTATTTTTGGAAACTTTCTATTTTTGGTAACTTTCTATTTTTGGAAACTTTCTATTTTTGGAAACTTTCTATTTTTGGAAACTTTCTATTTTTGGAAACCTGCTATTTTTGGAAAGTTACTTATTATTACACAGTAAGTATAATAATACATGAAACACCAGTAATACTTAATCAGATTAATCAGAATACTAGATAAACACAGTTTAAGGCTTTAAACAGTGAACCATGACCTAAAACATACCAAATCAGCTAAAATGAGACACAAAACCCAGTACGTAATCAGTGAATCGATACTTATACACGTGTGTATTCATGTAGCGTTAGTGATCCAGAAGTAGGAGTCTTTCTTCCGTTCATTCACTGGACTTGAGGTACGGATTCCCGTCCTTTCAGTATGGACATTCTTTCCTTATTAGGATTTCCCCGTATGCAGCCAACTGTTTTCCCCAGCATTTGTTTTATTGTTTTGAACTGCTTATGTTAATTTAGCATAATCTATAGCCATATACAAGCATGACCAGTTTCACCTAGTTATGGAGGTACCATAACCATAGCATTGGAGGCACCGATGTTATGACTTCCCCACGGCGGAGTGATTGCTCGTGGCGTCCCTTTTCAGTTTTGGCCATATTATTATATCAGGTGGGGCGTATGGGTGCATCCTAGTTACATGTTTTATTCAGTTTATCATGGTGAATGTGGTGTGTGCCTTGCACCCTTCACAAGGAGTTGATCCCTCCTACCCAAACCAGTATATTGATTAGAGGCATCCCCTCTAATCAGCATGATGAGGTCACCCCTCCAAGTATTCATGCACGTGACCTTTTCATGACCTATATGGGCTATGGTATATATATGTTAAAACAGTTTTCACAAGATAAACATAAGGCTTTTCAAACTATAAAACCAGTTTTCTTGATACTTAACCAGTTTACTCAGTACTTAGTCTTCCGCTGTTATATGTTACATGCTTATCCTATTTCATGCTTTATTGTACATCCGTGCACTGAGCGTCTTGCTCAGCCGTTTTCCTTTTCATGTTCCCAAAACGGCAGGTACTCAGGGACGCTCGTAGATCTCAAACGTAGGTGCATATGGACTGGAAGCTTTACTGTCTTTCTTTACTTTATGCATTTCCTTTACTTTGATACAGTTGCTATGGACATTGTTTCGTCCTTTCCTTTTACAGTATTTATGTTTGTGTGTGATGAGCTTTACTTTGGGGTACCGATGTTTGATTCCTGTATTTCCCTTTTATGGTTGAATAATGCTTAGACATTTATCCTTGTATGCTTTGATGACACGCCATGATTATGCGTAATATTCCATTTCCAAAATGGGGTGTTACAACCACAATCCTTCACTACCCCCCAACTCAATGACCTTGCAACCTTCCCAAACCTCACAAGGCATTGTGAAAACACTCCCAAACCCATTACCCCACCACCACCAAACCCTAAGTTTGATGCCATACCCCCATCAAACGAGTTTGTGTTGCATCATGGATCCTCGTGTGATTGTTGCCGTTTTCAACAAATTGAACTTGCTCATGTGTATGAGAAGTTAAATTTTCTTGAATTCCTCCTCACTCGACCTCCTATTCAAGTTTTCATTCCGGTGGACAAAACTTCGAATGATGCATCGTCGTCTTTTTAGTTTTATTTTTTTTAAGCAATCTTGGAAAATATCACTATTAGACTAGCTTATGCTTAGTGGTTTATTTTCCATATGTATTGCTTTTAGATACTCATACTATGTGTATGACTATCCTCTTTGTTGTATTATTTTTTCTTTACTTTTGTGTTATTTGTGTGCTATCTAATTAGTTCTATTTTTGAGTTGATCTTGGTTAAATTTTTACAATTGCTTATGGGTGATTCCATAAATTCAAAAGCTTTAACCCATTGACAAGCCTATCATCTTCATTTTATTGAAGTTTGATTTTGTCAATTACCTCTTTGGACATACTTAGCAAAATACTTGCTTCTAATTTGAGATTTCTTCTCTTTCTCCCTCTCAAGTTACTTAGTAGGTAGTGACCATATATACATTGGTGTTTCTTTCCTTTCTACTAACCTTTGTGTAGCATGTCACCTTAGCTCACAAACTTGGTGCCCCAAGCAAGGGGGAGCAACCACCAAGGGGGAGCTACTAGCAAAGTTCGATGCACTTCAAAGACTTATGCTAACCTTTTTGCTACGACAAAGGGGGAGAAATGATAGTGATAAACTAGTTAATAATTCCATAGTTTGTGTTTATACGTAAATGATTTTATCGTTTGTCGTAATCAAAAGGGGGAGATTGTTAATGCAAGTAATGCCTAAAAACATTATTAGTGTTAACTAATCTTTCTTAGTTTTGATCACAACAAACCATACAACACATTTAGTGTAGAAACACAAAATGAATTATTTAACTAACACTATCATCAAGGTAATAATCATATCACTAACCTTTCTTAATCATACTTAGTGATCATCAAAATGATTATCTTTAAAACTCACTTTTGCTAATAAGACAAAAGACTTTTTAATAAACTTTCTTTTTTAGAAAATGTTTTATTAAAATGGAAAATGAAAATTTGAAAATGGCATATTCCAAATGCTGTTAGAATATCCTTTGAAGGGTTTAAATACCTCAGATATTCCCACCCCACTAAAAGACAAAAAACGGAGCGGAGTCTAGTGGCGGTACCTTAAGTACCTAGGCGGTACCTTATCGATAAGGTACCGCGGGGTGAGATAAGGTACCGCGCACAGAAGACCGTTATAGATCCGTTATACTTTGTCTCCTTTAAATAGTGGGTCAAATCTCATTTTCCAGTAAGCCGCTTGGACGATTTTCTCAGCCCTCTTTCTATTTTCTATAGCATAATCATTAGTAAATGATCACTTAATTTGTTAATGATGTTTACATATGATTATCCTCTTGATCCCCTCCTTTACCATGTCCAATGAGAAGATCACTCACTCACTATTGTGGTGATAAAGATGAATTTATGAGCTAGTCATATTCATCATTATACCTTTGTGTTTTAGGTGAATCTAATGTATTTATGAATACTTGGACTAGTTGTGTTCATCCAAGTTATTTGTGGATACTTGGATTTGTTGTGTACATCCATTGCATATGTGTTTGCTTGGATTTGTGTTGTGTAAATCCAAGCTACATGTGTGTACTTGGATAAGTCTAGTTGAGTTGTAATAGATTTGATTAGGAGTTCTCACTAAACTATAAAGTGATGTGGTTGTGTCTTGTGAGTTCTCACTAAACTTTAAAGTGATTAGTATTTGTGTTGTGTGAAGTTCTCACTTAGCTTCAAAGTGAAGAGTCGTGAAGATTGGTTCTACCTTTCGATTAGAACTCGACATCTAGCCTTGTGTCGTTAAATGGTGAAGTAGGCAACGTCGTGAAGATTGGTTCTACCTTTCGATTAGAACTCGACATCTAGCCTTGTGTCATTAAATTGTGAAGTAGGCAACGTCGTGTAGATTGGTCCTAGCTAAAGATTAGGTCTCGACATTTAGCTTAGTGTCGGAAAATAATGTAAGCAACGATGTAAGGTTTTCTCCGCCGAGAAGGGAGCTTGTGGATATAGTGGAAATCTGGAGTAGAAACGAGGATAGAGCCTCGTTGTCAAACCACTATAAATCTTGGTGTCTTCCCACTAGGTTGTCTCCTTCCTTGCTCTTTACTTATTTCATTATCATTATATTTGCTTATTATTATTGCTAGTGCATTTCAATTGAACCTAATCATTATGCAACTTAGCTTTAAGTAAAAGATAGTTTTGATACAAACCAAATTGAAAGTAATTTTAATTTGGTCACCAATCGAAGAGAAACTATTCAACCCCCCTTCTAGTTTCTACAAAATCCATCTTAGTCAATCTGCTAAACCTACTAATTCCTTCACCATTCCTGTGGTGAGTGGATGTTGCAGTTGCCAAGATTAACGGGTTGATGTTACTAGTCATTGTTGCCATTTGTTCTCGAGGATCAACAATGAAATTAATATGGTTAGCAACCCAGTTCCTTGTTGCCTCATCAACTAGAATTTGCAAATAAGTGTTCCAAGTCCCGACCACCATTACAAATGTCTAACAACTCTTTGACTAATTCTTAAATACAACAAACTGTAGAAACTAGAAGGGGGGGGGGGGGGGGGTGAATAGTTTCTCATCGGTTTATCTCCTAATTAAAATTACTTTCAATTAGGTGAGTGCCAAAACTTTCTTTTACTTGAAAGCTAGTTGCATAATGATTAGGTTCAATTCTAATGCATTAACAATAAGTAGTAAGTGTAATGATGATGAACGTTAGTGATGAGTAAGGAAAAAAACAACATAGTAGGAAGACACCAAGATTTATAGTGGTTCGGCAACAAGGCTCTATCCTCGTTCCTACTCCACTCCTCGAGTACACCTTACTCGAGATTTCCACTATATCCACAAGCTCCCTTTTTGGCGGAGAAAATCTTACAACGTCACTTACATTATTTTCCGACACTAAGCTAAATGTCGAGACCTAATCTTAGTTAGGACCAATCTACACAACGTCGCCCATTTCACCATTTTACGAAACAAGGCTAGATGTCGAGTTCTAATACAAAGCTAGAACCAATCTTCACAACGTTGCCTACTTCACCATTTTCCGACACAAGGCTAGATGTCGAGTTCTAATCCAAAGCTAGAACCAATCTTCACGACTCTTCACTTTGTAGCTAAGTGAGAACTTCACACAACACAACTACACATCACTTTATAGTTTAGTGAGAACTCACAAGACACAACCACATCACTTTATAGTTTAGTGAGAACTGACACAACTTATTACAACTCAACTAAACATATCCAAGTACACACATGTAGCTTGGATCTACACAACACAAATTCAAGCACACACATATGCAAATGATTTACAAAACTCTAATCCAAGTATTCACACATAGCTTGGCTGAACACAATTAGTCCAAGTATTCACAAATACATTGGATCTACACAAGACACAAATAAACAAATGATGAACATGACTAGATTTTAGGAGAGGTTGATCTTCATCAAGGCTTCATCTTTAATCACATCACAAGTGTGTGAGTGATCTTCTCTTTGGACAAGGTAAAGAAGGAGATCAAGAGGATAATCATAAGTAAACATACTTAACACATTAAGTGATCATTTACAAATGACTAGGATTAGATAGGAGAAAGAAGGCTGAAAGAGATGTAGAAAAAGGGTTAATGAAAATGCAGATTTGATCCACTACTTATAGAAGATAAATCCCAACGGCTAGATGGGGGCGGTTCCTTAGCTGCCCAGGCGGTTCCTTATCCATAGGGAACCGCATAGGCACTTAAGGAACCGCGGAGTGTAAACTCCGCTCCTTTTTGTCTTTTAGTGAATTTGAAATATCTGAGGCTGTTTAAACCTTCAAAGGATATTCTTATGGCATTTGGGATATGCCATATTCAAATTTACATTTTCATTTTAATAAAACATTTTCTTAAAAATAAAGTTTATTAATAATTAATACAAGGGATTTTCCTAGTATAAAAATTTATCGTCTCGACTCGATTCGAATTGAAAAAGGATTAAATGTGCGACTCAGTCGTTCTTGGTAAAAGGAAAGAAATGGTCGTTGAGTAACTAAATAAAATAAAATAAAAATGAAAGCTTGAAAATATTAAACTAAAAATGAAGACTTTGAAAATTAAATGACAAAAGTTTAAAACTTTAATAAAAATAAAACTGAAAAATAAATATAAAATTATAATAAAATAAAATTTCTTCGGGATAAAAACTATTTCGGAAAAACTAATAATTTTCGGAATAACTAAGATTTTCGGAAAAACATGACTATTTCCGAAAAATGACCTATATTCGGAAAAACTAGTAAATTCGGATAAAAAGGGATTTTCGGAATAATCAAAATTTTCGGATGAAAGAGCTTATTTTCGGAATAATCAAAATCTTCGGATAAAGCAATAATTTTTGGAATAATCAAAATCTTCGGATAAAGCAATAATTTTCGGAATAACAGCGTATTTCGGAAAAACTATATTCGGAAAAAGGGGATGTTTTCAGAACTTTAAAACCCTTTTCCGAAGATGTCCTAAAATCTAAATAACAGTAACAGACTTTTCTAAAAACAGGGATTAAGCAAAAACCAAATAAGCAATTAACCAAAACTTAATCTAAACAAATTTTAAGAAAAACTAATTTAACCACAAATCAAAAACTTAAAAAAAAACACTTAATAATCTAAAAATTAAAAATCAACTTTTTATAATATTAATCTACCAAATCCACTAATTAGAGATAAGCTCAAAACATAAAAATAAGCACTAAACACAATAAGCTAGAAAAATAATCCACACGAAAATCAATTAACACAATCAAATAAACACATCAATAAGCAAAAAAAACATAAAGATTAAAATACATGATTAACCAAATCAAGACAATAAATTAAAAAATAAGAAAGGTAGAATGAGAATGATTATCTAAAAAGCTTGGATTAAAGATGATGAAGATTCAAATACAAGATTAAAATTAAAAAGCTTGAAAAACATGAAAGTAAATCTAGAGAGAGAAAGTAATTTTAATCTACTCCTAAAACTTAATAAAACTATCTAACCCCATCCTAATGACATATTAGGAGGGTATTTATAGGAGGAGTGGAAATATTGTTGATGCTTTTCTCTTTCTTTCTTTGTCTTTTCGTCTTTTAAATTCTTCGTCTTACTCGACGTTGTCTCGGGATTTGTCGATATGAAATGAACACGTCTTCTAATTTCTTCTATTATAAGACTTGGTTCTTCGACTTTTATTCAACTTCCGTTTTTAGACTTTTTCTTCGATAAATCTTCATAATAGGCCTTTGACTTCCTTTCTTTTTGCACTATTGATCTTTTGACTTCGTCTTTTGTCTTTTTCTTCGATAAAAGCCCGTGAAAGCCCGTGTTTTCTTCCCTTTTCACATTTTGGTCCTAAATCACAACAAAAACATAAACCATGCATAATTCCGACTTTTACGACATTAAATATACGTTTTGGCTTGGTTATTATTATAATTAAGTGGTAAAAGGATGAGTGTTTTCACACCTATCAAATCCCCTACACTTGACCATTGCAATTCCCTCATGCAATGCATTAATTATAAAGCAAGATTTATATTTTCCATCATAATTAACCCACCTTGGCCTTTATTAAACAAAAGACATTAAGGAAACTTAAAAAGATAGAATATAACAAAATACTTGAAGGACGAACAAGTAAAGAGATCGAAGACTTACATTAGGGCTTTGGTTGTCATGAATGTTTATCACCCTCAAGTTTCACGTTCCCCATACAAAGCTTAAAAACGAGATCATTGTTATTATAAGTTAGTAAAGCTAACACTCACTCATGTGGCCCAATTATTCACTTAGACTCCCTTATTCCTAGGTGTATCTCTTATATTTTATTGTTGTCTTGAATGATCACGAGGATGCATTGTTGAACTATTTCGATAATTTATTTAGGCCGAAAATAAAGTAGGACGATTTAATCAATAGTTAGCTAAAGGACAAAATCTTTTAAAACTGCTTCTCGAAACCTCATAAAGTTCATATCTTGGCATAACTCATTCCACGATTTGAGACCTTTCTCGGATCGATATTCGGCACTGACTTCATACTTCTAATCTTGAGAGATGATCTTGAAATAATGGTCTTCTCTTCATAATAATAGTTTCTTCACTTGAAGTTTTTGAGAGATTCTTCATACTTGGACCACGACTTCTTCATTTTTCTCCAATCTTTATTTGGGATTTTGATAAACAACGATCCGCCTCCTTTTAGGACTTAGATCTATTTATCCTCATACCTTGCTAGGGTCTTTTCCAATAGACTTCTCCATGATCTTTAAGGGAGTATATTGCTTTTCGTCGTGTGTCTTGATCCTTCATATTGATTTTTGATAAATGATTCTTCACATCACTTTGGATCTTTAGAAACAAATTGTAGCCCTCATGCCTTGTTAGTGTAAAACCCCTGATTTTACCTTATTGACTTTGTCAACTATTGTACTATTTATTTTTGTAATCTATATAATTCTACCTTTATATGACTTATTTTTAATCATATACCTTTTGTCATACTGCCTTTCATATTTATTTTATATTTATATGGACCTTTAGTCATTGTTGACTACTCTAGCAACTGACTGGCCACCTGAAAGAACCAGGACTCATCACCTCAGTACATATTTTTGAGATAAACTGCAACTTTACTTAATTTATTTATTAAGTACTTGGATTTATTTTTATATCTACATATTTACATATATTACAAAAAAGGAATAAACACCTAACACTTTAAAACAATGTACATTATTTTTACATTGTCATTTATTTACTTTATTTAAGTAAAATAATTATAGTGATGTATTTGATATACACTTTCACTAAATTACTTAAAAGCTTTAACAAAGATACCTACAACTCAACAAATGCATACAATATTAAACAAGGGTTATTATTCTCATACAACACTTGATAAAATTGGTCAAAAACCTTCCCACATGCATGCTATGCCGTGTATATATATAGACATACCTACCCATTCATAATCACTTTCCTAACTTACAAGTATAATCATGTATACTCCACTAATACACTATGCTAACCATGCGTTTCTTACACAACCATGTTTACTTACTTACACACTCCATACATGCTACTATGCAATGTCAATCCTTGTCCCCCTTTGACCCTTGTAAACCCACGGTTGCAAACCAAAAAAGGAGGAAAAGAGTTTGCTAGTTTGAGCATGTGTTGAAACGACCAAGCATATCTTCCCATATCTAGCAAATATCTACCTAAGATCCCATTGTGGTTCATTGTACTAGATTTGGATATCCTTGGATACTCTCTCTTTCCTTCATAAGCCGAAACATACACACAACACTCACCAACACAAAACACTTGCAACCAAATCTCACTTCTCTATCTCTCTCTCACACCCTATGGCTAAAAACCCTTTTCCATCATTAACAAACCTTCAAGCTCATTTACTACTCCTAGATCATGTCTCATACTACATGAAGGTTAATCATTAGCTCATCCTACAAGTATCTTGATCATTGAAGCAAGAAAGAAGCCCTAGAAGCTCTCATTGAAGCCCACATCTACATATTGGTCACTAGGATCTCCATTGTTGAAAGCTTATCACTTGTTCTTACTCATTCTCCTATCACTCCTAAACCTATCTAAACAAGCAAGTTAAACTTAAACATATCTTTCAATATATTTACCTTTCATATACATTAACATACACATGGTTATTCTTAGTAAACTTTAATGTTGAAACAAATATATGAAACCCTAAACCCATATTAGGTCACGGCTTGATTTTTGTTGTGACTTAAAATGATGTAAAATCTTATCAACCATGAAGAACATATCATCATGAACTAGTTAGACTTGAAGAAATATGAAAAATATGTCCATGCATATTTTTGGACGTGGGGTATAAGCCCTATGATTCTATATGGGATAAACTTGTGATGTTTAAATGTGACTAGAAATACTAGATTTATGATTATATATGCCTTAAAATGTTAAGCTCACTATTATGCCTTATAAGATTTAGTTTTAAGCTCACTATAATAAGTTGCCTAATTAAATCTTCATTGTCACTAAATAAAATGTTTATTAAAACTTTTGGTGTCAAAAACATAACAATGTAAAGTTTCGGGTTTAAAATAATAGATCTATAAATATTTTGTATTAAAATGCAAAATCTATGAAACTTTGGGTTAAAATAGTAAATCTATAATATTTCGGGTTAAAAATGGAAATATAATACTTTCGGGTTGGATTGGTGATTTTACTAAGTATAGGGATCTAAATGAACAAGTGTAGAAACTTATTTTTCCAAAAATATAAACTTTAGGGCCACTTTTGTAATTTGCCGTGAGTTGAGGGTGTTGTTTTGACATCATCCGAAACTTGAAGGTAATAAAAAGGACCTAAATGAAATTACTATGGCGTTAGGGTAATTTGTGTAACTTAATAAAAACCCAGGGATCTCATTTGCCATGTACCGAAACTTAGTATAAGCCCTAGGAACCTTTTATGCCAACTTAGTAAACTATATCTAACCCTAAGTAAACCCTAGGGCTATTTTTGCCTTAAGCCGAAACCTATACAAGCCCTAGGGGGCATTTATGAAACTTATAGTAAACCCTAATATAAGCCAAATATTACAAGGACCAAATTTGCCATTTCATGAAACTTAAACAAACCCTAGTTACACGTGTAACTAGGGAGGGACCAATATTGTAATTACTTGAAAGATTTAGAAACCTATGGGTATAAAAGTAATTTAACCGCGGGTAATTATTTAAATAGAAGGACTAAAACGTAATTTATACAAAGTATAACGAACCCTAAAATTCCTATATATTTATATCCGATATTTAAAAGGTAAAACTTAAATAAACATAACAATTGTTATTTTTCCGAACTTATAATTTAATAATTATAAACACTACGTAAACGTGGAATTTAATTAAAATGTTATACGTTTTATAAACCTAATTTATATATTAAATATAAATTAAAAATGATTAACTTATAAAATAAATATATTAATTATATTTATTTTCTATTACTTTAAATATATATAAAACTACCTTTTATAAATATTTAAAGTGTTTTATAAACAACATAAGTACAAAAATATTAATTAAATAGATTAATTAATTTAACCTTATTATTTATTTTATACTTAAAATAAATACTACTAGAACTTGTACAACGTTGAACTAAATACAAGTATCGTAATAAAATGCTTAAAACCAGTATAAGCATGTACAGATTTATTCTGAAACTTTTATGCATTATGTTATGTATTTACCGAGACCTTATAATTATTTAGGTCGTTGATTGTATCGTGAGCATCCTTATCAGATTTATCTACTGACTTATTGCTATACTACTGAGGTGAGTTCATGGCCCCACTTTATATATTGACAAACTTTTAAACCTTTTAATGGGGAAGAAAACATGCAACATATTTTATTTTATGGACATGGATTGAACTGTGAAACCTTTAATTACATTGCCTATTGTAGATGAACCCGCATGACCTGTGCATCTGAAACTGTTAGAATTATTGAATTACCTGAATGTTATAAATAGATCTATTTGGGATTGACCGTCCCCATCTGGGTGAGTCATGCTCACTGTGCCTAGGCCAGGACAACAGATGTTTCACATGTCAGCACTTATTATTTTTATGGGTGCCTTTTTATAAGGCGAAGGGTCCTTATTTGTTAAGGACTTAACTGTCAAGTCTCAGTTTCAGGCAATATGGGAATGTAATTACTTTTAAGTATTGATGCTTTGTGCATTACTACTTCAGTGAATATTTATTGTCCAAACTTATTTTATTAAACCTGTGAATTCACCAACTTTATGTTGACTCTCTAAGCATGTTTTCTTAGGGAACTGAAGCAGGTATTGGTGTGCATGGAGTCAAGCATCATGATAGACTGAATTTATAGAGCTCATCTGGGGTTTTATAAACTGGGGAGTAATTCAAACTGTTGAACAATGTAAAAGACTATTTTAATACTATTTGCACTTTTAATCATGTAATAAATGTAAGAATAATCTTTTATTTGTTGCTCTATACACTGTCTGCTGTTGATCCACCTACGTGACACCCAAATATTATTTCCGCTGCATTTGACTCAATTAGGGGGTGTCACAGAATGGTATCATAGAGATAGTTATAGAGAATCAGAATAAAATTAAAATAAATATAAAAATAAAATTTTTATATAATCTGGACTATAACTGCTTTAAAAATCTTTTGGGATTTTCGGGACTAGAATAGTTAAGCATATAGAGTATAGAGCATACATTCTTACGTGGCTACATGTGCATTGATTATTAACATCCGGTTGATTAATCTTATAGGTATTAACGTAACCTTTAACATCGCTATGTTAAACGGCACTATTATATAATTTAAATTATTATTTCCCAAAAATTTTAACTTGAGTAAGTTTATACTTATGCCAATTAAAACTATATTACTTTCAGATTCACTATGACATCACCTACTGATACACCTACTGCCGTATCCTCAACGACCGTCTTGTGTGGATGGCTATCTGCCAGTGACACAGACGATAGTCACACTTCTATTGACGCCGCATCTATTGAGGCTCTCATCTCTACTCCACCTATTTCCCCCGCTGGGGAAGAGACCCAGCCACCTGCTGCCATACCACCTGTACCACTAGTGATTTCGCTACGGGACCATGCACCCGAGTCTCTGCCACCTCGTAAGAGGAGGTACGAGGCACCTCTCGATTCCACTTTTGAGATCGGTGAGGGTTCCCGGGCTAGACATGCTGATCCCGTTCAGGCCCAGATTACGGCACTGGCCGCACGCTAGGCTCAGGATGTAGCATATATTCTTGCTCTGCTATTGGCTGGACAGACCGAGCGCGCTGTTCTGCAGCAGCGTCAGCACCTTTTATCTTGGACCGTGAGTGCTGAGGCGCACGCTGCACGAGGAGCGTGGTCTACTACTTACGATTCTCTCCAGTGGTTGCTGGAGGAGAATGAGTTCCTCCGTGAGCAGATCTACTTGCCACAGAGCCAACAGACGGATACTCACACCGCTCTCTTGACCATGGAGGAGACTCTTGCCATTTTCTTCGATCTCCAGGAGGTCCGCCATCAGGGATTGACGTCAGAGACCGCTCATCTTAGGGGAGTTCAGCAGACTCTCAGAGACCAGTTCCTGGAGGCACTCCGACTGCTCAAGGAGACCCGGACTGCCATGACCGCGATGTAGGATGCCATGCAGGCACCAGCCGTCTCATCACCGCCAGTGGCACCAGCCATATCTGAGGAGTCAGTTAGTCATGAGTAGATTAGATGTGCTAGATCTTTTGTACATTATGATAAGCTATTAGGGTTGCATCCCGGCTATCATGATATAGGACCTCATGTATTTGTACTTTCTTTAGTCAGTTGTATCTTTGTACTGTACTATTTAGATTAGGGATTCATAGATGATGTACTTTATATTTTGTGTACCACCATCCCAGACAGGCGGTTTGTGCTCTGTCTTGGATTGGTTGTGCAATTTGTACTGTATTCCTATTCTAGACTTATGGCATGTACTCTTTAGCTTTTATTATATCTTGTACTGTATTATATTATGAACTTTTAAACAGGTTATCCAATTTGTTGCAAAGTCTATGCATGAATTTCTTTTCGTGTAATTATATAAAACTGTGCTAATACCTTGAACTAATGATTTCATTTTTGTGTATAATTATAGAAAAATGGTAATCACTAGAACGAACCCCAACAATGCCACACTACCCAAAACGTCATTGCTGCCCAACTAAGGGAAATGATTGATCAAGGCATCGCATCTGCGATGGCTGCCAGCAAAAACGTATACGATAGTCAAAACTCCAATAACCGCCGAAATAATCAGACCACCAGGGGTTGCTCTTACCCCGACTTCTTGAAATGTAAGCCTTCCTACTACAAGGGAAAGGAAGGAGTGGTGGAACTGATGCAGTGGTTTGAGAGGTTGGAAACGGTATTCCGCATCAGCGACTGTGTAGAAGAGAACAAAGTGAAGTTTTCCACCTGCACCCTACTTGAGAGTGCTCTTACTTGGTGGAACTCTGTAGTTGCTACTCTTAGGAACGATGCTGCCTATGCTCTCAACTAGACTGAGCTGAAGGAGAGAATGACAGAGAAATACTGTCCAAGGGGAGAAATGAAGAAACTTGAGATCGAATTGTGGGATCTCAGATGCAGGAACAATGACATCACTGCGTACAACCAAAGGTTCCAAGGGTTGACCCTAATGTGTACCAGAATGTTTGTGGAGGAGGAAGATAAGATTGAGAAGTATGTGGGTGGACTCCCAGACGCCATTCACGACAGTGTGCTCGCATCTCGACCTACTACCGTCGAGAATACCATTGAGTTCGCTACTGAATTGATCAACAAAAGAGTCCGTACCATATCCGAGAGGCAAACTGACAACAAGCGAAAGGCAGATGAGTATTTCCGCAGTCAGCACCAGCAACATCCTAAGAAGCAGAATGGTGGGCAAGTTTACAGTGCTACCTCTGCAGGAGTGATAGGTGTGTAAACACCCATCCTTTTACCACTTAATTACAATAATAACTAAACCAAAACGTGTATTTTAATTCGTAGATGTCGGAATTATGCGTGGTTTGTGTTTTTGTTGTGATTTAGGACGAAAATGTGAAAAGGGGAGAAAACACGGGCTTTCATGGGCTTTTATCGAAGAAAAAGACAAAAGACGAAGTCAAGAGATCAAGAGTGCAAAAATAACGGAAGTCCAAGGCCAATTCTGAAGATTTATCGAAGAATAAAGTCTAAAGACGGAAGTTTAATAAAGCCAAAGAACTCAGGTCTTACTAATGAAGAATTTTCAAGACAAGTTTAATTAATCCCGAGACAACGTCGAAAAAAGTCGAAGAATTAAGAAGACGAGAAGACGGAAAGAAAGACGGAAAGAAAGAAGGAAGCAACACATGCTTCCCTCCTCCCTATATATAGTCCACTTCCACCTCATTTCACACTTGTTGGCTAAATTGACAAATTAGCTCTTCCACCATTTTCATTTTCTTGCAACTTTATTTTTGATGTCATTTTTAATTAATTGTCTTTGCACTTTAATTCCTTTAATTCCAAGTAAGTGTTCTTAATTTTGTTGTTCAATCTTTATTTACTTTCTTTTCTTTATCTTTCTCATTCTACTTTTCTTGTTTTTGGCTCATTTCAAATTTCGGATTAAGCAAGATATTGCTTAATCTCTTTGCTTATTTGATTAAAAAGTTCACCTTTTTACTTTTATCTAAGTTTTTGTATGAGATAAGCTATAAGTTTGACAATCTTATTGGCTTGTTTTGTACTTGGCTTATTTGCTTTTCTTAGTTTTCTAAAAAGTTTCATTTCTCTAAAAGCTCGCTTATTTCACTTTCTTATTTCGTGCTTTGAAAAAGTTTTTAAATTTATTGCTTATTTTCTCGTCTATTCATCATTTCAGTTAAGATTTTGTTAGTGCTTATAAGAATTAGCTTATTTGGTTCTTGTGCTTATTGCGAAATTGTAATCCATCGGAAAGTAAGGGATACCACACATTGCGACAGCTCTCCTTAGCCACATTTCGATTGTGACAGAATTGGAAGAAAGGTTTTAGATTCCGACAGAAGATTGCGATCTAGTAGCATCCCCCTCATTCCGATCTGGGATTGCAATTGCACATTGCGATCGCATATTCCGACGGGTCTTGAGGTTTTCTAAGTCGAAGTGCTGCCCAATTTTATTGAGCAACATTCCGATCTAGGATTGCGATCTGGACTTTGCGATCTGAACAACGTTCCGATAGGACTTTGCGTTCTGGATTCCGATGGGCATGGTGACAGCATTTCGATCAGATATTCCGATGGTTGTGGGGTGGAATTAAATTTTGCTTTGTTTTGTTTTTAAGTTACATTTTTAGTACTTTGTCAAGTTTAATTTTTGTCACGTTTTAATTTTAAGTCATTTAATCACCTTACTTTTAAAAGTTTTAAAATTGCACAATTTAAGTTTTAACTAGTTTAGATTTAATTAACCGACATTTATTTAAAGTCTTGCAATTTAAATATACTACAACGACAAATCTTTGTTTCACCAAAAGACAGATGAGTCGCACTTAAACCAATAGTCAATTCGATTAGACCACTTCAACGAACTTAATTTTTATACTAGGCAAAAGTAGAGTATTAAATGGCGCCGCTGCCGGCTCTTTTCGTTAAGATTAACGGTTTTCTGTGAGAGACGCGTTGCTTTTTGGGATCCGTTCACTCGTGAACGTTATTTTTCTTACTCAAAAATTTTCAAAAATCCATAAAAATTAAAAAATTGTTAAAAATCCATAAAGATTAAAAAATTGTTAAAAATCCATAAAAACTAAAATTTTTCAAAAATCAAAAAAGATTTTATTTTTATTTTTTTTTATTTTTATAGTGTATATATATTGTCTATTGCTTTGGTATCTTTTTCTTTTGCTTTCGCAGGTGTATGCGTACTAGATCTTCAACTTATCCAGAGCCCGAGACTCGTGAAGATTTAGCTATGGCAGGTGTGAACAACAACAATAACCCACCGCACCTCAACAATAACAAGAACAATGTTCCCCCACCCGATCTTCGGACAATGGAGGAGCTTTGTCAACCCACAATGTTTGGACGAGGAGGACCGATTGCGCCGATGCAAATCACGGCTCCAGAGTTTTCGTTGAAGCATCACATGATCCAACAAGTGCAAACTAATCCTTTTCGCGGATTGCCTGATGATGATGCCAACAAGCACCTCGACAAATTCATTACTATTACTCAAAGGATGAAGTTTCCCGGTGCTAATATGGATGTTCTTCGCCTTCAACTCTTTCCACATACTTTATCCCACCACGCCGAAAAATGGTTTGATCGTCTTCCAAAGAATTCAATTTATACTTGGGATGACATGACTCAACGTTTTTTGTCGCGCTACTTTCCCCCATCCATGGTCACGAGCCTTCAAAATCAAATCAGCGGTTTCATGCAAGAACCCGATGAATCTCTCTTTGATGCTTGGGAAAGATATAATGTTTTGATCGATCGATGTCCAAACCACAACATGCTCCCGGTTACCTTAATTGATACTTTCTACAATGGTTTGACTTTTCGTGATTGTGATACGATTAATGCAGCCGCCGGTGGCACATTTATGAAAAGAAGACCCGAGGAGTGTAGAGAGCTTATTGAGAACATGACTACTCATCACAAAAATTGGGATTCCTCTGCTTCTTCAAGGAACAACCCGAGATTTAATGTTTCTTCTACTTCAGCATACCCCGATATGACCGAATTCACCCGCATGATGGCCGAAATGAACAAAAATATCTTGCTCATCGCTACGAACCAACAACAACAAGTTAAAGCGGTAGCCATTCCTTGTGAGACATGCGGCGGTCCTCATTCATACACTGATTGTCCTTCTACTCAAGGAAATCCGGAAAACGTGTATGCGGCTTATGGTAACTATTCACCGGAAAATTACCAAGCCCGACCTCAATGGGATCGAAATTTGCTAAGTTACCGGTCGATCAACTATCTTTCACCCGGTTTTTCTCCTCAAAACCAAAACCTCAACAACTACAATAGAAGCAACCAAATCCCACCTCGAGCTTCTAATCCTTATCACCCACCCGCTCAACAAACCCCACCCATTAATCAAGATGTTGAAGCCTTAATGAGAACCCAAGGAGAGCAAATCAAGAATCTACAAAGCCAAATTATCAATTTGAAAGGGGATATCACTAAGAAAGGGAATGACATTAGATCCGAGCTTCGAAATGATATACAATCCTCCTTCAGCACTCAAACGAATGATTTGAAGAATATGCTGGCTAGTTTCTTACCAACCACTCAACCCTCTACTTCGGGCTCTCTACCTTCAAACACCGTCACCAACCCGACAGCGAATGTGAGTGCTATTACTACCCGTAGTGGAGCAACTTTAGTAGGACCATCTATCCCACCCCCAGTTACTCCTTCTACACCTCCTCCACCACCATTTATCCCTACTACTCCCACACCTAGTATTAGTTCACCATTACCGTCTCCGCCTCGTCATGAAGAAGTACCCAAGAAGAATCCTCCACCAACCCCATCTTCCACCTTTAACCCTTCAACATCTCAACCTTCACCAACCCCACCTTCCACCTATAAACCCAACATTCCTTACCCTTCTCGACTCGACAAGGATAGAATTTTGACTAAGAATGACGTTCAAGTCTCTAACTTTTTGGACAAGATTGCCGGCATGACCGTCACCTTTACCCTTGTTGAAGCTCTTGCCCAAATGCCACAATTTGTCAAGATGTTTAAGGAATTGCTTAATAAGAAGGAGAAGATGGCCGAGTTTGTTAATACTCGCTTGAATAAAAATTGCTCTGCAATCCTTCTTAAATAACTTCCGGAAAAACTTGAAGATCCCGGTCGTTTTGTGCTACCATGTACTTTTAACCAAACCGACGAATTTACTGCCTTAGCTGACCTCGGGGCAAGTATAAATTTGATGCCTTTAAGTGTTTGGAAAAAGTTATCATTACCCGATCTTACACCAACAAAGATGACTCTTGAGCTTGCAAATCGCACTCTCGCTTACCCCGTTGGTATTGCCGAAGACGTGTTCATTAAAGTTGGCACCTTCACTTTTCCGGTCGACTTTGTTGTTGTAGATTATGAAATGGACCCTCGTATTCCTTTAATACTTGGTCGACCATTCTTGAGAACCGGAAAAGCTCTTGTCGATGTTGCCGAAGGTAAGTTAATCTTAAGAGTCGGGAATGATGCACAAGTGTTTGAGATGGGGAAGCTTAAAAACAAATCCTATGGAAGAGAATCGGCGAATATGATTAATGTGCTTGATGATTTTGTCGTCTACAACAATCCTCTATTCGATTCTTGCTTTGATAATCCACTGTTCCAAGACGATGTGGATGATTCTCTCTCCAATTCTGATCCTCTCCTAATTTATGATTCTCCACCGATCTTTGATACTTATGATGACGATTCTAGTTCTAATGGAGATGAGTATGATGATTTTACTTCTGAGTATCCAGACTTGCCCACTTATGATGATTTTGATGAGGCTGATACTCTTTCGAGTGATTCTTCTCATGATGAAGATCCCCCGCCAACAACACTTGATCCTACTTTGGATGACTACTCATTTGAGGAAGACTTTGCTACTTTTCTCAACACTTACTTCCCAAATGAGAGTGATGCTCCTCCTTTAGACTTTGATGATTATGGTCTTTATCCTACTTTGGATATGAAGAAACCCGCTTCAAAGGAGAAAAAGTCGACCGACACCGATATCCGCAGCACTTATGTCTTGACACCTCTATATCCACCTTCTGAGGATGAGATCGCGAGATTTATGATCGGATCTTCTTCAAGGTCTGATGAGCCTAAGTGTTATTTTACCCTAAAGGAAAAGGTGGGATTTCTATCAAAGTTAAGTGGGCTTTTCCTTGTATTTGTCCTCATTTTAACCGGAAAATTGATTTTTCGACACTTTTCAAATTTTTTTTTATCTATTTTAGCCTAGTAGTTTTACCTTTCTATAGTTATTTTCTTTCTTTACTAGAATAAATTTTAATAAAGTGGTTTTAATTTTCAATGTTGTGAATCTTTTGACTCAACCCGAGTTTACTTATCTAAGTTTACTCTAGCTAGTATCCTTAACGTGTTTAAGTCAAGTTTTGCTAGGCTTTTATATAGGGAGCTTTAAAACGCGAAAGTCTTAACCCTCACGGGTTAAGAACAAGAACTTTTCGCAAGTTCCTATAATCGATCCTAGAGAGTCGTTTATCAAGGGAGCTTTTAAATGCGAATTCTAAACTTGAAAAAGTCTAAGAATTTGCAAGATCCTATAGATGACTCGAAAACCCAAAACTTTGATTTAATTGGCTAAGCATCCACGAGTCTCATTCCTTGAGATTTTAAACTGTGGAGGACGAGAGATGATAGAGTCAATTATAAGTTTGGTATTCTTTCGTGAATTTATGTGAGTTGATTATAAGCCTATTCTCCCATCGCCTGCTAATAAATTTATCTGCAATAAATAAGGTCGTACGATTTGAAAAGTTACTTAGCTTCTAGCCCAAGATCGTTTAAAAGTTACTCGGTATTAATTAGAGTTCATAGCCAAGGCATAACTTATTGAAGCGGGATGCGAAGATTGGCGAGTCCGAAAAGGCCCTAACAAGGCATGAGGGCTACATTTTGTTGCTAAAGATCCCAAGTGATGTGAAGAATCATTTATCAATAATCAATATGAAGGATCGAGACACACGACGAAAATCAAAAACTCCCCAAAAGATCATGGAGAAGTCTATCCAAAAAAGGCCCTAACAAGGTATGAGGATAAATAGATCCAAGTCCTAAAAGGAGGCATATCGTTGTATATCAAAACCCCAAATAAAGATTGGAGAAAAATGAAGAAGTCGTGGTCCAAGTATGAAGAATCTCTCAAAACTTCAAGTGAAGAAATTCCTATTATGAAGAGAAGACCATTATTTCATGAACGTCTCTCAAGATTTGAAGTATGAATTCACTGCCAAATATCGGCCCGAGAAAGGTCTCAAATCGTGAAGCGAGTTATGCCAAGATATGAACTTTATGAGGTCCCAAGAAGCAGTTTTAAAAGATTTTGTCCTTTAGCTAACTATTGATTAAATCTTCCCACTTTATTTTCAGCCTTAATAACTATCGAAATAAGTCAACAATGCATCCTCGTGATCATTCAAGACAATAATAAAATATAAGAGAAATACCTAGGAATAAGGGAGTCAAAGTAAATAATTGGCCCACATGAGTTCATGTTAGTTTGATAACTTATAATAACAATGATCTCGTTTTTAAGTTTGGTGTGGGGAATGTGAAACTTGAGGATGATAATCATTCATGACATTCTAAAAACCCTAAGGTAAGTTTTTGATCTTTTTACTTGTTTCCTTCTTTTAAAATTTTTGTCTCATTAATAAAGGCCAATGTGGATTGATTATGATGGAAAATGTAAAACTTGCTTTGTAATTAATGCATTGCATGAGGACATTACAATGGTCAAGTACAGGGGATTTGATAGGTGTGTAAACACCCATCCTTTTACCACTTAATTACAATAATAACTAAACCAAAACGTGTATTTTATGTCGTAAATGTCGGAATTATGCGTGGTTTGTGTTTTTGTTGTGATTTAGGACGAAAATGTGAAAAGGGGAGAAAACACGGGCTTTCACGGGCTTTTATCGAAGAAAAAGACAAAAGACGAAGTCAAGAGATCAAGAGTGCAAAAAGAACGGAAGTCCAAGGCCAATTCTGAAGATTTATCGAAGAATAAAGTCTAAAGACGGAAGTTTAATAAAGCCGAAGAACTCAGGTCTTACTAATGAAGAATTTTCAAGACAAGTTTAATTAATCCCGAGACAACGTCGAAAAAAGTCGAAGAATTAAGAAGACAAGAAGACGGAAAGAAAGACGGAAAGAAAGAAGGAAGCAACACATGCTTCCCTCCTCCCTATATATAGTCCACTTCCACCTCATTTCACACTTGTTGGCTAAATTGACAAATTAGCTCTTCCACCATTTTCATTTTCTTGCAACTTTATTTTTGATGTCATTTTTAATTAATTGTCTTGCACTTTAATTCCAAGTAAGTGTTCTTAATTTTGTTGTTCAATCTTTATTTACTTTTAATCAAGCTTTTCTTTATCTTTCTCATTCTACTTTTCTTGTTTTTGGCTCATTTCAAATTTCGGATTAAGCAAGATATTGCTTAATCTCTTTGCTTATTTGATTAAAAAGTTCACCTTTTTACTTTTATCTAAGTTTTTGTATAAGATAAGCTATAAGTTGACAATCTTATTGGCTTGTTTTGTACTTGGCTTATTTGCTTTTCTTAGTTTTCTAAAAAGTTTCATTTCTCTAAAAGCTCGCTTATTTCACTTTCTTATTTCATGCTTTGAAAAAGTTTTTAAATTTATTGCTTATTTTCTCGTCTATTCATCATTTCAGTTAATATTTCGTTAGTGCTTATAAGAATTAGCTTATTTGGTTCTTGTGCTTATTGCGAAATTGTAATCCATCGGAAAGTAAGGGATACCACACATTGCGACAGCTCTCCTTAGCCACATTTTGATTGTGACAGAATTGGAAGAAAGGTTTTAGATTTCGACAGAAGATTACGATCTAGTAGCATCCCCTTCATTCCGATCTGGGATTGCGATCGCACATTGCGATCGCATATTCCGACGGGTCTTGAGGTTTTCTAAGTCGAAGTGCTGCCCAATTTTATTGAGCAACATTCCGATCTAGGATTACGATATGGACTTTGCGATCTGAACAACATTCCGATAGGACTTTGCGATCTAGATTCCGATGGGCATGGTGACAGCATTCCGATCAGACATTCCGATGGTTGTGGGGTGGAATTAAATTTTGCTTTGTTTTGTTTTTAAGTTACATTTTTAGTACTTTGTCAAATTTAATTTTTGTCACGTTTTAATTTTAAGTCATTTAATCACCTTACTTTTAAAAGTTTTAAAATTGCACAATTTAAGTTTTAACTAGTTTAGATTTAATTAACTGACATTTATTTAAAGTCTTGCAATTTAAATATATTACAACGACAAATCTTTGTTTCACCAAAAGACAGTTGAGTCGCACTTAAACCAATAGTCAATTCGATTAGACCACTTCAACGAACTTAATTTTTATACTAGGCAAAAGTAGAGTATTAAGGAGCTAACTCGTACGTGGGCGCCAAGCCTTTGTGCTCAAAGTGCAACTATCATCATACTGTTGATAGCCCATGCCAGACCTGCTATAGATGTGGACAAGTGGGTCATTTTGCTAAAACCTGTCGAGTTAATGCTGTCACTCAGGCCCGACCCACTCAAAACACTGGGAACTACAATAACCGGGGCGGATACAATGCCCGTCGGAACGAGAATGGACAGCAGGGGAACCACAACGCTGTTGGAGGAAACAATAATGGACCCAAGAAGGGAGTTGTGTGCTATGAGTGTGGAGTACCAGGACACGTGAGACCAAGTTGCCCTAAGCGGGCCAACCAGAACAAGAACAGTGGAGGAGCTTCGTCCAGAGTGTACGTGGTCGGCAATGCAAAAGCCAACCCTGATTCAAATGTCGTTACTGGTACGTTTCCATTGAACAATCGTTATGCATATGTTTTGTTTGATACCGGAGCAGACCGAAGTTTTATATCCACTGAATTTAGCCAAGTACTAGAAGTTATTCCTACAAGCTTAGATCACCGTTACTCTGTAGAATTAGTTGACGGTAAAACTATAGATGCTAACACTATCATTAGAGGTTGTACCTTATATCTTTCCAAACATCCGTTCAACATTGACCTTATCCCCGTAAACCTTGGTAGTTTTGATGTTATTATTGGCATGGACTGGTTAGCGAGATACCGCGCAGTCATTGTTTGTGACGAAAAGCTAGTCCGTATTCCATGGGGAAACGAAACGTTACTCATTCGAGGACACGGTAACACCGACCTCACTGACACTAGACTTAGTGTTATATCTTGTACAAAAGCTCAGAAATATTTTTTGAGAGGATGTCCTATCTTCCTGGCCCATATTTCTCAAACAAATGAAGAACACAAGCCCGAGAAGAAGCAAATCAAGGACGTACCCATCATCCGAGATTTTCCAGAAGTCTTTCCTGATGAGTTGCCAGGCTTACCACCGACCCGACAAGTGGAATTTCAAATTGATTTGATTCCCGGAGCTACACCTGTTGCTAAAGCTCCATACCGGTTGGCACCATCAGAGATGAAAGAACTAGCTGAACAACTCCAAGAACTATCTGACAAAGGATTCATTCGACCCAGTTCCTCACCATGGGGAGCTTGTCAAAAAGAAAGATGGTCCTTTTCGAATGTGCATCGATTATAGAGAGCTGAATAAGTTAACTGTGAAGAATCGTTATCCGCTTCCTCGCATTGACGACCTATTTGACCAACTGCAAAGGGTCAAGTGTGTATTCCAAGATTGACTTGAGATCTGGATACCATCAACTACGAGTCAGGGAGGAAGATATTCCAAAAACAGTTTTTAGAACTCGTTACGGTCATTACGAATTCCAGGTTATGCCATTTGGGTTGACCAATGCACCAGCTATTTTCATGGACCTTATGAACCGTGTGTGCAGACCCTACCTGGATAAATTTATGATAGTCTTCATTGACGATATACTCATTTATTCCAAGAACGAACAAGAGCACGGGGAACATCTTGCACAAGTACTAAAGGTACTCAAGGAGGAGCAACTCTATGCTAAGTTCTCCAAATGTGAATTCTGGATTCCTAGAGTGCAATTCCTTGGTCATGTCATCGATTGTGACGGTATTCACGTAGATCCAGCAAAGGTCGAATCTGTCAAGGATTGGGTATCTCCTAAATCACCGACGGAGATCCGCCAATTTCTAGGCCTTGCCGGGTACTACCGCAGATTCATTGAAGATTTTTCCAAAATAGCCAAACCGATGACTAAACTCACACAGAAAGGAATAAGTTCGATTGGGGAGAGAAGGAAGAATCAGCTTTCCAACTGATCAAGCAGAAGTTATGCAGTGCACGCATACTGGCCTTGCCTGAAGGCAACGATGATTTCGTTGTATATTGTGATGCCTCACACAAGGGCTTAGGTGCAGTATTGATGCAGAGGATGAAAGTGATCACCTATGCTTCAAGACAGCTGAAGAAGCATGATAAGAATTACACCACTCACGATCTAGAAATTGGATCCGTAGTTTTTGCTCTCAAAATCTGGAGACATTACCTATACGGAACAAAGTGCATAGTGCATACTGACCATAAAAGTTTGCAACACATATTGGATCAGAAGGAGCTGAACATGAGACAACGCTGTTGGATTGAGTTGTTGAGTGACTACGACTGCGAGATCAAATACCACCCTGGTAAAGCAAATGTGGTTGCTGATGCTTTGAGTCGTAAGGAAACGGACCCTCCTATGAGAGTTCGGGCATTAGTTATGACAATCAGTTTGGATCTACCCAAACAGATTGTGGAAGCTCAGACTCAAGCCCAATTACCTGAAAACCTCGTGAAGGAAGATGTCGGGGGAATGCTCATAACCGATCTTAGTAAGGAGAAGCTAGAACCTAGAGCAGACGGAACCCTATGCCTTCACGGACGAAGTTGGTTAACTTGATATGGAGATTTGAGGAACGTGATCATGCACGAATCTCATAAGTCTAATTATTCTATACATCCCGGATCTAAAAAGATGTATCAGGATATGAAGAAATTATACTGGTGGCTGAATATGAAAGCCGACATTACCACCTACGTTCAGAAATGTTTAACATGTGCACGTGTCAAAACTGAACACCAGAGACCATCGGGTTTACTTGTACAGCCCGAGATAACAAAATGGAAGTGGGACAACATCACCATGGACTTTGTAACCAAACTCCCAAAGTCATCCCACGGTTACGATACTATCTGGGTAATCGTCGATCGACTCACCAAGTCCGCTCATTTCCTGCCAATTAGGGAGAACGATTCCCTTGCAAGACTAGCAAAAACGTACCTGAAGGAGATTGTGACCAAACATGGGATACCAGTGTCGATAATTTGTGATCGAGACGGTAGGTTCACATCAAACTTTTGGAAGGCTTTCCAACGAGCCTTAGGTACCAATTTAGACATGAGCACTGCTTATCATCCGCAGACTGATGGTCAAAGTGAACGAACCATCCAAACTCTAGAGGACATGCTACGAGCATGTGTGATTGATTTTGGAAATGGATGGGTTGACCACATCCCTTTAGTGGAAATCTCCTACAACAATAGTTATCACGCCAGTATCAAGGCTGCCCTTTTTGAAGCACTGTACGGTCACAAATGCCGTTCACCTGTGTGCTGGGCAGAAGTAGGTGAATTTCAGCTCACTGGACCAGAACTAATCCAGGAGACTACAGACAAGATCGTCTTCATTAAGCAAAGAATTCAAGCTGCTCGCGATCAACAAAAGAGCTACGCGGACCTGAAACGCAAACCTATGCAATTTGAAGTGGGTGATCATGTCATACTCAAGGTATCACCTTGGAAGGGGGTTGTACGCTTTGGCAAACATGGAAAACTAAATCCACGTTATGTTGGCCCTTTCAAAGTAATAGCCAGGATCGGGGAAGTAGCTTATCGTTTAGAGTTTCCCCAACAACTGAGTCGGGTACAATCTACCTTTAATGTGTCTAACCTGAAGAAGTGCTATCCTGAAGAACCATTGGCTATGCCATTGGAGGGAGTTCAATTTGATGACAAACTCCAGTTCATAGAAGAACCAGTGGAAATCATGGAGAGGACAGTTAAGAAATTGAAACGCAGTCGCATCCCGTTGGTCAAAGTACGTTGGAACTCTAGGAGAGGCCCTGAGTTCACTTGGGAACGAGAAGAATCGTTCAAAACCAAGTACCCACACTTGTTCACCTGACCAATGACTTCATCCTAAGCTTTGAGGACAAAGCTAAAATAACGGGATGGTGCTGTAAAACCTCTGATTTTACCTTATTGACTTTGTCAATTGTTGTACTATTTATTTTTGAAATCTATATAATTCTACCTTTATATGACTTATTTTTAATCATATACTTTTTGTCATACTACCTTTCATATTTATTTAATATTTATATGGACATCTAGTCATTGTTGACTACTCTGGCAACTGACTGGCCACCTGAAAGAACCAGGACTCATCACCTCAGTACATATTTTTGAGATAAACTGCAACTTTACTTAATTTATTTATTAAGTACTTGGATTTATTTTTATATGTACATATTTACATATATTACATAAAAGGAATAAACACCTAACACTTTAAAACAATGTACATTATTTTTACATTGTCATTTATTTACTTTATTTAAGTAAAATAATTATAGTGATGTATTTGATATACACTTTCACTAAATTACCTAAAAGCTTCAATAAAGATACCTACAACTCAACAAAGGCATACAATATTGAACAAGGGCTATTATTCTCATACAACACTTGATAAAATTGGTCAAAAACTTTCCCACATGCATGCTATGCCGTGTATATATATATACACATACCTACCCATTCATAATCACTTTCCTAACTTACAAGTATAATCATATATACTCCACTAATACACTATGCTAACCATGCGTTTCTTACACAACCATGTTTACTTACTTACACACTCCATACATGCTACTATGCAATGTCAATTCTTGTCCCCCTTTGACCCTTGTAAACCCACGGTTGCAAACCAAAAAGGGAGGAAAAGAGTTTGCTAGTTTGAGCATGTGTTGAAACCACCAAGCATATCTTCCCATATCTAGAAAATATCTACCTAAGATCCCATTGTGATTCATTGTACTAGATTTGGATATCCTTGGATACTCTCTCTTTCCTTCATAAGCTGAAACATACACACAACACTCACCAACACAAAACACTTGCAACCAAATCTCACTTCTATATCTCTCTCACCCTACGGCTAAAAACCCTTTTCCATCATTAACAAACCTTCAAGCTCATTTACTACTCCTGTTGAATCCAAGATCTTTAGACTCAAATAGTAAAAACCATTTTATCTAGGTTGTCAATTATATATGTGATGAACACATCAGAATAATACAATTGACAAGAACAAGATGTTTAACAAGATGAAAGATTCCCAAAGAGTTTGTATTATTTGATTAACACAAACTACTCTAGGTGTGTGTATATTGAATCCCACACCTAGAGATCAATGTTTATAGTAGGTTACATTGTGAATGTGAAAGTGATAAACAAAACCTACGTGTGGTTCCTTTTATAACATAAGGAAACCATGATACATGGAAACTAAATAATATATTAATGAATAAATCAAAACAGAAATATTCATACTTATCACTACTTGACCAAATCTCCAGCTTTTTAGTTATGGCAGGGGAAATATCACAACAGGGGAAAGTAACATAGCAGGGGGATCTTCTTTGAATTTCCTCCACCAGCTTGAACTCTTTTCTAATGTCATATTTGGTCCTTCTAGTTTCCATGGTGATTTGAATCATCAACTTTTGACCCAACAATCTTCCCCTAGTTGATGATGTCAAAACACTTCCCCTTAAGCATACAACACCAAAGATCAACATGCTGAACATTTTCTGTAGACAACTTCCCCTTTTTGACATGATCAAATAGGGGTCTTCTATGTGAACAACCTTGATTTTCAACTACTACTAACCAATATCATACATCAAACCCAAGTATTCTACTTTTCAAAATACCTTCCATAAAGCACATAGGTTTAGGGTCCTAATAAAAAATGATTTTAAGCAATAGATACTCATATTAGTTGTCGTAATACCAATAAGCAGTAGCAAAAACCTTCACTTCAATGTCATATGTGAATGACTAACACTTTATCAGATGAGCTTCCCCTTAAAGTGTGCTAGTCATTTATGAATCTTCTAATTCAGTAGGCTATGTATAATGATCATAAAGAAAAATAATTATAAAAATCTTGATGCTGAATTAGAATAACCCAACCTCGTATTCCATGTCTTGTACTAACCATGTGACTCTGAAACTCACGGCTATAATGAGTAGGCCCCAAAACTCACGGCAATAATGAGTAGAAGCCTCGTGATAAAATGAGTCCTCATCCCTGTAAATAAGACACATATAATAGCGAATACGAGCATAGAGCGTCTTAAGAATGATCTCGTACCCAACTACCTTTTTATCAAGTGTTTATCACAACTTAAAAACACCTACAAGTTATCTTCATGCCCTGCTAAGTAGAAGATATAATAGAACACCAATTCGCGAAAATCTACCTCAAACATCAATATCATCACAAAAATTATTCTTCACAATCATGAAAATAAATCAAGCCTTTATACCATTATACCAGTTGCTGTGAATAACCAAACTCCAAGTCACTGCTGTCCCAAAACTCATATCTGACAGCAGGGGGAACTTTCAAAAACAGTGGGAATCTATTAATGAAAGCAGGGGGAACCATTGAAGGCAGGGGATCGTAGCAGGGGGGACTTTTAATGAAAGCAGGGGTAAATTTTAATGCCACAGTTTTGTTATTAACTGTGCCAAACCCACACACTGTGGGAATGAATTTATAACAATGGGAATAAATAACAAAAACAAAGGCAATTAAAAATTATACCTACTGTATCAAAGTACCATCGTTCGGTGCAGTCAACTCCATCCCAGCTGCTACACCCATTTTTTTTGTTTTTGAACATATATGAAACCTTCTTTCTGCCTTGACCCCACGAATCTATTGCCATAAATCCTTCTTGACAACATGTCTGTTCCCTGGGACCACCATGATATAGAACCACACGTGATGATGACCAACAATAAATTCCAAGATACGAGTTTTCTTTTTGGCATCAGTAACAAAGAACTACATCCTTTGTTTAATTAATCCCTCACGTCGCCATCATAATAGAAATTCCTTTTTCCAACCATGATACTTTAATTTATTAAATTGGACAAACAGAAACAAACAAGTACCTTTACTGCTTTCACACCAAGATACAAATAATAGCCAAAACCATTATTGATTCCATACCTTACGTCACTTTTATTGTTGGTCCACCATCACATTGATTACCTTTGTTCATGTGTAAACATCTATATCACAAACAGTATTAAAATAAATACCTCACGTCCTTTTCTTGGCAATGATTGAACCATAGTGTTCACTTATTCGATCCTAGTAAATACCTCCTTTTCTTTGTTTATCAATGCCCACGTGATGTACATTAGATAACAAAGATGAGACCAGCAACCAATACTTTAATCACACGTCCTTTACTTGTTTCCTTATTAGGCCACCGTAAATAAACAAATTGAACAATGAAGACCAAAACATAAAGTATATGATCTACTGTCCCTTTCTTTATGTCACGATTACAACAAGGAAAAGACATTCATGTCATTGAACGTATAGTCACAACATAATTGTTGGTAAACATATAGCAGCCGTACAAAAATAATTAACTAGGGTTTTATCATAAACCCTAGATCTTCACAACGAACACGAAAAACATCTTATTCTCCTAGATATCGACCCACCCGCTCTGATACCACATGTTGAATCCAAGATCTTTAGACTCAAATAGTAAAAACCATTTTATCTAGGTTGTCAATTATATATGTGATGAACACATCAGAATAATACAATTGACAAGAACAAGATGTTTAACAAGATGAAAGATTCCCAAAGAGTTTGTATTATTTGATTAACACAAACTACTCTAGGTGTGTGTACATTGAATCCCACACCTAGAGATCAATGTTTATAGTAGGTTACATTGTGAATGTGAAAGTGATCAACAAAACCTACGTATGGTTCCTTTTATAACATAAGGAAACCATGATACATGGAAACTAAATAATATATTAATGAATAAATCAAAACAAAAATATTCATACTTATCACTACTTGACCAAATCTCTAGCTTTTTAGTTATGGCAGGGGAAATATCACAACAGGGGAAAGTAACATAGCAGGGGGGTCTTCTTTGAATTTCCTCCACCAGCTTGAACTCTTTTCTAATGTCATATTTGGTCCTTCTAGTTTCTATGGTGATTTGACTCATCAACTTTTGACCCAACAACTCCTAGATCATGTCTCATACTACATGAAGGTTAATCATTAGCTCATCCTACAATTATCTTGATCATTGAAGCAAGAAAGAAGCCCTAGAAGCTCTCATTGAAGCCCACGGCTACATATTGGTCACTAGGATCTCCATTTAAGCTTATCACTTGTTCTTACTCATTCTCCTATCACTCCTAAACCTATCTAAACAAGTAAGTTAAAGTTAAACCTATCTTTCAATATATTTACCTTTCATATACATTAACATACACATGGTTATTCTTAGTAAAATTTAATGTTGAAACAAATATATGAAACCCTAAACCCATATTAGGTCACGGCTTGATTTTTATTGTGACTTAAAATGATGTAAAATCTTATCAACCATTAAGAACATATCACCATGAACAAGTTAGACTTGAAGAAATATGAAAAATATGTCCATGCATATTTTTGACGTGGGGTATAAGCCCTATGATTCTATATGGGATAAACTTGTGATGTTTAAATGTGACTAGAAATACTAGATTTATGATTATAGATGCCTTAAAATGTTAAGCTCACTATTATGCCTTATAAGATTTAGTTTTAAGCTCACTATAATAAGTTGGCTAATTAAATCTTCATTGTCACTAAATAAAATGTTTATTAAAACTTTTGGTGTCAGAAACATAACAATGTAAAGTTTCGGGTTTAAAATAATAGATCTATAAATATTTTGTATTAAAATGCAAAATCTATGAAACTTTGGGTTAAAATAGTAAATCTATAATATTTCGGGTTATGAAGGGAAATATAATACTTTCGGGTTGGGTTGGTAATTTTACTAAGTATAGGGATCTAAATGAACAAGTTTAGAAACTTATTTTTCCAAAAATATAAAATTTAGGGCCACTTTTGTAATTTGCCGTGAGTTGAGGGTGTTGTTTTGACATCATCTGAAACTTCAAGGTAATAAAAAGGACCTAAATAAAATCACTATGGCGTTAGGGTAATTTGTGTAACTTAATAAAAACCTAGAGATCTCATTTTCCATTTACCGAAACTTAGTATAAGCCCTAGGGACCTTTTATGCCAACTTAGTAAACTATATCTAACCCTAAGTAAACACTAGGGGCTATTTGTGCCTTAAGCCAAAACCTATACAAGCCCTAGGGGGCATTTATGAAACTTATAGTAAACCCTAATATAAGCCGAATATTACAAGGACCAAATTTGCCATTTCATGAAACTTAAACAAACCCTAGTTACACGTGTAACTAGGGAGGGACCAATATTGTAATTACTTGAAAGATTTAGAAACCCTAGGGGTATAAAAGTAATTTAAGTAATTATTTAAATAGAAGGACTAAAACGTAATTTATACAAAGTATAACGAACCCTAAAATTCCTATATATTTATATCTGATATTTAACACGTAAAATTTAATTAACATTACAATTGTTATTTTTCCAAACTTATAATTTAATAATTATAAACACTACGTAAACGTGGAATTTAATTAAAATGTTATACGTTTTATAAACCTTATTTATATATTAAATATAAATTAAAAATTATTAACTTATAAAATAAATATATTAATTATATTTATTTTCTGTTACTTTAAATATATATAAAACTACCTTTTATAAATATTTAAAGTGTTTTATAAACAACATAAGTACAAAAATATTAATTAAATAGATTAAATAATTTAACCTTATTATTTATTTTATACTTAAAATAAATACTACTAGAACTTGTACAACGATGAACTAAAATACAAGTATCGTAATAAAATGCTTAAAACCAGTATAAGCATGCACAGATTTATTCTGAAACTTTTATGCATTATGTTATGCATTTACTGAGACCTTATAATTATTTAGGTCGTTGATTGTATCGTGAGCATCCTTATCAGATTTATCTACTGACTTATTGCTGTACTACTGAGGTGAGTTCATGGCCCCACTTTATATATTAACAAACTTTTAAACCTTTTAATGGGGAAGACAACATGCAACATATTTTATTTTATGGACATGGATTAAACTGTGAAACCTTTGATTACATTGCCTATTGTAGATGAACCCGCATGACCCGTGCATCTGAAACTGTTAGAATTATTGAATTACCTGAATGTTATAAATAGATCTATTTGGGATTGACCGTCCCCATCTGGGTGAGTCATGCTCACTGTGCCTAGGCCAGGACAATAGATGTTTCACATGTCAACACTTATTATTTTTATGGGTGCCTTTTTATAAGGGAAGGGTCCTTATTTGTTAAGGACTTAACTGTCAAGTCTCAGTTTCAAGCAATATGGGAATGTAATTACTTTTAAGTATTGATTCTTTGTGCATTATTACTTCAGTGAATATTTTTTGTCCAAACTTATTTTATTAAACCTATGAATTCACCAACTTTATGTTGACTCTCTAAGCATGTTTTCTCAGGGAACTAAAGCAGGTATTGTTGTGCATGGAGTCAAGCATCATGATAGGCTGCATTTATAGAGCTCATCTGAGGTTTTATAAACTGGGGAAAAATTCAAACTGTTGAACAATGTTAAAGACTATTTTGATACTATTTGCACTTTTAATCATGTAATAAATGTAAGGATAATCTTTTATCTGTTGCTCTATACACTGTCTGCTGTTGATCCACCTACGTGACACCTAAATATTATTTCCGCTGCATTTGACTCAATTTGGGGGTGTCACAGTTAGGGTCTTTTTGGACTCGCCAATCTTCGCATCCCGCTTCAATAAGTTATGCCTTGGCTATGAACTCTAATTAATACCGAGCAACTTTTAAACAATCTTGTGCTAGAAGCTAAGTAACTTTTCAAAACATACGACCTTACTTATTGCAATTAATTTATTAACAAGCGATGGGAGAAAAAGCTCATAATTAACTCACATAAATTCATGAAAGAATACCAAACTTATAATTGACTCTATCATCTCTAGTTCTCCACAATTTAAAATCTCAAGGAATGAGACTCGTGGATGCTTAGCCTATTAAATCAAAGTTTTAGGTTTTCAAGTCATCTATAGGATCTTGCATCTTCTTAGACTTTTTCAAGTTTAGAATTTGCATTTTAAAGTTCCCTTAATAAACGACTTTCTAGGATCGATTATAGGAACTTGCGAAAAGTTCTTGTTCTTAACCCGTAAGAGTTAAGACTTTCGCGTTTTAAAGTTCCCTATATAAAAGCCTAGCAAAACTTGATTTAAACACGTTAAGGATACTAGCTAGAGCAAACTCAAATAAGTAAACTTGGGTTGAGTCAAAAGATTCATAACGGGCCTAATATATCAAAGACATCTAAACTTATTAAAACCATTTTATTAAAATTAAAAGAAAATAACAATAACAAAGGAAAATACAACTAGGCCAAAATAGATCAAAGATTTTGAAAAATGTCAAAAAATCAATTTTTCGATTAAAATGAGGACACATACATGGAAAAGCCCACTTAACTTCGATAGAAGTCCCCCTACACTTAAAATAAACATTGTCCTCAATGTTTAGGCATGTGGGAGCAAACTCCCCTACACTTAGGACATTGTGCACGTTGTTTAAATCTTGCTAAGGAAGAGACAACTAAAGTGATTCCTATTTTAATATTGAAGAACAGAAAATAGTGAATCAAAAGAGTTTAGGATAAAACTGGAAAGAGGGGTACACGGAATCAGGGATCATCAAAATTCATCAAGAATGGATCTTTAAAAGCTCGAATCCCTTCACATGATAAGAAAGGAAACAAGAAACAACTACGGGGTCTCCCCTACACTTATTATGAAAACGGATAAAAATGATAGATACTCGGATTGCCTCCCGAGAAGCACTTGTTTTTGTGCACCGAGTCGTGAGCCTGACTCGACCTTGATTACAATGGCAAGAACCTTGAAGAACATCCATCGGGGTCAAATACATGGTTTTCGTCCATCAAATAGCACAAGCTTAAGGGGAACAAGACAAGCCAAAGAAGAGTAAGCGAGGTTTCCTTAAGCAATTGTTAAGCACGGTGGTAGAAGGTATGATGAGGTGAAAGCATAGCTCCATAAGTTCCAAAAATATTTCATTTTATTTCATCAGATGGATACTGAGATAGCTTAAAAATTGCAATACCCGATCGAACACCTTTTCCTTTAGGGGAAAATAAGGCTTAGACTCAGTAGACCTTGAAGATTCTCCCATAGACCGCACAATCTCATCCGAAGAAGGTGGAAAGAGAGGTGTCAAGACGTAGGTACTACGGATGTTGGTGTCTTCCGGTTTCTTCTCCTTTGAAAGGGGTTTTTATCATCCGAAGGAGGATAAAGACCATAATCAAAGTCCAAAGGAGGAGAATCATGCTCATTGGGAAAGTATGTATTAAGAAAAGTAGCAAAATCTTTCTCAAATGAGTAATTATCAAAAGTAGGATCAAGCATTGGTGGCGGAGGATCTTCATCAAAAATAGGAGCATAATCATCAGTAGAAGACATAACACTTGAAGAATCACTCGAAAGAGTGTCAACATCATCAAAGTCATCATAAGTAGGCATGCCTTTATACTCTGAAGAAAAATTATCATAATCATCCACATCGGAACTAGAATCATCATCATAATCATCATAGATCGGTGGAGAATCATAATTTGGTGGGGGATCCAAATTGGAGAGATAATCATTAGAATCATCCACATGGTCTTGGAAAAGTGGATTATCATAGCAAGTCTCGAAAAGAGGATTGTCATGTAGCACAAAAACATCAAGCTTTGAACTTTCCGAAGGAGTTGTATCAAGCTCGTCTTGAAGCACATCAATCATTTTCACCGATTCTTTTCCATTGGATTTGCTTGTGATCTTCCCCATCTTAAAAATTTGTTGATCATTCCCGACCCTTAGAATGAGTTCACCTTCGGCAACATCGACTAAAGCTTTTCCGGTTCTCAAGAATGGCCATCCAAGTATTAACAGAATACGAGGGTCCATTTCATAATCAACAACAACAAAATCGACCGGAAAAGTGAAGGTACCAACTTTAACAAAAACATCTTCGGCAATACTAACGGGGTAAACGAGAGTTCGATTTGCTAGCTTAAGAGTCATCTTAGTTGGTGTAAGGTCGGGTAATGATAACGTTTTCCAAACACTTAATGGCATCAAATTAATACTTGCCCAGAGATCGGCTAAGGCAGTAAATTCTTCAACTTTGTTAAAAATGTAAGGTAGCACAAAACGACCGGGATCTCCAAGTTTTTCCGGAAGTTCTTTAAGAAGCACTGCAGATCAATTCTCATTTAAGCGTGTGTTGACAAACTCAGCCATCTTCTCCTACTTACTAAGAAATTCCTTGAATGCTTTGACAAATTTCGGCATTTGAACAAGTGTTTCAATAAGGAAATGTTGAAATTCATTTGGGAGATCATCTTCAAATAAGAAGTAACTTGAGCATCCTCTTTAGTGATCAATTTGCACTGGTCTAACCGAAAAGGATAAGGGATATTAGGTTTAGGTGGTGTAGGTGTAGAAGGTGAAGGTGTAGTAGGTGTAGATGTAAAGTTTGAGGGTTGAGAGGGTGAAGGTGTGGATGGTGAAGGGTTTTTCCTTGGTACTTCTTTAGTAAGAGGTGGAGACGGTAATGTAGAACTAGTACTAGGCATGGAAGTAGGAGGGATAAATTGGGGTGGAGGAGGTGTAGATGGAGTAACTGGGGGAGGGATAGATGGTCCTACTAGAGTTGCTCCACTGCGTGTAGTAATAGCACTCACATTAGCTCTAGGGTTTGTTTCAGTTGTTGAAGGAAGAACACCTTGGGGACGAAGGGTTTGAAACATTTGAACGAATTTCCTATCCGTGGACTCTTGCATTTCCTTCATGGTTTTCTCATGATCGGTTAATTTTTAAAGAATCAAGTCCATGTGCGGATGAGGTAAATTGAACCCTTGTTGTTGAAAACCTTGGTTTGGGTATCGGTTATATGGTTGAAAACCTTGAGGATTGAAACCTTGGTTTTGAAAGCCTTGGTTTTGCATTGGATAAGCTCCTTGATTTGCATTGTAGCCCCTCACATTTGCATTTTGTTGAACATTTGCTCTTGGTGGACCTTGGTTGTTATGGGTGGTTGGGTGTGGTCTTTGTTGAAAACCGGGTGGAGCCAAGTGATTCGTCGAGTTGTAAGACAAGTGATTAACATCGACATTAGGCTTGAAATGAACTCTCTCAGTGTTGTTGTAAGCATACACTTCCCCATGAGATTGATCATAAGCTTTATCATAATTAGCATAAGAGTGTGGTCCACCACAAGTTTCACAAGATATATTAAGAGCATGGGCATGATTATTAGGGGGGTTATCTCTTAAAACAAGTTGTTTTACAACTGAAGTAAGTTCCTTAAGATGATTGGTCAACTCACTCTCACTGGCACTAGCCACAGTAGCCCTAACACTCTTGGTTTGGACTTTGGCTTTGTTCTCAATAATTGCCCAAGCCTCATTCATAGTTTAACAAGAATATTACCCCCCGAAGCACTATTTAGTAAATCTTGGTCACTCAAAGTTAATCTATTATAAAAAGTATTAATTTGATGTAGCTTTGTAAAACCGTGTTGTGGACACTTTCTTAAAAGTTCCTTAAAACGATCCCAAGATTCACTAAACGTCTCACCGTACTTTTGTTCAAAGTTGATTATGTCATTCCACAAAGCGGTAGTACGTGAGGGTGGGAAAAAGTAATTGATAAACTTTGTCTCTAGGTCTGCCCATGTAGTAATACTTTGGGGTGGTTCCTTATCAAGCCAAGTCCGGGCTTGTCCCTCGAGGGAGAAAGGAAAGAGGAGCAAACGAATTGCCTCTTGTGAGACCCCATTGTATTTCACGGTATTGGTTAAGTGAACAAACCTTTTGATGTGATCGTTCGGATCATCATGAGTGCGGCCTAAGAAAGGTGTTGCGGAAACCATTTGAATGAAACCGGTCTTGAGCTCGAAGTTATTTGCATCAATAGCAGGAACCACAATCGCGTCTTCATTGCCTTCAACATGTGACTGCAAGAGCTCGATCATAGGACGGTTATCCATTGTGTTAACAACAGGAGGAGGCTCGATGACTGCAGCTTGAATGGACTTCCTTTTACGTGAACGGGTATGCATACACTTACACAAGATAAGAATAGCAAAGAAATAGAATAAAAATAATAGTTAACGTGAAAAGAAAATATTTTTGGTGCAAAACTTTGAAAAAGAAATGTTTTTTATGATTTTTAAATGTTTTTGGATTTTTGAAAATTTTAAATTTTATGGATTTTTGAAAAATTTTAAAAATTTGACAAGAAAAATAACGTTCAAAAGTGAACGGATCCCAAAATCTAACGCGTCTCTAAAAAAAAACCGTTAATCTTCACGAAAAGAGCCGGCAGCGGCGCCATTTAATACAAGGGATTTTCGTAGTTTAAAAAGTTATCGTCTCGACTCGATTCGAATTGAAAAAGGATTAAATGTGCGACTCAGTCGTTCTTGGTAAAATGAAAGAAAATGCCGTTGAGTAACTAAATAAAATAAAATAAAAATGAAAGCTTGAAAATATTAAACTTAAAATGAAGACTTTGAAATTAAATGACAAAAGTTTAAAACTTTAATAAAAATAAAATTGAAAAATAAATATAAAAATAAAATAAAATAAATTTCTTCGGGATAAAAACTATTTCGGAAAAAGTAATAATTTTCGGAATAACTAAGATTTTCGGAAAAACATGACTATTTCGGAAAAATGACCTATATTCGGAAAAACTAGTAAATTCGGATAAAAAGGGATTTTCGGAATAATCAAAATTTTCGGATAAAAGAGCTTATTTTCGGAGTAATCAAAATCTTCGGATAAAGCAATAATTTTCGGAATAATCAAAATCTTCGGATAAAGCAATAATTTTCAGAATAGCATCCTATTTCAAAAAGACTATATTCAGAAAAAGGGGATGTTTTCGGAACTTTAATACCCTTTTCCGAAGATGTACTAAAATCTAAATAACAGTAACAGACTTTTCTAAAAACAGGGAATAAGCAAAGAATAAGCAAAAACCAAATAAGCAATTAACCAAAACTTAATCTAAACAAATTTTAAGAAAAACTAATTTAACCACAAATCAAAAACTTAAAAAAAACACTTAATAATCTAAAAATTAAAAATCAACTTTTTATAATATTAAGCTACCAAATCTACTAGAGATAAGCTCAAAACATAAAAATAAGCACTAAACACAATAAGCTAGAAAAATAATCCACACGAAAATCAATTAACACAATCAAGTAAACACATCAATAAGCAAAAACGCATAAAGATTAAACTACATGATTAACCAAATCAAGACAACAGATTAAAAAATAAGAAAGCTAGAATGAGAATGATTATCTAAAAAGCTTGGGTTAAAGATGATGAAGATTCAAATACAAGATTAAAATTAAAAAGCTTGAAAAACATGAAAGTAAATCTAGAGAGAGAAAGTAATTTTAATCTACTCCTAAAACTTAATAAAACTATCTAACCCCCTCCTAATAACATATTAGGAGGGTATTTATAGGAGGAGTGGAAATATTGTTGATGCTTCTCTATTTCTTTCTTTGTCTTTTTGTCTTTTAAATTCTTCGTCTTTCTCGACGTTGTCTCGGGATTTGTCGATATGAAATGAACACGTCTTCTAATTTATTCTTTTATAAGACTTGGTTCTTCAAATTTTATTAAACTTCGGTCTTTATACTTTTTCTTCGATAAATCTTAAGAATAGGCCTTTGACTTTCGTTCTTTTTGCACTATTAATCTTTTGACTTCGTCTTTTGTCTTTTTCTTCGATAAAAGCCCGTGAAAGCCCGTGTTTTCTTCCCTTTTCACATTTTGGTCCTAAATCACAACAAAAACACAAACCACGCATAATTCCGACTTTTACGACATTAAATATACGTTTTGGCTTGGTTATTATTATAATTAAGTGGTAAAAGGATGGGTGTTTTCACATCTATCAATAATCTTTTGTTACATTTGAAAAAAGTGAGTTTTAAGGCTAATCACTTTTATGATCACTAAGCATGATTAAGATATGTTAGTGTAATGATTATTACCTTGATGATAGTGTTTGTTAGAGAATTCGTTTTATGATTGTGTTTGACAATAAATGTCTTTGTAATTTTTCGTGATCAAAACTAAGAAAGATTAATTAGTACTAACAATGTTTTTAGGAATTGCTTTGCATTAACAATCTCCCCCTTTTTGATTACGACAAACTATGAACTCATTTACGTAAAATACAAGATTATACGAATTATTAATGAGTTTATCACTATCATTTCTCCCCTTTGTCGAAGCAAAAAGGTTAGCACAAGTCTTTGAAGAAGAAAAGAACCAGACTTTGCTAGTAGCTCCCCCTTGGTGCTTACTCCCCCTTGCTTGGGGCACCAAGTAAATGAGCTAAGGTGGCATGCTACACAAAGGTTAGAAGAAAGAAAAGAAACACCAATGTATATATGTGCACTACCTACTAACTAACTTGAGAGGGCAAGGGAAAATAAATCTCAATTTAGAAGTAAGTATTTGCTAAGTATGTCCAAAGAGTGTGTGTTGACAACATCATAGTTCAATTGGTGTAATAAAGGAAGAAAAGAAACATCCAAACCAATCAAAGATGATTAAAATGTCAAGGGGTTAAAATTTAGAATTTATGGATTCACCCATAATTAATTGTAAGTTTTAACCATGATCAACTCTTTAACAAATGTGTGAAAAAGAATTAGCGGGAAAGATAACACACATAACATTCATATTACACAAATATGAAATAACATACAAGAGAAATATTCATACACACAATATGAATATTTAAAGCAAAAAATATGGAAATTAAACCACAAAGCATAGACTACTCTAGTAGTGATAATCTTCCAAGATTGCTTAAGTTTTATTGACTCAAACAACTAAAGTACAAAATGTGCCTTAGTTGGAAAAGAAAGACGACGAAGCATCATTCGAAGTTTTGTTCACGGGAACGAAAACTTTGAGAGGAGGTCGAGTGAGGAGGAAATAAAGGAAATTTAGCTTGTCATATATATGAGCAAGTTCAATTTGTTGAAAACGACAACAAGCACACGAGGAACCATGATGCAAAACAAAGTCGTTAGATGGGGGAGGACCATCAAAATGAGAGTTTGGTGGAGAGGGAGATAAAGGATAAGAGATGTTTTCACAATGCCTAGTAAGATTAGGGAAAGAAGATAGGTCATTGAGTTGAGGAGAGTTGAAACGTTTAGGTGGTGGTGGAAGAATTTCTTTTTCTCTGGTGATTGGATTTATAGAGTAAGTCTTATTCCAATATTCGATCGGAGAGAAAGAGAAATTCTTGGAGGAGTTGGGAGAAGATGAATCATGAGGATTCTTGTTCTTCTTGATCCAAATGGGTCGAACCAAGATTTTCGGTTTCTTTGAAAGTAGAAGAAGAAGCTTTAGGTTGAGAAGATTGTGACAAAGAAATACCAAGGTTAGGAATGGAAGAGTTAGGCATTGTGAGGGATGAGGAGAAGAACTCCCAAAAGAGAAGAATTTATAGAAAATAGACGAGGCAAAGATTTAAAATGAAAACAAAAGGTTTTAGGGAATGTTTAGCTAAATTGGGTAAACAAAGAATCTTAACCAAGACAATGGTCAAAGAAGAAAGACCAAAAATAAGCTAAAAGTAGCTTTCCCGTACGCGGTTCCTTATGGGAGCCTGCGGTTCCATATCGATATGGAGCCGCCGAGTGGCTAAGGAGCCGCGTCTAGTGGACCACAAACCATGATTTTCAAAAGTTTTTGAGAAAAATAAGACTTTTCCAAAATTTTGCAAATCTTGGATTTTTACCTCTTTTAGCACTAGATTATGCTAGGGTTGCATAAAAGCAACACATTCATAAAGAATGTCTTGACAAAGGGTGACAAAATATTTAGATAACATTTTGGTCCAATTTTAAGTCAAGTTTTTGGAGGTTGTGATAGATTTAGGTTCAATTTTAAATAAATTGAATTTGATTAATGTGACCACATAGGTTAAAACACATAAAACTAAATTCATAGATCATCCTCATGAGAAATTCATGAATAAAAGGAAAGGAAAGACAAGAAAGGAAATAATAACTAACTAATACGAAGTTAGCTAAAACTAGGTCTTGAATGCGTAGTCCTCTTTGGCTTGACCTTCTTTAAAAGCATTTTATTTTGAAAACCATCATTCATCTCCTAGGAGGAGGAGGCATGGAGAACAAGGTAAGCAAGAAATCATGCAACCTACCAAGCATCTCCAACCTTAGGTTTTGAATGATGTAGTTATTATAGAGACAACATGGGCAATTTGCACCATGAGCTTCTAGGAAACCAAAAAAGTAAGGATCACCCATGAAGTGAGGAATAGGAATGCCCAAGATAGGAGCATTAGTGTAACACTCTCATTTTTCGTATCGGTACAGCGGAAGGGTCTTTCAGAGTGTTACGGGATAGCACAATAACTCCAATCATAGACAACACATAAAAATGGTTGTACAAGGTTTAACAAACATTCATTCGATAAAAAGTTTCAAAAGCGTACAACAGGTCCCAAATTATACAGGTCATTAAGTTTACAAAACACAGATCGAATGAACATTTTTAATATTAAGTGTGGGCCATCAGAGTCGATCTCCATCCGGATTACCTTCAAGCACCTGAGATAGAAAACATGCAAAAATCATATCAGCGAATGCCGAGTGAATTCATAGAGTTTAATGAAAACCGTTATATAAAACAATCATTTACAATCATTTAAAATCAGAACACAAGTATAATATCGGAAGTAAGTCCACATATTGCTAGTCAGGCAATATATAAATCAAGCATACATCTGAAACCGTCCATGAGACCGTAGTCTCTATATTACCATGATAGGTAATATATTCATCGTTAATAGCGTCGTTATCATATATAGGATACATTCTTATTTGAATTAGGTTGTAGGATTATTATTAGCCGCATGACATTGTTACCTTACTGTGAAAACAGCGGGCCGCGAACCCGACAAACAATTTGCCCATCTAAGTTAGCGTGTCGTCACAAAAATCACGCTATGGAATCTTGTCATACATAAATTCGCTTACCAATCAATGTGGTACGACGGGGATCAACCGTCAAGGCGCGAACTAGGGTGATCGTCCCCAAATAGTACTATCAAATGCATAAGCGTCTACCAAAACCCGGTAGTTCACAATTCATGCTAATGGGACTTTAAGTGACATAACCTAACTACTAATAATCCTTTTAGTCTCGAATATAGGGTCATAGCATCATTCGGGTCCATCTCATTAAGCATACAATCGGGACTACTTGTGTTCTATTTTTATAAAAAAATCTAGCATGTTATCTCCCTCGCGGGTTTACAAATCATTTTATAAAACATTTAAAAAGAGTGCGAGGCTATGAACTCACGTTGTTAATGAAAGGCGGATTATCGGCTACGGGCGTGCTTCGGTCACGGAAACCTATATAAATAATAATCGGTCTTAGACTCGGTCCAATGACTTTTATCAAAATAACAATATACATATATATGATTATTGTACATATGATGATGATCAAGTGGGTTTATAAATCCTCATTTACTCATTTTAGCGTTTACGTTTTAGTATCGTCTTACTAGTTCACTAGTTTTACCGATTTTACCTATTTTAAGTTCATTAAGTCTTTTATAAGTTCTTTTACTTGTTTTTACCCATTATATACTTATATGATCAGTATATATACTTTTCATGTTGGGCCCTATTGGGTTAAGCCCAAATAATTCTTTTTACAAGTATTTTTCTTATTAAGTCCAATTATTAGTCTATTAGGTTTAGTTAGCTCGTAATTGTCCGTAATTCTTATAGTTCGGGTTTTATCGGTTTTTACTTGCCTTAGTTACTTATACATCAGTATATAACTTTTATAAACTTTACATTAGACGGGTTTGGTCGTCTAAGTTTTATTTGATGAAAAACGTTAATTTCACGGCGATAGCCGAAAAAGTCGTAAAAATCAAGTTTATAGTTTTTATTACTTATAAGTATTACTTTTACCACCATTTATATATTTTACCCATTTAATTAACCTTTTATACATTTATATAAATAAGTTTTACAAGTTAGTGGGTTTATACTTTACATTTTATAAATTATAAAGTGAGTGCTTATATAATAATAATAAACATTATTTCCAAAATCTGATTTTTAACTTCACATTCACCATTTTTATCATATCTAGAGTTCTACAATGACTTAGAAGCTCATTTTTAAATGACAACTTATTCATGATGTGTGCTAAATATAACTTAGTTATAGATACTGCCCATTTTGAGTTTAAGTTGCCTTAACAGTCCCTACAAAACTGCTTATTCAGATTGTACCACCTAACTTGTTTTGATCATATCTCACTCATTATTTTGATTCCATTGCATGGCCAAATCTCACATGTGTATAACATCATCTACTTTACTGTAAATAGATCAAACCATGCATTTTTATCAGTTCTTCATTTAGTTATCTACTGTTTTTATACAGCCAACTATTTAGACATGATTTTAGCTTCATTTCTTATGGTTATCATCATTTTTAAGCATGTTTATCAACACTTGATCCTCACACAACATTTTTATCATCATATATACATCATATACATATACAAAATGAAAGAAAATACATTTGTTCTTTACAAAATAATAAGAGAAAAATGTAGAGGATGATCTTCTTTACCAATCCAAGTGGATTTCTTGTTTTAGGAAGGCAAGAACTTGATGAACACAACAAGTATCTCCAAGACCATCAAATAGCAAGATCATATGTTGGAAAATCAGCCCTAGGACACAAGCAAATCACCTCCAAAGTTGGTTATATGGCCACCAAATGATCAAGGTTTCAAGGAAACACCTTAATAGGACTAGTAAACATGTGGTTTGTAGTTGGAAGAGATCAAAAATGGTGTTTGTGGCTTGATATGGGACGGCACAATAGGTGAAGTAGAGAGAGTTTTGAGAGTAAATTGCATGTGTGAAATGGTTAAGTGAAAACCATTTGATGGTTTTGTTAAGTGGTGGAAGGCTTAGCCTAAAGTGTAAGCTAAAGCTTACACTTGTTATAAACAAGTTAAGACTTGTGCCACCTATGGTGGTGAGTCATTTTTGGCCGTCCCATGTAAGCTAGTGGGATGGGGCAAAGTGTTTTGTCCCATCTCACTAGTTTACGGGTATTTCTCGATTCTAGTTTTCTCGATTTGCGTGCCCTCGGGTCGTTTTACGAAAAACGTTTTTATAAATTATGAATCACCGTCACAAAACGAATCCAATAAAAATTGTCTCATCAAAAACGGAGTTCAAAAACGTAAATACGTAATCCTAAGGTTTCCGGTTTAGTCGTAAAAGACGCCAAATTATGCACGTAAGCCCAAATTTAAATCCGTAAATTGTGAGTTCGTCAACCAACATAAAAATAAGTTTCAAAATATTATACGAGAAAATATTTAACTACCTGAAAATGTTAGATTTGTCACAGCTTTTCCTCCTAAAAGGGATCAACGTCCTCGTGATCCATTTCATTTGGATGTCCGTTTCTTATTGAAATCGAAGAGGTGCGGATATTTCTTCCACATTTCATCCTCTCGTTCCCAAGTATACTCCGGTCCATGCTTTGAATTCCATCGGATCTTGACAATAGGTATCCGACTTTGTTTCAGTTGCTTTACCTCACGGTCCATAACTTCTACGGGCTCTTCAATAAAATGCAACTTCCCATCTATTCGAACCTTACCTAACGGAATTTTCTCATCACTCACTGCTAGACATTTCTTCAGATTAGATACATGGAATGTGTTGTGAACACCATGAAGTTCTGGGGGTAACTCTAGTTTGTAAGCCACCGGACCTACTCTAGATAAAATCTTAAAGGGTCCAATATAACGGGGATTCAATTTTCCTCGTTTTCCAAATCTTATAACGCCTTTCCATGGCGATACTTTCAACATTACTCGGTCACCCACTTCAAACTCCATTGGCTTCCGCCGCACATCCGCGTAACTTTTCTGTCTACTACGGGCAGTCAACAACCTCTTCTTAATCTGAACTATCATCTCCGTAGTCTCCCGGATCAATTCCGGTCCCGTGAGCTGGGTATCCCCAACTTCACTCCAACATACAGGAGATCTACACTTCCTACCATACAAAGCTTCAAACGGTGCAGCCTTAATACTAGAATGGTAACTATTGTTATACGAAAACTCTGCTAACGGCAAATGTTTATCCCAATTCTTACCAAAGTCTAACACACAAGCTCTCAACATATCTTCAAGTGTTTGTATCGTCCTTTCACTCTGCCCATCAGTCTGGGGGTGATAAGCAGTGCTCATGTCGAGATTCGTTCCCAAAGATCTTTGGAGAGATTTCCAAAAATTCGATGCGAATCTAGGATCTCGATCTGAAATGATCGATACAGGCACTCCATGCTTGCATACGACATTATCCAGGTATATTCGAGTCAGCTTCTCCAGTGAGAACTGCTCCTTAACCGGAATGAAGTGTGCTGATTTGGTCAGCCTATCGACAATAACCCAAATCGAATTGTTTCCAGATGATGTTCTAGGAAGCTTGGTGATAAAGTCCATCGTAATTCGCTCCCACTTCCATTCAGGAATCTTTGGTTGTTGAAGTAGTCCTGATGGCTTTTGATGTTCAGCTTTGACTCTAGCACACGTCAAGCATTGAAGAACATACATAGCTATGTCAGCTTTCATATTCGGCCACCAATACAACTTCTTCAAATCATGGTACATCTTATCAGATCCCGGATGAATGGAATACTTAGATTTATGGGATTCTAACATAACCAAATCTCTTAAGCCTCCAAACTTAGGTATCCACATACGACCTCTTAAACATTTCACTCCATCAGCTCTAACCTCTAAAGGATCTCCTTCTCCTTGGAACCCTTCATTAACAAAATTCTCCTTCTTACAAGCTTCTATTTGTGCATTTCTAATTTGCTCAGGCAAATTATTGTGCACGGTCAAGACTAGAGAACGCACCCTGATAGGCTCTCTATCTTTCCTACTCAACGCATCAGCAACAACATTGGCTTTTCCTGGGTGATACTTTATATCACAATCGTAATCACTCAACAACTCTATCCATCTTCGTTGCCTCATGTTCAACTCTTTCTGGTCGAGAATATACTGTAGGCTTTTGTGATCGGTGAATACCGTACACTTGGTGCCATACAGATAATGTCTCCACAACCTAAGAGCAAAGACCACAGCTCCTAACTCAAGATCATGAGTAGTATAATTCTCCTCATTCTTCCTCAATTGCCTAGAAGCATAAGCTATCACTTTCTCTCTCTGCATCAAAACAGCTCCATAACCTCTAAGAGATGCATCACAATACACTACAAAATCTTCACTCCCTTCGGGTAATGATAAGATTGGCGCACTACATAATTTTTGCTTCAATGTCTGAAATGATCCATCTTCATCACTTCCCCAAACGAAAGGTTTATTCTTCTGAGTAAGCTTAGTCAAGGGTTTAGCTATCAAAGAAAATTCTTTAATGAATCGCCTATAATAGCCAGCTAATCCTAAGAACTGTCGCACTTCCGTTGGCGTTGTCGGTGCAGACCAATTCTTAATAGCTTCAACCTTTGCAGGATCAACATGAATTCCATCTCTGTTAATCACATGACCAAGAAATTGCACAGAATCCAACCAGAAATCACACTTCGAAAACTTAGCATACAACCTTTCATCCTTCAACAACTTCAAAACAATCCTCAAATGTTCTCTATGCTCATCTTCATTCTTAGAATAGATTAGAATATCGTCAATAAACACAATCACAAATTTATCCAAGTAGGGCTTGCACACTCGATTCATTAAATCCATGAAAACCGCAGGTGCGTTAGTTAACCCAAATGGCATTACTTGAAATTCATAGTGTCCATAACGAGTTCTAAATGCAGTTATAGGAATATCTTCTTCACGGACGCGAAGTTGGTGATATCCTGACCGCAAATCTATCTTAGAATACACACTAGATCCTTGCAGTTGATCAAACAAATCATCAATCCTAGGTAAAGGATATCGATTCTTAATTGTCAACTTATTCAGTTCCCTATAATCAATGCACATACGAAAAGATCCATCCTTCTTCTTAACGAACAAGACTGGAGCTCCCCAAGGCGACGAGCTCGGTCGAATAAAACCTTTATCGGACAACTCCTTAAGTTGCTCAGATAACTCCTTTAATTCAGAAGGGGCTAATCGGTAAGGCGCACGTGCCACCGGTGCAACACCAGGAATTAAATCGATTCGAAACTCTACTTGCCTTATCGGTGGAAGTCCTGGTAAATCTTTAGGAAATACCTCAGGAAATTCACAAATAATAGGTACATCTTCCAATCGTTTCTCCCTAGACTCATTCCCGGTCACTTGAGCTAAGAATAACTCGCAACCGTTCCTGATGTACTTTTGGACTTTAATACATGAAACGATTTTCAAACGGGATTCACCTCGACTACCATCAATTACTAACGTCCTATTCCTAAGAGGAATCTTAACCTTCTTCTCTCCACATAAAATAGTAGCATTATTCAACGACAACCAATCCATACCAATAATAACATCGAAACTACCTAATTCTATCAACATCAAATCAATCGGAAAGGAATGGTTCAAGAGATTTAGAGAGCATCCTTCTAATAGCTTATTAGTTTTCACTAATTTACCATCAGCCAATTCCACCTCGTAACTGGTACTTATCTCAACAGGTTCAATATCAATAAGGGCACTAAATTTAGTGGATACAAAGCTCCTATCGGCACCCGAATCGAATAAAGCAACAACATAATGATTGTTGAGTAAAAACGTACCGGTAACGACATTCGGATCCTCTTTCTTCACCTCAATTGTTCCAAGTTGGTAGATACCACCCTGGGGGTTTCTTCCAGGTACAATCGCTTTCAACTTGGGGCATTCCGATTTCCTATGACCTTCTTCATTACAGTTGAAGCAAATCGTTCCCTTCTTACACCTTTCAACCTTGTGTCCAAGCTTTCCGCAATTTCGGCACTTCCAGCAGTCGCCAGGATGCCTCTTGTTGCCACACTTAGGACATCTATCATCGTTGCGCGGTGCATTGTTGGTAATAGCATTTGCATTCCCCTTTCTCTGGTTCTGACGGCGATTGAAATTCTTCCTATTATCACCTCTATCTACACGATCACCGTCTCCCTTTCTTTTCTCACCTACACGGGCTTCATCTTCCTTATCCTGAATTATCTGTCCAATGAGTTGGTAAGCCATTCGAACAGCATCATCAATGGTCAGTGGTTTCGATGATGTCACGTCCCCCCGGATATTCCTGGTCAACCCTTTCACATATTGCTCAATTCGGATCTCTTCGGGTTCAACCAATCGAGGACATAGCAAGGCCAACTCATGAAATCGGTTCGTGTAACTATCAATGTCCACACCTTTCATTCTTAGATGAATCAACTCTTGTTCTAACCTAATGATCACACTACGAGGACAAAACTCCAAAGTCATCCACTTCTTGATTTCAGCCCAAGGAGTAGCATTAGCAGCATCAAGACCCATGAAAGCAATTCTCCCGTTCCACCAAGTCAACGCACGACCTTTAAGAGTAGCCATAGCAAAAGTCACCTTATCTTCCTCCTTACACTTACTAATCCTAAACACCGATTCAATCTTCTCGATCCACTGGCTTAGTCCTACAGCACCTTCAGTTCCATTAAAAGGTAGAGGTTCACACTTCATGAACGTCACATAAGTACAGCCACCAACTTCAGGTGCATTCGTTCCAAGTCCTCCTACATTTCCTCCAGCATTAGCATTCACATTATCAGCATTTACATTCACATTAGTACCGCCAATTCCACTACCGCCAGCTCCACTACCGCCAGCTTCATTTCTAGCGTTTGCCATAAATTCAGTCATAGATGCGGTAACTTGCTCCGTAATAATCCTACGTACATCATCCTCAGTCACAGCCTTCTTGGGCGGCATAGTTCTATAATTCCATAATTTCAAAGTATTAAGCATTCATCCAACAAGGATTCATATAATATGGATCGAATTCATAATCAAGATACAAATAAGGCACAATATGGAATTCAAGACAAGATACATATTTCATTCGATCTGAAACAAAAGTATTGTCTTAGTACATCCATATCAAAGTCCTAAGACTATATACACTCAAAATTCGTGCCAAGTCTATTACTAACAAGTCGGTTCAGTCAAAGCTACTAAAGCACAAAAGATCTAAAGGTCACTACTAAATACAGACTGGTCTACTGAGAACCGCCAGATGGTCCATCATCCATCGTCTTCTGGATCTTTGCCGGACGATCACTAGACACATCTTCAGCTGGGCGCTTACGGATTACTCCTCTTTCAACCATGTCGGCATAAAATCTACTGTTCCAACCCACGGATACATTCAACTCCTTTTCGGCTTTCTCACGCATCGCACGAGCCACACTCAACTGAATCTCCATAAAATTCACCTTTTTCTTCATAGCAGCATACTCACCACTTTCCAACACCGATAACCTCCTAAAAGCCTCATTCAAACCACGTTCTACATCACTCAAATCCAAAATAAGCAATTCTCGCTCTTTCTCGCCAATCTTTGCCTTCGACTCCAAATAAGCAACCTGAGTCTGAACAACACCTAATCCAACCTCTGTCACACAACTCTTAACACGGGAAGCATCTAGATCACGTCTCAAGGCCCATGGTGCAAGACCATCAATATGAGTAGCCTCTCGAGTATTAGATGACTCTCCTATCTCACGTCTACGAGTATCAATACCATCGGTACCGTCAGGTGCATCGTCATCCTCATCCTCCTCTGATTCAGAATCAGATTCAGACGATTCAGACATTTCATCCCTAGGTAACTCATCCTCAGAATCAGACAAACAAACTGGTGGGGGCAAAGGCTCGCCCTCTGGAACATCATACGGATAAATAAGCTCAGCTTCCTCATCGTCATCAATCTCAACATCTATACCTACATCTTCCTCGACATCCTCGTCGTCAATCTCATCCTCTAACTCATCTAACCCAATCTCATTCTCATTCTCAATATCAACATTCTCAATATCCACGTCCTCATTACCCACATTCTCAATCTCATTCTCTACTAAGTCAACCTGAGGGGCAATCTGATCTCCTAGTCCTAACTCTGGCTCGGGATCCTCAAATGGTTCCTCCTCGTCATCAATATCAAAATCTACTAAGTCTAAATAAGGATCATCTTCTATATTAGGTTCGGGAATAGCATGGTTTTCTACAGGAATATTAGGGTCAGCCATGACAATCTGCATTTATATATATTTATCTCGTATTAGGATAACATACTAGTTAAACAATTACATAATGAAATCATGATATATACATATATATAAATTAAATTATATATATCAAAATATATATCTTCTCAATAAGGCTTGTTGGTAACGTCGGAGATCTCTGGCACCGTTATAGTCAAAAGATTTTTCAAATATTTTCTCAAATGTTCATTGTCAAAAGATTTTGAAAAGTTTTGTTCAAAACCTTGGTTTTTAAAATCTTTTGTTCTCTACAACGAGAGCTCTGGTACCAAACTGTAACACTCTCATTTTTCGTATCGGTACAGCGGAAGGGTCTTTCAGAGTGTTACGGGATAGCACAATAACTCCAATCATAGACAACACATAAAAATGGTTGTACAAGGTTTAACAAACATTCATTCGATAAAAAGTTTCAAAAGCGTACAACAGGTCCCAAATTATACAGGTCATTAAGTTTACAAAACACAGATCGAATGAACATTTTTAATATTAAGTGTGGGCCATCAGAGTCGATCTCCATCCGGATTACCTTCAAGCACCTGAGATAGAAAACATGCAAAAATCATATCAGCGAATGCCGAGTGAATTCATAGAGTTTAATGAAAACCGTTATATAAAACAATCATTTACAATCATTTAAAATCAGAACACAAGTATAATATCAGAAGTAAGTCCACATATTGCTAGTCAGGCAATATATAAATCAAGCATACATCTGAAACCGTCCATGAGACCGTAGTCTCTATATTACCATGATAGGTAATATATTCATCGTTAATAGCGTCGTTATCATATATAGGATACATTCTTATTTGAATTAGGTTGTAGGATTATTATTAGCCGCATGACATTGTTACCTTACTGTGAAAACAGCGGGCCGCGAACCCGACAAACAATTTGCCCATCTAAGTTAGCGTGTCGTCACAAAAATCACGCTATGGAATCTTGTCATACATAAATTCGCTTACCAATCAATGTGGTACGACGGGGATCAACCGTCAAGGCGCGAACTAGGGTGATCGTCCCCAAATAGTACTATCAAATGCATAAGCGTCTACCAAAACCCGGTAGTTCACAATTCATGCTAATGGGACTTTAAGTGACATAACCTAACTACTAATAATCCTTTTAGTCTCGAATATAGGGTCATAGCATCATTCGGGTCCATCTCATTAAGCATACAATCGGGACTACTTGTGTTCTATTTTTATAAAAAAATCTAGCATGTTATCTCCCTCGCGGGTTTACAAATCATTTTATAAAACATTTAAAAAGAGTGCGAGACTATGAACTCACGTTGTTAATGAAAGGCGGATTATCGGCTACGGGCGTGCTTCGGTCACGGAAACCTATATAAATAATAATCGGTCTTAGACTCGGTCCAATGACTTTTATCAAAATAACAATATACATATATATGATTATTGTACATATGATGATGATCAAGTGGGTTTATAAATCCTCATTTACTCATTTTAGCGTTTACGTTTTAGTATCGTCTTACTAGTTCACTAGTTTTACCGATTTTACCTATTTTAAGTTCATTAAGTCTTTTATAAGTTCTTTTACTTGTTTTTACCCATTATATACTTATATGATCAGTATATATACTTTTCATGTTGGGCCCTATTGGGTTAAGCCCAAATAATTCTTTTTACAAGTATTTTTCTTATTAAGTCCAATTATTAGTCTATTAGGTTTAGTTAGCTCGTAATTGTCCGTAATTCTTATAGTTCGGGTTTTATCGGTTTTTACTTGCCTTAGTTACTTATACATCAGTATATAACTTTTATAAACTTTACATTAGACGGGTTTGGTCGTCTAAGTTTTATTTGATGAAAAACGTTAATTTCACGGCGATAGCCGAAAAAGTCGTAAAAATCAAGTTTATAGTTTTTATTACTTATAAGTATTACTTTTACCACCATTTATATATTTTACCCATTTAATTAACCTTTTATACATTTATATAAATAAGTTTTACAAGTTAGTGGGTTTATACTTTACATTTTATAAATTATAAAGTGAGTGCTTATATAATAATAATAAACATTATTTCCAAAATCTGATTTTTAACTTCACATTCACCATTTTTATCATATCTAGAGTTCTACAATGACTTAGACGCTCATTTTTAAATGACAACTTCTTCATGATGTGTGCTAAATATAACTTAGTTATAGCTACTGCCCATTTTGAGTTTAAGTTGCCTTAACAGTCCCTACAAAACTGCTTATTCAGATTGTACCACCTAACTTGTTTTGATCATATCTCACTCATTATTTTGATTCCATTGCATGGCCAACTCTCACATGTGTATAACATCATCTACTTTACTGTAAATAGATCAAACCATGCATTTTTATCAGTTCTTCATTTAGTTATCTACTGTTTTTATACAGCCAACTATTTAGACATGATTTTAGCTTCATTTCTTATGGTTATCATCATTTTTAAGCATGTTTATCAACATTTGATCCCCACACAACATTTTTATCATCATATATACATCATATACATATACAAAATGAAAGAAAATATATTTGTTCTTTACAAAATAATAAGAGAAAAATGTAGAGGATGATCTTCTTTACCAATCCAAGTGGATTTCTTGTTTTAGGAAGGCAAGAACTTGATGAACACAACAAGTATCTCCAAGACCATCAAATAGCAAGATCATATGTTGGAAAATCAGCCCTAGGACACAAGCAAATCACCTCCAAAGTTGGTTATATGGCCACCAAATGATCAAGGTTTCAAGGAAACACCTTAATAGGACTAGTAAACATGTGGTTTGTAGTTGGAAGAGATCAAAAATGGTGTTTGTGGCTTGATATGGGACGGCACAATAGGTGAAGTAGAGAGAGTTTTGAGAGTAAATTGCATGTGTGAAATGGTTAAGTGAAAACCATTTGATGGTTTTGTTAAGTGGTGGAAGGCTTAGCCTAAAGTGTAAGCTAAAGCTTACACTTGTTATAAACAAGTTAAGACTTGTGCCACCTATGGTGGTGAGTCATTTTTGGCCGTCCCATGTAAGCTAGTGGGATGGGGCAAAGTGTTTTGTCCCATCTCACTAGTTTACGGGTATTTCTCGATTCTAGTTTTCTCGATTTGCGTGCCCTCGGGTCGTTTTACGAAAAACGTTTTTATAAATTATGAATCACCGTCACAAAACGAATCCAATAAAAATTGTCTCATCAAAAACGGAGTTCAAAAACGTAAATACGTAATCCTAAGGTTTCCGGTTTAGTCGTAAAAGACGCCAAATTATGCACGTAAGCCCAAATTTAAATCCGTAAATTGTGAGTTCGTCAACCAACATAAAAACAAGTTTCAAAATATTATACGAGAAAATATTTAACTACCTGAAAATGTTAGATTTGTCACAATTAGTGTTTGAGGGTGGAGGAGGTGGTGGAGGCATAGTGTCCAAGGGTGAGATGGGAGAATTTGATGGAGTGAAAGGAGAGGTAACTAAAGGCTCAAGGACAAAGGGAATGCTTAGTAGAGGTTAAGGTTGAGTATTCTCATCCAAAGGAGGACTAGGAGTGAACGGAGAGGAAAGGTCATCCATTCTTGATTGGATTGAAGAGGAGATAGAACCATGAGATTGATTAGTACCATGAGTTGAGTTGGTCTTGCATGGAGCAAAGGGTGGTGAAGGTGATGAGGAAATGGGAATAGGAGAAATCTCATTTTTGGGAGTGTGAAAAGATGAAGGACCAATATTAGGTAACTTAATCTTAATTTTAAAGCTTCTTTTGGAAGAGGAAGTTTTGGAAGAAGTGGAAGTTCTAGTGGACACCATGGTTGTGTGTTAAGGTTTAGAAAAGAGTCGAAGGGATGAAGAACACAATCAACAAGAGAGGGTTTAAGAAGAGAAAGGGATGATCCAAACTAGTAATGGGTTAAAAGTATTTTAGGTGAATAATGAAATTAGGTAGCCTAGTTTAGGAAAGTCTAGGTTTTTGCAAAAAATTTATCAAAGTTTTACAAAGATTAAGGAAAACAGTGTAAAGCAAAGATTCCGTCGAAACAGTGACAGGCGGTTCCTTATTTAGGGCCACGGTTCGATATCGATAAAGAACCGCTGGTATGATAAGGAACCGCTACAAGTAGGTTCGAAAAATAGCACTTCCAGAAACATTTGCTAGCCTAGATTTTACACAAATAAATAGCAAGCCAAAGTTAGCTATTAATTAGAATCTAGAAAGCTAACAAACACATAAGATGCACAAAGCTATGTAAATGAAAGATCGATTACATAGGTAATTGAGGATTAAAATAGTAAGTAATCCAAACAAGTAGTATTAGTTAATACAGACATAATAATAAAGAAAAGAAAAGATCAACACCACAAAACATGTCCAATCAACATGTTCATCTTGAATCAAATCCAAGTCATCATCTCTTCTTCTTGCCAAGTCCCTTGATCAATTTTCCCAATTACTTGAATCCACCTCTTGACTCCACTCGATTATCATAAAACTCACCTTGTGTCCTAAGACCTGACCGATAGACATCCTCAAGACTAAGGTTCTCCGGAATTTTTCTAGTCGCATGGTGAGGAAGAGGAGATAGGTCTTAACCCGTCCACGAATAAGTTAGTGAATGGATGGGAGTTACTCGAAGAACCGAAATGAGCATGTGTGCCTATTCCATCACCATCACTTGTTGGCATAAAAGTGTCCGCATCATCGGACTCTTGTTGGTCGAATTTTCTTGAACCTCTATCACTTCTAGGATTTCTTTCATATACCTCTTTAATAGGTAGCATAACCTATTGAACCGGTTGAAAGCGAGAAAGATTGAGATTGGGAAAGTCACGAACAACCCTTTTTAAAAGGTGAGTAAGGAGCATGGTATAAGGGAGGTTTGTTTCGTTTATCCTTTTTTAATGTAAGTAGCACAAAATTTGGCATTCGCATTCGGTCTTTGATTGATACCAATATCATCAATACCCATGAAAAAGCGAATATGAGTGCCAAAGTAAGAGGTCCTTTACTAAAAAGGCTAAACAAAAAGATGTTAAAGCATATTGAATTCACACATTGGGCATGAAGATGATGATTTTCATGAGAAAGAGGAATCATGGCGATATTTACTTCGAAGAGGAAACGGGCTTGAGATGTCGTCTATGTGGAGCTGTAATACTTTATAGCATACATGTGATACCGAAGCTAGTGAATAACTATATTTCTCTAAAGGTTAAAATTTATTTTACTTACCTCCCTGTAACTGTGTCTGTTTAAGAAGTTTGAATTCCCTTTCAAGCTTTTCCACTCTATTATCTAGATTAAAAGGATCAAATGCTTTATCCGCTTCTGTTGATCCCTTGCCTTTTTCTTTTTTGTTTAAGTTAGCTCTTGTAGCTGCATCAGCATATAACCAACATATAAACAACATAGTAAATGAACCAAGGCAGCTGTGAAAACGTATAGACTTCCTGGCCAACATTTTTGAATCTAAGATGGCATCGACAGAACAACCTACATATTTTTGTTTACCCTTTTTTATGTAAGCCCCTCTTACTATGGCCATCACATTATCTTTTTCATGGGCATCACTACCATCAACTAAGGTCTTTACTGAGCGACCCTTTTCCTTTTTGTTGATTGGTCGAAGGATTTCCTTCCCATTTGTAAATTCTGGCGCTTATTTCGGCATCAAATTATCCGAGTCGTCACTCTAAACACGCTCACTCTCACTTTGAGTTTCAGTATCGAAATATAATCCACACATGGATCAATCCAAATACTAAATGCATGATATAAACCACACAAGTCTGTATCTAGATACTCAACTGGAAAGAGTATTCGGATACTGAAACTGAAACTGAAAAGTGAGAGCATTCATAGTGGTGACTCGGATAACTTGCTACCCCATGAAGCCCCAAAAGTGGGAACTGGGAATGAAAACATTCGACCAATCAACAGAAAAGAAAAGGGTCGTTTATTAAAGACCGTAGTTGATGTTAACAAGGACCATGAAAAAGGGAAATGACACGGCCATAGTAAGAGGTACTTACATAAAAAAGGGTAAACGAAAATATGTAGGTTGTTCTATCTATGCCATCTTAGATTCAAAAAAGTTGGCCAGGAAGTCTATACGTTTTCACATCAAGATAATCAAACCTAATCTCAACTCAAATGTTTAAGGTTTCAAGTATGACCAACCCCTTTTTTAAAAATTTATGGTGTGTTTTTTAGCTTATATAATGGGCTTATATAAGCCATTTTTTCTTATATAAGCCTATGTTTAATAAAATTATAAGCCAATGGCTTATATAAACTTAAGTTAACATGAGGGTAAAATGGTAGATATGTTATAAAAGCCCAAACCTTCCTCAAAAAGCCACATTTTTATGGCTTATCATAACACCCATATATAAGTTTATAAGCCCACTAATATAAGCTTAGCCAAACACTTGGTTTAAGCTTATAAGCTTATATAAGCTAATAAGCTTATAAGCCCATTATATAAGCTAAACCAAACACCCCTTTATCTACTGTATCTACATCATCATATATCCAACAGAATACTTGAACCATTTATCATTTTCACTACTCCTAAAACTTTAAATAGTAAACACTAACTAATGATCCATCTAACGCCTTTCTGACAAACATATAAACATAAAATGGCACAAAATTGACCTTTAATATGTGCCTTCGTAGCTTCATCAACCTTCATAGCTTCATCAACCTTCATAGCTTCATCAACCTTCGTAGCCTCATCTGCCTTGTCATCTATATAACAAATATTAAAACAGAATCAGTTATTGGTATTTTCATAACATGCAACATCATCAAAACAAAGACAAATCATCAAAACTTCAATAATACTGTTGCGAAGTAAAAACCCTAACCTTGTTTTGATTTTCCTTTAGTCTGGTTTTTTAAATCTAACTGCATCAAGTCTTCAATAATAGTGTCAGCAAGAGGATCATCATATCTCCAGTTAGTTCCATACTTATCCATCACATAATCAATAATCTCAGCAGTGATCTTAAAATCAATATCCATCTGGTCACTTAGGTTTGATTTATCAGGGTTTGAAGATTTGTTACTGTTTGTGTCTGGGTGGGTGGGTGGTTGATTCATTATTTGACCTCTGGATATTGAATGTGTGTGTGTGTGAGTGAGTTATTAGTGGACGGGGTACTGGTGCAATATATCAAGTTGCATGCAAATTAAACAATTCACTTTTTAGAGACGTTAGTATAAGTCGAGTTTAGCAGTATAATCTTATTAATTTTTCATGATCTTATTAATTGAACTTTACCTTACATGATTATTGGATAATTAAATTAAAGCATGTTATTAATTTAATTAAACCTTGGTTAAAAATTAATATAACATAATTAAGCTATGTTTCTTAATTAATTAAATGTAACATGAATAATTATATTAATAATTATTTGAAAAATGATTGTTGTGCCTACTAATCATGCCTACAAATGTACCTAATGATTTGATTGGTTGAATTTGAATAATGATTGGTGTGAATTTAGAGAGAGAAAATGCATATTTCAAATGTACAAGTTATTTATGCATTAGGCATATATTTAGGCATGTTATGTAGGTCTAAATAACATTACTCTAATTATTTTAACCTAAAGTTTATTTAAATAAAATGGCCATGTTTAATTATCATGATAATTATATTAATAATTATAACATAAATCTTGTTTATTAATTATATAATAGAAGTCGGGTGATTAAACAGTTTTATGACTTATTTCAACAAGCTCACGTCTGAATGTAACATAAACGATGATTAATTTGTTATCTGATAGATTTTAAAACCTTAAAGTTTGTAAAAAATATGAAATGTCAAACCCATCTATCTCGAATGATGCTGACCCTAAATCATAAACCTTAACCAATTAAACCATAAACACAAATTAAACCAGAAACCAATAATAATACCTAAATCCTAAACCTTAAACCATTTAACCGTAAACCATAAACCATTAAACCATAAACCTTAATTAATCCATAAATCATAATCATGCATACTATAAACCATAAACCATAAACCCTAAACCATAAACCCTAAACCCTGAACTTAAAACCAATGAACCCTAAACACTAATCATAAATGTTAAACCATTTAACCTTATACTATAAACATTAAACCATTAATTAATAATTAAACCACAAACCCTAGCTAATTAAACCATTAATCTTAAACCTTAAACCCTAAGCCCTAACCTTAACCCCAAAAAACCCTAAACACTAAACCATAAACATTAAACCATTTAACCTTAAATTATAAACATTAAACAATTAATTAACCCTTAAACCACAAACCATAAACCTTAAACCTTAAACGCTAAGCCCTGAACCTTATACCAATGAACCATATATAAACACTAGATCATTAATATTAACCCATTTAACCTTAAACTATAAACATTAACCATTAATTAACCATTAAACCACAAAACCTAGCTAAGTAAACCATTAATACTAAACCTTAAACCCTAAACCCTAAACCGCAAACCCTAGGCCCTAAACCTTAACCCCAAAAAACCCTAAATACTAAATCATAAACCTTAAACCATTTAACCTTAAACTATAAACATTAAACCATTAATTAACCCTTAAACCACAAACCATAAACCTTAAACCCTAAACCCTAAACCCTAAACCCTGAACCTTAAACCAATGAACCCTAAACACTAGATCATAAATCTTAAACTATTTAACCTTATACTATAAACATTAAATCCTAAACCGCAAACCCTAAGCCCTAAGCCTTAACCCCAGAAAACCCTAAATACTAAATCATAAACCTTAAACCATTTAACATTAAACTATAAACATTAAACAATTAATTAACCCTTAAACCACAAACCATAAACCTTAAACCCTAAACCCTAAACCCTAAACCCTAAACCCTAAACCCTAAACCCTAAACCCTAAACCAATGAACCATATACACTAAATCATAAATCTTAAACCATTTAACCTTACACTAAACCACAAACCCTAGCTAATAAAACCATTAATCATAAACCTTAAACCATAAAACCTAGATAATTAAACCATTAACCCTAATCCATAAATCCCAAACCCTAAACCCTAAACCTTATACCTTAAGCCATATATAAACCTTAAACTCAATCATAAACCATAAACCGTAACCCAATACTAAAGTAGAATGTCCTCACCCTAACATTAATAAACCGTCCATTCAAAATCGACCTTATTCATATTAAATTGTTTGAGATGATTATTCAAGGTGATTGATATAAAGCTCAACTAAATCCCACATACTGTTAAAAAACCAAAAGATATTTATCTCGCGGTTGTCAAGCATTATTATAACATAATATATTTAAGTTATTTAACTATATTTTTATGTTTAAAATTAAAGTAATATTTTAATTTTTTGTTTTCCATAAAAATAAAACGTATATGCTTTTTTATTTACTTATTATCTTTTAAAAGTTATATTTATTATTAACTTTTAAAAATATTTAAGTTATTTAATTATTAATATATTTAAGTTATTTAATTATTTATTTATTATTAACTTTTAAAAAGTAAATGTTAATTACAATTTTATTATTAAGTAAATTTAATATTTACATTTTCATTAAACACACATAATATCCGATAACCATCTTGTAAACACTACCATTTTCACCACCATTTTCACAATCACACAGGAAGAACGAACCCTAAATTAACCACCCTATAACCGATCAAAAAAATCGCACCTCATAAACAATAGTCGCCAATCTACACAATCATTAACAACATGAAACCTCAGGAAAGAGGTAATGCAAAAATCAATATTGTTTAATTTAATATTAGGGTTCATACGAATAGTGTAAATTTGTTATGATATTTGAGTTTACACTTACTTTTAATGCATGTATGTGGACCTATGTCATATTTAATTAACGTGATTCAATTATAGGATTAACCCTTCTTAATGTGTTTATATGGTCTATGTTTCAATCTAGGATATGGGTTTTGTTAATGTGTCTGGATATGGTCCCATGGTATGTTATAGTTTAAGGATATGGTCCCTATACAAACATATGTATAACCAAATCCAAATGTTATTAGGGCATCCACAACCATGCTACACATTCTGCCAAACACTCCCTTCATCGACATATAACTAACATTAATATGTACATGTTTGTAGAAGTAATTCATATAGAATCCGACTCCCTTCTGAAAGTGCTAAATTTTGCCCACCCCTAGCAATACAAGTCCTATTCGTAGTTTGCCAAGAAGTTCTTCAAGTACTCCCTGTTTTCGTCCTCCACTGTTTCAAAATCCTATTGTAGGCATACATAATGTCACAAGTTCTTCATCTATTCGTCCTTCCTTGTTTCAAACTCCTAATGCCACAAGTTCGTCCGCTCGAGTTCGTCCTCCCTCTGTTCGTCCTCCCTTGCTTCAAACTCAAGTTTTAGGTGTACCTAATGCCACAACATCTTCCAAAAAAGTCCGTCCTCCCTCTATTCGTCCTCCCTGTTTAGAAACTCATATTCTATTCAAACCTACTGCAGAGGATGAATCAGATTCATCTGATGAGGAGGAAGACACTAATGATGCCGAGGTAGATTCTAGTGATGAGGAGGAAGATACAAGTGATGAGGAGAAAGACACGAGTGATGAGGATTATGAGTTATAACTATAAAAGAATAGCAATTCAAAAGGTAAAGTTGTTTAAACTTAAAGTTTATGGTTGAATGTACAGCAGTGTGAAGTTTTTATTTATTCAACCTAATGCTATGTCAGGTTCAAAGTCAAAGCCGGCTGCTTACTCGAAAGGATATAAGAAAATTTCAAACAAGGTATAGTTAAGTTGTTATGTGTGTATGCATAAAGCTGTATACGTTTATACCATCGATTAATTATTTTAAACACATTATGTGGTCAAATATCAGGAGGAATGGGAAAACATAGATTGTATTAGAAAGAGCCATTTCTTTGACTCAAGGGATGAAGAATTAGTTGCTCAAGCTGATGCTCCAAGACGAAAGCACACTCCCAGATCAAAGCACACTCACAAAGCTCAATCTTCTCAAGCGAAAGCTCCAAGACCAAATGTCGTTGTTGGCCTAGCCAATAGAAAAACTTGTAAAGAAATTGCTGAGAAGAAGGTTCGGTCAAGGAATGCTGTAGAGGGGAGCAACAGAAAAGGAAAAAGGAAGGTCGGATGATGTCAGTTCTCCCTGTTTAATATGAACATTTTTTTGTGTTTTGTTGGTCTGCTATTGCTAGGTACCTGTTGTATTATCAACCTATAGGTTGCAACAATTTAATATATTTGTATGCATTACTATCATTATGAAACAATTATCAGTTATCTGTAATCAACAATATGGGTTTGTTAACTAGTTAATATAAGTATTTTAAGTCCATGTACAATTTAATATCTGTACTCAAGCAATTATCAGTTATCTATCAAATGTTTTTGGTTGAATGTTAAAATGTGTAAAATAGTTTAAAATTTTGTTCAAAATTTATTTTTACCAGGAAACTCAAAGGGAAAGTTTACCTAGTTTAAATGTTTAATTTGGAGGAAACTTGGGGTTCAAAATATTTGGTTGTATAATTTTTGAATTTGGAGCCAAAATTTTCACAAAAATTTCGAATGTTCATGCTAAGTTAATGCATATGCAGTTTCCATAATTTTCGAACTCCATCTCCATCCTAAACCCTGATTTTTCTCCAAAATCACAAAATATACAAAACTCAATTACTTTTTCATTATTTTCATACCATTTCCACTTATTGTTCTTGTACACATCGATTTGTGGTCAATAATCATGAACACTATAAACGATGATCAAGATTATATTAGTAATTATGATGATTCTTAGGTTAATAACCAGGATTTAGATCACCATAATCAAGGAGATTATGAATCAGAGGATTATGGTGATCAATCAGACGAGGATGATAACATCATTAAACATAAGGTTGTTAATAGGAGGGGTATAACTAGGTTATCTAAGTTTCAGATAAAATATGGAAAACCAGGTGTCATGAAGATAAATGTAAACTTTGATGCACTGAATAGATTATCAGGGCCAAACAGATCAGTATTTATCAGTTTTTTTAGGAGATACGGTTCGGGAGAAGATAGGATTGAAGATTCTATCATGGAAAGATGTGAAGGAGGAAGCAAGAGAAAAACTTTGGACTGAAACCACGGTACACATACAAATTTTTTTACCCAACTGTTAGTCTTATTCGTACATTTACTTTAACATTATGTTAATATGTGCAACAGTACTTTGAATTTGATGTGTCCTACAAAACGTTGGTAATGAATAAGCTAGGTGAACTTCTAAGAAATTTCAGAAGTAAATTGGCAGCAAAGCACATAGTTCCCAACCTAGATAAATCTGAAACACTAAATGAAGTTACAAAGAATTACAGAGTAATCGTCAATGCCGAACAGTGGGTTGCTTTTGTAAACCACACGACCACAGAAGAATTTAAGGTTGTTAATTTCTATTTTGTTTTACATTTATAAACACCGTATGTATGTATTGTTTGGAAACTCCGTATGACAAACACACTCTGTTAGGTACTAGCAACTTCTCATCCAGTAATCTCTTTTGTTAGGTGAATTCGGCTGCAAATAAATTGGCGCGTTCCAAGTCTCTTTATTAGCATACAATGGGACGTGGTGTTTATGTACATATAAAAGAGCAAATGGTAAGGTTATATTGGTGTAATATCCTAACACTGTTGTCCATGTTAGTTTAACTTTTCATCTGTATGTATTTGATGTTTGGAAGATCATAAAACAACAAATTAAACCAGATCAAGAACCCCCCCCCCCCCCCCCCCCCCGTGGTGTATTGTGGTTTAATGGAAGGGTCAGAAAAGAAGAAAAAGAGACAGATGATGAAACAATCAAAGTTTTCACTAATATTGTAAGTGTAATTGCAAATTTTTGTATATTATGTTTATATTCGTATAATAAATTATTTACCATTTTTTATGTGCAGCTGGAAGCAGAGGACCAGATCAGAGATTGAACCTTGACGGTTGATAGTGGCACAAATTCATTATCACATGTATTAGGAAAGGACAAGGGAGGGTATGCAAGAGGAGTGGGAGGCAGAGTTACGTGCAAGAAGTTCTTTGATCTACCTAGAAGGAAACAAGGAACTGATGTAAGGATTGTGATGCTTGAAATTGAACTTGATAAGGAGAGACAGGTGCGTAAAGATAAAGAGAATACAGTCACTCAATTAACCACCCAAATGTCCCAAACACAGGTAGTTCTTTATAAAATGTTGAATGTTATGTCTGCACATGGGCTTAATATAGAAGCTTTAGCGCCAAGTCAGGCAAATGTAAGACTAGTTTTCTTATTTTGATTTGATGATTTTCATTCTGTAATACCAATAACAATTAATATACTTATATATTGCAGGTATTACAACGAGAACATAATACATTAAACACAATAACTAGTGAAGAGCAAAGGACATCGATTAGTGGTGGTGGATTTCAGAAGGGTGTGTTATTTCCAATGTCTAAGACAACTGCAACTCCGAATAAGGATTTGGACACTGCAACTGCAACTGCGAATAAGGTAAGTTATAAAAAAACCATGTTTGGTTTCTAAATTGTACTATACATGACTTATTTACTGTGTTATATATATATGCAGGTACCTGCTAGAACTACGGGAGCAAGAAATAAGACTAGATCGTTGGAAAAGAAGTCTCCACTTCAAAATTCCCAATCTCAAAAATATATTTATCCAGCTTCCGGATCACAACAAAATCTGTCTCCCTCGACACAACAAGACGTACATATTGCATCATTACGAAAGAAGCTTACACCTTCTAAATTGAAAGTAAATCAGTCTCCACCATCACTACCAGATGTAAGTATTTAATCATTATTCATATAATTACTTGTTTAATTTATTCCTCATTAACGCATGTAAACATTTTTTTCTTCAGACATTTAAGTGCAAACTGTGGAACATCTCTAGGACAATTATCATTGGTAACGGTACTGTATACAAGTCTAAGGATGGAGACAATGTAATGATTCATAACCAACCAATACCAAAAACTTTCTACAAAGTTTCAGTCGATGAATCCCTAGTGGATGCAGCATTCATACCCGATGACAGAAATAATGGTTTAAAAACTGTTAAGGATGTAAAAGGTAGTTTCGTGGCATGGCCAAAGGAAAAGGTTATTTTTTTGGAAGAGGTACATACACTTGATTTATCATCCTACATATACATAGCTTTTCATATTTAGTTTAATACACGGATTTTATTTCCATACAGGAAACAACACCACCAAATACCCTAAAAGCTATTGTTGAAAGTGCACGAAAGATAGGAACTAAGCGCTCGATGAACGTTCCAGCAGGCAGTACATTTACGACTATTCCTCATATGTAGAAACAAGCTAGGAATAACAAGGCTCGAAAGACTTTACAATACGGTGATTCAAAATCTTTACAAGTGTGATTCTTTGTGAAAAGTATACTTGTAAATAATATGACATTACAGTTGTTGATTTGCTTATATACATTCAATTTTATATAATAATGCAATTGAAATTTGATTTCCCGAATTTTGTTTTTTGTTTTTATTGAATTCTTTTAGGGTTTCTAAAAGATGAAACATAGTAACACTTATTATCATTGTTAGTCACATTCCAATGTGTGACTATATGTCACTAAAAGTCACACAAACATACAATTCATGTGACTATTGGATGCATATAGTCACAAAAAATACAATTGGCTTGACTTGACAAAGCATACAGTCATACATATTACTACTATTGGTAACTCTTTGGTTAATTGTATGTGATAAACTCAGTACAATTAGCATGATTTGTGTGACTACATATCATAAAAGGTCACATAGATATACAATTCATGTGACTATTGGATGCATATAGTCACACAAAATACAATTGACTTGACTTGAAAAAGCACACAGTCACACATATTACTACTATTGGTAACTCTTTGGTTAATTGTATGTGAGAAACTCAGTACAATTAGCATGATTTGTGTGACTACATGTCATAAAAGGCCACACAAACATACGATTCATGTGACTATTGGATGCATATAGTCACACAAAATACAATTGGCTTGACTTGACAAAGCATACAGTCACACATATTACTACTATTGGTAACTCTTTGGTTAATTATATGTGACAAACTCAATACAATTAGCATGATTTGTGTGACTACATGTCATAAAAGGTCACACAAACATACAATTCATGTGACTATTAGATGCATATAGTCACACAAAATACAATTTGCTTGACTTGACAAAGCATACAGTTACACGTATTTCTACTATTGGTAACTCTTTGCTTAATTGTATGTGACAAACCCAATATAATTAGCATGATTTGTGTGACTACATGTCATAAAAGGTCACACAAACATACAATTCATGTGACTATTGGATGCATATAGTTACACAAAATACAATTGGCTTGACTTGACAAAGCATACAGTCACACATATTACTACTATCGGTAACTCTTTGGTTTATTGTATGTGACAAACTCAGTACCATTAGCATAATTTGTGTGACTACATGTCATAAAAAGGCCACACAAACATACAATTCATGTGACTATTGGATGCATATAGTCACACTAAATACAATTGGCTTGACTTGACAAAGCATACAGTCACACTTATTTCTACTATTGGTAACTATTTGGTTAATTGTATGTGACAAACTCAGAGCCATTAGCATAATTTGTGTGACTACATGTCGTAAAAGGTCACACAAACATACCCTTCATGTGACTATTTGATGCATATAGTCACACAAAATACACTAATCACATAGTAAATGTCACACATATTGTATATTCATGTGACAAACTTATAAACAATAGTCACTCTTAAACAAAACTCGTGTAACTGTAGAGTGTTTACCGTCACACATATTCAATAAAACACCAAATATTGTACCTAGTTCGTCACACATTTTCGAGTATTGGTCACATATTTTTGCTGGTTGATATGAGCAAAATCTCATATCAATTAATTAACAAATCACCCTAAAACACATGGAAAATACCTAACTTTTGTGCTATAAAGCAGTATTATGTGGTATGTTTAATGTTTGTGCTTAAATAGGCAACAAGGATATAATTTCAAGCAAATAAGAGGAAATCAAGCTCATTTATGATGAAAAAGACAAGAGAAGGATCAAAGATCACAAGTCATTTGAAGAAGAAGGACCTATCTTGACAATACTCAAAAGTTGAGGGACTTAAATGAAAACTTTGGAAAAGTCAAGATTAAAGTCAAAATTGGTCAAACTTCAAGTTAACCAAGTCCAGGGAGTCAAATAAACAAGAATGCAAGTCAAAGGACCAAATTTGCCATTTAAATGAAGAAAGGAGCTCATTTGGATTTTCTGATAAAGAAAGGGGCTGAAAGTGTAAAACATACATCAAGTTTGGTTTCAATCCATGTGAATTTAAATTTAACCAATCAGAAGGCTAGAAACATGTGTTGCGGATTGCCACCTACACTGCCAAGTCACCCACTCATTTAATGACCATATCTCAAATAGTGCAACGCACTAAACAATTATCCACCAATCAGGATCCAACACTCAATAATTCATTTTATCCAAATAAGATAACGATCCATGTGAAGGGATAACATCCAACTAAAACATGACATGTGTCACTTTCTTCATCAACGATCCCAGAACGTGGATTTGGCTAAAAAGTGTTTCACAACAAACTTTCTACATGGAATTTACTCGGAATGAAGAGACGAATCCAACCACACAAGTTAATTAAACTGAAGATCAAAGGAGAAGAAAACCCCTTTCTTGTTCTTGGAGTCAAATTTGCACTTCACCAGATTGTGACACCTAGCATCTTCCCATTGGTTGAGACACGTCAGACTTCCCCAACACATCATCATCAACCTCTATAAATAGGATATTGTACCTTCATTTTCAGTGTGTAGTTAAGTGTGCAAAAACACATACTTTAGTTCTTTCTCTCAAATTTTGTTTCTCCTTCATTTTAGATAGCTTCTCTCAAGTGTCTGACACACACTTAAGTGTTAGTTAATCAGTTAGTAGTTGTAACAGCTTTTCCCTCCAAAATCAATAAAAGAACAAAAATATTCATCTCATTTTCTTATCTTCATTCACCTTCTCAAATTCTTCATTACTGTTGTTATGTTGTGATATTATTGATCATAAATGATCAATGAAGTATTTTTGAGACGTTTTGGAAGCTTGTTATCATCATTTCAGCCTTAGCAGTTCTATCTAGTACCTGAGTAGCAGTTTGTAGCTGTTTGGTTTGATTTGTTCAGAAATGGCTTTTGGAGGTGATAAATTGGTTAATGGTGGTGAATTGGTGTTGTTCTGTAGATCTTAGTTGGATCAGCGCCATACTACTCCATCAATGGAGGCTTCTAGCTAAAAGGTTTCAAAATTCTCATTTTTGGTTCCACTGAATTGTATTGCATGCTAAATTCATAGTGTAAACATTGTTTGCTGAAATGATGATGTGATTAGATCTGTTTTAGTGTAATTGTGATAGTTTGATAACATTTGAGTACTTTTGTAGTTCAGATTTGAGTTTGCTTGATTTCAGCTTTGTTGTTCACCAGTTAAGAGTTTTAGAGTGCATTTTGTGGTTTAGCGTGTGAACAAGTCTGATTTCAGTTCTATTACTATTCATTTTACTCATTAAACATGTTTTGATAATAGTCATTGTTTGATTTACTCTTTTACTAAAAAATCCTTTGTTAAAGTTCTTAGCAGTCTTATTAAGTGGTGTTTGGAATTGTGAGTCTTTGTGATCAACACTTGTAAGAAACTTGTTATACTTGTTCAGCTATATTCAGTAACATAGTAGTAATCCAATTGTTCAGTTTTGTGGTCTAAATATTTGTCGAAAAGGCAAATGGTATAAAAAAGGTTTGGGTCAAGTATCTCATTTTATACATTCAGAAAACTAGCTAGATTCAAATCCATGCCATGGATTCATTTCCTAATCAAATTTCTTAAAATCACTTCTCAGTTGTAGTATAATATCCAAAGATAAAGTCTGTGCAAGGAAATTCTACCGTATTCTGTGTTGATTGAAAAATCATCTTTTTAATAAGCTCTTTAGCAAACTCAAGTTTCTGTAATAGAAAGTGGACTATTTCCTCTTATCTTGAATTCTACTTCATAAATTTGCCCATTTTTCTTTACAAACCTTGTCTAAAACATGTCCTGAGTAGTTTGGCCATTTTCAGCTTTTTTATATTTTTGGTCAAACTTGGTCAAATAAGCACTTCCTAGCTTAATTCTATTTTCCAGCTTATTCAGTGAATCATTTTCAAAAGGAAAGACATTCCATACTCCTATTGAGTTGTTTAACAAGTTTGAGCATAAAAATCTGATTGTGTATGTTTTGATTTTCAGTTTGCTTAATGTTGGCTTACTGGAATAAGCTATCTTGAGTTCTACTTGGTTTTAAGCAATTTCCTTATACATGCCTAGCTAACTTTTCATTTTAAGGCTTTTGAAACAAACTAGAGCTTATTTGATTTAGTAATAAGCTCATACCAGCTTATTCTTAGTTGTGTGCCTGTTTTTATTAACAAGTTTCAATTAATTGCATTTTAGTCCTTGTGGATTGTAACTGTTTGCATTTGTTGCTAGACTAGCAAGTAATTAGGGTTTTCAATAATTCAGCCCTTTAAGTTTCAATATTTGTGAAAATCAGTTAGGCAGTTTGTTTAGTTTTCTAAAGTTAGTTACAAGTTTGTTAGAATTTACATTTAGGTCCTTTTACTTTATGAACTTTACATTTCAAACTTTGTACTTTCAATTAGTTTACATTTCAAGCACTTTACTTCCATGTTTTTACAATTTGAACTTTTGTGAATATTATTTGGTATTTGCTAGGTGTTTTACGGATACATAGCTTAATATTTTTCACTGTTTTTACTTGGTAATTGAAATAGACATAGAATATCTAAATACCCTATCAACCAAGAACAATTATAAACTTGAGATTTTTAGGACTTTCAATTTTTCAAGAATCGAGAGAAAACGAACTTCAATATACTCAATATTAAATGGTGCCGCTGCCGGTTCTTTGACTTTACGAGAGACTATTGACTGACGATTTTCATTGGCTTTTGGGATCCGTTCACCCCGTGAACGTTATTTTTACGTATCATAAATAAAAAACATAAAAAATAAAAAATATAAAAATATAAAAACTAAAAAATAACAAAAATAATTCTTTTCCTAAAGAATTGACCAAAAAAATAAAAAATTTCAAAAAGAAATCTTTTTCCTAAGAGATTGCAACCAAAAATATATATTCTTGGATTTCCTTGGTTTTTACGTACATATAGTATTTTCATTAAAAACCCAATAAATACAAAAATATTTTCTCTATATTATTATATGTAGATACGTATACATATACGAACAACCAATACACATATCTCCATAAGTATTGCTTTTTTAGTACACCGTGTTAGGGAGCGTTCCGGTCCTAGACATGTGTATCGATCAAATTTAATTAAGCAAGAATAGATAAATACTTCCAATAGGCAATAATTCGAAGAATACAAACTACAAAGTGAATAGAAAGGCGATGTGCTATAAAATTCCATCTAAGGGTTAATAGGTACTTAAGTGCTTCGCGCCACCTAACCCCCCCGTTCACTAGTGCGTATTCTAAGAAGGAAGGCTTGATTGGGGGTCTTGCACCCAAGTAGTAATTACATATATTATACTTTCTTGTGGATATTTCATATTGAATCTCGAAGAGGATAATCCCTTCTTCTTCAAAGTCTAACGAGAGCTTCTCTCTCACTCCTTGTATTGAGTTGCATGCTCACTCGCGGGCGTGCACAAATACCATTTGGTGTACAACCCCTTCCTCCCAAAAGGAAGAAAAAGAGAAAGAGTAAAAACACCACCGTCCATCAAGCCGATCCCGAGAATCGTGCTTTGATCCACACACAACAAGAAGCCATGGCCGGAATTGACACTCGATCTTTGATGGAGCACTTGCAATCCAATGTGCAAGGATATGCTGATGCTATTAAGATACCCGATATTCCCGCAAACACCTTTGAGCTAAAGACATCCATGATTAACTTGGTTTCAAACACATCATTTTCTGGGAATAAAAATGATAATCCACATTATCACCTTAAGAAGTTTCTCGCTCTTTGCAACACCATTAAGTACAATGGAGTTCCCCATGATGCCATTAAGTTGATATTGATACAATTTTCATTAGAGGGCAATGACAAGTATTGGTTAGATACACAACCACCCGAGAGCATTACTACTTGGGATGGTTTCACTAAGAAGTTTTTGAACAAGTTCTTTCCCCCATCTAAGACCATGGCTTTGAGAAACTTAATTATAGGCTTTCAACAAAAACCTAGTCAAACCTTTAGTGATGCTTGGGAGGAGTTCAAGGAGCTATTGAGAAAATGCCCAAATCATGGATTCGATGAAGTTCACCAAATCAATACTTTATATAATAGATTAAGACCTCATCACCAAGATTCACTCAACGCTTCCGCGGGTGGAAATATTCTTTCTAAATCCATTCAAGATGCTTGGGATATTATTGAGACCAAATCAACGGTGCAAACCAACACACAATTTGATGAGAAAGTCCATGTGGTGCAAGAGAGTGTTACACCTCAAATGGAAAAGATGATCTCTCAAAAGCTTGATACTATGACCAACACACTCATGAAATTTTGTGAACTCTCTTTGAACAAGAATTCCACCAATGATGTGAATGTTATTGCTCTTTCATGTGAGACTTGTGGAGGTCCACATTCTTTCCAACAATGTGATAAGGTGCAAGGTTATCAAAGTGAATGTTATGCCTACCAAGAAGAACATAGAGAACATTTCAAAACTACCTTGCTCCACCCAGATTCCCACCCATCCACCCACCATTACTCAACCCAATCCCCCTCAATTGTTACAAAGGAACCAAGGGACACGGCCATAATACCAAGGGAACAACTATAAAGCACCCAACAACTTTCAAAATCAAGGAAATAACTTTCATCCACCAAATCAAGGATTTAATCCACCACCCCCACCATTCCTAAATCAAAGATACCCTCAATTTCAAAATCAAGGATATGTGTCATATGATAATCATGAGTATGTTGAGAGGAGAATTCGTGAAAGTGAAAAAAAGAATGAAAGAGCAAATGAAACTTACAATGGAGGAGCAAACTAAGAGACTTTTGATGGCATTTAATCAAAGACCACAAGGGGCTTTACCTTCTAACACACAAACAAACCCGAGGGCCAATGTCAATGCTATTACAACAAGAAGTGGAAAAATGACTAATGATCCTTCACCTCCTATACCTTCTATTGTTAAGCCTACTATGATTCCATCTTGTGATAAGCCTTATACATCTTCTTCACAACCTCCAAGCTCTACTACCTCACCACCAACACCTTCTCAACCTATAACCACTTCTCCTTTACCTTCCACAACTCCTAATGAAGAAGCTAACAAAGAATAATCTTCCACTACAACACCTACTTCACCTACACCTAAAACAAACCTTCCTTACCCTTCAAGATTGAGAAAGGAGAAATTGAAAAACAAGGATGATATACAAGTCTCAAACTTTTTTAGGATATTCAAGCAACTTAACATAAACATCTCCTTTGCGGAAGCCTTAGCCAATATGCCTAAGTTTTCTAAGATGATCAAGGACTTACTTTCTAACAAGGAGAAATTGGTGGATTTGCCTAAATGAAAATTGCTCTGCGGTTTTGCTTAAGAAGTTGCCTACTAAGCTTGGAGATCCAGGGAGGTTTTTGATTCCTTGCAATTTCCCGGGGGTGGAAAATTGCATGGCATTAGTGGATTTAGGGTCAAGCATAAATCTCATGCCATTATCGGTTTGGAAAAGACTTTCACTTCCCGAGCTCATTCCTACTAAGATGACTCTTGAGTTGGCCATCCGTACTATAGCTTATCCGGTGGGAATTGCGGAGGATGTTTTTGTTGGGGTTGATAGATTTACCTTTCCTGCGGATTTTGTGGTGGTTGATTATGATATGGATCCGAGAGTTCCTTTGATTGTTGGTAGGCCATTTTTGAGAACGGGTCGGACTCTTATAGATGTGGCGGAAGGAGAACTTACAATGAGGGTAGGAGATGAAAGAGATGTGTTTAACATGGGCAAGTTGTCAAAGAAGTCTAATGAGCCCTAAACAGTGAAGCATATTGATGTTGTGAATGAGGAGGAAACTCAAGATGATATCCTTGATGAAGTTTGTGATGAATATTTTTATGAAGCTTGCTCAAGTGGAGATTATGACCTTCCTTATGTTGAGACCATTACTTCTATTACCTCATCCTTGGATTTTCATGAACCTCAAGAGCTTAACTTTGGTGATTTTGTGATTCATTCCAATCCTCTCTTTGAAACCTCATATGATAACCCACTTTTCCACCATGATGACGACATCAATGAGGATCTTTGTGATGAAGAATCTCTTCTTTGTAAAACACCAACATATGATGATTAAAGTGACGATGAGCTCTCCACTTGTGACTCTCCATTCTTTGATAATCACACTTCCTTGGGTTTTGAGGAATCACCAATCTTTGATAGACCAATCTATGATGTTTATGGTGATGAGGAGGATTCTATCATGGATGAGAGTGATGAATTTTTAGAGGTTGATATCCCTTTTGAGTACACTCTTGGATATATTGATGAGGAGGGGGACATACTCTTTCTAGAATCTTTATTGCATGAAGATCCTTTACCTTCTTCCTTGTCCACCTCAACCTTTCAAAGTGATAAAAGAAAACAAGTCATCATGGTTCCTTCCAAGAGCTTGTTGTTACCCATTACTCCACAACCTTTTTCTCACCATGTGACCTACAAGGGAGAATCTTCTAAGGCAACCAACACTTGTTGTTTTCCCATCAAGGAACGGATTTTTGATCCTGGTATAGAGCTTGCTAAACCATCTCAGTATCCGCCTGATGCAACATAAGGAAAACTTGTGAAAGATTTGAGAGTATCACCCTATCACCTTTAGAAGAACATATGGGCAACCATTTTGGACAACAATACCTCACCTTTTTCACCATTGCTTGGGAAGTTAGTTGTTGAACTGTGTTATAAGTGGGATGGTAATTATGTATTTGATCCGGGGGGATATTTATGGAGTTTTGATAATTGAAAACTTGCTTTACCTCATCATGTAGAACTTTCTTAAAAAGGGCAAATCTATTCTTTTCCATGATAGGTTCTAGACACTTTTAAGTGCGGGATGAGTTGAGCTAGAGACTCTATAAATCAAGCTTGAATAACTAGGTTTAGAGTTTTTAGACTTAGAGTGTTGTAGGTTAGAAATAAGGATATAGAGTTGATGAGAAGTGTAGGGAGACCTTCCTTTTGTCTTCATGTTATTTGTAGGGTTGCACATTCATCACGTGGTTTGGAGCTTATGGAGGAGGCCCTTGTATCCGGTTCACTTCGTTACTATTGTGATTTTTCATAGACACATTGTGCTTAAAACATGAATTCACTATATTTGATCTTTCCTTAGCTTGGGTTAAGCAAAGTCTATTCATTGTCATAAGTGTAGGGGAAGTTTATACTTCTATGATCTTAAACATTAAGGACAATGTTTAGCTTAAGTGTAGGGGGGTCTTCTATTGAAGTGACCTTACCTAGACTTTGTCATTGACCTTCATGATAACTTGGAAATTAATTTTTCAAACATTTTTCAAATTTTTGATTTACTTTGGCCACCAAAAATATGCATTCTTAGTTTTTCCATTAATCATTTTTCATTTGCATAACACATTTGCATATATTTCTTCTTTTGTTCTTTATGAAAAATTGAAAAAGGAAAAAAAATATAATAAGAACATGGTTTAACAAGTTTGACATATTAGGCCCGCCATGGATATTTTGACTCAACCCGAGTTTGCTTATCTAAGCTTACTCTAGCTAGTATCCTTAACCATGTAGTCCTTCATTGGTCTATTAGGCTAAGCATCCACCAGTCCCATTATTTGAGATTTTAAATTTGTGGAGAATGGGAGATGATAGAGTTGAAGCAAGTATAAAAGCGCTAGATAAACTTCATGATGATCACTTGTGGTTAAAACCTTCTCTTCTTTACCTCTATTTTCTTCGCATGTATATATGTTAATAAATAATCAAGAACGGTTTTAATCGGTTTGTAATATCTTATGCATTTTTGACTAATCATTCATGGTTGGTATAAGTACGTCTTAAGATTCTAAGTTAGAACGTTTTATGTGTACTAGACTTATGTCATGCTTAATACTTAGCGGGTGTTTTTCCTTTTATTATTTTCAACTTTCTTTGTGAGGAATAAAGAAAAATAAGAGCGGCTTACAAAAAAAAAATGAGTGACTAGAAAAAAAAAGAAAAAATAATTATACAAGACTCCCAAGAGGGGCAGTGAAGTGTTAATTATAGTGACTATTAGATTCCAATATTACCTTGACGGGTTGCGGGGATTTAATAGTTGCTCCAATCTAATATTACCTTGACGGGTTGCGGGATTGAAGATCCAAAGTCTCAAAAAGGCGGAGGATGTAAATTATTGCGTGAGTTTTTTTATCTTTCCTTAACGAGTATGTAGCTACTTATTAATGCATGACATGAGGATTTTACACATAAGGCGAATGACTTATTACTCTTGAAACGGATTTATATTAATTGTGAGCGGTTTTTCAAGTAATGGATGAGAGGATTACTTAGGATTAAAACCGTGCTTCCTTATTTTTGGATTTTACATTTCTTATATTTCACGCTTCAAATAATGACAAATTTGCCCAAAAGCAATTTGCTCAAATAATAACCGGTTCCACATTTGATTATCATGAATAAGTTGATGCACTTTTTACTTGTGAATGCAATGATCCCATTTTTAAGCTTGGTATTGGGAAAGTAAAACTTGAGGGTGATAAGTGTCCATGGTACTAAAGCTCTAATTTAAGTCATTGAGTTATTTATGAGTTTTTCCATCAAAACCATTTATGAAAAACCAAAAATATATAAATAGAACTGCTTTCTTTGCATTGCATTGTACAAAATCAAAATCATGCATCATATAGAGTAGAGTAGTGTAAAAGCATTCCATATTGGCCAAGGTGGGTTAATTATGAGGAAAATATAAAATTTATGCTTTAAAATATAGCATTTCATGAGGTCATGGCAATATTCAAGTGTAGGGGATTTGATATGAGCAAAATCTCATATCAATTAATCAACAAATCACACTAAAACACTTGGAAAATACCTAACTTTTGTGCTATAAAGCAGTATTATGTGGTATGTTTTGTGTTTGTGCTTAAATAGGTAACAAGGATACAATTTCAAGGAAACAAGAGGAAATCAAGCTCATTTATGATGAAAAAGATAAGAGAAGAATCAAAGATGACAAGTCATTTGAAGAAGAAGGACCTATCTTGATAATACTCAAAAGTTGAGGGACTTAAATGCAAACTTTGGAAAAGTCAAGATTAAAGTCAAAATTGGTCAAACTTCAAGTCAACCAAGTCAAGGGAGTCAAATAAACAAGAATGCAAGTCAAAGGACCAAATTTGCCATTTAAATGAAGAAAGGAGCTCATTTGGATTTTCTGATAAAGAAAGGGGCTGAAAGTGTAAAAAATACATCAAGTTTGGTTTCAATCCATGTGAATATAAATTCAACCAATCAGAAGGCTAGAAACTTGTGTTGCGGATTGCCACCTACACTACCAAGTCACCCACTCATTTAATGACCGTATCTCAAATAGTGCAACACACTAAACAATTATACACCAATCAGGATCCAACACTCAATAATTCATTTTATCCAAATAAGATAAAGATCCGTTTGAAGGGCTAACATCCAACTAAAACATGACACGTGTCACTTTCTTCATCAAAGAGCCCATAACGTAGATTTGGCTACAAAGTGTTTCACAACAAACTTTGTACATGGAATTTACTCGGATTGAAGAGACGAATCCAACCACACAAGTTAATTAAACTGAAGATCAAAGGAGAAGAAAACCCCTTTTCTGTTCTTGGAGTCAAATTTGCACTTCACCAGATTGTGACACCTGGCATATTCCCATTGGTTGAGACATGTCAGACTTCCCCAACACATCATCATCAACCTCTAAAAATAGGACATTGTACCTTCATTTTTAGTGTGTAGTTAAGTGTGCAAAAACACACACTTTAGTTCTTTCTCTCAAATTTTGTTTCTCCTTTATTTTAGATAGCTTCTCTCAAGTGTCTGACACACACGTGAGAGTTAGTTAATCAGTTAGTAGTTGTAACAGCTTTTCCCTCCAAAATCAATAAAAGAACAAAAATATTCATCTCATTCTCTTATCTTCATTCACCTTCTCAAATCCTTCATTACTGTTGTTATGTTGTGATATTATTGATCATAAGTGATCAATGAAGTATTTTTGAAACGTTTTGGAAGCTTGTTATCATCATTTCAGCCTTAGCAGTTCTATCCAGTACCTGAGTAGCAGTTTGTAGCTGTTTGGTTTGATTTATTCAGAAATGGCTTTTGGAGGTGATAAATTGGTTAATGGTGGTGAATTGGTGTTGTTCTTGTAGATCTTAGTTGGCTCAGCGCCATACTACTCCATCAATGGAGGCTTCTAGCTAAAAGGTTTCAAAATTCTCATTTTTGGTTCCACTGAATTGTATTGCATGCTAAATTCATAGTGTAAACATTGTTTGCTGAAATGATGATGTGATTAGATCTGTTTTAGTGTAATTGTGATAGTTTGATAACATTTGAGTACTTTTGTAGTTCAGATTTGAGTTTGCTTGATTTCAGCTTTGTTGTTCACCAGTTAAGAGTTTTAGAGTGCATTTTGTGGTTTAGCGTATGAACAAGTCTGATTTCAATGCTATTACTATTCATTTTACTCATTAAACATGTTTTGATAACAGTCATTGTTTGATTTACTCTTTTACTAAAAAATCCTTTGTTAAAGTTCTTAGCAGTCTTATTAAGTGGTGTTTGGAATTGTGAGTGTTTGTGATCAACACTTGTAAGAAACTTGTTATACTTGTTCAGCTATATTCAGTAACATAGTAGTAATCCAATTGTTCAGTTTTGTGGTCTAAATATTGGTCGAAAAGGAAAATGGTATAAAAAAGGTTTGGGTCAAGTATCTCATTTTATACATTCAGAAAACTAGCTAGATTCAAATCCATGCCATGGATTCATTTCCTAATCAAATTTCTTAAAATCACTTCTCAGTTGTAGTATAATATCCATAGATAAAGTCTGTGCAAGGAAATTCTACCGTATTCTGTGTTGATTGAAAAATCAGCTTTTTACTAAGCTCTTTAGCAAACTCAAGTTTCTGTAATAGAAAGTGGACTATTTCCTCTTATCTTGAATTCTACTTCATAAATTTGCCCATTTTTCTTTACAAACCTTATCTAAAACATGTCCTGAGTAGTTTTGGCCATTTTCAGCTTTTTTATATTTTTGGTCAAACTTGGTCAAACAAGCACTTCCTAGCTTAATTCTATTTTCCAGCTTATTCAGTGAATCATGTTCAAAAGGAAAGACATTCCATACTCCTATTGAGCTGTTTAACAAGTTTGAGCATAAAAATCTGATTGTGTATGTTTTGATTTTCCGTTTGCTTAATGTTGGCTTACTAGAATAAGTTATCTTGAGTTCTACTTGGTTTTAAGCAGTTTCCTTATACAAGCCTAACTAACTTTTCATTTTAAGTCTTTTGAAACAAACTAGAGCTTATTTGGTTTAGTAATAAGCTCATACGAGCTTATTCTTAGTTGTGTGCCCGTTTTTGTTAATAAGTTTCAATTAATTGCATTTTAGTCCTTGTCGATTGTAACTGTTTGCATTTGTTGCTAGACTAGCAAGTAATTAGGGCTTTCGATAATTCAGCCCTTTTAGTTTCAATATTTGTCAAAATCAGTTAGGCAGTTTGTTGAGTTTGCTAAAGTTAGTTACAAGTTTGTTAGAATTTACATTTTAGGTCCTTTTACTTTCTGAACTTTACATTTCAAACTTTGTACTTTCAATTAGTTTACATTTCAAGCACTTTACTTCCATGTTTTTACAATTTGAACTTTTTTGAATATTATTTGGTATTTGCTAGGTGTTTTACGGATACATAGCTTAATATTTGTCACCCTTTTTACTTGTTAATTGAAATAGACATAGAATATCCAAATACCCTATCAACCAAGAACAATTATAAACTTGAGATTTTTAGGACTTTCAATTTGTCAAGAATCGAGAGAAAACGAACTTCAATATACTCAATATTACTGGTTATTGTCACTTAGATCATTTTGTGACCGTATGGCACCTACGGTCGCGGTACCTTTGGTCACAAAGGCTAAAAAACCCGCATGTGACTGTAGGCTTACGGTCACTCTTTTTGAGTGTGACGGATACCATTTTTTGTACTAGTGTTAAGGTCGCTTAAGAGAACCTCATGACGTTTCACCGAACGTCTTTTAGTATGAAGGCTTCTTAAAACGGTTCCATCACGCTCTTTGGAAATGATTTCAAGGATGAAGTCAAGGTCAACTCTCAAGTGGTCATTCCGAGGACAATCGTTGGACTCTAGGAGAGCATCAAGATTCCATTTATCCGTAAAATGACAAGTGCCCTCAAATGGCACACCAAGAATTTGGCCAAAGTCTTCGTGAGAGTATTGAATGAGTTGACCATTCAAGATGAACCTAACAAATATTCTACCATTTTCCATAATGAGAGAATAAGTGCTAAAGAACTCCAAGAGGAATTAGGGGTAAATGTCTTCTTCTATGTATAACAAACAATCAAACCCAATTTGTTCAAACATAGACTTAATGTAAGCATAATTCCTAATGTCCTCTTGGACAACTCTACCCTCATGGAAACAACGAGTTTGAAGGGAACGATAGGTGTGGGCAAGTTGTGTTGAGTGACAAAAGTCGGCAAGGTTAGGCATATATTGTTTAGTGTCTTGGTGATCCTTTTGATATCTTGAAGGCATGATTAGTACCTAAATACAATAAATAAAAATATTTTTCCAATCACTCATATGTTACTTATAAACCAAAAATAAAAAAAGATGAGAATGTGTTTCATCAATCTCTTGACAAACAAAGGTTTAATCCTTATCATTCTCATACTCACAATGTACCTAGTTCATCATTGACAATAACACATTGATTATGTAAGATCACCAATGAACTTGAACATTGGTTTTTCAAAAGAAGGTTTTTAGGTAAGCATTTAACAATGCTATTACCAACTTGTTCATGGGTTCATATCAATTTCATCAATCAACCAAAATTATTTAGTAAAAATTCGGATTTGTTCTACAAGTGGATTTTAGTGAAATCTCAATGAATATGAACCTAAGGAATCATAGTAACAATACTATGTCAAATCTTATTCCTAGTAAGGTTCTAATTCAATTTGAATTTTAAAAATCCCCAATTATGAAAGGATGAACCCTAAAACAAATTAGATAGAATTGAATGAAATTATTTATAATTAATTGATGTAGAATGAAGGATGAGTGAAACCCACAACTTGGAATCAATTAATCTTGAGTTATTGAAGGTTTTTGAAGAAACAACAATGGTGGAATGTCAAGAACACGTCGGCTGTGTGTGTGAAGGAGAGAGAGGGTTTTGTTTGAAAAGGTTATTTTAATAAAACTGGTGCTTTAGCGAAGTTTCTGCCCGCGGTTCCTTATCGATAAGGAACCACGCATATGAACCGTGCATGATAAAGAATCGCCTACAGTGGCCATTTTTTATCGAAGAAAAACAAAGAATTTTTGAAAACCAAAATTTTTTAAGTACTTAAAATTATATCTTAAACCTTTTAGGATATCAGTGGATCACAATAACACCAGGTAACAATGCCTTAATGAAGGATTACGAGTTGAATCGAGATCGAAAAGAACCGAAACGGACGAACGACTATTCGTAGAGAAAAAAGCAAAGTGGAGAGAAGTCAAGGGAAGTGAATCAAGACCAAGTACAATGCCCAAGGGATAAATTACATTCTTCAAATTGAGGAAACGAAGAGCTTGTGTCATATATAGTGGTTTAAGACGTGCCTTTCCGGCGAAAGTCTAAATGGCTTTGGTAATGAACTATACCAAGCAACTTTGATACATAGAATAAGATCATTTTTAAGAGTAGTATTATTCTATTTTAAAGTATGATCAAAGTATAGATTCACTTTCTCTCCCACATGATCGGATAATTATCGCTAGGATTTACAATAACAACATCCTTGGAATATTTCAATTCCAAATGTGTAAAATCCATCTACAACTTAATGAAGTAGTTTGGTATCTCAAAGGATTCATCAATCATCTTAGAGATGAGCTTAATTGCACAAGTTACACATGATATTGGGCCTACTAACCATAAGGGTTCAAACCACGGAAATCATGCTTGATACTTTAAGCTTCTACTAACTCACTCTACATCTCCATAGTGAGTCAAGTATCCAAGCAATGAAGGTTTGAGAGGGAAAAAGGGAAGAATCACAAACCACAAACAAATGTCAAGGCAAGGATACCAAGAACAAGCATATAGTCAATTAATGATCAAAAGAATGATCAATAAGGCGTGTGGAAGAACGAAAATGTACCTTGGCCACAAATTGCATTTCAAGCTTTCAAAGAACCAATGCAAAGCCCAACCATGACTAAAGTGACAACTAAGTCTTCAAGGACTAGTATCAATCCCATCCATCTTGATATCATCATTCAATGATGTTGGAAATCAAAGAAGATGAGTCTTCTACAAATGTAAGTAACTCAATCCATAATCAATTGAATGATTGATCTTCATGAGTACCTACACATAACAAGATGAAAACTAGTAGATACATTTCAAGAGTAAATCTAAATGCATTAATACTACTAATCTAAATGGGATGCAATATTATCAATTAAAAGGCTTATTTTCAATAAAAAATAGTTTTGACCAAAGAAAAACTTTAGTACAACTTAACCTTCTAATTTGAGGAGATAATGGATCGATCCAAGTTTTAAAGTACAATATACTTCAAAGATCTTGTGTTACCATCGCTCTGATACCAATTGTAGAAACTAGAATAGGGGGTTGAATAGTTTCTCATCGGTTTATCTCCTAATTAAAATTACTTTCAATTAGGAGAGTGCCAAAACTATCTTTTACTTGAAAGCTAGTTGCATAATGATTAGGTTCAATTCTAATGCACTAACAATAAGTAGTAAGTGTAATGATGATGAATGTAAGTGATGAGTAAGGAAAGAAACAACCTAGTAGGAAGACACCAAGATTTATAGTAGTTCGGCAATGAGGCTCTATCCTCGTTCCTAATCCACTCCTCGAGTACACCTTACTCGAGATTTCCTCTATATCCACAAGCTCCCTTCTTGGCGGAGAAAACCTTACAATGTTGCTTACATTATTTTCCGACACTAAGCTAAATGTCGAGACCTAATCTTAGCTAGGATCAATCTACACAACGTCGCCCATTTCACTATTTTACGACACAAGGCTAGATGTCGAGTTCTAATCCAAAGCTAGAACCAATCTTCACAACGTTGCCTACTTCACCATTTTCTGACACAAGGCTAAATGTCGAGTTCTAATCCAAATCTAGAACCAATCTTCACGACTCTTCACTTTGAAGCTAAGTGAGAACTTCACACAACACAACTACACATCACTTTATAGTTTAGTGAGAACTTACAAGACACAACCACATCAATTTATAGTTTACTGAGAACTAACACAACTTATTACAACTCACCTAAACATATCCAAGTACACACATGTAGCGTGGATCTACACAACACAAATCCAAGCACACACATATGCAAAGGATTTACTAATCCAAGTATTCACACATAGCTTGGATGAACACAACTAGTCCAAGTATTCACAAATACATTGCATCTACACAAGACACAAATAAACAAATGATGAACATGACTAGATCTTTAGGAGATGTTGATCTTCATCAAGGCTTCATCTTTAATCACATCACAAGTGTGTGAGTGATCTTCTCTTTGGACAAGGTAAAGAAGGAGATCAAGAGGATAATCATAAGTAAACATACTTAACACATTAAGTGATCATTTACAAATGACTAGGATTAGATAGGAGAAAGAAGGCTGAAAGAGATGTCCAAAAAGGGTTAATGAAAATGCAGATTTGATCCATTATTTAAAGAATACAAATCCCAACGGCTAGCTGGGGGTGGTTCCTTAGCTGCCTAGGCGGTTCCTTATTGATGGGGAACTGCGTAGGCACTTAAGGAACCGCGGAGTGTAGACTCTGCTCCTTTTTGTATTTTAGTGAATTTGAAATATCTGAGGCTGTTTAAACCTTCAAAGGATATTCTTATGGCATTTGGAATATGCCATATTCAAATTTACATTTTCATTTTAATAAAACATTTTCTTAAAAATAAAGTTTATCAAAAATCTTTTGTTACATTTGACAAAAGTGAGTTTTAAGGCTAATCACTTTTATGATCACTAAGCATGATTAAGATATGTTAGTGTAATGATTATTACCTTGATGATAGTGTTTGTTAGATAATTCGTTTTATGATTGTGTTTGACAATAAATGTCTTTTTAATTTTTCGTGATCAAAACTAAGAAAGATTAATTAGTACTAACAATGTTTTTAGGCATTGCTTTGCATTAACATAAACTTTGACCAGAGTGAGACTGTTATCAAATCCTAATGTTACTCAACGGAGTATAAATCACTACACCGGACGTGTTTTAGAGGCAAACAAAAGATAACGTATTTGAGATTGGGAAAGGTGATCTAGATTGATCAGAAGTGATGTTGTTTAGTGATTTGATCTTAAGATCAAAAGATTATTTAATGTAACTAACGTAACGGATTTGTAACAAAATGTAATCTCTTGACTAACTCCAACAACCTCACCAGATTCTTAATTAACTCACATGGAATTAGAACTAACTTTTCTGATGAACTGCAAACAAGAAATTCTAGCAACAATGGCGAACCAAGATCGCAAGATGATGCTCTGATAACAAATGTAATCTATTTAAGCTTAGTTCATTAGATAAGTAAGAACTTAACAATACACTTAAGCTAGTATAAGCTATACCAAGCAAACACGCAGCTTAAATGGTCAAATGATTTGCTATTATACGATTGGGGTGTATGAGTGTTGACGTATGTGGTCTAATAAACCCGACCCGTCTAGTAAAACAATAAATATCGGGCCTACCCAAGATGCTACTATCCGATGTGTACCTATACTATAAAGTTAAGAGGTAATAAAGTTGTGCTGCAAGTTATTACCCAGACATGTTATTATTCGATAGACATTACACATAATGGAATATAAGAAGAGGCTACAGGTTATTATCCAAGCAACATATTATTCGACAGGTATTGCACAAATGAATTGGCTATAAATAGCCATATCTCTTTCTCTCTTACCAAGCCAAGTTACATACACACTCTCTCTCTAGAATTCACTCTCTATATATTATCATCCTCCTGATCTATCATTAGATTTGGGATTGTAGCATCATCATCATCATCACCATCACATAATATCACAACATACATATGCATATAAGACCTTTTATATAAGGCACTGAATTGTCGGAGGGTGGTTCCTCGGGCTTCGGCTCGGGCCCCATTCTAATAGGTTCTTTCATGATTGACATCTAGTTTCTGTTGGGAAATACACGGGGCCTTTTAGGCTTATGTTGGAAAAGAGATAAGGATTTTGGGAAGTAAGTTTATTGCTTGAACTTTTCTTGGTACTCTTCGGATGCTTTTTTATACAAGTTACAAATGTTTACATACACCATCTATTTATACTAGCCCATGGGATGTTCTAGAGATGAGATATTTCCATGGACATTCTACTACGATCTAGGTTATTCTCAATACAACATCATCCTTATCTACATATCTAATTCTAGATAATTCTCGCTAGATATTTCTAGTATTATTCTAGATATTTCATAAAGATATTTTCTATTACCATTATACGAAATTCTAGAAGCTTCCTCAGCGTGGGCTCGGGCTTTTATGTATATCCTGATCTTTATTGGACTAAATCAAGTTTATGATCCAACACCCCCCTTTAAACTTGATTTACCGAATTCAATCATCCTTTTCCTTGAGAAATCTTGCTCATTGAGTGGTTATCTGCAACTTGGACTTTGGACCTTGTATGTATCACTCCGCCATCCTTCCTTGCGATGCTGTCCTAAATAAAGTGATAATGAGTGTTGATATGCTTACTTAGATCATGGTAGACCCGATTATTCACTAAGTCGATCACATGCTTCTTCTTGTAGCATTTTGCCACATGACTTGCCTTGTGCTTCTCCACTACGCCTTTTGCGTTTCTATTTTCCTTGTGTACCCACTTGACTCTACTATCCTTTTGGCCTTTTATAAGGTTCCTAGACTCTCACGTATTCTTCTTTGATTGTATCTCCTTATCCATGGCTAGTGTGCAGTTCTTTCCTTTCATAGCCTCCACGAAAGCTAAAGGTTCACAATCACCATATAAACAAAATAGGGGTATCTCGTTAGTTACCTCGTAAATCTTCAACAAACTGCTTGTCTTTGATTCTCTTTCACTTGAACTTGAAGGTGAGTCTTGGGTTAGAGTTGGAGTTGGATTTGGACTTTCAGGTTGTTCGGCTTCTTCTCTTGATTCACATGTCTCCTCTTCGTCAGTCATAGGAAGAAAGTGATACCTCTCACTTTCTTAATGCTCCAATCCCATGATCCTTCTTCATCGAACTCTACGTCGCTGCTTACTACCACCTTCTTTATGATCCGGTTATAAAGCTTGTAGCCTTTTGACTGCTTGTTGTAACCAACGAACACATGCTTCTCACTTCTATCATCTAGCTTGATTTGCCTTTCGCTCAGAACGTGAACATACGAAATGCTCCCGAATATCCTTAGATAAGATACGACAGGATTCATCCCATTCTATGCTTCTTGTGAGGTCTTGTTGTCCAAACTCTTTTACGGACACCGGTTCAATAGATACACCGCGCAATCAACCGCTTCAGCCCAAAACTCGTTCGACATCTTCTTACTTTTTAACATGCTTCGGACCATGTTGAGAATGGTTCTATTCTTTCTTTCCACCACTCCATTTTGTTGTGGGGAGTAAGGATCTGTTTGAAATCTTCGGATCCTATTATCCTCACTAAATTTATTAAATTGCTTTGACAAAAATTCTCCACCTCTATCCGATCTCATGGATTTAATTTTAAACCGTTCTCCTTTTCAACCATAGCTTTAAATTTCTTAAAAGCTTCAAAGGCTTTCGATTTTTCTTTTAGAAAATAGACCCAAGTCTTTCTAGAATAATCATCAATAAAGAGCATAAAGTATAGATTCATACTATGAGAAGGTGGAGTAATGGGACCACACAAATCTGTGTGAATTTGTTGTAGAGGCTCCTTTGCTCTTGACGTTGCTTCTTTTAGAAATGGACTCCTTGCATGCTTCCCAAGAAGACATCATTCACACACTTGATTGGGATGATCAATTTGATCTATCCCTTTCGCCATTCCTTTAAAAGATAACAACTTTAAGTCACCAAAGTTTAAGTGCCCGTACCTCATGGGCCATAGCCACGAATGGTCCTTCAAACAACTTGTAACACCCCACTTGGATAAGTGGACCGTTACATGTATTTATGGCGTGTCATCAAAGCATGCATGGTAAATGTCTTAAAAACATTAACTGACCAAAAGAAAATACCGAAATCAAACATCGGTAGTCCAGCATAAGCTCAAACATATATAAGTAAAATACTGAAAGGAAGGACTAAACAATGTCCAAACAAGCAAAGTAATGTATGAAGTGCATAAAGTAAGAAGTCTGGATAGCTTCCATCCAAATGCACACACTTAGAATCCTAAGAGCGTCCTTGTGTACCTGCCGTTTGGAACATGAAAAGAAACTACAGCTGAGCATAACGCCCAGTGAACGGATATAAAAGCATGATAAGAAGTACTGAAATGAAACAGATAGCAATAACTAAAACTAAAAGACTGATAAGTAAAAATGCAACGAAACTGTGTATGTCTTGGAAAAATCTGGTTTATAACTTTTAAAACTAAACTATTAGCTGTTAATATCTGAAAACATGTTTGTACTGTATTTTAAGTGCCAAGAGCTTATACAGGTCATGTAATATAACAACTGGAATGAATACTTAGAGGGGTGACCTCGTCATGCTGTAGAGGGGTGACCTCTAAATAAAACTGGGTGGAGGGATCAACATGAATGTGAAGGATGTAGAGCACACACCACATTCACCTGATAACTGTAAACTGAAAAATAGGATGCACCCATTCGCCCCGCTGATAATATATTGATAAATGGCCAACTGAAATAAAAGGGACGCTACGAGAAATCACTCCCCCACAGAGGAGTCATTACACCGGTGCCTCAAGTGTCATGGTTACGGTACCTTCGTAACTAGATGTAACTGGTCATGCATGTATATAAAGCTCAAGCAATTTAACATAGTTATCATAGCAATTTATGTAAAGTTTATAACATAACTGGGGAAAACATTTGGCTGCAGACGGGGAATCCTAATCATGCCTAGGAAAGGAAGTCCATACTGAAGGACGGGAAATCCGTTCCTTGTGTCTAGTCTGACTGAAGAGAAAATAGAATAAACTCCTACTATGACTTCACAATAGCTAAATGAATACGGGACATGAATGAGTTGCCTTATTACAGTTTCTTTTTACTGATTATTACTGTTCTTAATTCATTTTGCATGTTCTCGTATTGTTTTACTGGTTGCCTATTACTGATAAATCTGTCTGCTCTTAAGTATTTCTGATATGTGTATTTCTGTAATCTTGTACTACTTTACTTGTCGTATAATATCAGTGACTTACTAAAAATAGCAGCTTCCAAATATATAAAAGTTTTCCCAAAATAGTAAGCTTGGTTAATAAATTTTGAAATATATAAATTTTCATGAGGCTTAAACCATTTTAATTAAATTTACATTTTAATTTATAAGATAGTTAAAACTTTATTAATTTAATATCTAATTAAATCAAAGTAACCTTTATAACAATGATAATTAAAACATTAAAACTTAATTTATGAAATGGTTTAATACTAGTAAACCATCCCTTTTATTTTTTTCAAGTACATGAACCCGACAACCCGAGTCAAACCTCTTCCCGAGAAGCTTGTCTCGGGTTTAGGGGTGAGCATCGGGACGAAACCGACCCTTCCGACCCGATCCCGACTTATCCCGAAACCGAAATCGTGAAAAACTCGAACCGAATCCCGACCCGAGTTAGGCCCGAGTCCTGAACCGAACCGAGTTTAGCCCGAGTTACTCCCGATTTGTGTAGTTTTCTTTATGCGATCCCGAATTAATCCCAAGTCCCGACCTGAACCGAGTCCCGAAATCATGAAAAACTCATCCTGAATCCTGACCCGAATTTGATCGGTTTGTGTCGGTTTTCGGTTGTTGATAGGTTTTGCTCACCCCTACTCGGGTCAACCGCGAACCAAAGAACCACCACAGCCGGCTGGCTGTGGTCTCGCTGCCAAATACCCACAGTATCCACCGACCCTTGTCGGTTAGCCACTGCTGCCCACAGGGTTTCCACTGACCTTGCGTCGGTTCCCCCTGTTGGCTAGCATTCCCACCGGCTCAGTCGGTTTACCCACTCTCTGGCCAAAACTACCCCTGGTTGAGTTAACTAAGACCCACCGAGACCTACTTGTCTCGGTTGCCACTGAATAAAAAAAATACCCCTGTTTTTCCCCCCGTTTCCCACAGTTTACGAACCAAGCACCCCTGATGGGTTTTTAGGGTTGTGGCCGAATAACCAAACCAGCCACCACACACTCTTTGGGTCGCGACTGGTCTCAAACAAGCCACACCGAGGCACCCTAAGTGTCTCTGTTTACATGAAACACCTAGAACCCAACCGTGACACATTCTATTTCATGTTTAAAAATCATAAATCATTTGTTTTTGATTAAAACCCCACGGTTCGTGATTATAAAAAAAGAAAAGAAGGATGGATTACTGTTTACGTGATAAAGAGACTAACAATAATGACACCCGAATATATTGATGATCAAACGCGAATCCCTGCCCCTTTTCTTTTGTTGTCGGCGGTATACACACACACCCAAACCCTAGCTTTTTATTTTCTGTTTGTAATGAGTTGCTAATCCCCTGGTTATTATTTTAGTAAGTAGACTGGGCCTAAGCCCATTTTCTTTCTTTTGTTTTCTTTAAAACTGCGGCCCACCAATCATATACATACTTTTGTTTCGTTTCGTGTTTAATCATTTAAACGTGCGTGCTTGTGTTTTATATCCTTACATGAATTTATTTATTTTTCTAAAAACTAAATACGTACGTAATACCTGAATAGTAAATATTAATTATTTTTCTGAATAATTAATTACGTAATGATTTAGAATGTGACTGTGTATAATTAATGTTCTTGGATTTTTAAAGCGGGGTTTACAACTCTTCCCTTCTAAAAAAAATTTCGTCCACGAATTAGGGACGTGATAATGCTGCGGTTTTCCAATTCTCCCTCTCTAAAAGGAAAATTCGTCCTTGAATTAAGGGAAAATAAGCTGATGGAGTTATAAAAGCTGAAAGGACACATAAGCTGAAAAGACATGAAAGCTGAAAAGACATACCCGACTCATAACCGGAAGTGAGGATAAGAAGTCCGTATAGACTCCTCCATTTCCCAAATGGCCTCCCGCTCGGAATGGTTCCTCCACCGGATCTTGACAAAAGGAATAGTCTACCTTCTCATAACTCGATCCTGGCGATCTAAGTCTGCTTCAGGTTCTTCAATATAGGATAAGTCCTCCCAAATCTGATCGAGTGGATAATTAAGTTTGTGAAGCTCATGATAGTTGTACCCTATAAGTAGTGATACATGGAACACATTATGAACATGTGAAAGCTGAGGTGGTAACGCCAATCGATATGATACTTCACCGACACGTTCGAGGATCTCGAACGGTCCGATGTAGCGAGGGCTGAGCTTGCCTTTGAGGCCAAAACGTCTGACCCCGCGAGCTGGTGATACTTTGAGGGAACACACGATCAACAGTCTGAAATACTAGATCTCTGCGATGCTTATCGGCATAACTCTTCTGACGAGTACGTGCTTCCTACAGCTTTACCCTTGCAATAGAGACCTTTTCATTGGTCAACTCTATTAGTTCCGGTCCCTCAAGCAAACGTTCTCCAACTTGATCCCAACAGATCGGAGCACGACATTTCCTGCCGTATAACATCCCAAATGGAGCACACTTGATACTAGCATGCTGATGAGACTGCTTTTATACATGGTCTCATCGTCCAAAACGGGCTTAAAATGCATAAAATATCATTAAATATACCAAATATATGCTCGTGTTTGTTACTTGTGTATTTTTAGGTACGAATATTAAGGAAATGGCAAAAGATCACAAGAATCATTCAAAAATGAACACGGGAAACGAAGCCGCACAATGAACCGGGCCCAAGTTTGGATTTTACAAAAATGCCCTTGAAGAATTGAAGATTGGCAACTTTAGTCCCTCAACTTTTGAAGATTTACACTTTATACCCTCAAATATTCAAAATTATGAATAGGGTCCCTAAAGTTTGAAGATATTACAAGACCAGTCCTTGAAGAATCCAAGAATTACATTTGAAGCCCTTGGAAAAAGTTTTGGAAATATTTGTGCCAAATTTGACAAGTCCTCAAAAGTTGTCAAAGTGTTAACAAGGCATTGATAGCCATTTATTACAAAGTGAAGAGATGAAGAAAGCTTGGGGGCCCTTTCTGCCAATTAACCAAACTCTCACCACCAGTCACCTCTTGACACGTCACCACAACCCACCCACTTACCCAAACCCTTACCTGTTTACCCGACCCAACCCGTCCATTAACCCAACACCCAGTTTAATTAATTAAACTAGTCAAAGACCAGTCAAACCCTCCCTTTTTCCCACCTTAACACAAAATTTAAAAACCTTTACCCCCCTTTTAGATTAAACCCACCCCTGCTATTAAACTTAATCCTATAAACCCTAAATCCCAATTGAACCAAGAACAAAGGTTTTTTTCCCTTAATTACTCCAGATCCTTGATTACACTCCACCTCACCAAAACCCACATCACAAAACGCCACAAGACACACCCATGTGTCTTGTGGGACCCTCCCCTGCACCCGTCCCTTTCCCTCAAAACCCTAAACCCGACCAAACCAACATCCCAGATTCTCCCCTTGGCCCCCAAGTTCAAAATGAACGACTCAAGATCATTTCAACAGCTGGCTACAATCACATGATCACATGAGGCCAAACAAGACCAAATTTCAGTCAAAGTCTCAAGGGCAGATTAGGCATTTTAGTTGCTAGGGTTTTAGAATTCCAGATTGTTCTATAGACTAGTATATAAGGAGACGTTTGTGTCCCTTATTAGTTGTTCCAGTTTTTAAGCTTTCACCATTGTAATTCCTTTTTGATGATATAAAAAGTTTGGTATTTGTGATAGAAACAAGTGTAATTCCTTTTTTATAATTGTTAATAGTTGTGTGTGTGTGTGTTAGAAAGCTAAAAACTGAGTTCCATTTTAATTGTGTAACACTTTGAGTGTTTTAAGTTTCCAAAAAAGGTTTTGAAAATATTCTGTTAATCTCAGAAATCCAAGTAACATTATGAAGTGAAAGTGGACTAGTGTTCTTGTTTATCTGATATTGATGTTGTTTTTAAAACGTGTCAATTGGTTTCAAGGTTTGTGAAAAGGTTTTAAGAAAGTTTCAGAAAAATCAGAAAGTATTGTTTTGTTTTTTTTGTTTCATTTTCTCTTAGCAGGTTTGAGCTTGTTGCTGTCCAAGGTCCAGCATAGGCCCCAGCCTATAGGAGGTGACTTGGCTGTCACTGAGGGACTTGGATGTAAGTCCCTCAAGGTAGAATCCTCTTTTCCATTTAAATTTTCAGTTTTTGGTCATTTTGTGTGTTTTATATGAGTTTTGTGGAATCTGTATGCAAGCTGTTTATGTGGTTTGATTTGAGTTGATTTAGGGATAATATGCATCTTAGAAGCTTTTTAAATCAGTTTTGTGTAGCTTAAAAAGGATTTGGTTTGTAAAAAATCAGTTTCATAGTTTAAAGGGGTGTTTGGATCTGCTTATTAACTGAGATTTTTGAAAGTTTTTGAGCTAAAAACCTGTTAGAATCACTCACAAAGGAGTTAATAGGTTGCTTGTTAGCTTAGTTCACAGTTTGGAGTTGATTAAAACACTTTTGCATGCTAAAAATTGGTTAACTTAGCAAAAAAAAACAGAAAGTCATCATTGTACATGAATTGAGTGGAATTTGTGCATCAAGTCTTGTAGTCTGTTGGATTAAAGGCTAACTTAGGGTTGGGTATAGTTTGTATACCATTTTGTGAGTTTATGTGTAAGATTTGAGCTACTGAAATCCATCTTGTGTGCACTTTGTATCAGCAAATACCCCCAGACCCCTTAGCTTTATCACAGAAACATTAGGGTGCATTTTTTTTGCTTGATTGTGTGCTAGTACTTGCTTTCTTGTGTTTTCTTGCTTGATTGACTTCCCACAACCCCACTGGTTGTGGGAGTGCCTCATTGTCCATAAAAAAAACACCACAATCACACAAACCAAGCTCCTCTTGGTTCTGTTTTCATATGTGAAGATATCTGTTCTTCTTGTGTTCTTTAAAAGTTATACTGAACCCGTTTTGGTTTCATTTTGGTTTAATCTTTGTTATATTGGAATTGTGTTTGAGTTTTTGAGATTAAAGGATCAACAGGTTCAAGTTTTTAAAAAGTTAAAAAGAAAAAAAACATAAAAACAAAAAGGACGTGGCCAGGACTCGGACCTGCGCCACTCCTCTCACAACACTCACACCTTACCATTGCGCCCTAGGGTCTTTGACTGCTAGGGTTGCAAACCATATTTACTTAAGGTGTGTTAGTTAGGGCTTATTTAATATAAGCCGTAGCTTATTTGGGCCATTTTGGCTTATTCATTAAGCTTATTTGCTCACTTGCATTTTTCCTAGGTTAAGTATATAGTTTAGGATTTTCTGAAACAAGTTTGTATTTTTCTCCTTCTTTATTTATTTTTTATTATTTTTTAATTAGCCGTATATTATTAATTAGTTAAAAAATAGTTAAAATAGGTTTTAATTTTTAGAAAATAGGTTTTAGGTTTTATTTAAGTAATTTGAGGTTTACATTCCAAAAAGTTTTCAAAAAGTCTTATTTTTAATTTTATTTGATTTTAGGGTTTTTTAGCAACTTTAAAATTTAATATAAAATTAATAAAAAGGTTTTAGGAACTTTAATTTGCATTTTTATCTTAGTTACATTATTCTAGGTTTTTAGTATTTTTTTAGAATTTATTTATAAACTTTTTATTTTTTTGATTATTTTAATATTATTTTATTACTAAAAATAGAAAGTTTAATTTTTAACTTTTTTTCATTTTTCCTAGGTTAAGGACACATAATTAGGAACTTTGTAACTTTCCAAATCTTTTTAGGACTTTTCATTTATTTTCTAGGTTTAATTTAAGTTTTAATAGATTTTAATAGTTTTTAAGTAATTAAAAAAAGTTTAATTTGGTTTTAAAATTTTTAAAAATAGTTTTTAGCTTAATTAGGATATTTTGAGGTTTACAAACTACTAGATCTTGTTTAAGGCTTTTTAATAATTAAAAGTGATTTTTAGGGCTTTAATTAGCATTAAAAAGTCATTATTTAATTAATTAAAAGGTTTTAGCAAGTTTGGATTTTTTGTAAACTCTTAGAATTTTATTTTGGATTTTTATTAATTTTTAGGAATTTTTAGGTTAAAATTTTAATTTTTGTAGTTTTACGGTTTTACGTTTACGCCTTTTTCGTCTTAGTTTAATCCGTTTTCGTAACCGTCTTTTCTTTCCTTTCTCATTTCTAATTTCTTTTCTTCTTGTTAATAATCACAAACATCATTAATCAACTCATTACACAACACACGTGCCTCCTCGAGAGAACGAACTCACTCTTACTTGGGTCATAACTTGTAGTTTTCCTAAATCACTCGTTAATACTTACCCTATTTACGTTCTTTTTCCTAAAAGACGTATTTCTACAACTATCATTTTGGCGCCGCTGCCGGGGAGGCGTGTTGTGTTTTGATTGACCATTGTTGTTTTTTATATTATCCATAAATAGTATTTGTATTAGTAGCACTCTACTAATACGTATTATCGTTTTTCGGTTTTTGTGTAAATATTATTACTATATTGTATACGTAGAACAATAAATACACAAGTACTCCAAATACGTGAGCAATCACAACCTTGACTTGGGAGGTCATTACCCAATCATTGTATTCGAATCTCAAACCAAAGAAAAAAGGCAAAAATAGATAAATACTTTCGTGAAGCTTAATCTTGATAATACAAACTATAAGGTGGGTATAAGGCGGTTGTATTTCACGACCTAAAGGAAAAAGTCTCTTAAGTGCTTCGCGCCGCCTCGTTTCCTCCGCTTGCTTGTGCGTATTTGATTTTGAGAGTGAATCGAGGGTTTTGCCGCCCAAAGTATTATTACATATCATATATATTTTCTTGGTTTCTATTGATTAAACCCTCTTGAACGATTTGGTGTTCCACCATCGTTCTAAAGTCATCAAAGGCGTTCACTCCACGTGATCGTTTTCATTCCTTGAGGCTTCTTTAATCGAGAGATTTGGTTAAGGAGGAGATTTGTAGATTTTTGTCTACCTAATACATTTCACCAATTTCTACAAAAGTTAATACCATCAAAAACCACAAAAAAATTGAAAAACACAAAATACCAAAAAGAATCTTCTTTGCTCGTCTCCTCGTTGTACGTGACGTTTATGCTCACTCGTAATCAAGCAAAACGTGCACGTAGACGAAAGAACAAACTCCCACTCCAACTCATTCTAGTGAGGAGTCTCCTATTGACGAACCCATTGTACGAGAAGCACCTACCATGGCGAATCGAACTATGATAGAGTTACTTCAAGCACCCACCGAGGGTTATGGAGAAGCTATTGTGATTCCCGCTATCCTTGCGGAGAATTTTGAGGTGAAAACGGATTTGTTGTCGATGATCCAAAACAACAAATTCCGTGGTGATGAGAAGGACAATCCCCACAACCATATCCGCCAATTTAATCGTCTTACCGCCACGTGCAAATTTAAGGATGTCTCGAATGACTCGATTAAGATGATGCTTTTTCCGTATTCCTTAGCAGGGCCCGCTAAAATTTGGTTAGAGAAAGAGCCACCCAATTCTATATTGACGTGGAAGGATCTCGTTTCAAAATTTGTGAACCAATTTTTTCCGCCCTCTAAGACTACGCATTTGAAGAATGAGATTTCTAAATTTTCACAAGAATCAAATGAAAGTTTTTCTACGGCTTGGAATAGGTTTAAGGAGATGTTACATGAATGTCCTCATCACGGTTTTTCCGACTTGCACCAAATCGACACGTTTTACAATGGACTTAATGATCATGAAAGAGATTATTTAAATGTCGCCGCGGGTGGTAATTTTTTGTGTAAAACGGTCGAGGAAGCTTTGGTCATAATTGAGAATAGGTCTAAGGTTTATAGCCCTCGTCACACACCGAGTGTTGCCAAAATGGGCTCATCATCGTCTCGTAGTATCAATGCCTTACATGATGAAGCAAATGAAGAAAATCGATTTTTTGATAGATTTGCTAGCCTTATGTCCCATTGGAAAGCTCAAGAAGCTTCAAATTCCGCTTCGGTTAAAGCGGTTTCTAAGAGTTGTTTGTCGTGTGGTGGAGCTCATGATCTTTCCGAGTGCATTACCGCGGATGGTAACACTTCGAATGCTTTTGTAGCCACGGGAACTTATAACCAAATCGGTCAAGGTTCCCGCCAAAATCAAGCTCCACCAAATCAAAATGCTAATAACTATCGAAACAACAACCAAGGTGGAAATTACCAAGGAAATCAAAGGAATTATAACAAGGGTAATTATCAAAGTGGTAATGGGCAAGTTTCAAACCAAAACCAAAACCGTGATTTTCAAACATCGACTCAAGGTTTTCAAAATGATCACACCAAAAATCTTCAAGGAGAATTTTTGAATTATGCTAAGGCTAATGATGCTAAGTTTGACAATATGCAACGTGAGATGGTTAGCTTAAGGTCCGAGTTGAAAAACGAGCTTAAAAACGAACTTGCTAATGAACTTAAAACTCATGCTAATAAAATGGAAGGAAATGTCACACGTCTCCAACAAAATCAACAAAAAATGGAGCAAGGACAACATGAGATTAAGCAAGAATTGTTAAAAGCGGATGCTAGGCAATCTAAGTTTGAAGACCGTATGGCTAAGATGTTTGAAGCTATCATGTGTAATCCCTCTTCTTCGGGTGGTCTTCCTAGTGATACCATCGTGAACCCGAAAGGAGAATTGAAGGTTATTACTACTCGTAGTGGTAAAACTTTCAAAGAACCCATTTCTCATCCAAGTACTTCTATGGAGAAGGAAAAAGAGAAAGAACCCGAGGTTGTGGTTGAAAAGGAGCAAATTCCAAGCCCACGAAGTACCGCTCAAACCACACCTACGGTTGAACCAATACCAATCATGGAACCCGAGATTCCAAGGCCGATGCCTATGCCTATGCCCCAACCCACACCACCTTTACCCTACCCTTCAAGACGAGACAAGGAAAAGGCACAAGAACGAAATAATTATCAATTTGAACTTTTTATGAAAATGTTTCGTGACTTGCATTTCAATATAAGTTTTGCCGACGCCTTAGTCATGATGCCTCGATTTGCCGCGAACTTCAAAAGTATGTTGAATAACAAAAAAAAATTGCAAAAATCGTCTAGTTGTTCATCGGTTTTTCTAAGCCGCACACCTCAAAAAGTCGGTGATCCTGGAAAGTTTTTAATCCCATGTGCTATACAAGACATGGAAGAATGCTACGCCTTGGCCGCTCTTGGTGCTAGTATTAATTTGATGCCTCTTGAGATTTTTAAATCGCTCAATCTTCCCAATCTCACTCCTTCAATCGAGATGGTCGATCATTCTACGATTCTAGCTTGTGGAGTTGCCGAGGACGTCTTTGTGAAAGTTGGAAAGTTCTACTATCCTGTAGACTTTATTGTTGTTGACATTCCTACCGATCCTAAAGTTCCGTTAATTTTAGGTCGATCTTTTTTGGATACCTCGAGAGCACTTATCGATGTGCATGCAAGAAAAATCACTCTTCGTTTCAATGAGGAAGAACTCGTCATTAATGCAACCCAAAACTCCACTCTTTCTCATGTGTATTCTATCACATCTTTGTACAATGTCAATCCCATCAAAAGCATTTGCAAAAAGATTTCTAATAGAGTTTTAGGAGTTGTTGAGAAAAATGAAGTTCCGTCCCCTCCGCCGGTGGAGGTTAAGAGTGTTAAGCCTTCGCTTCCAATCTCGAGTGATTCTTCGGATGATGAATACGTTGATCCCGATGGGGAGGTTTACTTTGTTGACAAAAGATTTGAAAACTTACCACCACCCAAGCCAAAAAGATTTCAAAATGTGAGAATTTTTAGTGTGACTAACATTGCTTTAGAAACACCAAATATTTTTGACATAATTAAATCGGGTTTTCACATGGAGAGTGTAAAAGATGAAAAAGGAAAAGATTTTGAATTGGATTTAAAAGATTTTTCTACAACTCTAACTCCGTCATCACCGCGTGTATTTAGTACTACAAGCTCGTCTTCTCCTTTTGACGATGCTTTGTGTGGACTTAGTGTGGGGGAATCCCCTTATGTTCCCTCCCCTTTCTCCACCGAGGACGAGATATTTGATCATGGAATTGCTTATATAGGAAATCTCGGTCTTCCACCGATGCAATAAATGAAAAATCTTTTCATTTGATTGGTGCGAGTCTACCTCGAGTAGCTCATGTTTTTAGAGACTTACCCATTGTCCCACCCTTCTATTTCTTCTCTCCTATTTTCTTGAAACTCTTCGGGTTTGTGTTGACCATTGATGAAGTGGCGTTGATTAGTTTTTCCAATGAAAATGAGAACGCCATCTTCGATCCCGGTATTTTGCATCACCAAAGGACTTAGTCCTTAATACCGGTTGTTTTTGGGCCTTGTTTATCATGTAAGCCCCACCAAAAATTGACCACACCATGATTATCCCTAAATGATCACATTTATGGGGATTCGAGTCGAGCTTTTGACTCGGTTATCAAAAACAAGGTGCCTCGTGGGGGAGACCCATGCTTATCCATGTACATATTATTGCTTTCAAATTAGTTTAATGTGAGGGGATTTGTGCCCTTCCAACCTTTGTTCCGTGGTTGTTTGTGAATTGTGGTTTTTAGATCATGATCTTCACGATTGGAGCCTCTCGTGTTCGTTTATGGGAGCACTCGATCGTTTGCTTTGGAGACATTTCTCAATATCCAAATGATATATCCTTTTGATGTTCTAACCTTAGGTTTTTAGCACACTTCATAAACGGCTATTTAATTTAATGGTTACACCCTTTCCATGCTAGATTAGGCATTCGACTACGTCTCTAGTAGGGGGGTGTTTGCACCCCTAGACTCGAAACATTGAGGACAATGTTTAACTTTAGTATGGGGGGGGTGAATAGATACTTGCCTTGCCTAACCTTCACGCTTTCCAAAGTCTATGTTTTGTTTATCGTTTTGTTGCAAAATAAGGCTAAAAATGGCCAAATTTTAAAAATTTTCTCATGTTTCATAAGTGTTTGAAGACACGAATGTAGGTTTTCCGATGGCGAGAATAAGAGTAATTTTTGACTCGACTGTGCGTGTTGAGCACTTAGCTTTGATTCCTTAACTACACATTAGGCTAAGTCTCTTAAATGAGGACGAGAAATGATAGAGTTAATTATAAGTTACTATGCTAAACGTAGAGTACTCGTATTCTTTCAAAAACTCATGTGTTCTCGTTGTTTGCTTATTCTCCCTTCACATGTAAATATTTTTTGCTTAATAAATATTGACTTAGCGGTTTAGTTAGGATTGTTGGGTTTCTAGTCTTTTCTAGTAGCTTCCGTGTAATTAAATTGGGAAGACATTAAGGTATCGCCAGCGTCACGGTTTTGAAGTATTGGCACCCTAATAATCGAAAGCTTCACCCAATAATAAGATTTCAAGTGCTCACCTAAATCTAGCAAACAATTTGAAGCCCCACAAGGCCTAAAATCTATGCAAAAATTAAAAGTGAATCAAGCCTTAATCTTTGAAGCTTTAAAGATCCAAAATTCGCTTTAGCGTGAGGATATACGTCTTTGGCTAATAAAACCACCGATGATGGCGGATAATAAAAGGCAAGGCAAGACCGAAGTTATAATAAAAGCTTCATGGCGAAGTTGAATAAAAGATGGAGGTAAACCAAAGATAATAAGGCCCTTCCGTTAGGGGGCGTATAAAAGTCTTGGTAATAAGTCTCATGTTCAAAACCGTTATAAAACCGTGTTTATTAATTCTTCTTGTCAACTTAATTTTTTGACATCGTTGTCTATCAGGAGGGGTTATTGATTTGATGGTCTTAGTTACACCGTTAGGACTCTATTTTTAGACCTAAATCTCTATTATCGCATAAGTCAACAATGTATCCTCGTGAAACATTAAGACATAATAAAATATAAGAGATACAACTTAGGAATAATGGGAGAATAAGTACGTGATTAGGGCATATGAGTAGTGTTAGCATTACTAACTTATAATGACAATGATCTCGTTGCACGCTTGGCATGGAATTAAGGTGAAAATCGAGGACGATGAAATTATTTCTAACGAAGCATTCACGTGTTCTTATTCTATGAACCTAAACGTCCCATTTTGCGATGAAAATCATACATTATGTCTAAAAACGCAAGTAGTAGTAATAGTAGTAGTGTAGCTAGTTTATCATTCCAATAAAGTGAATAAAAATGAATTTTGGAGGTGCTATGATACTTTATTCTAGCATTGTGTGAGGGCACGGCAATGGTTTAGTATGGGGGAGTGATGAGACTGCTTTTATACATGGTCTCATCGTCCAAAACGGGCTTAAAATGCATAAAATATCATTAAATATACCAAATATATGCTCGTGTTTGTTACTTGTGTATTTTTAGGTACGGATATTGAGGAAATGGCAAAAGATCACAAGAATCATTAAAAAACGAACACGGGAAACGAAGCCGCACAATGAACCGGGCCCAAGTTTGGATTTTACAAAAATGCCCTTGAAGAATTGAAGATTGGCAACTTTAGTCCCTCAACTTTTGAAGATTTACACTTTATACCCCTCAAATATTCAAAATTATGAATAGGGTCCCTAAAGTTTGAAGATATTACAAGACCAGTCCTTGAAGAATCCAAGAATTACATTTGAAGCCCTTGGAAAAAGTTTTGGAAATATTTGTGCAAAATTTGACAAGTCCTCAAAAGTTGTCAAAGTGTTAACAAGGCATTGATAGCCATTTATTACAAAGTGAAGAGTTGAAGAAAGCTTGGGGGCCCTTTCTGCCAATTAACCAAACTCACACCACCAGTCACCTCTTGACACGTCACCACAACCCACCCACTTACCCAAACCCTTACCTGTTTACCCGACCCAACCCGTCCATTAACCCAACACCCAGTTTAATTAATTAAACTAGTCAAAGACCAATCAAACCCTCCCTTTTTCCCACCTTAACACAAAATTTAAAAACCTTTACCCCCCTTTTAGATTAAACCCACCCCTGCTATTAAACTTAATCCTATAAACCCTAAATCCCAATTGAACCAAGAACAAAGGGGTTTTCCCTTAATTACTCCAGATCCTTGATTACACTCCACCTCACCAAAACCCACATCACAAAACGTCACAAGACACACCCATGTGTCTTGTGGGACCCTCCCCTGCACCCGTCCCTTTCCCTCAAAACCCTAAACCCGACCAAACCAACATCCCAGATTCTCCCCTTGGCCCCCAAGTTCAAAATGAACGACTCAAGATCATTTCAACAGCTGGCTACAATCACATGATCACATGAGGCCAAACAAGACCAAATTTCAGTCAAAGTCTCAAGGGCAGATTAGGCATTTTAGTTGCTAGGGTTTTAGAATTCTAGATTGTTCTATAGACTAGTATATAATGAGACGTTTGTGTCCCATATTAGTTGTTCCAGTTTTTAAGCTTTCACCATTGTAATTCCTTTTTGATGATATAAAAAGTTTGGTATTTGTGATAGAAACAAGTGTAATTCCTTTTTTATAATTGTTAAAAGTTGTGTGTGTGTGTTAGAAAGCTAAAAACTGAGTTCCATTTTAATTGTGTAACACTTTGAGTGTTTTAAGTTTTCAAAAAAGGTTTTGAAAATATTCTGTTAATCTCAGAAATCCAAGTAACATTATGAAGTGAAAGTGGACTAGTGTTCTTGTTTATCTGATATTGATGTTGTTTTTAAAACGTGTCAATTGGTTTCAAGGTTTGTGAAAAGGTTTTAAGAAAGTTTCAGAAAAATCAGAAAGTATTGTTTTGTTTTTTTTGTTTCATTTTCTCTTAGCAGGTTTGAGCTTGTTGCTGTCCAAGGTCCAGCATAGGCCCCAGCCTATAGGAGGTGACTTGGCTGTCACTGAGGGACTTGGATGTAAGTTCCTCAAGGTAGAATCCTCTTTTCCATTTTAATTTTCAGTTTTTGGTCATTTTGTGTATTTTATATGAGTTTTGTGGAATCCGTATGCAAGCTGTTTATGTGGTTTGATTTGAGTTGATTTAGGGATAATATGCATGTTAGAAGCTTTTTAAATCAGTTTTGTGTAGCTTAAAAAGGATTTGGTTTGTAAAAAATCAGTTTCATAGTTTAAAGGGGTGTTTGGATCTGCTTATTAACTGAGATTTTTGAAAGTTTTTGAGCTAAAAACCTATTAGAATCACTCACAAAGGAGTTAATAGGTTGCTTGTTAGCTTAGTTCACAGTTTGGAGTTGATTAAAACACTTTTGCATGCTAAAAATTGGTTAACTTAGCAAAAAAAACAGAAAGTCATCATTGTACATGATTTGAGTGGAATTTGTGCATCAAGTCTTGTAGTCTGTTGGATTAAAGGCTAACTTAGGGTTGGGTATAGTTTGTATACCATTTTGTCAGTTTATGTGTAAGATTTAAGCTACTGAAATCCATCTTGTGTGCACTTTGTATCAGCAAATACCCCCAGACCCCTTAGCTTTATCACAGAAACATTAGGGTGCATTTTTTTTTGCTTGATTGTGTGCTAGTACTTGCTTTCTTGTGTTTTCTTGCTTGATTGACTTCCCACAACCCCACTGGTTGTGGGAGTGCCTCATTGTCCATCAAAAAAACACCACAATCACACAAACCAAGCTCCTCTTGGTTCTGTTTTCATATGTGAAGATATCTGTTCTTCTTGTGTTCTTTAAAAGTTATACTGAACCCTTTTTGGTTTCATTTTGGTTTAATCTTTGTTATATTGGAATTGTGTTTGAGTTTTTGAGATTAAAGGATCAACAGGTTCAAGTTTTTAAAAAGTTAAAAAGAAAAAAAAAATAAAAACAAAAAGGACGTGGCCAGGACTCAAACCTGCGCCACTCCTCTCACAACACTCACACCTTACCATTGCGCCCTAGGGTCTTTGACTGCTAGGGTTGCAAACCATATTTACTTAAGGTGTGTTAGTTAGGGCTTATTTAATATAAGCCGTAGCTTATTTGGGCCATTTTGGCTTATTCATTAAGCTTATTTGCTCACTTGCATTTTTCCTAGGTTAAGTATATAGTTTAGGATTTTCTGAAACAAGTTTGTATTTTTCTCCTTCTTTATTTATTTTTTATTTTTTTTAATTAGCCGTATATTATTAATTAGTTAAAAAATAGTTAAAATAGGTTTTAATTTTTAGAAAATAGGTTTTAGGTTTTATTTAAGTAATTTGAGGTTTACATTCCAAAAAGTTTTCAAAAAGTCTTATTTTTAATTCTATTTGATTTTAGGGTTTTTTAGCAACTTTAAAATTTAATATAAAATTAATAAAAAGGTTTTAGGAACTTTAATTTACATTTTTCTCTTAGTTACATTATTCTAGGTTTTTAGTAATTTTTTAGAATTTATTTATAAACTTTTTATTTTTTTGATTATTTTAATATTATTTTATTACTAAAAATAGAAAGTTTAATTTTTAACTTTTTTTCATTTTTCCTAGGTTAAGGACACATAATTAGGAACTTTTTAACTTTCCAAATCTTTTTAGGACTTTTCATTTATTTTCTAGATTTAATTTAAGTTTTAATAGATTTTAATAGTTTTTAAGTAATTAAAAATAGTTTAATTTGGTTTTAAAATTTTTAAAAATAGTTTTTAGCTTAATTAGGATATTTTTGAGGTTTACATACTACTAGATCTTGTTTAAGGCTTTTTAATAATTAAAAGTGATTTTTAGGGCTTTAATTAGCATTAAAAAGTCATTATTTAATTAATTAAAAGGTTTTAGCAAGTTTGGATTTTTTGTAAACTCTTAGAATTTTATTGTGTATTTTTAGTAATTCTTAGGAATTTTTAGGTTAAAATTTTAATTTTTGTAGTTTTACGGTTTTACGTTTACGCCTTTTTCGTCTTAGTTTAATCCGTTTTCGTAACCGTCTTTTCTTTCCTTTCTCATTTCTAATTTCTTTTCTTCTTGTTAATAATCACAAACATCATTAATCAACTCATTACACAACACACGTGCCTCCTCGAGAGAACGAACTCACTCTTACTTGGGTTATAACTTGTGGTTTTCCTAAATCACTCGTTAATACTTACCCTATTTACGTTCTTTTTCCTAAAAGACGTATTTCTACAACTATCATTTTGGCGCCGCTGCCGGGGAGGCGTGTTGTGTTTTGATTGACCATTGTTGTTTTTTATATTAGCCATAAATAGTATTTGTATTAGTAGCACTCTACTAATACGTATTATCGTTTTTCGGTTTTTGTGTAAATATTATTACTATATTGTATACGTAGAACAATAAATACACAAGTACTCCAAATACGTGAGCAATCACAACCTTGACTTGGGAGGTCATTACCCAATCATTGTATTCGAATCTCAAACCAAAGAAAAAAGGCAAAAATAGATAAATACTTTCGTGAAGCTTAATCTTGATAATACAAACTATAAGGTGGGTATAAGGCGGTTGTATTTCACGACCTAAAGGAAAAAGTGTCTTAAGTGCTCCGCGCCGCCTCGTTTCCTCCGCTTGCTTGTGCGTATTTGATTTTGAGAGTGAATCGAGGGTTTTGCCGCCCAAAGTATTATTACATATCATATATATTTTCTTGGTTTCTATTGATTAAACCCTCTTGAACGATTTGGTGTTCCACCATCATTCTAAAGTCATCGAAGGCGTTCACTCCACGTGATCGTTTTCATTCCTTGAGGCTTCTTTAATCGAGAGATTTGGTTAAGGAGGAGATTTGTAGATTTTTGTCTACCTAATACATTTCACCAATTTCCACAAAAGTTAATACCATCAAAAACCACAAAAAAAATTGAAAAACACAAAATACCAAAAAGAATCTTCTTTGCTCGTCTCCTCGTTGTACGTGACGTTTATGCTCACTCGTAATCAAGCAAAACGTGCACGTAGACGAAAGAACAAAACTCCCACTCCAACTCATTCTAGTGAGGAGTCTCCTATTGACGAACCCATTGTACGAGAAGCACCTACCATGGCGAATCGAACTATGATGGAGTTACTTCAAGCACCCACCGAGGGTTATGGAGAAGCTATTGTGATTCCCGCTATCCTTGCGGAGAATTTTGAGGTGAAAACGGATTTGTTGTCGATGATCCAAAACAACAAATTCCGTGGTGATGAGAAGGACAATCCCCACAACCATATCCGCCAATTTAATCGTCTTACCGCCACGTGCAAATTTAAGGATGTCTCGAATGACTCGATTAAGATGATGCTTTTTCCGTATTCCTTAGCAGGGCCCGCTAAAATTTGGTTAGAGAAAGAGCCACCCAATTCTATATTGACGTGGAAGGATCTCGTTTCAAAATTTGTGAACCAATTTTTTCCGCCCTCTAAGACTACGCATTTGAAGAATGAGATTTCTAAATTTTCACAAGAATCAAATGAAAGTTTTTCTACGGCTTGGAATAGGTTTAAGGAGATGTTACATGAATGTCCTCATCACGGTTTTTCCGACTTGCACCAAATCGACACGTTTTACAATGGACTTAATGATCATGAAAGAGATTATTTAAATGTCGCCGCGGGTGGTAATTTTTTGTGTAAAACGGTCGAGGAAGCTTTGGTCATAATTGAGAATAGGTCTAAGGTTTATAGCCCTCGTCACACACCGAGTGTTGCCAAAATGGGCTCATCATCGTCTCGTAGTATCAATGCCTTACATGATGAAGCAAATGAAGAAAATCGATTTTTTGATAGATTTGCTAGCCTTATGTCCCATTGGAAAGCTCAAGAAGCTTCAAATTCCGCTTCGGTTAAAGCGGTTTCTAAGAGTTGTTTGTCGTGTGGTGGAGCTCATGATCTTTCCGAGTGCATTACCGCGGATGGTAACACTTCGAATGCTTTTGTAGCCACGGGAACTTATAACCAAATCGGTCAAGGTTCCCGCCAAAATCAAGCTCCACCAAATCAAAATGCTAATAACTATCGAAACAACAACCAAGGTGGAAATTACCAAGGAAATCAAAGGAATTATAACAAGGGTAATTATCAAAGTGGTAATGGGCAAGTTTCAAACCAAAACCAAAACCGTGATTTTCAAACATCGACTCAAGGTTTTCAAAATGATCACACCAAAAATCTTCAAGGAGAATTTTTGAATTATGCTAAGGCTAATGATGCTAAGTTTGACAATATGCAACGTGAGATGGTTAGCTTAAGGTCCGAGTTGAAAAACGAGCTTAAAAACGAACTTGCTAATGAACTTAAAACTCATGCTAATAAAATGGAAGGAAATGACACACGTCTCCAACAAAATCAACAAAAAATGGAGCAAGGACAACATGAGATTAAGCAAGAATTGTTAAAAGCGGATGCTAGGCAATCTAAGTTTGAAGACCGTATGGCTAAGATGTTTGAAGCTATCATGTGTAAGCCCTCTTCTTCGGGTGGTCTTCCTAGTGATACCATCGTGAACCCGAAAGGAGAATTGAAGGTTATTACTACTCGTAGTGGTAAAACTTTCAAAGAACCCATTTCTCGTCCAAGTACTTCTATGGAGAAGGAAAAAGAGAAAGAACCCGAGGTTGTGGTTGAAAAGGAGCAAATTCCAAGCCCACGAAGTACCGCTCAAACCACACCTACGGTTGAACCAATACCAATCATGGAACCCGAGATTCCAAGGCCGATGCCTATGCCTATGCCCCAACCCACACCACCTTTACCCTACCCTTCAAGACGAGACAAGGAAAAGGCACAAGAACGAAATAATTATCAATTTGAACTTTTTATGAAAATGTTTCGTGACTTGCATTTCAATATAAGTTTTGCCGACGCCTTAGTCATTATGCCTCGATTTGCCGCGAACTTCAAAAGTATGTTGAATAACAAAGAAAAATTGCAAAAATCGTCTAGTTGTTCATCGGTTTTTCTAAGCCGCATACCTCAAAAAGTCGGTGATCCTGGAAAGTTTTTAATCCCATGTGCTATACAAGACATGGAAGAATGCTACGCCTTGGCCGATCTTGGTGCTAGTATTAATTTGATGCCTCTTGAGATTTTTAAATCGCTCAATCTTCCCAATCTCACTCCTTCAAGAATGTCAATCGAGATGGCCGATCATTCTACGATTCTAGCTTGTGGAGTTGCCGAGGACGTCTTTGTGAAAGTTGGAAAGTTCTACTATCCTGTAGACTTTATTGTTGTTGACATTCCTATCGATCCTAAAGTTCCGTTAATTTTAGGTCGATCTTTTTTGGATACCTCGAGAGCACTTATCGATGTGCATGCAAGAAAAATCACTCTTCGTTTCAATGAGGAAGAACTCGTCATTAATGCAACCCAAAACTCCACTCTTTCTCATGTGTATTCTATCACATCTTTGTACAATGTCAATCCCATCAAAAGCATTTGCAAAAAGATTTCCAATAGAGTTTTAGGAGTTGTTGAGAAAAATGAATTTCCGTCCCCTCCGCCGGTGGAGGTTAAGAGTGTTAACCTTCGCTTCCAATCTCGAGTGATTCTTCGGATGATGAATACGTTGATCCCGATGGGGAGGTTTACTTTGTTGACAAAAGATTTGAAAACTTGCCACCACCCAAGCCAAAAAGATATCAAAATGTGAGAATTTTTAGTGTGACTAACATTGCTTTAGAAACACCAAATATTTTTGACATAATTAAATCGGGTTTTCACATGGAGAGTGTAAAAGATGAAAAAGGAAAAGATTTTGAATTAGATTTAAAAGATTTTTCTACAACTCTAACTCCGTCATCACCACGTGTATTGAGTACTACAAGCTCGTCTTCTCCTTTTGACGATGCTTTGTGTGGACTTAGTGTGGGGGAATCCCCTTATGTTCCCTCCCCTTTCTCCACCGAGGACGAGATATTTGATCCTGGAATTGCTTATATAGGGAAATCTCGGTCTTCCACCGATGCAATAAATGGATAATCTTTTCATTTGATTGGTGCGAGTCTACCTCGAGTAGCTCATGTTTTTAGAGACTTGCCCATTGTCCCACCCTTCTATTTCTTCTCTCCTATTTTCATGAAACTCTTTGGGTTTGTGTTGACCATTGATGAAGTGGCGTTGATTAGTTTTTCCAATGAAAATGAGAACGCCATCTTCGATCCCGGTATTTTGCATCACCAAAGGACTTAGTCCTTAATACCGGTTGTTTTTGGGCCTTGTTTATCATGTAAGCCCCACCAAAAATTGACCACACCATGATTATCCCTAAATGATCACATTTATGGGGATTCGAGTCGAGCTTTTGACTCGGTTATCAAAAACAAGGTGCCTCGTGGGGGAGACCCATGCTTATCCATGTACATATTATTGCTTTCTAATTAGTTTAATGTGAGGGGATTTGTGCCCTTCCAACCTTTGTTTCGTGGTTGTTTGTGAATCGTGGTTTTTAGATCATGATCTTCACGATTGGAGCCTCTCGTGTTCGTTTATGGGAGCACTCGATCGTTTGCTTTGGAGAAATTTCTCAATATCCAAATGATATATCCTTTTGATGTTCTAACCTTAGGTTTTTAGCACACTTCATAAACGGCTATTTAATTTAATGGTTACACCCTTTCCATGCTAGATTAGGCATTCGACTACGTCTCTAGTATAGGGGTGTTTGCACCCCTAGACTAGAAACATTGAGGACAATGTTTAACTTTATTATGGGGGGGGGGGGGGGTGAATAGATACTTGCCTTGCCTAACCTTCACGCTTTCCAAAGTCTACGTTTTGTTTATCGTTTGTTGCAAAATAAGGCTAAAAATGGCAAAATTTTAAAAATTTTCTCATGTTTCATAAGTGTTTGAAGACACGAATGTAGGTTTTCCGATGGCGAGAATAAGAGTAATTTTTGACTCGACTGTGCATGTTGAGCACTTAGCTTTGATTCCTTAACTACACATTAGGCTAAGTCTCTTAAATGAGGACGAGAAATGATAGAGTTAATTATAAGTTACTATGCTAAACGTAGAGTACTCGTATTCTTTCAAAAACTCATGTGTTCTCGTTGTTTGCTTATTCTCCCTTCGCATGTAAATATTTTTTGCTTAATAAATATTGACTTAGCGGTTTAGTTAGGATTGTTGGGTTTCTAGTCTTTTCTAGTAGCTTCCGTGTAATTAAATTGGGAAGACAATAAGGTATCGCCAGCGTCACGGTTTTGAAGTATTGGCACCCTAATAATCGAAAGCTTCACCCAATAATAAGATTTCAAGTGCTCACCTAAATCTAGCAAACAATTTGAAGCCCCACAAGGCCTAAAATCTATGCAAAAATTAAAAGTGAATCAAGCCTTAATCTTCGAAGCTTTAAAGATCCAAAATTCGCTTTAGCGTGAGGATATACGTCTTTGGCTAATAAAACCACCGATGATGGCGGATAATAAAAGGCAAGGCAAGACCGAAGTTATAATAAAAGCTTCATGGCGAAGTTGAATAAAAGATGGAGGTAAACCAAAGATAATAAGGCCCTTCCGTTAGGGGGCGTATAAAAGTCTTGGTAATAAGTCTCATGTTCAAAACCGTTATAAAACCGTGTTTATTGATTCTTCTTGTCAACTTAATTTTTTGACATCGTTGTCTATCAGGGGGGGGTTATTGATTTGATGGTCTTAGTTACACCGTTAGGACTCTATTTTTAGACCTAAATCTCTATTATCGCATAAGTCAACAATGTATCCTCGTGAAACATTAAGACATAATAAAATATAAGAGATACAACTTAGGAATAATGGGAGAATAAGTACGTGATTAGGGCATATGACTAGTGTTAGCATTACTAACTTATAATGACAATGATCTCGTTGCACGCTTGGCATGGAATTAAGGTGAAAATCGAGGACGATGAAATTATTTCTAACGAAGCATTCACGTGTTCTTATTCTATGAACCTAAACGTCCCATTTTGCGATGAAAATCATACATTATGTCTAAAAACGCAAGTAGTAGTAATAGTAGTAGTGTAGCTAGTTTATCATTCCAATAAAGTGAATAAAAATGAATTTTGGAGGTGCTATGATACTTTATTCTAGCATTGCGTGAGGGCACGGCAATGGTTTAGTATGGGGGAGTGATGAGACTGCTTTTATACATGGTCTCATCGTCCAAAATGGACTTAAAATGCATAAAATATCATTAAATATACCAAATATATGCTCGTGTTTGTTACTTGTGTATTTTTAGGTACGGATATTGAGGAAATGGCAAAGATCACAAGAATCATTCAAAAACGAACACGGGAAACGAAGCCGCACAATGAACCGGGCCCAAGTTTGGATTTTACAAAAATGCCCTTGAAGAATTGAAGATTGGCAACTTTAGTCCCTCAACTTTTGAAGATTTACACTTTATACCCCTCAAATATTCAAAATTATGAATAGGGTCCCTAAAGTTTGAAGATATTACAAGACCAGTCCTTGAAGAATCCAAGAATTACATTTGAAGCCCTTGGAAAAAGTTTTGGAAGTATTTGAGCCAAATTTGACAAGTCCTCAAAAGTTGTCAAAGTGTTAACAAGGCATTGATAGCCATTTATTACAAAGTGAAGAGATGAAGAAAGCTTGGGGGCCCTTTCTGCCAATTAACCAAACTCTCACCACCAGTCACCTCTTGACACGTCACCACAACCCACCCACTTACCCAAACCCTTACCTGTTTACCCGACCCAACCCGTCCATTAACCCAACACCCAGTTTAATTAATTAAACTAGTCAAAGACCAGTCAAACCCTCCCTTTTCCCACCTTAACACAAAATTTAAAAACCTTTACCCCCCTTTTAGATTAAACCCACCCCTGCTATTAAACTTAATCCTATAAACCCTAAATCCCAATTGAACCAAGAACAAAGGGGTTTTCCCTTAATTACTCCAGATCCTTGATTACACTCCACCTCACCAAAACCCACATCACAAAACGCCACAAGACACACCCATGTGTCTTGTGGGACCCTCCCCTGCACCCGTCCCTTTCCCTCAAAACCCTAAACCCGACCAAACCAACATCCCAAATTCTCCCCTTGGCCCCCAAGTTCAAAATGAACGACTCAAGATCATTTCAACAGCTGGCTACAATCACATGATCACATGAGGCCAAACAAGACCAAATTTCAGTCAAAGTCTTAAGGGCAGATTAGGCATTTTAGTTGCTAGGGTTTTAGAATTCCAGATTGTTCTATAGACTAGTATATAAGGAGACGTTTGTGTCCCTTATTAGTTGTTCCAGTTTTTAAGCTTTCACCATTGTAATTCCTTTTTGATGATATAAAAAGTTTGGTATTTGTGATAGAAACAAGTGTAATTCCTTTTTCATAATTGTTAAAAGTTGTGTGTGTGTGTTAGAAAGCTAAAAACTGAGTTCCATTTTAATTGTGTAATACTTTGAGTGTTTTAAGTTTTCAAAAAAGGTTTTGAAAATATTCTGTTAATCTCAGAAATCCAAGTAACATTATGAAGTGAAAGTGGACTAGTGTTCTTGTTTATCTGATATTGATGTTGTTTTTAAAACGTGTCAATTGGTTTCAAGGTTTGTGAAAAGGTTTTAAGAAAGTTTCAGAAAAATCAGAAAGTATTGTTTTGTTTTTTTTGTTTCATTTTCTCTTAGCAGGTTTGAGCTTGTTGCTGTCCAAGGTCCAGCATAGGCCCCAGCCTATAGGAGGTGACTTGGCTGTCACTGAGGGACTTGGATGTAAGTCCCTCAAGGTAGAATCCTCTTTTCCATTTTAATTTTCAGTTTTTGGTCATTTTGTGTGTTTTATATGAGTTTTGTGGAATCTGTATGCAAGCTGTTTATGTGGTTTGATTTGAGTTGATTTAGGGATAATATGCATGTTAGAAGCTTTTTAAATCAGTTTTGTGTAGCTTAAAAAGGATTTGTTTTGTAAAAAATCAGTTTCATAGTTTAAAGGGGTGTTTGGATCTGCTTATTAACTGAGATTTTTGAAAGTTTTTGAGCTAAAAACCTGTTAGAATCACTCACAAAGGAGTTAATAGGTTGCTTGTTAGCTTAGTTCACAGTTTGGAGTTGATTAAAACACTTTTGCATGCTAAAAATTGGTTAACTTAGCAAAAAAAATCAGAAAGTCATCATTGTACATGATTTGAGTGGAATTTGTGCATCAAGTCTTGTAGTCTGTTGGATTAAAGGCTAACTTAGGGTTGGGTATAGTTTGTATATGAAGGTCTACTAGATCATTGGCCTATTCTACATGATGGATTTGATGGATTAAGATGGTTGATTAATTGATAGATATAAAAGAGATGAAGGAAGGAGATGAGGGATTAGGGAGAGAAAGGAGAGAAAAGGGGAAAATTAGAGAGAGAAAATAAAGATGGAATGATTAAGTGTTGTTAATGAACAATCAACAACCCCTCCTAACATGCTAGGAGGGGATATATATAGCCCACCCTACATGTGGGCTATATGGACTATACATAAACTAAATGGATCACGAGCCCATTACATAATTATCGTTGGAGCGACCGATCCTTCATAAATATGTAAAACGTATTTCCAACAATCTCCCCCTAAGGGAGGTCGCTCCAGGAAACAAAGTTCTAAATAGTCTATAACTCGTCATCTATGCTAACTAAGATGTGACCGAGACTTTATTGGGAAAAACGTATTTCCAACAATCTCCCCCTAAGGGAGGTCACATCTTTTTACAAAATCTTAAACCTAGCATCTATGCTTGAGTCTTCGATCTTGTTCTTGTGAATATGCCTGATGTGATCTTTGACTTTAGTCTTGAGCATGTTTCCTTGCCTTGACCTTGTGCATTCTTCACTTGTGATATTTGCCTCTTCGTGACTTCATGTTCCACATACTTATACTTTTAAATTCTTGAAAGCTTCAGAGTTTGATACAGCGGAAGACTTGACCTTCAGGCTTTCTTGAATTTTTTGAAGTACTAATTGTATGTAGTATAAGCATGTGGTGACGACTTCTTCTAGATTGTACACCGCAATGCCACCTTCTTGTTACGCTGCATAAGACAGTTAGCAACAAATAATATACACGGATGAATTGGCCTTGAACATTTCATTCTAATTCGGTAGCATTTTACCTCCGGTCGGTGAAGACCGTTGGACGATATTAAATATCGTACTTGTGGCAGGTAGTTTCAATAAGGAACCTCCTTGACAAGATTTCGCGGGTAAACCCGTTCTCTTTACTCGACCGTCCAAAGCTGACTGCGAACGTAAAGAGTGAATCATTTGGATAATATTATCCGCATGATTTGAAGCCGTCAATTCATGTTCCTGGAACAAGTGAAGTTCAATTAAGAACCGCACCATCGTTGCTTTCCAGTTGTCACTAGCTTGATTCATATAGAATCTTGCAAGTTACCTACCAAGTGCTGTTTGATGTTAACACTAGAAGGATTTCCATTCGTCACTGTAAATACTTAATAGTATTACTCTGAATGTTCTGGCAAGATCACTAAGATATTGCGTAGAGGCCTGGAACGTGTTTAAATTCATTTAAGAATTAAACCACTGTTGCTTTCTAGTTATCACAAGTTTGATTCATAAAGAATCGCACAAGTCACCTACCATGAGCTTTTTGATATTCGCTCAAGAAGGATTTCCATCTTCATTGTAAATACTTTCGTATTACTCCGATGTTCAGGCAAGATCATGAAGATTTTGCGTAGGACTCTTAAGATCTTTCTTACTTTTCACAGTGTGTGAAGAAGCAAGGAAATATGAAAGTGTGTCCTAATGAGATATTTGATGATCTCAAATGGCTCTAGACTCGATCGTGCATTTTGGATTTTTGTGATCGGAGGCTGGAGAGGAGTGCCACCTTTTCAATACCAATTTATTCGGAGTGAATAAACCAATAGATAATGTGTTGATCTCCGTGTGATTAAAACAAATACCTTTTGAGAGATATTTGAGTTAGCTGGGAAGGGTTGTGCATTGCATCACTGGGTCCATGATGTCTTTCTTCAATATCGAGAATCATTAACAAAAATGATCTCAATAGCATATGTATTGACCCGGTTTCTGCCTAAAGTTGTAAGGAGGGCTTCTTTCTTTACACCCTTTATCTTTACAATTCTTTTTCATTCTTCAACCCCTTCAATGCTTACCAATACGTCATGACTAGCACCTTGTTGTGATTGTTCCAGTGCTAACTTAAGTACTTGGTCGGCATTCAGCTACGTTCACAATCTTTCTCCATCTTTCCTAAGGACTACTATTTCTAGCTATGGAATGTCCTTGGGAAGATTCCTCCGGTTCTAGAGAAATCATTGCACTTTAACCTATCCTACCATCCTTATGTCACCACAATCTTCACCGTCGTGAATAGAGATGTTTTGGGTAAGTGTATGTCACCATAAAATCCATTTTGAAGTGCAAATCCATTTTGCTCCCCCTTAACATATGCTACGATATCCGAAAACATTTTGCACATGTCGGGATGAGCTATCACGTTAAGTCAAACCATTTATGATTGATCATATCCCATATTAAATCACATTTTCTCCCCCATATTAAAAATATTAACCCAATCGATGTTTTTAATATCAATTGATTTAATAGCATTTTAAGAAAATTTGGGAAGAAAAATGCAAATCCAATTATCTTCATAAATTACACAAGCTCCCCCTTAAATTAATGAGGGTGTGCTGAAACGTAAATTAAATACATTTTAAACACAAGTGTAAGGTATTTATCACGTGCAAAGATCATATATGATAATGAATTCACAAGATTAGCAGTTTACGAGGTAGGACCTGAATGATGGAGAACATCACATGAAAGATTCACATGGTTCTAGTTCACGAATGTTGGTCACCTCGTCATGTCCCCGAGAAAATTAATTCCCGTTGTTGAGTCAAAGCTTTCCGGTGAAATGCTTGACTTGATTATGAAAAGCGGGTTGCTATCTGAAATAATAACAAACCATTTTGAGCATGTTTTAAAAGTTTGAACTTCTGCTCGAACTTTATTTACAACCCCGTGTCATTATTGAATGACATTTCTAGTATCGTAAATATTATCGATTCCAGAAGACATGCTCTTTTTATCAAAACATTTTTTGAACACACAATTTTGAAAGATTTAGAAAAAACCTTTTGAGAAATTCTCTAAAAATTGTGTTCAAAGTTTTGAAAAACAATTACTTGAGCTTAAGATGTTGAATATCTTAAAAGCGAGCTCAAGTCCGAGAAGTTGTGAACTTCCCGTTGTTAAGGATAAGTTACCATCGGCGATAAACTTTCCTTTTATCTGAAGGACGAGTCATAAGCTGACATTTACTTAGAAGTCGTGTTCATGAGCTTGAAAACTTTGACTGTTTTAACGGAAAGCTCATGACCGAGAAAGGTTAATTTCTCGTTACGAGGAAAAGTTCTCTTATTTAAAAGATACACTTTCCTTTCTGAGCTTAAAACTTCGAATGTTTTAATACAAGCTCATGACCGAGAAAGGTGAATTTCTCGTTAAGAGGATAAGTTATCATAAAAGATAATCTGTCCTTTATTTTAAGTTCGAGTTACAGTCTGACATTTAACTGTAAGTCATTGTGCATGAGCTTAAAAACTTCGAATGTTTTTAATATTAGCTCATGCCCGAGAAAACTTAATTTCTCGTTGTTAGGATAAGTTTATCATCGGCGATAAACTCTCCTTTCTTTGAAGCACGGGTTACCATCTGATATTTAATGATAAACCATATACACGAGCTTAAAACCTTTGAATGGTTTTAGGGTAAGCTCGTGTCCAAGAAAACTTAATTTCTTGTTAAGAGGGTAAGTTATCGTTGCGTGGATAAACTTCCCTGTCTCTGAAGTCCGGGTCGTCGTCTGTCATTTAACGAGGAGCCATTGTGCATGAGCTTAAAAACTTGGAATGTTTTTTATATAAGCTCATGCCCGAGAAAAATTAATTTCTCGTTGTTAGGATAAGTTTACCATCGGCGATAAACTTTCCCTTCTTTGAAGATCGAGTTATAGTCTGTGATGTAACTATAAGTCCTTGTGAGCTTTAACCATGAATCCCCTGAGATACTAGTTTCTCTGATATCTGCTTCTTCAGCAACCAAACTCTGAGAGTGTCCTTAGTTGAACGGTATACAACGATTGGACCGCTTCGTTCTTTCGGAACATCAACTTTGGTACCTGCATTCTCATTAGGAGTTTGTATACTTTTGCATGGGTTAGAGATATCTATTTTAGAAGCACGTGGGGGTTCACAGTTGGCTTTACTTGTGTCAGAGGTGGCCTGAGGGGATGATTCACTTGTCTTAGTTGGCAAACGTTTCCTTTTATAGAAAACCTTAAGTTCAGGCTTAAGTGATGTATCATCCTTTGCAATTTCCTCCCTAGTAGTCTTCGTAGAATCAGAGACTATCCTAGTTAAAGGGCACTCGTTTCCTACAAGAGTGAAAGTTCTACCAGTGGGGCGCCACATTTTACCAAAGGGTTTGATTTTAGCGACCCACTGGGATTTAAGTCTAGCACGGGAGTTCACCTCATTAAGCAATTTTTTGATACAGGAGTCATGATTTGCCGTAAAGACACATTTTCTACATGTTTTACAAGTAGCATATTTAATGTCCGAGTAAGATCTAGAATTCCTAGATGATTGATCGATGCTCCTAGGATGTGACATGCTATGGTTAGCAGTGTTGGGTAAACTAGAAGACATCTGACTAGGTTTGAAATTCCTATCTCTTACTTGTGTCTTTTGCTTAGCTTCTCTTTGACCAAAATCCTGGCGCACATCAGCTGAACTAGTTCTAGACGTGTTCATTGAACTATTCTTAGAGAAACTAGAGGCAATCATGTGATGAGGTCTTGCTAAAACTGATTTAGTCACATTAGACCTAGTTGGTGGAGTGACTGTTCTAGAAATATGACCCAAATCAACTTGGGAGGCAAACCGCGGTCTCGAGGATTGTGGTCGCTCGGATCTAAATGCAGCAGGTTGTCTGACAATCGGTTGTCTGACGAACTGATTTGTAGGCGGTTTCCCCAAGATTGATGGTTTTTCAAGCTTAGTGTCCACACTAGGTCCTTTACTTTTCCTTAACTCATTTTTCAACGCAGCTATAGCAAAAACCTTTTCCTGTACTTGGGCCTTTAAAGTCTCATTCTCTTTGAGCAAATCATCTTGGGATGCCAATTTAGACTCTAGTAACTGAATTTGTTTCAAAAGATTATCCTTTTCAGCTTTAGAATCTAAAACTTTTTGATCTAATTTTCTTTCAAGAACAACGTTTGACTTTTCAAGTTTTTCAAAGTATATTTCAAATTTATCCGTTTTCTTAGAAAATTCAAGTTTGGCATCCTCAAGATCTTTTGATTGTTGAGCTACAATCGTTTCGAGCTCTCTAATCTTGGAATCAGAAGCAGTCAATGAAGCAGTTATAATACAATTATCATGATGTACTATAGCATTCTGAACAATCTCTCCCCCATTATGACTTACATCGGATGAATCTGAAGTGGTATTGCTATCACTCTTTTCCATCCCATGTTTGTCATAATTAGGTTCAGAATGCTCAATATGCGGCATATCATCAGCATAGACATCATAAACAACATTACATTTTACCAAGTTTGCAGGCTCTTCGTCATAAACGGGTAAGGTGTCAGCAAAAGAGATCTCGTGAACAGTCCCTGACGTGCCACTGGTATCATGTTGTCCTCCTGATTCCGTGCTCTTGGCATCGATAGGCTCCAAGTTTTCAACCGTATGACCAGTTTCCTCTTGCATCGAAGAGTCTTGCACTCCATTATCATACCCCTGCTGAAGTCGAGATATTTCATAAATCGAAGACGAGACCGATGACATGAGTTTCAAAATTGTATCACGGAAAACTCGAAGCTCGGTATGTGTATCTCGAAGAAACGATTGGCAAATCACTGAACTTTCAGACTCGATGATATTGAATTGGAGGAAAGGCGTGAGTTGTGTCACAAGAGCCTTATATGCAAGAGCCGATGCAGAGTGATTAAAGTTGTCACGGTTGAGTTGCTCGGCGAGTTCGGTCAAAGTGGTGAAAATTGAGTCGATGAATATATGACGATCTTGTCCAAAGATTGTCACAAATTCACTCCCTCCTTGAATCCTCGAAAGAGTAACAAGATGAGACTGAAGCATTTGAAATGAAGTTATACCACTTTCTCTAGCGTTGGCTTGCACTTGATGCAATTCTCCCTTGTTCGATGTCGAATTCAAGAAATCCATTGAAAATCGACTAAAAATGACGTGGATGTTGTTGTTTTCGGGATTTTAGAATTTGTGAAAAAACGAAAGACCCGTAAATAACACTTAAAATTCCTCGATTGATGATATAAATGAAGCCCGTTACTTTGACTCGTCACGTTTGACTTTAAATCCGGCCTCAATAACGTTTAACCCGACAAATATTTTTCCACGTTAATTCTTTTAAAAATACCCGCCTCAACACATTTGCCAAAAACCAACAAGTGACAAAATATACAAAATAAATTTAACTAAAAAAATAGAAAATAAAATAAAATCTAATATTTGAAAAATAGAAAATAAACTTAGAAAACTGAAAATAGCAAAATAATAAAACGTTTTTAAAAATTGTGATATTTTGAAAATAAAAAGTAAAACAAACTTTTGACACAAATAAATAATAAAAAAAAAAATAATTTACCTAAATGTGATCAAATAAAAAGTAAAACAAACATTGTGTGAAAGAGACACTTCGTGTAACAAGTTGTCACCCCATACGTGGAAGATTTATGGAAAAGAAAAAAGAAACGTGGCCCTCATATTAACCAAAAGTCGTGCCTAGTATCCTCCGCCCGTTAACCCAATATCTCAATAGACAATCTCACAAACAAATACTATCTTCTCAACAATCTATCTTCTCAAAAATCTCTCTCTCTCTCAAAATAATCACTCATTCGTCTCTCTTTCTCAACCTTTCCAAAACAACTTTCAATCTAAATAACCTAATCTGAGCCCCCAAAATATGCTATCACACCCAATCTCAAACGATTATCATCTCTCAAACATCATCTCAGTCATGTCATCAGTCACCGATCCATAATCGCAAACCAAACACCACCGTAGAAACCAAAGATTGAAGAATCAAGAGGTATTCGTCTTCTAGATCTCTATATTAAGGTCTCGGGTAGGTTTTCTTTTATAATTGTGCATGTGTTTGAGTCTGTCTTCTATCATCTGTTCGAGTCCTTCTTGTCAATTTGTTAGAGTCAAAATCGTTGTTTGAAAAATCTAAGGTTTTGGTGTTGGGTTTTGAGTCCGAAAATGTTTTTTGAGAGGTGTGAGAGTGTGAGTCCGAGGTTGAGTGATTAGGTGAATCAGTTTGTTGTGGGTTGTTGTTAAAATCAGTTTGGTATGTCTTGTGAGGGAGAGTCGAGAGAGGGTGAGGGAGTCCGAGAGTTTGTGAGTCTGATGAGGGTGTGGGTTTTGGTTTGTCGGGATTTCGAGTTGTGAGTCTGGTGTGTTTGGATTGTCAGGGTGTGGTCGAGAGGGTATAGGGACGAGAGTATTGTGAGGGTGTGAGGGTCGAGAGGGTGCGAGGGTGAGGGGTTTGTTTTGTTAAAATAGAGAGTGTGAGGGTGAGACGAGGTGATGTTGGTTCGAGTGTCAGTCGAGAGAGGAGTGAATGAGTTTGTTTGGTGTGGTCGAGAGATTATCGAGTCGAGAGTATTTGTGTCAAGTCGAGTCTAGTGAGTCGATTTTGGTTGTGAGGGTCGAGGTTTTGGTTAAGATGTCGAGGGTATGAGTCATTTTAAGAGACGACGATGACTTGCCCGTTGTGTTTGAATTTACAAAGCTTCATTCGGAAGTGTCATTCGTTCGGAAGAGTTCCGAATCGGAAGAGTTCCGAATCGGAAGAGTTCCGAATCGGAAGAGTATCGAATCGGAAGAGTATCGAATCGGAAGAGTATCGAATCGGAAGAGTATCGAATCGGAACTTGTTCGTTCGGAACTTGTTCGTTCGGAACTTTTGAGCACCCGAAAATTTTCTTCACCCGGAACTTTTGGGTTTGATACGGAACTGTTGAGTTTGATTCGGAACTTTTGGGTTTGATTCGGAACTTAAGGATCAGTTTTGTTGGGACAAATTTTGGACAGTTATGACATTGGACAAAAATTGACAGTTAGAAAATTGATTAAAATGATACTAAAAAAATAAAAATAAAATAATAATAAAAAAATAAAGATGGACAGTTGGACAAGAAAATTGACAGAAACCAGATCAAGAAAATTGATAGATTAAAAACAATAAAAAAATAAAAAAAATGAAAACTTTTTATAGAAATTGATGATTAACAAAAAATTTGTGATTTTTATATAAAATAAGTAAATCAAACTTTTTATAGAAATTTGTGATTAAATTTGTGATTAAAAACAATAAAAAATACAAACTTTTTATAAAAACACAAACTTTTTATAAAAATACAAACTTTTTATGATCTAAAACATAAAAACACAAATTTATATATAAAAAATACAAACTTTTTAATATAAAATCTTGATTAAATCAAAAACCCACCAAAATCAAAAAGAAATAAAAGCAAGAATAAACCAGTCAAACCTTGGCTCTGATACCAATTGAAGGTCTACTAGATCATTGGCCTATTCTACATGATGGATTTGATGGATTAAGATGGTTGATTAATTGATAGATATAAAAGAGATGAAGGAAGGAGATGAGGGATTAGAGAGAGAAAGGACAGAAAAGGGGAAAATTAGAGAGAGAAAATAAAGATGGAATGATTAAGTGTTGTTAATGAACAATCAACAACCCCTCCTAACATGCTAGGAGGGGATATATATAGCCCACCCTACATGTGGGCTATATGGACTATACATAAACTAAATGGATCACGAGCCCATTACATAATTATCGTTGGAGCGACCGATCCTTCATAAATACGTAAAACGTATTTCCAACAACCATTTTGTGAGTTTATGTGTAAGATTTGAGCTACTGAAATCCATCTTGTGTGCACTTTGTATCAGCAAATACCCCCAGACCCCTTAGCTTTATCACAGAAACATTAGGGTGCATTTTTTTTTGCTTGATTGTGTGCTAGTACTTGCTTTCTTGTGTTTTCTTGCTTGATTGACTTCCCACAACCCCACTGGTTGTGGGAGTGCCTCATTGTCCATCAAAAAAACACCACAATCACACAAACCAAGATCCTCTTGGTTCTGTTTTCATATGTGAAGATATATGTTCTTCTTGTGTTCTTTAAAAGTTATACTGAACCCGTTTTGGTTTCATTTTGGTTTAATCTTTGTTATATTGGAATTGTGTTTGAGTTTTTGAGATTAAAGGATCAACAGGTTCAAGTTTTTAAAAAGTTGAAAAGAAAATAAAATAAAAACAAAAAGGACGTGGCCAGGACTCGAACCTGCGCCACTCCTCTCACAACACTCACACCTTACCATTGCGCCCTAGGGTCTTTGACTGCTAGGGTTGCAAACCATATTTACTTAAGGTGTGTTAGTTAGGGCTTATTTAATATAAGCCGTAGCTTATTTGGGCCATTTTGGCTTATTCATTAAGCTATTTGCTCACTTGCATTTTTCCTAGGTTAAGTATATAGTTTAGGATTTTTCTGAAACAAGTTTGTATTTTTCTCCTTCTTTATTTATTTTTTTATTATTTTTTAATTAGCCGTATATTATTAATTAGTTAAAAAATAGTTAAAATAGGTTTTAATTTTTAGAAAATAGGTTTTAGGTTTTATTTAAGTAATTTGAGGTTTACATTCCAAAAAGTTTTCAAAAAGTCTTATTTTTAATTTTATTTGATTTTAGGGTTTTTTAGCAACTTTAAAATTTAAAATAAAATTAATAAAAAGGTTTTAGGAACTTTAATTTGCATTTTTATCTTAGTTACATTATTCTAGGTTTTTAGTAATTTTTTAGAATTTATTTATAAACTTTTTATTTTTTAGATTATTTTAATATTATTTTATTACTAAAAATAGAAAGTTTAATTTTTAACTTTTTTCCATTTTTCCTAGGTTAAGGACACATAATTAGGAACTTTGTAACTTTCCAAATCTTTTTAGGACTTTTCATTTATTTTCTAGATTTAATTTAAGTTTTAATAGATTTTAATAGTTTTTAAGTAATTAAAAATAGTTTAATTTGGTTTTAAAATTTTTAAAAATAGTTTTTAGCTTAATTAGGATATTTTTGAGGTTTACAAACTATTAGATCTTGTTTAAGGCTTTTTAATAATTAAAAGTGATTTTTAGGGCTTTAATTAGCATTAAAAAGTCATTATTTAATTAATTAAAAGGTTTTAGCAAGTTTGGATTTTTTGTAAACTCTTAGAATTTTATTGTGGATTTTTAGTAATTTTTAGGAATTTTTAGGTTAAAATTTTAATTTTTGTAGTTTTACGGTTTTACGTTTACGCCTTTTTCGTCTTAGTTTAATCCGTTTTCGTAACCGTCTTTTCTTTCCTTTCTCATTTCTAATTTCTTTTATTCTTGTTAATAATCACAAACATCATTAATCAACTCATTACACAACACACGTGCCTCCTCGAGAGAACGAACTCACTCTTACTTGGGTCATAACTTGTGGTTTTCCTAAATCACTCGTTAATACTTACCTTATTTACGTTCTTTTTCCTAAAAGACGTATTTCTACAACTATCACATGCCAACTGTTGTTGTAGGCAAACTCGAACAAGAAGGTATAGTCATCCTAATTACTTTTCCATTCTAATGCACAGGCGCGTAGCATGTCCTCCAAGGTCTGGATGGTCGCTCTGATTGACCGTCTGTCTGAGGATGAAAAGCCGTACTAAACTTGAGCTTGGTTCCCCAAGCTTTGTGCAGACCACTTTAGAAATGCGAAGTGAAACGTGGATCCCTGTCTGTTATGATGTCTGAAGGAGTGCCGTGTAATTGTACGATCTATTTCTTAAATATGTATGCTAATTTAGTGACAGAGAAATCCTTGTGGAAAGGGAGGAAGTGTGCTGACTTGGTCAAACGGTCGACAATGACCCAAATGGCATCATGTTTCCTCTGAGTTTTTGGTAATCCGATGACAAAATCCATTGAGATCTTGTCCCATTTCCATACTGGAATGTCTAATGGTTGCAGTAAACCACTAGTACGCTGATGCTCTATCTTAAACTGCTGACAGGTTAAACATCTGGAAACAAATGTAGCGACATCTTGCTTCATGCTGCTCCACCAGAAATACTGCTTAAGAACGTGGTACATCTTGGTAGAACCAGGATGGATAGAAAACGGAGAGCTGTGAGCCTCAGTCAATAAGGCTTCTCTAAGATTAGGGTCTTCTGGAACACATAATTTGGTACCCTGCCGATACCATCATCATCTATGCGGAACTCTGTCTGTTGGTCAATGTTCTGAACAATCCCCCAGATTTCACCATCATCCTTCTGTGCAGCTTTAATTCGAGAGAGCAAATCTGGTTCCACTCTCATACTAGCCCAGTACCCTGTCTGTTTGCGTACTAAGAGCTCAATATCATACCTCTCTAAGTCCCGAATGATCTCCTCCTTAACCTCAATGCCATTAATCATCCCTGACTATCTGCTGAGGGCATTTGTCACCACATTCGCTTTACTTTGGTGTCACTGAATGTTAGTGTCACAGTCTTTAAACAGCTCCAACCAACGTCTATGCCTCATGTTCAGCTCTCACTACGTAAAATATACTTGAGACTCTTGTGATCGGTGAAGATATCACACGACTCACCATACAGATAATGTCTCCAGATCTTGAGGGCGAAGACGACTGCTGCAAGCTCCAGATCATGCGTAGGATAATTCTCCTCATACGGCTTTAGCTGATGTGAAGCATAGGCAATGACTTTCCCATGCTGCATAAGTATACAGCCCAAACCCTTCCCTGAAGCGCCACTGTATATCTGATATCCACTTGTGCCAGATGGGAGAGTAAGGATCGGTGCTGAAACTAAACGCTGTTTGATTTCTTCAAAACTCTGTTCTCTCTCATCAATCCATACAAATTTCTCCCCCTTGCGCATAAGTTTGGTTAACGGTAATGCCAAACGTGAGAAGTTCTCTACGAACCTGCGGTAATAACCTGCTAAACCAAGGAAGCTGCGTACTTCTGTGGCAGATGTCGGTCTCGGGCATTTAGTGATAGCCTCAACCTTTGCAGGTTCCATGGTGATCCCCTCTGCAGAAACAATATGGCCTAGCCACCTTACTCAGCCAGAACTCACACTTAGAAAACTTAGCATAAAGCTTCTCTTGTCGGAGAATCTGCAGAACTGTATGAAGATGATCATCATGCTCTTATTTAGACTTAGAGAAGATTAGGATATCGTCGATGAATACAGTCACAAACTTGTCTAAGAACTCGTGGAAGACTTGATTCATCAAGTCCATGTATACTGCTGGCGCATTCGTGAGACCGAATGGCATGACAAGAAACTCGTAGTGACCATACCTCGTGCGAAAAGCAGTCTTGGATATATCCTGCTCTTTCATATGTAGCTGATGATAACCTGACTGTAAGTCGATTTTAGAGAATTTCTTAGCACCATGTAGCTGATCGAATAAATCATCGATACGAGGAAGTGGATAACAGTTACGAATTGTGAGCTTATTCAGTTCGCGGTAGTCAATACAGAACCGCATACTACCATCCTTCTTCTTGACAAACAATACTGGCGCGCCTCATGGTGACACGCTTGGACGGATGAAACCTATTTCTAGAAGTTTCTGTAGTTGATCCTTCAGTTCCTTAAGCTCAACGGGAGCCATACGGTTAGGAGTTTTGGATACTTGTTCTGCTCCTGGAATAAGATCGATACCAAACTCTACCTCTCGAATGAGAGGTATGCCTAGAAGTTCTTCTGGGAAGACATCAGGAAACTCTGACACAATTGGCTGATCACGGAGTGAAGGTGTCTCAGAAGTAGTATCATGAATGGTAGCTAAGAAACCCTCACAGTCATGATATAGTAGAGCACGAGCCTGTAAAGCTGAGATAATATGAACATGTTTACCTGGAAGGAAACCACGGTGAATGAACTCTGGCGTCTGTACATCACCGAAGATGACTCGGAATGCATGACAATCTATAGTGGCACGATGTGCTGACAACCAATCCATACCCATAATCACATCAAACTCACACATATATAGGGGAAGCGCATTAACTGGGCGGATTTTATTATCAAACTTTAGAGGAAGATCTCTGTACACACCTGAGTAATGTGTACAGAGTCTCGCATGGGCATAGATATACTTAGTACACTATCAAGTGGTGTAGGGGTCATGACTATACTAGCATCAAAGGAAGTAGATATAACTGAATGTGTAGCGCCCATATAAAAAAGAACGCATGCAGCCTGTCCGTTTATAAACAAAATGCCAGTGATGGTACATGTGGTCTTGTTTGCCTGCTCCATGGTAGTGGTATAAACGCGACCTGTGGTTGGTGGTGGTGGTAAAATCTGAGGAGTATGGCCTGAGGTACCGGTAGTATCTCCCTTCTTACAATCTTTCATCATATGACCTGGCTGTCCACACTTGAAACAACCACTAGAACCACGACGACACGGTCCGGGGTGTCTCTTCCCACATGTGGTACAGGTGGGATTAGTATACCCCGTAGGAGCTACTCTGGTTTGCTAGGAACCTGATTAAAAAATGTACAAGGGTCACAATCATGGTGACATAACATGGATACGACTAAAATGTTGTGAATTCTATTACCAGAATTTGCTGGTCTGGTAGACTGCTGACCCCTGGAATTTTGGTCACGTCCCTTCCCATCATCTCTCTTGATATTGTAAAAGTTATAATTTATGTCACACAATAGTTTAGTATTGCGAAGTTTAAAGAAGCACATGTGGCTGTCAGAATAGTTGGAGTTAGCACGGTAGTTATCACTACCGCCTCTCTTGTCTGATCTGTTACGTTCATAAGACTGACTGTTATTCCTGTAGCCATGCTGCTGAGTAGCCGACTGTGATCAGTCTCATCCTTTCTGTTTGAAAGATATAATTGGATAGTGCATGTTATATATTGTAAAGTAAGGAAAAAAGTTAAATTGTTATGTCTGATGAATGGAATATATCTCTTCTCAGGTCGCTCTATGTTCTCGAGCTCATCCCTTTCGTAGAGCATCTCTAAATTATGCGCCGCATCAGCTACATGCGACACGTTAGTGTACGTGGCACTAAGTAGTCTATCCGCAGACCAGGAGTGAAGAGCCCAGCGAAAGTGTGTTGCCTGCTCCTCCGTAGTACCTGCACCCGCTCCTAGGAATCTAGCTAACTTGAGATAGCGTTGTATAAATTCCATACTGTTCTCTCCAATCCTTTGACGATGGAGTGAAAATCTCTCTTCAGCCTTGCTTGCTCAGCATGAGGAAAGAACTGGTCAGAAAATAATGTCTTGAACTGTGTCTAAGTCAATGTGAGCACCCAATCATCTCCTCCATTCGTCAGCTTATATGCCCTCCACCAAGATAGGGCGTCACCCTCGAACTTGTAAACAACTAGCCTGACTTTGAAGGCATCCCTGCAATCCATCGCCTCAAATATTTTCTCCATATGAGAAATCTAATTTTCTGCGTCCGCAAGAATCACTATTTGCTAAAAAGACCGGGGTTTCTGTTTGTTAAACCTTTCTAGCCAGGTAGCTAGGGTAACTAGTGGAGGGTTGGGAGGATTATTTTGATTCTAAGGTTCATTTTGGAACTATGCACGAATGTCATCCCAAATTTGTGGGAGCATGGCTTGCACAGCTGCTTGAACAGCTGCATCAATATCCAAATTGTTGCGTCTTCCTGCCATCTAAAAGTTTTAAAAGGATAAGATGATTAACCTGATAGAACATGGAGTAAGTAATCTGAAATATGCATGAGATAGTTCATGAAGGCATAGCCAACAAAATTTGACATGTATACTAGTGAACGCCTATGGGTCGGTTCACAAAATAACATTCGACTGAAATCATGAATCTGACATGAGTAAGGGTGAACGCCTATGGGTCATTTCACCAAAACAAAATATGAAAAGCAAAATTGAACGCCTATGGGTCGGTTCACTAAAACAAAATCTGAAAAGCAAAAGTGAACGCCTATGGGCCGGTTCACTAAAACCACAAAATTTTTCGCAGAAAAGCACATGCGACTAAATATGGCCGGTCCTGTACCAACCTTTTACTTAGTCAAAATTTAAGAAAACTGACTGATGAAATGCATGAGAAATATGAAATATAACACTACCAAAATATAGGAAGTTCATGGTGACTACCCACTAGTCACAGGTCAGTTTTAGAGCCTACAGGACGAAACTAGTCTCTAATACCATAATTGTAACACCCCACTTGGATAAGTGGACCGTTACATGTATTTATGACGTGTCATCAAAGCATGCAAGGTAAATGTCTTAAAAACATTAACTGACCAAAAGGAAATACCGGAATCGAACATCGATAGTCCAACATAAGCTCAAACATATATAAGTAAAATACTGAAAGGAAGGACTAAACAATGTCCAAAACAAGCAAAGTAATGTATGAAGTGCATAAAGTAAGAAGTCTGGATAGCTTCCATCCAAATGCACATACTCTCAGAATCCTAAGAGCGTCCATGTGTACCTTCCGTTTGCAACATGAAAAGAAACTACGGCTGAGCATAACGCCCAGTAAATGGATATAAAAGCATGATACGAAGTACTGAAATGAAACAGATAGCAATTACTGAAACTAAAAGACTGATAAGTAAAAATACAGCGGAAACTGTGTATGTCCTGGAAAAATCTGGTTTATAACTTTTAAAACTGAACTATTAGCTGTTAATATCTGAAAATATGTATGTCTGTATTTTAAGTGCAAAGATCTTATATAGGTCATGTAATATAACAACTAGCATGAATACTTAGAGGGGTGAACTCGTCATGCTGTAGAGGGGTGACCTCTAAATAAAACTGGGTGGAGGGATCAACTCCAATGTGAAGGATGTAGAGTACACACCACATTCACCTGATAATTGTAAACTGAAAACTAGGATGCACCCATTCGCCCAGCTGATAATATACTGATAAATGGCGGTGCCTCAAGTATCATGGTTATAGTACCTTTGTAACTAGATGTAACTGGTCATGCATGTATATAAAGCTCAAGCAATTTAACATAGTTATCATATAAATTCATGTAAAGTTTATAACATATAACTGAGGAAAACATTTGGCTGCAGACGGAGAATCCTAATCATGCATAGGAAAGGAAGTCCATACTGAAGGACGGGAAATCCGTTCCTTGTGTCTAGTCTGACTGAAGAGAAAACAGAAGAAACTCCTACTCTGACTTCACAATAGCTACACGAATACAGGACATAAATGAGCTGTCTGATTATAGTTTCTTTTTACTGATTAGTATTGTTCTTAATTCATTTTGCATGTTCTCGTATTATTTTACTCGTTGCGTATAACTGATAAATATGAATGCTCTTAAGTATTTCTGATAGGTGTATTTCTGTAATCTTGTACTACTTTACTTGTCGTATAATATCAGTAACTTTCTAAAAATAGCAGCTTCCAATTATAGAAAGTTTTCCCAAAATAGTAAGCTTGGTTAATAAATTTTTAAATATATAAATTTTCGTGAGGCTTAAACCATGTTAATTAAATTTACATTTTAATTTATAAACTAGTTAAAACTTTATCAATTTAATATCTAATTAAATAAAATTAACCTTTATAACAATGATAATTAAAACATTAAAACTTAATTTATAAAATGGTTTAATACTAGTAAAACAACCCTTTTAATTTTATCAAGTACATGAACCCGACAACCCGAGTCAAACCTCTTCCTGAGACACTTGTCTCAGGTCAAGCGCGAACCAAAGAACCACCACAGCCGGTTGGCTGTGGTCTCGCTGCCAAATACCCATAGTAGCAATCGACCCTTGTCAGTTAGCCACTGCTGCCCACAGGGTTCCCACTGACCTTGCGTCGTTTCCCCCTATTGGATAGCATTCCCATCGACTCAGCCGGTTTACCCACTGTCTGGCCAAAACTACCCCGGTTGAGTTAACTAAGACCCACCAAGACCTACTTGTCTTGGTTTCCACTGAATAAAACAAATACCCTATGTTTTTCCCCCGTTTCCCATTGTTTATGAACCAAGCACCCCTGATGGGTTTTTGGGGTTGCGGCCGAATAACCAAACCATCCATCGCACCCTCTTTGGGTCGCGGCTGGTCTCAAACAACTCACACCGAGGCACCCTGAGTGTCTCAGTTTTCGTGAAACACCCAATACCCAACCGTGACACATTCTATTTCATGTTTAAAAAAATAAATCATTTTTACTTGATTAAAACCCCACGGTTCGTGATTATAAAAAGAGAAAAGAAGGATGGATTACCGTTTATGTGATAAAGAGACTAACAATAATGACACCCGAATATACTGATGATCAAACATGAATCCCTGCCCATTTTCTTTTGTTGCCGACGGTACACACACACCCCCAAACCCTAGCTTTTTATTTATTTGTTTGTAATAAGTTGCTAATCCCCTGGTTATTATTTTAGTAAGTGCATTGGGCCTAAGCTCATTTTCTTTCTTTTGTTTTCTTTAAAACCGCGGCCCACCAATCATATGCATACTTTTGTTTCGTTTCGTGTTTAATCATTTAAACGTGCGTGTTCGTGTTTTATATCATGACATGAATTTATTTATTTTTCTAAAAACTAAATACTTACGTAATATCTGAATAGTAAATATTAATTATTTTTCTAAATAATTAATTAAGTAATGTTTTAAATAAAACTGAGACTGCGTATAATTAATGTTCTTGGATTTTAAAGCGGGTTTTACACAACTCTTTAAGCACTTAGCTTCATCATGATGAATGTTCAAGATGAACATTCAGTTTTTAGTCATAGGCACTCTTGCTATGAGCTTTCCTTCAGGATTTCTTATCGTGGCACTACGATCTTTGAAATGAATATCATAGTTCTTCTCCAATAGTTGTCCCACACTTAAAATGTTACTTTTAAGATTGGGCACATTGTATACGTTCGAAATATATTGGTGACTTCCATCTTTAGCTCGGATAAGTATTTTACCTTTTCCTTTCACCGGTTCCTTTGACTCATCTCCGAAGGTGACATTGCCTTTACTTTGCTCCATCTCCACGAACAAGTCTTCTTCACCCGTCATATGGTTACTGACAGCGAAATCTATATGCCATGGATCTGTTCTCTCTTCTTGTTCGCCATGTTTGGCCATTAGAAAAGTAAGCACGTCTTCGTCATCTACCTCCACCAGATTGGCCTTTTCATCCACTTGTCTTGAGCCAGTACATTCACTAGCATAGTGACCAAATTTCCGAAAATTATAACATTGTATTTGAGACTTACCTCCTCTTTAAGATTGGTAGCCTCTTCCACGACCTCGCCTATTTGGAGACCAATGGATCTCAACTTCCTTGTGAATATCTTCTATTCCTCTTCCTCGTCCTTGGAATCCTCCACGACCTTGAAAAGTACAGTGTCCTCGTCCTTTCTCTCGTCCATGCAAAAAACTATTTTCTCTTTCTTTGAAAGAGATGTTTGAGTATAGAGCCTGCTCCAAGGGTTATGTCCTCCTTCTTTTCTTCAGCTTCTCTTCATGGGCTTATAAAGATCCTATGAGTTGATCAAAGGTCACAGAGTCGATGTATTTCGACTCCTTTATGGCGACAACAATGTAATCAAAGCTTGGTGGAAAAGAGCGAAGAATATTTTCTATCACCCTTGTGTTAGTAAAGCTTTCACCATTTCTCTTCATTATCCGAAATGGTTTCAGATTCCTCCATTTGGAGTTTTCTAAACTCTCCTCTAAGAGTTTGAAGACGTACCTTCTTCACTTTATCGATTCCTTTGAAAGCATTTTGAAGGATCTCTCACGCTTCCTTAGAAGTGGTTGCATTTGCAACTTTCTCGAACATTGCATCATCAAGACATTGATAGATGAGAGTAAGAGCACTTTGATCCTTCTTTCTTGCCTTTTGGTAGGTCTACCTGATGAGACTGCAATTATACATAGTCGCATCATCCAAATCGGGCTTAAAACGCTTAAAATATCATCAAAATACCCAAATATGTGCTTGTGTTTGTTCATTATGTATATTAGGTACGGATATCGTGAAATCAACAAATGATCACAAGAATGAAGCAATAACGAACACGGGAAACGAAGTCGCACAAAGAACCGGGCCCAAGAATGGAATTACCAAAAATAACCTTGAAGAATTAAAGAATGTCAAGTTTGGTCCCTCAACTTTTGAAGATTGACACTTTATACCCCTAAGAATCTCAAAAGTACTTTGGGGTCCCTAAAGTTTAAAGTCATGTCAAGAACAGCCCTTGTGTTTAAAGATAAAACAAATTAAGTCCTTTTTATCACCAAAGGACTAATGGTGCAAATGGACAAGGACTAACTGTGAAATGGATCAAGGACTATGGATGAAAAAGTCCTTTTATGCTGTTGTTAAGCGGAGGACTAATGCTGCCAACAAACCAAACTTTTTAACCAAACCCCTCATTAAACTTAACTATACCCGACAACCTAAATCCCCTCACCTAATACCTGCCCTCCACGTGCCCCACTCAACTCACCCCACCAATCATATTCTCCCACTCCCCCACTTCAGATCCCACAAACCTAAACCAAATTAATATATAAAATCTGCTTAAACTGATTTTTATATATTTAATTTCGGGCGCCAAACACAATTACCCCAAACCCAAACAGATTAAAACCCCAAATTCGTCCTATAAACCCTAATTTGGGTTTTACTTTAATTCATGATAATTGGCCACCATTTTGTGCAGATTGGTAATTAAGGATATCACTAACATATCCCCACCCCTAATCCTTTTCCCCAACAGCCCATGTGACCAGTAGGACCATCCCCTGTTGCGTCACTTTCACCCAAAACCCAATACTAGACACATCGAATGGCTGGATGTGTTTTCATGGTCCCAACGTATCAAGGAACGATTGTGATCACATTTGGACAGCTTGGCAACACCTTTGAAGACCATAGATCACATGCCAATGTTCTTGACCAAGTTTGACTAAAGATTCCAAAGGCAATTCAGGAAAATCACTAGCTAGGGTTTTTCAAATTGTATTCAGTCTAGAATCATCTGTTGGCCCTTATAAACTGAGCATGCAACATGTGCATTGCCTTTTTTCTTTGTTCCAGTTTTATCAAGTTGTAAACTTTTTATAAATTAAATAGTTAAAGTAGTTCTTAAAAAATTCTTTCATTTGATATACTGAGTTCCATTTTTTTCCTGCTTTAGTTAATTCATTTATCTTTCTTTGCAAAGTAATTTTAGTGATTTTAAGTTTTCATCATTTCACAAGTAATTTACATTTTCTGGAAATCAGTTTTTTTTCTTATTCTGAAATCCACACACACATTGAAGTGAAAGTGGATGTGTGTGTGTGAATTTCAGGTTTGTTTTGTGATTGTTTTAGTTTCAAGGTAACAAGATTGGTGGATTGAGAAAACCATATCTTTTTCAAAAAGTCAGTTTTTTTCTTATAAGCTATAAGCTCTTAAGCTAGCTTAACCAATAAGCTTACAGCTTCATAGCCTTTGTTCCATTTCACCTTGGTTTTGTTTTCTTTGACTTAGCAGGTTTTCAAGACAACATAATCATCCTTCTCTATATTTCATCATCTCATTACATTTTTAGAAGACTATTTTTGGTCCTATTCTCTACATCAAACAAGTTCAGCACAAGCCCGAGCTTGTATGGAGATGACATTGCAGCCATAGTGGGGCCTGGATGTGGGTCCCACAAGGTAATCCCTAGGCTTGAACCCTCTATACTTGCATGACTTGTGTGATTTTTGGTTTTTGTAGCTTGGGTGTTTAGATGTTAGTTGTAGTTGTTATTCATGCTAGATTATGACTTATATGCATGTTTGAGTGTTAGTTAATCAGTTTGGTTAAGTTTTAAGAGCTTTTGGTTTGTTAATTTTTGGTTTCTGAAATTAATGGTGTGTTTGGATTTGTGTTTTATCTGAATAAAGTGACATAAGTTTGGGTAAAAACAGGTTATACATACTTTTATTTGTTAGTTATTAGTGTTCTCTCACTTTGGTTTTCAGTTTTGATAAGTTTTTAAGTAATTTGGCTTGATAAATCTTGATCAACTTAGCATATAAATCAGTAAACCTTCTTACTGCCATGATTTAGTAAATTTTGACCACCATTTTTGTAAGACTATTAGATCTTGGTAGTATTTAGGGGTAGGACTGGTTTTGTAGAAGTTTGTGAGTCAAGTGAGTGAGTTTTGGTCAACCAAAACTCACCCATTTGCACTTTGCATCAGCAAAGTCCCACATCCCCCTTTATTTGCTTTTCAGTGACTGAATTTTGCTATTTGTTTGATTTTTTTGTTAGTGAGCTTGTGTTTTTATTGCACTCATAGACTCCCTACACTCCACTGAGTGTAGGGGTGCCAATCATTGTCCAAGAAACCAAGCAAATTAAAAGTTGCAAGCACAAAAGTGCCCAGTTCCTGTTTCTATAACTATCAGTGGGAACAAAATTCCCACTGCTAGTGTTAATATTGGTACTGCTAGGCTAGAAGACAAAATCTAGCTAAGTGTCACTATCAGATTCTTACTTTTTTGTCTTTAGTGGGCTTAATTAGGAATTTTTGGTTGATTTTAATTTTATTATTTTTCTTATTTAAATTCTGATTTTTCTGTCTAATTTATTTTCCTGCTACTGTTCATTTAGTATTTTTTTTTGATTTAATTGCAATTTAAATTACTTTTTAACTCACTGGTTTGTCTTTTAGTGCAAGAAATTAATATTTTTCTGTTCTAAAAATTTTCTTAGATTTAGAAAAGTATTTTAAGATTTTTAGTTCAAAAATATTTTCTGAAAATCAGTTTTTTTTTCTTATTCTGAAATCCACACACACATTGAAGTGAAAGTGGATGTGTGTGTGTGAATTTCAGGTTTGTTTTGTGATTGTTTTAGTTTCAAGGTAACAAGATTGGTGGATTGAGAAAACCATATCTTTTTCAAAAAGTCAGTTTTTTTTTTCTTATAAGCTATAAGCTCTTAAGCTAGCTTAACCAATAAGCCTAGCTTACAGCTTCATAGCCTTTGTTCCATTTCACCTTGGTTTTGTTTTCTTTGACTTAGCAGGTTTTCAAGACAACATAATCATCCTTCTCTATATTTCATCATCTCATTACATTTTTTAGAAGACTATTTTTGGTCCTATTCTCTACATCAAACAAGTTCAGCACAAGCCCGAGCTTGTATGGAGATGACATTGCAGCCATAGTGGGGCCCAGATGTGGGTCCCACAAGGTAATCCCTAGGCTTGAACCCTCTATACTTGCATGACTTGTGTGATTTTTGGTTTTTGTAGCTTGGGTGTTTAGATGTTAGTTGTAGTTGTTATTCATGCTAGATTATGACTTATATGCATGTTTGAGTGTTAGTTTATCAGTTTGGTTAAGTTTTAAGAGCTTTTGGTTTGTTAATTTTTGGTTTCTGAAATTAATGGTGTGTTTGGATTTGTGTTTTATCTGAATAAAGTGACATAAGTTTGGGTAAAAACAGGTTATACATACTTTTATTTGTTAGTTATTAGTGTTCTCTCACTTTGGTTTTCAGTTTTGATAAGTTTTTAAGTAATTTGGCTTGATAAATCTTGATCAACTTAGCATATAAATCAGTAAACCTTCTTACTGCCATGATTTAGTAAATTTTGACAACCATTTTTGTAAGACTATTAGATCTTGGTAGTATTTAGGGGTAGGACTGGTTTTGTAGAAGTTTGTGAGTCAAGTGAGTGAGTTTTGGTCAACCAAAACTCACCCATTTGCACTTTGCATCAGCAAAGTCCCACATCCCCCTTTATTTGCTTTTCAGTGACTGAATTTTGCTATTTGTTTGATTTTTTTGTTAGTGAGCTTGTGTTTTTATTGCACTCATAGACTCCCTACACTCCACAGAGTGTAGGGGTGCCAATCATTGTCCAAGAAACCAAGCAAATTAAAAGTTGCAAGCACAAAAGTGCCCAGTTCCTGTTTCTATAACTATCAGTGGGAACAAAATTCCCATTGCTAGTGTTAATATTGGTACTGCTAGGCTAGAAGACAAAATCTAGCTAAGTGTCACTATCAGATTCTTACTTTTTTGTCTTTAGTGGGCTTAATTAGGAATTTTTGGTTGATTTTAATTTTATTATTTTTCTTATTTAAATTCTGATTTTTCTGTCTAATTTATTTTCCTGCTACTGTTCATTTAGTATTTTTTAGATTTAATTGCAATTTAAATTACTTTTTAACTCACTGGTTTGTCTTTTAGTGCAAGAAATTAATATTTTTCTGTTCTAAAAATTTTCTTAGATTTAGAAAAGTATTTTAAGATTTTTAGTTCAAAAATATTTTTACTGTTCACTTTTTTATTAATTTTTAGATTTTATTTAAGTTTAATTAGGGTTTTATTTAATTCTGTTTTGTCTTTTAGTAAAAAAATTATTTTTTTCAAACTTTTTCATTTTTCTACTATTCATTAGTATAACTTAGTATTTTGAAAATTGTCAAATTATTTTTAGCATTATTTTAATATTTTTTATCATTATTTTAGTTTAAAAATAGTTTTTAGTGTTTTAAAAAATAGAAAAATAGTTTTTAAAATTTAGGAAAAATACTTTTTAGTCTTTAAATAATATAAGTGAGTTATTTGTTCAATAAAATAATATTTTGGGCTTTTTGCTAATTATATTTAATTTTAGGGCTTTAATTAGCATTTAAAATTGAATATTTAATTATTAAAAGGTTTTAAAATATTTTATTAGATTTTTATTTTTATTTATATTATTTTAGACTTAGTTTTCATTTTTAATTAATTTTTAGGTTTAGTTTTTAATTTGTCACGTTTTACGTATTTACGTTCGCGTATTACGTTAATTCGTCGTAGTGTAATCGTAATTGTAGCTCGTGTTTAATTTTTCTCTTCTAAACCATAAACGTCACTAACCAAACTTTGATTTTATATAATTGGCACACTTAATCCACACACACCTCCTTCCAGAACGAACCCGCATTTATTCGGTTTTACGTTTTTCCTAAAGCGTAAGACTTAATACTTGCCGCTCATACGCGTTTTTCCTAAAACGTGTACGAAAGCACTACATCAGTTTTTGGCGCCGCTGCCGGGGAGGTGTTTAGTGTTGCCATTATTTATTATCGTGTTTGTGTGAGTAGTGCGTTTTTGCTTTTCAATTTTTGGAAAGCGTAAATATCGTACATACTCATTTTTGTTATTTTTCTCTATTATACTATAATATCCAAATAAATCGTGTTTAGTTTTCCTAAACTAAACACAAACCAATCATTTTACTATATTGTAGATATCCCATTATCGATTTTCGTTTTTCTTGTGAATATATTACTATATTGTACTTACGTAGAACAATAAATATACAAGTACTCCAAAAGCGTGAAAACGCAACCTTGATTCGGGATTTCATCACTCGATCATTGTATTCTAATCCAAAGCAAAAGTTTAAAGGCAAAATAGATAAATACTTTCGTGAGGCTTAATTTTGATTAACACAAACTATAAGGTGGGTATAAGGCGGTTGTATTTCACGACCTAAGGGAAAAAGGCTCTTAAGTGCTTAGCATCGCCTCGTTTCCCCCGCTTGCTTGTGCGTGTTTTGAGAAAGAAGGCTAATCGAGGGTTTGCCGCCCAAGTATTATCTACGTATCATATATATTTGCTTGTTTTCAAGATTAAACCCTCTTGAACGTTTTGGTGTTCCACCAACGTTCTAAAGTCATCGAGAACGTTCACTCCACGTGATTGTTTTCATTCTTTGAGGCTTCTTTAATCGAGAAATCGATTCGAGGAGAGATTTGTAGATTTGAGTCTACGTAATACACAAAAAATCCAAAAAAATTAAAAACAATCAAAAACCAAAAAAATTGAAAAATCGAAAAACCCCAAAAAGAATCTTCTTTGCTACCACCCATTCTACGCTTAGTGCATGCGCACTCGATCGAAGGATTATTCTAATTCTAGCGACGCTTCGAATCGACACAATCGTAATCGAAGGAATCGACGACGTAGACGAGATTTAGAAACCGACGTTCCTAATATCGTTGTTGAAGAGACCGTAGAGGAGATGGCCGACAATCGTTCGATGATGGAATTGCTCCAAGCGCCCACTGAGGGTTATGGAGACGCGATCGTATTCCCGCTATCGAAGCGGAGAATTTTGAGATTAAGAGCGGAATGCTTTCGTTAATCCAAGCTACGAAGTTTCGAGGTCGTGAAGCCGATAATCCTCACGACCACATTCGGAATTTTGATCGTCTTTTAGCCACGAGCAAGTTTAAGAACGTCGACACCGATGTCGTCAAGCTTATGCTTTTTCCGTACTCGCTCGATGGTGCCGCCAAGGATTGGTACGAGAAAGAGCCACATAATTCGATAACTACCTGGAAGGATCTCGTCTCCAAGTTCGTTAATTATTTTTTCCCACCGTCTAAGACAACGTTTTTCAAAAATGAAATTACGAAATTTGAGCAAAAACCGAATGAATCTTTTAGAGACGCGTGGGATCGTTTTAAGGAATTGCTTAGGCAATGTCCTCACCATGATTTTTCCGAGTTGCACCAAATCGATATGTTTTACAACGGTCTTAATTTTCAAGAACAAGATTCGTTGAATTCCGTCGCCGGTGGCAACTTTTTGTGTAAGACTCCGAAAGATGCATTGATAATTATCAAAAATCGATCCAAGGTTTACCAACTCCACAACGCACCGAGTGTTGCCAATGTCGCCAATGTTAGTAGTTCTAATCGCGACATTGAGAGGGTTGATGCGAAAGTCGACAAGTTGACGAATGTGTTTACGTCTTTTCTCGTTGAAATGCAAAAGAAAGACGCTCCCGCTACGGTGAAAGCGGTTGAGGTTTCGTGTATGTTTTGTGGTGGACCTCATAATTATTACGAGTGTGCGGCTACGGATGGCCAAACGTCGAATGTGAGTGCGTTAAATGGAAACAACAATTTTCAAAATCAAAATAACGCGGGTCCATCACAACAAGACAATTATAATCAAGGCAACAATTTTCAAAACCGAAACAATTTTCAAGGAAATAATCAACAAGGAAATTTTTCAAATCAAAACCAAGGTTATAATCAAGGTCGTAACTTGAATTGGCAAAACCAGATAACAACAACAATCAAGGAAACAATTTTTCAAGTGGGAATCAAAACAATTTTCAAAGAAGTAATCAAAACCAAGGGAACTTTAATTCTAATCAAAATAGTTCGTCAAACGATTTTCAAAATTACATGAAAACGAATTAGGCTAATATGAGACGATTAGAGGGAGAAATTGGTACTTTGAAAAACGACTTTACAAATACTTTGAAATTGCAAAACACGAAGATTGAGCAAGGTCAAATCGACATTAAAAAGATGTTTTCGGCTATTATGAACAATACCTCGGGTGCTTCATCGAGTTCGTTACCTAGTGACACCGTTGCAAATCCGAAGGAACAGTGTAAAGCCGCCTCGTCTCGTAAGAAAGGTCGTGTGATTACCCCTAACCTTGAAGGATTTCGAGTTGTTCCTTATTCTCAACCCTCGACTTCTAAGACGTCTTATTGTTCTAAAGTCGATGGGGTGAACGTGGCGACTAAGGAAAAGAGTGCACACCCTCGTGTACCTCAAATTCCATCCACGGTTCAAAAAGAGATTTTTATCGACCTTACCAAAGTAACCCTTGAAGAAACTTGTGCTTCGATCCTTCTTAAAAAACCCAAAAGGCATATGCCGAGAAAGGAAGAGGATCTGGGCCAATTTCTATTACCTTGTGATTTTTCCGAGATTGAGGGATGTTTAGCCCTTGCCGATTTAGGTGCTAGCATCAATCTTATGCCTCATTCTCTTTGGAAATTGATGAGATTGCCTAATCTTACCCCCACGAACATGGCAATCGAGCTAGCAAATTGTACGCCTTTAATACCAATTGGAATAGCCGAGGATGTCTATGTCAAAGTTGGAAAGTTTGTTTTTCCCGCGGATTTCGTTATATCCGATTACGAGTGTGACCCTAAATGTCCCATTATTTTAGGCCGACCACTTTTATCAACGGCTCGAACCGTAATCGACGTTCACGAGGGGAGACTTACTATGAGATATGGGGATGATAAAATGGACTTTTTCACGAATAAATCCCAAGTGTCTTATGACAATGAAAAAACCGAGGTTTCAAAACCTAATGTTTCTAAACCTAATGATTTTAAAATGTACACTTTAGCGGAAAGAATGAGGCTTAATGCATGTTTTGAAAAAATTAAGAAGAACGGTTTTAAAGATGAGGATTTTAATGATAAAGAATACGTGTACCTAATTCAAAAGGGTATGTGTAAATTTATGAATGAAAATTCACTTTGGGATGCATTCGATGAAACAAGTGAAACACCAATTCCGAAGGGCGACGTTAGTGCCATCACGACAATGACCAAAATGGACTCGTCTTCACCACCTTCGAAGGACCACGTCTTTGAGGCTTCAACTTCTAACTCCATTGAAGTGTCTCCTTTGCCTAGCCCAACACCCGTTGAGGTGAAAGGTTTTATCGACATCGATCCTCTCGTTTTAGAAAAGTCACCTAAGCATAGTCATTCGACTTGTAAGACCATGGTTGTGAGTGCTCACATCGATTGTTTCTTTAACGATGACGATGGCGATTTTGCCGAGATTGATCACGTACTTCGAAATCCACATGCCATTTTTGAGGATTCTCCTAAAAAGACCTCTTCTCATGGGAAGTATGATGATTACGAGTTTGATCCCGAGATTGAGGAAATCATTGAACGAGAGCTAGCTCTTTTGCCTCCACTTCCACCTACGAGTGAGGTCGATCTTTCCAAAATCAAGGATGAACTAAATGAGTTGGAACGTCTTATTTTCGATGAGGAACCAACTCATGTGACACAAAATCTAATTCTCGAAGAGTTACCTAATTAACACTCCTCAAATGAGAATTACGTTTACCACATTCGTGAGGATTTAACTTATCAACAATCCCCACAAATGGATGATGGTTCCGTGCTTGATCGTGATCTTTTCGAGAGAGTTTCTAAGATACTCAAGGAGGGGAATGACAAACCTTGGTTTGACAAGCCTATCTTTGATGAAGAAATCGATGAGATCGACGTTCATGAGGATGACGAATATGTTGACCCTGAGGGGGCGGTGTTCTTTATTGATTGACGTTTTGAGAACTTATATAATCCGCCACCCCCTCCTACCAATGACTTAAATGTAAGGATTTTTAGCGCGACTAATTTTGAATTTGACACGCCAAATATTTTCGACATTATCAAATCGGGTTTTCATAAAGAGTATTTAAACGATGAAAAAGGAAAAGATTTTAAGAATGTTTTAAAAGATTTTTCTACATGTTTAACTCCGTCATCACCGCGTTATATGAGTGCTACCACCTCGTCTACTCCTTTTGACGATGGTGTGTGTGGATTTAGTGTGGGGGAAGCCCCAAATGTTCCCTCACATTTCTCCACCGAGGACGAGATTTACGATCCCGTAATTGCTTGTAAAGGGAAATCTCGGTCTTCCACCGATGCAATAAATGGAAAATATCTTCATTTGCTTGGTGTGAGTCTACCGCGAGTAGCTCATTATGTTGACTTACCCATTGCCCCACCTTTCTACTTATTATCTATTTTCTTCTACCCCATTGGGGTTCTAGTTGGAGTGGCGTTGTTTCGTCTTTCATCCGAAAACGAGGACGCTATCTTTGACCCCGGTATTCGTGTATCGGGTTTTTAAAGTACTCCATGTACTTTTGGGCATTGTTTATCATGTAAGCCCCACCAAAAATGACCAAACCATGATTATCCCTAAATGATCACATTTATGGGGATTCGAGTCGAGCTTTTGACTCAGTTATCAAAAACAAGGTGCCTCGTGGGGGATTCTCATGCTTATCCTTGTAAATATTATCGCTTTCTTAGTTTAATGTAACGAGGGGACTTGTGCTCTTCCAACCTTTGTTTCGTGGTTGTTTGTGATTGTGATTTATTAGGTTCACCGTCATCATTGAAGCCTCTCGTGTTCGTTTTACGTAGCACTCGAGCTTCGATCGTTGCCTTTGGAGATTCTGATATCTGATGATATCCTTTTATGTTCTAACGTTTATCTTATTAGCATAATTCATAAACGGCTTTTAGGTTATTCGTTTTACCCTTTCCATGCTCGAGATTAAGCATTCGACTTCATCTCTAGTATGGGGGTGTTTTCACCCTTAGACTCGAAACATTGAGGACAATGTTTAGTTTTAGTATGGGGGGTGAGTAGATACTTCACCTTGCTTAACTCATCACGCAATCCAATATTCATCGTTCTGTTATCGTTTTGATGCAAATAAGGCTAAAAATGGCCAAATTTTAAAAAATTTTATATTTTTCATAAGTGTTTAAGACACGAATGTAGGCTTTCCGATGGTGAGAATAAGTAATTCTTGACTCGACCGTGCGTGTTGAGCACTTAGCTTGATTCCTTAACTTTGAAGGCTAAGTCTCTTAAATGAGGACGAGAAATGATAGAGTTATTTATAAGTCTCGTAATCGTTCACGATCTCATGTGTAGTAATTATTAGCTTATTCTCCCCACGCTTTTGTATAATAAATTGTTAATAAATATTGATTTAGCGGTTTAGTCACTATTGTTGGTTTCTAATTTGTTTTAGTAGCTTCCATGTAATTAAATTGGGAAAACATTAAGGTATCGCCAGCGTCACGGTTTTGAAGTATTGGCACCCGAATAATCGAAAGCTTCACCCAATAATAAGATTTCAAGTGCTCACCTAAATTGTAACACCCCATTTTGATAATGGAATGTCACACGTAATTATGGCGTGTCATCAAAGCATACAAGGAAAAATGTCTAAACATTTCATGACCATAAAAGGGAAAATACAAGAATCAAACATCGGTAGTCCAAAAGTAAAGCTCATCACACACAAACTTAAGTATAGTAAAGGAAAGGACTAAACAATGTCCATAGCAAATGTATCAAAGGAAAGATAATGCATAAAGTAAAGAAAGGCTAGAAAGCTTCCAGTCCATATGCACGTACGCTTAAAGTCTACGAGCATCCCTGAGTACCTGCCGTTTTGGGAACATAGAAAAGGAAAATGGCTGAGCAATACGCTCAGTGCACGGATGTACAATAAAGCATGAATATGATAAGCATATAACATATAAAAGCGGAAGAAACTAAGTCCTGAGTAACCTGGTTAAGTCTTGATAAAACTGGTTTTATAATTTGAAAAGCCGTATGTTTATCTTATAAAAACTGTTTAGCATGTTCTACCATTAGCCAATATAGGTCATGAAAATCCACCGTGCATGAATACTTGGAGGGGTGACCTCATCATGCAAATTAGAGGGGCTGCCTCTAATTTAATATACTGGTTTGGGTAGGAGGGATCAGCTCCTTGTGAAGGATGCAAGGCACACACCACATTCACACTGAGTAATCTGCTTGTAAACATGTAACTAGGATGCACCCATACGCCCCACATGATAAATATAATAAATGGCCAAAAGCTGAAGGGACGCTACGAGCAATCACTCCGCCGTGGTGAAGTCATAACATCAGTGCCTCTAATGTTATGGTTATGGTACCTCCATAACTAGGTGAAACTGGTCATGCATGTATATGGCTATAGGTATTCTAAATTAAACATAAGCAATTCAAACACATAAACTTATACTACGGGAAAACATTTGGCTGCATACGGGGAATCCTAATAAGGAAAGAATGTCCATACTGAAAGGACGGGAATCCGTACCTTATGTCCAGTGAACGAAGCAGACGAACTGAGAGGAATCCTACTTCCGTATCATTAATGCTACATAAATACATACATGAATAAGTATATGCTTACTAAATACGTAACTGGTTTTACGTCATGTCTTAGCTTATTTATATGTTCATATCATGATTTACTGTTTTTAAGCCTTAAACTGTGTTTATCTTATATCCTGTCTATTCTGATTAAGTATTTCTGGTATTTCATGTATTATTATACTTACTGTGTAATAATAAGTAACTTTCCAAAAATAACAGGTTTCCTAAAATAGAAAGTTTCCAAAAATAGAAAGTTTCCAAAAATAGAAAGTTACCAAAAATAGAATGTTTTCAAAAATAGAAAGTTTCCAAAAATAGAAAGTTTCCAAAAATAGAAAGTTTCCAAAAATAGAATTACTGCTTAAAATAGATAAGTTTCTAAAAATAGAAAGTTTCCATAAATAGATCAGCTGCCTTAATTAAATAAGTTTCCATAAATAGATTAGCTTCCTGAATTATATAAGTTTCTAAAAATAGAAAGTTTCCATAATTAGATATAAGCTTGTTAAATAAGCTAAGTATATAAGCCTAAGTGTTTTTATGATTATCTCCTAAGTCATAATGATATAATGTATAGTTTATTAATTATTTCATGTAATTTAAATAAACTATAGGTTATTATATTTAATTAAAGTATATCATGTTTTTAATTAAATAATGTTGAGTACTTAGGTTAAAACATGTATTATTATTTATTAATAATATAACCTAAGTCATGTTAATTAATTAATTATAACCATGGTTTTTAAATAATTAATTAATTATAAGTCTAGAAAATATAAAATACTTAGGTTAATAATTTCATGATTTTAATAACTAATATAACCTAAGTCATGTTTATTAAATTAATCATGTCATATTTATTAATTTAATTTAACATATGATTATATATAAAAAAAATAATCTTAACATAAACCGTGAACCGGATCTTGACTAGAACCCACGAACCAGACATGAAATCGACACCATACCCCGAACCACTTCGGGGTTCCCCTTGTCTTGCTACTACCGTGGGACCCACACCACCCAACCAGGACCATATGGTCTCGGTGGTGGTCGAGTAGCCAAACCGAGACCCCCTTGGGGTTCGGTTTAGGCGCCGGCCAAAACAAACACCCCTAAAACACCCTTTTTGATTCTCCAAAAACCATTTTCATGTTAGTTCTATGTTTTTAATTAGGTTTTAAAAACATCTTGTTCTTAATTAATTATTAGATCAAATCAAAAAGAAAAAGGGTAAAAAGAATATACCGAATGCGTGGATCTAAACGAGGATGAACAAACACGAACACTTGCACCAAAAACCAAGATCAAAATCAAACAAACACCCCTTTGGTGTGTTTGTATTCGGCGGCCAAAAGAAAAGAGGAGGAGGAGAACTTTTAGGTTTTTGTTAAATCTTTTGTAAAGTGAAAAATGACTAGTTAGTTTTCCCTTAACCACTCTTTAGTGAATTTTGAGATGGGCTTGGCCCATCTCCTTATGTTTGCCGCGGGTAGGGCCCCACATGGGGTACCCGTACCGTTTTCCGTGTCTCGATATTTAATTGTTCGTTCGTGTTTATTTGTGTTCATGTTTAATGTGTTCTCGTTAAATAATTACCGTGACCTAATATTTATTTACGTTCGTAATAAAATATATACGTAATTAATAATAGTTCGTGATTTAATTACGTTCACGATTTCATGATCGCATGTTCGTGATTAATTATTGTCAAATAATTATTGCGTGCTCGTGCGTAGTAAATACTTATCGTGTTCCAACACGTACGTAATACGTAAAATCCTAACACGTAATCGTAATCATGCTATAATAGGAAAGTTTTAATCTAGTACGTACGATCTTAAGGGTACTATTCATGGTAAAAGCATGCGGGTTTTACAACTCTTCCCCCCTAAAAAGAATAATTCGTCCCCGAATTATAGATAAAGTAAACTGAAAAGAAGAACATACCCGAATTCAAAATATGAAATGAGGGTAAGAAGCCCGGATAGACTCCTCTGTTTCCCAAGTGGCTTCCCGCTCGATATGATCCCTCCATAGGATTTTGACGAATGGAATCGTCTTCCTTCTCATGACTCGTTCTTGCCTGTCAAGAACTCGTTCGGGTTCTTCTATAAAAATGAGATCTTCACGTATCTGTTCTAGTGGATACTGAACCATGTGAAGGGGATGATACTGGTACCCTCTGAGTAAGGACACATGAAACACATTGTGCACATGCAAAAGCTGCGGAGGTAACGCCAACCGGTAAGATACTTCACCGACTCGTTCAATGATATCAAACGGTCCGATGAAACGAGGGCTAAGCTTCCTTTTAATCCCGAAGCGTCTAACACCACATGCTGGTGAAACCTTAAGGAAGACGTGATCTCCTACGTTAAAATGTATGTCCCTACGATGTTTATTGGCGTAACTCTTCTGACGCGACTGTGCTTCCTGAAGTTTCTGCTTAGCTACTGCGATCTTTTCATTGGTTATCTCTATGATTTCTGGTCCTTCAAGTGTTTGCTCGCCAACCTGATCCCAGTAGATTGGGGCGCGACACTTTCTGCCATACAACATCTTGAAAGGAGCACACTTGATACTTGCGTGCCAACTGTTGTTGTATGCAAACTCCACCAAACAGATATAATCGTCCCAATCACCCGTCCATTCCAACGAACATGACCTCAACATGTCCTCCAATGTCTGAATAGTTCGCTCCGACTGTCCGTCCGTTTGAGGATGAAAAGCCGTGCTAAGCTTAAGTTGTGTACCCCAAGCTTTCTGCAGACTCTTCCAAAATCGCGAAGTGAATCGAGGATCTCTGTCTGAGACGATGCTGGATGGAGCACCGTGGAGTCTCATGATCTTTCTTCTATACGTATCGGCGAGTTTACTTAGCGGATCTTCCTTGTGGATCGGTAGGAAATGAGCTGATTTGGTAAATCGATCTACGATAACCCAAATTGCATCGTGCTTCCTCTTGGTAGGCGGAAGACCAGTAACAAAATCCATGGTGATTTTGTCCCACTTTCACTCTGGAATATCTAACGATTGAAGGAGACCGCCAGATTGCTGATGTTTGATCTTAACCTGCTGGCAGGTAAGGTATTTGGAGACGTAAGTGGTCACATCCTGTTTCATACCACTCCACCAAACGTACTGCTTGATGTCATGGTACATCTTAGTCGAACCAGGATGTATAGAGAATGGGGAGCTATGAGCTTCTGCTAACAAGGCTTCCCAGAGTTCTTGGTCATCAGGAACACAAAGTCTCGTGTCCTGCCATACGATACCATCTGCATCTACTTTGAATTCCGTATGTTTCTCCAAATTCTGTACTATCGCCCAGATTTCTCCATCATCTTTCTGAGCTTCCTTGATCTTAGAGAGTAACTCGGGTTCTACTCTAAGATTAGCCCAGTAACCGTGCTGTCCACGTACCATGATCTCGATGTCTAGTCGCTCCAAGTCTCTTATGATATCCTCTTCGATTTTAATGCCGTTGATCATTCCGGACTTCCTGCTAAGAGCATCTGCTACTACATTAGCTTTTCCGGGATGATACTGTAGATTAATGTCATAATCCTTCAACAGCTCTAACCATCTCCTCTGCCTCATGTTCAATTCACGTTGAGTGAAGATATACTTCAAGCTCTTGTGGTCCGTGAAAATGTCACATGATTCTCCATACAAGTAGTGCCTCCATATCTTCAATGCAAACACGACTGCAGCAAGTTCCAAGTCATGCGTGGGGTAATTTTCTTCATAAGGCTTAAGCTGCCGTGAAGCGCACGCGATCACTTTCCCATGTTGCATGAGAACACAGCCAAGTCCCTTCCCCGATGCATCATTGTAGATTTGAAATCCACCTGTACCAGATGGGAGAGTAAGAATAGGTGCAGATACTAGCTTCTGCTTCAGGTCTTCAAAGCTCTTCTCTCGTTCTTCAGTCCAGACGAATTTCTCCCCTTTCCGCATCAGTTTGGTCAATGGTAGTGCTAAGCGGGAAAAGTTCTCCATGAACCTACGGTAATAGCCAGCTAAGCCTAAGAAACTGCGGACTTCCGTCGCTGATGTCGGCCTTGGCCACTTAGTAATGGCCTCAACTGTCACACCCCACCATGGCGGAATATGGGGTGCGACGTATGGATATCATCACAACAACAGCGTGTCTATAGAGAGAACTAAATGAAACTGAAATATCATAGATGGCGACACAAATGTCGTGACAATATCTCAACAATGCAGGCGTCTAGGTAAGTAGGTAACAGGCCTACCTCTTACCAAAGACATACAAATAAACAAACATCAAACATATAGGTACCACAACGTTCACTTAATCAAAACACAAAATAAAATCTAAGAGGAAAGGGATTCCTCCGAATGCAATCCTAGCAGCCTCTATACTCTAGCCACTTCTAACATCATCTTGCACAACTACCTCACCTGAAAATGACACTAAAATCTGTCAACATAAAGTTGGTGAGAACATAGGTTTAAGTTATCTATAACATCATAAGAAACCTTGACATCCGCTGTAAATAAGTTGAAGAAAAACAATTTATATTAATGGACCATAATGTGATAATCATGCTACATGCATCCACAACAAAACTCAAGCCAAGTACCAATCACATCTACAATTCACAAAGCACATTATAACAATCAAGAAGTATCCCGTCACACGCACAAGAACACACACCACACTATCCGGATCTTTCCCACACCACCTGTGGAAGATGAACTATATCCCCGTCGAGATATCTTGCCTCCGAAGAGACGATGCACAAGTACTCAGGACGGATCGTGCCCAACGCTCCACACACATCACAACTGGTCCCATAGACGCCCATACATCTATGTACCAAAGCCAATCACAATCCAAACAAGATTCACATAGCAGAACACGTACCAAAGCACATATGAGAACACATAAGCACGCAAGTCACACAATAACACATTTATGTCCACACATTTTATAACATAGTACTAAATCATGTTAAAGAACATTTCAAGTGTCATCTCCATCCCATACTGAAAAAAAAAACATTTAAAAACGTAGTAAAATGGGACTATGAACTCACCTGATTGCTTCTTCAAAGTCCTTGCTCTAGCCCCAAGCTAATAATCCAAAAACACATAAATCAATACATGAACCAACCTCTAAAATGGTTCATCAACCTATGATGGACATCTAACCTCCTCTCATATAAATACCCCATTTATAACTCTAAACACCCCATTACCCTTCCCTAACAAGTCCTTAACTTGGTTAAGTTTAATAGCTATCCCGTTCACAATTTTACACAAAACAGTCCCAGTTTTAGGTCTCAAAACTTTAAGTCAAATGTCCACTTAAACATACTTATGGTTTCTGTAAAAGGAATATTCATACCCTTACATATGTTGGCTAACACCTCCCACTTGCCCTAACCTTAAAGCTACTGTTAAGGCCCCGATATACATATATCTACTTTTGTCATTCCAGATTTCCTAATTTTAAACGTACTAAAAGTTTGTTACCATTAAGGGGTCTTATCCTAAACCACAACCTTAGCCCAAGTGCAGATACTTACTAAAATATATACACCATCTCTCACATTCGTGAGAAGATCCCAATGCAACCCTAAGTACCCCAAACAACCCAAAACTTAAAAAGAAAACAGGCTGAATTCAAAACTGTTTTGACCTCCGACTGTTGTAACCTGTTTTTGACCCGCTTCCCTACCTCCAATTTAGTTCTAGTTTCTTTCATTGGAAAGCCACTTCAAATAGCTTTTCAGGGGTATGTGGATCGTAAGATAAGAGTTTGTAGAACTCCCAATATGATCAAAACAATTGACTCAAAAATCTGCCCAGTTTTTAAAAACGGGTTTAACAAAATCAACCACATTAATTAACCCTAATTCCTCTAATTACAAGCCCTAACCCATGTAATCATTATATTATGATTATTACAACATTAATTTACTGTTTATATATAAACCCTAACCCTTAATCCATCATAAGAATGATTAATTAAACATAAAAACAATTAATATGAAAAGGGTTATGAAGATTTTACCTTTTATTTAATGGAAGATGAAGAAAACCTAATTTTATGAAGAACCCTAATTTTCCTCTTCTTTTAGTCGACTATAACTCCAGGGAAAGAAAACAAAATGCGTTTGATTTAGTGTTGGGGGTTCCTTATATAGCCAAAACAATCCTTGTCCAACCCAATTACCACTTACCATAAATCTTTTCCTTTTTCCTTTTTTTTCTCTTCTAAACCGACCCAAACACCCCTAATTTCGTTTTTTTCTTTATTTTTTTTTCTTTTTATTGTTAATTAATATCTTATTAATATTACCTTAATTTACCTTAATTTATTTCAGCTCCTAAAACTCCCAAAACCTCAAAACCGTAAAACTAGTCAAATTTACGCGTTTTACCGTAAAAGACGTAAAATATACATTTTAAAAAAAATCTCAAATTTTGAAATAAACTTTATAACTAAGTCCTAAATGACTTAAAACCATCCTGAAAAATATTCATATGGATAATTACCTCACCCGAGACCTCTAAAGGCTAAACCGTAAATCCTAAAAAAAATACTATTACTATAATACTTATACGTATACGTAAACACCACAATATCACCATTTTCATTTCATAGTCACCACTTGTGAGCTCATGAACATGAAATAACCGTTTCTCGATTTACTTATGAGTACTCTATACTCATAAACGATAACCACACCAACCTCGTTCACACAAAATAAACACGTAAACACACAATTTAAGTAAGCACACATAAAATAACCTAAAAGTAAGACCAAGTGACAAACCCAAAACCACGGTTGTCACATCACTCCCTCCTAATATAAATCTCGTCCCGAGATTCACTCCCAAACTCAAACTTATTCTCAGCAAACAAACGAGGATGCATATCCTTGATAAAACCTTCACGTTCAAACGTGAACTCAGTTTACACGAAAATAATCTCAACCAACAACACATGAGCCTTAACCGTCCGCGAGGAAACTTATCAAAACCATAAATCAAAACTCATCAAAATATAACCACGTATAATAAGGTCTAAAGAACTCTCAAATTCCTTCCCAACTCATTTCTATGTTAACCCTCCAAGTGTTCATTACCGAAATATACCCAAAACACGAGTTTAAACCATGTTGTCCGAAAATTAACCTTGAACTCAACACTTGTACAATTAATTCGACCAAGCTACTGACTTCCAATTACGAAACTTTCTGAATATTTAAAAAGTATGTTCCGAGTACATAATTTGAAAAGTATGTTCCGAGTACATAATTTTAGGCTTTTGAATCACCCAAAAACCTTTAAAAACGAATAAGTTATGACCAAAACGATTTTTCTCAAAATCTGCCTAGGCATTAGCGACAGTTTTTGACAGTTAGCGACATATTTTGACAGTTTAGCGACAGTTTCTGCCTACTCCGATTTATACCAAAAAAAAAACGATTTTTAAACCCTAAAAAAAACCCGTTATTAATTACAAAATTCAAGGTCTAATTTATTTTAATTCTTGAAAATTTAAACTCTCACCCATCATATGATTAATACATGATTTAACATATTTAAGTTAATAAGAACAAGAATTCTAACTAAAGAACAATAACTTTAGGTGATCAAAACCAAAATATTTTAGAATAAAAAGGCCATGCTTATATGAAAAAAAATTATATTCCACCTTATTTCAAACACGTTTTCGACACTTCCTTATTTCATCGACTACCAACAACTATTTTTTTTTTAATTTGCAAGTTCTATATTTTTTTACCATGTATAACTCGAAACAAAAGACATCGTTACCCCAAAAATAAATCTCCACCATCTCAAAATCCTTCACGCAAAAAGTATCGTACAAACAAACATGTGAAATGAGGACCCGAGAAATGCGCTACTACAGAAGTTGAACATCTCAAAGAGAAACGAGCTAGCAACCATCCCAAGAATACAACCGGTAAGTAGAAAATAATTTTACATACATAGGCATAAGCGTACATACACTCAAATCCATCCAACATATACTATACAAACATGTATTAACTCTCTTTCATGCAATCATACTTGAAAGTCCAGTGGTGTTGTGGCACATATATAATTATGTAGGCCTCTATAATTATACATGTTCCCTTTCACTAATGTACTCCCTCCTATGTTGACACTTATAAGAAATTAATACTACACATAACACATAATCCAACAACTCACAAGCACATAACCACACAAGATAAGATCCAAAACCCTATGTATTAAAATAACATAGTCAATGCACGAAACACATAAACTCGTAGTCCAGCTGAACCAGCGTAGACAAAATTCAAAATGTATAAAGAACATGAAAACATAATTAAACGAAATCCAACAATAACTAGCGTATACGACCATGGTTCCACCCGCACTAATCACAACTCGTAAAGAAAATAACATGTAGTTAAGTATGAACCATAGTAGTTCATAACCTAACAAATACTGCGAAAATAATATTCAAACACATCAACTACTATAAAATGCACACATACTCCTATGACGCCTATATGCAGGGACCCTTAAGCTATAGACTAGGCTACACGACTAGGAAACCTAATTCTCTATAACCATTGTCTCTGATACCATTCTGTCACACCCCACCATGGCGGAATATGGGGTGCGACGTATGGATATCATCACAACAACAGCGTGTCTATAGAGAGAACTAAATAAAACTGAAATATCATAGATGGCGACACAAATGTCGTGACAATATCTCAACAATGCAGGCGTCTAGGTAAGTAGGTAACAGGCCTACCTCTTACCAAAGACATACAAATAAACAAACATCAAACATATAGGTACCACAACGTTCACTTAATCAAAACACAAAATAAAATCTAAGAGGAAAGGGATTCCTCCGAATGCAATCCTAGCAGCCTCTATACTCTAGCCACTTCTAACATCATCTTGCACAACTACCTCACCTGAAAATGACACTAAAATCTGTCAACATAAAGTTGGTGAGAACATAGGTTTAAGTTATCTATAACATCATAAAAAACCTTGACATCCGCTGTAAATAAGTTGAAGAAAAACAATTTATAGTAATGGACCATAATATGATGATCATGCTACATGCATCCACAACAAAACTCAAGCCAAGTACCAATCACATCTACAATTCACAAAGCACATTATAACAATCAAGAAGTATCCCGTCACACGCACAAGAACACACACCACACTATCCGGATCTTTCCCACACCACCTGTGGAAGATGAACTATATCCCCGTCGAGATATCTTGCCTCCGAAGAGACGATGCACAAGTACTCAGGACGGATCGTGCCCCACGCTCCACACACATCACAACTGGTCCCATAGACGCCCATACATCTATGTACCAAAGCCAATCACAATCCAAACAAGATTCACATAGCAGAACACGTACCAAAGCACATATGAGAACACATAAGCACGCAAGTCACACAATAACACATTTATGTCCACACATTTTATAACATAGTACTAAATCATGTTAAAGAACATTTCAAGTGTCATCTCCATCCCATACTGGAAAAAAAAAACATTTAAAAACGTAATAAAATGGGACTATGAACTCACCTGATTGCTTCTCCAAAGTCCTTGCTCTAGCCCCAAGCTAATAATCCAAAAACACATAAATCAATACATGAACCAACCTCTAAAATGGTTCATCAACCTATGATGGACATCTAACCTCCTCTCATATAAATACCCCATTTATAACTCTAAACACCCCATTACCCTTCCCTAACAAGTCCTTAACTTGGTTAAGTTTAATAGCTATCCCGTTCACAATTTTACACAAAACAGTCCCAGTTTTAGGTCTCAAAACTTTAAGTCAAATGTCCACTTAAACATACTTATGGTTTCTGTAAAAGGAATATTCATACCCTTACATATGTTGGCTAACACCTCCCACTTGCCCTAACCTTAAAGCTACTGTTAAAGCCCCGATATACATATATCTACTTTTGTCATTCCAGATTTCCTGATTTTAAACGTACTAAAAGTTTGTTACCATTAAGGGGTCTTACCCTAAACAACAACCTTAGCCCAAGTGCATATACTTACTACAATATATAAACCATCTCTCACATTCGTGAGAAGATCCCAATGCAACCCTAAGTACCCCAAACAACCCAAAACTTAAAAAGAAAACAGGCTGAATTCAAAACTGTTTTGACCTCCGACTGTTGTAACCTGTTTTTGACCCGCTTCCCGACCTCCAATTTAGTTCTAGTTTCTTGCATTGGAAAGCCACTTCAAATATCTTTTCAGGGGTATGTGGATCGTAAGATAAGAGTTTGTAGAACTCCCAATATGATCAAAACAATTGACTCAAAAATCTGCCCAGTTTTTAAAAACGGGTTTAACAAAATCAACCACATTAATTAACCCTAATTCCTCTAATTACAAGCCCTAACCCATGTAATCATTATATTATGATTATTACAACATTAATTTACTGTTTATATATAAACCCTAACCCTTAATCCATCATAAAAATGATTAATTAAACATAAAAACAACTAATATGAAAAGGGTTATGAAGATTTTACCTTTTATTTAATGGAAGATGAAGAAAACCTAATTTTATGAAGAACCCTAATTTTCCTCTTCTTTTAGTCGACTATAACTCCAGGGAAAGAAAAAAAAATGCGTTTGATTTAGTGTTGGGGGTTCCTTATATAGCCAAAACAATCCTTGTCCAACCCAATTACCACTTACCATAAATCTTTTCCTTTTTCCTTTTTTTTCTCTTCTAAACCGACCCAAACACCCCTAATTTCGTTTTTTTCTTTATTTTTTTTTCTTTTTATTGTTAATTAATATCTTATTAATATTACCTTAATTTACCTTAATTTATTTCAGCTCCTAAAACTCCCAAAACCTCAAAACCGTAAAACTAGTCAAATTTACGCGTTTTACCGTAAAAGACGTAAAATATACATTTTAAAAAAAAATCTCAAATTTTGAAATAAACTTTATAACTAAGTCCTAAATGACTTAAAACCATCCCGAAAAATATTCATATGGATAATTACCTCACCCGAGACCTCTAAAGGCTAAACCGTAAATCCTAAAAAAAATACTATTACTATAATACTTATACGTATACGTAAACACCACAATATCACCATTTTCATTTCATAGTCACCACTTGTGAGCTCATGAACATGAAATACCCGTTTCTCGATTTACTTATGAGTACTCTATACTCATAAACGATAACCACACCAACCTCGTTCACACAAAATAAACACGTAAACACACAATTCAAGTAAGCACACATAAAATAACCTAAAAGTAAGACCAAGTGACAAACCCAAAACCACGGTTGTCACATCAACCTTTGCTGGATCCATAGTGATTCCTTCTGCTGATACAATGTGACCTAAGAATGCCACCTTGTCTAACCAGAACTCACATTTGGAGAATTTAGCATACAGCTGCTTCTGGCGAAGAATCTGTAGTACTGTACGAAGATGGTCTTCGTGTTCCTCCTTGGACTTTGAGAAAATCAGGATGTCATCGATGAAGACAATGACGAACTTGTCCAGAAATTCATGGAAGATTCTGTTCATCAAGTCCATGAACACTGCTGGAGCATTTGTCAGGCCAAATGGCATAACTACAAACTCGTAGTGGCCATAGCGGGTACGAAAAGCAGTCTTGGCGATGTCCTGCTCCTTGACCCGTAGCTGATGGTAGCCTGACCTAAGATCAATCTTGGAGAAGTGTAATAAGTGTGTAAACACTTATCCTTTTGCCACTAAAATCAAGGAAAAACAAGACCCAATCATGTGTTTACTATCGTAAAAGTCAGAATTACGCGTGGTTTTGTGTTTTTGTGTTTAAATAGGTACAAATGATCAAAAGGAAAGAAAACACGGGATTTCACGGTCAAATGTTGAAGAAAATTCCAAAAAGAGACGAAGAGAAAGTCAAAAGACCAAAATTGTGCCCAAGTTCACGAAAACCGGCGAAACCAACACGATTTGAAGAAATTGAACAAGAAAGCCGAAGTCGAGCTCGTTTTAGCGGACTTAATATTTATTGAGATAAAACGGGCCAAGTGGGGCCCACATGTGTGTATTGGGCCAAAAAGACCAATATTAAGCCCAATCAAAATCACACCATACGATTTATAATGTTATTAGGCCAAGCCCATTTTGCAAAAAAAAAAAAAAACAAAGGGACGTTTTTGGGCCTCATGCCAATTTTTGGGCCTCATGCCATTTTCTTTTTGGACGAATTGAAGAAATGTGGCTTGGTCAAATGTCCCCAATTCACAGTCAACAAATCACACACTCTTAAAATATTTACCCAACATTTTTCCCCACCCACTCTCAAACTTAAATAACAATTAAACTCACACGGTTTCCCCAAAACTCTCAACCTCCCCCACGTGTCATCACACACGCATACTAACAAACTTCCCCTACACCCCATCCCACACGATCTCCCCTCACTAGTTTATTTGTTTACCATGTACCATCCCACACACAAACACCCCCACTCACAAAATAAACAATACTTATTTTTACTTTCACCTACCCACCACTTTCTCTTCCAAAAAAACAAAACACAAACACAGCAACTTTTTTTTACACAGTCAAACCCTTAAATCACCATCAAAAATTCACCACAAAAATTGGGGTTTTTACTTATATAATTAATTCCCTCGAATCTACTCAAAACCCCCAAGTTTTTCGCAAGAAACACTCACAAGGTGGTCCTCTTTCATCCAACGTGGCAATCCATGGCAATAATCAATCTCATCCATTGATTTGAAGAAAAGAAAGAGAAAAAGAGAAGAACGGACAAGATTTCATGCCGTGGGCACCAAGGAGAACAAAAATGGTTTGAGGGTTTGCCTATAAAAACCCTCACATCTTGTAATTTGGGAGAGCTTATTTTTATTTTCAGTTTTTTTAATTAAATTAGGAGTAGGTTAAATTAGATTTAATTTTCTGAAAAATTAGATTAGGTTTATTGTATTTTAAATTCCCAGTCAATGTAATTTGGATTTTTATTAATGAAAAGTTTATTTTTATTTATTAATTCGTCTCATTTTAATTTAAGTTACTGTCAATTTTTTTTATATTTAATCTGCCTTAATACCACTGTTCTTGTTCGAGTTTATTATTATTAAAAAAATATATATATATAAAAAAAATAAAAAAAAATAATAAGGAATCTGTTCGAGGCTTTGGATTGTGTTGATGGTTCGAAGTCTGTGATATGTTGGTTCGGTTCATTTCGTTCGAGATGGGGAGGATGATGATTCGAAGGTGAGGTGCGTTTGATTCGGTTCTCAAGTACGCTCAGCGCGCTACTTCGACCCAACGGATTTCGACACCGGGTTTCATCTCTTTTTAATTTTACTGTTGAGTTTAGATTAAAATTTTATTATCATTGTTAACTGCTATTTCTTTTCATCTGTGCTTAAACTAGTTTATGAATATGAGTGATGTTAGCTTATTTTAAGTGATCTGCAAGTTTATTTACTAGTCTATTTTTAAACTTTGTTTATTGTTACTGTTTGGAGTTTTAGATTTGCTAGCTTATTTGGTCAGTATTATTTAGATGTGTTTTGTTTGTTCTTTTTCTGCTTATATTGCGTTTTCCATATGCTTATTAGTTTTTTTTTCGATTTGGCTTATTTCGGTTTAGGCTTATTTGCTTATTATTTTTGTCATCTTTTTAAATAGCTTATTTGGTTCCATAGCTTATTTGGACTGTTTTTAGCTTATTAGTCTTACTGTTTGAATCTTATTAGTTAATATCTTTCATTTAAAGCTGTCAAAAATTTAAAGTCCAAAAAAAATTAATTAGCAAACAAATTTTCGTCTGGCCTGGGGATCGAACCCAGGACCTCTCGGATCACAGGCCTGCGCTTCTACCATTGTGCTATTACTCTCTTTGAGTATTTCCTTGCATAGTTATATTATTATGGGTCCTTAATTACTGGCAGATTTGGTTTATTAGGTTTAATACAAGTTCTATTTTATTTAAATAGTTTATTTATATTTTTCGTTTGATCAGTTTTTTTTTTAAAAAAAATATATAAAAGATAAAAAAATATATTTATTTCTTTTAGACTTTTAGAATGATTTAAATTTTAGTTTAGGTTTTAAATTAGTTTTCATAAAAGGTGTTTAAAATAGTTTTTTTAAATAGTATAAAATTATTTTATTTTAAGTTTTATTTAAAATAGATTTACTTTCAAATTAGTTTAAATAGCTTTACTTTTATTTTTTAATTAGTTTCAATTTTTAATTAGATATAAGTTAATTAATAGATTAAATAGTTAAAAATTAAGATAGTTTACTTAAAATTAAATAAATTTTGTTATTTAATAGTTTAGTATAAAATATAAAAATATTGACACCAAAAACAAGTTAAGTTGAAACGTTAAACCGGAAATCAAATTCGAGTCGAATCGAGGAACGAAAAACGAACTTTAATTAAAAGTACTAAAAATCCTAGTTTCAAATGGCGCCGCTGCCGCTTCGCTCGTACGATTGACGATTTTTCGTGAAGACGTTTGGATTTTGGGATCCGTTCTTTTTGAACGTTACGTTTTCTTGCACAAAAAATCAAAAACACAAAAAAATCAAAAAACTTAAAATTACAAAAAAAAAAAATTAAAAAAATCACAAAAGCAATTTCTTTCCTAAGAATTGCACCAAAAAAAAAATTTAAAAAATCCAAAAGTAATACTTTTTCCTAAAAGTATTACACCAAAAATATTACGTATTAGTGTTAGTTTTTAGTTCGATTTCTTTCGATTTTTCGTGTGTATATATATTTTTCTAAAAAAATACAAAAATATTCTTCTTTATCCTCTTTTGTATTTAATTCTTTTCTCAACCCCTCTTATTTTTAATTCTTCATGGATTTGTCTTGCGTTCGGTGTGGGAGACCATGGCTCGGTTTTCCAATTTGTCCATGGTGTACTTGTGCGAAGTGTGGTTCCGATATCGACGATACACAATTTGGATTTTGTCCATTGTGCAATTCTAGAAATTCGTACTTCTCCTCTTACACAAATTTCTCCCCTCCCCCCGTCTATGACAATCCCTATCCGCAACAGGCACCGGGTTTTTCTCAATACCCGTGTTGCAATCATTGTGGGGGCCCTCGCGATACTTTTTATTGTCAACCGATGAATTATGAGCCACATCCGTGCTTTAATTCCGGTTTTCAAAATTTTGAACCCCCACAAAATACCGTCGTTCATCAACCTTCTTTTAAGGAACAAAGCACTAGTTTGGATGAAATTCTCGAAAGCTTAAAACAAATCAAAATTAGCTTGCATGACGAAAGACAACAAGAGCAAGTATCTACTCTTATTGTTTCTACTCCTCCTCTTGTGCGTTCTTACTATTATGATGACGATGAGACTACTATTTCTTGGAGTGATCTTTGTGCTCAATGTCCTAGTGCAATTGTAATTCCTTCTCTCAATATCCCGAATGCATCTAAGGATCTTGATACATCGAGTGAGATTAGCGATTTTGGGCTCGACAAATTCTTTGATGAAGTTTGTGATATGCCGACTTTTGCTGAGCTTACGGACACGGTCGTTCCGCTAGTCCATGATCACATACTCACAAATCCAAAAGCGATGATTGATTCTTCCAATAAGAGTTCTATATGTGGTGAGTATGATGATTTCGTCTTCGAGCCTGAGATTAAGGAAATTATCGACCGAGAGCTAGCTCTTTTACCTCCACTTCCACCTACAAGTGAGGTCGATTTTTCCAAAATTGAGGCCGAACTTGATGAGTTGGAACGTCTTATTTTTAATAATGACGAACCAACTCACATGACCACGCATCCTATTCTCGAGGAGTTACCTAATAAACACTCCTCTAATGAGAATTACGTTTACCACATTCGTGAGGATTTAACTTATCAACAAATCCCACAAATGAATGATGGTTTCGTACTTGATCGTGATCTTTTCGAGAGAATTTCTAAAATCCTCAATGAGGGGAACGACAAACCTTTGTTTGACGAGCCTATCTATGATGAAGAAATCGAAGAGATTCACGTTCATGAGGATGATTACTTTGACCCGGAAGGTGACATTGACCATTCTTTGATTGATACCTTTACGGCTTTGCCGAATTATGACCATCCATTGTCTTTGGGGGATGACAATTTGTCTCCTTTACCCACCCCACCTCCCGTGGATCACGACCTCACATACTTTTCGTATGTTGAGAGGACCTTTTTACCTTTGATGACTTATCCTCCTGCCTCTCATTTATTATGTTCCTCCGGGACCGAGGATAAGATTTTTGATCCCGGTATTACATTCGAGGCTTCCCCATGGACCATTTAATTCGGGGTCGAGTCAGGCTCGTGACTCGGTTAACAAAAACAAGCGCTTCTCGGGAGGCAACCCGATGATCTATCTTTTATCTTTTATTTATTTTCTACAATAAGTGTAGGGGGAGCCGTGTAGGTTGTTTGTTGTGATTGTGCAGGGACATGTGCTTAAATGATCCACTTTTGGTACTTTTGACGTGACCCGTGTTCCCGTGTTACCCGTGTACCCGGTTCCTTCGATAAGTTTTTGCTATTGTGATTCTATCTTGTATATAAATAAAACGAATAAATGTAATCACTTTAGTTGTCCCTTCCTTAGCTCGATTTTAAACAACGTACTCAATGTCCTAAGTGTAGGGGAGTTTATTCACCCACATGCTTAAACATTGAGGGCAATGTTTATCTTAAGTGTAGGGGGGATTTCTATCGAAATTTTAGTGACCTTTTCCATGAATTTGACCCTATTTTACCGGAAAATTTAAAAAAAAAATTTCAACGTTTTTCAAATTTTTGATCTATTTTGGCCTTGTAGTATTTTTTATTTATTTTCTTCTTGTCATCGCATCATATTTATATTTTCTATTTTAAGAATAAAGTAAAAAATAAACAAATAAATAAAATGGTTTTAACAAGTTTAGATATCTTTGATATATTAGGCCCGTCATGAATATTTTGACTCAACCCGAGTTTACTTATCTAAGTTTACTCTAGCTAGTATCCTTAACCATATGGACCTTAATTGGTTTATTAGGCTAAGCATCCACGAGTCTCATTCCTTGAGATTTTAAATTGTGGAGAACGAGAGATGATAGAGTTAATTATAAGTTCGGTATTCTTTCATTAACTTATGTGAGTTAGTTATGAGCTTTTTCTCCCATCACTTGTTAATAAATATATTTGCAATAAATAAGGTTGTACGATTTAAAAGGTTACTTAGCTTCTAGCACAAGATCGTTTAAAAGTTGCTCGGTATTAATTAGAGTTCATAGCCAAGGCATAACTTATTGAAACGGGACGCGAAGATTGGCTTATCCAAAAAGGCCCTAACAAGGCATGAGGATACCCGAGTCCAAAAAGGCCCTAACAAGGCATGAGGATTCACTTTTTGCTAAAGATCCTAAGATGATGTGAAGATCATTAATCCAAATCAATATGAAGGATCAAGACACACGACGAGAAGCAATTACTCCCCTAAAGATCATGGAGAAGTCTATCCAAAAAGACCCTAACAAGGTATGAGGATAAATAGATCCAAGTTCGAAAAGGAGGCGGATCGTTGTATATCAAAATCCTAAATAAAGAAGAGGATAAATGAAGAAGTCGTGGTCAACGTTTGAAGCATCTTTCACTCCTATTGAAGATGTATACCAAAATGAAGAGAAGACCATAATTTCACGATCGTCTCTCAAGATTTGAAGTTTGAAGTACAAGCCAAATATCGGTCCGAGAGAGGTCTCAAATCGTGAAACGAGTTATGCCAAGATATGAACTTTATGAGGTTTCGAGAAGCCGTTTTAAAAGATTTTGTCCTTTAGCTAACTATTGATTAAATCGTTCCACTTTATTTTCGGCCTTAATAAATTATCTAAATAAGTCAAAAATGCATCCTCGTGATCATTCAAGACAAAAATAAAATACAAGAGATACACCGTAGGAATAAGGGGGTCTAAGTGATTAACTAAACCACATGAGTAAGTGTTAGTTGTGCTAACTTGTAATAACAATGATCTCGTTTTTGAGCTTGGTATGGGGAACGTGAAACTTGAGGGTGATTTATATTCATGACACCAAAGCCCTAATCCAAGTCTTAGATTTCTTTACGAGTTTCTTCCTTCGAATAATTTCCAAGTTAAAATAAATTGTTATAAATTTTGTTTCTTTCTAAGTTTTTATCTTTTCATCATAGTAATAATTGTATATTTTAATAAAGGCCGAGATGGATCAATTATGAGAAAAATGTAACTTATGCTTTAAAATAATGCATTGCATGGGGTCATTGCAATGGTCAAGTGTAGGGAATTTAATAAGTGTGTAAACACTTATCCTTTTGCCACTAAAATCAAGGAAAAACAAGACCCAATCATGTGTTTACTATCGTAAAAGTCGGAATTACGCGTGGTTTTGTGTTTTTGTGTTTAAATAGGTACAAATGATCAAAAGGAAAGAAAACACGGGATTTCACGGTCAAATGTTGAAGAAAAGTCCAAAAAGAGACAAAGAGAAAGTCAAAAGACCAAAAGTGTGCCCAAGTTCACGAAAACCGGTGAAACCAACACGATTTGAAGAAATTGAACAAGAAAGCCGAAGTCGAGCTCGTTTTAGCGGACTTAATATTTATTGAGATAAAACGGGCCAAGTGGGGCCCACATGTGTGTATTGGGCCAAAAAGACCAATATTAAGCCCAATCAAAATCACACCATACGATTTATAATGTTATTAGGCCAAGCCCATTTTGCAAAAAAAAAAAAAGGGACGTTTTTGGGCCTCATGCCAATTTTTGGGCCTCATGCCATTTTCTTTTTGGACGAATTGAAGAAATGTGGCTTGGTCAAATGTCCCCAATTCACAGTCAACAAATCACACACTCTTAAAATATTTACCCAACATTTTTTCCCCACCCACTCTCAAACTTAAATAACAATTAAACTCACACGGTTTCCCCAAAACTCTCAACCTCCCCCACGTGTCATCACACACGCATACTAACAAACTTCCCCTACACCCCATCCCACACGATCTCCCCTCACTAGTTTATTTGTTTACCATGTACCATCCCACACACAAACACCCCCACTCACAAAATAAACAATACTTATTTTTACTTTCACCTACCCACCACTTTCTCTTCCAAAAAAAACAAAACACAAACACAGCAACTTTTTTTTACACAGTCAAACCCTTAAATCACCATAAAAAATTCACCACAAAAATTGGGGTTTTTACTTATATAATTAATTCCCTCGAATCCACTCAAAACCCCCAAGTTTTTCGCAAGAAACACTCACAAGGTGGTCATCTTTCATCCAACGTGGCAATCCATGGCAATAATCAATCTCATCCATTGATTTGAAGAAAAGAAAGAGAAAAAGAGAAGAACGGCCAAGATTTCATGTCGTGGGCACCAAGGAGAACAAAAATGGTTTGAGGGGTTGCCTATAAAAACCCTCACATCTTGTAATTTGGGAGAGCTTATTTTTATTTTCAGTTTTTTTTTAATTAAATTAGGAGTAGGTTAAATTAGATTTAATTTTTTGAAAAATTAGATTAGGTTTATTGTATTTTAAATTCCCAGTCAATGTAATTTGGATTTTTATTAATGAAAAGTTTATTTTTATTTATTAATTCGTCTCATTTTAATTTAAGTTACTGTCAATTTTTTTTATATTTAATCTGCCTTAATACCACTGTTCTTGTTCGAGTTTATTAGTATTAAAATATATATATATATATATATATATATATATATATATATATATATATAAAAATAATAAGGAATCTGTTCGAGGCTTTGGATTGTGTTGATGGTTCGAAGTCTGTGATATGTTGGTTCGGTTCATTTGGTTCGAGATGGGGAGGATGATGATTCGAAGGTGAGGTGCGTTTGATTCGGTTCTCAAGTACGCTCAGCGCGCTACTTCGACCCAACGGATTTCGACACCGGGTTTCATCTCTTTTTAATTTTACTGTTGAGTTTAGATTAAAATTTTATTATCATTGTTAACTGCTATTTCTTTTCATCTGTGCTGAAACTAGTTTATGAATATGAGTGATGTTAGCTTATTTTAAGTGATCTGCAAGTTTATTTACTAGTCTATTTTTAAACTTTGTTTATTGTTACTGTTTGGAGTTTTAGATTTGCTAGCTTATTTGGTCAGTATTATTTAGATGTGTTTTGTTTGTTCTTTTTCTGCTTATATTGCGTTTTCCATATGCTTATTAGTTTTTTTTCGATTTGGCTTATTTCGGTTTAGGCTTATTTGCTTATTATTTTTGTCATCTTTTTAAATAGCTTATTTGGTTCCATAGCTTATTTGGACTGATTTTAGCTTATTAGTCTTACTGTTTGAATCTTATTAGTTAATATCTTTCATTTAAAGCTGTCAAAAATTTAAAGTCCAAAAAAAATTAATTAGCAAACAAATTTTCGTCTGGCCTGGGGATCGAACCCAGGACCTCTCGGATCACAGGCCTGCGCTTCTACCATTGTGCTATTACTCTCTTTGAGTATTTCCTTGCATAGTTATATTATTATGGGTCCTTAATTACTGGCAGATTTGGTTTATTAGGTTTAATACAAGTTCTATTTTATTTAAATAGTTTATTTATATTTTTCGTTTGATCAGTTTTTTTTTAAAAAAAAATATATAAAAGATAAAAAAATATATTTATTTCTTTTAGACTTTTAGAATAATTTAAATTTTAGTTTAGGTTTTAAATTAGTTTTCATAAAAGGTGTTTAAAATAGTTTTTTTAAATAGTATAAAATTATTTTATTTTAAGTTTTATTTAAAATAGATTTACTTTCAAATTAGTTTAAATAGCTTTACTTTTATTTTTTAATTAGTTTCAATTTTTAATTAGATATAAGTTAATTAATAGATTAAATAGTTAACAATTAAGATAGTTTACTTAAAATTAAATAAATTTTGTTATTAAATAGTTTAGTATAAAATATAAAAATATTGACACCAAAAACAAGTTAAGTTGAAACGTTAAACCGGAAATCAAATTCGAGTCGAATCGAGGAACGAAAAACGAACTTTAATTAAAAGGACTAAAAATCCTAGTTTCAAAGTGTTTGGCCCCTTGGAGTTGGTCAAACAGATCGTCTATACGTGGCAGTGGATACCTATTCCGGATAGTAATCTTGTTGAGCTCGCGATAGTCTATGCAAAGACGCATACTGTCGTCCTTCTTCTTAACAAACAAGACCGGTGCGCCCCATGGACATGCGCTCGGTCAAATGAAACCTCTTTCAAGAAGTTCTTGTAGTTGATCCTTCAGCTCCTTCAGCTCTATGGGAGCCATGCGATAAGGAGCCTTGGAGATTGGTTCAGCTCCTGGAATAAGCTCGATACTGAATTCCACTTCTCGTGCAGGTGGTATGCCAGGAAGTTCTGTTGGAAAAACATCTTGGAATTCCGACACTATTGGTTGATCCTGAATTGATGGAGATTCAACATCCATGTCGTGAAACGTAGCTAGATAACCCTCGCAGCCATGTGATAGTAGTGCACGCGCTTGCAGGGTAGATATGATTTGTACAGACCGTCCGGGTATGAACCCGTTATGAATGTATTTTGGTGCATTAACATCATCAAAGATAACTCGATATGAATGGCAGTCTATGGTAGCATGATGCTTGGATAGCCAATCCATGCCCAAAATCATGTCGAAGTCATTCATGTCCAGCGGAAGTGCGTCAACAGGTCGAACCTTATCATCAAATTCTAGGGAAAGACTCTTGTATACCTGGGTGATTAATACAGAGTCCCTCAAAGGCGTGGAAATAGTAAGCCTATTCTCTAGTGGCATGGGGAGCATCCTAATGTTCTTAGCATAAGCAGTAGAAATAACCGAGTGAGTAGCACCCGTATCGAAAAGAACACATGCAGCTTGACCATACATATACAAGATTCCAGTGATGGTACCTGTAGACTTGTTGGCCTGGTCTCGAGATGTCGTGTAGACACGCCCGGTGGTAGGAGGCGGCTTGGAATCAGCATGGCCCGATGTACCCTCCATCTCGCCCTTACGGTAATCCTTCATGATATGGCCAGGAAGACCACACTTGAAGCATGCGTTAGTGTTACAGCGACATGGCTCTGGGTGCCTACGATGGCAAGTAGAGCAAAGAGGATGAGTAAATCCTCCAGCAGGTGCTCTGGCTGGCTGGGAACCTGATAAAACATTTTACATAAGACATGATAATAGGGTACAAAGGACAATGCGGATAATCGTAAGATTGAATACTAGTGATAGCTGGACGGCTAGGCTGTGAACCTCTCTGGTTCTGGTCCCTATCGTTTCCATGGTTCCTGGTAGAAGTTTTGCTAAAGTGTCAGAATATGAGTTATAACATGAAATCATAAGAAAATTGCGTAAGTATTAGGACCTGCTGCTGTTGGAGTGTTCGGCGTTGTTACAATAATTATCATTACCGCCACGCCTATCCGTAGCAGAACGGTTGTTAGTCTGACCGTTTCCCTTGGGCTGATGAGGCTGCTGCTGAGTAGCCGGCTGAGACCGGTCCCCAGTTTTCTGCCTGGAAGATACATTTAAAGAGATGAATAATTGACATATATGGAAAGAATACGGATAGATCACCGCTTGAATATGAATGTTTACCTCTTGTCGGGTCTCTCAGCTTCCCCGAACTCATCTCTCTCCTGCAGCATCTTCAGCTTACGTGTTGCATCGGCCACTTGTGCTATAGTGTTGAACGTAGCACACACCAGATTGTTTGCGACCGATGTGCGAAGAGCCCACCTAAAGTGGTGTGCCTGCTCTTCAGGAGTACCTGCTGCTGCACCAAGGAAACCAGCTAAGCGAAGAAAGCGCTGCATAAACTCGTTGCTATTCTCCCCAGCTCTCTGTCGGATCCCATGGTACTCTCTCTTGATCTTGTCTTGCTCAGCCTTGGGAAAGAACTGCTCCATCACCCTGTCCTTGAACTGAGCCCAAGTCAAACCAGCAACCCACTCGTCACCACCCTCAGACTGCATCAATGCTAACCACCAATTTAACACATCGCCTTCGAACCGATAGCATGCCAACCTCGCCTTGTATGCGGGGTCACAACCCATAGCATTGAAAATCTTCTCGATGTGAGCCAACCAGCTTTCAGCATCACTGGGGCTATCTGTCTTCTCAAAAGCTCGAGGACGGAGCTTGTTGAATCTCTCCAGCCATACTGCTAATGTCACTGGAGGAGGAGGAGGAGGAGGTGCCTGATTATGCTGCTGATTGTTAGCAGCTTGAACTTCAGCCCTGATGTCGTTCCTCAGTTGAGGAAGCAAAGCTTGCATAGCAGCTTGAATCGCAGCATTGAGCTGTTCTTGTTCGCGTGTGAGAACCATCTGACAGTATAACATAAAACATATGATTAAACAGATCAAAACATAAAATATATATACATGAAAAAAAATTTATACCAAAATTTCAAGAGAAAAAATTTTATGCAAGAAAATTTTGTGTATGAATGCATGATGCAGTTTTATGAAAACTTTTGTATGCTCGAGAGTGAACGCCTATGGTCAGTTCACCCAAAACAAAAGACATGGCGAGGGGACGCCTATGGGTCGGTCCCAAATTTAAAAGTTTCGATAAAACACATGCGGCTAAATAGGGCCAGTCCTGTACCAACCATTACTTAGTCATAAATCTGCGACAATGACATATATATGTATGCATAAAAATGATGAATGCATGAAAACAACTGTCAGTTCTAGGAAGACCATAGTGACTACCCACTAATCACAGGTCATATTTTGAGAGCCTACAGGTCGAAGCCTTGGCTCTGATACCATAATTATAACACCTCATTTTGATAATGGAATGTCACACGTAATTATGGCGTGTCATCAAAGCATACAAGAAAAAATGTCTAAACATTTCATGACCATAAAAGGGAAAATACCGGAATCAAACATTGGTAGTCCAAAAGTAAAGCTCATCACACACAAACATAAGTATAGTAAAGGAAAGGACTAAACAATGTCCATAGCAAATGTATCAAAGGAAAGATAATGCATAAAGTAAAGAAAGGCTAGAAAGCTTCCAGTCCATATGCACATACACTTAAAGTCTACGAGCGTCCCTGAGTACCTGCCGTTTTGGGAACATAGAAAAGGAAAACGGCTGAGCAATACGCTCAGTGTACGGATGTACAATAAATCATGAATAGGATAAGCATATAACATATAACAGCGGAAGAAACTAAGTCCCGAGTAACCTGGTTAAGTCTTGATAAAACTGGTTTTATAGTTTGAAAAGCCTTATGTTTATCTTATAAAAACTGTTTAGCATGTTCTACCATTAGCCAATATAGGTCATGAAAATCCACCGTGCATGAATACTTGGAGGGGTGACCTCATCATGCAAATTAGAGGGGCTGCCTCTAATTTAATATACTGGTTTGGATAGGAGGGATCAACTCCTTGTGAAGGATGAAAGGCACACACTACATTCACACTGAGTAATCTGCTTGTAAACATGTAACTAGGATGCACCCATACGCCCCACATGATAAATATAATAAATGACCAAAAGCTGAAGGGACGCCACGAGCAATCACTCCGCCGTGGTGAAGTCATAACATCAGTGCCTCTAATGTTATGGTTATGGTACCTCCATAACTAGGTGAAACTGGTCATGCATGTATATGGCTATAGGTATTCTAAATTAAACATAAGCAATTCAAACACAAAAACTTATACTACGGGAAAACATTTGGCTGCATACGGGGAATCCTAATAAGGAAAGAATATCCATACTGAAAGGACGGGAATCCGTACCTTATGTCCAGTAAACGAAGAAGACGAACTGAGAGGAATCCTACTTCCGTATCACTAATGCTACATAAATACATACATGAATAAGTATCTTCTTACTAAATACGTAACTGGTTTTACGTCATGTCTTAGCTTATTTATATGTTCATATCATGATTTACTGTTTTTAAGCCTTAAACTGTGTTTATCTTATATCCTGTCTATTCTGATTAAGTACTTCTGGTATTTCATGTATTATTATACTTACTGTGTAATAATAAGTAACTTTCCAAAAATAACAGGTTTCCTAAAATAGAAAGTTTCCAAAAATAGAAAGTTACCAAAAATAGAAAGTTACCAAAAATAGAAAGTTTCCAAAAATAGAAAGTTTCCAAAAATAGAATTACTGCTTAAGATAGATAAGTTTCTAAAAATATAAAGTTTCCATAAATAGATCAACTGCCTTAATTAAATAAGTTTCCATAAATAGATTAGCTGCCTGAATTAAATAAGTTTCTAAAAATAGAAAGTTTCCATAATTAGATATAAGCTTGTTAAATAAGCTAAGTATATAAGCCTAAGTGTTTTCATGATTATCTCCTAAGTCATAATGATATAATGTATAGTTTATTAATTATTTCATGTAATTTAAATAAACTATAGGTTAAAATATTTAATTAAAGTATATCATGTTTTTAATTAAATAAAGTTGAGTACTTAGGTTAAAACATGTATTATTATTTATTAATAATATAACCTAAGTCATGTTAATTAATTAATTATAACCATGGTTTTTAAATAATTAAATAATTATAAGTCTAGAAAATATAAAATACTTAGGTTAATAATTTCATGATTTTAATAATTAATATAACCTAAGTCATGTTTATTAAATTAATCATGTTATATTTATTAATTTAATTTAACATATGATTATATATAAAAAAATAATCTTAACATAAACCGTGAACCGGATCTTGACTAGAACCCACGAACCGGACATGAAATCGACACCATACCCCGAACCACTTCGGGGTTCCCCTTGTCTTGCTGCTGCCGTGGGACCCACACCACCCAACCGGGACCATATGGTCTCGGTGGTGGTCGAGTAGCCAAACCGAGACCCCCTTGGGGTTCGGTTTAGGCGCCGACCAAAACAAACACCCCTAAAACACCCTTTTTGATTTCTCCAAAAACCATTTTCATGTTAGTTCTATGTTTTTAATTAGGTTTTAAAAACATCTTGTTCTTATCTAATTATTAAATCAAATCAGAAAGAAAAAGGGTAAAAAGAATATACCGAATGCGTGGATCTAAACGAGGATGAACAAACACGAACACTTGCACCAAAAACCAAGATCAAAATCAAACAAACACCCCTTTGGTGTGTTTGTATTCGGCGGCCAAAAGAAAAGAGGAGGATGAGAACTTTTAGGTTTTTGTTAAATCTTCTGTAAAGTGAAAAATGACTAGCTAGTTTTCCCTTAACCCCTCTTTAGTGAATTTTGAGATGGGCTTGGCCCATCTCCTTATGTTTGTCGCGGGTAGGGGCCCCACATGGGGTACCCGTACCGTTTTCCGTGTCTCGATATTTAATTGTTCGTTCGTGTTTATTTGTGTTCATGTTTAATGTGTTCTCGTTAACTAATTACCGTGACCTAATTTATTTATTACGCTCATAATACATATATATACGTAATTAATAATAGTTCGTGATTTAATTACGTTCATGATTTCATGATCGCATGTTCGTGATTAATTATTGTCAAATAATTATTGCGTGCTCGTGCGTAGTAAATACTTATCGTGTTCCAACACGTACGTAATACGTAAAATCCTAACACGTAATCGTAATCATGCTATAATAGGAAAGTTTTAATCTAGTACGTACGATCTTAAGGGTACTATTCATGGTAAAAGCATGCGGGTTTTACATAAATTAAGCAAAAATTTGAAACTCACAAGGCCGAAAAATCTATGCCCAAATTGAAAGTGAATCAAGCCTTAATCTTTGAAGCTTTAAAGATCCAAAATTCGCTTTAGCGTGAGGATATACGTCTTTGGCTAATAAAACCACCGATGAGGCGGATAGTAAAAGGCAAGGCAAGACCGAAGTCATAATAAAAGCTTCATGGCGAAGTTGAATAAAAGATGGAGGTAAACGTTTGATAATAAGGCCCTTCCGTTAGGGGGCGTATAAAAGTCTTGGTAATAAGTCTCATGTTCAAAACCGTTATAAAACCATGTTTATCGATCCTTCTTGTTGACTTAATTTTTTGACATCGTTTTCTATTAGGATGAATTATTAATTCGATGATTTTGGTTATACCGTTAAGACTCTATTTTTAGACCTAATCTCTATTCACGCATAAGTCAATGATGTATCCTCGTGATCATTAAGACAAAATAAAATATAAGAGATACCAAGTAGGAAAAAGGGAGTTTAGGTGTGTAATTAACACTCATGAGATATGATCGTGTTGCTAACTTATAATAACAATGATCTCCTTACACGCTTTGCATGGAATTGGGTGAAATTATTTCTAACGAAGCATTCATATGTTCTTGTTCTATGATCCCAAAAGTCACTTAATCGTGATGAAAACAATACATTATGTCTAAAACGCGTGTAGTAGTTTATTTAAATTTATGTCTTCAATAAATGTCATCATAAAATGAATTTTGGAAGTGCTACCATACTTAATTCTATCATTGGGTGGGGACACGGCAATGTTTTGGTATGGGGGAGTGATGAGACTGCAATTATACATAGTCTCATCGTCTAAATCGGGCTTAAAACGCTTAAAATATCATCAAAATACCCAAATATGTGCTTGTGTTTGTTCATTGTATATTTTAGGTACGGATATCATGAAATCAACAAATGATCACAAGAATGAAGCAATAACGAACACGGGAAACGAAGTCGCACAAAGAACCGGGCCCAAGAATGGAATTTCCAAAAATACCCTTGAAGAATTAAAGAATGTCAAGTTTGGTCCCTCAACTTTTGAAGATTGACACTTTATACCCGTAAGAATCTCAAAAGTACTTTGGGGTCCCTAAAGTTTAAAGTCATGTCAAGAACAGCCCTTGTGTTTAAAGATAAAACAAATTAAGTCCTTTTTATCACCAAAGGACTAATGGTGCAAATGGACAAGGACTAACTGTGAAATGGGTCAAGGACTATGGATGAAAAAGTCCTTTTATGCTGTTGTTAAGCGGAGGACTAATGTTGCCAACAAACCAAACTTTTTAACCAAACCCCTCATTAAACTTAACTATACCCGACAACCAAAATCCCCTAACCCAATACCTGCCCTCCACGTGCCCCACTCAACTCACCCCACCAATCATATTCTCCCACTCCCCCACGTCAGATCCCACAAACCTAAACCAAATTAATATATAAAATCAGTTTAAACTGATTTTTATATATTTAATTTCGGGCGCCAAACACAATTACCCCAAACCCAAACAGATTAAAACCCCAAATTCGTCCTATAAACCCTAATTTGGGTTTTACTTTAATTCATGATAATTGGCCACCATTTTGTGCAGATTGGTAATTAAGGATATCACTAACATATCCCCACCCCTAATCCTTTTCCCCAACGGCCCATGTGACCAGCAGGACCATCCCCTGCTGCGTCACTTTCACCCAAAACCCAATACTAGACACATCGAATGGCTGGATGTGTTTTCATGGTCCCAACGTATCAAGGAACGACTGTGATCACATTTGGACAGCTTGGCAACACCCCGACCAGAGATCACATGCCAATGTTCTTGAACAAGTTTGACTAAAGATTCCAAAGGCAATTCAGGAAAATCACTAGCTAGGGTTTTTTAAATTGTATTTAGTCTAGAATCATCTGTTGGCCCTTATAAATTGAGCATGCAACATGTGCATTGCCTTTTTTCTTTGTTCCAGTTTTATCAAGTTGTAAACTTTTTATAAATTAAATAGTTAAAGTAATTCCTAAAAAATCCTTGCATTTGATATACTGATTTCCATTTTTTTCCTGCTTTAGTTAATTCATTTATCTTTCTTTGCAAAGTAATTATAGTGATTTTAAGTTTTCATCATTTCACAAGTAATTTACATTTTCTGAAAATCATTTTTTTTTCTTATTCTAAAATCCACACACACATTGAAGTGAAAGTGGATGTGTGTGTGTGAATTTCAGGTTTGTTTTGTGATTTTTTTAGTTTCAAGGTAACAAGATTGGTGGATTGAGAAAACCATATCTTTTTCAAAAAGTCAGTTTTTTTCTTATAAGCTATAAGCTCTTAAGCTAGCTTAACCAATAAGCCTAGCTTACAGCTTCATATCCTTTGTTCCATTTCACCTTGGTTTTGTTTTCTTTGACTTAGCAGGTTTTCAAGACAACATAATCATCCTTCTCTATATTTCATCATCTCATTACATTTAGAAGACTATTTTTGGTCCTATTCTCTACATCAAACAAGTTCAGCACAAGCCCGAGCTTGTATGGAGATGGCATTGCAGCCATAGTGGGGCCCGGATGTGGGTCCCACAAGGTAATCCCTAGGATTGAACCCTCTATACTTGCATGACTTGTGTGATTTTTGGTTTTTGTAGCTTGGATGTTTAGATGTTAGTTGTAGTTGTTATTCATGCTAGATTATGACTTATATGCATGTTTGAGTGTTAGCTAATCAGTTTGGTTAAGTTTTAAGAGCTTTTGGTTTGTTAATTTTTGGTTTCTGAAATTAAAGGTGTGTTTGGATTTGTGTTTTATCTGAATAAAGTGACATAAGTTTGGGTAAAAACAGGTTATACATACTTTTATTTGTTAGTTATTAGTGTTCTCTCACTTTGGTTTTCAGTTTTGATAAGTTTTTAAGTAATTTGGCTTGATAAATCTTGATCAACTTAGCATATAAATCAGTAAACCTTCTTACTGCCATGATTTAGTAAATTTTGACCACCATTTTTGTAAGACTGTTAGATCTTGGTAGTATTTAGGGGTAGGACTGGTTTTGTAGAAGTTTGTGAGTCAAGTGAGTGAGTTTTGGTCAACCAAAACTCACCCATTTGCACTTTGCATCAACAAAGTCCCACAACCCCCTATATTTGCTTTTCAGTGACTGAATTTTGCTATTTGTGTGATATTTTTGTTAGTGAGCTTGTGTTTTTATAGCATTCATAGACTCCCTACACTCCACTGAGTGTAGGGGTGCCAATCATTGTCCAAGAAACCAAGCAAATCAAAAGTTGCAAGCACAAAAGTGCCCCGTTCCTGTTTCTATAACTATCAGTGGGAACAAAATTCCCACTGCTAGTGTTAATATTGGTACTGCTAGGCTAGAAGACAAAATCTAGCTAGTGTTAATTTATTTTCCTGTTACTGTTCATTTAGTATTTTTTAGATTTAATTGCAATTTAAATTACTTTTTAACTCACTGTTTTGTCTTTTAGTGCAAGAAATTAATATTTTTCTGTTCTAAAAATTTTCTTAGATTTAGAAAAGTATTTTAAGATTTTTAGTTCAAAAATATTTTTACTGTTCACTTTTTTATTAATTTTTAGATTTTATTTAAGTTTAATTAGGGTTTTAATTAATTATGTTTTGTCTTTTAGTGAAAAATTTTACTTTTTTCAAACTTTTTCATTTTTCTACTGTTCATTAGTATAATTTAGGATTTTTAAAATTGTCAAATTATTTTTAGCATTATTTTAATATTTTTATCATTATTTTAGTTTAAAAATAGTTTTTAGTGTTTTAAAAAACAGAAAAATAGTTTTTAAAATTTAGGAAAAATACTTTTTAGTCTTTAAATAATAAAAGTGAGTTATTTGTTCAATAAAATAATATTCTGGGCTTTTTGTTAATTATATTTAATTTTAGGGCTTTAATTAGCATTTAAAATTGAATATTTAATTAATAAAAGGTTTTAAATATATTTATTAGATTTTTATTCTTATTTATATTATTTTAGACTTAGTTTTCATTTTTAATTAATATTTAGGTTTAATTTTTAGTTTTGTCACGTTTTACGTATTTACGTTCGCGTTTTACGTTAATTCGTCGTAGTGTAATCGTAATCGTAGCTCGTCTTTAATTTTTCTCTTCTAAACCAAAAACGTCACTAATCCAAACTTTGATTTTATATAATTGGCACACTTAATCCACATACCTCCTTCGAGAACGAACCCGCATTTATTCCGTTTTACGTTTTTCCTAAAGCGTAAGACTTAATACTTGCCGCTCATACGCGTTTTTCCTAAAACGTATACGAAAAAACTACATCACTACCCTTTGGGCAGCACTCAACCAGTTTTCATCTTTGAATTTCTCGATACCTTTCTTGACTATCTCCCACACATCATGTGAAGAATACACCAACTACCATAGTTATCTTTGGTGAGACGAGGAAATTGGAACAAGTTCATTGAACTCGACATCTTGATCTTCTGGCGCTCTGATACCAGTTTGTTGGGAAACACACGGGGCCTTTTAGGCTTGTGCTGGAGGAAGAGATAAGGTTTTTAGGAAGTAAGTTTATTGCTTGAACTTTTCTTGGTACTTTTCGAATGCTTCTTGATACAAGTTACAAATGTTTACATACACCACCTATTTATACAGTCCATGGAATGTTCTAGAGACGAGATATTTCCATGGACATTCTACTACGATCTAGATTATTCTTAATACATAATCATCCTTATCTACATACACTACTACACAAAGTCAAACATAGATCACTCCATATAGTGTGGTTTTCCAAAAAAGTGAACTATACAAGGAGAAATCTCATAAAAAGAACGGTTATTCATATAAAACCCGTTCTATTTATTTTAAAAATAAATAGAGCGGCTTTTATGTAAAAAGCGCTCTATTTAAGCTGCCACAAACTCCCACATAAAAAAGTTGGATTTCATTTACTCATAAAAAGAACGATTATTCATATAAAATCCGTTCTATTTATTTTGAAAAACAAAATAGAGCGGCTTTTATTTGAAAACCGCTCTATTGAAGCTGTCACAAACTTCTACACACGCCAGTTGGATGCCATTTACTTTTAAATAGATCGGTTGTTTGTAAATAACTGTTCTAACTAACATCAGCCCTAACGGCTCCCATTGAAAGAAAGCAAGGACGATTGTTTCCCAAAAAACATCACAAATACCATAAAAACCACCATTAATGCTCTAGGAAAAACTCAATAAATTGTCATAAAAGGCTCAAATTTAAGTGTTTATATTGTTCTGGTTTAAAAGGTACATAATATTTATGCTTAGTATTTTGTTTATTATATTTGTTAACCCAAAATTTATCTATGATTAATTTTGTGTTTATTTGAACCTGTGTTTGTTAATTTTAATGATTTGTATGTATATAGTTCTATTGAAGAAATTTCTTTGTGTCGCGATGATGGATAGCTAATTTTGACCCATTTAAGTAAGGTATTTTACTAAACTTTTAAGCTAACCACATATTAATCATATATTTCATGGTATCATTTATGCATTTAGTATAAGGTAAGATAAGTTTTAGTAACCCCATAGTTGACTACCCGTTCGAAATTAACCTAAGAGGTTACTTTCGAATTGTCCCCATTTGGGACTGCTTTTTAAATATTTATCTCATTTAGGATGTGATTACTTATTATGAGATCGAGCATTATTTGAGATAAATCGACATCATTTTTCCTTACTCCTATGAGTTTGCGTTTTATGCGCATACTTGAGGAGTTGAGGGGAAATGCTACCGATTTTTCTTTAATAATACTCGACTCATATTACACATTCACATATGAGATTAAATATTTAAAAAGTGGGTTAGGATTTCTCGATTGGCCACTATTGTCATATCTTATCATATCATGCATGCATCTTAATAAATATATAATTTTTTATTTTCAGATGGATAGAAGGAAGTGGATGTACAATAGCGAACGTGTTTCCCCTGAATATGTCAAAGGGTTGTCTGAGTTTATTAAAGCTGATGAGGATCATCAAGAAAATACAGGAAGAGCCCTATTTTCGTGTCCGTGTCAAGACTGTGCACATTTTATTTATCATGATGATATTGAGACAATTAGATACAATTTATTTAAATATGGGTTTACCAAAAAATACACGTGTTAGAAACATCATGGTGAAGCATCACGTGATTGTAACGATGTTGTTTTAGAAAGTAATGTCAATAATAACGATGATCATTGCAGTAGTAGTCGTCAGAATATCAATGACATGCTACATGATGCCGAGCATAATGCCGAGCTTAGTATGGAGAAATTACAAGAATTGTTTGTCGAATCAGAAAAACCATTGTATACCAATTGTACTAATTTTACGAAACTTTCAGCCGTGTTGCAGTTGTTGACAGTAAAAGCAGAACATGGTTTTAGTGATGTAGGGTTCAACAAAATACTAGAGTTGTTTAATAAAATGTTGCCTAAAAATAACGAGTTACCCACTTCTACGTAGAAAGCAAAAAAATTGTTGTGTCCGTTGGGATTGGAAGTCCAAAGAATAGATGCATGTCCGAGAGATTTTATATTGTATAGAAAAGGGTATAAAAACCTGCACAAATGTCCTTTATGTAAGGTATCAAGGTATAAAGATAAAAACCTAACGGAATTTGATGAAGGTGTCACGAAGAATGGCCCTGCTGCTAAAGTTTTGTGGTATTTGCCAATCATACCAAGACTTAAGCAGTTGCTTTCGAACCCTAGGAATGCAAAATTGTTAAGGTGGCATGCCGAAGATCGCAAAATCGACAGGAAAATCAGACATGTGGCTGATTCTTCACAATGGAAGAGTATTGATAATCATTATACAAAATTTTCGGCTGAGGTTAGAAATATACGGTTTGGGCTTAGTTCAAAGGAATCAATCCATATGGAAATATGAGTAGTCGTCAAAGCACTTGGCCAGTTCTTTTATGCATCTACCTTCCATCTTGGTTATGCATGAAGCGTAAATACATCATGATGTCATTGTTAATTCAGGGTCCAAAGTAGCCAGGAAATGATATTGATGTGTATTTGGAACCTTTAATCAGAGAAGAGATATTTGGGATGAAGGCTTTGATGTTTACGATGCGTACAAAAATAGCATTTCAAACTATTTGCCATGATATTTTGTACCATAAGTGATTTTCCAGCGTACGGTAACTTGTCAGGTTATGGAACGAAAGGGGCTAAGGCATGTCCTGTTTGTGAAAAAGATACCCACTCGCGGTGGTTGACTAACTGTAAGAAAACTGTTTATATGGGATACCGCATGTCACTTCCAGAATCACACACGTACCGTAAAAAACGAAACTATTTAATGGTATAGTAGAGCGTTGAAGAATGGCAGAGTTATCGAACGGACATACTACACTCTCTTGTGTCAAGGATATAATAACTGTTTTTGGGAAAAAGGATAAAGCTCCGCCAACTAATAAGAATATTTGGAAGAAAAAAAATCCATTTTTTGGAAATTAGCGTATTGGGAGCGCTTACTGGTCCGACATTGTCTTGATGTAATTCATATTGAGAAAAATGTTTGTGAAGCTCTGATCGGCTTATCTTTAAGCATCAAAGGGAAAACAAAATATGGGATTAATGTTCGAAATGATATGGTAGAAATGGCGATTAGAGATGAGCTTGCGCCACAAGATATTGGTAAAAAAGAACGTATTTGCCGATTGCTTGTTATACACTGTCCAAGGCTGAAAAAACTAAATTCTGTCAACGCTTGCATGATATCAAAGTCCCATCGGGTTATTCTGCTAACATTAAGAAGTTGGTGTCAATGCAAGACCTAAAGTTGCTTGGTATGAAGTCCCACGACTATCATGTTTTAATAACGCAAATGATTCCTATCGCAATTCGTGGAATATTGACGCCTCGTGTTCGACACACAATCACAAAGCTCTGTTTGTTTTTTAATGTGATTCATTCCAAAGTTATTGACCCTAAAAAGTTAGATGAATGGCAACGTGATATTATTCTCACTCTTTGCCAACTAGAGATATACTTTCCACCTTCCTTTTTTGATGTCATGGTTCAACTCGTGTCTCATATTGTTGAAGAAATGAAGGCATGCGGTCCGGTATTTCTACATTATTTGCCTCCTGGTTTGAATTTATTATGTGTTGGTCTTTAATCTTGACGGAACATTAAATTTAATAAACATGAACACCAATCGGTCTCCATCATAGCAAAACCACGGAAAAAGAGTGGGATAAACAAAATACAAGATGTTCCAGTAAGCAAATCTGTAAAGTTCAATATGCTTGGCGCCGCTATAGTAAACACCAACGTAAATTTACAACTTACTTTGGAAATGCTGTGAGGAAGAATATCTTTATCCTCGTCTCTGATTGGCATAAAGTAAAGTACGAAGATAAAGAGATGTTGTGGTAGGATGTTAAGGTATACGATCTAAGACTCTTAGCTTCATTTTCTTATGATTAATATACACATTCACATCATTAACAAGGTTTTATGTAAATTAAAATAGACGAAAATGAGAGTTGAAGATGATGATACAATTAAAAGTTATACACTTAAGTCGTGCGACAATAAGTGGAGGGCGTTCAAGAAAAGATTGACGAATCACTACATGCTTAAAAACATTTCTCCTTTTAAGACATATAACATCCTCGACCCGGACGTATGGGATGAATTCCGTCACATCGGACATTATACACTAGAAAAAATGGTTTGTTTCACTGCCTTATGTGGTTTTATAATCTATTATCATCTTATATTAACAATTTACTAATCTGTCTCCTACTGCCATGTAAAGAAATTGCGTGAAGAAGCAATTGCACGTGCAAAGAATCAGATCAATCTACCTCGAGTAGGAGCGAAAGGCTTTGCTGGTTTTGAAGAGCAGTGGGAAGAAGAACGAAATGACCCAAATAAGGAAACCGATCTTCACAAGATTCCATGTCGTGGGAGTAATTTTTGTTTGGGTAGAAGACGCCTTGATAAAGATGGGAACCTAAGTGTGCCCTAGAGATAGCTGTGATAGCAAAAAAATTGGTAAGTTTCTTTCTTGTTCGTCTTTAATGTGAAAGGTAAGCTAGAGTAAGCTAATAAGTATGAAAAACTGGTAAGTTTCTTTCTTGTTCGTCTTTAATATCCCACGAAGACACTAGTAAAGGTCTCCCATTAACTTAATGAAGTTGCATCACAAAGTCATTACCAAGTGCTCAATGGAAAGAATTGTTGAAGTAGGCTAATCGATTATAGGTCGTAAAGAAGGTGTTAGAAGTTAAGGCAATCAATAGTTGCTTCAAAAATGTGTCTTTTTTAATGCCTGCTGTAGAAGGTGAATCGGTTGCTGATTTTTAACAGACTGTGGGTGCCCTACCTGTTAAAGCATCAGATTATAGAGCAACTCTTAAAATGACCCTACCAACATGTGTAGAACCCCTCACTGATAACCTTAAATCGCTGGTTTGATGGAAGCTGCAAGCTTGTTGGTTATAGCTGCTCTTTAAAACGTTTTTGACTAGTTACTGTGATGCAAATTAACTCTAACTAGTCAATATAGATAAATGGTGTGGTTATAAGATTCATGGCTTATGCATTAAAGCTACAGTCCACTAATTTTGAATTATATCAGCATATACTTTGTATTAACATAGAAGACGTATGGAAGTTATTCAAGTATATGTATTTTCGATTTTTGAATTTGTAGTTATGGTTATATAAGAATTATGAAGTTAATATACTCTGATGGGGTTGCGTAGTAACTACTAACTAACAAAATGTAATGCGTTACTCTTGAATTCAGATATTCTAGATTTCTTGTAGCAAGGTTAAAAAATATGTTTGCACTTTATCTTTTATTATGATCATAAAAAGATACCGAACATAAAAAAATTAAAAACGAAATATAAGTGATAGTATTTAATCCATTTGCATACTTTTATTGATTAACAGGTAGAAACAAATGAACAGTTATCTCAAGGGACGATTGAAGCTCCACCCGGAGCAGATTCTTTGACAATTGTGTATGGACCAGACCATGGGGGTCGAACTAGGGGTGTTAGCTCTCTCGTTAGATGTAAAAAAAGGCTCAAAATGATATTTTAGGAAGAAAAGGAACTACAATTATAAAGAGGTATCTCAAAAATGCAAGAAAGTTAGTGTCCGGTCCGATTTGGAATCTGTTAAAGGAGAAATTTTTTGAAGAAATTACGAAGGCACCAAGCGTTGGAACGAGAAGTGTTGATAACATCATCAGAATAGATTCCATACAGGTGAATTTTTGTGTTATATTTAGTAGACAACTGATGTGTTACATACTTTATATACATGTGCCTAATACACACAACATGATCTGCTTTCTAGGAACCTACCACAGTCTCGTTATTTAGTCCTGAATCCATTCTTATTGGGGATAAGACCTTGTACGCGTACGCGACGCTGTATCCTGTTGGTGACGGCTTGATACATGGGAAAAGGATTCGAAAAGGTCACGTGGGGGTCTCAGTTATGAGAGTACTCAATGGGCAAGAAGATTTGGAGCTTCCTGTGCCAAATGAAGATATTTCTAATTTGGGAGGCGCGCTTCGGGCCTTTATTCAATGGCCAGTTGGAGCCATCGCTTCATTTGCGGTATTATTGTGATATACTTTTTCCATTTGTTTTTTTTATATATTTTCGAGTTTATGTTGTATTTAAGTAAGATTTACTCATGTATTTATAATTATAAAATGCAGGGTTTGTAAGAAACCCCTTCAACAAGTGCGGCGACCAAAAGTGCAGCACCTGAAAATGTAAAAGGATTTGAATGTTCAGCATTATCGGCTATAACTGTTCCTACAATTACTCGGGTACATCCTAAATCATTTTATCGTTTGTAGGCTTCAAATAGAACACGGAAATGATTCATATGTATCTATGTATGCATAGGCGAGCAAGAAAAGAAAAATAAATACAACAAAAGGACACGTTAAGCTGTCCAAAGATAACGAGGAAAAAGCTAAGATTAGAAAGCGATTGATCTTGTTGAAAAAGGATGTAGATAAAAGATCATATGGTGTAAAGAAGGGTTAATATCGGTGGATGGACCGTAAAGATTGCACCATGCCGCAACTTGTTGATTTAAAAAAAGAGATTTTCTGGGGTGTTGCTGATTTTTCGCTCTTCATCAACCCAATCGACATCATTGAACTTTTGGAGGGTGGAGAACAAATAGGAAACGACATTATCACTCTTTTCTTAAGGTATGATTAAACTAAATCTGATATCTACATATTATGTTTATATGATCTCTAATTAGTTTGAGTGCCAAAGTAAAAACGGGACATAAGTTTAGTTCTTATTGTGGTTTTATCAGGTCAATTTATCTTCTCAAGGAAGACACGCCAAATAAAAATAACAAGACAGGTTTCTTAAACCCGGAAGTGATCACAACAGATACCGGTATGGACACGGACATTGATGTCATACTCTACTTGACAAAAGCGCTAAGGGGTTATGATTTTTATGTGGCACCGTACCTGAACACGTAAGAACATCTTTATCTAATAAATTGTTTTTAAGTTACTTGTTTTTGCTTTATGATAAGTTGTTTGAACATGTATACAGTCGTCATCATACTCTTCTTATAATTTGCCCGAATCACGGAAGGGGGTTTATTCTTGATTCTTATAATGGTGATCGAAAGAAAACCAAGGAATATTATTATCTTGTTAATCTAGTGGAAGGGTAATTAGATTTTTAAGTTGATTTCAAGTTAACTTATGTTTTAGTAACAGTTAACACAATTTTTTTTGCTTATTTTCTCCTTTTTAGATTTGTTGGGTCCTTGATGTGGGAGCTTGCTATTGTGAATCGGCAAGAGGACCGTTGGGAATGTGGATTCTACGTCATGAAGTGGGTGCTTGATTTTGTGCTAAAATATCAGCATGACGATTTTCCAAATAGAGTAAGTAATTGTTAAGATATCTTTATTTTTTTTCTTGTTTGCCTATTTCTTATTTGTAATGTAACATTGTTTATTTTTTTTATCATGTCGCATATAGCTCCCTTGGGGTGATAACAAGTCATTAATTATAAAGGAGATCGACGTTGTCGTCAATACGTGGTTTTCATTATGGCGCGACACCGACCGATGAGGTATTCTCTTGCACCAAGGGAAATTGCACGTAGTAGTTACAGTTAAGTGACCTCTAGATAGTTGCTCACATATTTGTTTCTAAGGAAAATTGCATGTAGTAGCACTACGGCGAATTGCACGTAGTAGCACTAAGGCGAATTGCACGTAGTAGTTAATAACTGTACAATGATTTGTTTATGTTATAGTTGCTTCCAATTTAGACAAAGCGTGTCCTACGATTCATGACTTAAATAGTATTGAAGGTTTTTAGGGATATTACTAAATGCTTATCAAGAAGATCTAGGTGTCTTTAGGTCTTTGCGTATAATGTTTCACGTAGTCAGATAAGATAATATATGATTAGCGTTCTGACTGGTAGATACCCTCCTTGATTGGAGGAGACATAGTTTGTGTTGTTCCCGAAGTTGGGTCTATGACTAAGGTAGCCTCGCCCAGAACCAGGATATGGCATGTAACAGGGACTAGGACTAGAACCAGGACCCGGACTAGGGTAGCTGCCACCTTGTCCTGGACCACTGGTGAAGTTGGGTTGAGACCCAGGGTAGCCAAAGTTTCCTGTACCACCAGGTCGAGAACTATCAGTGTTCCAACCCCTGTCATGAAAACTATGATTCGGGTTAGGGAAATTGCCACCTTGTGGTCCGTCAGGTGTATAATGACTAGCGTTAGTATATTGTCCTTGTGGCTGCTGCATTCGCAGATTTGGAAAGTGATTTATAAGGGGTTGAACGGAAGGTGTGATGGCAGTAATAATAAGAGTAACAATAGTATAGATACAATAATCTGGAAAGTGATTTATTTGAATATAGTCCACTGTTAACCAGTGAGAGTTACTTGTACGTGTGCAATTATGCTTTATTGTAAGCTTTGGTGATGAACATTTATGTATGGTACCGGCTGAGTAAATGTAATGATTAATTTGGATAACATTCTTTAATTGATATTATGGTAATTTAAAGATAGTTGATGTTGCTTATAAGGAAGTTCACCTAAAAAGCTCATTTGAATACTCGACGCATGCAGTTCGGGATTGATAGATCAGACGAGGGAAGCTCTCTAAGTAACAGAACTTGTGAAGCTCATATTTTGAGGGCTTAGAATCTGTGTTGCTATTGTCGTTTTCTAGTTTATATTACTTTAGCTTATAACTCGAATCCTAATCTTTATCCTAGTTGTTTGTACTAGAATATTATTTGGTATCTATGGTAAACCTGTACATTTGTATATTTATTTGGTAATGAATTCAATTCTGAAAAACATGAACATTTGTAGAATATAAAAATGGATTTTTTTTTTATTTTTTAAATTTCATCAATATACTGTAATTTTTAGTAAGAGCGGTTTGAAAACCGATCTATCTATTCCAATAAATACATTAAAAATACACCTTGAATAGATCACCTTTTTGGGAAACAACCGATCTATTTATGACTTTAAAAAGAACGGTTAAAAACCGATCTATATGTAACCCGTCTTAAAAATATCACCCTTTGTTAGATCAGTTCATTACCGCTCTTTATTAGGCATTTGAACCGTTCTATTTAGACTTTTCTGTGGTAGTGATATCTAATTCTAAATAATTCCCTCTAGATAATTCTAATATTATTCTAGATATTTCATAAACATATTTTCTATAACCATTCTACGGAATTCTAGAAGCTTCCTCAGCGTAGGCTCGGATTTTTATGTATATTCTGATCTTTATTGGACTAAATCAAGTTTACTATCCAACGTTTCAATGCTCGGGGCGACGACATGCGACTCCGGGAGTTGTTCGGGTCAACCTGCAGAAATTTGCTTCAACAATGAGCGAGGAAAGGAGGTTTGAATGTTGGTTAGAAATCGCTGGAGAGTTTGGAGCAGTCACTTCTGTTTTAATCATATAACAACTAGTTCCATAGACATCAGTGATCATGTCATGTCAGCTCATGAAGCATTATTTAGAAGCTTCACTTATAAATGACTTTTACTTACAGTATAATTTTAGATGATGGACTAATATCATCCTACAGCGAAGTTATTCAACCATTCACTAAATTATGAAATACATGATCTTTATCTTTTCCTTGCAATGCTCATAAATATATCTCGAGGATGACACAATGAGCAAAAATGTAGATGTTTCTGTTTTTTGTTGTTTACTACAGTACATTTCAATTCAAAAAATTGAAGCTGATTAAAAGACTAAAAAGCCTCGGGAGTAATAGATATCAGTAACATTATTTTAAAAGCTTGGTTAATATGGAATCAATTGAGAAATGAGAAATGCAAAAACGAATACAAGTAGAATTTCATTAGATAATGAAGTATCGATCGTGCTTAAAATAATACTACATATAAAACATCAGTTCTCTTGCCACAAATGATCACCTAGTGCCTGTCTCGGAGGATTCGGAGTTGAAAAAAGCTTTATGTAACGCAAAATTCTTGCAACATGAAGGAACATAAAGAGACTTACTGGAACACCAATACTTCAAGAATAATGTTTGTTCTTCATATTGAAAGTATGAAATATTAATTAGAAGTTTATATTACAATTTTTCCATCCAACACTTACAAAATGTCATTACATGTAAACTACATAGACAAACAAATCACCCAGTGACCCGACGTATTAACCATCACTTATGAAATGGGAAGGGGAGTTCCATCCCAACTCTTCAAGCAGTCCAACAATGGATCAATCAACTTCCCGGCACACATCGCGGAAAACACTTTATCGAACTCTTCACCAGGCGACAGAGTCTTCTCTCCTGTCAAATAACCAGTTCCTAGCTCTGCCCTCACAAACTTATACAATGGGTACGACCTACATTCCTCTATTCTGTTGAAAATCGCTAACTTCCCACTGTCATGATCGCCCCTAGTGCTTTCAACTTCTCTGGGCAATAGGGCTTGGAGTTCTTCCTCGAAAGCCCCAATCTTTTGGAATATTGATGTGCTTGGGTCCATTTCTGCTTCATTGTTCGCAAGTGCATGGTCGACTATGATTTGCCTTAGTTTTTGCATGAGAGGGTAGGTTGCGCTACAAGGGTCGTCAATGTATGAAAATACGTGTTCATGGTCCACTGCTTTAAGCAAGTATTTTTCACAAAAGCGAGATGGGTGAAGCTCACCGTTATGGCCCATTGTCAAGACTTTCTTAGCCACTTGGCTAACCACATTCTTGACAGTCGACTTGAGGTTTTCCTCCAAGTGCCTTAGGTCGATTGCTTGACAGAGTGCCACCAAGTAAGTTGATGACATGAGCTTTAGAATCTCGATAGATTCAGCTGTTTTTCGTGAAGAAATCAACCCTAGTGAGTTAACGTCTTGGTTATGCTGCTCAGCACTTTGAACATGATTGGTCACGGGGTTTGATAGGAACTGAAGTTCCGAGCAGTAGGCTGCCATTGCAATCTCAGCTCCTTTGAAGCCGTAATCCAGACTTGGATTACGGCCTCCAGAGAGATTAGATGGCAACCCATTGTTATAAAAGTCATTTACGAGCTCAGAGAATTGCGCAAACATGAGCTTCCCAATTGATCCTATGGCTAATCGAGTATTATCCATCGAGACACCTATTGGAGTGCCTTGAAAGTTTCCTCCATGAAGTGCCATGTTCCTTGAAACATCAATCAAGGGATTATCGTTCACTGAATTAATTTCTCTCTCAATAGACTTAGTTGATGTCCGAATAACTTCAATAAGCGGGCCAAGCCATTGAGGCGATGTACGAAGAGCATAACGATCTTGCTTAGGCTTTTGAAGCGGGTCCATTTCGTGTACCTTCTTAGCTTCTTTCACGTAAGAGCTACCATCTAATATATGCTCCATTATAGCGGCAGCCTCAATCTGGCCAGGGTGATGCTTAAGTTTATGGGTTAGATGATCCGTAAACTCAGGCTTTCCTTGCATAACTTCCGCAAAAATAGCGGACAAAACCTCAGACAAGACCGCAAGGATATTAGCTTCGAAAAGAACCACTGAAGCCATACCAGATCCCACCGCAGTCCCATTGACTAATGCAAGTCCTTCTTTAGGTTGTAACTCAAAAAACCCGGTATCAATCCCAACATGCTGGAAAGATGTAGCAGCATCAATTAATTCTCCATTGGGGCCAACAGCCTTGGAGTTGGGACGGCCGGTCAAGAGACCAGCAATGTAGGATAGTGGCACGAGGTCCCCCGAGGCAGTAATTGTGCCACGGAGGGGTAAGCATGGGGTGATGTTATGGTTCAGAAAACTTGTGATTGCTTCCAAGATTTCGAACCGGATACCCGAGTAGCCTTGGAGGAGAGTGTTGATCCTGACCAACATGGATGCTCTTGTAGTGGATTGCGGCAGCGTGTGGTTGGATTCTGTCCCAGAACCAAAGATTCCAGCATTCAAAAACCTGGTTTTGGTCATGTTAGACTTTAATATTAGTGAATTATCAAAATATGATTAGAGGGAACAACTTAAAGGAAACAACACCTCGGACAACATTATACTATGTACTAGAGTAAAAGCTATGAATAACTTGTACATTTGTTTGCATTGAACTATTTCTAACTTAAACCCGCGAATTAGTTCTCCAAATTTAATACTCCACCGGGAATAGTACACTAGCAATAAAGATTAGAGATATATATATATGGTGATTAGTTAATATTGATATATTAAAACTTAAAAGAAGCACAGTAATTAATTGTTTTGTTTAAAAGGTCAAGAACAAGCTTCTATTTGACCAGCAAGCCTACCAACTCCAGTAGTGATAGTCTTATCCGAACATCTCACTTGAAGTAAGTCTAATTTTTAAGTCTTATTTAATATATACGCGTATTATTATGCATCTATGGTCTATACTAAAGGATAAACAGGCTAGCTCCATAAATATCGAATGAAGTTGATATACTACGTATTAGAAATTTCGATATATGTATAGTTTAGCACTAACTGATCGAAATGTTTTAATCACACGTATTAAAAATGTAAAAGTAAAATTTAGGAAAATAAAATCATACTAAAATCAAGTCATCCTCGTATAAGATAGGTTGAAATTTAATTCCATGGTATATTATGTGAATATAAATTCGCCTAGATAAAACAAATGGCACAAGTAACCAGCATTCAAGCTACATGTTTAACAGCAATAATTTGGTGTCTCGTTTTGGCTATCGTAGCCGTATTGGAATTCAAATTTGTACACAAAGTAACTTCAATATTCCTTTTTCTCTAATATAAAAAGGCAATGACTGTATACCCTAGCAATCTAATTAAGCCAAAAATGGCTTGATTAGGACGAACATAATTATTCAACATAGACAAAACAGAAAATCATAACATAAGCAACTAGATACTAGCGCTGCTATATTGTTTTAGCAACGGTATTATGTTAATTATCTCTTTATTTGCTGAATTACTGTTTATCTTGCTTTTACTAATAATACAGATCATGCAATAGCCTAGTTGAAGGGATATATGTAATGTGTTGTAATCAATGGCGACTTAATCTAAGAAATTGACATATACTACAAGAAATGTACGTTAAAAACATAGTTGCGTCAAAAATGCATTTCACCAACTGGAAATCTTGTCTTCGTTGTTGAGTTATCAACGTAATAAAGGTGTGATCTGTGCTTTAAAATCATTGCTATACTCGAACGTTACGCATTTAGTTATATTATGAATAAGCTTTTTACCTAATGAGCTCCTGTTGAAGTGCACCACCTTCCTTTGTTCTACGATGCGAAGTGGCACCAAAACCGGTTGTTACACCATAAGTATCCCCTCCTTTCATCATACTATCCATCACCCAGTCACTACTCGCTTTAACACCCGCACGAGCAGATTCAGACAGCTCCACACGAACATCAGTCACATCCCTCGTAGCTATCGCGGCTACTTGAGCAATAGTAAGTGTTTCACCACCCAATCTCACCACGGGACTCCTATACTCCTCCACCATTTTCTTCACTTCCTCAAGATGGCTCCCGCTTAGCGCCTTGGCAGCCACACCCCAATTCAAGGGATCCTTCATGCATAACCTCTCATTCTTGCTATTTCCATTATTACTGAGCTCCATATCAGGCAAAAGAGTGTTTTTTTTATAGAACTCGATTACTCAAAACTATTACGTTCAAAAGATAATATCTTTGAGGTTTAAGAATTGGATATAAATGTAGCTAGGAAATTATAAAGCTATTAAGGCTAGTAATTTCCTGAGATAATGAGTAGGAGTTGAAGGTGCTTAAATAGAAGGCATATTGGTTGCAAATTTAGTATTTTAGGTTGGTAGGACGATATGTTAGTTGGAAAAAGACTCTGACCATCCGATTGGTCTCTGGGATCAACGACAGCTGATGGTGCCACGTGTACAGTTGCAGTTGAGATAAGAAGATCTTGAGGAAATTGTTAAATAAGTTCTTATGGTTTTGGCAATATACTTATTCATCAAGATTCGAGTAGGAAATGTCTAAATTTATTTACCAAGTTTTCAAGGGATTAAAGTTATTTATACATTTATGATTGAGATAAGAACAACCATTCGATGAACTCATAATTCCAAAAATTCGTAGAATATTTCTTTAATTAAGGAGTGATCAAGTTATAAACATTAACATATTTGTTATCCAAGTTGAGTTATTTAGGCGTAAAATAGGCAAATAACACAATCTGACAAACCAAAACTCTCCGGTTTCGAGAAAAAACTTGTTTTCATGCATGATTGCATGCAATGTATGTACATGCATATTAGATCATTTACTAACGTTTTCTTCATACGTATGAGTTAAACAATCTCCCATATATGACTCAAGAGACCTAAAATCTATAAGGAAATCCAAACATAAAGTTTGTTATAATTAGTACACGAAATTTCGACTGAATAAAAGGAAGGAGAAAAATAGTGTGGTGGTGGTTGGTGAGATAGAGAGGTAGTGTACGAAAGGACAACATATAATCTTCAAACTTTCACCACGAACATATATAAAAGCAATTAAAAATACAAACATCATTCTCATAGTCTGATATCCTATCATTTTCTCACCAAATTATATTAGAAATTGAGGTTTGGGGGTTGGTGAAAAAGGGGAGGAAATTAAGTTACTAGATTTTGTATTCGACAAATAAAATAGGGCATGATTGAAGAAACAACGTATATATAAATGAAAGTTGCTAACTTTAGAAATTCACACCAACCCTTTTGAAAGAAGAAACGGCCATAGGTTAGCATCGGATTCCCTGCTAAGAGGGCAGGGAATCATGGCTCCAACACTACAAGAAAGTTGAGAACAGATGACGGGGGTTTCCCTGGCGACACAATGTCGCCAGGGATAACCCCTTTTCCCTGGCGACAACGCTGACGTGGCGGAAAAGTAGGTTTACTTTTTGGTCAAACTTTGACTAGAGTTTCCCTGACGACATGTCGCCAGGGATAATCGGTCCAAAAACAGATACCAAGTGAAAGAGCGCGAAATTTTCCCTCCAAGGTTTCCCTGGCGACTTGTCGCCAGGGAAAACCTAGTCAAACTTTGACCAACTTATCCCTGGCGACATGTCGCCAGGGAAAACTCGTCCATCGTATTTAACAAAATGAATATTTGCTAATTACATGTCAAGATTATCCCTGGCGACATGTCGCCAGGGAAACCTTCGCCATTTGGGATTAGTTTCAAAATTAAACACAAATGTTTAATTACATGTCAAGAATGTGTGGCGGGCTTTTACCCGCCAAATCCCAAATGTTTCCCTGGCGACATGTCGCCAGGGAAACTCCCTGACACATATTTATTTTTTTTTTGCTTGTTAATTATTATTTTAACTATCGATCCGATGTTATTTAATTTTTGCGACGTTTATATAATAAAAATGAGACATTTATAAAACAAATATTTATTTATTCCAAATAATTATTATATTAACTATCGATCCGATGTTATTTAATTTTTGCGACGTTTATATAATAAAAATGAGACATTTATAAAACAAATATTTATTTATTCATAATATTATACATAGCCCTTGTGGAATCAAATGGAAAACTTAAAAACAGACATTACTAATCAACTTAAAGTTCGTGAAGTAGTGCAGCCGATTACTACTCAACGCTAAGATTTTCCATTTCATTTAAAAGCTCATGAAGTATTGCAGCCGATTGACATGCGTGGTCTTCAGGATGCCTTTCCATTTCTAGTCTTGCCTCTAACATCTTTATCTTTAGATCTTTGATCTTGCAATTTGAGCACTCAGTGGGTGCAGATTGAGAAGGACCTGTAGAAGAACTTGAATGTGAACCTTGAGGTGTTGAAGATCCAGGGGAAGATCTTATACGGAGTTCGAGATCAAAATCATCCTTCCATTTAAAATATTTACATCCATAATCATTTGTTTTTGGCTGTTACAAAGTAAACAAATAACATGACATGTCATTTAATAATCACACGTATTACATAACTAAAACATTTGATTGTTTACCTTCGAAAAAGGACATGCATAGTAGAGTTTACCAAAGCTATGAGGTTGATGTGACTGTCTCAACACAATATATCCCTTTCTACATGTACACTTATAAGCTTCACGGGGATCCATCTGCTACCAAATCAGGTGGTGGTGGTGGTGAGTTTGGTAGGAGATGATAAGTGTGTGTTTGTGTGTGATCTGCTGATGATAAGTGTGTGTGAATCATTTTATGGTCAAAAAGTGAGGGAAATAGTTAACATTTTCCCGCCAATGTTTTCCCGCCAACGTTTTCCCGCCAATAGTTAAACGTTGGATGTTCAATGGATGACCCGGTTTGTTATGGTTGTACGTTTGATGTTCAATGGATGATCCGGTTTGTTATGGTTATACGTTAGATGTTCAATGGACGACTCGACATGTGTTGGTTACACGTTAGATGTTAAATAAATGAGTCGGCATGTATTGGTTAGACGTTAGATGTTCAATGGATGAGTCGGTATGCATTTGTTAAACATTAGATGTTCAATGGATGAGTCGGTATGTTTTGGTTACACGTTAGATGAGCTGGCAACATAGCTATATTGAGCTGGCAAATGACTATACTCGTTGTGTAAGCTATTTTGGTGAGGTTACATCAAATGAAAAGCTTCTTTCTTTTGTTCAAACTTACGCGACTTGTTTGCCGGAACTCTTTTTGTCGTCGATTCAAAACGGAAGCTGGTTAAAGATTTATTTGAATGGTTGTTTTGGGTACAAACCACTATTGCCTCTAGCTCCATTAACTAGTTTTATATGCATGGAAAATCATTCCATAAATATTGGCATTTACCTATGGAATGTGGTTTGTTTTTCTTAGATGTTCAATGGATGAGTCGGCATGTCTTGGTTAGACGTTAGATGTTCAATGGATGAGTCGGTATGCATTTGTTAAACATTAGATGTTCAATGGATGAGTCGGCATGTCTTGGTTACACGTTAGATGTTCAATGGATGAGTCGGTATGCATTTGTTAAACATTAGATGTTCAATGGATGAGTCGGCATGTCTTGGTTACACGTTAGATGTTCAATGGATGAGTCGGCATGTCTTGGTTACACGTTGGATGTTCAATGGACGACTCGACATGTGTTGGTTACACGTTAGATGTTCAATGGATGACTCGACATGTCTTGGTTACATGTTAGATGTTCAATGGATGAGTCGGTATGCATTTGTTAAACATTAGATGTTCAACGGATGAGTCGGCATGTCTTGGTTACACGTTAGATGTTCAATGGATGAGTCGGCATGTCTTGGTTACACGTTGGATGTTCAATGGACGACTCGACATGTGTTGGTTACACGTTAGATGTTCAATGGATGACTCGACATGTCTTGGTTACATGTTAGATGTTCAATGGATGAGTCGGTATGCATTTGTTAAACATTAGATGTTCAATGGATGAGTCGGCATGTCTTGGTTACACGTTAGATGTTCAATGGATGAGTCGGCATGTCTTGGTTACACGTTGGATGTTCAATGGACGACTCGACATGTGTTGGTTACACGTTAGATGTTCAATGGATGACTCGACATGTCTTGGTTACATGTTAGATGTTCAATGGATGAGTCGGTATGCATTTGTTAAACGTTAGATGTTAAATGGATGAGTCGGCATGTCTTGGTTACACGTTAGATGTTCAATGGATGAGTCGGCATGTCTTGGTTACACGTTGGATGTTCAATGGACGACTCGACATGTGTTGGTTACACGTTAGATGTTCAATGGATGACTCGACATGTCTTGGTTACATGTTAGATGTTCAATGGATGAGTCGGTATGCATTTGTTAAACGTTAGATGTTAAATGGTTACCGAATTAGAATAAATCGAGAAACTAAACGGAATAAATCGGAATGAATTTAGAAATTAAACTGACCGGGATGATATAGTTATTTTATAAATAATAATAATTATTTTATAATATGTAATAATAATAATTATTATTTCATAAATAATAATAATAATTATTATTATTTTATTACTAATTATAATAATACATAAGTAACAAGAACTTTATTTTCACAAAAATTATCCCTTGCGACATTTGAATCTATCCCTGGCGACATGTCACCAGGGATACTATCCCTGGCGACATGTCGCCAGGGAAACGTGTGCTCAACTTGACTTTCTAAAAAGTCAGCCAAGTTTCCCTGGCGACATGTCACCAGGGAAAATTTGGCTCACTTGACTTTCAAAAAAGTCAGCCAAGTTTCCCTGGCGACATGTCGCCAGGGAAGGTTTGGGAGACACGACGAAAGTTATAGGTACGTGCATATGCGTTGAAAAGTCAAAGGTATCCCTGGCGACATGTCGCCAGGGAAACCTCGTCACACCCCTCCAAAATTTTTCACTAACGCGCGCTTTTGGCTAAACGACAAAAGGCAAAAGTTTCCCTGGCGACATGTCGCCAGGGATTGTCGCCGGGGAAAAAAAAAGCGATTTATTCATCAGAAACCTTATCTTTTCTCACATACACTTAACAAAAAAAAAAAATTCATCTCCCTTAGCTCTCTTCGCTGCTATATCCGGCCACTCACCACCACGACTCTCCTCCACATCCGCTGCTATATCACCACCACCACCACTCACCACCACCACTCACCATCATTCTCCTCCACACGTGCACGCACCACCACTCACCACCATCTCCAGTCGCCAACACCACCACCACGCCATCTACATTCACCGGCACCACCACCACCGCAATATATATTAAGGTATTTTATATAATTTATATTGTAATTGTTTTGGTTTTTTTTTATATAATTTTTTTTTATAATTTATATTGTAATTGATTTGGTTTTGTTTTTACAATTGATAGTATATTTGGTTTTGTTTTTACATATCCGGTCACCGCAGCCGAGCCCGACCACAGCCGAGACCCGACCGCAGCCGAGCCCCGACCATACCCGCGCCCCGACCACAGCCGAGACCCGACCACTATTTAAAGGTATGTTTTTTTAACTTTTAATTGTAATTGAGAATACATATTGTTTTTTTTTAGTTTTTTTTAGATTCCCTGGCGACATGTCGTCCGGGATGTTTAAAATTGTTAATTTTTTTAAACGTAAATCCAAACACTCCTTATGTTACCTATTTGATGAGAATAAGCTGTTTGATAACAGCTTATCCTAATAAGCTTATCAGGATAAGCTGTTTGATAACAGCTTATCCTAATAAGCTTATCAGGACAAGCTGTTTGATAACAGCTTATCCTGATAAGCTTATTAGAACACAATGGCTTATGGTCAGCTTCAATAGATCCTCGTGTTTCGTTATTTGTCGTTCAGTGTTGTGTTGTTCAAAGTTAAGTGGTTCGACACTCGCCCCATGTTACGTAAAAAACGTCTTATCTATAGAAACAACATGACTCAACTCACCAACACAAGAGCTGAGTATTGGAAAGATGAACAATACATTCTCGCAACACAAGTCAAACAAGTCTTCTACATTGAAGATCAGAACAAACCCAACTGGAAGGTCGTTGAACATGTTAATCATAAAAAGTTTTCCAACGGGGGTGTCATAGTGTCAGATGCCGTTCTTGATATTATACATTTCGACAACTCATCTGATCTACCACTTTCCACTGATTTGAATGACTTGGTTGATGTGACCTTGAATATAGATGGCCACGAAACGGAGGTTGATGCACCGCCAAATATCATTGATGTTGATGATGAAGACGATGGTATTACTGATGATGAAGACGTCCCTCATGATTTAAGTGATGAAGAACGTGTGAATGATGATGATGGTGAAGACAGAGTTTATTCTAGTGAAGAAGAAGATTGACCTTTAGTTGTAACTTGCAAAAGACACTTATTTGTTTGAATTAATGAATCTAATTGTTGTGGATTTTTTAAATGTGTATATTTATTTGGATGTGTTGTATTTGAATTTGTGCATGCTTATATTATTTTGTTCATGAATTTGTCTATGTTATGCTAATTGTACTTGTACAGATGTCAGCAGATGTTGCAGGATCACACGGTGGTGACGGTGGTGGTGAGGATGAACCTCCTACGCCAAACATCCGCAGCGGTTGTTTCGCCGCATTTAGAAATAAAGGTAAGAATATTTGGATTATTGTAACACAATCAAAAATTTGGTGCATATATATGTTGCTTGCCTTGAATTTTTATTACTTTGTCACTCACTTGATTTTTGCAGGCAAAGGCAAAAGAAAAGAAAATTTGGGCGGCAGAGCGGCCGGTAGAAAGACTCGAGGCATTAGCCGATGTATCGATTTGTTGGAGGAAGTTGGTCAGCATGGCCCTGTCCCGATAGATTTTGAAGAAAAATCTCATCGGCCTCGCGGCACGCATGCTCAGCATTTATCTAATTACATCGGGGATTGTATCAGGAGGCTCGTGCCACTGTACTACCCAAGTTGGGCTGATGTCCCTGATGAGATCGAAACATTGGTTTGGGCGAACATAGAGGTCAGTTATCATTTTTATGTTCATAACATTATTGTGTTTATTTATTTAATGATGTATATATTTAAATAAATTTGTTTATTTATTTATATCATATAAATAAATAACAAATTTAAATAAATATACAAATTGTATCTTATTTATTTATATCATATAAATTTTTTTTAAATATATATAAAAAAATTAGAATAAATATAAAAAAATTTAAATAAATATATATTTGATGAGAATAATGTAATAAGCTTTTCGGATAAGCTGTTTTCAAACAGCTTATCCTGATATGCTTATCAGAACAGGCTGTTTGAATACAACTTATCTTGATAAGCTTATCAGAACAAGCTGTGTGAAAACAGCTTGTTCTGATATGCTTATCAGGATAAGCTGTTTTCAAACAGCTTGTCCTGATAAGCTTATCAGGATAAGCTGATTTCAAACAACTTGTCCTGATAAGCTTATCAGAACAAGTTGTTTTCAAAAAGCTTATGCTTATTAGGATAAGTTGTTTTTATTATAAAAAATTAAATAAATGACTAAGCCATTAAATAAATAAACAAAATAATGTATAAATTATATCTCTAACTCTAACTCTGTTTTTGTTTTATTTGTTGTATATGAATGCAGAATCAGTTTAATTTGACGCCACACAAGAGTAATCCTGGTAGATGGAAGGAAATACGTGGCGGCATCAATCAAATGCTTACAAAGAGTTATAATTCTCGAAAAAATACCCTCAAGACAAAGCATTGGGTCCGAGACACCGATACCGGCAGGGTAGATATCGGCAGAGTCCGCAGCGAGCGTCCAGAGGAAATTACTTCAGAGGACTGGGAGAAACAGATCGCACTTTGGAGTAATCCGGATTACGAGAAAAGATGCCAGACGAACTCCCAGAACCGGTCTAAGCAGAAGACGCCGAGTCGGCAGGGATCCCGATCGTTGGCACGCCTTCGAGACCAAGTGGTGAGAAATTCTATAATTAATTTACATACATATATGTCTTTGATTATATGTTTTGGTGTGTTGTGATTTTTTGTTTTGAATTTGCTTCATTCTATATATGCGTGTCTATGTATGTACAGACGCAAGCTGCAATTGAAGCTGATGTGCCACCCCCGACTGTCATTGATCACTTCTTCATTGCGCACACCGACCAGGATGGGAATTTTCCTTGCGATGCGGACCGCGTTATGTATGTAAGTATTTTTTTTTAAATTAATTAATTAATTAATTTTTTTTTGGATATGCCTTGTTTTTTACTATTCCTTGCCGATAAATAATGTACCAACCCGACTAATATATAATATACTAACTGTCGTTTGTTTTTGTCACTTCATTAGGAGGAGATGCTTGCGATGAAGGCTGAAGGAAAATATACGGACGACGAGATCAACCGTATCGTCCGAGGTGGAAAGCAGCGAGGCCACATGCCCGGTGTCGGCCAGATAGTGCCGAGAAGGAGTACTCACTATATTCCTCCTCCTCCTCCCGTCGACCCACGGTTGGAACAAGCGTCTCAAGTGTTTAACTTTTTGAGAAGTGACGATAGGTTTGCCGATGCGTTCGGAGCATTTCTATCGGGTGGTGCTAGCGGGAGTGGCACGGGAGGCAGCGGTAGTGGCGCCGGTGGGAGTGGTAATGGTTAGTATGCTTGTCTTGTTTTTCCTACCTTAGCATGCAAGTTTAATAATTGTAAACCCCGAATTGCAAGTTTAATAAGTGTAACTAGGAACTTTGTACTCAAGTTGTGACATGTATTTGTATTGATCGAGAGGTTACATGTTATTGTGTTTTGGTACTAGATTCGTGGTAGATTTTTGGTATTTTTATCTTCAGGTTTTGTATTTGTATTCCCAGGTTTTGGTACATTTTTTCCGGAAAAATTCCGGAAAAAATCTGGAAACAGCCTGCTGTGCAGGCAGCTAAAAAAAATGTCAAAGTTTCCCTGGCGACATGTCGCCAGGGAAACTTTGGATTATTTGACTTTCTAAAAAGTCAGCCAAGTTTCCCTGGCGACATGTCGCCAGGGAAACTCAAAAAAACATTGACTTGTCAACGCCAGGCGTTGACTCGTCAACGTTACGTCTAGTTTCCCTGGCGACATGTCGCCAGGGAAACTCAAGAAAAACATTGACTTGTCAACGCCAGGCGTTGACAAGTCAACGCCTGGCGTTGACAAGTCAATGTTCTTCTAGAGTTTCCCTGGCGACATGTCGCCAGGGAAAAGTGAGGTTTAAAAAACCTGTTTAACTTAAGTTCCTTAATCAGCCATATTTTCCCTGGCGACACATGTCGCCAGGGATACTATCCCGCACCAAGTCCGACGTGGCACCAATTTTTGAACCAAAGAGTTTGCGGGGCCCACTTGTCGCCAGGGAAATCAAAATTTGTCGCCAGGGAAACAATCCCGCACCAGCCTTTCTTGGCGTACGTTCCCTGGCGACATGTCGCCAGGGATTCATCTTCCCTGGCGACATGTCGCCAGGGAAACGTCGTGAATTTGGCCAGGGAAGGGTTCGAATATTGTAGTGCAAGTGAGTCGCTTTTTGGGTGTCACGTCACCGAAACTCACTCACTTACTCGCAGGAAAAAATATGCGGAGTCATGGCTTGAAGTGATGGGTGAATGTGGGTCCTACAATACCCCTTTCTTCTTCCCCAATACACACACAATACAAAAAAAAAACAGTTTTCTTCTTCCACGCGACGTGAGTACACCCACGCAGGGGGATCACGCCGCGATTTTGGCCATGGTTGGGAGTCATCACGCCGGCCACGCCGTGGGTTTGGCACCCCACGGCGCGATTACTCCCTGCCCTCTAAATATACAAGATTATGTGTTAGCTTAGAGCGAATGGTGTGACGGTGAGGCACGGCTTCGCCGTGCTTAGGTGGCAGCCTCGCCCGGTTGTCGTTGGCTTCCAGTACATCGCTTTTTTTTTTGCCGAAGCTTTGTCGAAATACGACAAGCGAACATTAAGAGCGAGAGAGAGAAACTAGCCGTTGCAACGGCTAGTATTTTTTAAAAATATTTTTTTTTATTAAAACTTTTTATTATTATATATATATCCTCATTTTTATACTTTTAACATACACGTCTCTTCTTAATTTTTTTATCAAACAATAAAAAGAATGTCTAACTTCACAAATAACCAATTCTCATATCTTAACATCACCGGGCTTCTTAACACTTTGAATTCGAATCCGAATCCTTTGTTATCCTCGATGTCATCGTCGCAAAACTCTATTTCATCATCTTTCCAATTTTTATCCGACTCCCAATTTTTATCCGGCTCCCAATTCTCGTACCCTCCTTTTGCTTAAACATATTTTCGTTAAATGACATACGAACAAATTTTCCAACAACAACAACTGGCGTTTCAAAACGCACAATTTAACAGTCAATTCTAAAATCTCTAAACTGAACAAGTGCCGCAAACACAATTCAAAGTACCCGAATCACAACCACCACCAAAAGAGCACTGTCAAAACAAATAGTATGTCAAAAAATCAAAGTATGTTGATTTGTATGCACACAATGACGATAATGACGTACAATATGTGGAAGCTCTGACTCAGTCTCAGACTGTTGTACGTTGGAATCGTGATAAAGATATACTACTGTGCAAGTGTTAGGCATGAGTGTCGGAGAAAGCCAACAATGGAAATGATCAAAACCTTTGTTGGTTTAGGGGCAAATTCTTGCAGACTGCAATGAGTCTAGAACTTACATGCCTAGTACCAAGAACATGATGACGTGGACATAAAGTCGGTTGCACTCGAATCTCAAAAGTTTAACATGATTTACAAATGAGTAAATTGTAAAAGTGGTATGAATGACGAGGATATTTGGAAGCTGCGAAGGAAGAATATTATTCTTTGTATAAGGGGAAAAAGTTCTCTTACGAACACGTGTGGAAGATCCTCAAACAACATCTAAAATGGGATGGTGCGGGAAGCGTTGATGTGGATGATCACACAATATTCGGTCTCGATGCTCGTCCTCGACCCACCGGAAAAGCTCGACCCGTCAAGAAGACCAAATATGAAACAACAGAGAGCACCGACGGAAGTGGCTTGAGGTCTATGAAGGACATGCTAAACGATGCATTCCATCAAAATTGGGTCGCTGGTAAATCCGAATACGAGGAAAAAAGGCAAAGGAAATGAGGATGATGGAGATATCTGAGTTTCAGTTTCTCACAGTTGATCCCGATTCAATGCCCGAACCAAAGAGGCCGTTTGTCAGTGTAAAACCCGTATTCAAATTGGGAAATGTAAATACGACGAAAACAAACGCGAGAAACTATATATACAAGATTAAAAAAAAAGGAGTAAGAAGTAAAAGGGCCAAAGGGGCCGGTTTGTTTTAAAAAAAAAGGAAAGGAAAATTTTGGGCCCAAGCCCATTTTAAGAAAAATAAAAACACGGGACTTAAACCCTCTCCTATAATCAGACGACATAACAAAAAAAAATTAGGGTTACCTTTCTTGTTTGGCCGCCGAGAAGAAAAAAAAAGGGGGAGTGTCGAGTTCTTTGTTCTTCAAACCAGGTAAGCATATCACATAAAATCATGATTAGGGTTTCGGTTTGGGTAACTTTATGGGAACCGAGACATGGGCATGTCTCGGTGGTGCTTGCTTTCGGACCACCTACAGCCTCAGACCAACAGTGGGTATGTACCAATCAGGGGGTCGTGGTGGTGTTTTCTTTTGGGCCAGCCGCGAACAAAACTCACCCTCGCAAGGGGGATATTTGAATTAGGGTCGGGGTTGGTGTATATATATGGAATCGAGGCTCCACAGCCTCGGTGGTCTCTTCTCTGCCCAGCTGTGACCCACACAGGGGCGGCTGAGGGTGGTGTTTCAGTCATCGCAGCCAACAAACCCCATCGGGGGGTAAATTAATTAAGGGGGGTGTTTGGCTATGTTGAAAATGGTGGGAACTTGACTAAAACGGTGGGAACATAATATAGAACAGTGGGTATTCTTTAAACAGGAAATTAAATTAATTAAATCCAGATTAGCGACATATTAGCGACACTAAATTCTGTCGCAGTTTAATAAGTGACAGTTTTATTTTTATAGTCTTTAAGGACAGCTTTTAGCGACAGTTTTAGTGACGCAGTTTTCTGTCGCAGATTCATATAGGCAGATTTATTCATAATATGTTGTTTTGTTAAGTGTGACCGAGATGGGGTATCTCGGTAGGCTCGGGACATTATTATAATAAATAAAATGAATATTTTTTATATTATACCTTTTTAATCTAACTGTTTTATAAATGTTTAAACTATATTTTAAATGTATTAAATTAAAATAGTTCTTTAATATTTAAAAGGGTATAATTTTATTAAATGAATTAAATTATTTTGGGAACTTTCTAAATTAAGAAACTATCTATTTTAGCGGGATACTTAATATAGTATTACTATAGCGTCAGAAATACGATTATACCGTAACAAATAGTAGAACGATAGTACTTTAAAATGAATTATTATAAGATCAGAATGATCAGTTAATATACGTACAGAATTTCAAAAAAATAAATAAATGAAAAGCCAATAAGAACATGGAATTAAATAAGCGAATATCAGTTTACTTATTCACGTCCCTTATTCATGTAGCTAGCGTGAAATCAGAGTAGACTTTCTGCCAGTTGATCTCGGTCGGTTACTGGACACGAGGTACGGATTTTCCGTCCTTTCAGTAAGGACTTCCTTTCTATGCATGATTAGGATTCCCCGTCTGCAGCCAAATGTTTTTCCCCAGTATATGTTTAAGCTTATCAGTAATCATGTTAATAACTAAATAAATTGCCTGAGCATTATATACAAGCACGACCAGTTTATGTACTGGTTACGGAGGTACCGTCACCACGGCACTAGAGGCACCGGTGTCGTGACTCACATGCAGGAGAGTGATATCCTGCATCGTCCCACTCATGTTCAGGTTGGCCATTTTTATATGTATGTTTAGTGGGGCGTATGGATGCATCCTAGGCTTATCAGTTTACAAGTTATCAGGGTGAATGCGGTGTGTACTCTACATCCTTCACATTGGAGCTGATCCCTCCACCCAGCACAGTATTTAGAGGTCACCCCTCTACAGCATGACGAGGTCACCCCTCTAGTTATTCATGGACGGTTGTTACAGCAAGTGACCTATATAAGCTCTGGCAATTAAAATATAGTAAATGCATGTTTTCAGAATTAATAGTTATAATTCAGTTTCAGTATATATGAACCAGGTTTCTTAGATTTTATGCAGAGTTATACCACATGTTACATATCAGTCTTATAGCTTCGTTGTTGTCTTCTATTCCATTACTTTCAGTACATTCTTATAATGCTTTATCCGTTCACTGAGCGTTATGCTCAGCCGTAGTTTCCTTTCATGTTTCCAAACGGCAGGTACACAGGGACGATCTTAGGACTTCTAAGAAAGTACGTGCATTTGGATGGGAGCTATCCAGACTCCTTATTTTATGCACACATTACATTACTTTGGTTGTTTGGACACTGTTTCGTCCTTTTCTTTCAGTACTTAGATCTTTATATTTTGAGCTTATGTTTTGGACTACCGATGTTTGATTCCGGTATTTCCGTATGGTCAGTTAATGTTTAAAACATTGCCTTGCATGCTTTGATGACACGCCATAAATACACGTAACGGTCCATTTATCCAAGTGGGGTGTTACAATTATGGTATCAGAGACAGGTTCGACCTGTAGGCTCTAAAACTTGACCTGTGACTAGTGGGTAGTCACCAGGAACTTCCTGTATTTTGGCGTCGTTATCTTCTATGCTACTCATGTATTTTACCAGTCGGATTTTCAAAATTTTGATTAAGTAAACGGTTGGTACAGGACTGGACATACTTAATCGCATGTGCTTTTCAGCGAACTTTTCGTTTTGGTGAACTGACCATAGGCGTTCATCCTTGCCCGTTTAAATTTTGTGTAGATTAACTGACCATAGGCGTTCATCCTTACTCATGTCAGATTTATGTTTCAGTAAATTGCCATTTTGTGAATTGACCCTAGGCGTTCTGTCACACCCCACCATGGCGGAATATGGGGCACGACGTATGGATATCATCACAACAATAGCGTGTCTATAGAGATAACTAAATGATATAAGAAATGTCATAAATGGCGACACAAATGTCATGACAATATCTCAACATGCAGGAGTCTAGGTAAGTAGGTAACAGTCCTACCTCTTACCCAAGACAAAAAAGTAACACAAACAAAACAAACATATAGGTGCGAACAGTATCACTTATTTAAATGAACAAATAAAAACTAAGAAGGAACGGGGTTCTCCTTCTATATGCAATCCTAAGGCATCCAAGTCTAGCCACTTCTATCCTCAAGCTCAACCATATTCACACCTGAAAGAGACACTAAAACACGTCAACATAAAGTTGGTGAGAGTCATAGGTTTAGACTCTAACGCCAAATCAGTTACAAGCTGTGAATAACAAACACCAATACAATAACATATGGACAATGTGCTACAATTATGTATTAACAACTAGCATTCAAGATCAATCATTCCAAACCAAAATCCAAGGCTCCTACCTTGCCAAACAACATGGTACCATAGATGATCACACTATGTACCTATCCCAAGGCCACTACCTTGTCAAACCACAAGGCCACTACCTTGTCAAACCACAAGGCCACTACCTTGTCAAACCACAAGGCCACTACCTTGTCAAACCACAATAACTGAGACGGCACGTGTCCCCCGATCCAAATCATACACAATCAAAAATCACATAGCAGTTAATCACATAATGTACACACAAGTCCATCTCAAACCTTAAAAACATTCACAACATCAATTTATAAACAACTCAACATAGTGTCTCTTCCATCCCATCTGGAAGTCAAAATCAAAAGTAAACACGGGACTATGAAACTCACCTGATAGCTTCTTCACAAGTCCTCGCACTAGCAACGAGCTAACAAACCAAAAACACACAATCAATACCCGAACCAATCACCAAGATGGCTCATCAACCTATGATGGACATCTAGCCTATTCCCATATAATACCTCTTTGATAAGCTCTAATAACCCCATTACCCTTCCTTAACAAGTCCCTAACTTGGTTAAGTTTAATAACTATCCCGTTCATATTTTACACAAATCAGTCCCAGTTTTTTAAGTCTCAAAAGTTTAAGTCAAAAATCCACTTAAACATACCCATGGTTTCTGAAAAAGGAATATTCATACCCTTACATATGTTGGCTAACACCTCCAACTTGCCCTAACCTTAAATCTACTGTTAAGGCCCCAATATACATATATCTACTTTTGTCCTTCCATATTTCCTGATTTTAAATGTACTAAAAGTTTGTTACCATTAAGGGGTCTTACCCTAAACCACAACCTTAGCCCAAGTGCAGATACTTAATACAATATATAAACCATCTCTCACGTTCGTGAGAAGATCCCAATGCAATCCTAAGTACCCCAAACAACCCAAAACTTAAAAAGAAAACAGGCTGAATTCAAAACTGTTTTGACCTCTGACTGTTGTAACCTGTTTTTGACCCACTTCCCGACCTCCAATTTAATTCTCGTTTCTTGCATTGGAAAGACACTTCAAATATCTTTCCAGGGGTACTTAAATCGTAAAATAAGAGTTTATAGAACTCCCGATATGATCAAAACAATTGACTCAAAATCTGCCCAGTTTTTAAAAACGGGTTTAACAAAATCAACCTCATTAATTAACCCTAATCCCTATAATTACAAGCCCTAATTTATTTAATCATTAAAATATGATTAATATACTGTTTTTAATTAAACCCTAACCTAAATCCATCATAAGATGATCATAGAAAACATTAAAAACAATTAATATGAAAAGGGTTAAGAAGGTTTTACCTTTAATTTAATGGAAGATGAGAAAACCTAATTTTTAAAGAACCCTAATTGGCCACCATTGATGAATTTCGACTAGGAGATGTTATGGAGGTTAAAAAACTGATTATTATGGTTATGAGTTGGGTTTGGTTAAGTTCTAAAAGCCCCCTAATCCCATTACAAGTCCATTGGGCCTGTTTTGGGCTTTTCCCTTCTTTCTTTCTTCTTTGGTGCGTCTAAACCGACCCAAACACCCCTAAATTCGTTTTTTTCCTTCTTTTATTATTAATATATGTATTAATAATATTACCTTAAATTTCCTTAATTTATTTCAGCTCCTAAAGCCTCCAAAACCTCAAAACCGTAAAACTAGTCAAATTTACGCGTTTTACCGTAAAAGTCGTAAAATATACACTTTTATAAAAAATATCAAATTTTGAAATAAACTTTATATTTAAGTCCTAAATGACTTAAAACCATCCCGAAAAATATTCATATGACTAATTACCTCATCCGCGACCTCTAAATGCTAAACCGTAAATCGTAAAAATACGATTTTCTATAATACATATACGTATACTTAGAACCACCAAATAACACCATCTCATTTCATAGTCACTACCATGTGAACTCATGAACATGAAATCATCACACATCGTTTCATTCACAAGGTACCCCGTACCGGAAACGATATCCAAACCACAATCTATACACACCAATAAGCATATAAACACGTAAAGACACGCAACTAGCACAAAACAAAACTAAGTGGCGAACCTCAAAACCAGGGTTGTCACATCACTCCCTCCTAATAGAAATCTCGTCCCGAGATTTACTCCTTAGGATCAAACACACAGACAACAAGTCACACGAGGATACTTGTTCTAAAAGAACTCCTCTCATTTCCAAGTGAACTTTAGTTCAAGTTTCAAAATACCACATGTACAAACCAAAAACAATTAAACTCATTGCCAAACTCTTGACCTCACAGTCAATAAATCTCCTAGATGACTCTTTGATAAAACAAAGACTCTCATTAACACAAGTCCCGAATAACCGTACATGCAAAATGCATTCTCAAATAACCTTTACCAATCTCAATACATGAAATGTATCATGTATACAACTCATTTCCCCCAGGAAATTCTATGCTCATAAGCTAATGGTCCGATCTTTCTAAAGATCATAAATAGACCTACAAAACTCTACATCAACTCTTCCATTTTACCAAAACATACCACCCGTTACTATGGGTGAAACTCCATACATAACTTTGTCACTAAATCTAGTGGTTTCCTCCTTTTCTACATAGCATCCCTTGTTGCTCTCATTCTGTCCACAAACACCATTACCACATTATTAGCCTCTTTTACCAATTCTAGTCCACAATGAGGACAACTCACCCTATCCTTTCATATCGTGCCTCAAATGGCATTTATCGACTTCTAGTACGATAACTATCATTATATGAAAACTCAGCCATCGCTAACGAGTTTCTGAACTACCTCTAAATCAATCACCCATGTCCAATTATGTTCATCAACTCCCTTCAGTCCGTATCCCAAACTACTTTAAATTCCAATTTCCTTACAAAGTGACCTATGACTGTCTTTCACATATCCATTAATTCTTCCAACTTCCCAACTACGTGACTTCTCATTCCTCTTGAAATAGGTGATGAATTAGTCAGTCTATCGACTATCACCCAACTCTCATCGTACTTAATCCCCCACTGCATTATGTATCCCTTCCACCAACTTCGTCCTTACATCGCCATTTCTAAACTACTCATATCTATGTAGGAAGTATAGTCTACGTCCCTTTCCTCCTTACGATTGTCCAAGACACACAACATAAATGTTGACGCGTTCACTGCTTTAGACAACTCAACTCGTGCAACCCACATCCTTCATCCAAACCACTCTAATACATCATCCCTATAGTTCAAGTTCGTCTCAGCTTCACCTCATCCTTCTTATTCCATGTCTCATCGACCATGCTTGCCTTTCCCAGATGGTACTTGGCCTTGCAATTTTCTTTCATCAATTAACTCCACCCATCACCTTTGCCAAATGTTCAATCAAGATGATTGAATATGTGTTGGAGACGTTCATGATCCGTATAGATCATTCTCCACGTCTCGTACACCAAATGCCTCTAGCATTCTAGGTAGATATAACAGTCCAGCTCCACTAACTAAGTCTATCCAGTTCTTCCAAATCTTCAGTTCCTGCAACGTATAAGCGATCACCTTTCTTTGCCGTCCTCGTACGCGTCCAAATCCTTGCTCCACGTATCGTCATGCTTCACGAATTCATCCAGTCCTTCCGATAATGCCAAGATCGGCTCATTATCCAATCCACCTCTTTAGCCTCCAAAACGCTTCCTCATCCAATCTACTACTAAGAAACTCAACTTTTATCCGGCATTCCTTGCAATCTCTAACAGCTCTTGTTTTTTTTATTTTAAATCACTCCATCAACGATTTGCCTTAGAAGGGAACTAACTACAACTCCTCTCACTTCTCCTACTTGCTCTATTTATGGTTCTACCTCACAGTAATAGGCAAACCTACTAAATTTCAGGAAATTTTCGGAAAACTTACATGCCCTACGAACAATCATAAATACCTTTGAGGTATTACTTCCCCTTCCAACACTCTCTATGGCACGTTACTTGTGCAAATATCCCACAAATCTCTATTCATCTCCTTGGTACTCCTAAGAGACCTCATGACCACACTAGTTCGTCTACGAACTTCTTTCCTCCCCACTAAGGGTATTCCGACCGTTCTCTCATGGTCACCTACTTAAGCGTGTAGGCGCGACCAAGTCTTTCATACGACTACCTCAACGCTCCCGAACAATACGAAACCAAAACTACATCCTGAATCCATCAGATACGATCAATGAATCAAACCAACGGATAACTAACGACATTTCACGTGCACCAATTAAAACAAGTCAAAAACCACGAGACTCAAAAGAAAACTCAAACCCATAATATGTATCAATTCAAAATGACCCATGACAACGAAAAATAATCCAAGAAACACCCAATGGCAACCAAAACATATTACGCCCCGCAACATATTATTTAAACCGTGCAAAAGACCGACCTTTCCAAAAGAATATACTCTTATTTATTATTGTTATTATTTTTTTTACCTCCCCACATCTATGTGACTCAAACCATCTACAAACAACCTTCTAGGCGATCTCAAAACTCAACCCAAGGACTAGGTATCCCGTGCACCCCAAATAAAAATAAACTACTATTCAAAACTCAACCTTGAACCCGACACTTGTACAACAATTCCGACCAGTCCACTGACCTCCCATGATTATACTTTCTGAATATTTGAAAAGTACGTTCCGAGTACATAATTTTTGGCTTTTGAATCACTCAAAAAGCTCTAAAAACGAACAAGTTATTACCGAAACAGTTTTATACTAATGAAAGATAAAATTGTATGTGAAATCTTCATAAACTCAATTTAACCTTGAATTAATAATTATAAATGACGTGAATCGGTTAAACCCAATTATATAAACTATGTAAGTTGAAAGAAGTTTTACTTCGCTTTATTTTAAAGAAAGTCTTTTAGAATTTGAAATAAATAAGTGTTGACTAAAAAGAAATCTTATGTTACATCTTGTTTCAAACACGACCTTACCCTTATTTTACCGAATACGACCAACTATCTAACCCTATACTAGATTTCCAAGTCCCCTTTTTCCATATACCAACCAAAAGAATTGTAAGACTCAACATAAAAGATTTCATTATCTCAAAAGAAATCTTAGGTTATTTCAATAGACTTAAAACCAAGAACACCGTTTTAAAACGTACACGTGAAATACGACACTAAAAAAAAATACGCTACAAGACACAGTTCAAAAGATTCAAAACGTCGTTGAAACTCCACCAAACTCCAGCACCATAAAACACGAACAAACACAAGGCACGTTCAAGTTATAATAACTAGTGAACGACCATATACCATAGCTTAACACATAGTAGTATATATACATCCGCATATGTATACCTATTGAATCCCCCAAACATACTCGTTATCATACATGTAAGTCAATCAATCGCTTTATACGCTCGTTTTTCCATACGAGTAATCACCATCTCACCGTGCCACAACAAGGCATAAAGCCCACCTCCAAAACCAAACCATATCGTGTGACCCCAAAATCACACAACACAACTATAACCCAAAACATATAACACAAAAAGAACAATAGCCATATCGTAGGTAGCCATTACATATACCCATATAAAATACGTATACCCAAATTCTACATCTCATCATATACAAGCATGTACTAACCCTCTTTCATGCAACCATACTTGGGAACCCATTGAAGTTGTGGTACTTGTATAACTATGTTGGCCACCATACTTATACAATTACCCTTTCCCCAATGCACTCCCTCCTATGATGACACTTATAAGAATCAATACAACATATAACACATAAATCCATCTTCTCACATAAGCTCATAACCACATAACCAATAAGATCCAAAACTCTATCTATAAAAATAACATAATAAAACTCTTGGAATACAGATATCCATAGTCTAGCTTAAACAGCCTAGACTAAATCCAAAACGAAAACATAATCAGTTATAAGTCATGTCGCCCATAAGAGTGGAAACGGCTTAAAATCCTTCCTACCCATGTACTCCTAGTAACTCGAACCACCACACGATTCTTAGGGAACATGACTTAAACATCAAAAGAAAAATATTGTACCTCAGGTACATAAAATAACCCAACAAAAGATAGAACTACCATGCACCAAATTATGTACTATAATGTACAATTTAAGCAAAATACGACAATGACTAGTGTGGACGATTATGGTTCAACCTGCACTAGTCACCACCCAAAAAGAAAATAACATGTGGCTAAGTATGAACTTACTATGGTTCAATTCATACTAGTCAAAACATCACAATAAATAACATTCAAACACATCAATTATAATAAAATGCACACATACTCCTATGACGCCTATATGCAGGGACCCTTAAGCTATAGACTAGGCTACGCGACTAGGCAACCTAATTCTCTATAAACCTGTCTCTGATACCATTCTGTCACACCCCACCATGGCGGAATATGGGGCACGACGTATGGATATCATCACAACAATAGCGTGTCTATAGAGATAACTAAATATATAAGAAATGTCATAAATGGCGACACAAATGTCATGACAATATCTCAACATGCAGGAGTCTAGGTAAGTAGGTAACCGTCCTACCTCTTACCCAAGACAAACAAGTAACACAAACAAAACAAACATATAGGTGCCAACAGTATCACTTATTTAAATGAACAAATAAAAACTAAGAAGGAACGGGGTTCTCCTTCTATATGCAATCCTAAGGCATCCAAGTCTAGCCACTTCTATCCTCAAGCTCAACCATATTCACACCTGAAAGAGACACTAAAACACGTCAACATAAAGTTGGTGAGAGTCATAGGTTTAGACTCTAACGCCAAATCAGTTACAAGCTGTGAATAACAAACACCAATACAATAACATATGGACAATGTGCTACAATTATGTATTAACAACTAGCATTCAAGATCAATCATTCCAAACCAAAATCCAAGGCTCCTACCTTTCTAAACAACATGGTACCATAGATGATCACACTATGTACCTATCCCAAGGCCACTACCTTGTCAAACCACAAGGCCACTACCTTGTCAAACCACAAGGCCACTACCTTGTCAAACCACAAGGCCACTACCTTGTCAAACCACAATAACTGAGACGGCACGTGTCCCCCGATCCAAATCATACATAATCAAAAATCACATAGCAGTTAATCACATAATGTACACACAAGTCCATCTCAAACCTTAAAAACATTCACAGCATCAATTTATAAACAACTCAACATAGTGTCTCTTCCATCCCATCTGGAAGTCAAAATCAAAAGTAAACACGGGACAATGAAACTCACCTGATAGCTTCTTCACAAGTCCTCGCACTAGCAACGAGCTAACAAACCAAAAACACACAATCAATACCCGAACCAATCACCAAGATGGCTCATCAACCTATGATGGACATCTAGCCTATTCCCATATAATACCTCATTGATAAGCTCTAATAACCCCATTACCCTTCCTTAACAAGTCCCTAACTTGGTTAAGTTTAATAACTATCCCGTTCATATTTTACACAAATCAGTCCTAGTTTTTAAGTCTCAAAACTTTAAGTCAAAAATCCACTTAAACATACCCATGGTTTCTGTAAAAGGAATATTTATACCCTTACATATGTTGGCTAACACCTCCCACTTTCCCTAACCTTAAATCTACTGTTAAGGCCCCGATATACATATATCTACTTTTGTCATTCCAGATTTCCTGATTTTAAATGTACTAAAAGTTTGTTACCATTAAGGGGTCTTACCCTAAACCACAACCTTAGCCCAAGTTTAGATACCTAATAAAATATATAAACCATCTCTCACTTCCGTGAGAAGATCCCAATGCAATCCTAAGTACCCCAAACAACCCAAAACTTAAAAAGAAAACAGGCTGAATTCAAAACTGTTTTGACCTCCGACTGTTGTAACCTGTTTTTGACCCACTTCCCGACCTCCAATTTAGTTCTCGTTTCTTGCATTGGAAATCCACTTCAAATATCTTTCCAGGGGTACTTGGATCGTAAAATAAGAGTTTATAGAACTCCCGATATGATCAAAACAATTGACTCAAAATCTGCCCAGTTTTTAAAAACGGGTTTAACAAAATCAACCTCATTAATTAACCCTAATCCCTCTAATTACAAGCCCTAATTTATTTAATCATTAAAATATGATTAATATACTGTTTTTAATTAAACCCTAACCTAAATCCATCATAAGATGATCATAGAAAACATTAAAAATAATTAATATGAAAAGGGTTAAGAAGGTTTTACCTTTAATTTAATGGAAGATGAGAAAACCTAATTTTTAAAGAACCCTAATTGGCCACCATTGATGAATTTCGACTAGGAGATGTTATGGAGGTTAAAAACCTGATTATTATGGTTATGAGTTGGGTTTGGTTAAGTCCTGAAGGCCCCCTAATCCCATTACAAGTCCATTGGGCCTGTTTTGGGCTTTTCCCTTCTTTCTTTCTTCTTTGGTGCGTCTAAACCGACCCAAACACCCCTAAATTCGTTTTTTTCCTTCTTTTATTATTAATATATGTATTAATAATATTACCTTAAATTTCCTTAATTTATTTCAGCTCCTAAAGCCTCCAAAACCTCAAAACCGTAAAACTAGTCAAATTTACGCGTTTTACCGTAAAAGTCGTAAAATATACACTTTTATAAAAAATCTCATTTGAAATAAACTTTATATTTAAGTCCTAAATGACTTAAAACCATCCCGAAAAATATTCATATGACTAATTACCTCATCCGCGACCTCTAAATGCTAAACCGTAAATCGTAAAAATACGATTTTCTATAATACATATACGTATACTTAGAACCACCAAATAACACCATCTCACTTCATAGTCACTACCATGTGAACTCATGAACATGAAATCATCACACATCGTTTCATTCACAAGGTACCCCATACCGGAAACGATATCCAAACCACAATCTATACACACCAATAAGCATATAAACACGTAAAGACACGCAACTAGCACAAAACAAAACTAAGTGGCGAACCTCAAAACCAGGGTTGTCACACGTTCACCGGTATTCATGTCATATTTTGTTTGGCTATACCTTCATGAATTACACTATGCATATTCAGATTTATTACCCCAGGTTTTGGCAGTTTTATCAACTTATCCTCTATTATTTCAGATGCCACCCAGACGTGAAACCGAGAATGATCCTAACGCAGCTGCCATTGCTGCTGCTGTTCAGACTGCTATACAAGCCATGTTACCCAAAATTCGGGATGAGATCCGAGCTGAATATCAAAATGGACCTCAGCAGAATAACAACCCTCCTGCTCCACCACCTGCCACTTTACCCGCTTGGCTAGATTTGTTTAACAAACAGAAACCCCGACTTTTTGAGCAGACTGTAGCTCCAACTGACGCGGAAGACTGGATATATCATGTAGAGAATTTTTTGGAGCTATGGGTTGTGGTGATGCTTTCAAGCTTAGGCTTGCATTTTACAAATTGGAGGGTCCTGCTCTGCATTGGTGGAGGTCTCAGAAACTGTCCAATAGGGGTGATGCTTGGGAGCTTACATTGACATGGGCTCGCTTCAAGACGATGTTCTATGACCAGTTTTTCCCGCATGCGGAGCAAGCTAAACTGAAGAGGGACTTCCACGTCATTCGTTAAAATCATGGCGAGAACAGTATAGAGTTCATGCACCGATACCTCAGGATGGCTGGATTCTTAGGGGAGGCTGTGGGTACCGCAGAGGAGCAAGCGAAGCAATTTCGCTGGGCTCTTCACTCTAGGACTACAGATAGGCTGGTGAGTGCCACATTCACTAATGTGTCACAAGTAGCTAATGCAGCTCGTGATATTGAGATGCTTTTCGAGAGGGATGAGCTCGAGAATGTAGAGCGTCCGGAGAAGAGGTACATCTCACCCAACAGACTTAAACAATTTAACTCCCATTATTACTTGTCAACTTATATGTTATGTCTTATCCAATCATAATCTTACAGACACAGAGGAGGAGACCGATCCCAATCGGCTACTCCACATCAGAACTACAGGAACCACGGTCAGTCATATGACCGTAATCGATCAGATAAGAGGAGCGGTGGTGATAATTACCACGGCAGCTCAAACTCATCTGGCAGCTACAGGTGATTCTTTAAGCTCCAGAAATACTAAACTATCGTGTAAAACAGATCTTAAATTTGTATAAATTCCAACAGAGATGCTGGACAGGGGCGTGACCAAAACAACAGAGGTCAGCAGTTTGCCCGACCGGCAAATTCTGGTAATTTTAAATTTCAGTCAAACAGCCTTATTTCAGTTAAGTTAGAAGGATCGTGACACGTGTTTATCATCGTAAATCAGGTTCTCAGCAAACCAGAGCTGCTTCTACCGGGTATTATTATCCCACTTGCATCACATGTGGGAAGAAACACACGGGACCTTGTCGTCGTGGTACGGGTAGTTGTTACAAGTGTGGTCAGCCGGGCCATTTGAAGAGGGATTGCAAGAGCGGGGATGCTGCCGGTACCTCAGGCCAGATACCTCAGATTTTACCTCCACCACCACCAATACCACCAACCACTGGTCGTGTCTACACTACTACCCGTGAGCAAGCAAATAAGACCACAGGTACCATTACTGGCATTTTTTATACACAAACAGTCTGCATGCGTGCTTTTCGATACAGGCGCCACGCACTCAGTTATATCTACTTCATATGTTGTTAGAATAAACATGACCCCTACGCCACTAGATAGTGTACTTAGTATATCTACCCCCATGCGAGACTCTGTACTCATTACCCAAGTGTATAAGGATCTCCCTTTTGAGTTTGATGATAAAATCCGTCCAGTCAGTGCCCTTCCTTTAGATATGTGTGAACTCGATATTATTCTGGGTATGGATTGGTTGTCGGTTCATCGTGCCTCCATAGATTGTCATGCTCACCGGGTCATCTTTGGTGATGTCCAGACACCAGAGTATATTCACCGGGGATTCCTACCGGGAAAACATGTTCAGATCATTTCAGCTTTACAGGCTCGTACCTTACTATACCATGGTTGTGAGGGTTTCCTAGCTACAGTTCATGACACGACTTCTGAGGCACCTTCAATTCATGATCAGCCAGTGGTGTCAGATTTTCCAGATGTCTTTCCAGAGGAACTCCCAGGTTTACCTCCCATGCGAGAGGTAGAATTTGGTATCGACCTCATTCCAGGTGCAGAACCAGTATCTAAAGCCCCTTACCGTATGGCTCCTGTAGAGCTTAAGGAACTGAAAGATCAGCTTCAGGAACTTCTAGAAAGGGGTTTCATTCGTCCAAGCGTGTCACCTTGGGGCGCTCCAGTTTTGTTTGTCAAGAAGAAGGATGGTAGTATGCGTTTGTGTATTGACTACCGTGAGTTGAATAAGCTCACTATTCGTAACCGTTATCCACTTCCTCGTATTGACGATTTATTCGATCAACTTCAGGGTGCCAAGCACTTCTCAAAAATCGATCTACGATCCGGCTACCATCAGCTGCGTGTAAAAGAGCAGGATATATCCAAAACTGCTTTTCGCACGAGGTACGGTCATTACGAGTTTGTTGTTATGCTATTCGGTCTCACGAATGCGCCTGTAGTATATATGGACTTGATGAACAGAGTCTTCCACGAATTTTTAGACAAGTTTGTGATCGTATTCATCGATGATATCCTTATTTTCTCCAAATCCAAAGAGGAACATGAGAATCATCTCCGTACAGTGTTGCAGATTCTCAGACGAGAAAAGCTATATGCTAAATTTTCTAAGTGCGAGTTTTGGCTGAATACAGTGGCGTTTCTAGGTCATATTGTTTCTGCAGAAGGAATCACTATGGATCCTGCAAAGGTGGAGGCTATCACCAAATGGCCGAGACCGACATCTGTCACAGAGATACGTAGTTTTCTTGGGTTGGCGGGTTATTACCGCAGGTTTATGGAAAACTTCTCACGTTTGGCGTTGCCATTGACCCAACTTATGCGAAAAGGTGAGAATTTTATATGGACCGAGGAGAGAGAAAAGAGTTTTGAGGAACTCAAGCATCCTTTGATCTCAGCACCGATACTTACACTTCCATCCGGTACAGGTGGTTATCAGATTTACTATGACGCTTCAGGAAAGGGCTTAGGTTGTGTTCTTATGCAGCATGGGAAAGTCATTGCTTATGCTTCGCGTCAACTGAAGCCGTATGAGAAAAATTATCCTACTCATGATCTAGAGCTCGCAGCAGTCGTTTTCGCCCTTAAAATCAGGAGGCATTATTTATATGGTGAGTCGTGTGATATCTTCACCGATCACAAAAGTCTCAAGTACATATTTACCCAGCGAGAGCTGAACATGAGGCAGAGGCGATGGTTAGAACTGCTGAAAGACTATGAAACTAATATCCAGTATCACCCAGGTAAAGCAAATGTAGTAGCAGATGCCCTTAGCAGAAAGTCAGGTGTGATAAATGGCATCAAAGTTCAGGAAGAAATTATTCGGGACTTAGAGCGGTATGATATTGAGCTCTTAGTACGCGGACAAAGGGGATACTGGGCTAGTCCGAGGGTAGAACCAGATTTACTCTCTAGGATTAAAGTCGCACAAAAGGATGATGGTGAAATATGGGCGATAGTCCAGAACATTGACCAGCAGACCGAATTTCGCATCGATGACGATGGTATCGTATGGCAGGGTACCAAACTCTGCGTTCTAGAAGACCCTGCTCTTAGAGAAGCCTTAATGACTGAGGCTCACAGCTATCCGTTCTCTATCCATCCAGGTTCCACTAAAATGTACCACGATCTTAAGCAACATTTCTGGTGGAGCGGCATGAAACAGGATGTCGCAACTTTTGTGTCTAAATGCTTAACCTGCCAGCAGGTTAAGATAGAGCATCAGCGTACCAGTGGTCTTCTTCAGCCGTTAGACATTCCAATGTGGAAATAAGACAAGATCTCTATGGATTTTGTCACTGGACTACCACAAACTCAGCGGAGACACAATCTGGGTTGTTATCGATCGGTTGACCAAGTCGGCACATTTCATTCCTATCCGTAAAGATTTCGCTGTCAGTAAATTAGCTGAACTATTCACCAAGGAAATTGTATGGTTACATGGTACACCTTCAGAAATTATATCAGATAGGGACCCACGTTTCACTTCTCATTTCTGGGAAGGTTTGCATAAAGCTTGGGGAACTAGGCTCAAGCTCAGCACAACTTTCCATCCGCAGACGGACGGTCAGTCAGAGCGTACCATCCAGACCTTGGAGGACATGCTACGCGCCTGTGCATTAGAATGGACAGGACACTGGGATGACTATATTTGCTTGTTCGAGTTTGCCTACAACAACATTTGGCATGCTAGTATCAAGCGTGCTCCATTCAAGATGTTATACGGCAGGAAATGCCGTGCTCCTATTTGTTGGGATCAGGTTGGAGAACGTTTGATTGAAGGACCAGAATTGATAGAACTGACCAATGAAAAGGTCGCCATTGCTAGGGAAAAACTGCAAGAAGCGCGTACTCGCCAGAAGAGTTACGCCGACAAGCATCGCAGAGATCTATCATTTCAGACTGGGGATCGTGTGTTCCTCAAAGTATCACCCGCACGCGGTGTCAGACGTTTTGGCCTCAAAGGAAAGCTCAGCCCTCGTTACATCGGACCGTTCGAAATCCTTGAACGTATTGGTGAAGTGTCATATCGTTTGGCGTTACCACCTCAGCTTTCACACGTCCACAATGTGTTTCATGTATCTTTACTCAGACGGTACAACTATCATGAGCTTCACAAAGTGAATTATCCACTCGATCAGATTCGGGAGGATCTATCTTATATTGAGGAACCCAAAGAAGTTTTAGATCGCCAGGATCGAGTTATGAGAAGGAAGACCATTCCTTTCGTCAAAATCCTGTGGAGGAACCATACCGAGCGGGAGGCCACTTGGGAAACAGAGGAGTCTATACGGACTTCTTATCCTCACTTTCAGTTTTGATTCGGGTATGTCTTTTCAGCTTTTATATCTTCCAGCTTATTAGCATTTTCGGCTTTTACTCCAGTCAGCTTAAATACCTTATAATTCGGGGACGAATTCTTTTTAGAGGGGAAGAATTATAAAACCCAATACGGCCGTATCCTTAATTCAGGGACGAATTATTCTTTTTAGAGGGGAAGAATTGTAAAACCCGTATTTAAATCAGGAAATGTAAATACGAAGAAAACAAACGCGAGAAATTATATATACAAGTTTATAAAAAAAAAGAGTAAGAAGTAAAAGGGCCAAAGGGGCCGGTTTAAGGGAAAGGAAAATTTTGGGCCCAAGCCCATTTTAAGAAAAATAAAAACACGGGACTTAAACCCTCTCCCATAATCATGACGACATAACAAAAAAAAATTAGGGTTACCTTTCTTGTTTGGCTGCCGACAAGAAAAAAAAAGGGGAGTGTCGAGTTCTTTGTTCTTCAAACCAGGTAAGCATATCACATAAAATCATGATTAGGGTTTCGGTTTGGGTAACTTTATGGGAACCGAGACATGGGCATGTCTCGGTGGTGCTTGCTTTCGGACCACCTACAGCCTCAGACCAACAGTGGGTATGTACCATTCAGGGGGTCGTGGTGGTGTTTTCTTTTGGGCCAGCCGCGAACAAAACCCACCCCCGCAAGGGGGATATTTAAATTAGGGTCGGGGTTGGTGTATATATATGGAACCGAGGCTCCACAGCCTCGGTGGTCTCTTCTCTGCCCAGCCGTGATCCACACAGGGGCGGCTGAGGGTGGTGTTTCAGTCATCGCAGCCAACAAACCCCATCGGGGGGTAAATTAATTAAGGGGGTGTTTGGCTATGTTGAAAACGGTGGGAACTTGACTAAAATGGTGGGAACACAATATAGAACAGTGGGTATTCTTTAAACAGGAAATTAAATTAATTAAATCCAGATTAGCGACATATTAGCGACACTAAATTCTGTCGCAGTTTAATAAGTGACAGTTTTATTTTTATAGTCTTTAAGGACAGCTTTTAGCGACAATTTTAGTGACGCAGTTTTCTGTTGCAGATTCATATAGGCAGATTTATTCATAATATGTTGTTTTGTTTAGTGCGACCGAGATGGGGTATCTCGGTAGGCTCGGGACATTATTATAATAAATAAAATGAATAATTTTTATATTATACCTTTTTAATCTAATTGTTTTATTAATGTTTAAACTATATTTTAAATGTATTAAATTAAAATAGTTCTTTAATATTTAAAAGGGTATAATTTTATTAAATGAATTAAATTATTTTGGGAACTTTCTAAATTAAGAAACTTTCTATTTTAGCGGGATACTTAATATAGTATTACTATAGCGTCAGAAATACGATTATACCGTAACAAATAGTAGAACGATAGTACTTTAAAATGAATTATTATAAGATCAGAGTGATCAGTTAATATACGTACAGAATTTCAAAAAAAAAAAAAATGAAAAGCCAATAAGAACATGGAATTAAATAAGCGAATATCAGTTTACTTATTCACGTCCCTTATTCATTTAGCTCGCGTGAAATCAGAGTAGACAAGACTTTCTGTCAGTTGATCTCGGTCGGTTACTGGACACGAGGTATGGATTTTCCGTCTCCTTTCTATGCATGATTAGGATTCCCCGTCTGCAGCCAAATGTTTTTCCCCAGTATATGTTTAAGCTTATCAGTAATCATGTTAATAACTAAATAAATTGCCTGAGCATTATATACAAGCACGACCAGTTTATGTACTAGTTACGGAGGTACCGTAACCACGACACTAGAGGCACCGGTGTCGTGACTCACATGTAGGAGAGTGATATCCTGCATCATCCCACTCATGTTCAGGTTGGCCATTTTTATATGTATGTTTAGTGGGGCGTATGGATGCATCCTAGGCTTATCAGTTTACAAGTTATCAGGGTGAATGTGGTGTGTGCTCTACATCCTTCACATTGGAGCTGATCCCTCCACCCATCACAGTATTTAGAGGTCACCCCTCTACAGCATGACGAGGTCACCCCTCCAGTTATTCATGCACGGTTGTTACAACACGTGACCTATATAAGCTCTGGCAATTAAAATACAGTAAATGCATGTTTTCAGAATTAATAGTTATAATTCAGTTTCAGTATATATGAACCAGGTTTCTCAGATTTTATGCAGAGTTCTACCACATGTTACATATCAGTCTTATAGCTTCGTTGTTGTCTTCTATTCCATTACTTTCAGTACATTCTTATCATGCTTTATCCGTTCACTGAGCGTTATGCTCAGCCGTAGTTTCCTTTCATGTTTCTAAACGGCAGGTACACAGGGACGATCTTAGGACTTCTAAGAAAGTACGTGCATTTGGATGGGAGCTATCCAGACTCCTTATTTTATGCACACATTACATTACTTTGGTTGTTTGGACACTGTTTCGTCCTTTTCTTTCAGTACTTAGATCTTTATATTTTGAGGTTATGTTTTGGACTACCGATGTTTGATTATGGTATTTGTAGGTCTACGAGATCATTGGCCTATTCTAAGATGATTGATTGGATGGATTTAATGTATGGATTGTTTAATAATATAAAGAAGATGAAGGAAGGAGATGATGGAGTAGAGAGAGAAAGGAGAGAAGGGAGAAAAATAGAGAGAGAAAGTAAAGATTAATAATGAAAATGTGTAAAATGAACAACAACCAACCCCTTTCCATGGTGGAAAGGGGTATTTATATCCAAGGCCTATATTGGGCTTGGGCCGACCCATGACAAGCCCATGGGTCAGTTTCTTACTTAACTTAATAAGTAACACTAACTACGAGCTATTACAACATTAATAATATTGTGGAGTGACCGATACTTCTAATATACGTAAAACGTATTTCTAACAATCTCCCCCTAAGGGAGGTCACTCCACGTTTACAAAGTTCTAAACCTAGCATACTATACTAAGTCTTCGTTCTTCAGCTCGTAGTCTTTTCTTCTTTCTTTTTGTTGTGAATATTTTGATTTGATCTTTTAGGCTTTGGCTTGGGAGCATTGTTCTTTTGGCCTTTCACGTGCGATCTTTGCCTTCTTGTGAAACTTGCCTCCTCGTGACTCCATGTTCCACACACTTATGTCTTTTTTGTTGAATTCTCGAAAGCTTCAGAGTTTGGTACAGCGGAAGACTTCATTTTGCACTTTCTTGAATTTTGTTGAACTTTGATGCAGAAAAACATAAGCATGTGGGAACGACTTCTACAGGTACACCGCAACACCACCGTCTTCAACTGGTACACAGCAACGCCACCGTCTTCAACAGGTACACAGCAACGCCACCGTATTTAACAGGTACACAGCAACGACACGAATAAAATGGCTTTGACATTTTATTCTAATTCGGTAGCATTTTACCTCCGGTCGGTGAAGACCGTTGGACGATATTAGATATCGTACCCGTGACGGATAGTTTCAATTAAGTAACTTCCTGACAGGATTTCGCGGGTAAACCCGTTCTCTTTATTCAACCGTCCAAAGCTGACTGCGAACATAAAGAGTGAATCACTTGGATAATTTATCCTTGTGATTTGAAGCCGTCAATTCATGAAACCTGGAACAAGTGAATTTCAATTAAGATTTTCACCATCGTTGCTTTCCAGTTATCACGAGCTCAATTCATAAAGAATCTTGCACGTCACCTACCAAGTGCTGTTTGATGTTAACACTAGAAGGATTTCTACTCGTCACTGTGATCAATAAAGAGTCACTCTGAGTGTTCTGGCAAGATCATATGATAATGCGTAGAGGTCTGGAACGAGTTTAAGTTCAATTAAGAATTAAACCACTGTTTCTTTCCAGTTTTTCACAAGATTGGTTCTAAAAGAACCGCACGTGTAACCTACCATGAGCTTGTTTGATGTTGGCTCAAGCAGGATTTCCATCTTCATTGTAATACTTACGTATTACTCGGATGTTCTGGCAATATTACAGGAATACTGCGTAGGACTCATGAAAATCTCTTACTTTTCACAGTGTGTGAGAAAGCAAGGAATAAATGGAAAGTGTCCTAATGAGACTTTTGATGATCTCGTGGCTCTAGACTCGATAGTGCGTTTTGATTTAGTGAACGATGGCTGGAGAGGAGTGCCACCTTTTCAATATCAGTCTATTCGGAGTGAATAAACCAATAGATAACGTGTTGATCTCCGTGTGATTAAAACAAATACCTTTTGAGAGATATTTGAGTTAGCTGGGAAGGGTTGTGCATTGCATCACTGGGTCCATGATGTCTTTCTTCAATATCGAGAATCATTAACAAAAATGATCTCAATAGCATATGTATTGACCCGGTTTCTGCCTAAAGTTGTAAGGAGGGCTTCTTTCTTTACACCCTTTATCTTTACAATTCTTTTTCATTCTTCAACCCCTTCATTGCTTACCAATACGTCATAACTAGCACCTTGTTGTGATTGTTCCAGTGCTAGCTTAAGTACTTGGTCGGCATTCAGCTACGTTCACAATCTTTCTCCAACTTTCCTAGGACTTCTAATTCTATCTAGGGAATTGTCCTTGGGAAGATTCCATCGGCTCTGATGAATCATTGGACTAAACCTATTCCTACCACCCTTTTGTCACCACATTCGTCGTGAATTAAGCATGTTTTGGGAAAGTATAGCCACCATGAAAAATCATTGAAAATCACCTAAGGTACTTGTGATATTGAAATCAAAAGTTTTGTATCTTAGGTGTTTTGTTCATAAAAAACGCTCCCCCTTAACACGTGCTTTACACATATTAAGTTGGATAATCGTTAAGTCTTTTTCATCTTTTAGCCAAGTATCATTTAAGTCTCCTTAATCCCATTTTCTCCCCTTATCCAAAATGTTAACCATTAATATTTGGGATATTGAATGGATTAACCGGTCTTTGGGTAAAAAATGAAATCGATGTTTGGCCATAGAACATGTTAATGCTCCCCCTTAAATTAATAAGGGATAGTTGTAGTGCTTTAGTATGATATATTTTGAAAGATTTAGAATCTCGTGAGAAATTCTTGAAAAATTATCATACCTTAACACTACATCAAGCCGTAGAAGCACAATATTCACAAATTTACATATTCACAAATAAAAACCAATATAAAGTGGACCTGAAATGTACGATCCATTAGATGGGTCGTTGCAGTAACTTGTGGTGCACTCCATATGGTCTACCACCAATGAATCTTTCTAAGCTCCTCATCAATCTACGTTCACGGAGCTTTTGATCAATCTTCTTGGTATGAACTTGAGGGTTTGTGCTTCGGCAATTGCGGCTGCTCTAGAATCTTGGAGTGCTTGTATTGTTGGATTAGTCATCGTATCTGCTTAAGATAAGACATAAAAGGTTGATGCACAGAAATATATAGATATATATCATTATAGCTTCTAAGCATAACACATTTCAACAAGTAATTATAACAAGCAAACAACTATCAATCCAACAGCTCTTCATTCGGAATTCTTCATCCGGAACTCCTTCATTCGGAACTCTTCATCCGGAACTCTTCATTCGGAACTTCTTCATTCGGAACTCTTCATTCGGAACTCCTTCATTCGGAATTCTTCATTCGGAACTCTTCATTCGGAAGTCCTTCATTCGGAACTCTTCATTCGGAAGTCCTTCATTCGGAACTCTTCACTCGGAAGTCCTTCATTCGGAACTCTTCATTCGGAAGTTTGTCCGGAACTTCTTCATTCGGAAGTTCGTCCGGAACTTCTTCATTCGGAAGTTCATCCGGAACTTCTTCACTCGGAACTTCTTCATTCGGAAGTTCATTCGGAACTTCTTCATTCGGAAGTTCATTCGGAACTTCTTCATTCGGAAGTTCACTCGGAACTTCTTCATTCGGAAGTTCATTCGGAACTTCTTCATTCGGAAGTTCATCTGGAACTTCTTCATTCGGAAGTTCATCCGGAACTTCTTCATTCGGAAGTTCATTCGGAACTTCTTCATTCGGAAGTTCATTCGGAACTTCTTCATTCGGAAGTTCAAAAGCCTTGTTCATCCGGAAGTTAAAAAGCCTTGTTCTCCGAGATCTAAAGCAAGTGCTAACTCATTGAGCGAGCACAAGTCGAATTCTAAAGCAAGACCACTCATTAACCATTTAGCCAATTTCAAACACCTTTGAAAATCGTTTTGATGACGAAGATGATTTAATATTTTCTCCCCCTTAAACGATGACCCGTTGTCTATTTAAAGAGCTGTAGTCATTGTTTAAAGAGTCAAATATTGATGAAAACATTTCCAATTAATATCTTGAAAAAGATTGATTCGTGGTGGCAATAAGATTTCTCTTATTTTGACAAATTAATGCACTGAGACGTACACTAATTCGTGTTAGACCAAGTTGTAAAGTAAACTTGACCCCTTTGCATGATTTGGCTTGTAAATCATGCCCGAGAAAATTAATTCCCGTTGTGAGCCAACGTTTTCCAAGGAAATACGTGACTTTAATATGAAAACCGGATTGCAGTCTGAAATAACTACAAGCCATAATGGGCATGTTTTAAAAATGTACAACTTTTATACGGACTCTATTTATGGCGCCGTGTCAATATTGATCGACATTTCTAAAGCCGTAAATATTACCGTACTAAAAGACATGCCCGTTTTAAAAACGAAAAATATTTTTGGTTTTTCTAGATTTTATAATTTTTATGGTTTTTCTAAGTTTTATATTTTTTATGGTTTTTCTTGGTTTTATATTTTTGTATTTTTCTTTTGTGGTTTATATATTTACTATAATATACATGATCACGAACAAAGGATACGCCTGAATAGTTTACCACCACTATTCAGCTGATTCTTCTGCCAATTCTTTGAGAGTCGCTGGAGTGAATGATTTCATGCCAAGCTTGTCGATCAAAAACTCGATTCATCCTCGATCTAAGGCTTTGGTGAACATATCTGCCAGCTGATACTCAGTAGTGACAAAATACAGCTCGATCACTCCGTTCTCCACCTGCTCTTTAATGAAATGGTAGCGAATGTCTATGTGCTTGGCCCGGGAGTGTTGAACATAGTTGCAGCAAAGGGCAATGGCGCTCTTGTTGTCACAATACATCGGGATTTTATTGAATCCCAAACCGTAGTCAGTTAGTTGTGATCTCATCCAAAGGACTTGAGCACAACAACCGGACATGGCGATGTATTCAGACTCCGTGCTAGAAATTGCAGCGCTTTTCTGCCTTTTTGAAGACCAACTGATCAATCTGTCTCCAAGGAGTTGCACAGATCCAGAAGTGCTACGCCTCGTGTCTTGACATCCAGCATGATCGGCATCTGCGTATGATATTAAAGCAGTAGAGGAATCTTTCGGATACCATAGACCACGATGAAGTGTTCCTTTTAGATACCGAAAGATCCTTTTAACAACATGTAGGTGCTTTTCGGTAGGCCGAGCCTGATACCGGGCACACATGCATACGGCAAATTGCAAATCAGGCCTGCTAGCAGTCAGATAGAGAAGGGTGCCGATCATCCTACGATAAAGTTTTGGATCGATAATAGTCCCATTCCTATCTTCATCTAACTTGGATTTCTCCACCATTGGAGTGTCCACGGGGTCACAATTTTCAAAGTTATATTTCTTTAAAGATTCTAGAGCATATTTGGATTGATTAATAAAGATGCCTCTGGGATTCTGAGAAATCTGTAATCCTACGAAAAATGAAATTTTTCCCATCATTGACATCTGAAAGCGTGTGGACATTATCTTCTCAAAGCGTTTGGACAATTCTATGTTAGAGGCAGCAAATATTATATCATCAACATAAATTTGTACCAGAATCATGTCGTTGTCCTCCTTGAGAGTGAATAGAGTGGGGTCCACCTTGCCTTTGGAGAAGCCTTCCGAGATGAGATATGTTGAAAGGAGATCATACCACGCGCGTGGAGCTTGTTTCAACCCATAGAGAGCCTTCTTAAGCTTGTACACATGATTAGGAAACTCCGTGCTAACGAACCCATCCGGCTGACTAACATAGACTTCTTCCCTTAGTTCACCGTTCAAAAATGCCGTCTTCACATCCATTTGATATACGATCATGTTCATATGAGCAGCATACGCAAGGAATAGTCTAATAGCCTCCAATCTTGCAACAGGAGCAAAAGATTCTTCAAAGTCGTTACCCAAGGCTTGTTTATATCCTTTAGCAACCAATCTAGCCTTATTCTTCAAGATTGCACCCATCTCATCGAGTTTAACCTTATAAACCCACAACAAAGTAAGGATGTTAACCTTGTCAGGGAGAGGAACTAATTCCCATACTTTAAGTCTTTGGAATTCATTTAGTTCCTCCTGCATGGCTTCAATCCAAGATGATTGAGTCATAGCCTGTTGCCAATTTTTAGGTTCAACTTCGGAGAGAAATGCATCAAAGTAGCAATAGAGTGCACTCTCTTGTAATTGATGGCGTGTAGAGACTGGTCCATCTAGATCTCCAATGACATTCCTTATTGGGTGATCTTTTGTCCATTTGGTGCTATGATTTTCAATCCGTGGTGGTCTGGAGTGAACAATTGAAGGAGCTTCTTCTGAGGTAGACGCGGCTGAAGGGTTTTCAGGTATCGGTACACCAAAGAAAGGAAGCTCTTGTAGGTGAGCATATTCCAAATCGTGATCAATAGAATCCTCTTCAACATCATTAGGCACAAGTAAGGGTGACGATTCAGGTGTAGTTTGAGAATCACTTGGTAAAGGTGCATCCGGTTCAATGTTAATTGAAGATGCATTAGATAAAGCTTCATTTGCTTGAGCAACAACTTCAGGAATTGGAGCTATCACTACAGGTGCTGGAACTTCATCATTTGGGGGATCAAAGAATTCATCAAACAACGGTTGAAACAGTTTATCCCACTCGGGCCTTGTAGGTGGTAAAAATGATGTAGAAGTAGGATTATTGGGAACTAATCCGGAACTAATAGCACCGGTTCCCATCTCATGAAGCGCGGGTTCAGAGCTGCGTTGCTCAGAAGCCATTCAAACATAACGGGACAGACTCGACTCACAACCTCGCACACTCTTCTCTTGTCTCGTTTCGAACAAAACACTTACACTCACACGACTAAGACCTCGACACTCATCAAACAATGACTCAGACACATTCGACTCTTCAATCTTGACTCGACTCATCTGACCAACAAAACCCAAACACAAGATTCGACTCCAAACCCCTCTCGGACACCACTCAACCCCCTCACACCCTCCCCTCACCAGCACACTCACACCCTCTCGACCCTCACACCCTGACAATCCTCTCGAACCCTCCCCCTAAACTGACACGAAATCCAAACACCTAGACTCACACTCGACACTCCAACCAACTCTATCACTCACTCGACTCACCCTGGCTTAACAGAATCCAAAAACCCCACAAACCCTCTCTCGACTCGCACACCCATCCTCTCGGTCACCCACACCCTCGAACATCACACTCACCAGACTCCATTTTTTATAAGACTCGACCAACAAAAATCCCTCACACCCTCGACCCTCCCACAGACCCTCACACCCTCCCTCGTCACAAGACCCTCACACCCTCACAATACCCTCGACCATTTTCCAACACACCTCACAACTAGACTCGAACTCCTCAACACCAAATCTATTCCTATTCCCTTCGTCTCTTAACATCTTTTTAATCAAATAAAAATATTTTGATCTCAGAATCATTTCGTTATGCATGCATAGATCAATTAAGATCTAACACGAAAACGAGTTTTTCATCATTGATCTGTCATTAATCTACGAAATTAAAGAAGATTTATAACAACTTTGTTACAATCTTTCTTTAATTCGATCAATCAATCAAAGAAAAACATCAATTGACAGAATGACTCGACAGATAAGAGAGACTACGATTAGACGATAATTAATACCTACCCGAGACCTTTGGATAAAGATCTTGAAGCAATAGTTTCTCCATTTCTTTGTTTGGTTTGAATTCACAAAGTCTATGATCAACAGGATTCATTTATTGAGATATATGAGATTTGTGAGTTTCTTTGACTGCGTATGATTTGGGTTACGAGAAGAAGCAGATTTATTTGGGCGGCAATATGTTTGAGATGAGGGGAAAGTGACTGGAAGGATTTATCTATTTCTTTCTGTGGCTGCGTTTGAAAGAAGAAAGTGATTTTGGGTTGGAAAGGGAGATTAAAGGGGGATCGATTGACAGTGATGAGAGAAGGTTGTATCTTGAGAGTTACTAAAAGTCAAGGAAATAAGGGACGGAGAAAACAAGAAGTGGGATTTTGTGTTTATCATATTTGTACACGTGCTTAACACGTGTTTGGTTTTCTGTTTCCACTACCTACCACAAATACATTCCTATTTCAACAATTGTAAACCAGTATTGATGCACAGCGCATTTTTTTTGAAAATTGTTTTCCTAAATTGTTTTTTAGTAACATTTGTTTTATCACATTTTTAGTTTCATTTTTATATTTTTATATTTTTAAAGTTAATCTTTAAAGTTAATTTTTAGTTAATTTTCATTAGTTTCATTTTCATTTTTATATTTTTACATTTGTTTTATGACATTTTTAGTTTCATTTTTATATTTTCATTTTTAGTAAATTTTTTGTTTATTAAGTTTTGGTACGTCGTATTAAGGCGGGCATTCCGTTAAGAGTTAACGTGGAAAAACATTTGCCGGGTTAAAAGTTTTTGTGGCCGGATTTGAAAACAAAAGTGACGGGCTTTATTTTTCGTGGCTACGGATTTTTAATCAGATATTCTTATTTGTACGTAAAGAAGGTTTTTATCTACAATCGAGGATTTTTTCAAACTTATTTACGGATCGTTTTGTTGGTTTTAATTCCGTGACTTTCTGTTTCTACGTTTCTTCACAAATTGTAAAATCACGAAAACAACCACAAAATTCAATGGATTTTTTGAAGTCGACATCAAACGAGGGAGAATCGCATATTTTGCAAAACAAAGTTAGAGAACGTGGCATCACTTCATTTCAAATGCTTCAGTCTCATCTTGTCACTCTTTCGAGGATTCAAGGAGGGAGCGAATTTATGACCATCTTTGGACAAGATCGTCATATATTCATCGATTCAATATTCACCACTTTGACCCAACTCACCGAGCAACTCAACAATGAAAACTTCAATCACTCTGCATCGGCACTTGCATATAAGACTCGTGTGACACAACTCACGCCTTTCCTCCAATACAATATCATCAAGTCTGAAAGTTCAGTGATTTGCCAATCTTTTCTTCGAGATACACATACCGAGCTTCGAGTTTTCCGTGGTACAATATTGAAACTCATGACATCGGTCTCGTCTTCGATTTATCAAAGATCACAACTTCAGCAAGTGTATGATAATGGAGTGCAAGAATCAATGACGCAGATGCAAGAGGAGAATGGTCATACGGTTGACAACTTGGAGTATAACGATGGTAAGAGCACGGAATCAGGAGGACAACATGATACCAGTGGCACGTCGGGGAATGTTCACGAGATCTCTCTTGATGACACCTTACCCGTTTATGACGAAGAGCCTGCAAACATGGTACAATGTAATGTTGTTTATGATGTATATGCTGATGACATGCCGCATATTGAGCATTCTGAACCTCATTATGACAAACATGGGATGGAAAAGAGTGATAGAAATACCACTTCTGATTCATCCGATGTAAGTCATAATGGGGGAGAAAGTGTTCAAAATGCTAAACATCATGATAATTGTCCTATAACTACTTCATTGACTGCTTCTGATTCCAAGATTAGAGAGCTCGAAACGATTGTAGCTCAACAATCAAAAGATCTTGAGGATGCCAAACTTGAATTTTCTAAGAAAACGGACAAATTTGAAACATATTTTGAAAAACTTGAAAAATCAAATGTTGTTCTTGAAAGAAAACTGGATCAAAAAGTTTTAGATTCTAAAGCTGAAAAGGATAATCTTTTGAAACAAATTCAACTGCTTGAATCTAAGTTGGCATCCCAAGATAACTTGCTCAAAGAGAATGAGACTTTAAAGGCCCAAGTACAGGAAAAGGTTTTTGCTATAGCTGCGTTGAAAAACGAGTTAAGGAAAACTAGAGGACCTAGTGTGGACACTAAGCTTGAAAAACCATCAATCTTGGGGAAACCGCCTACAAATCAGTTTGTCAGACAACCGACTGTCAGACAACCTACTGCATTTAGATCCGAGCGACCACAATCCTCGAGACCGCGGTTTGCCTCCCAAGTTGATTTGGGTCATATTTCTAGAACAGTCACTCCACCAACTAGGCCTAATGTGACTAAAACAGTTTTAGCAAGACCTCATCACATGATTTCCCCTAGTTTCTCTAAGAATAGTTCAATGAACACGTCTAGAACTAGTTCCACTGATGTGCGCCATGATTTTGGTCAAAGGGAAGCTATTCAAAAGACACATGTAAGAGATAGCAATGTCCAACCTAGTCAGATGCCTTCTAGATTACCCAACACTGCTAACCGTAGCATGTCATATCCTAGGAGAATCGATCAATCATCTAGGAATTCTAGATCTTACTCGGACATTAAAAATGCTACTTGTAAAACATGTAGAAAATGTGTCTTTACGGCAAATCATGATTCTTGTATCAAGAAACTACTTAATGAGGTGAACTCCCGTGCTAGACTTAAATCCCAGTGGGTTGCTAAAATAAAACCCATTGGCAAAATGTGGCGCCCCACTGGTAGAACTTTCATTCTTGTAGGAAACGAGTGCCCTTTAACTAGGATAGTCTCTGATTCTACGAAGACTACTAGGGAGGAAATTGCAAAGGATGATACATCACTTAAGCCTGAACTTAAGGTTTTCTATAAAAGGAAACGTTTGCCAACTAAGACAAGTGAATCATCCCCTCAGGCCACCTCTGACACAAGAAAAGAAAACCGTGAACCCCCACGTGCTTCTAAAATAGATATCTCTAACCCATGCAAAAGTATACAAACTCCTAATGAGAATGCAGGTACCAGAGTTGATGTTCCAAAAGAACGAAGCGGTCCAATCATTGTATACCGCTCAACTAAAGACACTCTAAGAGTTTGGTTGCTGAAGAAGCAGATATCAGAGAAACTAGTATCTCAGGGGATTCATGGTTAAAGCTTACATAGGACTTATAGTCACATCACAGACTATAACTCGATCTTCAAAGAAAGGAAAGTTTATCGCCGATGGTAAACTTATCCTAACAACGAGAAATTAAGTTTTCTCGGGCATGAGCTTATGTTAAAAAAATTCCAAAGTTTTTAAGCTCATGCACTATGGCTCCTCGTTAAATGACAGACGATGACCCGGACTTCAAAGACAGGGAAGTTTATCTACGCAACGATAACTTACCCTCTTAACAAGAAATTAAGTTTTCTTGGACACAAGCTTATCCTAAAACCATTCAAAGGTTTTAAGCTCGTGTATAAGGCTCATCATTAAATATCAGATGATGACCCGATCTTCAATTAAAAGGAAAGTTTATCGCCGATGATAAACTTATCCTTACAACGAGAAATTCATTTTTCTCGGGCATGAGCTAATATTAAAAACATTCGAAGTTTTTAAGCTCATGCACAATGACTTACAGTTAAATGTCAGACTGTAACTCAAACTTCAAATAAAGGAAAGATTATCTTTTCTGATAACTTATCCTCATAACGAGAAATTAACATTCTCGGTCATGAGCTTGTATTAAAACATTCGAAGTTTTAAGCTCAGAAAGGAAAGTGTATCTTTTAAATAAGAGAACTTTTCCTCGTATCGAGAAATTAACCTTTCTCGGTCATGAGCTTTCCGTTAAAACAGTCAAAGTTTTCAAGCTCATGAACACGACTTCTAAGTAAATGTCAGCTTAGGACTCGTTCTTCAGATAAAAGGAATGTTTATCGCCGATGATAAACTTATCCTTAACAACGAGAAGTTTACAACTTCTCGGACTTGAGCTTTCCTAAGATATTCTAAATCTTAAGCTCAAGTAATTGGTTTTCAAAACTTTGAACACAATTTTTCAAGAATTTCTCAAAAGGTTTTTCTAAATCTTTCAAAATTGTGTGTTCAAAAATGTTTTGATAAAAAGAGCATGTCTTCTGGAATCGATAATATTTACGAACCTAGAAATGTCATTCAATAATGACACGGGGTTGTAAATAAAGTTCGAGCAGAAGTTCAAACTTTTAAAACATGCTCAAAATGGTTTGCTATTATTTCCGATAGTAACTCGCTTTTCACTTTGAAGTCAAGCATTTCACCGGAAAGCTTTGACTTCAGAATCTGAAGTTATCATCTCCACCAACCGTAGCAACTTACAATTGATATCTACATACTCGACGATGCGACTACTCAAACGGTGACTACAGCTCTTTCAATAGAACACGGGTCAACAATTGAGGGGGAGCAATTGTCCAGCATTCAGAATCCTTGATGCCGAGAGTGCCAAGTTCACATATTGGTGTTAAGACAACGATATCAATCATACACATGGAGTCAAGAGATAACTTCAGAAGTTACGAGGAAGACCAACATTCGTGAACAAGAACCATGTGCTTCTTTCATATGATGTTCTCCATCATTCAGGTCCAACCTCGTAAATTGCTAATCTTGTGAATTCATTATCATATATGATCTTTGCATGTGATAAATACCTTACACTTGTGTTTAAAAGGTATTTAATTTACATTTCAAGTACACCCTCATTAATTTGAGGGGGAGCTTGTGTAATTCATGAAGATAATTGGATTTGCATTTTTCTTCCCAAATTTTCTTAAAACGCTATTAAATCAATTGATATTAAAAACATTGATTGAGTTAATATTTTTAATATGGGGGAGAAAATGTGATTTAATATGGGAAATGATTAATCACAAATGGTTTGACTTAACGTGCTAGCTCATCCCGACATGTGCGAAATGTTTTCGGATATCGTGGCATATGTTAAGGGGGAGCAAAATGGATTTGCACTTCAAAATGGATTTCATGGTGACATACACTTACCCAAAACATCTCTATTCACGATGATGAAGATTGTGGTGACATAAGGATGGTAGGATAGGTTAAAGTCCAATGATTCCTCTTGAACCGGAGGAATCTTCCCAAGGACATTCCATAGCTAGAAATAGTAGTCCTTAGGAAAGATGGAGAAAGATTGTGAATGTAGCTGAATGCCGACCAAGTACTTAAGTTAGCACTGGAACAATCACAACAAGGTGCTAGTGATGACGTATTGGTAAGCATTGAAGGGGTTGAAGAATGAAAAAGAATTGTAAAGATAAAGGGTGTAAAGAAAGAAGCCCTCCTTACAACTTAGGCAGAAACCGGGTCAATACATATGCTATTAAGATCATCGTTTAATGATTCTTAATATTGAAGACAGACATCATGGACCCAGTGATGCAATGCACAACCCATCCCAGCTGACTCAGATATCTCTCAAAAGATATTTGTTTTAATCACACGGAGACAACGCATTATCTATTGATTTATTCACTCCGAATAAATTGGTATTGAAAAGGTGGCACTCCTCTCCAGCCTCCGATCACTAAAAATCCAAAATGCACGATCGAGTCTAGAGCCATTTGAGATCATCAAATATCTCATTAGGACACACTTTCATATTTCCTTGCTTCTTCACACACTGTGAAAAGTAAGAAAGATCTTAAGAGTCCTACGCAAAATTCATGATCTTGCCTGAACATCCGAGTAATACGAAAGTATTTACAATGAAGATGGAAATCCTTCTTGAGCGAATATCAAAAAGCTCATGGTAGGTGACTTGTGCGATTCTTTATGAATCAAACTTGTGATAACTGGAAAGCAACAGTTGTTTAATTCTTAAATGAATTTAAACACGTTCCAGGCCTCTACGCAATATCTTAGTGATCTTGCCAGAACATTCAGAGTAATACTATTAAGTAGTTACAGTGACGAATGGAAATCCTTCTAGTATTAACATCAAACAGCACTTGGTAGGTAACTTGCAAGATTCTATATGAATCAAGCTAGTGACAAATGGAAAGCAACGACGGTGCGGTTCTTAATTGAACTTCACTTGTTCCAGGAACATGAATTGACGGCTTCAAATCATGCGGATAAGATTATCCAAATGATTCACTCTTTACGTTCGCAGTCAGCTTTGGACGGTCGAGTAAAGAGAACGGGTTTACCTGCGAAATCTTGTCAAGGAGGTTCTTTATTGAAACTACCTGCCACAAGTACGATATTTAATATCGTCCAACGGTCTTCACCGACCGGAGGTAAAATGCTACCGAATTAGAATGAAATGTTCAAAGCCATTTCATCCGTGTATATTGTTTGTTGCTAACTGTCTTATGCAGCATAACAAGAAGGTGGCATTGCGGTGTACAATCCAGAAGAAGTCGTCACCACATGCTTATACTACATACAATTAGTACTTCAACAAATTCAAGAAATCCCGAGGGTCAAGTCTTCCGCTGTATCAAACTCTGAAGCTTTCAAGAATTTAAAAGTATAAGTATGTGGAACATGAAGTCACGAAGAGGCAAATATCACAAGTGAAGAATGCACAAGGTCAAGGCAAGGAAACATGCTCAAGACTAAAGTCAAAGATCACATCAAGCATATTCACAAGAACAAGAACGAAGACTTAGTATAGTATGCTAGGTTTAGAACTTTGTAAACGTGGAGTGACCTCCCTTAGGGGGAGATTGTTAGAAATACGTTTTTACGTATATTAGAAGTATCGGTCACTCCACAATATTATTAATGTTGTAATAGCTCGTAGTTAGTGTTACTTATTAAGTTAAGTAAGAAACCGACCCATGGGCTTGTCATGGGTCGGCCCAAGCCCAATATAGGCCTTGGATATAAATACCCCTTTCCACCATGGAAAGGGGTTGGTTGTTGTTCATTCCAAACATTCATTTGAATAAAATACACATAGTTTCTCTCTCACTTTCTCTCACTAGTTTCTCTCTCTAGGAATCTTCAACCCACTTCATAGATTCATAGGTTATCAAGATTCTACAGTATTTCCGTATGGTCAGTTAATGTTTAAAACATTGCCTTGCATGCTTTGATGACACGCCATAAATACACGTAACGGTCCATTTATCCAAGTGGGGTGTTACAGTCAAAAAGAAGCAAGAAGAAATAATGGAAAAATATTTGGGCCAAAATTAATTTGTCGTCGTTTCTATTTTTCATATATTTTTAGGTTTCGTATCGTGTTTTTTTAATTCCGTAATGCATTTTAGTTTATGTAGTTGTAATTTTTATTTAAATGAAATGAATTTTAATTTATGTGAAAATGAAAAAGGAAAAATAAAGATAGTGGGTGGGGAAAAAAGAAGAGGAGAGAGAAATGTAATGAGTGAATGAGGTGTTTCTGTTAGTTGTTTTGATATGATGTGATGCTGATGTGACAGCAGTGAAGCCAAAGTGGAGAGGAGTTTCCTCTCCACTACACCTTTTACTCTTATGCATTGAATTGTTTGCATACATATATGACGAGCTTAATTGTGTAATAGCTTCAAAACAATTAAAATTTTAATAATCTATAAGTTGTTTGCACTACAAATAGAGAGTGTCATTTGTCTTTAGATGACTTATTGTTCGCTTCTGGTTTATATTTTAGTAAAAAAAGAGATAAAAATATAAAAAGTATAAATGAATGTGTTATGTGTTATAAAATATAGAGAAAAAAATAAAATGAATCAAAATCTATCTTCTTTGGTCACTTTGTAGTCAAATATTTTTTATCTTTCAAATATGTTGTGTACTTTTGATCAACACCTTAATCCACTTAATGAAGTGTCACGTACGGAGCTGCTCAATCTGCTCTATTCATTTATTGGTGATCAACGTCTATAACCTATAATATTTTGTCTTCCTTGGTGTTAGGTGGTAGTGGAAGGTAGCGGTGGTAGAGGTGTTAATGTTGGTAGATGGTAGCGGCGGTGGTAGTGGTGACATATGGTGTTGGTAGGTAGTGGTGGTGGCGATGGCTAGTGGTGCTGGTGGGTGATGGTGGTGCCGGTTGATGGTGGTGGCGGTGGATGGCAGTGGGGGTGTCAGTGCTTGGAAGTCGTGGCAGGTGATGGTGGCTGATGAGACTGTATTTATACATAGTCTCATCGTCCAGATCAGGCTTAAAATGCTTAAAAATATCATAAAATACCCTAAAATATGCTTGTGTTTGTTCATTGTGTATTTTAGGTACGGATATCGATCAACAAAATAGAACAAGAATCAAGCAAAAACGAACACGGAAAATGAAGCCGCACAACGAACCGGAGTCCTTGAAGTTTGAAGATTTGTCAAGATTGGTCCCTCAAGAATTGAAGACTTGTCATTTTATACCCTTGTAAAACTTTAAAATTACAATTGGGTCCCTAAAATGTCAAATATTTACATATTTGCCCCTTAAAGTTTGCTAAATGTGCATTTATGGTCCTTATGATAAGTTTGCCAAATCATGTGCTATATTTGACAAGAATGCCAAAAATATTACAAAGGGAAAGAAATATTTGGGTGCTAAAACTTCATATGCATAACTCATGGAAGAACAGGGGGTAATGTTGCCAGCTTTATAACCCATACCCAAACCTTTTACCTAGTTTAATATAATAAGCCCAAAGTCAAATGGTCAAACTTTATTAAACAGGGAAACCTGTTTTTATTCCCTAATTACCTTCAAAACAAGATCAAAACCGACCCTTTTGGGTATAAACCCTAAAGTAATCACCAGCAGGTATTAGATTAAAATCAAAGGAGAATCTCAAATTAACCTAGGCATTTCACTCATTACCCCATTCACTCTTACCCAGAAACGACTTGTTTAACTTTTGTCCCCTCACCGGCTCACATTCATAACATGTTCACCCCTTTGACTGACACCAAGACCAAATCAAGGGCTTTCAACGATTTCTTTCTCTCCACAACTTCAAAGAATGGTCAAGATCATTTCTACGGCTGGCACATCAAATGGTTTGTTCACAAAGACGATTTTCAAATTAGCATCAAAGAATATGCTGAGAATCAACAGAGGGTGTTTTGGGAAATTAAAACTTAGGGTTTATGTTAGAACTCGTTCCCCACTTTGTATATAAGTAAGACATAGTAGCTTGTATTTCTCTGTTCCAATTTTTCTTTTCTTATTTTGTAATTTGATGCAAATTTAATGAAAAGATAATCGAGTTCCATGTTTTTTTACATTGCACTTTACATTTTATGCACCTCTCTAATTTTCATGTTACTTTAATTTCTTGCAAAAGTTCTTTTTCAAGTTATTTCAAAAACAAATTTTGGTTTTGGAAGACCCATTATAAGGTAAACATTTTAAAACTTATTTGACAAGTAAGGTGTATGATTGCTTTCGTGTAGTGTTAAATTTTAAGTTGGTGACTTGTTTCAAAAAAATTTGTAGTTTGAAAAGGAGAAAAAAATCATTTTTCAAAGTTTTATTTTTCAGATTAGCAATAAGCCCATAAGCCATAACTTACTTGACAAATAAGCTTTGGTTATTGAGCTTTTGCTTTGTTAGATCCCTCTTTATGTTTTGATGATTTTAGGTACAAAGGAGTTTGGAGATAATTTGATGATGAGTCTCTTGTTGCTAAGAAGATATTTCATTGTTCTTTATGTTAAGTGGTAAAAGATTTTAAGCATAAGCCCTTGTAAAAGCTCTTATAGCTTTTGGTCTAGTTGAGAAGAAATTTAGAGTGGAGTTGGAATGGTTGAGCATGCTGAGCTATAAGGTAATTTCCATCCATTTCATTTAAAAGCTTTACTCCTACTAAATGTTATAAACTTATTTCATATGCTTATGTGCTTATTTGTTAGTGTTTGTTGCTTATTTTGCTGTCCCTTTTGATTTTATGTCTTTTTTTATTAATGCTTGCTCTTAAACTTTGTTAGTTTCTTATTTCTGTCTTTAACCATTGTTTGGAATAGGGTGCCTATAGCTCCTAGTTTGCATCTAGATCATAGGTTGTAGTCTTTTAGTTCAAGTAGATGTAAGTTAGGAAGAATCAGTATTTAGTTCGCAACAAAAACAGGAGACGCAAAAAAATAGATGTTGACAAGTCTCTGAGGTATTACTAGCAGATTAAATAAAATAGGATTAAAAGTTGTTATTTTTGCTTGAAATTTATTGTTATCAGCTCATTAAAAAGTAATTTGAGGTTGTGGAAGCTTGCTTGTAGGAGTTGTGCTCATATGCTCAAAATTCGTCCACTCTTAGCTTGAGTTTTGATATCCAAAGTACCAAACAGCACATAACAAACCTTCATTCTCTGTATTTTTTCTTTTATTTTTTACTATTCTTGTTGATTTTGGTGTGCTATTGTGCTCGAATTTTGTATTTATGTGTTTGTATTGACTCCCTACAACTCAATTGTTATGGGGTGCCTCTTGTGCCTAAAAACACTAACAAACATGGCTCCAACTAGCCAAATTCGTCCAAATTTGTGCTTTGTGTTCACAGTGAGTGAAACCAATTTAGCGACAGATTGTGACAGAATTAAGTGTCGTATATAGTATGGGAGGGAGGAGAATTCAATTTAGCGACAGTTTTGTGACAGAATTAAGTGTCGTATAAAGATATGGGAGGGAGGAGATCTAGTGTATAAAAAAAGTTATTTTTTTAAATCATTTAATACTTTTAAAAATCATTTTGTTAGTTTAAATTGTTTTTAATTCATAAAAAATTATTAAATGTCAAAAAAATTATTTATTTTAAAAAAAAAAATTCTTTTATCATTAGGGACTTAGGAAAAATATTTTTTCATTTTTAGGTTTTAAATCTGATAGTTTCGCGTTTTTACGTTCGTTATTAGTTTTGCGCTTTCGTTATTTGGACTTTTTAGTCCATTTGCGTTATATGAAAAGTTTTTATTTTTCTTCTTTTTTAATTTAATAAGTTTATTTTTAGTTAAGTTTTCAAAATTTTAATTTTTATTTATTTTTCGTCATCATTTTACATCGTAACTTAACTTTTAGCTTAACTCGTCTCTATTTTTCATCTCTTTTCATATCCAAGAACGTGCTAATCCAAACTACGTAATTATATTTTTGGCATTAAACACAACAACTCCCTTGAGGAACGAACTCACTTGTCGAGCATTCGCATTTTTCCTAAAATGTGAACGTTTAATACTTCGACGTTAGTTTCTTTTGCTTGTTTTTCCTAAAATAAGTATAAAGAGATATTTTTACTACATCAGTGGCAGTGTCGGTGTATGTTTTATGTGTGAGAAGTGAGTGTGTTTAAAAGACTATGATTCTTAATGAAAATATTATAAGTTGTTAATATAAATAATGTCGTAAAACGTTATTTATATCTATCGATTTCTCAACATTTTTTATAATTACAAAATGCAAAAATTAAAGTAAGCAAAGTTTTAGTCGTTAATATCTATTCCAACATAATGTCACTTAAGGTATGTACAAACAGATTATATACTTGTAAATTGATCAAAGTAAAATCAACAAACTAACATTTTATAAAATCTACACGAAGTGTATAAAATGTTATAAGTTATTTTCCAAATTAAATAGAATCTTTTAAACAAAAAATAAAATTGAATTCCAAATTTTCCCTTTCTAATGGTTTAAAACCTTACCAGATAATACCTTCACCACTAAAAGACATAAGAGAGCGTCTAGTCTAGCCGGTACACTAGACAAGGCCGCCGGTGCACTTAGCTAGGTGCACCGGTTGCGTTGCTTAGTGCACCGATAACGCTTCTTTGTTTGGTCTCTCAATATGAATAGCCCACTGTTAATCTTTCTTCCTTTGATCATATAACTTGTATATACTTGTTTACAAGTGATCAAATTCTTTTGCCTCTACTGTAAAACCAGCAGCATTGTCATACCTCTAATTCGAGGACGAATTATTCTTTAGAGGGGAAGAGTTGTAAAACCTGCTTAAAATCCATGAATACTTTATTACACGAAATCACGAATTTAATTAAAACATTACGTTAATTTAATACATGACATGTTTCAAGAATAATTAATGTTCGTATCCAAGTGTTGTGTATATTAGTATTTATTCAGTATAATAAATAATGCGTGTTAGAGGACAACCAAAGCACGAACGTACGCGACAAATAAATAAAACACGAAACAGAAACACATGTTTGTGTTGTGCTTTGGCCGCGGCTACAAAAGGAAGAAAAAGAGAAAAGGGGTTCAAGCCCAGCAAGCCCATTAGTCAATGTAAGCAACAAGGGTCCTTTTCATTTTAACAAAAGAAAACAAAATAAGGTTTGGTGTTTTTGCTTTGTGTAGCCGCCAGCAGAAAACCACAAAAGGGGAGACGGGTTGAGTTTGATGGTTGATTCGGGTCTGTTAATAGTTATTCCTAATCACGTGTATCGGGTAACCGTCTCCTTTCCTATTTTTTTTTCTATAATCATGAATCCATGTGTGTGATGTCAAGAACACATGATTTTATAACAATTAAACATGTAATTAATCAATGGTTACCGGGTATTGGTTTGATTTCACCAAAACCGAGGCACAGAGTGTCTCGGTGTGGCTGTTTTGAACCAGCCACAACTCACAAGGGGGTGCGGTGGTGGTTTTGGTGTTGTCGGCAACAAAACAGGGACGTCAGGGGGTGTTTGTTTGGTTCGCAGGGGTGTTTGGCTGGGGATCTCGGTGGGTACTTTTGGCACGGCAGGGGGAACCCAGCACATGGCGGTGGGAACCTGTGGCCACTAGTGGCAACCCGACAGCAGCTTAAGGCTGCTTAGCCGCTGGCAAAAAAACCAACAACCGCCGGCTGATGTTGTTTATTGGTTTTGTTTGTTTTTTTTTCTAAGTACGACCGAGATGGTATCTCGGTAGGCTCGAATTTTGGGGCACGGGTACGAGCGTTTGTTCTTTTAATATATTTGGTTAATTTAATTAATTTAGTACATGTATATATATATATATATATATATATATATATATATATATATATATATATATATATATATATATATATATATATATATATATATATATATATATATATATATATATATATATATATATATATATATATATATATATATATATATATATATATATATATATATATATATATATATATATATATATATATATATATATATATATATATATATATATATATATATACATATATATATATATACATATATATATATATACATACATATATATATATATATATATATATATATATATATATATATATATATATATATATATATATATATATATATATATATATATATATATATATATATATATATATATATATATATATATATATATATATATATATATATATATATATATATATATATATATATATATATATATATATATATATATATATATATATATATATATATATATATATATATATATATATATATTATATATAGGTATATATATATATATATATATATATATATATTATATATAGGTATAATTATGATTTGATACCACACTTTTTAATCCAGTCATATCCCAGTCACATCTTTTAACCAATAGTATTTCAATATTTCCTAGAAAATCTCCAAATTTCACGAAATTCTGATTTGAAATCGCAGCTTTTTGAAAATCACGTTTTGGAAACGCAATTTTGAAAACTGCGAATAATTTCTAAAATTCATACCTGTTTAAAAAACGACTATAGCTGGATTCGAACTTATGACCTCTAACTAATATCCATCCAACTTTACCATTATGCTAAACCACCATTTGCGTTATCCTATTCAAAACTAAATTAATATGCATACCCTAAAATAATTTATCTTAATATCCAGGATTTTAAAATATGGATCAAATTGTACAAATCTATTCCTTAAAAATAGCTTAGAGATTATACAATAAAATCACTTAACAAACGAAAACTACACATTTTTTTTCTCAAACCCTAATTGTCTTTTTTTTCAAGTTAATGAAGCCTATATGAAGCATGCATGTGGTATGTCTCTTTTCTACGATCCTGATGATCTTATGTAGCTCAAACTCTAATGATGAATTATAATGTGTTTATGATTTTGTATGCTAACATATTAACAAACCCTATCAATTAGCTAACCCTAATATTCTTGAAACTCTAATCTTAACTGACATACTTTTTTTTGTCTTTGTTTTAATTTTGCAGGTTGTCTCCTCTTTCTCACAATCCTAATCATAACAGGTGTAAGCAGTTTTGTTCTTGGTTCCAGCTATTAAACAAACTAGATTAGTTGTTTTAGTTTTGTTTGTGTTATAATTTTGCAGGTTTCTCCTCTTTTTCAAAATTCTTATCATCACAAGTACTCTTTCAAAATCACAGCTATGAAAAAAGTAAGTAATTTTTTATTATTATTTTCAATTTGATTAACCAAATATGTCTTGTGTACTGTAATTGGTTTTTTTAACGTTATTTTTCTGATTACATATTTTTTATAATTATTTTTTTGTTTTTGTTTTGCAGGCATATGAACTTTCACATTAGGATGTTATACAGATCATTCAGATACAATATAATATGAACCTACCACCGTTTTTTAGTATGTTCTTTATTAACCCTGCAAAACAAAAACAAAATCAGTTTCATTAGGGTTGAAAACAAAATCAGTTTCATTAGGGTTGAAAACAAAATCAATTTCATTAGGATATTATCCGATTGTTTGTACCAGAAAGATGAAAGTCAATGGTCATTGATTCAAACTGATATTGGTCTTCTTTTTTTCAGTATGCAGGAGTACGCCATTGTTAAGCCTCTCATCGATAAGATCAACCTATGAAGGTATGTATAACATTAATAAATGAGGGTTGGAGTAATATTTATGCGACGTGGGGTGGCGGTTGATGATGATGTTCATCAAAGGCCAGCAAGAACGTCACTTTGAGGAACAAATGTAAGAAAATCTGTCATATTCATAGTATTTTGCTTTTATAATTTAGAGTTTTGTGTTATAGTTAAGTTATTGTGTTATATGACATACCGGACATCAGTTACAAGTTTAGCCTCTACAGTAATAGAAGGGTGGTGGTGAGGCTCCTAATGTGAAGTCTATTTCACATTCAATATCGGGTCGGCTTCTTTTCGCTGGCTATCTAATGGAGATTGCTTTGTATGGGATAATTAAAATGGAATGATTCTCGTGTATAGGTCAATTTGGATCTTACCGTGTAAGTTTTAAATATTGATTTATGAAACAAAAGAAGGTTATAATTACAACCACACAAATTATTATAGTGTTAGTTGGAGTGTTTGGGGGTTCAAGCTTTTGGTGTAGTATAATATATATACTTGGACCAAAAATCATTAATTTTTGCAACTACACGGGTTCATAACAAGAGTAGGTTAGTGTATCTAATTAAATGACAACCTGCATATTTTGCAGTTTATGAGTTTAATGTATTCATTTATTTCACGACGAGGAGCATGAGCTGCCAGGCATTTGAAGGGGTAGACGTTACAAGCCTAAAACACGTGGTCAAAGTCTTCGTTCATGGATCCGCGTCGATGCTGCAACAGGCGATTCACAGGTAATCGAAGTAGACAAGTTCATATTAATGCATCGTTTTGATCTCCCGATGCTATATTTTTAGTTAAGTTTTACTTTTTGGACATAAAACGTAACCCCTTTTCAAGGTTATGGGTTAAAAATTTGTTTACGCTGTGTGACAACCCTGTTTTTGAGGTTCATCACTTAGTTTTATTTTGTGCTAGTTACGTGTCTTTACGTGTTTATGTGCTTATTGGTGTGTATAGATGGTGGTTTGGTATCGTTTCCGGTACGGGGTACCTTGTGAGTGAAACAATGTGTGATGATTTCATGTTCATGAGCTCACATGATAGTGACTATGAAGTGAGATGGTGTTATTTAGTGGTTTTACGTATACGTATATGTATTATAGAAAATCGTATTTTTACGATTTACGGTTTAGCATTTAGAGGTCTCGGATGAGGTGATTAGCCATATGGATATTTTTTGGGATGGTTTTGAGTCATTTAGGACTTAATTATAAAGTTTATTTCAAAATTTGAGATTTTTTATAAAAGTGTATATTTTACGTCTTTTACGGTAAAACGCGTAAATTTGACTAGTTTTACGGTTTTGAGGTTTTGGAGGCTTTAGGAGCTGAAATAAATTAAGGTAATATTATTAATACATATATAAATAATAAAAATAAAAATAAAACGAATTTAGGGGTGTTTGGGTCGGTTTAGACGCACCAAAGAAGAAAGAAAGAAGGAAAAAGCCCAAAACAGGCCCATTGGACTTGTAATGGGATTAGGGGGCCTTTAGGACTTAACCAAACCCAAATCATAACCATAATAATCAGGTTTTTAACCTCCATAACATCTTCTAGCCAAAATTCATCAATGGTGGCCAATTAGGGTTCTTCATAAAATTGGGGTTTTCTCATCTTCCATTAATTTAAAGGTAAATCTTCAAAACCCTTTTCATATTAATTGTTTTTAATGTTTCTATGATCATATTATGATGGATTTAGGTTAGGTTTTAATTAAAAACAGTATATTAATCATATTATAATGATTAAATAAATTAGGGCTTGTAATTAGTGGGGTTAGGATTAATTAATTAGATTAATTTGATTAAACCCGTTTTTAAAAACTGGGCAGAATTTTGAGTCAATTGTTTTGATCATATCTGGAGTTCTAGGAACATTCAAGATGCGATCCAAGTATCCCTGGAAATCTATTTGAAGTGGCTTTCCAATGCAAGAAACTAGAACTAAATTGGAGGTCGGGAAGTGGGTCAAAAACAGGTTACAACAGTCGGAGGTCAAAACAGTTTTGAATTCAGCCTGTTTTCTTTTTAAGTTTTGGGTTGTTTGGGGTACTTAGGGTTGCATTGGGATCTTCTCACGAACGTGAGAGATGGTTTATATATTTTATTAAGTATCTGCACTTGGGCTAAGGTTGTGGTTTAGGGTAAGACCCCTTAATGGTAACAAACTTTTAGTATGTTTAAAATCAGGAAATCTGGAATAACAAAAGTATATATATGTATATCGGGGCCTTAACAGTATCTTTAAGGTTAGGGCCAGTGGGAGGTGTTATTCAACATATGTAAGGGTATGAATATTCTATTTACAGAAACCATGGGTATGTTTAAGTGGACGTTTGACTTAATGTTTTGAGACTTAAAAACTGGGACTGTTTTGTGTAAAATATGAACGGGATAGTTATTAAATTTAATCAAGTTAAGGACTTGTTAGGGAAGGTTAATGGGATGGTTAGAGCTTATCAATGAGGTTTTTATATGGGAATAGACTAGATGTACATCATAGGTTGATGAGCCGTTTTAGTGGTTGGATCATGTATTGATTGCGTGTTTTTGGTTTGATAGCTTGTTGCTAGTGCGAGGACTTGTGAAGAAGCTATCAGGTGAGTTTCATAGTCCCATGTTTACTATTGATTTTGACTTCCAGATGGGATGGAAGAGACACTGTGTTGAGTTATTTTCTAAATTGATGCTGTGAATGTGGTTGTGATTTGAGATGGACTTGTGTGTACATTATGTGATTAACTGCTATGTGATTCTTGATTGTGTATGATTTGGATCGGGGGACACGTGCCGTCTCAGTTATTGTGGTTTGACAAGGTAGTAGCCTTGTGGTTTGATAAGGTAGTGGCCTTGTGGTTTGACAAGGTAGTGGCCTTGTGGTTTGCCAAGGTAGTGGCCTTGGGATAGGTACATAGTGTGATCATCTATGGTACCATGATGTTGTTTGGCAAGGTAGGAGCCTTGGATTGGTTTGGTATGATTGGTCTTGATTGATAGTTGTTAATACATAATTGTAACACATTGTCCATATGTTCTTTTGTTGATGATTGTTATTCACAGCTTGTAACTGATTTAGCGTTGGAGTCTAAACCTATGACTCTCACCAACTTTATGTTGACGTGTTTTAGTGTCTCTTTCAGGTGTGAATGTGGTTAAGCGTGTGGATAGAAGTGGCTAGACTTGGATGCCTTAGGATTTGCATATAGAAGGAGATCCCCGTTCCTTCTTAGTTTATTTTTATGTGTTTTGAATAAGTGATACTGTTGGCACCTATATGTTTGTTTTGTTTGTGTTACTTGTTTGTCTTAGGTAAGAGGTAGGACTGTTACCTACTTACCTAGACTCCTGCATGTTGAGATATTGTCATGACATTTGTGTCGCCATTTATGACATTTCTTATATCATTTAGTTATCTCTATAGACACGCTATTGTTGTGATGATATCCACATGTCGTACCCCATATTCCGCCATGGTGGGGTGTGACAGAATGGTATCAGAGCCAATGGTTATAGAGAATTAGGTTGCCTAGTCGTGTAGCCTAGTCTATAGCTTAAGGATCCCTGCATATAGGCGTCATAGGAGTATGTGTGCATTTATTATATTGATGTGTTTGGATGTTATTTATTGCGATGTTTTGACTAGTATGAATTGAACCGTAGTATGTTCATACTTAGTCACATGTTATTTTCTTTTCGGGTTTATGACTAGTGCGGGTTGAACCATAATCGTCCACGCTAGTCACTGTTGTATTTTGCTTAAATTGTACATTATAGTACATAATTTAGTACAAGGTAGTTTCTATCTTTTATCGAGTTATTTTACATACCTGAGGTATGTTACTTTTCTTTTGATGTTTAAGTCATGTTTCCTAAGAATCGTGTGGTGGTTCGAGCTACTAGGAGTACACGGGTAGGAAGGATTTTAAGCTGTTTCCACTCTTACGGGCGACATGACTTATAACTGATTATGTTTTCGTTTTGGATTTAGTCTATGCTGTTTTAGCTAGACTATGGATTTTTGTATTCCAAGAGTATTACTATGTTATTTTAATAGATAGAGTTTTTGACCTTATTGTTTATGTGGTTATGAGCTTATGTGAGTAGATGGATTTATGTGTTATATGTTGTATTGATTCTTATAAGTGTCATCATAAGAGGGAGTGCATTGGGGAAAGGGTAATTGTATAAGTATGGTGGCCAACATAGTTATACAAGTACCACAACTTCAATGGGTTCTCAAGTATGAATGCATGAAAGAGGGTTAGTACATGCTTGTATATGGTGAGATGTAGAATTTGGGTATACGTATTATATATGGGTTTATGTAACGGCTGCCTACGATACGGCTATTTTTATTAGTGTGTTATATGTTTTGGGTTTTAGTTGCGTTGTGTGATTTTGGGGTCACACGATATGGTTTGGTTTTGGAGGTGGGTTTTATGCTTTGTTGTGGCACGGCGAGATGATGATTACTCGTATGGAAAAACGAGCGTATAAAGCGATTGATTGACTTACGTGTATGATAACGAGTATGTTTTGGGAGATTTAATAGGTATATATATATGCGGATGTATGTATACTACTATGTGTTAAGTTATGGTATATGGTCGTTAACCAGTTATTATAACTTGAACGTACCTTGTGTTTGTTCGTGTTTTATGGTGCTGGAGTTTAATGGAGTTCCAACGACGTTTTGAGTCTTTTGAAGTGTGTCTTGTAGCGTATTCTGTGAGTTTCGTATTTCACGTGTACGTTTTAAAATGGTGTTTTTGGATTCAAGCCTATTGAAATGACTTGGGATTTCTTTTGAGATAATGAAATCTTTTGTGTTGGGTCTTGCATTTCTTTTGGTCGGTATATATTGAGTTAGATGGTTGGTTGTATTCGGTAAAATAAGGGTAAGGTGTTGGAGTCGTGTTTGAAACAAGATGTAACATATGATTTCTTTTAATCAGCACTTATTTATTTCAAATTCTAAAAGACTTTCTTTGAAATAAAGCGAAGTAAAAATTTCTTTCTACTTACATAGTTTATATAATTAGGTTTGACCGATTTACGTCATTTATAATTATTTATACAAGGTTAAATTGAGTTTATGAAGATTTCACATACAATTATATCTGTCATTTAAAAGGATTACATTAATCACTAAGTTTAATCTTTAGTCTTTTTAAAACAACTAGTATAAAACTGATTTGGTCATAACTTGTTCGTTTTTAGAGCTTTTTGAGTGATTCAAGAGCCAAAAATTATGTACCCGGAACGTACTTTTCAAATATTCAGAATGTATAGTCATGGGAGGTCAGTATCCTGGTCGAAACTTTTGTACAAGTGTAGTGTTCAAGGTTGAGTTGAATAGTAGTTTATTTTTTTGATATGAGATGCACGGGATACCTAGTTTTTTAGTTGAGTTTTGAGTTCGTCAAGAGGGTTGTTTGTAGATTGTTTGAGTCACATAGATGTGGGAGGTAATAGTAAATAAAAAAAGATATATATTCTTTTGGAAAAGTCGATCTTTTGAACGGTTTAAATAATATGTCGCGGGGCGTAATAGTCTATGGTTGCCATTGGGTGTTTCTTGGATTATTTTTCGTTGTCATGGGTCATTTTGAATTGATACACGTACTGGGTTTGAGTTTTCTTTTGAGTCTCGTGGTTTTGACTTGTTTTAACTGGTGCACGTGAAATGTCGTTAGTTATCCGTGGGTTTGATTCGTTGATCGTATCTGGTGGATTCAGGATGTAGTTTTGGTTACGTATTGTTCGAGAGCATTGAAGTAGTCGTATGAAAGACTTGGTCGCGCCTACACGCTAAGTAGGTGACCATGAGAGAACGGTCGGAATGCCCTTAGTAGGGAGGAAAGAAGTTCGTAGACGAACTAATGTGGTCATGAGGTCTCTTAGTAGTGTCAAGGGAGATGAATAGAGGTTTGCAGAATGTATGGTTATTGGCACAAGTAACGCGTCATAGAGAGTGTTGGGAGGGGATATTGTTCGTAAGGCATGTATGCTTTCTGAAAATTTCCTGAAACTTAGTAGGTTTGCCTATTACTTTGAGGTAAAACCATGAATAGAGTAAGTAGGAGAGGTGAGAAGAGTTGTAGTTAGTGCCTTTCCAAGGCAAATCGTTGATGGAGTGATTTAAAAACAAGAGCTGTTAGAAATTGCAAGAAATTTATTCGTATTGCCGCTAAGAGAGGGTGTGAGGAGGACATAGTTGAAATTGCTAAGGATGTTGTATGAACGCTTTGGGTTTACGGTTATGCATTTGGCTTCGCCAAAGCACTAGCGGTTCTCATGGAGCCAATGAACCGAGTGTGCATGAACGTATGTAAACGAGTTGTCATCGGGAGTATCGACGACATCTTGATCTACTCAAATCTAAGAAGGGGAGTGAGGCGAATTATGTGTCTGTTTTGGAGTGGAGTTAAACATGAGATTTTCAAGTGTGAGTTTTAGGATTAAGTTGGCCAGGACTAGTAGTCAGAGATGATGGCATATCGTGGAACCAGCAAGGGGCGAAGTGAAGAAGGACGAGGAAGAATTTTGGAGGCTGAAGAGGTGGATTCAATGATGAGCAGATCTTGGCATTATCGGAAGGACTGGATGAATTCGCGAAGCATGACGACACGTGGAGCAAGGATTTGGATGTGTACGAGAACGACAAAGAAAGGCAATTGCTTATACGTTGCAAGAACTGAAGACTTGGAAGAACTAGATAAGACTTAGTTAGTGGAGCTGGATTGTTATATCTGCCTAGAATGCTAGAGGCATTTGGTGTACGAGACGTGGAGAATGATCTATACGGATCATGAACATCTCCAACACATATTTAATCATCTTGATTGAACATTTGGCAAAGGTGATGGGTGGAGTTAATTGATGGAAGAAAATTGCAAGGCCAAGTACCATCTGGGAAAGGAAAGCATGGTTGATGAGACATGGAATAAGAAGAATGAAGTGAAGCTAAGACGAACTTGAACTATAGGGATGACGTATTAGGGCGGCTTGGATGAAAGATGTAGGTTGCACGAGTTGAGTTGTCTAAAGCAGAGAACGCGTCAACATGTATGTTGCGTGGCTTGGACAATCATATGGAGAAAAGGACGTAGACTATACTTCCTACATAGATAGGAGTAGCTTAGAAAGGGGCGATTTAAGGACGAAGTTGGTGGAAGGGATACATAATGCGTTGGACGATTAAGTACGATGAGAGTTGGGTGATAGTCGATAGACTGACTAATTCATCACCTATTTCCAGAGGAATGAGAAGTCACGTAGTTGGGAAGTTGGAAGAACTAATGGATCTGTGAAAGACCGTCGTTGGTCACTTTGTAAGGAAATTGGAATTTTTAAGTAGTTTGGAGTACGGACTGAAGGGAGTTGATGAACATGATTGGATATGAGTATATCCAGCTAACTGGGAAAAGGATAGACAAGTGAGATATTTGTACAACTTTAGGAGTTACACTGAGGGCATGGGTGATTGATTTAGAGGGAGTTAGAAAACTCTTTAGCGATGGCTGAGTTTTCATATAACGATAGTTATCATACTAGAAGTCGATAAATGCCATTTGAGGCACTATGTGAAAGGATAGGGTGAGATGTCCCCATTATGGACTAGAAATGGTAAAAGAGGCTACTAATGTGGTAGTGATGTTTGTGGAAAGGATGAGTGCAACAAGGGATGCTATATATAAAGGAGGAAACCACTAGAGTTAGTGACAGAATTATGTATGAAGTTTCACCCATAGTAACGGGTGGTATGATTTGGTAAAATAGAAGAGTTGATGTAGAGTTTTGTAGGTCCATTTATGATCTTTAGAAAGATCGGACCATTAGCTTATGAGCATAGAATTTCCTGGGGGAAATGAGTTGTATACATGATACATTTCATGTATTGAGATTGGTAAAGGTTATTTGAGAATGCATTTTGCATGTACGGTTATTCGGGATTTGTGTTAATGAGAGTCTTTTTTTTATCAAAGAGTCATCTAGGAGATTTATTGACTGTGAGGTCAAGAGTTTGGCAATGAGTTTAATTGTTTTTGGTTTGTATATGTGGTATTTTGAAACTTGAACTAAAGTTCACGTGGAAATGAGAGGAGTTCGTTTAGAACAAGTATCCTCATGTGATTTGTTGTTTATGTGTTTGATCCTAAAGAGTAAATCTCGGGACGAGATTTCTATTAGGAGGGAGTGATGTGACAACCCTGGTTTTGAGGTTCGTCACTTAGTTTTATTTTGTGCTAGTTACGTGTCTTTACGTGTTTATGTGCTTATTGGTGTGTATAGATGGTGGTTTGGTATCGTTTCCGGTACGGGGTACCTTGTGAGTGAAACAATGTGTGATGATTTCATGTTCATGAGCTCACATGATAGTGACTATGAAGTGAGATGGTGTTATTTAGTGGTTTTACGTATACGTATATGTATTATAGAAAATCGTATTTTTACGATTTACGGTTTAGCATTTAGAGGTCTCGGATGAGGTGATTAGCCATATGGATATTTTTCGGGATGGTTTTGAGTCATTTAGGACATAATTATAAAGTTTATTTCAAAATTTGAGATTTTTTATAAAAGTGTATATTTTACGTCTTTTACGGTAAAACGCGTAAATTTGACTAGTTTTACGGTTTTGAGGTTTTGGAGGCTTTAGGAGCTGAAATAAATTAAGGTAATATTATTAATACATATATAAATAATAAAAATAAAAATAAAACGAATTTAGGGGTGTTTGGGTCGGTTTAGACGCACCAAAGAAGAAAGAAAGAAGGAAAAAGCCCAAAACAGGCCCATTGGACTTGTAATGGGATTAGGGGGCCTTTAGGACTTAACCAAACCCAAATCATAACCATAATAATCAGGTTTTTAACCTCCATAACATCTTCTAGCCAAAATTCATCAATGGTGGCCAATTAGGGTTCTTCATAAAATTAGGGTTTTCTCGTCTTCCATTAATTTAAAGGTAAATCTTCAAAACCCTTTTCATATTAATTGTTTTTAATGTTTCTATGATCATATTATGATGGATTTAGGTTAGGTTTTAATTAAAAACAGTATATTAATCATATTATAATGATTAAATAAATTAGGGCTTGTAATTAGTGGGGTTAGGGTTAATTAATTAGATTAATTTGATTAAACCCGTTTTTAAAAACTGGGCAGAATTTTGAGTCAATTGTTTTGATCATATCGGGAGTTCTAGGAACATTCAAGATGCGATCCAAGTATCCCTGGAAATCTATTTGAAGTGGCTTTCCAATGCAAGAAACTAGAACTAAATTGGAGGTCGGGAAGTGGGTCAAAAACATGTTACAACAGTCGGAGGTCAAAACAGTTTTGAATTCAGCCTGTTTTCTTTTTAAGTTTTGGGTTGTTTGGGGTACTTAGGGTTGCATTGGGATCTTCTCACGAACGTGAGAGATGGTTTATATATTTTATTAAGTATCTGCACTTGGGCTAAGGTTGTGGTTTAGGGTAAGACCCCTTAATGGTAATAAACTTTTAGTATGTTTAAAATCAGGAAATCTGGAATGACAAAAGTATATATAAGTATATCGGGGCCTTAACAGTATCTTTAAGGTTAGGGCCAGTGGGAGGTGTTAGTCAACATATGTAAGAGTATGAATATTCTATTTACAGAAACCATGGGTATGTTTAAGTGGACGTTTGACTTAATGTTTTGAGACTTAAAAACTGGGACTGTTTTGTGTAAAATATGAACGGGATAGTTATTAAATTTAATCAAGTTAAGGACTTGTTAGGGAAGGTTAATGGGATGGTTAGAGCTTATCAATGAGGTTTTTATATGGGAATAGACTAGATGTACATCATAGGTTGATGAGCCGTTTTAGTGGTTGGATCATGTATTGATTGCGTGTTTTTGGTTTGATAGCTTGTTGCTAGTGCGAGGACTTGTGAAGAAGCTATCAGGTGAGTTTCATAGTCCCATGTTTACTATTGATTTTGACTTCCAGATGGGATGGAAGAGACACTGTGTTGAGTTATTTTCTAAATTGATGCTGTGAATGTGGTTGTGATTTGAGATGGACTTGTGTGTACATTATGTGATTAACTGCTATGTGATTCTTGATTGTGTATGATTTGGATCGGGGGACACGTGCCGTCTCAGTTATTGTGGTTTGACAAGGTAGTAGCCTTGTGGTTTGATAAGGTAGTGGCCTTGTGGTTTGACAAGGTAGTGGCCTTGTGGTTTGCCAAGGTAGTGGCCTTGGGATAGGTACATAGTGTGATCATCTATGGTACCATGATGTTGTTTGGCAAGGTAGGAGCCTTGGATTGGTTTGGTATGATTGGTCTTGATTGATAGTTGTTAATACATAATTGTAACACATTGTCCATATGTTCTTTTGTTGATGATTGTTATTCACAGCTTGTAACTGATTTAGCGTTGGAGTCTAAACCTATGACTCTCACCAACTTTATGTTGACGTGTTTTAGTGTCTCTTTCAGGTGTGAATGTGGTTAAGCGTGTGGATAGAAGTGGCTAGACTTGGATGCCTTAGGATTTGCATATAGAAGGAGATCCCGTTCCTTCTTAGTTTATTTTTATGTGTTTTGAATAAGTGATACTGTTGGCACCTATATGTTTGTTTTGTTTGTGTTACTTGTTTGTCTTAGGTAAGAGGTAGGACTGTTACCTACTTACCTAGACTCCTGCATGTTGAGATATTGTCATGACATTTGTGTCGCCATTTATGACATTTCTTATATCATTTAGTTATCTCTATAGACACGCTATTGTTGTGATGATATCCACATGTCGTACCCCATATTCCGCCATGGTGGGGTGTGACACGCTGAGATAAGGAATTGCACATTATCTTTAGTGTGAAGGTCCTATTAATTGGATTTCATTTTTGACAAGAAACCTGCTGACATGTACACTGTGGATATGGGAAAGTACAAGAAACCAGCTGACATATGTGCTCAAGGGACAACGTGTAAAGTTATACTTTATTTCACTTTTATTAAAAGCCTTTTTTTATAATCAAGGTGGTTGTTTTTGTCGTGGTGGATCTCAAGGGACGGCTTTTCGTTTGTTATATCGACACTCTCCTCACATCATGCTTGTCATAGTGAGTTGGCCATGACGAGCGTTGTATGGTGCAAGTCACTAAGTAAGATTGGGTGTGGAGGAGTGTGCTGTTTAAACAAACAACCATTGAGAAAACTTGCAAAATTATGTCAATCAAGCTTACCTCGACAAAAACCACCAACCAGATGCGAGCCTTGGTAGTTCATGTGGACATCTTAAGGTGTCAGCTTATTATTAATAGGTATAATCTGAATCTCCAAATTCAATTCTTACTTTTAATTAATTACAGTATCTAATAGTTGCAATTCCTAACAGCAGAAGTACATATGATATGAGTATTATTTCAGTATCAATGAGTAATTTCAGTACTTGTGTTCATTATCTGTTAGGCGACTGTAAAATTATCCAAACTGCATGCATTATGTATTCTCTGGATTTTCTTCGGCTGTCCTAGAAATTTACTTACGACTTGCTTTGAGCTCTGCACTTCCAGTCCAGCAGAGTATATCCTTAACTTGGTGGTAGCTAGACTTGATGCAACAAATGGGAATGTTTCAATAGACAACACTCGTCCAGAAAACGAATCTTTTGAGTCGAAAAATTGCTTATTGTGTCTGGTAAGAACATCTGTCAAATATCCTACGTATACGATTACGAATCATACATTTCTTTGTTACAAAATGATAGGCAATTATATTGAGTTCTCATTGGTTACCATGTTTGCGTTTTTGAGCATGTTCTTTATAAGGATCTATCCCTAAAAAATGGATATTATCAAAACTAAACAATATTAGTAAATTAGCTTCACCTACTGTTGTCTGCTATCATCTCTGCTTTTGATAGAGGACAAACGAGTTGAAAGCAATGTGCATGATTCCAGCCCCTCTAAATCTATAAGTAGGCAGTTTTCTGTTCCTAGAACACTTGGTTGTGCTCCTGACCAACTCTCAGGTCTGTAGCTGGCACACCACACCCAAAAAAAATCTGAAGCAGCTATACGTTCCAATCCAAGTCCTAACAGGAGTGAACGTTCAGTATCTATGGATGTGGACTATATGGATCATAGTGAATTATCCGACTAATACATGGGGTTACATAGTAGTCGAAGCTGGAAATAATCAAGAAATCCATTTTAATAATTTAGAAACAACCCCAGTTAATAAGACAAAGCAGTGTACAACTTTCATTAAAGCTAAAGGATGACAGTGTGTTAGATGGGAAAATGATGGAGATATATATTGCTGTGTACATTTGTCAGCTTGATTTTCCGCCAATATAGTAAAGGCAGAAGTCACACCGTACTTCCCATTAAACGATGCGAACATGTGTGGTCGTACTACCTTCCTAGGTACTAGATGCAAGCACCGGTCTTTACCTGGTACCTATTTCTGTAAAAAACACAGAATCAATAAGGACACAAAGATGGCTTTTATCTCCCCACCCGAAAACACACTTAAAAAAAAACCTAGAAGAGGTCCCGAGAGTTACCTCAGGCGAACAGTTGCAAAGAAATTGTGCTATCGACCCATTTTGGAACTTTACAAGAGTACAATAGCAGTGAACCCATGCACTAGGCATAGTTAATGGTCTTCGTTGCAATGAGACTCCAAAGAAGCACACACTCTACTATGAGCATCACTTGCCAAACTGTCTAAAACGGGCGCGAAACGGTTTAACAGTGATAATATAGCACAAAGCTCACACTCAGTTGTTGAACCGGTTAAACATCTGATGCCTTATAATGGTGGTAAAGATGATGGAATCGCTATCAACTGTAACATATGCTCCGTAGTGTTTGTTGATGACCAAATGCGTGGATACCACTGTATCGATAATCATAGAAAGGAAGTCCAATTGGTGTTTAAATGGTTTGTTTGTGCCACATTTGTCTTGAATCTTTTACAGAAAATTTGTTAGAAGCACATGTTCAGGGGAAGCATGAAGTTGAATTTGTTGAATAGTGCGTGCTATTTTAGTGTATTTCTTTGTAGTAGCCATTTTGGGAATCCTGACCAATTATGGTCCCATGTGCTCTCACACCATCCTTCAAATTTCAATCAGCTGCAAAATATTATTCAGGTTCAGGCTCAGGTTAATCCAAAAGGCAATGGTGAGCGTTCTATTCAAGTGCTGAATGTGAATAATACTGATAATCAAGGTGGATTGCAAAGGTTTGTATTCCGGTTATGTGATTGACATAGCTTGCCGACTTGACAAAGGCTATAACAACTTTCTTTTAGGTTAGTTCTGTACGAAATTAAATTGTAGTATTTTTCATATTAGTGTTTTATCATTTCGTAAGTTAGTCCAACTAAATTGTAGTATTTTTCTTCTAGGTTAGTTCTATATGAAACTAATCATCTATATTTTTTTTCCTATACGTACAACCAGTCTAAAGGTTTGTCAAACCACCCCCAAGCAAGTTTTCAGAACATCTTTTATGCACTTAAATAATGTCCAAGCAACCACTCACAAGCACCTGTCCAAACAACCCCTAATCCGGATTTTTTAACGTTTTTCTTCAGTCTTTTACTGTCCGAACAACCCTCCAAATAAAACAGTTTAGTCAATGCAAATCAGCTTAGTGATCATTTTGTTTTAATTTTTGTTTTCTCGCTTATTGTTGTTCAGGAATACCAGTGGATGTGCGTGAAACTTCTTCAAGTTGTGGGAAACGCAGTTCGCCTCTTGCATCCGTCCATATGCAAACGAGCCAACGCCAATCCTCGGTCCATCCATAATAACAATGTAGACTTGGGGGTGTTTTCTGATGGGTCCTGATATAAGTACACTCTAGACATTGGGATTTTGTTATCACACGCATTGGATCCTTCTTTGAAGTCAAGTGCCAAGGTATAACTATAACCAACTAAATATGAACTTAATTTGCTTTTGTGAATATTAAGTTAGTTTACTGAACTTAATAATGAAAGTATGAAACGTTATTTAAGTAAAACTTATTTACCTGGAGTTGGGACGTCTTTACGTGGCCTTCCTCTTGGCCTGGGAGTTAATAACGGAGTCTTACTTGCAGCTGCTTCAGTAACATCTATTATTGCATTATAGAATACTGATTTTTTTTGTAAGTCACTTTACAAAATTCTAAAATGCAACATATGTAGAAACTCAGATGATAGCATAACATAAGATAATTGCATCAGTGAGGTTCTCAGAACAACAATATTGTATCTACAGACATGGACAGTCCTGATGTATGTAGTCATTTTACATATTTTGTCATTCACAGACTGGCCATTTAAATACTATTCAATATTCATTCTTTGTAATATCCTTTTCAGGTTCTCATCTTAGATGTTGAATCTCAGCCTAATCATCATGCTTTTTTGGGAGCGCAGATTCGCCTCCTGATTTGGTGAGTCTTTTATAGGAAACCATAACTATTAGCTTCTTTTTTTTATCTCTGTGGCTATAAAGGGCTGCCTGAGGTTAGATATTGATCTAATTGCTGGTCTTTTAAAACATTATTGAAGGGTGTTTCCAGTATGATCATATTTATAAATAAGTATGGTAGCGTTCCAAAGACATTTGTGATAGCAAACTGTGAGATTGTTAAACCTAGGGTAGCCGCTACAGAACGCATTTCACAGGTGAGTCCAAAAGTCCATTGGTTATATACATAAACTTTCAGTGTTTGTAAAAACTTATAAGCACACTTTCATCGCCTAACCATGTTGAGCGATATAGATAAACAATAAGCTCAAGTTGATGAGCTCAAAAGCTGGAAAAGTGAGGTTATGAGCTTTTCCACATTTAAATAAGCTATAAGCCAGAAAAAAGCTAATCCAAACGCTGTCTTAGTATACACTCCATTTGAATCTGTTTCAGGTTAACATGTTTCTGACCTGTTTTTTCTTGCCCTCGGCAATTTAACTTTGTCTCCTCTGGAAAGATCAATGAAGCAAAATTACATTGATCAAGATAATAAACGATAAAAACATCCATCATCAGGAGAAAAAGTTTGGATTAAAAGCAAAAATATCCTGTATTTTCATGTACTGTCAAAAACCAAGCTGACCCGAGAAGAGAACTATAGATTATTTTCAAATGACCCTTCGTGGAAGAGATGTTATCCATCGAAATATAGTTAGTCATATGATGCTCAGTCAGAAGATCATGCAGAAAGCCAGCGAAATATCTGCTAATGGGGTGACAAAGAACGATAGATTGGTTGTTGTCTTTGTTGAGTTCCAAATTATGACACTAGCTTTCTGCTTAGAGTGTCTGTTGTCATAGTCTAATATAATCCTTTTCACGTTTTTATAGAAGTTATCTATTTTAATCTTCCAATAAGTGACGTTAGGCCCATGTTAAGAACTGATCCAAGCAGTTTCCTCGATAAAAATAAGATGTTTCACTGCCTAACTCGATAAAAATAAATAATTCAAGAAACTTTATTATTCCTGTTCCCAAAATCCTACCGCCGTCCCACCAAATCTCACAGAAAATTATCTTTCAAAACTATCTCCAAAATTTGTTTTGATAGATAAGTTTGGGACTTTGGGTGCCGAATTTGATGTATGTATTTGGTGTCGAAGGTGCGTCTATGACTATGTTTTCTTTGGAAAGATGGTTAAACAAAAACGACCCAAAAAAAGAATAACCTAATAAGTTTCAGCTAAGTACTAGATGGATATGCAGGTTTGCAACCTCATATTTTGTTGTATCTGAAACCTGCTATATTTGGATGCACTCTCGATAGTGCTTCATTCACTCTAAAAGTATTGTAATCTCAATATAAATACCTTCTTTTTGCAGATTTATGTTTCCCTGAAGTCAGAGATTGGTCATGGCTACTTGCAGCAAGAATGTTCTCATTCTCCTTTTTTATCCATGATACGGGAATCAAACGCGTGAAGGTCTGAAATGGTATGTGCCTCCTCCTACGAGTGACCTCTGGTGTGACTTTTTGTGCCTGCTAAACGTACTCGACAAAGGTAATTTTTTAGCACTTCAGATGCGTAAATTATTATCGATACATCCTTTGCTTAAATTCAGTGAACTTTAAGGAGCTGCATACTACCACAATCATATTTTTTGATGTATTTTGTTTGTTACACAGCTGAGCCTCAGGCACGTTTTACCAAGCCTGACACCCGTGATAGTCATGGCATAGCTCCTCTTGTGGAGGAGCGATCTTGGGATGATGGTTAGTGTTACAAAATAATACTACCTACGAAGGTATTTCACTGATAAAGCTCAATTTTTTGTTCATGAACACTGGAATCCTCGGCACAACAACCTACTGCCAAGTCAATTGCTACACCAACTGAAGGAACGGTTGATGTTCCGGCAATAGCAGAATGTGAATTTGGGGACCCTCAGTTGACTACTGAATATGGGGTACTAAACTAAATGACATATGTAGGTCATAATTGATGAAGATTAGTTCATAGTAGAAAGCCGTAAACTTGCTGGTCACTTTGCAGATCCTGAAGTGGAGGTCAGTTACTCACATACTCTCAGGTACCAAGTTCAGTTACTTTTATGCATTTTTAGGTTTACATGATATTTGTTAATTATTTAATGTTTCTAAATAGTGTACCACAGTTAATGGCGCTTATATATTCTACTATTCTAGCCATGGCTGCTATTTAACTAACCTACTACTACTGTTACCATATAAGAGATTTTACAATATAAGAGATTACATATTTAGTTCGCTTCAGGATTGCCATAATTTGGATTATAAGCTGTATACAAAGTTCCAAGAAAATAAATGAATGAAACTAGAGTGTTAACGAGAGTATGGATTCTGCCTAAAAGGTTCAATGAAGTTTGGGACATGTTAGAACCACATATCAGATTTGAAAAAACATATATTTAAAAAACACCTTACCACCTTCTACCTTTGCTAAAAGCACTAGAAGGTACAAAACACATTTTCCACTTCCATTTTGATACAGGAATTACAAGTAGAAGACCAGATTTCATCCTCGAATCCATCGAGGTCCTTGATGGAGTATTGGGTGGTGGTCCCGGGGTCAAATCAATACGCTCTAAGAAGAAATATTTTAATATCAATCTCATCGATCTCATAAGTATCATACCAAATCCCATCAATCGAATCACTTTTTCGAGAAATACGAGACATCTAAGTCATATGAAGTCAAAATAACAGGGTGATTGGTAGGCATGAAAGATGAGGCAAAGAATGTTGCGGGCTCGATCCGGTTTAGTATCAAGGTGATTCTTTTTCTGTTCCTATATATATGGGTCCGTGCAGCATTTCCACGATATCGTTATGATCAATTAATGGGACTTAGCCGGAAAGTGTTCTTGCCTCTATCATTAGCTCGGGTAGTCCCCGTTTCTGGTGTTTTAGTCACCTTTCAATGGAGCCATTGGCCTTGGCAGCACCAATTCTTCATCCGCTTTCTCAACATATGCCGCAACAAGTCAATTGCATAATTAACCACCTGAGGGCAGTAATCAGACAGTTGAACAATCCACACCGCCACTTGAACAAGAATATACCTTTGTAGAAACGGAGGGCTCAAAAGATGATGTATCAAAGAAGTCAGTAAGAGAAGTGTTGTTCGAGGAAACGCCGCCAGCTGATAAGCACAAAGGCACCAAGAAGATGAATCACGAGAGGTAATAGAACGTTGTAGTTCTACGGTAGACAAATAGACTAGGTCGTGCACTTTCTGCGTAATGTATGCACCTATGTACTCTAGACATTATTATTAGCTACAGCTTTTGAAAAACGATCATCTTATATACATATTTCCTTTGCCCTCAAATAACCGCAATATTGCTCCTTTTCTATAAACCTGATGGTAACATGTCAATGTAGAACTTTGTAAACCAAAAAAAGGTATAAAAAAAATACAAACTTCAGACATAAATAAGCCCCACCGCAAAAAATAAGCCTCGCCGCAACGCTGAATTACATATGCTTATAAAAAATTACATGCTTATAGTCTCTGTTTGGGCCTAACCCCACTCTTAATAAAAAGTTTTTAGTCGGTAATCTAACGTGAAAACAAATGCTTGGTGGGACTTATGAGCTTTTTTTTAACAAAGACTTGTGAGCTATTAATCAAATTGTACGAATGATTAGTCCTAACCAAAATTAATACGATATATATATTTTTTACACTTAGTGGGACTTGTGTGTGAATTTAGGGGTGTTAATTCCGACCCGAACTCGACCCGACCCGAGCCTATTGGGTCGGGTTACTCGGGTTCAAATTTCAACTCGGGTTAATCGGGTCAATCCGGTTAACCCGAATTCGAAATCAGATCGAATATCGGGTAAAACAGTTATGTTAAATTTGGGTTCGGGTCAACCCGATTGACCCGAATAAGATTTTTTTTAATATTTTTAAAATTTAAATTTAATAAAATTTCTATTAAAAAGAGTAAAAAAAGTCTTTTTTAATATTTTACCCGAATTCGGGTTGACCCGAACCCGACTAGACTCGACCCGACTAGACCCGACCTTAATAAACTCGAACCCGAGTTCATATCGGGTCGGGCTTAGGTAACTTATTTTTAACCCTGACCCGAATTCAACCCGACCCAATTGACCCGAACCTGATTACCCTGGCCTGATTCCCATCCCTACTTGTGATACTATGATTATAAGTTCTAAGTTATAGAAATATATTGTTTACGCCAAAACCATAATAAAATAAACAAATTAAAGTAGCAGATAATATATATGATCAATACCTACCCGTGTATATTTGTAAAACCAAAGATTCATATAAGACAAAACGTTCGTTTGGTGGGCCAAAGCCTTAAAGTATCAAAGATTAGGTTTTTTTAATTTCTTTTTAACAAAAATAGGTCCTACTGCCAACAAATATAACTAATACACACGTGGGTATATGTAAATTGGAAAACAAAAAATGATAAACAAAAATACTTTAAAAATAACTCATAATTTAACAACCAAAGATCACATGAGATAAACCATGTTCGTTGGATGGCCAAATATCTACGTTTAAGCAACAAAATTTGTAAAAAAATACAAACCAATATTTGTACAACCCAAAAATTCACATGAGACAAAACACGTCCATTGGGTGGACCATGTCCTAAAAATATAAATAATTAGTTTTCTTTAACAAAAAACGAGTCTTAATACAAACAAATAAAACTAATTTTAAAAAAACTACGAAACAACCCCGCCCGTTACGACGCTAGACCCCTTCCACACACAAGGTTTTTAACTAATAATATTTTTAGACCCGCGCCCATCTGACCTTCACAACCAGTTAACCCACATCCAGTTGAAATAAAAAAGTCATACTGACCCAACTTTCACATTTAAAAAACCCGACTATACCCACCAGGTGTAAGGTAACCCAACTAAATCACGTCACCCCGACCAAGTTATGATTCTTTCGGATCCTTTTAAAAAATGAGTAACAAAACGAAAATAATATAGTTTCCACAGTGTTATAAATCAGTTTATATTTAATTTACTTTTACCAAGATAGTATATGTCATTTTCTACCATTTAGCTTATTTTACGACAAGAAAGGGTCAAAGTCAAGTTATTACACAAACTAATAATAACCACAAAAAATACGTTTCTTTATTTTAACCAAAAACCTTATTCCAACATGCACAGACTCAGAACAAACAAAGGGTTGAAACTATTATATTTGACAAAGATGAAAAAAATACAAACTCAACAACAAATAATGTCTATAAACAACTTTGATGAAGAATTTTAATACGCATTTCATATATGTAATATTATTCATTCTCTAATGTTAAAATTTTTATTAGTTTTATATTAAAAAAATTTAATTTAATCTGGTTTACAATTTCTAACAAAAAAATTGTTCAATTATTATTATTCATATACTAAAAAAAATTATAAACCATATATCACCAACTTCAAATAAATACAAATAAAAAAAACACAAAAATAATTAAATATTACTTAATCATACCCGTTAACTAAAATATACTAAGAAAAAAACAAAACACTAAACTCAAAAAATACTACAGAACAACAAAAAAAACGACCCCGCCCATTGGGCGGGTTACGACGCTAGTATATATATATATATATATATATATATATAATATATATATATATATATATATATATATATTATATATATATAT